>OZ020180.1:28001447-30401447 GCA_963971135.1 Stenus bimaculatus
CAAATTTGATAATTACAAAATTTTAGATTTTGAACCACATTATTTCAAAAGACTAATTAGTGAGATGTATTTTATTCAAAAAAACCATAACGCCACGGTAAATTTAAAAACAGACTGTGATAACATAAGTAAAATTTATTATTTTTTGATCACTAATAACGAATAAACACATGCAACAAATCTTACAAATAAGTAAATCAATTTTTATCAATAAAATATTAAAATATAAAATTGTGTCACGTTGGGTGCCATAAATATGAATTGTCCTTCATTACAAATGTGGGTTTTGAATCGATCAGTCGAAGTTAATTTAAAGAGTATTGTGAAGTCAATTAAGAATCAGAGTAATCACAAACACCAGTGACTAATGCTACGTTTTTGTGCCTACAATTTTTTGTATTTGAAAATTAGGCTAAGGAAAATCTTGACGGGTAATGGGATTAATTACTCAAACACACGAGAGTAAATTTTTAAGAATAAAGAGGTGAGTTTTGTTGATTACGAATTCTAGTCATTTTTAGTAATTGTGTATTTATTTTTAAATGTATGGTTTATGTAACACTGTGTATCTAAATGTTAATTGTATTTTTTAGCCATGAATAAGACGACAATTAATCGTCGAAACGTCGGTGAATTTGTTAAATAAAAATTTACAAAACAATAAAGTTCGTTTATTGCGTTAAAATCTACATTCCTAAATTAAAAACTTGTATTATAGCATATTTATTAAAATAGAAAAACGTATGCAGAAAATGGATGCAATTTACAATTATATTTTAAACTAAATATTTAATGAAATATTTGTTCATAATAATTGAGGTAATTAAATACACATTTACTCCTAAAAGCTACAGCATACGTTCTAATTTAACAGTATGCTGGAGAAGAGTTATGGATATACATACATAATATAAATAATATATAATATAAAATATTTATTGATTTAAAACATGTTAAGCAAAGGCGCGTAAAATAAACATGAAGAATTTACGGGTGAATAACGAAAATAATTTCTACCTAAATTAATTACCAAAACATTTCACGTTGAGACTTATATACGGTTATATAAATATACAACCCTTGGATTTAATTAATTACCCGCTCAAAAAACGGGCAAGCTACAATCAGCAACCCTACAACATTTTACATAAATTAGCAAAAACATACCCATATGTCCGAATAATATTTATACAAATAAATTGGGAAAAGAGGACTTAGTATAAAAAGCAACATTTATATGTTTTTCATGACGTCTTTAATTTATGCATGCACTTTTTATTCATTCGTAGTTTTTATTTGATGTGTAAATTTGTGTGTAGTGGAAAAAATTTGCCATTTTAACGTGGCGTTTAATTTGCATAAAAAGGAAAAGGTGTATTTGGAGCTTTTTGCACGCCGCCTAATCCAATAAAACGCGAAAACAAAAGTGAGGGATATCCGCTGAGGCGTAAAACTAATAACGGCTGCTTTTAAATGCATAATTTTGACGCAGGTTGCTGAAATGTGAAAGAGATATTCTGCTATTTTTGATGGATTAATGCAAAATTAATCAGGTATTGTGATGAGGTTGGTGGACTAAAGCATAATTTCATACAGAGTTGACATCTGACTACGTCTCATTTGACATCAAAGGAAATGAATTTAATATTAAATTTAATTTAACTCTTGAAAGGGTTAAAGTTAAACGTGTTCTTATCATTCGAATTACGAAGGTTATTTTCGAAAATAATCTTAGTAAATTATCATGGTTGAACAACAATCTAATAAGATAGACTTTATTTGTAATTCCGCAAACTGAAATGTAATAATCCAACAAAGCATTGTTTTTACATGATTATAATATAAATACATATTTCTTCTTCTATTTTGTTTAGGGTAAATATTAATAAAAGTAGTTGGTCAATAATTCACAGTATTTTTTAAATTTTACGTTTTATGGGGTAAATCCTAAAGAGGATCCTACATCCTACGGTATGGAAAAAGGTTTGTAAACCAAGATCACTACCGTAACTAATTATTATTAGGGTTACATCAGCATTTCTGGAGAGTCAAGCATGTAACCTTTAAACTTTAAAACGATCAAATAAGCTGTTTGCAACTGATATAAGTTGCGTATTGTTTAAATTTGTAAAATGTTGACCATAATCCAGATGTCACTGATAATATCTAACCTTAATTACTTGCATTCAAAACACTTGAAGGAAACTTTAATTTACATAAGTCATATTTTAATCATACTTATACAGGGCAGAGAAACTTTCTAGTTTCTTTTTCAGGATCTTTAAAACTTTTAAAACGTTTCCTCTAAACTGCTATGAAAACAAGGTATCTCTCGTTTGATACTTCCACGAAGGAGAATTTACTCTTTCATAAACTTGGTAATAGTATATTATTAATCAACGAGCGAGAAATGATAACCATAATATGATTTGCTCGAGCAAACTTGATGAAAAGACTATAACCGTACATATTAATATGTTAGTTTGGTACAAACTAAGGTGTGTAGTCTATGTAAATATCGGATGTGGATTGCAACGGGACTCTCGTTCAAAATCAGACGTTATTTTTACTCTGTCTCTAGTACAGGTAAAGAAGTAATTTTAGGTAAAAAAATTTGATCCATTCCTAAAAGTTTGTTTACAGATCTTTTTGACTATTATAAAGCAAAAAGTGAATAGTCATGAAATATTTGGGGTGCGTAAGTACTTTTAGAAAGAAGGGAGGAGATGAAAAGTTTGAAAAATCAGGATTCATGGGAATAGGGCAAATGGAGTATCTTTTGCTATTTCTTTGGTAACTGAATCTAATAAAACTAATTGGTACTTGACTTCCTTACAACATGTTGATGTGCGAGAGAGTAAGGTTACTAAAGATAAACTGGACATAAAGAAACTATATGAGTAGTGGGTAATTCGTGATCCCATTTCTTCTCAAACAAAATTTTGAAAGAGTGTGTCTCAACTTTCAAAAAACCTGATGCCTAACATAATGAAGTAGCAGCAAAATATATTTCAATTGTGCCTTGATAACAAATTGGACCCCCAACAGTGGAGTTGGATTCATCAGCAAGGTGACTTGAAGCTATTGAAAACCAGTTTGAAACCCTAGGTGGAAGTTGGTAACATTATCGCGTAACATTATGTTGATTTATAGTTTACGCGTCAGATATTTTCTATCGCACTCTTACTCATAAAACAATCCAAATGAGTAGAAGCGAGATAAAAACTGTTACCATGGACCATGGAAATGTAGTCAGCAACAATCCACCAATATCAGTACGTTAGTTGTTACAAATTCCCTATTCTGAGAATGATTTCATGCTCCTACAAAAGCATCTGCTTATGTACCCATTGTTCTTGTGTCAAAAATGTTCATCTCTTTGCAAATTTTGTGAGGAAACAATTTTGTTCATACTCAGAAAGTGATGTTATAGAATCTTGATAGTGAAATTCTAAGTTAAGTTTCATAAATTTTTTACCCAAATTTGTTTACCTGTACTAATCCTAACATTTATTAATTTCAACCACAATGTACATTTGTTGTACATTTCTTAGTGACGCATCATGTACCTATATTATTTAACTTCTAAAGGTAAGCTACAATTGTACTTAAAATTTTAAGTAGTTATTACCACACCTTCAACCTACTTTTAAAGGTCATGTTAGTATCCCTACATAAGAATTGGACAACTTTTATTTGAATCATTTTTTCAAAAACTTCGTTTTAAAAATAAATGAAGGTTGCTGAACTTTTTGTCCACCTTGTATGTATATGAAATCATCGGCTATAGCCCAAAAGTGACGCATCATTTCGAAAATCGTAAATTTTTGGAGCTCTTTTAAAGCCGATTATACCAATATCTCGACTAGTAGAGAAGGGTAATTATTTTACTTTCACGACTAGTTTATATAGTATCTTTATGACTTTTTTCTCATGTAAACATTATTCCACACTTAATAAAGCTTTTAATTAAAAATTTTGTAAAGCGACAAAATTTAATTTTTGGTATTTCATAAAATTTATCCAATCATAAAATTATCATAAACATAACATAACACCCATTCTAGTTTTATTATAAAAGTTTGCTAAACTTTGTTTATAATTAACGCTTTCATAAATTAAGTCAAAATTAATTAATTCAAATTTATTCTATTATAAAAATGTGAATTAAAACATAAATTTTTAAGAGCGACATTGCGATAAAATTCAAGTAAGTCGTTTTAGTCTATTATTGGCCATAAATTAAATTGTGTTGTTATATTTTTTGACCAATGTACTTTAAAGGTTCATAAAATAGGATTCGGTACATTAAGTCATAACATTTGTTACAGCTCCATTTTTCAATATCAATAAAGAAAATTTATTTACCAATTCCTACTTTAATTTCATATTTCCCTTTAAAATTGGATAATTTTATAACAACTGTAGATATAAAATTGGATAAATTGATTTGTTAATTTAAAGCGATTTTATTGATCATAAATAAAGATTTTATTTAAAAATGTTGAACGACTTTTTATGATTACAAAATTTTATCAAAAAATTAAAATCACTTTTTCGTTTAAAAAATATATAATTAAATAAATGAATGATTGTTTTTTTTGAATCAAATATTACAACAATAAGAAACGGAACAATTTCGAAAATAATAAATATAATGGGCATTATAGAGTTTACTTAGGGAGTTATAAATAAAATTGAAAAAAAAATGTTTGACTAATGTTAAAATAATTACTTCATATACAATTTAAATTTTAATTCTACGTTTTGTCCAGAAATTTTCTATAAAATTTTAATTTTTAATTATAATTTTTAAGCTTCTGGTTACTAACGATAAGTAGGAAAATTAAACATTTCAGGATTTTTTAGGTAAATAAAATAAAAAACTATAGTTTTTGTTAAATGGAATTTTGTTGGGAAAACTATTTATCCACAAAAAACAATTATTTAAGTCTGTGACACTTCAAATTTATGTAGTTTATGGAAAAAGCGTTTAGGCATAAAAATATTTTCCGCGCTTTAAAATTTATCTGTTTATACGCGATAAATTCACATCTTATCGTTTGGGAACGTTATTAATTTCCAGTCCCCCGTTGCGTCGAAAACATCCACATCCCTCCCTTATCTGATAATATTCATCCCCTTTTCGCTTCTTCGAATAAACAGAAACATTGTCGCGACAAGAGCAGATCCCGTCCCCTCTAAACGCTCTGAAGAAGAAGTGTGCCACCATAAATTCCTCTCGCACTCCACATCATTTCATTTTCCTCCACCCCGATGCCAAATGTTAAATAATTTAACTCGAAGAATTGCCTCGTGAAGGGTACCACACTCGTTCGTACTTTTCCATAGGGAAGCGGCCGTAAAATTTTCAAGACATTTCCCAATTTCCTACCAATTTGCAAATAGAAATGGAATATATTGTTACTTTAAAAATGAAATTGTTTCCTATCGGCCGATGCTTTTTATTGAAATCTACGACCTTTCCTTCCTTTCTCAGCTTATTTTCTTTTATACACTTTTTATGCATGGAAAAATTCAAACTCTTTTCTTTTGCAAAAAAAACACGATACCGAAAAAACTTATTTCCAGTTTTTTATTTATTTATGCAAAAATAATGCAATTAATATTAAGATTTTAATAAAAAAAATGGTTATAAAACAATTTTCTCGGGAATGCAATTTCTTAAATTGCTTTATTTTCTGTTTGAGGTTGTGCAGATATGACAGTTTTTCTCGTTTACACTTTATCTTTTCATTTTAATAAAATTAATAGTTGCATCGTGACAGCGAAAATGCTATACACATTCCTTCCGACATCATAAAAATATATATTTTCACAAAATTATAACGCTCAGATTAATGGTTTTATTATGGACTTTTTTTGAGAGGGATCATAAAAAGTTATTCAACCTGGATTTATTATTTAATCATATTTTATATAAAGGAAATTTGATCTGAAAACTATCTGTCATTTCTATTATAAATATGTTTAGAATTACTTGATTGAAAGATGTTTTGAAGGATACTTAAATTAACTTATTTATTTTCCAAAAATCTCTCACAAGATAGTGATAATAAAAATGTGTAGATTTAAAAAAATGCCAATATGATTATGGTTTACTAAATTAAAAAAAAACAAAGAAATAATTATACACCGGGTGAGTCGAGCTAAAACGTTCATATTAACATATGTCCGATTTCGCTACTTAAGGGAGCTACAGCCCTTCAAAAGTGGTGTCAAAAAGAAGGTTTTTGCACGTTTATTTGAAAACGCTTTGTGTATTTGGTGTAAACTATAATATAATACACTTCAGATATGTTTTCATATTTTTTTTAAATTTTTTTGCAGGTTTTCAAAGGGTAGTTTTTGACAGAGTTGGTAAGAAACTGTCATAACTTTCTAGTGGTTCATTTTTTACGATTTTTTTTCAAAATAATGTTTGACAAACATTTTCAATCAAACAAGGTATTCTTGTGCGAACTCTGTAGAATATAGACAAAATAGGCAATTGCGTAAGGCCTCAAACAAAGGAGGGGCCTCCAAATAAATTTAAAAAAATAACATGGTTTTCCTCAATTTTTTAATACAGTCGAAGTTGTTTATAACGAACGCGGATATAACTAGCAAATCAGGATATATATTTTGGTTTCTATGAATTTCAATTCAAAAATTCACGGTTATTACGACCCTTTTCACGGATATACCGACTAAATATTTTTTCGGCGAATTTCGTTCATTCCCTCTTATGGGGTTTTCCCTCGGGTTTTCCATTAATAAAATTTATATTGCCACCCCTGTGATGCGAAAATATTTATTATTATACATGCATGATTTCTCGTTATTAGGTTGTGAAGAATCGACTGCATCCGCTTCCATTTAAAATTAAAAATGTAATCGATATAATTGTAAAATTTTTATTTAAATAAGGATAATGGCGTGGTACAAAAAACTATGGAGGTAAATAGAGTGGATGTCCTGAAAAAAAACTTCATTTCAAATTTGAGCAAAATACCTTCTTCTTCTTAATGCACTCTTCTTTGATCTCTGACCAATCACGAATATAATTATGTAAAAGCAGAATACATATCATTAAAAATGTAGACGTTTAAAAAATTAAAATGATCCATAAACATCCTGTATTTCAAAAATGAAGCTTTTTAACAAGTGCATGTATATATTCTTGTTTCTGGTTTTGAAATTGGTCAAAAATTAAATTCCAGAGTTACCAACTCTTGGATTGAAACACCCTATTTATTTCGAATTAGAATAATAGCAGGGAAAAACCTTTTCACGGTTATAACGAGCAAAATTCGCCGTCCTTTGATGTTCGTTATAACCGAATTCGACTGTAATTTGAAAATCCTTAAAAATATCAATATTTTGGGGCCTTAAAATTCAAAATTGCCTAAGGCCTCCTAAAGGCATAACGCGCCACTGAGAATATGCACCATTTTGGAGAAAAATACACGTAACCTCGCGCTTGCCATTTTAAATATATTTTACGGCTCATTCTTGTGTGTTACGTATAAACTTTTTCTACAATAACCGTCTTTTATTATTTGGTAACTAATAAAATGGTGCATTCTACAGAGTTCGCACAAGAATGCCGCTTTCGAGAGACACGAAAAACAAAACAAAATAAGTCCCAAAAAATACAAGTTTTCAATATGTTTGTAAGAATTTGAATTATGTTTTTTCGATATGAGTTTCTGTTCTGTTTCTTCGTTTGGGGGAAAATCAGTTTAAATGTGTTATAATGGCTTGCACAAAAAAACTTTAGTTAAAACCAGATTTAAATTGGGAAGTATGACAAAAAATATCTGCAAACAATGTCATACTTGTCAATTTAAGCTTGGTTTTAGCTAAGTGCGAGTTTAAACTGTTTTATGCAAGCCACCATAGTATTGTAATTCTTTTCGGGATTTTCATTTGGGATATGCTTTTGGCTTATCCTATAACTTATTTCGATCGTGCCAAGACTTTGGAGGTAAATTCGGTACTAGGAAACTAAATATTGAAGGTCCACGGTTAGGAGTGATAAAAGATTGGTTTCTTTAGTTTTTATTGTTTTATGCAAGCCACCATAGTGTTGTAACCATTTTCGGGATTTTCACTTCGGATGTGGTTTTGGCTATCCTATAATTTGTTTCGGCCATAGCAAGACTTTGGAGGTTAATTCGGTACTAGGAAACTAAATATTTGAGGTCCATGATTAAGAGTGATGAAAGATTGGTTTCTTTAGTTTTTATTGCAACAATTTTTCGTCGAGTAAATTTTGGAATACTGTTCATGAAAGTAATGGTAAAAATAATTCTTCTTGTCGTCATGGTTGAAGATACCTCTTATTCTTGTTTTTGTAATCTAGATATGTTGTTCTTGGTCGAAGTGATGTTTTTCTTGTGCTCTAAGTACAGGGTAAGGCAGAGAAACTTCCTTTCTCTATAGGGCGAAGTGAAGTGAGGTTTGGAATCTTTTGCCTCAACTCGACCAAAGTCATAACAATGTTTGGCCAAGCACGTCTTAATCACAAAAAGAAAGCGGATAAGGCTAATGATGTGACTTTTGCACTCGGCGCCCTCGCCAGATTTAACCTCATGAGAATATTTTTCCGGAATTAATTTTTATCAATTGTTTATAACAACCGTATCATAACCCTGAAAACCGTAAGAACTAGTTTCGTGAATAGATAGAACGTAACCGGTAGCTGCCCGAAATACCTAAAAAAAAACTTCTCTTTTCTTGACCAAAACATTTCTAAGACGCTAGTAGAGTTGAGGAGGAAACTTACCAACCATAGCTCTTCATTGGGACCAGTCCTCACTTCTAATGATTGAAGTATAAAGATCTTGTTCTTCTGGTAGTTGAAGAATAAGACATGTTGTTCTTCTCGTGTTTGAAGAATAAGACATGTTGTTCTTCTCGTGGTTGAAGTGTCATTTATAGATTATCCTATAAATTTCATCAAAGTAATTAGTAATAAAGAATAAAATAAAGTGATAGTAATGATAATTAGTTCGAATATAATTAATCATTGCTTGGAATAAAAAAATGTTAACTGCAAATGGTAAATTTTAATGAAAATGCATTGCTAATATCGTTTAATACGTGAATGACTAATTTGAATTCTAAAATATCTCCCTCTCACATGAGACTAAAGAATAATAATTGCATGCATCTACGCATTTCTAGGTAGACACTATGATGCAAGTAATTAGTGCTGAAAAGCGGAGCTTGGCACTTCAGAGTTTGTCAAGTGCTTGACGCAGTGTGATGTAGATACATACAATATACAATACTGTAAGCGCAACGCAATTATTTGTTTGTTAATCCTCATCTTTAAACATTGTTTGTTCTATATCACTTAAAATGAAATAAATTATAAATTAGCTCTGAAATATTTTACAACTGATTAGTACCCTATGCATTACAAAATAAAATAATTAAATTATTTTAAAAGTTACTTTCTTAATTTATTGTAGTATTTGGGGTTAAAGTTTTTATGTCCGTTTTATTTTGGTTTGAAAACAACTTTTTTTACTATCCCATTCAGTAGCTTGTTCCACCACTATATCATCACTTTAAATTCATAGTTTTTTTTTATTTTGTTGTCCTATCTAGAAGTTATATCAGTAATTTTTATTGCCTATGTTGCATTGTTTATATTTATAAATCTTTGTTAAAATAAAAACTTTGTAATATTGAAAAACGTTTTTCTACTATTAGTAAAAATATTCAAACAATCACTGAAGGTGTTTTAGTGGAAAAATGTTTGGTATCGATTGTGAAAACTGAATTTGCATATTTTAATTGGATAGCAAACCTTTTTGTCAAAATAAAGCCAAGTTTTATTTATTGCTTATCGTAAATTAGGCAGGAATCTATACTAATTTGCATTGTAATAGGTACCTATAACTTTTTAGTAATTTGCAGTACAATGATTTTTATAAAATCAATTTTTTCACATTTAAACATTATCGGTGTTTTATGTAAATATAAATTTGTAAACGGATTTTGCGTTTATTGTTTTTAAAAAACTTAAATCAATAGAATGATTTGTAAATTCCGCAAAATTATTTCCGCTCGACTTTACACTGCTCAACAATTGAATAGTTTTGGCTAAAATAAAATATATTTTAAAATATGTCCTGATTATATTTTTGTTGCCAAATTTACATAATTTAAAATAATCTTTCTCGATGAAAGATTTTTTTGAGTTATTTCTTTCGACATTATCGAAAGCCTTAAAATTCAACAAGGGGTAAAATTGTTACTATAGGGTAAGTTTTGGTTAAATTGTATTCAAATCCAAGTATTGTGATGCTTTCCTGAATTAATTTTATGCCTCGAAGACGTTTAGACCCCATTCAACTGCAACATTTTAGCCAAAATTACTAGTAAACTCCACCTCGATCCGTATCAATTGTTGAGCAGTGTATTTGTAACATTGCTATGATAATCTTGCTTTCTGTAGGGTTCTACTAAAAATTTGGTCAAAATACAAAAAATAAGAATTTTTTACTAAAGGTAAAGGTGAATGATTCAACTCCCAACTTTTCATGAAAATTACTCTCCCAAATCATCGTCAAGTTCTCATCTTAAGAATTTTTTATTTTGGTTGAAGTCTTACGAGACTCTTACTAGAAATTATTTCCATAAATCAGTTAAATACGCTACTAATTAATAAATTAAGGTTTTATTTCTTCTTTTTTATGTGTTGATAATTGTTCCTTTAACTTTTGAAAAAATTGATCCCAGTCAATTTCTACAGTCTTCTATAAATTTAAATGCATGCGATTATTTTGTTTGTGCTACTATTTATGTTCAATAAAAAGAATACAAAAATTTAAAAGTTTAATTTTCAGTCAAGATGTGATTGAAGTGGGAAAGAAATTCTAAAGGAAAATTGCGCATAGCGGTTTCTTTGTTTTCATTCTCAAAACTAATGTAATGTAATGAGCCACTGAAAAAGGTTTTTATGTATTTATATTTTAATTGTAAGGAATTGCTTGCTTTAAAAATATTGTTTTCAATCTCTTAAAGTACTTCAATGATTTGAACTTATAGGTTACTAAATTACAAAGGCTATTTTATTATTAAAAAACATAATATATTCAATTCAACGCTTTAAAAATGCTGCAGTTTCCCAAGGTAAAATTCAGGAACATAATATTTTATATTTTTATGTGGTGTAGGTAAGAGCAAGGCAGTTCCTCACATCCTTGCATGAAGTAGATACTAAAAACTAAGCCGCTCTTAAATCTTTTAAAGGTCATTTAATCAAAGAATTTTCTTTTACTTTTAACAATTTTCGGAAATGATTTTTCATCCATTTATTAAAAATATTCTTTAATTTTAAATATTAAGGACCTAAAAAATTGGGTTCACGTTCTTGCATAAAAATTTGCTTCCGCAAAAATATATACTGTGCGATCTAAGGTTCATAATAGTTATTTGTGTCATAAGGATTGTAACGTCAATCATTATGGTTCAAGTCGTGGCCTGTTAAGACGACGTGAACCATAATGATTGATTACGATACGAATTACATACAAAACTTTATCTGCTTGCATATATGATGAAAAAATGAAAATGAATTGAAATTTATTGACAGCTTAGTCTCATCAATTTGGAGCCCATAGAGTTATCATGTGGACGTTTTCTATGATTTGACGAGTATAATGAAATTGTTACCATGGTGATTTCTTTGATGGGCCTCAATCTGCTAAAGAACGTCATTACGTCATTCAAATTTTAGTATGTAAGCATCTGTTTATACGTAAGTGCTCAGTGAAAATTAAAAAAAAAGTGCGGTTACCTTTATGTAACAACACCCTCTATTAAAACGTAATGATTTTCGTTATATTCAAACCAGCAATGTTTCTAATGGTTTTATTTCTTCTTTTTTATATTTTGGTGATAGTTCGGTGAACTCTATAAGAAATTGATGAAATTCATCAAGATTACCAATATTTCGAAACAGCAATTTTCGATCCAGGGACTTTTTATTCCAGTAAGGTTTTGATATTCTCCAGAATAAGTTTGTGCTTTTTAAGATTTTCTGAAACTTCTTCATATTCTCAGTAACCCAAGGAATTTTTTGAAACCGTAGCTCTCTTCCTTTCTAATGCTTTCCCAATGTACCTATAAGATATATAAACAAAAATAGAAAATATTTAGATAATTTATAAAGTGTGAAGTAGTAAATACAAAACATTTCTTCCCGTTTTCACCAATGATTCTTAAAACTTAGGCATTGCTTTTTAAGTATCGTTGGTGAAAATAGGCATTAAAAACCTAAAATAAACTGTAAAGAATAATGTATAAAGAATAAATAAAAATATATACATAATAGAAACAAAGACCACCATAACTGATATGGCAATTTTCAAACTCATAAAATTGTACAAACGCATCACAACTAATAGTAATTTTTGTAAAAATCGTTGTTACTTTTGAATTAATAAATTTATGCCATGTATGTGAGTGTTTACAATAAGCAGTGTAATGTCCACTGTAAGGTGTGCCACTATGATTACTCAGAGCAAATAAATTATTTTCCCGGATCGTCACAGTAATTTGTCATATTTAATCCCTCCAGAGGAAATTCAATACTGACATTCAATTTAGTTCTGTAGGTGAAAACCTTTTTGCAATATGAACAAATAGGCTTCTCATCACAATTCAAAGTTTCCTCACTTGTAAAACTATCAAGGCACTAAAAAATCAATTTTTGGGGTATTGGAAGTGATAAGTTACAGAAAGAATTACTGTTAGTGAACACTGACATTTTAAGAATTGATTTTAATTGACCATTTGTGCCAAAATAATTTTCTGACAATGATTTTATTAAAAATGAAGCCGCTACTTAATCTCATTCCATCCCATTTTAAACCAGTATGACATAAGCGCGATATTGGGACAACCTTTGAACCTCTGTACTTGTTATTTTATTAAAACTATTTTTAGAAATTTTTATTATCTTTAAATATTTATGAAAATTGGTTTGCATTATAATTGAAAAACAATTTGAAATTGGTTTCTATGTTTTAATTTTTAAGGATTTGTTGGATTACTGTATACGAATTTCCACTGCTTATTCAATAACTCTTAAATTAGTTAATGAGGGCCTTTTGTATTTCATTTTATACTAAACCAAATTATTGATTGGGAAACTCTGTGAAATAGAAGATCTTCGGAATACTTACTAAAACTTAGTATAAACAAGTCTTGTACTAAAAAACAAGTTCTACTTCCGAAACAAAATTCCTTACGGGCATGTACAAGGTGCTTCACGGAAATCTGGTACACAAAAGAAATGCTAAGGCAGCCAATAAGCTTTGAACATCTCGCCCCACCTTTAGTCGGTGGTGAGATTAACCAGGCACTCCCCGACTTTGCGATTCAAACAACTTTACTTAGAATTCTGCCTGATTAGACTTTACACACAATGCGATGAGGGTTGGAAACGCACAGGCAATGATTCTCACTTAACTACTGAATAGCGGTGGGCGAGACTAAGGGATATTCAACCCGCACAAAAGTTTCTTATTGGCGCTAACATTTCTTTTGTATACCAGATTAACGTCAAGCACCTTGTACATTGTTTCATTATAATTTGTGACATGATTTGTTTGAAAATCACTATACAGGGTGTTTCAAAACTATTCCGCATCCTCTTAAGGACAGATTCCTCTCATGAAAATAAGACGAAAAGTTCAAATAAACGGCTCCGTCACATTGGCCGGGACACTTTCGAATTTTAGAAAAAAAATAGTACCAATCAATTGCGCCAGTAATGCGCCGTAAAGTTTAGGTTTTGCGCCAACATACAAAAAAAGTTATTAACAAAATAAGGTTTTCCCGGCCAGTGTTACGCAGCCAGGAAACTTTTTCAAAACAAGCTGAAGTTTATTCCAACGGACGAAGAAAGTTATGCGCCAAAACGCGCCACTTACAAATATTTTTGCGCTACTTCCAATTTGCCAAAAATTAGATCCAAAGTTGGCCCGGCCAGAGTGACGTAGCCGGGAAACTCAAAAAATACAAAACAAATTGGTACCATCTTAAAGAGAAAATTATGCTCCAAAATGCGCCGTAAAGATAACATTTTGCGCAACTATATCAAAAAAGTTATCAATAAAATAATATTTAACCAAAGGATATAATGTATGACGCGTATGGTTTCTGGGTTGCCTAACTACATTTTTCAAACCAACCTTAACGACAACAGATAAAATTTGAAATTCTTGAGAATCCAAATAAGATGTGCAAAGTAATTGCAAAATTGCATCAATTACACAGGTGTTGGATAATGTCAACTTTTTACCGCCTACATTTATCGGTTCTAATGACACTATATTACTATTTTTTAAAATGCCGACAGATAGACAATTACTTTTAGAAGTTTCCATCAAAAAATCTGTATTGGGCTCTAAATATAATGGCCTTTTCTTTTTCCTTGGTGGTTCTAACAAATTTTTCCATTTTCACATGAATTTGATTCCATAAGTCTTTCTGATTAGTAGTGCCGATGTAGTTAGGCAACCCAGAGACCATAGGCGTCATGCGTTATATCGGTTGGTTAAATATTATTTTATTGATAACTTTTTTGATATAATTGGGCAAAATTTTATCTTTACGGCGCATTTTGGAGCATAATTATCTCTTTAAGATGGTACCAATTTGTTTTGTATTTTTTGAGTTTCCCGGCTACGTCACTCTGGCCGGGCCAACTTTGGATCAAATTTTTGGAAAACTGGAAGAAGCGCAAAATTTTTTGGAGGTGGCGCGTTTTGGCGCATAAATTTCTTCGCCCGTTGGAATAAATTTCAGCTTGTTTTGAAAAAGTTTCCCGGCTGCGTAACACTGGCCGGGAAAACCTTATTTTGTTAATAACTTTTTTTGTATGTTGGCGCAAAACCTAAACTTTACGGCGCATTTTGGCGCATTACTGGCGCAATTGATTGGTACTATTTTTTTTCTAAAATTCGAAAGTGTCCCGGGAAATGTGACGGAGCCCAAATAAACATGTTTCCGATCTCGCTTCATAAGGGAGCTACAGCCTCTTAAAAGTGTGGTTAATAAGAAGGTTTTTCTTCGTTTATTTCAAAATGAATTGAAGTACAGCTTTGAAATTTGGTATGAATCATGATACAGTTGGGACACGTTTTCATGAATTTTTTCAATTTTTTTGTAAACAAAAGAATCCATGGCTATTACGATTTTTTTTATAATTTTATTTAAATTGTGTTGACCGTCAATAAATTATGAAGCGAGATCGGACACATGTTTATTTGAACTTTTCATCTTATTTTCATGAGAGGAATCTGTCCTTAAGAGGATGCGGAATAGTTTTGAAACACCCTGTATATAGTGTCAAATCTTGTGCAAGATTTAGAAACAAAAATGTGCCCGTCAGAAACGGTCCTAATACCTAACCAAACCTAACCTAACCTAACCTAACCTAACTATTATTTTATTACTTACTATACAGGGTGGACGATTAAATTGAGACAAATAAATTAAAAAACTGGTTTTGAAAAAAATGTATCAAATAAAAATTGTTAGGGATAAATGGGGGAAAATAAAGAAATTTAAAATATGTCAAATATATAAATGATTTATGTAAAAGTTTGTTTTTTGAATAAATTTTAAAATTGCTAAAAAAATTACAGCTTTTCATTTAAAATAACTGAATTAATACAAAGATGACCCATAACCAAAAAATAACTAGCATCATCGTTTTCCCCCCTTATTTATTTGTCTCAAGTTAAATAGTCCACCCTGTTTATACAGGGTGTGTACAAAATGATCCACATACATAAGCATAAAAGACGATTGAAATATGTTTTCTTTACATTACTAAAAATTAGTTCATACAAACACAATAAAACTTGGTTTATAGATATGTAATGGAAAAAGGTATTTATGGATAACATTTTTTTTCTTTTTCTCGTTATGTTAGTGGTCCATAGTAGGTCATAGATATGCAAAATTTCCTGTAAATTTTAATAGCTGTATAAAAACAATTAAAGCTATATTTGTAGCTCACCAATGTAATTATAATTTTATAATATATTGCATCATTTTGTATAGAGACAGAGACACCCTATATAATTGAAAAGGATTTAATATGTAAAAAATGCCTTTGTTAATAAAGCTGCTTTGAGTAAATTATGAAATATTATGATGTTGATAGTGCTACGAGCTGTGGGTTCTGAAAAAAGTAGCGGTTTCGTGGTGGATTTTTTCCCTTTGTTGAACCAAAACGTTATTACAATGTACGTCAACACTTTGGAAATATTTTTTTAAATCTCAAGAAGAGTGATTTAGAGTTTCTTAAGTCGCATATTGTAGTATGCTTTCAATTTTTATGAACAAGTGCTACTAATGACTTATGAAACGAGTTTTTTATACTATTTTTTTCTATTTCGCGCCTTAATATCTATTTAAAATAAAATATTGTAGTTTTCATTTTTAGTAAATTTTCTGGTAGTTAGCAACTCTAATGAAAGTTTGTCAAATTATCAAATAACCTGTAAATCGCTTAGAAACTGCTATTTAAAATCAACAAACTTCAGTGTTGCCAACTTGCCACGAAAAGATACATTCCCCTGCTATAAACGCACTCATAATTATAATAATAATAATAATAAAAATATTTTTATTAATCCACTTTTAGGTCATATACAGACATTTCGGACAGGTCATTACATAAGAAAGACTAAAACTAAGACTTAAGACTACATACAATATAAGACATTAAAAAAAATACATAATAAGTAACTTGAAAATTGAAAATCAAAAGGATTGAAGGTTCACAAAAAAATGTTAAGATACTCAGAGCAAGAATAGAATGTACCGTCTAGTAGTATTTCTAGTACGGATTTTTTAAATCTTAAATTATTTAATTCCTTAACTTCAGGAGGTAGGGCGTTAAATAATTTGACGCTCATATAAATAAAAGACTGATGAAAGGTTTCAGTTCTGTGTTTTGGTAATTGATACATATTTTTTGTGAGTATCTTGTCTCATATTGTGTATTAACAGTGGGCTCGTATAGACTTTTATTATTTTTAAAATACATTAAACAATTAAATATGTACAAACTAGGTAGCGGTAAAATGCGCAATTTTTTAAATAGTTCTCTACAAGATATTCTGCGAGATAAATTAAAAAATGATCTTATTATTCGCTTTTGTGTTCGTAATATTAATTGAGCTGCAGAAGAATTTCCCCAGCATAATAGTCCATAAGACAATCTTGAATGGACGTATGCAAAATATATCAATTTTAATGTATCAACTGAAACAAAATCACGTAGCCTAATGATTGTAAAACAAGCATAATTTAGTGGCTTGGCCAGTTGTTGGCAATGCGAGTTCCATCTAAGTTTGCTGTCAAATGTTAAGCCTAGAAGTTTAACAGACTCATCTGTGGTAAAGTCTAGTTTATCAGAATGTACCCATGATTTATTTGTTTTACCTAAGTTATAAGGAACAATTACAGTCTTGGTGTCGTTGAGTGCTAAACTATTTAATGATGACCAGTTTTTCATCTCATTAATCGTAGATTTTACCAATTCATTTAATCCAACTACATCAGAGTCCCTCAATATACAAGATGTATCATCGGCATAGTGCATGACTTTGCCAAATTTAATCTGATTTGAAAGATCGTTGATGTAAATTATGAACAATATAGGGCCCAAAATGCTTCCCTGAGGAACACCCTGTTGAACACTCAGCGACGTAGAACAGACATTGTTCCATTTGACACTTTGTTGACGGTTTTTTAAGTAACTTTTAAGCCAGGCCAATGCTAAACCTCAGATACCGTATCTTTCCAGCTTTTCCAAAAGGATTGAGTGATTTATGGTGTCAAAGGCCTTTGAGAAGTCAAAATAGACACCAACAGTTTTATCATGACTCTCAATGGACCCAACTATCTCTCTATATGCCTGTACAATTATATCTTGAGTGGATAGGCCTTGCCTAAATCCAAATTGAGCTTTATTAATGATGTTATGCTGGTCAAGAAATTTACTCAGCCTTTGAAGAAATGCCTTTTCAAATATCTTTGAATTAAGTGATTGCACAGAGATTGGCCTATAGTTAGATATCCGGGTACAGTCACCTTTTTTCATTACTGGTATGACCTTAGCATGTTTAAATTGTTCGTTTATAGCTATAAACGAGGTGCGTATGTAACCTTCTTATAGCTGCAAAATAGAACAAATATTTTTTAATATTTTTTCATAGATTTTAAACTAATTGTACTAAATTCTAGCAACTGAAATTTTTTTTTCACGATTCATGGAAAAAATATAATGACCTAAAATTACCTTAACTACCGAATGCCTATTATAAATGTAGTAACAAGTACAGAGAATAAACAGAGATACATGATACATAGCATGAAAGAAATTAAACAAAGTCACTGGTGCGCAGCTGAAAAAGGAACATAGACATCATGGGTTCCAGACAATAATTGAATTTTTGAATTCATCAGCAATTTTCAATATTTTTTAAAAATCAACTCAGAAGAAAAGTGGACGGTAGTTGGAAATATCTTCCCTGTTTAAAAATTGGAATTATCCTATTAGTTCCCTCAGGAAGTATTCCTCGACAACCGACCGATTAATGAAATAAGTTTAAAATGAACAAATTTCTTGTTTATTGTCTTGGATTATATTGATAGCTATACCGTTTAAACCAACAGAATTGCTGCTGGACATTTTCCGTTAGACTGGAGTTACTAGATGATACTGTGCATTCATCATCAGCGAGAACGAGTGTAACAGTTAGGTTCTTAACAGATGAGTCATAGTGTAAGGCAAAATTCATTCTTGGCCCCCAATATTCAATGTTGTATTATCTGAATCAAATTCGCGTCCGTATGCTCATAAAATGTTATATAAAATGATTTAGATGGTTTATTATGAAGATTATTAACGACCTTACATAAAGCCTTCGTTTTGTTTTTTACGAGTCAATAAAATTTCAAAAATAAGCCCTCTTCTCATTAACTATTTTCGAGTTAAATTTTTTCTACGATTTTTCTAAGTTTAGAATCTTCTACACTTAAAAAGGGGAAGGTTTTGATTAAAGAGAGTAAGTTTTGGAAATCAGTATACTCCTTTTACAATTGTATAGAAAATTTTATTTAATGACTTAAAGGTTTTGGTTTAGAATGTGTTATATCACCAGCAAAAATGATAAAGAAAACCAACTCAGTTGTACAATTTTCAACCAAAATTTAATTAAAATATTATTGGGAGTCTTAAAATAATTATTGCTGTGTGTTGTAAAAGTTAAAATCACCGCGTATACAGGACGGCCCATATTTTACTTTCCAGGAAATATCTCAGTTATTTGAAGAGATAAAAATGTAAATCAAAAAGTGCTTTGAACGGCAGCACATATTATACGTCATATTTTCATTCTAAAAAATTATTGGTATTTACCACTCTTAAGATGCCATCATCATTTTTTTTTTCTTTAATGGGATCTCTATCTTTTAAAATTGATATTGCATCTACAATTATTTATCGTAGAAACAGTGATGTGCTTAAAATATTTATCGAAGTAGTATGCAAAATTCTATATTTAGTTTTTTTTAGGAAAAATTTTCAAATCTAAACTAACTTAACTTTACCTAATCTAACTGAACTTAACTTTAAATTACAAATTTTGTTAAAAAAACTAAATAAATAATTTTGCATAATACATATTTCGATCAATTTTTTATTCACAAATGTACTTAGGCTTCAAGTTTCTTACAAGATGTATCTAGATGAAATTTATAAATATAAATTCGGCCTTGTTAGATTGCAGATTTTATTTCTCCACTCTTTCTTGTTTCTGTATAGGTTTAAAGTGGTTAGCTTTGTAATTCTTTGTTCTTCTTTAGGTGAACTTAAAATAAGTTTCAACACATAAGTAGTGATGTTCGTAATGTTCGATTATCACTGTTCACTCACGCGACCTCAAGCGGTCCGCATTAATTATCCGTAATTTTCAGGGAAGTTCCACAAAAGTGGGATGAATTTTTTATCACCTTTTAGAATCTTTAAAGAAAAATATATCCTGGGCATCTAGAAAGATGCCATTTCTTACACCGCGCGCTGATTTTAACGTTTAAACACTAGACTTAAATAAAATATGGCAATGATGGTAAATTTTTGGATACAAATTGAAAACAATTGCACGTATTATTTATATTTTTGTATTTTTCTTTGTCTTCACTACTTAATTTGCGTAATATACAGTTAAATCGTTCTGCCAAAATAAGTTCCTTATTTGTTAATATTTCTAACTGCAATAAAATGAAATAAAATCATCAAATTTTTGGCTGAAAATTAACAAACTATAATTAAAATTAAATATTTGTTCCAGCTATTATCTAGATTTTAGATAATGTTTTATAGATTTGATTTCATTTTATTGCATTTAAAAATATGAAATAAAGAAGAGGGCAGGGTTTAAGAAAAACCCTAAAATGGCGCCAATTGAAATGCAACGACCAAGGAATACCGAAAAACATAATTAATACGTGCAATAGTTTTCAATTAATCTGCAAAAATTTGCCAATATTTTTTATTTAAATCGGATATTTAAAATTGCCTACTTCTGCGTAGCAATGACCGTTAATGTTTGAATACAAGCCACCATTGCCAAAAAAAGTATTAAATGTAGCTTAGATTTATAAATTTTAACCATTTTTCTCTAAAACTAATATCCTTGTATGCATCTGAAAAATGTTTCCGACTGAAATAAATAGAAAAAACTCAATTTGAAAGGTGTATAGACGTGCTCTGAAAAGAAAATTCGATACGCTTTATAGCGGTGCAGCAACAGCAAACTTTTTCAAAGTGACACGGCCGTAACGGGCGACTTGATTGAAGCAGGTGTCGATATCGAGCACCTCAACAGCGTCAATTTTCTAAAATTTATTAAAACGCTTTGTTAACGAGCGCGTCTAAACGTGTAAGAATTTCACTCTTGCAATTTATACCCCCTAATTAAAAATATTTTCGGGCAAGTATTCGATTTAGTTTGAAATTTCACAGTTTAAGTGTTTTTATTGCTAAGTTTTAATGAAATTTAGTGTCTAATTAAATGTCTTGAAAAATTAATTAATTTTTTCTCTCATTTATACTGTAATTAATTAAAGCTGGGGATACAGGGGTTGTTGATAATTTAGCTCAAAGTAAGGTATGTATAATATTGTGTTTAATGTAAGGAAACATACATTATTGCCGACGATGTGCTTGATGCAAGAATTTAATAAAGTTAGCTAAATACGCCTGCAAACATTAAACATCATGTTTACTGAGAGTAATCGTTACAGGAATTAATTCAACAAACAGTTCCAAATTAAGCATTGTTACTTATATTAAGCAAGTAATAACATTGAATTTTATCTTTATTAAGTTTTTTACGACGACGCCATGACATGTCCTTTTAACATGTCGATATTTTAAAACCATATTTTATGAGCTTAGCAGGACCGACCTTTCAACGATCCACTAGGATAAAGCAGCGAATCCACTTGAAAATGCTTATGAATTTTCTGCTCCGGCAGCAAACTGGCTGGAGTCTTTTAACCAAACGACCAAGATAAAGTTACGTTCAGAATTCCAAAATCACAAAATAGCGCCCTTAATGGACTTTAATTCAAGTGGATAAAATTTTAATTTATGTTATTTCATTTCATCTACTATTTTTTTTAAATGAATCAAAGTTAAGCTACGAATTAGATCGTATAACAATTTTAAAAGCAGTTTCACACTTTTAGATAAAATTGAATCAAAAACTGGCAGTATTTTATGAGATATATATCAATAACACAACGAAAAGTGTTGAAACTAAATTTTAAAACTTAAAACTTTTTCCCATATTTATGCGACCTGAATGCTACAATTTGGCAAACTTTTAAAAGCATTTCATTTTTGTTTGTGATTTTTTCGTTGGACTTTTATTTTATAAATTAATAATGTTGAGGTTTACACAGAAAACTTATTGCTACTACTTTAAACTGACATTTTATAAATTAATTTAATCATTTTTCTCTTGACTTATTAAACATCCAAAAATGCTTTAATTAATATTGCAAACGAAAAAGCGGATTTATAGTAGCTACAAAAAAATAATCATAAAATAATTTATATTTTATATGGTTTTTAGTAATTAAATAAAAATGAATTAAAATAAACTTTAATGGGCAAAACATTGTAATCTATTATAGCCAATCATGAGAGCGTATTAAAAGGCACGTGGTAACAAAATCTGAGGTGTGTCAAAACTCCCTGGAAAAAATCTTAGATTAATTGATGTTAAGATTGTCAATTTTACGCCATAAAGCTAAAATATAGAGTTAAAATATGACGATAATGGTAACTCTTAAATTCAAGTAGTGCCAGTGGAATTACTGCAATAAATAATAGATAAAATATGGAATTAAACTTTCATGTCGTTGCAGGTAGTTTATGGCTGATCAAATTAATGTTTCTGTCTTAAAATAACTAATATCCTTAAACTGATATAAACTCGTAATATTCGAATAGTAGTAGATACAAACAAAACAGATGACTCAGGATTCAGAGCCTTAATTCTCTGGAAGATGTCGATAAGCTTGTTATTAGAGACTACGGGGTCCAAATCCTTATTTTAGGGGAATAAGATTTCTTTGGAAAAGTAGATACCATCATGCATAATACCTATTCCTTATTGAATGTTTTGAAAAATTTCCATGGTTTCTTGACATTTATTTTCATCCTTTTATAATAAGAATGGGTGCGTAGCTCGATAATATTATTACATTGTTTACAGTGCTGTTGCAAATAACAAAAGTTGAAAATTAAGATGCTTATCATGAATCTAATTTAAAGTTTTATTTGTATGAATAATAAATTTAGCTAAAATGAAGTAAAAACCAATAGTACTTTTCCATCTTCCCAAAAATAATCACTTATGAATAAAAGAAAAATGTAGTTGTCTGAAATATTTAAAGATTTATACCTATTTGTAAATATATACTTTGGATTGCTATTGATTTTAAAGTCAATAGATCATCTCCAAAGCCAAAAATATTTTTCAATATATCTGTGGCTAAAGCTAAATTAATTGTAAAAGATTTTTACGAATGTTATTGTAGAAATATTTTTTAACTTATTTGTTATTTACTTTAATTTGGGCGCTGAATTTGGAAATTCGCGTGATTTTTCCAGTGGAGCTTTTTTAATTGAAATAATATTTCTTTTCCAACGCTAGCAATAAGTTAAGGAAAATAAACTAACAGTGCATAGTTAATATGCTTAATTTCCAAAATAAAGCAGGGTTGCCGAACTTTATGTATTGAAAATTTAAACCCTTGTAACTTTTAAACTGTTTACTTTAGATAAATCAAAAAATATGTTCCGTAAACCTCTAAAAGCAAGCTATAATAATATGCAATAAAAATGGGGGTTCCTATTTAAAAAAGATAAATTGTTATCGTCTGACCTTTAACTTGGGGTTCAAAGTCATGCCAATATTCTCAAATGGTGCGTCATTAAGAATGGTACAACTTTAATATAACATTTTTCGCAAAAACGCTTCATTTCAAAAATAAACGGGCGTTGCCGAACTTTTTGTTCACACAGTATAACCATCTTACATCAATCATGTGACTATATAGGGTTTCCAGAAATTAAGCGGTCAAACTTAAGGAGGCGATTCTACAACTAATTTTAAGAAAAAAACTTCCTATAAACATGTGACCGATTTAGCTTCCTAAGGGAGCTACAGCCCTTTAACTATTGTGACTAAAACTAGGTTTTTTGTCATTTATTTGAAAACGGTTTGTAATAAAGATTTGAAATTTGGTGTGAAGACTAATACGTTTAAGATATAATTTCTCAATTTCTCAATCGTATGTTTTTTAAATGCTATAGTCTTTTGTTTCAAAGCCGCCTTTAAATGATAAACCTAATGTAGCTCCCTTAGGAAGCGAAATCGGGCATAGTTTTTAGGAAGTTTTTTTGACTAGAATTGAATAAGGAATATTATTATAAAAACAAAAATAATTTTATGTTAACCATAAAAAAGTTGCCGCTGTTTATAACCCCAACCCTCCTTTAAACTACCCAAATTTCAAATCTTTATTACAAACCGTTTTCAAATAAATGACAAAAAACCTAGTTTTAGTTACAATAGTTAAAGGGCTGTAGCTCCCTTAGGAAGCGAAATCGGACACATATTTATAGGAAGTTTTTTTCTTAAAATTAGTTGTAGAATCGCCTCCTAAAGTTTGGCCGCTTATTTTCGGGACACCCTGTATAGAAGAATTTAATAACCAACATAGCATAATGATAGTTCTAACCAGAATAAGCACTATAAATATCAACTTTTCGCATTGATTAGAATTTTTAAAGTGACAACTTTAGAAGTGGTCGTGCAAAAACGTCATTTTTTAACAGGTGTAGAAAGTAATTTATTTTGTGCACTGGTTACTTTGTAAATGACTGAGCCACACCCTTCCTAGATTCTTATAATATTTTCTACTATTGTTATAATATTTAAGCAATAATAATAACGTTTTAAAACTCCGTTTGTAGAAAAAAATCTTGTATGATATGCTTGTAAAAATTCATATGAACTTTCATACGCATGCCTCAAAAATGCATATATTACACTTTTTCATTTAAAAAACTTAAATCACAATTTTACACAGAGTTTTCTGACAGAGATTTTTTTCACATTTTACCGAATTGGCATTTTACTTTAACCATAAAAAAAATTACTCTATTTTTAACCTCAACCTCAAACTTACCCTTTTGATGATTGGAAAAAATCTTGAAAAAAACGGGAAATTATATCTGAAGTGTATTATGATTCACATCAAATTTGAAATCTCTATATCAATTCGTTTTCACAAAAATTACAAAATACCAGTTTTAGACACAATATTTTAAAGGCTCCCTTTAGCGACATCGGACATACGTTGATAGGAAGTATTTTTTTGTAATCATAGAATTGCTTCCTAACATTTGGTTGCTTAATTTCGGAATACCCTGTAGAAAAGTGATTTAAATAAAACATAAATTTTTTAAAATAAATTGATAAAACCGTAGTTATTACGTACTTATACTGTTTTAATTGCAAATAAGAATTTTAATAATTAGTAGTATTTTTTTAATTAAATGTAATAAAATCAAATATTCATTGTTTAAAAGTAATTTACAATGAAAATTTAAAATACTTTTAATTTATTTTCATTTGAATCGAGTACTTTAATTTAATAGCACTCAAGTGAGTATGTTTTCCTTCGTATTATTTTTTCTTCTTCATTTTCTTGGGATTCGCATATACGCCGAGTTAAGGATAATGTATGGGATAATGGCAGCTCCCAGAGTATTTAGATAAAAAAAACCCCTCCGACAGGATAATAGAAGTGACTTGTTGAATATATTACGCGCATCAGAAAAATCACTGACCGTGTAGTTAAATAAATGATATATACCCAGCCCAAAAGATCTGCCTTAATATCCCCGGAACAAAATTGCTTTTAAATAAATAAAAACGAATTACATTCTGCTTGTATGTTTGCATCCTGTATGGATCACCGAGTTTAAAATAAAACAAGGAACGTGGTTATTTTATAAATGTGTTGAAAATATTTCTTACGTTCAATATTTTCTGCAAGGATATATTTATTTCTATATTAAAGGATTTTCTTAGTTCGGTTTTCATAGACTCATGTTGAAGTTTTAATAAAATTGAAGAATTTAATACTTACAGTATATAGCTTTCAAATCCGTAATAGTTCCTTATTTTATTTAAAATATACAGGATGTTTTACTTTTTTTCCAGCAAAAATTTTTTTAGATAGTAAATGTCATTGTGAACAAACAATTTCCTATAAACTAATATTTTTTTTCGAATCCTTAAGAAATTAAAGCAATTTAGAAATTTCACATTTTAACGATTTTTTGTGAAACCCTGTATACTTTTTCTTTCTTATCATCATGTATTTATTTTATAGATTTATGGTTTGGATTTTATTTTTCCCAACTTGCCTTTTTGAACATTATTGGCTGTTTTTAACATAAGTGGACTCATTTCAAATTTCTGACAAGAAAATTAACCAATCTGATTAGCATACTTGATTTAAATTTAAAAAATTGAAAAAAAAAGATATTTATACAACGTGGTCACTCTTACGGTGCACATCATTGGGATCTTGTGAATCTAAAGAGTTACAAAGTTGCTTAAATTAGAAAAAAGTTTCCCCTTTTCAAACTCCTTTAGAATATATTTAGAAATCCGAGATATCTTGCTCTAGTCCTGAAATATCAAGAAAATGCTGAAATTTCGCATTTTCGTTTTCCTTCCATATTTTTGTAATCGCCTAACTTTTTCGATTGCAATTTGGCAGTTTTACATAATTTGACATTCTCTATCGATTGGCCTTGAGAAGTAAATTTTAGGTTAACTAGATTTCATTTATTTTATACCAACTTTAAATTTTCTTATTGGCGCGATATTTGATTTTTATACCATTGCATAGAGAAAAAAAAATACAATTTAAATGATGTAACACACATTGTTCTTTTACATTAATTGAAAAAAAATTGAAAAAACATATAAAATTTTTATTTACAAAATCAAGTTGGCATAAAATAACAAAAGAATTATTATATTATTTTATTTAAAAATAAACAAATGTTTATTTTATGCCACTTGATTTTGAAAATAAAAATTTAATATTTTTTTCAATTTTTTTTTTAATTAAAGTAAAAGAATAATGTGTGTAACATCATTTAAATTGTATTTTTTTCGCTATCCAATGGTATAAAAATCAAATATTGCGCCCATAAGAAAATCAAAAGTTGGTTTAAAATAAATGAAATCTAGTTAACCTCAAATTTTCTTCTCAAGGCCAATCGATAGAGAATGTTAAACTGCCAAATTGCAATCGAAAAAGTTAAGCGATTACAAAAATATGGAAGGAAAACGAATATGCGAAATTTCAGCTTTTTCGTGATATTTCAGGACTAGAGCAAGATATCTCGGATTTCTAAATAGAATCTAAAGGAGTTTGAAAAGGGGCAACTTTTTTTCTAATTTAAGCAACTTTGTAACTCTTTAGGTTCACAAGATCCCACCGTAAGAGTGACTACCCTGTATAGGGTGTCTCAAAAAATCAATAATATTTTGAAATTTTAAAATTGTTTCTTAAGGAGTCGAAAAAAATATTAGTTCATAGGAATTTTTTTGTTCAGAATGATATTTACTATCTAAAAAAAATTTGCTGGAAAAAAGTGAGACACCCTGTATAGTTACTTTTTCATAAAATATATTTTTAGTTATAATTCCTCTTTTGTATTTATATTATTAAACAAACAGTATATTGTTTACCTGATTATTTTTAGTGTAGGTTGCTGAAAATAGGTAAACCTCAACTTTAAGCTCAACAAAGCAAAAATTACATGCAAAATCTGTTATTATGTAGGAGTTGAGTTAAGTATTGGCCAAACTTGTGTAAATGTAAATAAACTTTATGTAAATTAAACAAATGGAAGCAAATACATTTTGTAAACTAAAAACTGAAAAATGAGGTATACAGAAATGTCAAAAAATGTCCTTCTTTTTCTTGTATTTACAAATATAGTCGAGTCATTTATGTTTTATAAAAAGAGTTTTGCCTACGAGATCTTTGCTTTCTGATATAAAATAGATGGAGTATTTATGGCAAACACGTAAAAGTAGGTAAAAAATAAGACAAAGACTACTTTCGTAATTAGTGCCGTCTACATCCAGCAAAATATTGACACAAAGGCTCTTTCAGCGCCGAGATTATTGCAAAAACAGTGTCTTCTTCTTATTTATCCTCTGAATAATTCTAAATTTATACATAAATGTGTTTTTGCTTTACAAAGGATATTTTCAGCAAACATTTTATGTTCCCTTTGGGATTTTAATTTACTTAATAATTTTATGCTGTTCAGTGCTTTAATTAACAGTATCAAACTTTTAATTTAATATTTACTTTAAATGGCATGCTTCGTGTTGCTTTAAAAGCGACAAACCCACCCTTCGGTATTTATCGATTCTTTTTGTTTAATCATAAAATATTTATTATCCCTTTTTAGAAATGAAAATAATTGAATTTCTTTTTCCGTCTGCAGAGATTAAATTTATTGCTTCATCAAAAGAAAGGTAATCTAAGTGACAAAACCGAACCTTAAATCTCGGATTTTCAATGTAGGAAATGTCAGGACCTTCTATCGTCCTTTCGAGCGAAACGCTCTTCTTTGTGAGCAGAAAAAATTCGACGAGGGCTCACTAATGACTGCGTTTCACGTGCTCTAATGTTAGTGGCGCCGGGTTTTTTATCATCACCGAATTGGCTTTTGATATCGTAATTTATTGGGACTGTACAAGAATTTGCATCAAACCACGCATGGCCGGGTTATTTTGAATAATGAATTTCTCTGAGGAAGCGCGTAATGAAGAAGATTCTCAATATCAAGGCGATAATTGCAAATCGCATTAGAAACTGATCGCATTAGACTTTGAGCTTATTAGGTTATGCAGTCATCTGATGATGGGACGAGTTATTGCATTTCCTTCTCTGTTTTCTTAATCTGCACCCAGTTTAATTAATGTAATTGAATTAATGAGTTTATGTAGGACTCTACAAGGTTTGAACCAAAACATTCCTTCAAATTTTTTCAAACCAAGTCCTCTTATACAAACTCCTTTGTGTCTAGCATCTCTTTAAAAGCTTGTTTCGTGTTCTTTGAAAAGAATACGTGCACTTGTGCGGCGCATAAAGGAACAATGCTTTTTAAATAAATTCGTACGAAATACCTCATACCTAAATTAAAACACCAAAATATGCTCCTGCTAAAATATTATGCATAAAAGATATTCTTCCCAGAAAGTTCTTAATATTAGTAAATACCTCTAAACAAAGCATTTTTAGTTTTTTTTTAATTTACTAGAAATTCTTTACTAAAATATTCCGAAAACATTTTATTAGCTTATTAGAAAAAAGTTACTCCTATTTATTTTTTATTGGAAGAAAATAATTTGGTTAGTTTTTTTAGAACAGGATTTTATTACTTTTTTCTTAAAACTAACCAAACCTTTAAATAAAAAGTAATGTAGACAGAATGTAAGAATTGCAATAGTATGTTTTAGGAAAGGTTTAAAGTTAAAGAATTTAAAATTCATTTTGAAATGTTCAAAGAACAAAGCAATTCTGGAATGGCAGTTTTTTTTAGCAAGAGTCCAGTCGATATAATGTATGCGTATATGTATAAGGCGGGGTTTTTCCTTTGGGACATCCGTAGCAAAGCAATTCCCCTAGGGCCGTGAGCCTTGTTTCCACTTTCGATACCATTACGGAGGAATGCGCCGAGCAATATCGTCCCCTTCTTATCAACATATGTAATGGCAGACGAGCTAAATCATGAATCATTTTTATATCGATTGCATAGAGATAGAAGAAAGAGGACGAAAACGGGGAAAATGAGGGCTGTTGTTTATTTTAGTGACAGTCTCGTTTCGCATCGCTAGCGATTCTCAACTTAATGATCCATCCCAAATTTTATGGAATAACTTACTGCCGAATTTATTTTTATTATTTGTGTAATAGTATCACTTGATAATAGCTTTCGAAGCATTATGGACGTCGTAAAAACAAATGTGTCCCCTTTCAATGACCTATGCAAACTTTTTGAGTCGTCAAAATATTCAAATTTTTGTACTACCTTAAAAATATAAAACCAGTTATTTTTTACCGCTACAAATTTATTAGTCTTATAAAAATACGAAGACACTTCATACACGTACAAGAAAAGAAAAACTCGTAATTTATATCCATTTCTTGCGCTACATAATTTTTTAGTTAACTAATATCTTATTACATTCTTTATAAAGCTTTAAATTCAGAGACATAAAATATTTTGATTCCTACTACAATAATCTGAAATTTAAGACTGGCAAGGATGAAAGGCAATAGGTCATAAATTTTGATTATACTGACCTTTTATTACAAGATTGTAAAACTTTTTGCAGTAAAATTTAATCTAAGCGAGCTCATATTGTCCTAGACCACTATAAAAATAACATTGTCAATATTATTTAATGTACATAGATATTACGATCTAACATTTATTTTTTTAATGAATAATTTCTAATAATTTCATAACAGAATTTCTAGTTTTTAAAATAATATTATCATTAAACTTATCGAGTATTAGTCTGCACTTTTTCATGTTTAGACTTAAACCATATTTAATTGTTCAATAAGGCTAATTTTTTGTGAACAACAAAATTGAACAACGTGTTAAATTGTTACTAGAGGTTGAGTTTTGATTTAGTTGTATTCAAAAGTAAATATTGAGATACTTTCCAGTATTAGTTAAGACGTTTTGACTTGATCCCATTCAACTGGAACAAATTGTACGTTAGATCACCGAAGGGTGGACACAACGTAAGTGGCTTTGCGTTTGAATTGGTCAAAGAGTTTGGTGAACAGAGCATGAAATCACTATGTGAGCAATACTAGTGTCGCATACGTACACAAGATTTGAAGAAGGTTGCGTATGTTTATGAGGGCAAGAAGACATGCAACACATTACGCTCAAGAAGGGAGCATCGGGTATGTTGACAACATTAGGCCGACGAACATCAAAACTGAAACCACAACGACTGGAGTACTTATTTCTTTAAGGACAAGTCCAGATTCCGTTTGAATAATTTTGATGGACGTATTTAAGTTTGGCAGGAACGAGAATAGCGATATAACGAGCAATTTATAGGACCGGCAACTGCTTTTAGTGGAGAGATATAATCAACCAAAGATTAGAATATCATGGTATTACCGGAACGGAGAGGCCAGACTGTTCATCCGATATGAATTGTATAGAGCATGTTTGGGCTAAAATGTTGAAGGTACTGAACACATCAAGAATACTTGATACGAAGTATGCCTCATAGAGTGTTTTTCCTGTTAAGGTGCCCAAACACCAAAATTGTTACCATAACATGTTGACAGCAAAAATGTTTTCCGCATTCATTAAGCCTGTGTAAATTGGCTTATTTTAAGTTGTTTTGGACCTTTCCTGTTCCTTTGATTCATGATGTATCAATATGAATTTATTTTTTTCCAGCAAAATTTTTTTTAAATAGTAAATGTTATTCTGAACAAAAATTTTTCTATGAACTAATATTTTTTTCGACTCCCTTAAAAAGTTACAGCAATTTGTAAATATTAAAATATTAATAATTTTTTGAGACACCCTGTATAAACTTCATTTTATTTCAGTTTTTAACTTTAAATCAAGTCTATTTTGGATTTTGACATTATCTGTAAGCCAATCAGATTAATTTCCCTGTCAGATTTTAAATAAGTCCACTTATTTTAAAAACAGCAAATAATGTTCAAAAAGGCAAGTTGGGAAAGACAAAAATAAAAACATGATGATAAGAAAGAAAAATTATACAAGGTTTCACAAAAAATCGTTAAAATGTTGAAATTTTTAAATTGCTCTAACTATTTAAGGAGTCGAAAAAAAATATTAGTTTATAGGAAATTTTTTGTTCACTTTGTTGTTGCTGGAAAAAAAGTAAGACACCCTGTATTTATCTCGATATATCTAGATATAAAAATCGAACATTTTTTAGAAATTGTTTATTTTCAAATATAATGTTTTTCACCTTATAAAATTTTTGTAGTGCACACCATTGTGATCTTTAAAACTCGAAGAGCTACAAAGTTGCTTATATTATAAAAAAGCTGCCCCATTTCATTTAGATTTTTTTTATAAATCCTGGCTAAATTAGGAATTGACCTAAAGTGCTTTTTAAGTTCAATGAATTCTAGATGTCAACTTCAATCGAAACCTTAATCGATAACAATAACTTGGAGGAAAGACAAATATGCGAAATTTCAGTTATTTCATGATTCTTGGGAAATAGCGCAGAGTATTCCGGATTTCTGAAAGCATTACAAAAGAGCTTGAAATGGGGCAACCATTTTGTTTCCAAGAACCCAATGGGGTGCACTGTAAAAGTGACCACTCTGTATACTCAATATACATTTTTATAATTTCACACGAATTATCGTTATAATGAAGATTTTACTGCATTATTTTCAATTTTTTTACCTTTTAGTTTGCACTAAATAATATATTTGATTTAATCCACTTAGTGTTAATTGTGAGAAGATTGCTTCTTATTCTTAATTAATAGTTTGATGCGAAGCTTAAACACTCACTGTGTGTTTAAGCGGCTTTATGGGCGACAAAGCGTCGTCACAATCGAAGACACTCGTGGAAACTTTCGTTTTGTGGCGGGTTAAGTGTAGAGAAAACAAAAGCTCTAATTCATATCCGGTGATAGAGCTTCCCGAAGCGGAAGTAGTTGGGCCAACAGAGCTTAAAACAATCTTTAGAAACGCCCTACGCTCCTCAAATAAAATTTTTATTTGACTTGTAGAAAAGTTATTTTCTTTTGCTTTTCAAACTCTTTAAGGCAAGAAGAGTATTTTAAAGTAATTAAATTTGAATTACTTTATCGGGTTTCAGCTTCATTTAAAATTTTAATTTTGTTTTCGTTTAACCAAAAAGTTGTGTATTTTACAATAGAGACTATTCATAAGACGTTTAACTTATATATAATTCGTTTATTTATTTTTTATAATTCTGAATAACTATAAAAATTAATTGAATTAATCTTAAAATATACTATTATTATATAATTATTAAAATATAATATACAGGGTGAGTTTGTAAAATGGAATAAATACAAAAAAATCAGTGATTTTCGATAAACGGCTTAACACCTCAAATTGTAATTGTGGACATTTTTCAAAATTTATCTGACCTCATCGTTTAATGCCCACGTGATGTCAACACATTTTTTGAATTGAAAACTTGTGTGCCCATGCAGAATTTCAACAACATATCTTTTCTCGTTCCAAATAAAAATTTTCAATTTACTTTATCTTCGGAATGAGTTGAGACAACAAAATTTTGTATTTATATACAGGATTAGACATCGTTTCAATTACTTGACTTGTTTTTTGGAAAATTCAACCATTCCGGTCTTCTTGTATTTATTGTATGTTACAGACTCAATTCGGCTTATAATTTTAAATTGATCATATTTTCGGAAGGAGACGAGATAAAAGTCAAATAAATTTTGCATGACTACACAAGAATTGATTAATCAAAATTGTGGGCTTACATTTAAGAAATTTTTAGAAATAGGAAAAAAATTCATTTATAAAATTTCATGGTTTATGGATAACCAGAAATTATTTTTGTCTATAGAGGGTGTTTCTTAGTTGAAGCGCAAGTTATTCCACCTTTTTTTAATGGAACCCCTGTATATTTTTTGATATTTGGATTAACACTTACTTAAAGAATTCAACGATATCTTTTGTTTCATCAAAAAATATATGGGGTGTTCCATTAACAAATAAGGTCAAATAACCTGCGCTACTATTACGAACCACCCATTATAAACAAAAATAACTTGCGGTTATTCGCATCCATAAACCATGCAATTTGTAATCTAAGTTTTTTTTCCTATCTTTTAAAATAATAGATATATCTTCCGATTTCGTAATAAAAACTCACCCTGTATAATTTGCGTGTCAACCCGTTTGTTACAGACTCACCCTGTATATTTTTAATGTTAAAAAACGGGTTTTATTTATTTCAAGATATTATTTACCTAATATCCTTCATTATAATCTTGCAAGTAGTAGATTATATTCCTATAAAATAAATTTTATATTATTATTTTCCTCGCTATTTTTCTTTAGTTTTTTTACCTTGTCATATCTCTTCTTCTGTATTAATTTGTATATATCCTGATGTTTTTTCTCCTGTGTAGAGAAAATAATTATTACAAGTTCTGAAATAGTAGTAAGTACATCGACACAAGGGATGTTAAAGTTTTTATGTTTTTATTGTCAAAAAGCATAACATAAGTTTATTGTTTTTTAAAATAATAATTTAACGTTTCAATTTGATTTTAATTATTAAACTTGCTGTCATTTAAAATAAATAAAAAATGGTTTCTGACTCTAATGATAAAGATATTTTGGTGTAGGTAAAGATAGCTTCGGGACACAAATTCTAACTGACGTTTCGCCCTTCAGTCGTGGTGTTCAGAGGTCTTTGTAATACCATAACATACACATACATATAAACAGTATAGAACAAGTGATAATAATTATATATTTATTTTATTATTTATATTTACCATAAAGTATGTGATTTGTTTCTACACATTTTCCAATTGAATTGCAGAAAAATAAATTTAATTTCTGAAAGGATCAATTGTAAATCTGTAAAAGTATTCGTGTTTCCGAGAGTATATATTGTAAATCAAAATTGTCAATTAAATTTTAGAAACTGATGTTTTTATTACCAAAGTAATATTTCATTACTCAGAATAATTGAAGACCATGGTACAATAACCGGTCAAGTCCATTATAAAAATATATTGGCTTAATTCAAAATATTTGTTTTTTCTGAAAATTTTTCATGGGTTTTCCGGTTATTGCACCAGGATCTTCAATTGAGATAGTCTAAAGTTTTTGGCGGTGATTATCCACATGAAGTACTGACTCATACAACTCATCATAACTCTCTCGCAATTTTCCCATATATCAGTAACTATGACTAAGTTTATCTCGAGCAACTCAATCCAGCTTAAATTCAGCTTGGCTTGACCTCTACATTTGAAGCACTTGTAAAAGGTCTCAAGCCCGAAGCTCGAATTCAAGCTGGCTTGACCTGCTCGAGCGAAACGTAGTCTATAATAAGCTTAGATCCATATTCGTCAATCCAAATAGTCTATTCGAAGATAAAAGTAGTGTTGCCTAAAGACAACATTGGATTTCTGCTCTCGTGGATCCTTGGAAAAATTTATTTTAAATAAAACACAAATACATATTTCTTTCTGAAATCCAATTGATTATTTATGATTTATAAATGATGCCAATTCACCTGTAATTGATCTTTTCTGAAATACAACTGGAAATGGTGTAGTTATCAGTATAAACTAAAAATTAATTATAATTTTTTTTAGTTTCAGGTAAATGCTGGCTATTTAATTCATACCAGATCAGATCAGTTCAATAAGGTTTGTATAAATTTTTATACTAAATTTTAAAAAATTTTAAATTGGAAGAGCCATGGCGGCAAATCTAAGTAGAAACCATCATCAGTTCTAGGACGTAGTTGAAAACCTAAAGTATATAAGTTAATAAGGAACTATTAATTCCTCTTGTTTATCAATTTTTCAATGTTTTGGCTGGAAATTCGACTCGAGTTAGTTTTTTTAATTGGATGTGGCTATTTGCACATACAGTATGTACGAATAAATTACTATTTGCACATACAGTATGTACTAATATATGACTATTTGCACATATAGTATGTACGAATAATTGACTATTTGCACAAACAGTATGTACGAATAAATGACTATTTGCACATACAGTATGCATTTATAATTGGAACACTTCTAGCAGTGCGCACCACCAAATGGCCAAACAAAAAATAAAATATACAGGGTATTTGGTAGCTCGATGCGTTAATTTATGGAGGTGATTGAGGATCATATTGGAAGTATTTTTAACTAAATTTATTGTTATAGAATTGTGTTTTTGTAAAAGTTACCATAACTATCTTAGTTATATTGAATTTAGGCTTAATTATAGTTGAATCTTTTGGAAAAAAAAATATTTTATGTAACTTTAATGCGCAGGTACTTTAGTTTTTTACATCAAAGATGTTGATAACCTTTTAAAAAATAAAGGAAAAAATATTGAAATCATAGAAAAGTTCTAAGAAATATTTTTAGAATAGTTTATTATTTAAAAGATTGAAGACCAAAGAGATTTTAACATTATTTTTACATTTTTAATTTTTAGTAGAAAGATAGTACTTAATATCAAAATTGATACCCAAAATTACAATTAACAATTTCTCAGACTTCAATTTTTGTCTTCATTTTGTAAAACGTTTTCAACTTCTTTAATGAATGAAATTAAAGTAATACATAAGTTACACAAAATGATTTTTCCCAGAAAATTTAATTACAAATTAAGCATTAATTCAATGTAAATCTGATAAGATTCATAGTTATCAAAAAATCACAAAATTAATTATATCTTAAAAGCATGGTACATTCTATAACAATAAATATAGTGTAAAATGCGTCCATTAAGATTCCCAATCACCTCCTTGAATTAACGCATCTAGATCAAGCTACCGTCTAACAAACACCCTGTATTTGTATGTCTGTACTTGCATTTTATATTTTTTTTATACATAATATGTTTTATATGTCAATTTTTAAATCTTACAGCAATCATCTGAATGTAAATAATTTTCTGAATGCAACGATACTTAAAAAGTGATTTTTTTTTCAAATGATCTTTTATTTTCTTTATTTCTTCAAAATTATTTTATCAATTTTATTATTAATTGAAAATAAACAATTCATAAACAACTGCTTACGACATTTAAATATCATAGCAAAATGACACAACAACATATTATAAAAGATAAAATAAACTTCAGAGCCATGAGTGTTCAGTAAACTGAATTTTATAGCCAGAAAACTTAAAACATTTTTTTTAAAATTTTATAAACCTTATTTACATTTAAAATTTTGTAATGTATAACAGAGGTATTTGAATTTTAGTTTTATTTTCAATTTCATTTTTTTACTTACTTCTAACAAATGACGTTTTAACCAAAAGTATTTCCATTAAAAATCAAAAATTAATGCATTATGGCGCGATTACCCATCAAAGTTTAAAAAAAAATATACAAGGTGTAACAAAAGTAACGCATAATAGCAGTATGATTTTAGTTAGCTATTGAATTGCAATTCATGATGCATAAAGAATTTTTGAAAAATCTTGCACCGAACTAAAGTTATTAAAATTTTTCCAAAATAATTTAAGATCAAAATTGATTTTTTATGAGCTTCGGTGCAAAAAACGACATAGTACGCCTCTGAGTACTACAAAAAGTTGATAAATATGATTTTAATTATACAGGGTGTCCCGTAAGTCGACGATAAAATGAAATGAGCTGACAGAGAAGGTAATTTCCAATTTAAATAACCATATTTTTTGTTATGAAATTGTTGATGGTTCAAGAGTTATTTCAGTTTTTGTATTTTTTCAGTAAGCGCGTACTGTGTTCATTGATTAAGTAAATACTATGAGTTGTTTGATTATTTTTAATTATCATTATGAACCTCAAAGGGTCTATCTTTTCAATAATAGCCCTTTTTATACTCATTAATCTTTTATCAAACAAAAAAACTATTTTGCGAAAACTTTTTGTTCGTATAAAATTATAGTTGATTTTAAAGTCACCCTGACAGAAAATAATGTAAAGTTGCTCCCAGCTGGAAGTAGGACAAAGAATACGCGATCGTGATTACTTTTGTCCTACTTCCAGCTGAGAGTAACTGTACTAACATAAAGTTGAACAACTATTAGAAAAAGTTGTCCATTTCACGTAGAATCAGAAATGGTACATCGCATAAAAGCAAATCCAACCGTTTTTTTAATGATTTTTTATGAGAAGTAATTCGTATTTTTGCGAAAAAAAATTGTACTAGAGTTTTGAGTTATGGTCAAAAATTAAACGAAACGAGTCAAATAATGATTTTTATTACCAAAAATTTACAAAAGGTGCTCAAACTCAACTAAAATTTTATACGAACAAAAGTTGTCGCAAAATATTTTTTTTGTTTGATAAAAGATAAATGAGTTTATAAAAGTGCTATTATTGAGAAGGTGGACCCTTTGACCTTTGAGGTTCATAATGATAATTAAAACAAATCAAACAACTCATAGTATTTTTTAATCAATTATGATTTAATGAACACAGTACGCGCTTACTGAAAAAATACAAGAACTGAAATAACTCTTGAACCATCAACAATTTCATAACAAAAATATAGTTATTTAAGTTGGAAATTACCTCCTCTATCAGCTCATTTCGTTTTATCGTCCACTTACGGGACACCCTGTATAATTAAAATCATATTTATCAACTTTTTGTAGTACTCAGAGGCGTACTATGTCGTTTTTTGCACCGAAGCTCATAAAAAATCAATTTTGATCTTAAATTATTTTGGAAAAATTTTAATAACTATAGTTCGGTGCAAGATTTTTCAAAAATTCTTTATGCATCATGAATTGCAATTCAATAGCTAACTAAAATCATATTTTTCAATTTTATGTAGTAGATCAGTGGCGTACCATGTGTCGTTTCTTGCACCGGAATCCATAAAAAAATCAATTTTAATCTTAAATTATTTTGGAAAAACTTTAATAACTTTAGAACGGTGCTAGATTTTTCAAAAATTCATTATGCATCATGAACTGCAATTCAATAGGTAATTAGGTAAATTTATTTATTATTTTGTCGTTTATTTTTGGACTCAAACTCATGAAAAATCAATTTTTATCTTATATTATTTTAGAAAAACTTTAATAACTTTAGAACGGCGAACGGTACAAGATTTTGAAAAGTTCTTTACGCATCATGAACTGCAATTCAATAGGTAATTAAAATTAAATTTTTCAATTTTTGTAGTTATTTAGTGGCGTACCATGTCGTTTTTTTGCACCGAAATTCATAAAATATCTATTTTAAACATAAATTATTTTGGAAAAACTTCAATATGTTAAAATTTAGTGACATGTTATTTAGGCTTTCTAAATCCAGATTCTGCATTAGACCGAAGAAATAGTTATCCAGATTTTCGAAAAATGAACGATAATGAATAATTTACAAAAAATCTTACAGCTCTATTTTTGGCACACGAAGATCATATTGTAAACACTTTTTTATAAACCATGTAAAGTTATAAAAATATGGATTAATACTTAAAAGAGAATTTCCCCGTTTTCCAGAAATGCAGAATAAGACCCCATAAAAACGTTCCCATTTTTAAGGAAATTTCTTAGTTTTCACAATATTCATTAGCTGGATTTATTAAAATGGAACACCCTGTATATAATATATAATACGTCTAAATAGGGCGAGATTTTCAAAAGGTTGATGGCCCCAGGCACATCCTTGCCCGGGTGGCCCCATACGAGACAGTCAGACACTGAGCAAATAGTCATTTATTCGTCCATACTGTATGTACAAATAGTTATTTGTTCGTACATACTGTATGTGAAAATAGCCACATCCTTTTTAGGTTTTTACTATTATAATTGCTGTAACTCTACTTCAAGTAAGTAAGTAAGTACATGATGTGCAAATTTTTATATTTTAGTTTAAAAAATGTATCTGAATTATTTCTCTGATGATTCGGAACCACCACGTCTGGTAATGCTTGGCCTAGGTGATAAGTGGTTTCACTCGTGCCAAGACGAATTTAAGTTTTAACTTTTATGTATTTTTTGTTCGAATTACTTTTGCTCGTTGTAACTTATAAATTAAATTTACTTATTGAAAAACATGTCACTAAGATATGAACTCGAATCGGTAGAAATCTAGGTTTGAACACTGACCAGTACTTAAAATTAGAGGGAATGCAAAACACGTATAATTGGAAATGAAGAAAATAACAATAAAATTAATGTGGTTGAAATAAGAATTACAATTAGGGAGATATAATGGGTTTCTTTTAGGAACTTCCAGGGATAATCGTGTTTATGAGTTTATGAATTTAAAAGGAAAGTAATAAAGGAAGTAGGTATTAACAAAACTTACTTAATACTTTACCCACACTTCATATTTTAAATATGGACAACCAAAGTTTTACTCATCACTCAAAAATATACCTGGTGTCTAACTGAATTGTTTGACTTCTTTATACTGGGTGTATCAGACCACCCTTGCTATCCATTTATATAGAGAACCCTTTATCGTACATGACTGATATAAAAACATTAATTACCAAAGTGAACCTAAACAATCCATTGGTGAACTTATTTTTTTTAACAACCCGGAACTATCCAGAACCGGAGATAAGCTTTTGATTTTTTAAATAGCAACATAGGTCGAGTTTGGTATAGTTTGATTGGTCTTTTAAAAAGAAACAACTTTTATTAAAATTCTTTTTTAATATTTTCCATAGTTTAGAACTTATTCGAAAAACAAAAAAATGTTAGAAAAAGTAATTAAAAATTATAGCATATTTTGTTGAAATATGGACAAGTATGATATTTAAAGTTGGTAAAACATTAGAATTTGTAGAAATAGTTAATAAATTTATAAAATTCTTTAAAATATGCTTTAATTTTTATTTACTTTTTTTAACATTTTTTTCTGTTTGTCGAATAAATTCTAAACTATGATAAATATTAAAAAAAAAATTGAAAGTTGTTTGTTTTTAAAAGACCTATCAAACCATACCAAACTCGAACTATGTAAAAAAGTCAAAGTTAACTCCGGTTCCGGATAGTTCCGGGATGGTCCGACAAACAAAAATGAGTTCACCTATAGATTCTTTAAGTTCACTTTAGTAATAAAATTTTTTATTTCTGTCCGGTACGATAACGAGTTCTCGAGATAAATGGGTGGCAGGGGTGGTCTGATACACCCTGTATATTATTGAAAGTTCCCCCAATTCATATTAACGGCTACCAAATCTCATTTAAAAATATGCACTAATCTCAAAAATATAGAATTTTACATTTTATTTGAGAATCCCTTTGTAAATTCTATGGCAATTCTCTATTTAACAGAGTAGTATCAAAGAACATGATGTCTTACTTGTAATTTTTAGGAGCTTATCTTGAAGCCATTCTGCATTTTAAATTAAATTTAAAGCTAGACTTCTCTAACTTTAATATTCAAATGCGAAACTTCTTCATGTATATAAATGTACATTTATTAATGCAATTTTTTCGTTACTTACATTTTCTAAATTCAAAATGATTATTAATATTATAGATAATGTTTATTTAGTTAAAATTAAAGAAAATATTAAGAGGATAGAGAGTCAAATTAAATTGCAGCAAATTTGCGGTTTATTTTGCAAGGATTGTACCAATATGGGAACAGATACAAAAAAAGAAAAATTGAATATGAAAGAAGAATGATTTCTTAAGGGCCGTGGAAAGCGATATTTCTTGTATTTTTACTTTAAACACCCCAAAATAAAATCTCCAATAATGCAAAATAATTGAGTTTTTAACGTTCCATTTTCATAGCTAAAATGTTATGATTTTAAAATTTTCTTCGTCGAGGGCCCTAGAATATACTATTATTAAACTAATGCAAAAAAGAAAACTTAACAAAATGTCAAATATGCGGATGTAATATGTGATAATGATACCCATTTTTACAATAAAATTTACTGATATTCACTTTAACGTTTAAAGAATTTGTTTATTAATGATAGATTCTTTTTCCCATTGTTTGGGACATCATTTTAGGAGTAAATAAAGTCTGCTAACTTGCTGGGATTAGAAACTAATATTTCTCGTGACATTTGACTCTCTATCGCCTTAATTCATAGTTATTTTTTTGATTCTGCACTAATAATTTAGTTCTAAACCTTGTCTATTCTTTATTTTGTAATGTTTAATACAAATAAATATTAAATACACAAAAATTCTAACAGCGCTTATTTTATTTTCAGGATAATGTTAAAAAAATAATTTAATAAGAAAATAGTGCAAAGCATGATACTTATAAAAGACTAATTCCACCGTTCTACATAATTAATGAGGTATATTAAAGCTAGTATTTTGTGCAATTTATTTTTCTTAAACCCATATATTTAAGGTTTTGAAGTACATACTTATAATTTTTCTGATATTAATTTTGAAACTTTGTATCTTAAATGAATAATTTCATTTAATTTATCTTGATAATCCCTTAATACTGCATTTTCAAGAAAAACTTTTGGATAAATGTTTTTTATTTATGTGTGCATCCAGAAAGTAAATATACAGGGTGTAACAAAAGTGATGCATAACAACTGTAACAATTTAAGGGTAACATAAAAAGGTTAAATTAATTAAAATCGTTAATTTGCGAAAGTTTGATCTGAAAAGCCACAAAATTTTCAATTTTTTGTACCTACCATCGAAATATAAAAATTGTACTTGTTTCGATATCTTTTAAAATTGTATTATATTATGATAAAATTGCAGTATTTAACATCCGTTTGCTTAGCTCAGATAATATTCAATTTGTGCAGCGTAAAATTTAAAATGATTGAATTTCAATATCTTTCATTTATCGAATTATATTGACTATTCAACTCACATGTCATTACTTTTTGTGACAAGTAAAACGTCAAAAATATCAGCGATTACTTTATGACGTTAATGTCAAATTTCAAAAAGTTTGAAGTTGGCTGTCAAATTTTGCAGAAAAAAGTGGAAAATGTTCGTTAAATGCTCCCTTAAATATGCACTCTTTTTCAAATTATAAGTCGAATATTTTTCATACGTTACCACTTACGTCATTTGAGGTTAAGGGGTTAGGCTATTCTAGGATTTAAAGAAAATGAAATTTTAAAACATGCACGGAACAACTTTAAATCGGTTAGAAAAGAAGCACAGGAGCAGGATATTAATATAGAAGGCCAATTGTATGGTACAGGCATCGAAGATTGAAGGTAGGTACATAAAAAAACTTTGAAAGCGTTTTTTCGAAACCACATTTTTCAAATTGGCCGGACCGCTAACTCATACAATTCTTGACCAATTGACTTCAAAATGTAACTGTATATTCAAAATTACATTCTCTATAAAAGAACGTAGGATTTTTTTTTATATATTGATTTTTGCAAAAATGCCTCCCTTCTGAAGTAAAAATTTTAAAAATGCCATGAAAAATCGCTATAAAATTACCTATAACAAAAGATCTATTAAATTTAATGAAAAAATCCTACGTATTTCTATACAGAATGTAATTTTGAATATACAGTTAAATTTTGAAGTCAATAGGTCAAGAATTTTGTATGAGTTAGGAGTCCGGCCGATTTGAGAAATGTTGTTTCGAAAAAAACGCTTTCAAAGTTATTTTTATGTACCTACCTTCAATCTGCGATACCTGTACCATACAATTGGTCTTCCATATCAATATCCTGCTCCTGTTTTAAAATGTCAATATTTTTAAAATCCTAGAGTGGCCTAACCCCTTAAGTTTTAATTTCACGACCGTGTAGCAGGAGTGGAATTCGTGGTAATGGGAATGAAAAATATTCGACTTAAATTTGACCACACGTGATATTACATATGAGAATTCTGTTCGCCCTCTGATAGCAAAAGTATGAACCTAGATAACAGGTACCTTTTATTTGATTTAAAGCATTACTACATATTTTACAATAAATTTATTTGGGTTTGGTTGAATATGTACTTATTAGGTACAAAGATGCATTTTAAATACAATTTTTGATACTCACTAGTACCGACTATCCTCCATTTAATGCCATTTAAAGCGCTCTTTACTGGTACCTAAAATTCCCAAATAACTTCTGGCGTTAACATCTTTACAGAAACTGCACCTGAGGATATTTTAATAGTATCTTCTTTACGTTCAAACTGACCGCATAAAAAGATCACGCTAAATGTAAACTGAGCAAGTGTTTTTCGCAGATTTGCTCCATTTTCCTTACATTATTTTTTTTGATAAATGTAATTTTTGCCATTTTTATTAGGTTTGGAATTCAAAAATGTACATACACCCAATTCCTAAAAAAATTATAGATCGCATGGAGATCACCTTTTTTCGTGGAATTAATGAATAAAAACAACTTCACGGAACAATTTATTAACCATTTATTTCTCATACATAGTCGAAACGTTTCCTTTGTATGAAAAATAAATAGTTATTAAATTGTTGCGGTTAAAGACCACAAAGTTATTTTTATTTGAAATTACAGACCTTTTAGAACAAACCTCAGATTTGTTTATTGTGGTTAGGAATATCTAAACTGAGCAAATGAGTGTATGTGAGCGTTTTTTACAGCAGATAAAGTTAGTGGTAAGGGGAAAGAATTGGTTCGGTTCATTTCAAAGTGAGAGCGTAAAAAGATCACACTAAAAGTAAACTTAGCAAGTGAGCAATTGATTTGCTCAAATTTGCTCGAGCAAAGTATGTAAAAGAGCATAACTACTTTTAAAACAAACTTTCAATTTTCTGGCGGACGTCATAAAACTATTAATACATCAATATAATTTAGGCCACTTTTCATTTCATTTAGAAAATTAGAATGCTGTATGCAGTCTATTTTTTGACTAATTTGATATAATTGCGAATTTATTTTTATGTCAATTTTTATTGATGCATACTTACTTATTTATTCCACAAGTTCTTTTAAATTTGTGGGTTTTATATTTGATGTCTGAATCTGAAGGGATTAGATTTCGGCAACATATTTTGTTCGAGTCGTATCCTATTTAATCCTGGATTAGAGGTTGGCAAAATGCGCATCTATATATGTTTGGATTTGAAATTGATGCGCTTGTTTCAAGGGAATTATTTTTAGCAAACAGTAACCTAGTCGAATATATAATTATCCCAATAATTATATCCTATTTAACAACAAACAAACATTTGTATCATCAAATTAAATGAATATTTTTTATTTTCCTAAAAAATGACATCTATTAGTCGCTAAATGAATTTTACTCCATCTAAAAAAATATAGTCTTGTATGCTTTAATAACAATATATTTAGTTACACTTTAAGCACTAGAAAACTTTCATAATTTGAGAGAAAAGTTTTAAATAAAGATCTTAACATTTTGTAGTTTAAATTACCCACAGGGTTAGTGAGGAAAAAGGCAACCAACTCTGAAACTCTATATGATAATCTTATAAATATTTATAAAGTTTTATAAAGTTTTCTTTAACCAAATGTTTTGTAATCCCAAATATGTTAAATCTAAAATAAATTTCGAGACTCTAGTAACTTACAATTAAAAATTATCTATTATAAATTGGCAAAAGTATCTATTATTTTTGGAAAAAGCGTTAATGCTTAGAAATCAATTTTCATTATGTGTTTGGTGATAATCTGTTAAAATAAAGGAGAGATACAAAACGGTGTTCGTTTAAAAGACGTCCATTCCACTGATTTATTAGAGACATTTATAGAAACTTTACGGTTTTGCGCCCGACAAATCCAAAGTGTGATTTGTAGATTGATTGCAACAGCTTAACAACCCTTTCCTACAATCGCTTCTACATTTTCCAATTTGAAACTGCTTTAACTAAAGCCGTCTTATTGAATGAAACGCGCTGTAAAAATTTAATCCTTCCATTAAGTACAAATCGCGAAATTAATTCAGAGAAACTTTTGTATACTCGCTAATCTTCTCACCATTAATTTTGAAGTTTTTTATCACTTAATAAGTAAAATCTGGTGTTCTAGTTTAAAACAATTATGTTTTATGTTGGTAAATGAGTTTTTGGGCGCAATTTGTTTTCATGGCGATTTATGAGGTCACTTTATGTATTAAAAACGACATAATCCAGCGTCTGGACTCACTGACAGGTAACTTGTTAGGAAGCCAACTTTTTAGATCCGAATTAATTGGAACTCATCCAAGATGATCCCTTTAGAAACGTGGACAAAGACTCGCTAAGTGGAGTAAATAGAGCGTCTTCTCGCATGCGAACATACCTCTGTCCTCTCATTATTTCAGACCGCTTTACAATGGACTTTGTGGCTAAGAACGAAAGCCTCATAACACCTAACCTGTCGACTAGGTATAAATTAATTTGCTTGCAGCTCTTGCAATATAGGGGGAATTCATTAATTTAATTCCAAACTACTTTACAACAGTTTTTAATGAAAATTGTTGTTATGAAGTCATGAAGTGCAGTTTGCGTCAGATTTATTTCTGTTTATTTTTAAACTGCTTACAATTACTAAAGTTGCCAAATTTCTGCTTCCTTTCTTGGTGATAAATTTAAATAGTTTACGAAGGATGCGACAAAGTAAAATAACATCAAATGGTGACTCTCACTAGAGAACAATAAACATTTATCAGAAAATTTAGACCCAGTAACGTTTATTATTATTCCTAAGGGTATAATTTCTTTAAAGTATAAATAATGAAGCTTAATGTATCTTATTTATTAACACAAACCTAGTTTCCATTTTACTTGTTATATTCATCGATAAGCCAGATAAGTTTAGATCACTTAACGAAGAAAAAAGTACAGAATTCAGATTGTACTTTTACAATTTCAAAAATTCGCAGTCACTTGGGGTTTCAAATGAAAGCTATCAAATTAGGCTATTTTTTCCACATTATAATCTAAAATTCCTTTCGAGATTGCTTTAGAATACGTTTATATGTTTTTTATCATGCTTTATTCCTAAGATAAAATATATTGTAGCATAAATTATGAACTACCCTATATATTTCTATTAGAAAAATAAGCATATGGTTTTACAAAAAACATTGTAAAACTTGAATTCGGAGAATAATTTTTAAATTGGTAAACAAAGGCAATTTTAAAGATATAGCGAAATTAAATATTTACATTAGGTAGAAAGATGAAAAAGTGTTTTACCTTAGTTTATCTAACCAGCGTATATCATTAAATGTACAAGCTTGTAAATTTAAGGCAAGGGTAGCTGAGGGCAAAAGGTTAAAAGCTTTTGGGTTCACTATATACTAATTAAAACTTACCCCACATTTCTTGTGAACCATCGAAATTAATTTTTAAAGTATGTAATAATCTTAAAGTTATTATATAAGCTTTCTGCATACGTTGGATTGAAATACTGAATGTAAATAAATTATAAACATGAGAAGCGAATTAAACAAAAATATAAAAGTAAAAGATGAAAATTTAATTTGGGAATTACTTACTACACTTTAGCGCTGGGAGGAAGTAACATTACTCTAAAATAAATAATAATTTAATCCGGGAATCCAATCCAAGATGGCAGATCAGAGTTACGTTTTTTTAATGGAACACCCAGTATATTGTAACATTTTTGGATTTTTTATCAAAAAATAATTATACTTTATATAACCTTTTATGGGTCTGTCTTCACTCGTTTTGCTGATAATGTGTAATAAGCTTTTATCAATGTGCTTCATGAAATGCAAATTAATCAATTAAATGAAATTTTCAAATGGATAACCCTGTATAACCCTGGATTACCCTGTATAAATAGTGAATATTAACCGTGTGCTTGAAATATATCGAAATATTACAAAATATAAGCGGCCAAACTGAAGAAAGAACAAAAATATTAGATTTATTTAACATAAAATTATAATAGATATTCAAAAATTTGTCCATTTTGCTCACGACAAACATTAAGTCTATGTGCAAATGAACGTCTGACATTATTGAGAATATCCAGTATTATGGATTGGAACGCTCGTTTTATTCAGTCTTCCATGTCATCGAATATTTTAGATTGAGTCTGATACACTAAGCATTTTAGGTGGTAGGTGGTAGGTAGTAGGTAGTAGGTAGTAGGTAGTAGGTAGTAGGTAGTAGGTAGAGAATTATTTAGATATTATCTAACAATCTGATGAAAGTGGACAGGGGCTCCATTTTGCTCTCTTCTTGTGACGAAATCAACATTTTCTAATAATAATAGTAGTGAATCTCTTAAAAACTCGAGGTACATCTTCCCAGTTCGGGTTTTATTAAAAATTTGCGGGTCAATAACATGGTCACCCCAAACATTTAAGGACCATATGTTTTAATGATCAATGGTTGTACCAACTTTGCTCGAGCAATTCTAATCAAATCATATTCTGTCTCATTTTTTCCTACAGAACTAAAAAGAGAAGAAAGTGATTTTCTCAGATTTGCTTGAGCAAATCAGTAAAATTTTGTAAAAAAAAACACAACGACGGATTTTCTTCAACCAACAATATAACATCCAGAACAGAATTGGGGTTAATACCTTGTTAGTCAATAGTTTCTTTATTGTAGAACTTCCCGAATTTTTAAAAGACCCATCAATTTTCTCATTGCTCCAATTCTAGGTTGTCTGACATTTGGATAACGTGGTTTAAATTCAGATAGGCTGAAAAGGAGGATTTCATTAGCGTGTATTTAGCGACCGTGATGAAAAATTTAGATACGTCGTTATCTCTTTAAAAAAGTAAATGGTTTAGCTATAATCAAAAGTGCATAAAACAGAAAATAGCTTAAAAAATCAGCACAATAAGGGTTTCTTGTAACATCAGTTGTTAAATTTTCAAAGCATATTGAGATTTGGAAAACGAAAATTGATAATTCTGAGTTTTAATTTTATTTGTTTTTTAAAACAAGAAAAAATACTATTGTGATAAAATAGCATTATTAAAAAAGCAAAGAAGAGAAAAACACAAACAAATGTCAGGTAAGTTTGAAGAAAAATCACAAACAAAAGTCAGCAAAGTACTATTTTCTCTATTTGTCATATCATGGGACCATAGAGACAGCATATCAATAAAAAGATCTTTTGATGTTAAAATATATATATGTATTTGAAAATTTCGTTTAATTGGTTAATTTGTGTTTCATGAGGCACCTTGATAAAACTATAAACTATACAATATTGAAAAAAAATTTGTCAAAATTTCAACACAAAATTGTCATTTATTTGGTAGCAGTGATTTTTCGTAAATAGGTCTTCTTCGCTTAAATGGTAAATATCAGCAAAACCAGTGAAGATAAAGCAAGAAAAGGTAGTAACTTAAAAAAAGGAACTTAGGTCTAACATCTTGGAATGGACACTAAGAATATTCTTAAAAAATCTTTTTTTCATTTTAGAGTAATACTACTTCCTGGATGCACTGGGAAAATTATGAAAACTGTAGCATAATAATGAAATAAATTTTGTAAATAACAATTGAAGTAAAAATTATAGTCATAAATAATATCCCAGTGTAAATTATACAGGAAAAGCTTTATCATAACTTAGTTGGAATTGTATGTAACAATAGAAAATTCGTCGGTCGATAATCGTTCTAAGCTCGAAACTACGCGTATCTAATGTGTTAATCGGCGGGCATATTAAAGGAGCTATCATTGTTTTAGGTTAAGTGGTCAAGCCTCTTAGGAGGAGTTCGTTTCGATGGTTCATAACCCGTTATGTCTTAGCATAAATACCCTCAGAGTTCCCATTTAAGCTCTAGCCAGCTTTATCAACCCGCAGCTTAAACTATCCCAACTTACTTTGCTGCGTTATTTACCATTATTAAGTTAAACAATGCCTTCTAATCAGCGTTTAAACTTCGAGGTATTATGGACGTTGATTGGAAGACCACACGCACACAGATTTGCAACGATTTAATCTAAATAAGTTAGGTCCTTAATTAAAACTAACAACAATTTGACACATAGCTTCGCAATGTACATAAATGAACAATATATTTTGAACTATACAGGGTTATTTATAATATTTCTATTTAATAGTTATTTAACCATCAAATGAGGTAATAAGGACGATTAAAAAGTGAGAATTTTTTCCACAAACTTCTGAAAGCAAGCTACAAAATTATGCAATTAAAATGCTTCATTTTAAAAATAAACGGGCGTTGCCGAATTTTTTGTACACCCTGTTTTCATTATTTGGGATCTTTTGGGGATAGTCAAAAAATTGTTTAAAAAAGTCTATATAACTTGACCAAGTTATGAAGGGGCAAAGTTGGGAATTCAACTTCTGTTTTAGGATGAATTTTGAAAAACCGTTAGTTGTCCTTAAAGTTTGGCTTCTCTTTCGTCGTTAAATTTAAATCATATTTTAATAACTTCGCAATTTATTTATTTAAACGGAAAATTATGACAGGTTATTATTACAGGTATTTTTCAAATTAAAAAAATAAATTGTGAAGTTATGAAAATACCTTGTGGTGTTTCAATATTTTTGATAATAAAGAAGTTGAATTACCAAGGTATTTTTAACTATTTTTCTGAAGGGTTTCTAACAATGTACTGAACAGCTCTTGCGTCATTTTCGGGACACCCTGTAGACCCAATTTTTTTTGCAAAACTTTTTGTGATACCCCTTAAATATTTTTTCAACATAATATTCTAATTCCTTGCTCTTTTCTGAACATTTTTAACAGACTTAATTTTACATGAAGCAGGGTTGGCTTTTTCAAAAGAAAATGCCAGAAACTTCAGGGGTCATATTAACCACTTTTAAGATAAAAACAAAGAATCTTTTTTATTAAAAAAATGCTTCGTTTTTAAATTACAAAGCGTAAGAATTTAATTAATTAAAGAGGGCGTAAGTAACTTAAAAACGAAGCATCTTTTGAAAAGTGTTTATTCAGTAGACCAAAAAACTTTTTCACTATAAAGTTAAATTAACTGTTTAAAATATTAGAAATTTTTTCAAATAATATTAAAATCAAAAAAATCGCAATAGCCAAAATTGACTATTGAATTTTTTATTGGAATTTAATCGCAATGCGATGCGAACTTCATTGTGGGAGCAATGACAAAAACAATTTTTAACGAGAATGTGTTGTGGGTATTGCAATTTACTCACACGACCCTTGGGCCATGCTATAATGAGCCGTTAATAAACTTTTTTTGTTGTTCGTTTCCTAATGAGTGAATTTTTAATGTACACAAAATAATTCATTAATGACCCCTATTAATGGATACTAGAGGCTCCCTATATTGATAAAATTCACAATTTTCAATTGAAAGTTGTTTCAAATCTTTCAAATTTAAATGATGCTGAATTAAATTGTAATTGAAGTGATGGTTTTTTAAAAATTCGCATTTTTTCTTCAAATGAATAAAATTTATGACCAACTTAAAATGTTGTAACCTAGTCGTATGTTAAAAAGTTATAAATAATCGAGAAATTTAGAAAAGTAATTTATAACTTTATTTAAGTTTTGTCATTACATGCGGTTTGACATAAGACATTAATCACCTTAAATTTATTGAATATTGTAAATTTTAACTATTGGCTTTGCTCTTTTCTTTTGCGATAAAACACGTAACACATTATGTTAAATATTTGAAAATTAGCTTCTTATCTTTTCATGCGGGAAAAGGATAATATAGGAAAACATTTTGTAAGGTTCTTTATATTTTGAGTGTGTAAATAAATTTCGTTTTAAGGCGGAACTGTACCAAAACCAGCAAAAGGATGTCTACTTATTGCGTTACTAAAATACTTCATGAAAATACATTCAACAATACTTGACGTCTCATATTTTATATTTCTTCAAGCTACTCTATAGCAAATATTAGATACTGTAAGTTTGATATACACTTATGTACTATAAGTCAGGTAATGTACATGTACAATTTCTTTTATTATAGAGATAATCCGGTCAAATTCTCCTTATTTTTGAAAGAAATGTTCATTTATAAATAAAATAAAAATAATGTTTGTAAGCAAGAAAACAAGTAATACGTCAATATAGAATAGAATCGGGTTTGGACATATAAAAGACCGCATCAATGTTTTATCCCAAACTCTTAATTAAGTCAAAACACGATCATAAAACTTGCTAAAATTAGAAGAAAAAATAACGTAGTTCTAAATAATTAATCCCATAATTAATAATGCGATAAAAATATATCCACTAACCTGGGTCGTTGCAATTAAAACAGGGATTTCATTTAAAAATAACTTTAAAAAAATATAAATCCAGCGTTTAAAATATTTTTTCTTTTGAATGAAAAACAAAACCCCTACAATATTATCATTTAATTTTGGAAAAGAATATGAATAACATTTCCTTAATGAAAGTTGTTATATAAATTAAATTATTTCCAAGCAAATGTCCGGTTTTATCTTTAATAAAATCGTAGATTAGGCCAAAAAAATTCCGTTTAATTTTCCTGTAAATGTAAAATATGGATATTTGGTTGAACTTATATTGAGTTTTCCTTTAGTTCAAGAAGGACAAGCAACACTTAATGCTTATAATATGAGATACCTAGGTCTGTACAATCACGCGCAAATATATCGAGGACACAAAAGAAATTTTCTGACCCAATAACAAGCTATCGCAAACGCGAGATCTCACACAATTTGAAGGAATCCAAACACAAATCATATTAATTTCAAAGTCAACTGTTGAAAGAACTTTAAGAAGGTTTGAAGAAGAAGGCACTGTAAAAGAAAGACCATGAAGTGGTATATCAAAGTCTGCAACTAGTGAAGAAAATTCTGAAGAAGTACACTTTTGTCCTTTATTAAGGATCCTTACACCACTTTAACAAAGGCAGCTCAATTCCATGACGTTAGTGAAAGTTCCGTCCGTAGAATTTTGAAAACCAGTCAATGTACTTCGTATAAGTGCCATTTAGTACAAAAATTGTCAGAGGATGATTATGATAGAAGATAGAAGGCAAGAATTCTGTGAGCAAATGCGGGCAACACTGGACAGGGACCCAAATTTTCTTCATCGCGTAGTTTTTTCGGTTGAAGCCACTTTTTATCTAAATGGTCAAGTTAATCGACATAATTTTCGATATTGGAGTGATGAAAATTCAAGATGGATGCAGAAGCATGACTCTCAACGTCCTCAGAAAATAAATAGGCTGGTGTTATTGGATTGAACATAATTGGGCCTTTTGTGATTCAAGGAAACTTGGATTCACAAGAGTACCTCCAATTAAATCGAATGACCTCCAAGATCACCTGATTTAACCCCTCTTGATTTTTTCTTTTGGGATTTTTTGAAAAATCGAGTGTACACAACAAAGCAAAATATCAATCGTAACTAGATTTTCTTCCACACTGTTTTGATAACTTTAATCCTTAATAACTTTTTAACAAATCAACATAATTGCATCTGGTTTGCAGGAATGTGTTTCTTTTTTTATTCTCGCTAAAATGAGTTAAAACTCGATAAGGGTTGCAATTTAAAAAAGCGGGGTAGTTCTCCTCACCTAACCCCTCCCCATAAAAGATGATGGAAGTTCTTAACCATCTCAGAATGTACTTTTTATGATACTGTATAAGTATGCAAATTTAAAAACAAATATATTCAAGCAATCAAAAATACAGAGCTGTCCCAGGACTTTTGGCGGACCCTATATAACTCTAAAAAAATATTTAAAAGAACTTTTTTAAGGTGTACGAATACTTTTTTGGCTCACTATATGTATACTGTATGTATAACGCCCGAGAATGCTAAAAAATGTAGTTTATGAAGTGTTTTGATAGGAAAATTTTGACATATGAAAATATTATTATTGACCCTGTTTGTAGATATAAGATGGGTATCGAATCATATAATTTTCAACAAAAATATAAAAAACTTCAGTTTTTATGTTTTTGCTTACACAAAGATTAAAATAAAAAAGTGAAATCCACTTTTTTATGTAAAAATTGTTCTATAAAAACACCTTATAAACTATAATCAAAATTTCGTAGCCATAAAAATCAAAGTTTTTTAGCAATATGTAACTGAAATAAAATAAAAAAATGTTAAAAAATACTTTTTAACTAATTTAAATTTTAAAGTTTATAGTATTTCAAAATATGTGCAAAGTTTCAAAATAAGATTCTGTGTCAAATAATTTTCAATTTATATCGTCCTCAATGGTAATGTTAATAATTAGTAAATAAAACATTTCTACGTTTTTGATTTGCAAACCGGTTTCTGGAAATAATTCCCCTCTTTAGAGGTAAAAATAACGATTCAATCAATTACAATTACATAAATTAACGCACACAAATAATTAAAATTACGATACAATCAATTAAAATTACATTAATCAAAATTTTAATTATTTATTAGCGCCAATTTATATATTTTTAATTGATTGAATCGTAATTTTTAGATCTGATGAAGGAAATACTTTAACTCCTGAAACCAGTTGACAAATGAAAAACGTTGAAGTGTTTTATTTAAGTCCTTATCCTTATTACAATTTGTTAATAATCCAAATAATTTTATTTAAATTATTTAAAATTGCAGGAAATACAAAACTGACTCGTCTACCTATATTTAAGTTTAAAAAAATTTCATTTTTAAAATTTACTTCCAGCAGTTTTTGATGTTTATACAGGGTGATTCATATTTGGCTGTACCTTGTACGTTCACCGAACGAAGCACAACGTTTTAGGTGATCCGAGTTGTATGCGCGCATATGTAGCAAGTTCATTAGGATCGCTTTTCGGCGCAAACACTCTTCTCCCGGTTGTCAACAATTTTTTCCCCATTAATAAAAGTACTGAATTTTTAATAGTTTTTGCATTATGTATTACAATAAATACTTTGTAATTGATAATAAATAAACTAAACACAAAAAGGAAACAACTACTAAGGTTGTGAATCAGACAAGTACAGTGGGCTTGTTCTTGAACTGGTCGAGATCGAGTTAAAAGTATGTACCAGAAATTGGTATTTTGGTCAAAAGTATCTTTAAAATTTAATTTTAGACATAAAAGGCTTTGGGCCCTCACAAAATATTTCTTAATAATTTACTTCTTATGTTTTTGAATTTATGTTAAATTTCAACAACAATACTGAAATTGTTAATGCCTCCAAAAAATCAAGAAAGAAGAAAGGGTTTATGAGGAAATGTAAATGTTTTCTTTATTAAACCTGTGTTCTCTAAAACTCTGCATGAGCCAAAGGGTCTTTCCCCGATTTTTTAATTTTACTTTTATTATAAAAATCAATTCTATCTGGACACTTATATTCAATCAATCATTTTTTTTTATTCAATTTATAAGTTGATAGACCAATTAAAGAGGCAAGGCTGGAAGACGGGGTAAAATTTACAAAATAATAGCATGTTTTATTCGAAGTAAAAGAAGTACTTTTTGTAGCGAGGTTAGCGGGGCGAGCTTTGCGAGTCCCGAGGATAATAAAACAATATACTATTAATATCCATTTATTGCAATTTTTCAACCATTTAATTTGATACGAATATAAAATAAGGAAGCTACATCGTTGGTCGTTTTTGTGCACACCTCTGTATATGGTATATCAAGGAAGCATTAAGTTCATCCTACTTCCGAACTTTATTCGCACCACATTCCCAATACTCTTATAAGGATGTACTTCTTCTATCATACGAATTACTTATCTAACAATGTTAGTCTAGAGTCGTCTGCATGATTTTCAAGTCATTTATTTCCTAGATGTCTTAGGTAGACTTGCAGATAATTTACATAGATGAAGAGCAGGATCGGCCCCATATGCTTCCTTCCAGGATCCTAACATTCACTTCGGAAAACGCGGATCTATAATTGTTTTGATTATATTTAAATAAGATGTGATAAATATACAGTTCCAACTTTCCAAGGAGACTGCTATGGTGCACGCATTTAAATGCCTTGGAAAGGCACCACTTCCTTCTTAATTGATGTAATTATCGTATAATTTTCTGATTTGTCCCCAAAGTGTGTTATTTTTAACGTCTTGGTCTAAACACCATTTATGCAACTCTTACTTGCATTTGCTTTTGCTTTTCTTTAATATGAGGTGAACTATGACTAATGCCAAATCTCTAGTTGAAGGAGCGTTCATTTACATGTCTCAAACTAAAAACAGTAATCTGATAGTAATTGGTCGCGAAAAAATTAAAAATAAATCACCATTAGAAATGTGTTAAGGATTATTTATGATACTCGCGCCGCGCACCGATTTAAATACTAAATACCCAATTTAAATAAATAATAACAACAATATATACAGTTTTACATAATAATTGAAAACTATTATACATAATATTTATGTTTATGAGTTTTTTTGTTGCTGCGTTTAAATTGCGCAACTTTTGTTCAAAAACAACGTTTCGTACCGTATGAATAACTAATTAAAAAAATTTTTCTTTGGCATGTTTATGGTACCAATCGACTCATATTCTATGCCTACGGATATTAATTTTGCATCAACATCATGCTTTAATTGGTTATTGAATAACTTTACTGTAAAGTGGGAGTACTTTAAAAATACAATTACCGTTAATATTTTTTTATTCCGCAAAATGAAGATCATTATTATAAATATTTTTAAACGCTACCAAAATTTGGTACAAAAATATTAAGTAGTTTATGAGTTATTTATGCGGGCGTGGCACCCTATTTAGCATGCTCAAAAAATTACTCTTAAGCTGTAATGTATAGGTTGTTCGTGAATAAAATTCAACACTTAATTTGAATATTCCTAAAATTATTTTTTGAGTTATGACTGTCTTGTATACATAATTCCAATTATAAGATAAGTCTTAATCTTAAGTAAATGTAACTTAAAGACCTAGAGAAAAAACATAAATTTAATCGATTTTTTTAACGTTTATCAAAGTGTTTTTTAATTTATTATACATATAAAAAATATTATAAAAAACCCAATTATACTTCCCCAGAAATAAATATTTTTTTCTTACAAAATACATTAAAACATTCCATTTAACATTCAAATTTGTCATTTGATGCCATTCGTTTAATTTAAATTGAAATGCCCTTCGTAGAAAATAATGCTAATCCTGGATGAGGAAAAGAAAAAATATCATGGATCATTAAGTAGGGATTAGAAGTAAATTTAAGTTGTTATGTAAGATATAATTACAGTAAAATGTAGGATGTATAAATTTAATATTTTAAATAATAGTATATTAATTACATACTTAGATAGTAAAAGACAATGGTAAAATTATCATACCTAATATTATAGATTATTGTTTTTATCTCAAGTTATAAGATAATCTTACTCGGTTTAAATGTTTAGTAATAATATCCACAAATATTTGGTCCTTAATCTACTGCAAAGTTGCATTTCAAGATCAAAGACATTTCCAGGAAATAATGGAACTTAAATACACACTACAATCTTAATATTCTCTTCCCGCTGTTTAAACAGGGTGTCTCACTTTTTTTCCAGCCATTTTTTTAAGATAGGAAATGTCATTCTGAAATTCTGAACAAAATAATTCCTATCAACTAATATGTTTTTTCGACACCTTAAGAAAGCAATCTTCAAATTGTAAAATATTAATGATTTTTATGAGACACCCTGTATAAATTTCGTTCTATTATCAGTTTTTTATTTAAATCAGGTGTGCTTTCGATTATGTCTTTAAGCCAATCAGACTACACTGATTGATTTTATAGAGGGAAATTTAAAATGGTTCACGTTATAAACAGCCAATAATGTTAAAAAAAACAATTTTGCCAAGACAAAATCGAAGTCATAAATGATAATAAGAAAGAAAATTATACAGGATGTCCCATAAAAACCATTAAAATTGTACAACATTTAAACTGCAGTAACTTTTTAAGAAAAAACATATTAATTCTTTGAAAAAAAATTTATTCAGAACGAGATTGACTATCTAAAAAAAGTTTTTGCTGGAAAAAATAGTGAGACACCCTGGATATTATGTATTTATTTATAATCCCTAAATTGTGATGTGATGGAAGTTACCAACATCAAGTTTAGTCAAATTTATATAAAGCATATCTTAAAAGTAAACCGTCTGATAGAATTTAAGGTAATGGTGGAGATAGAATGAGTTCTCTCCAGCGTCATCTTATTTTCGAAACTCCTGGAATACAACCCCTTCCTTTGATCACTTTAGAAAAGAAGCTCCATAAAATTATGTCCTAACTTTTCATAATATGAAACTTCATTTAATTCAATATTAAATAAAAGTTTACTTAATTATATTATTATATTAAATGGAAAATAAAAATAAAGCGAATAAAACCTCATCTTAATTAAATTATTCCGTGACCTTATTAAAATCATAAAAATAAATATGATAATAAACCCATAAAAAACTCAATGTAGAAAATTAGTGAACATAATGAAAAGATGTATTTAAATTTAATTACTAATAAATTCAACATAAAAGTCTTTTTAAGGGCAGTAAACCCATTTATTCAATTTTATGACCACCGCTTTATTCAGAGCTAACTAAAATTTGTCTCGACAATATTAGATAATTAAGATGCGCAAAGATTTAATTATTATTTGTGATCTCTTTAAGACTCCAGTTACAAAAGATTTTACGATTTCAAATGGAAAAGCGAGGAAGAAAAAAATTGCACGAACATATTCGGGGAGTTATGAGGGCTGAAAGTTTTAATTCGAAAACTTTACACGTTTCATTTGTCTCTATTTAAAACTAAGAACTTTTAGAAACTTACAAAATTTCATTTTGCGCTAATGCAATTTGGATTGAAGTTGATGTATTTCAAAAATATATTTTAAAATGTGAATATTAAAATTTATAATTTTTGATGATTGTAAGTGAAGGTGTAATATTTCTTTTTTTTAGTGCTTTACGGTCTGCAACGCTAACTATTTTCCAGGGTTTAATAAAATATTAGCACCTGTACGTTAAATCCTTGCTTATTTTAATAATCTCTAAAGGCACGTTACTTCACCGGTGTAATTAAGGCAAAAACTAAATCCGCTACGGTGTGCTTACTTTACAGTTAAAAGCGTTTTAAATATGGACGAGATGTTAACGTTAAATTTAGCTTTGCATTATTTTTCGTTTGCAAATTATAATCTATGCAACATAATGGAAAGTTAAACTCGAATTATTCGTATTTAATTTCGAAATTCAAGACCTGCATCCTTATTTTTATACAAGAAATGAAATAAGAAATAAAATAAACAAAAATATTAAGTTGTAATTATGGAGCATTATGAAACAAATGAGTACACAATTATTACAAGCAAATTTTAATTCCCATTATCTAAAAGCAAAGGTACTAATCTGAATGGGTTTTAGAATTATACAAATTTCGTGTAGTTTTTAATTGAATCAATGAGAGAAAATGGAAAATGAAACGACGATAATGATATTTTAATATTCTATTGAATTGTATTGCTTTTCAGAGTTGTTTAATTGTTGAATTGATTCTGCTTTATCGAACACGACCCTCGCTTAATGTCCTAATGTTTCTAAAAAATAATAAACTTAAATGGAAATCCTGCCATCGTGTACAACTGGGAAGTTTTTCCCACAACCATAATTTACAATTAAAATTTACAATATTTACCCCCAGTTATATCAAACACGTTTAACGGTCATGTAATTTTAAATGAGATTTAATTTGACATACAGGGTGTTTCATTGAAAACTTCAAATGTCGTTTATTTCTTAACCAAAATTTTTTTCAAACAATTAATCGAACACGCCGATGTTTGTTTTGAGGGGGACGCATTATAAGACCGATTTAAGCACTCTCACGTCACTCCCTTAAGCGGGGGGCGTTAACCCCCTAATTTCTTAAATGGCAACAGGGGTTCAGTAATATATCATTTGAAAGCTGCTTTTAATTAGAATTCAACGGTATGAACTAAATTAAAATTTATCGATTCATTTTAAACAAAAAAAATTAAAAACTCATTGCAATAAATAAATTTAAAAAATGTTAAATTAACCCAAAAAATCTTTTTTCAATTAGCAAATTATTAAATTCTGAATAAAAAATTGAAGGCAAGATGTCCCGTTTGGTTCTCATGAATAATTTAATTTAAAAACGCAAAACGCAAAAGAACAATAAATAAATTTCTTTGTTATGTTATCCACATGATTTGACAGGTGTTTAAATCTAAATAAAATGAGATTTAAAAATTGAAATAATTTAATTTAGTGTTTTACAAGTTTTCGAATTAAATAGATTACACCAACTTTATTACCTCCTAACCATTCAAAATGGTTTATTCTAAGGATGATCGAGTTGAGATTATTATGCTATACGGTGAAGAAATAAGATGTGCCCTTCTACTCGTTTTAATAATCTTCATCCAGATAAAAATGTATCTGCCAAATATGTTTTAGATTTGTTCAATAAATTTCGTGAAACGGGTTCAGTAGGAAATAAAAAAAGAACTGGCGGCCCCCCAAATGTAGTAGAAACGTTTACTGTAGTAGGCCAAACATCTCTAAATCCGCAAACTTCCATAAGAAACTTATCTACATTAACAGGACTTCAAAGTACCAAGGTTTGGAGAATTTTAAAAAATTTAAAATATCGCCCGTATAAATTTTCTTGTCATCAAGAATTAAGTGAAGATGATTTTGATCGCCGAACAGAGTTTTGTGAAGTTATGTCTAATAGACTATCAAATACTCCAAACCAATTACAAAACATGAACTTAATAAACATAACTGTCGTTATTGAAGTACAGAAAATCCACATTGGATGCGAGAAGAGCACTGTCAGTATCCAGAAAAATTAAATGTTTGGCTTGGCATTTATAGGGACCATATTATAGGCCCAATATTTATTGATGCCAACTTAACAGGCGAAAAATATTTAGATATGCTGCAAAATATTATCGAACCTACAATAACACATGTATTAGAAAAGATGATATGCTGGACGAAAATTTGACAATTTTTCAACAGGATGGTGCTCCGCCACATTATACGTTACCAGTTCGTCAATATTTAAACAGAACCTTTCCTAGTTGGATTGGCCATAGAGGTACTATTGAATGGCCAGCACGCTCAGCTGACCTCACACCGCTGGATTTTTTCGTTTGGGGCTATTTAAAAAATAAGATCTTCCAGAACCAACCTGATACTTTAGCAGACCTTCGTCAAAGGATCATAAACGAATGTGGAAATATTACACCAGTAATGCTACAAAATGTTCGCGCAGAGTTTGAAGACCGTCTCTATTTCTGCTTGGAAAATTCTGGAAAACATTTCGAACATTTACTTTAATTGTCTATTTAAAAATTTTATTGAAAACTTTTAATTTGAGTATTACAATAGGTTTTTATTTTTTTTTTTCCTTAAAACAAAACGATCAATTTTAATTTTAATTATTCCGATGAATTCTAATTAAAAGCAGCTTTCAAATCATATATTACTTAACCCCAGTTGCCATTTAAGAAATTAGGGAGTTACCGCCCCCCGCTTAAGGGAGTGATGTGAGAGTGCTTAAATCGGTCTTGTAATGCGTCCCCCTCAAAACAAAAAACGGCTTGTTCGGTTAATTTTTTGAAAAAAAAATTGGTTATGAAATAAACGACATTTGAAGTTTTCAATGAAACACCCTGTATATATGTATACTTACAGGGTGTTTCTAAAATGATGGTGACGGGCTCGTGTGCATATACTACAAGTAAATATAAAATAAAAAGTACGTACATACATTTTTCCACAACTCAACTGTTACCGAGATACTGGGTGTTAAAATTTCTTTTAATTTTCAGTTTTTATTTATTTTCATCTTGATTGGTTGGATGAATAATAATAAACATTTTAGGGCGAGTATTTCTCATCGGTAGTGATCATTGGCTTGTACTTTTGCCTTAATTTTACATTCCAGTGGCGTAGAAACAGGATAAGGTGTCCCCTATTTTTAATTTATTTGATACGCCACTGCAAAATTTTAGAATGACATAAAAATTATTTTTTGAATGATCATAGTAAGGCCAATATCAATTTCTAAAGAATGTCAAAACGTGATAAATTTTATAAAAATATTTCCGATAAAGAATTAAGGGCAAACTAAAATTTTCAAAAAAATATGGTTTTATTCTTTAACCTGGGGTGTTCCATTAACAAAAGGGTGAAATAGGCTGCGCTCCAATTACGAAACACCAGTATAGACAAATATAACTTCTGGATATGCGCATCCATAAACCATACAATTTTGTAATTTAATTTTTTTCCTATCACTTAAAATAAAAGATATATCTTCCGATTCGCACTAAAAACTCACCCTGTATATCGAAGAAATGTATTTCATCCTCATAGAACAAACGCTAACATATCAGAACAAAAGGAAATTGTTCAAACAAAAACCAATTATTTTAGATGATAATGAAGATTCAGATTATTCCTTATCAAGCAAGTCCAATAAATAATGAAAATACGCAATATTATACTAAATCTGAAAGACTAGTTAAACCAATTAAAAGATTTTTATTTTATTTGTTTGAAATATTTAAAAGAGAGATGTAATGTAAAACATTTATCACGTTAGTTATTAATTGTCACAGAACGTCATCATTGTTATTATTACAATCTAAAGTTAATTTTACACTGAGGCCTTGGGCAATTTTGAATTTAGGACCACAAATTATTTAAATTTTTAAGTAGGATTTTGAAATTATTAAAATTGCCTATTTTACCTATATGGTAACGCGTAACTGGAAACTCTTCACAATTGTAATTGGAGATGTTGCACTACGATCTGTTCTTTTTGACATCAAGTGTAAAGTAGCAAACTCTTGAACATTTCACTCTCAAAAAGAAAGCACCTCTGAATATGATTTTTACAATACATTTTTAATCGATAAGTTAAATTTAAAAAATAATGATTACTTTCAATTTAATGTAATTACCCTTTTTCAACTATTAAATTATTTCAATCAAGAAGATTTACAACTAATAATAATTCTATTAAATTCGTCATTGTCATTATCTTCAATGGCATTGTATAGCCACTGCATTTACAAATTAACTAACTTACCCAAAGTTATAGTCTGTAAAATTTTATTAAGCCAGTAACTTTGTTAAAATACGTCCTAAACAAATACTTAATTATCGTTAAATAACGAGTTTATTGAAAAGCTGAAAGTTGGTTTATTTATGACGCATGTAAACTTGGTTAGCAATATAGCTTGATTTATTGTAGTCACGCACTAATGATCGATTCTGCAATGTCCAAATGTGTCAACGTTTTGAAAGCCATTTACACAAATTACATTCCGTTTCAACCAAATAAATTTTGACTGATTTTGATAAATTCCACTACACCCTTAGCAATACAATGAAGTGCATTGAAAACTTGAGACGTAAGAAATAAAATGTATTAAATGTTTTATTTCAAAGCATCTTTGTTGGCGAGTTATTAAATTTAACCCTATACTGAAAAGCATTATTATAGCCGAATGAACGCACGAATAATAGCTTTAGAAAGTAGAAGATCTTCGTACAGTGCAGTTTCAATGAATGTAATCAAATGATAACCTGTGAATTGCTTTTAAGGCAACCCACGTAGAAATTAAATGTAGACAAGACGGTTACCTGTGAATGCTAAAGATAGCGGCGTATGAGTTTTGAAGAGAAGCGAGAAGCACCTATTGAAAATTACATAATGTTTTCTGTTTTAAGTGCTACTTAGAACCATATCAGACGGCCGTAAAAACCAAATGGCATATTTTAGATACGTAAAATGGAAATCGATTAGCTGCATTTACATTTTGATTATTCCTAAAATTTAAAATTCTACTTTATATTTTATACAAAAAATAATTTAATAAATTTTCATTCCATGCCGAAAAATAATGGTCCTCGATGTAATTATTATTACAAATTATAAAAAGTTAGAAAAAAGTAATGCAACAAAGCAATAACTTTCTAGTAAGTACCTAATGTTTTTTTTTGAAATTTTTAAGTTATAATAATAAGAAGTTACAGTGATGTAAAGCTGAAAAAAATTTCATAATATTTGCTCCCACTTTACACCAAATTTTAAAATGATTTTATTAATCAGGAAATATAATAAAAGCACAGTAAATTAATTTAAATAAATTGTAGAATTTAATGTTGAGGATAGTTTTAGTGGTTGGTTTAATGTTTGTTAAGAATTATATTGTGTTATCAAAAATTACACTTGAGTTATAAATCTTTATCGCTGAAGTTAATAAATCACGTTTTTAAAAAGTTATTTTAATTATGTACTCTGCATGAAAAAACCACGATTAATCATGATATTTGTATTTTAAGGAAAAATTTTGAACATTAAAAAGTCCTGATGGGTAATAAAAACTTTCAAAGCACCATAAAGAACAGGGCGAGCAGTGTTACATAAATAAATATAAATTATTAATAAAATATTCTTTTGATGCGTCTTGAAGTTGGCGTTTATAGAATTTACAGTTACTTGCTATTCAAAAAACAAGCGAAAAACACTATCTTAAAAGATGGCATCCACTTTTAAATTGAAATGTCGACTGCTATGTTTTATTTATAGTTTTTCTTGTATGTAAGCAATGTATATAGGTATATATAACAAATCTCGTGGTTGCCTCCTATAGTGAAATGGCAAACGAATAACTTTATATTTACTTATATATACGGGATATAGGGAAGAGGATGAAGGGGTTGCTTTTAATACCAACGGTTTATTTTGTTTGCACCACATTTAAAGATTTTTCATACATTGGATAGAATTCCATGAATACCTTCGCATAATGTTTTCTATTCCACTTATTTACCGAATAAAGTTTTAACCAAAGTTGGAATTTCATCCGAATTTACTAAAATATGTTGAGAGGAACAAGCTTGTAACAATTTTAATTTACTTTTAATAAAAAGTAGGTTATATTTCATATTAAAATAAAATTTGATTAATTGCAGCAGTCAACTCAAAATAAGTAATTTTTAAAGTTTTTTTAGAAGTTTCACTTATTTTTAATACTGCTTTAAAATTAAAACTGAATGTGTATTTTGAATGGTTCATTTTCTGAGAACGAAATGAAATATGTACTGTTACAATCAAAACTTTTTGGGATTTTGTACGTCATTAATAAAGTGTGTATCAATATTATTTGTTTTTAGATGACATAGTTGGGTCTGTATGTTTTTATATAAAATTGGTAGATGATAATTTGGTGGATTTTGTGGGTATTTATAAGTAAAATGTGTGTTGTAAAATATGCCCGTTTTCACATAAAAAGTTTACATACATTTAAGTGGTTTACGCACTACAAACAATGGTTTCATATGTTTTTGTGGGAAATTGATAGGTCAGAATTTAGTGGTATTTGTTATAGGGCTGGTTGCACAGGTTCAATTTAAACTTTTGTACCCATGCACTGATACACCGATGGGATTTTGTCTGTCCTGGCGTTTGTACGCATAGGATTTTGTCTTCTTGTCCAGATGGGTTTTTATCTGCTTGAGCTTTTGACCGAATGGGATAATAATTGTGCTGGGCTTTTCTCCGGATGGGTTTTTATCTGGTTGGGGTTTTATCATTTAAGGTTTTGGAACTGGAGTCTGATCTGGTGCGTTTTTGTCTCTGCTGTCAAAACCTTATAGGAACTAAAATCGACACCGTTTATAAGCCTACATTGCAAAAATTGTATTCCCCAAGAAATGCAAAAAATTACAGAATATTCTAAACCGTACGCTACTTGCATGTATTCCAATTCCATTTTAGAAAAGCGAATCAATCGTATGCATATGAAATAATATCGTTTTAAATGAAATTGAAATACGGACTTGGGTGGCTTTTAATAGAAATTATATTTTTTGTTTTGACTTATTAAACTTAATATTTGTTTTTCAATTACTTTACCTAATTTTCTTAGCTACAAAATTTAATGTTTATATTTAATATTGTTTATTATATAATATTTTAGACAAACCAATTCATCTTGTGGATTTTGAAATTAGCTTTAAAGAACATTTATCAGCAATTCGATTAAATCACCCCAATAAATCATATTTTGCAAAAAAATATAATTTCTACAAATCATAATTTCCATTTTGATGAATTTAAAATTATACATTCTTGTTCCAATTTAAATTTATTAGATTATAAAGAAAATTTTTAAATATTTAAAAGGTTAGGAAGCAAAATTCTAGTACATTAAATGCACATTTAGATTTTATTCGCAAAGAATTTTATAATTCATTAAATAAATTATAGTGAGCTATTTCTAAATATTTTGAAATCTAATTTAATGTTATTTAAGTAATCTTTAAAATTTTATATTATTTACATTATTCGTATTCTTTACAAATTAATTATATTTTATATCCTTTTTTTTTCATATATTTTGCCGTTCCTAATAATTTTTTACGCAACTGTAAGTATTTTCATTTACATAAACAATATATTTTAGAATTACATTTTTTGCAACTTTAGATTAGATCTATTTGATGTCCGATTAGGCGAAATAACTAGAGAATAATAAAGGTGGTTTTAAAAAGAGTCTGTTTAACGACAAAACAACTATAAAATTTAAATTCAAAGTAATTCTTTTTTCGAAAATCATAAAATTTGACATGTGTTTCACAAATTACTCTAGTTTCTAAACCATTTTTTTTCGTCCCGGCGCATTCACCATCGATTATTAAAAGTTAACTATTTATATCGTTAGAAATATAAAAAATAATATATGTACAAAGATTTTAAATTATAATCTTCCCAGTGTCAGTAAAATTATATAAGTTTAAATTTTTTATAAAAAATTACCAAACTAAACCGATCTTAAAATCAAATAAATAATGTCTAATTTATATAATCTTTACAACTAGAGAAAATTATGTAACTACCAAACTTTCAGTATTTTTGTTTCTCTAATGGTATTTACCTAGCTTCATTACCCCTATGTTGTTGGGAAAACTTAATTACATCGTAACTTAATTAACTGTTAACTTTTTTCTAACCTTATAAGTTCACATCCATCATATAATGTGTTTCGTAATGATTGTATAAGTTCTAATGAAGGATATTTAATGTTTATAGATTTCAATTATTATTACACAATCATTTTTGTCATGAAATATAAATTAACGAAGTTTTAATTAAGCATTTATTGCAAACCCAATTTCGAATTTTGTTAAATAAAAAAGTAAATGAACTATAACTTTCTTATTTTTGCAAATATATTTTTTTATTTATTGTTTAGTGCACTATGAAGCACTAATGAAATTCAGAAAAAAGGGATAAATAAAAAAATGTGGGTGAGTATAGAGTTAGCGACAAAATTTAAATAAACGTTTACTCTCTCAATACTTAGGTTGTTGCACCAAAAATCAAGAAACGTTAGTAATAATAAAAAAAGAAAACTTCTAGAAGTAATATGTACATAAAGAAGTAACCAAAACATGAATATTGAAATTTGTTACTCAATCTTTTTCGAGCTAGAGAACGGTCCTATAACAATTGTTTTGGTTTTTTTTAGTGCATGATTTCTTTTACAAATTTCAAGACTATCGTAAATTAGTATAACTGTTTGTAAAAATCGCCATACTTCCTTCCGGAAAACGACTTGTTTAAGATTTTGCACTTTTTAGCTTTAACTACCAAACGAAAGGCAAGATATCAAAATATTTTTATAATTTAAAGAAGATACAAAGGTGTATAAAATAATCCACTTCAAAACCACAAAATCGACTATAAGGGCGAGTTCTTAGTACTAGAACGGTAGCTATATCTTTTATTTTAAGAAACAGAAGAAAACTTTAATTATAAAATTGGTTGGTGTATTGATGTCTATACAGGATATTTCGCAGTTAGAGCGCAGGCTATTCCAACTTTTTTTAAATGGAAAACCTTGTATATTTTTTGATATTTGCATGAAAACTAAGTTAGAAATTTTAATAATTGTTTCTGAACCTTAAAATGTAAGTTAAATTGAAATATTATTTTGAATTAGAAATGTTTAAATTTAATTTAGATGGATTTTGAGCACCTAGGGTAACTTAAAAGTTTATTTAAAAATGTCATAAATTGCAAAGTAAAAAAAGTACAAAGAGTTCGTTTCATAAGGCTTTTTTCTATCTCGTCGATTAAAACTCTCCCCGCTACGCGGCTTGTGTTTTAAACTTGTTAGAAATAACCAGCCTTATGAAACTCGTTCTACTATTATTGGAAGAAATATGCCATAACAGCGATTGATAAAAGTTTAAATCTTATGTATAATTTTACTAACTAAACTCAATAAAACATCACCATAAATAAAAATTATGAATGATTAAAGCTAAATGCCTATTTAAAAAGTATGAACATGAAATGATTTATATTTGCGTAATGTATGTAATGTGAGTATATCACTTTACTTAATTTTACATTTACTAAATTCACGTATATCTGAGGAACATATATTTTCATATTAAATATAAATATTTATCCAGAATCAATATAGAGACCAAAAAGTTTGTAAAGGCTAAACATATACTCTAAAGTTTAATAATCTATAAATTTACTAGTTTTTTAAAATATTTTCTTGTGGTTTCTAAAACATTATCATAATATGTTTTTAAATTAACTAGTTATTGAGTACATACCAGGTTAATTTCCTTAATTATAATAATTCATAAAATTTTTGAATGAAAAATTTCTTTTATATTTTTATCTATAGTTAATAATTGTTGGATTATGATAACAAATCCTCGTAATAAAAAGTTGTACGCTTCAATTTATCAACCTTTCACATCTTATTACTTTTTAGAAAAATGCGTGCTAAGGCTAAGAACGCACGCATGTTCTTTTTTCGTGGCTGTCATCCCTCAAGACCAATATAAACTTTCCAAATGGCGTTCATTTTATTGTAAGGATTTCCAAATTCGCGCCTTTATATTCGTAGATCCTGGTCTTGGAAGATTTGTAAGCGCGGCACGGTGGGATGTCGCGTCGCAATGCCTTTGATGTGCCATTTGATGGATGTACAAAGTAGGTGTCAAATTAGATATGGATGACACCTTATTAGTAAATACAATTTTGAAATATTAATTTTAGCAAGAAAAATAACATTATTTAATAATACATTTAAACGTATTTACTAATATTCCTAAAATTTATTAAAAATATTTAGTAAACTAAACAATGACTTCAAAAACAATTCTAATTAGTCGTTTGGTACATGAAAGAGGTGGAGTAATTATTTAATTATAACATTAAGACCTGGCAGACATCTAAGATGACAGCATTGTCCGCAAAGCCAAATGTTCATATCTAATGTCCCGTTATAAATTATCATATTCACCGGAACGTGAGTTTGGCCTTTGTTAAAATCCCCTCCATTTGTCCAACGTTATCTACTCCATTATGCGAATAAAGTAAATTATTGTGCGTCTTTCGTCTATTGAGCCAACTTATACGCGTCAAACCTTTATTAAATTTGCGCCCGTATAAATCACACAAACTAAAAGCCTCGCGCATCTTCCCTGCAAAAAATGGAGATCCTTCAAGTAATTTTTCTTGCTGGATTTTTATGTGCCGCTAATGGAGTCTTAGAGCATATAGATTATCTTTAGTACTTAAGGTTGGAAAACATATCATGCACTTTTACAGGTATAATATTTCAACAAACCAAATTATTACTTTTGTTCAAAATAAAACTTAATATGTAACTCGGTGCTACAATTAAATATTTTCAAATTCTTGATGTTTTTACTATTACAAAAATAACTATTACCACTAATTTACTTTTTTAAGGTCGAAAATTTCACCATAAAAGTTCATTAGTTTAAACTAATTAAAAAATTACACTTTAATTTTTTTAATTCCATTTTTTTGAATATTTAAAATACTGCATTTTATACATTGCATGTTGCACCAATACTAATATTGATTTAAACGTTGTATCATTGAATCCAAATCTATCAGATTGGGTGAAAAGAAAACAACGAAAAAATTAACGCTGTTGATTCTCCTAACTCGAACAAAGCTTAAAAACACCATTTAAATTGAATATTGAAATTTGATTAGGTCAGGCACTACATTTAACGACATGAAATCAATTGCAGCAAACACGAACCAAAGAATAAACATTTTTTTAAATATGAAAAATCAGTTCATTTTATAAATCCATTGATGGAATAAAGTACCTATTTGAACTTTACAAATATTTAAAAATATTAGCCAGTTTAATGTTAAATTATGTCTTTGCAGTTTAAAATAGAATTATTATGATTGAATAAACTCATGTGGGTCATTAATATTATCTAAATAAATAAAATGAAAATGTTTTAATATTTTGTTCCTTGTCCTCTTGCATCTAATAAAGCTTGACATATTTTGGGCATTGAATCTTCTAATTTAGGTAGTAAATACAGAGGAATCTGCTTCCATTATTCTTTAATTACTTCGTATAAATCTTCTTCATTTTTTGTTTGTTGAATGAGATATGAAAATTGTGACATAATTTCAAGTAGATTGACATTTTCTTGGGAAAACCAGTCTTTCACTAATTTAGCTTTCGATCCTACTGCGGTGATATTTCTTTTGAAGAAATAACCTAACTACCTAACTTACCAATGTGACTATTTTGAACAACTAATACTAAATACAAATAAGTTTCCATAATTTTCTCCAGCAGAAACTTGAATGTGACAAAAATTAAATTATTTGAACACAATTTGAAGAAATAAAAATCTTGTTTTTATTGCAAATAAAAATTTAATAAAGAAAAATTGTAAGTTAATAGGCACATTATTTAGGAAATAAAATTAAAAGTTTCCATACTTTTTAATTATATAGAGTGGTAGATAAAACGTCCTTATAAAGTAAAACAAGTTTCATTGTCAAAAATCCAAAAAAAACTCGGTATCTATCATTTATAGTAGGCTTTCTCAAACTGTGTTACATTAAGTTGTTGGGGGTATAAAAAAATTTCATGTTATTTCTTACGTAGAGCTAATTTTGTCAAAAATATCTATGAAATCAAAATCATGAGCATGCATCGCGGTTGTTCGTTCCGTCAGTTCAATCTTTTACTACAACTAAAAAAACAAGGTGTTGAAGCATCACTAAAGTTGGTCTGAAAATTGCTCAAAATGGAAAACCTCACACTATTGGTGAAACTTTAATACTACCTGCAGTAAAGATATATTTTTTAATTTACAAAAACCGGTTTTATCAAATTCAAATAATATTATATTATTATTATATGTAAAAATCAGAGAGTCGAACCAAAATTTATTTGGGTATAATTCGGACTTTAATTCCGTTTCGATTTCGTTTTAAAAATTGAAAAGTAGATTTTTTCGTTTCGGTTACGATTTCGGTTCTGTTGATAATTTCCAACATTTTCGGTTTTCGGTTCAACTCTAATTTTATTAATAATTATTTTATACAGGGTGTCCCACCTTTTCTCCAGCAAATTTTTTTATAGATAGTAAATGTCATTCTGGACAAAAAATTTCCTACGAACTAATATTTTTTTTCGACTCCTTAAGAAGTTACAGCAATTTTAAAATTGGTTAATTTTCATGAATTTTATCAATTTTTTATTTAAATCAATTATGGTTTGGATTTTGTCTTTGCCAACTTGTCGTTTTGAACAATATTGGCTCACAAAGTTCAAGTGCACCTTTTAAAATTTCTCTGATTGGCTTAAAAATAAAGACATAATCCAATTCATACTTGATTTGAATAAAAAATATCAAAATAAAATGAAATTTATACAGGGTGCCTAAAAAATCATTAAAATTTTTTGTTCAGAATGACATTTACTATCTAAAAGAAAAGTGGGACACCCTGTATAAATACAAGTTAAATTTTTTTTTTTCGATTTTATTTTGTTACCAAAATTCGAAAACCGGTTAAAACCGGATTTTGGGGAAATCTAGAATTCGAAAACCGGTTTTTCAATAAGTCGGTTTTTGTATAAACCCTAGTAAAAACCATCCCATTTCAATTAGTAACAACACAGTATAGGCAACTACCAGTAGCGACACTTCATTTAAATTACATGTTATTTGAAGGGACAGTTTTTGGTGACCTTGACGATATATATATGTATACTGAGATACGCACGCGGCAAGTTTAAATTTACGTCACTTTTTCTAACCATAAAAATGTAACATACATTTGCAAAGTTTTGAATAAAATTGTAGTTTTTAATGATTTTGACAAGCTTAAATATAATAAAATACAGTTTTCATCAATTATTACATTAATTACGGTATTTAAATTCAAATGGCGACGCCTTTAAAATTATTTTGATCATAGAGAAATGTTACCATTTGTAATTTGCAGTTCTAAACTCAATGGTACCATATACGCACCATAAAAATGGGACTAGAATAGACACGGGAGAGTGTCGCTACTGGTAGTTATTTATACTGTGGTAACAACAAAACAGTAGAAATCGTTGACAAAATGTCAAACTTCATAAAGATTAAAAAAAAATTAAAAAATTATTTTTGCTTTTCAGTTTTTTGACAATTTCTTAAAATAAAGCCAATTACATTTTTTCGCGTGTTTTAAAACTAAATAATTATCTTTGCAAATCATCAAAACTGTCAGTTCCTAAATATTTTCCTTCACTTACCATCATTGTCAAATTTTCTCCTTCAACTTCTGTCATGGGCTGTTCACACATAGAATTTAAAGATTTTTTTAGATTTAATTTAAAATAAAACGAGTTTCATCCAGTATACCTACTTATTTTTTCTAAAAAAAGGAAAGTTAATCATTGAGGGGGTTTCAATGTTTTTAACTTGCAAAGTTTTTGCTAATATTTAAAGTTTTATAGTTTATTTAAAAATGCGCTTCGATAGCTTGATTAAAAAGTTCTTCAAGTAAAATTTTCATAAATTTAGGTGCCATGCAATTTTATGCAACCATATTAGGTTTTTCAAAATTAATCTGAAAGTTACTGGAAGCTTGATGAATTTGTTTATCAAGCTATTTTTAAATAAACCATAAAACGTAGAAATATTAGCAAAAATGTTGACAGTTTAAAACTGTATAGGTTGAAACTCCCTTCAGGATGTTGATTAGCTACTGAATTAAATTTTCATATGTAATATCACGAGTGGTCAAATTTAAGTCGAATATTTTTCACTGTCATTATCACGAATGTCATTTGGGGTTAAGTTTTAATTTTTAACCGCAAATGACATGAGTGGTAACGTATGAAAAATATTCGACTTATAATTTGAACTAGAGTGCATATTTAAGGGACTATTTAACGAACATTTTTCACTTTCTTATGCAAAATTTGACAGCCAACTTCAAACTTATTGAATTTTGACATAAACGTCATGAAATAATCACTGATATTTTTGACGTTTTACTTGTCACAAAAAATAATCACTTGTGAGTTGAATAGTCAAACTAATTAACATGGACTTCTTTAATTTAAAGAGTTATTTTATTCCAAATTTAATTAAAACAAATTTAGAAAATTGTATTTACAAATTAAAATGGTAAATTAATAATGATTTGGTAAGTTTAGGAAGATAACTAGGAACTCAAAAATTTATTGATTTCTAGGGATTATAATGTCGTTTTAAAATAAAAAAGTAAATGATTTTTCAATGTTTTTATTTGTGATCTTTTTATTTAACATATTGTCCAAGATTTCTATTATTTTGTTATTAGTAATTGAAAAAGGGTGGTTTTACTTTTCTCACTATTAGACCTTCAGCTCACTGTAGGAAATTTGGTGCTGATCGAACCCAGTATCCCCATTGGGGTATTGCACATTCGCCGTGTACTGATCGTCAATTATCAGTAGATTTTAAAAAGTGACTCCAGTCATTTTCGTAGATAATGTATCTGAGGGCCGATATATGCCGTTAGAACATATGCCAGTATTCTTTAGGAATCAAAAACAATCATTATGAAAACATTCCAGTGGAAAACCATTGACATAAGCGCGGGTATTGTAGTATAAGAGCTGAGCTCGACTCTTAGATTTGTTAAAAAATAATCAAATTTGGACCAATCGTACCCAATATGCCATTAGTGAATGTTTGTGATTGATAATTCATCGCAAAATCTTTGGCATACGTCAGCGCTTGCTCTAAGGGTATGTATAGGTCCTCAGGTTCATTATCTACGAAAATGACTCGAGTCATTTATTAAAATTTACCGATCCTTGATCAGCACATACCGAATGTGCTATACCCTAAAGGGCATACTGAGTACGATACAAATTTCCCACGGTGAGCTGAAGGTCTATATAAGGTGTCCCGTATCGTTATGCAGAAATTTGTAAGTGTAAACTAGGTAAAATTCTAAGACTAATAAATACAAAAGTTGCAGGTCTATTTTCTTTTATTCAAAAGTTACAGCAGAATTTAATTTTCAAACTCCAAAGCAGAAAATAAAGTTCTTAGAAAAAAAAATATATTTTAGCTAACAAATACTCCTACACTAGTTTAGAAAACTGGTAATGCAATTTTAATTCAGCAAAAACTAACACACCCAATAACCACAAAAATCGCATAAAAATGATTTAAATTTTACAATACCGAGATTTTAATGCCACATGTTAGTAAATTAAATTCCAATTGTAATAAAGAATATAATTTATTTTTAAAATAAATTTTAAATCAATTATATTTTTATTTAAATAGTCTTCAAGTTTAATTTTCTGTTTTGGAGTTTGTAAATTTAAAAATGCTGTAACTTTTAAATAAAAAAAAATTGAGCTACAACTTTTGTATTTATTAATCTTAGAATTGAACCTAATTTACACGTACAAAATTTCTGCATAACGATACGGGGCACTTTGTATAACTTGATTAAATCGTTATTACGGTGACCAAAAATAAAAAATATGCTGTAACTTTAAAACTATAAATGGTAAATCCCTACTTTTAATTTTGTGAATTTGAAATTTATGCTCGGTAATAACTTAATAATAATATTCTTGACATGACAAGGATAAACTCTTCTTTTTGCATTTGAATAACAAGGATAGAATAATGAAAGTCATATACAACATCGTGTCGTGTTCTAGAATATGCCTCCTGGTATAAGTTTTGACTATACATATTTATATTTTAGCTCAAAGTTTTTTGGTTTAGTAACGGTTTATTCCATTTATTCCACAATTTCACTTTATTAAGCAATTTCAAAAGTTACAATAGTACTTGCGTACTAACTTACAAAAATGTGTAACATTAGTTAATAACTTTTAAAAATAATATGTCATCGAGAAGAAAATATAAAGAATTAATACATTTTTGATGATGTTTGCGTTGAAATCTTAAAAACACGAAAGCTTTTAAGAAAGTAAGATAAAAGTCAAGTTGTGAAATAAGCTTTTTATGACGGCATTGAAATCTAATCGATATTAATGATGTTTCAGTCAGGTCGTCCTCTTTAGATAATCCAGGATTACAACAGATTTCACCTATTACATCACGCAGAATTGCACAGGATTTATTTTAGATGCTTTATTAGAACACGGTTGGATAAACTGATTAATTCCCCTTTTCATTTAAGGGTTTAAAAAGAAAAATTTCTTTATCTCAATAATATTTCAAAAATCCCTGCATTAAAGATGAGTATAATTTGTTTGTTAGTCTTTCAGTAATATACTTTTAGATTTAATTTTTACGTAAATTATATTAGAAAAAGTTATTTTTAAAAGAGTGTGAACAGAATGAAGTTCCTTCCATTATTCTTATTTTAAAGCAAGTTTCTAATCTAATTCGGTTTGTTAATGTCACTGTCGAATTGTTAGCTCGCCTAGAAATCGATACAGCTTCCAGTCTCTCACTGGGCTAAAGCAAACTCATCTTTTTTATATTTCGTAACGTAACGTAATGGAATCTTATTTTTTTCAAAATTATTACGGCTAATTTGTTTGATCAAGATTTATCAGCGTTATTTGTCTTGTGTATAGGGCAAAGCGTTTGTAAACCGAGCTATATACTCATGAGATCTCTGTGCTTACCCACTAAAGCCAAGAGACGTAATCCGGAGCTTTTGCGTGTATCCTTCTAAGGATGTGCCTCTTATTATTTCAGCGCATATGAATTACCCCGAAAATTCACAGAGAGAATAGTCATGTATGTTTGTTTATGCTTTATTTAGAATAATTACTTGAAACGAGGCACCTTTCTTAAATTTATTTACAAGTCCAAAAACAAATTTTAATGCATAATAGAATATTATTCAAATTGTCTTTCCCTTAAAATTAGTTGGAGTATTAATTAATTATTATAAAAAAATCGCGTCTGGGACTGAAGTCAGCTTCGAACTTTATAAATGATGGGCCGCATCATATTTTAGTTTCTAATGGAAAAAAGTTGGAGATTTCCAATTAAAAAGTGTTAATGAGAAAAAATTATCACAACTCTCGCGGGGACTTTTGAGGCCCGGTTATTTCTAGTCGTCAGCTTAATTTACATACTTCGGTCGCTTTGGGAGTATTTGAATTTTAAAAATTTTTAAGCCAACAATCCGTTAAGCAGATTTTAACTATCAATGTTTTTACTTGTACTTAGTGGTACGAAAGGCGCCCCGCAATTAAATGCTAAGTCCTGCCAAGATTTACAATTTTAAAGCCTCCGTCTTGTTTATTGACTTTTAAGGGTTATTTTGAGATTATTGAATTAAAATAAATAATATTTAAATTATTTTGCATAACATCTTGGATGGTGGTTCATTTGCAATTTTAAAATGTATTTGCGAGAACTTTTGATTTTCTAGTTGAAAAATTATCAGCTTTAGTTATATAATTTGTATAAACTTATATCACCCATCTCTAAGCGAAAATTTGCAGTTATTTAGAGCGACACCCTTTAAAATTATATTATATTTATATTTTTATAAACAAAAACTGTAATACACACAGCGTGTTTATTATAAAGGGAGCTGCCTTAAATAACTCTCGAAAAAATGAATACCCTGTATAAGTTTTTGTAAAGTGTAAATATCAGTTTGATGTAAAAAAATACCACCGAAGGAACCAAAAAAAAAAAAAATATTCTAGTTAAATACAAATGCTTTACTTATTTATTAATTGTCAACAAATGTTAAAAGCAAATACTGTAAATTTGAAAATTCACAATAAATTTTCAAACATTATACAGGGTGTTTACGGTTCACCCGTTAATGCGTTTATATTTGAAGAGGTGATACTAGAGATGAAAATAAGTAGGATGACAAAAAATCATCTTAGTAAAACTTTCTTTATAAGAGAGTTACAGCCTTTTGAAGATGCTGCCAAGAAGTGTGTTTTTACGATACAATTTCCAAACGGTTTACATTACACTTTTCAAATTTGGTACAGATCTTTATAAACTTTAGATCTATTATTATCATTTTTTGATATTTTTTTGGTAGCCTCTAAAAGGTAATTTTGAATAGGGTTGAAGAAACATTGCCTAAACTTTACAAGGGTTAAATATCAAAGATTTATTCTTTTAAAATAATATTCTTTACTGCAATTTATACAAAAAAGATCCTCTTATTCTAACTCTCTAGGATGCGCCGTTTACACAAAAAACGCATTTAAGGTACGTTTTGCTAGCGACATTCGCGGACGACGGAAACGCCGAGCTTACCAAAGTGTCGTTTACGCTGCTGTAGTTTATTTATTTAGAAAACCACCTTTTCAGCAGCTATTATTTATTTGGCCAACTTGGTCAAACTCGACAGCGGTCGCGTCCCCCGATTCCCTACTCCAGCATACGCGTCCCACCAAACTCCCGCTCAGCCGTCCAATCATGAACGACAGGCAGGTCACGTGATTATTAAGCGCTGGCATCTTAGTGCGACCAATTCTCCTGCGAAAAAGGTGGTTTTCTAAATAAATAAACTATAGTTGTTAAGCAAAGTATTCCGATTAGCGTTTTAGTCGTCCGGGAAGGAAAATTTTAATGCGTTTTTTGAGCAAACGGTGCATCCTAGCGAGTTAGAATAGGAAAATCTTTTTTGTCTAAAATAAAGTCAAGTATATTTTTTTGAAAGAATAAAGCTTTGATATTTAACCCCTGCAAAGTTTAGACCATGTTTATGTTCAACCGCATTCAAAATTACCCTTTAGAGGCTACCAACAAATTTCAGAAAAATCATAATAATAGATCTAAAGTTTATAAAGATCTGTACCAAATTTGAAAAGTGTAATGTAAGTAGTATCGTAAAAACACACTTTTAGGCAGCATCTTCAAAAGGTTGTAACAGGGTCGCTGATTTCATTCAATGTCAGCTAGGTTCGAATTTCTGTTTGCTGGCCGGTACTATATACAGGGTGAGTCTGTAACAATGAATAAATTCAATAAGTCAAGAACGATACGATTTTCAGAAAATCGGCTTAATAGGTCAAATTGATGTTTTAAATTCCGGACATTTTGAGTTACTTAAAATCTATGTGACATCATATCGCACGTCATTGACGTCATAATATTTTTTGTAAATGGAAACCCCCAATATTAAGTAAATAAATTGAAAGGGTATCATAACCTGGATACCCATACAAAATTTCATTTACCAGCCAATCCGAAGATATGGTCAATCAAAATCTGCAAATTAAATTAAGTCGGGAAAATGGAATAAATTCCAGAAGTCAGAGATGGTTGGATTAAAAACTAAATGGCTGGATACGTCCAATAATGTTAATAATTGCGGATACATATATTATTTATTTAAAATTTATGTGAGTCATCGCGCAACGAGTCCGTTTAAGTGGAAATCCCCAATTTTAAGTAAACAAATTGAAAAGGTATCTAGACCTAGATACCCATGCAAAATTTCTTTGACTTATCACCACTCGTTCCGAAGACATGGCCAATCAGAAAATGTAAATTAAATTGAATCCGTAACGTGGTAGAAATTCCAGAAGTAAGGGTGGTTTGAATTTAAGCAAGGACCTCATGACGTCATCTCATTTTTTAAATGAAACCTTAAATTCAAAAATGTGGTCATTTAAATGTATATAAAACATACCCTATTTTATTAATGAATCCAATAATCCAAATTGTACGGTTTTCCAAATAAATAAATTAAATACCCAGATTCCGCCAGTTGTTTTCTTTATAAAATCACCTGTTTATCAAATTTCAAATTTTTTGGATAAATATTTAAAAGAAAACATTAATATTGAACCAAAATTTATTGTTAAAAATAAAATAGAAATTATAAATAAATTAAATTTATTAACTATCATTTATTCTGAAGTTATATTAATTTCATTCTAAGTCATTATATTTTCATTTCAAATCATGATGATTTGATATCAGAAGCATGCGATTAATGAAAATTTATTTCAGTTGAATAATCAAATTTATATCAAAAAATGGATTAGATACGGGACATTTATTATCACCTTTGTTTTTGGTTATATTTACTATAAAATTCAAAGTTTAATTTTTTAATATATGTATTGAAAATACGATATCAATATAATTGATAATAGTGTTTCTTTTCTGAAATCTATCCACGAGAATATTAAATTCACTTATGAGATTGAAAATAATTATTGCATTCTTTGTTAGAGGTTTTAATAACAAGAAATGCAGAAGATAATTGTCTAAATTTCAGTATTTATAGAATACTGACACAGATTGATCATTAATTAATCTAATTATCCTTTTTCACATAAACTTGCACTTTTTATTTTTTGTTTTACTGATATCCTCTTAGTTACAATAATTTTATTAAAAAAATTAGGAATTATTTTTTATATTGGTTTTCGAAATAATTTTCCTAAAGGAATTTTAATTAAAAGTTTCAGTTAAATTAAAAAAAAAACTTATTTTCAAAAAGAAATCCGTGAACCTAATTGAAATTCACAATCAACTTCACAATTTTTATCAATCCCTTACATAGATGATTTATCTTTTATTCAAAATTAAAAAATTGGTCTAATCAAATAAAGAACAAAAGTATAATTTTTCATTCAGTAGACCACCCAATTTACTTCAAATTATAGGAAATAATAAAGAGAATATTGACAAGTTATAAAAACGTGGAGTTTATTTATTTATTTCTGATTGTAGCTTGTAGCGCGGAATAATATAGACAAACTGGACGAATTTTTGATGTTAGAATTAAAAACCACCGTATATCAATTAGAAAATTCAAAAACGTTGGGGCAAAAACTTAAACAGTGTTGAAAATTTTAATTCAACCAAATTCTTTAGTAAAGCTAAATTTATAAGTAATATAGTCTGATTTTACTAGAATTTTAGTGTTTTAATAAAATAAACTTATTATTGTCAATCAATTTTTGATTATACTAGATTTTTTGGTAAATATTTTGCTTACATTTTTTTTATTTCATATTTAATTTGCTTTTTAGCCTGACGATAAATATTTAGATTCGAAAGTGTACTACCTTTATACAATTATTTAAACCAAATAAGGACATAATGGATTACTCCATAATTAATTTATTTAATTAAGGTTTTGTGTATTTGGAAATAAAAAACGTAGAATTAGCTCCCTAATTTTACAACAAATGTTGAAAATGATGACCCTCATTTCCGAGGTAGATGTTAATCCTGTGTTTTTTATTTTCAAATACACACTAATGAGGCTTCGAATCTCTGTAAATTTTAAAAACTCAAATTTTATAACTTTTTAACCTTAAAAACTGCAAATCACTTACCACAAATCAAAGTTTCTTCAGGAAAATTTAATAGAAGATTTGATATACCCGGCGCCTTCACTAAAATATAATCTTATTTAGGTCGTTATAAAATATAAAATAATAAAAATTTGAATACATTGATTTTATTAAAGTAACATAAATAAATATGTTGTATGAAAATTTTTATTAATAATATCTTTTTTCATTACCTGAAAAGGTATATACTATTTTTTTATTATAATTGCTACCAATTACTGAAATAGAACTAATTACAGTTAGAATTAGTTCTACTAAGGTTTACCAGTTTCGGAAAACAGCCAAAATATCTATAATAATTTATATTTTTACTTAAATATTTTCATATATGTATATCATAAGTGGTTAAATTTTTTTGCTCTTTATCTTTTGACTTAAGAAAACAATCAACAATCAGTTATTGTATGTATCAATCAAGTTAATAAACTTCAATATGGTTTGACTTATGATGTGGGCCCACCTACTAGATTACTTTATTACCCCGAGCACCCACAAACTACCGATTTTGCCGTGTCACATGAAACAACATACTTTCATTTAGCTCCGATGCCTGGTATTTAATTTAAAAAATAAAATAATATAAAAAGCATTGGTGATGTTTGCAGAGTAGTTCGGATACTTTCTGTTTATATTAGTTGCACGTCACTTGTACCAGTTGTAAATAGTTCCTTGAATAATACTTAAAATTTTAACACAAAAACACACACCAAAAGGTCCAAAAATAGGAACTAAATCACAATCATTTTATCTATGCACTAACAGAAGTATGACGGTAATATTTACTTCTATAAAGTATAGAGGATTGTAAATAAAGTTGTCTAAAAACTAATAAAACAACGCCATCGTGTAGATTCCCCGGGAAACTTAGGGGCAATACTTTTTATGTGCGAGATACCCTACCCTGATGATTTTTGTACAAAAGTGTCAAAATGAAGCATTCTGATTGGCTTAGAATTCAATGAGTTATATTAATTTATGAGAATGAGTTTTCGGTCAATTTTAAGAAAATCTTTCAAATGGAAAATTTCACAGATTACTAATTACCATAAAATGGGGTTTGTAGAAACAGCGCTGTGAATCGAATCGAAACGAAACTATCCATAAATATTTTTTTCAAAATTGCTTCGTGTTTAAAATAAAAAATGTTTTAAGTGAGACACCCTGTATAATACATTTTATTTAATTACACAACAAAACAAAAACGAAGGCATTTTGAAAAATATATAGGAATAAAGTTTCGTTTCGATTCACCCCTCTGTTCCTGTACACCCCGTTTTACGGTAATAATCAAAATTTCATTTTCTTCTTTAGAATTATACCTAATAATATAAATTTAAAAATAATTGCAGTAAAAGTTAAGTATTCATTTTGTGCTTTTTTCAGGTACGTGATAAAGGCCTCCGAAAAAAGCCGTCAATGCCAGTAAGTACTAAATCTAAATTAATCAAAATAAGTCGAATAAAATCAAATTATATTATTCTATTATATTCTACAACTAATTTTAAGATAAGAACTTCCTATAGGCCTGATTTCGGTTACATCCTTATAAAAATATTAATTGAGGCAGATCAAATATCCAAAATAATCAAATTAAGACATACATTTTCTTAACTACCTAATAATAAAAAACGGGTAGTGTAGAAAAAAAGGAGATAAGTACCTAACATTTTTAAAACTGCTTAGGAGATATGTATCTAACATTTTTAAAACTGCGTACCTATATTTATTTTTCTTAAAAATGGTGCATTCTATGGCGTTCAAATACTGTTTACCTCTTTTATCTGAAATTGATTGGGAAATGTTATTTTGGAAAGAATATCTTATAAACTGAAATCCTTAAAATTTATCACCGTTTTTATTACCAACCCTATCAAAAACTGCCCTTTAAAAGCTTGCAAAAAATCATGAAATAACATTTAAAGTTCTATTTTAAAAATTTTTCAAGTAAATAAGCAAAATCTGCTTTCTACTACTAATACCTTATATGTATAATTGACTTATCTCTTCTGGCTATGAAGATAATATGATCAATCAAAAATTGCAAATTAAATTGTCTCTGCATGCAATAAGTTCAGGAAGTTAAAGACGGATTTTCAAAAAAATGGCGGGATACACGTCATAGAATGTTAGTAGTTGCACAATTCCCCCATTTATTCATTCTATTTTTTTCAATGGAGAGTCATAATTTTAAGTCAATAAATTGAAAGTAAGTCTACACCTGTATACCCATTCAAAATTTAATTGATTTGACTTATGTCGTTCCGAAGAAATAGAAGTTAAAAAGCTGAAAATGAGATGAAAAACTTTGATGACGTTTTACGACATAGACTTTAAATTACGCAAAATATACTTATTACAAATATCATTTGTACAGTCCACGCGTTTTTTATAAAATCGAACTGTTCCTTGCTTAGTAATTTACAATTTTTGATTGACCATGCACGATACCTTCAAAACGAGGGAAGATAAGTCAATTGAAGTTTGCATGGGTTTAAAGGTCCTTTCGATTTATTTATTTTAAATTGTGAGAATACAAATAAACCACTGAAATCGTGATAAAGTTACTTTTTATTTTTATATTTTATTATATTTTTTAGTTTTACTTAAGTATATAAATAATTTAGTTTAAATATCTTATATAAACTACATCAATTTATTCCTTAATAATTAAGCAAATTTGAAACTATTCTTTTTTATTATCATAGAAAATATTACTGGGTTACATTGTGTCTTGGATTGAACTTATGAAATAAAGATGAAGCTACACAGCAATGATACACCTACGTGAAGGTGAAGTTTCTAACAAGATTTATTTTGATTTAATTATATCAATAATAGTGTATGATATCATATAAAAGTTGTTATAAATATTTATAAAAATTTTAGATTTCTTTAAGCGTTGAATTGTAATTAAGAAACTGATCTGAAACAAAAAAGTTAATCTTATGATATCAACAAAATATAAGTTGTAATTATATTTGAGAACAATAATTAATAAAATGTATTATGCACATTTTATATACGATTTAACCGAAATCGTAAAGTTTTGATATTTATACTTTTTAACTTAAATTTAATAAACCAATGCTAAAATTTCAGTTTTAATTGAATTTTAATATTATAAGCTTACTTGGAAAAAAGGAGTCTGGAGATTGCATTATGAATTTTGTTACATAGAATTGGATTTCAGTTTTTATGAGAATTCCAGTTGAAATTTCCCAATAGACTGCAATACCACATTATATCTTGTCCTGCTTGCTTAAATCCTACGTTTTTTTTCTCCAATATGTTTTAAAAATTAAAAGAGTATGTCCCTTTAATTTATTTGACAATAATATTTATTGATTATTATTAGTTTTATTTATGTATTTTTTTTGTACACTATAACAACATAAACACTCATTTCATGAGACCAAAGAGTTGAGATGTATTTGTAACCAATTTGATAGGATGTTTCAGGAATTGTGAGGAAAAATTGTGAAAAATCATGAAATCGAGCATTAGTACTGCAGTCATAACTCAAGTTTCCCTCGTTAGATTTTCATTTTTTTTAGATTTATAATCTAAATTGATTAGACTACATCTTGCCAGTAAATTGCTTTCTGCCACCTAGCATAAAATTAATTAGAGGGGTCCAAAGTTAAGGTACTTTTAGTTCATTATATTTTTTTGTGTACATTCTCCAATATTTTTCCTTCTGGCAGGAATTAAAGAAATGACTTTTATATCATCTACAAAAAAAATTATACAAAAATGTTGTTCGTACTAGCTTTTATGACTGAAGAACTAAACCACTATATTTTCCATTTAGGAAATTGCTCTTAATATTTTCAAATTCAACCTAATGTATTACTTTATTTTAAAACCTTTTGATGAAGTTTTAATTGTCATAGTTTCTTTATAAAATTCGTTCTTTAAGTATTTATAGGTTATATTAGGCTTAAAATCTTTATTAATTTAATTTGATAATTTATATTTTATAAAATTTATTAATTCATCGAAGCATAAGGAAGTTTCACAAACTTTGGTTCAAAGAAAAATATAAGAAACGGTTACTATATTTTTGTTTATAAGGTCTTAAAGGGATGGTTAATATCTTATTTAGGGAGTTTTAGTTGACAGCGGACCTGCATACCGGACACTTTTAGGGACCGTGAAGCCCAACAAGGGCAATAGCCCTTGGTGGTCAATATCTTTAGGCGACGTTCGCCAAACTAAAGGATTTTGTATTGAGAAAAAAATGTGTTTATTTTTAGGCATTTTATTTAAATTTGCCCCAGATAACATCAAATATTTATTCTTGCTATTTCATTTTAATAACATGAGTAGTAATATCTATAAAAAAACCTGAAAGTATAGACAAAATTTAAATAAAACAGAAAATTAGGAGGTTTGCCAATATTATTTTTCACTTTTGAACCAAGTTATTTATGTCTTCGATTTTGTCCTATATTTTTATTTTTCATTAACCTTTTAAATTTATCCAAAATGTCGATATTGAAAAGTATAATATGTATTAAGTACTACAGGGTGGTACCAAAGTTAGAAACGTGATTAATACTTTTTCGGTTTATTTATTTTATATCTTAATTATTTAGAGTTTAATGCCCTTGGACTGCTATTAATTCGGTAGAGTTCGTTGGATGTTTTGGCTTGTAATTCAATTTTGATAAGGCTGTAAAATCATTTAAATAAAAAATGCATCCCTGAAAAGTTATAAGCCTCTAAAGTTAGTTTTTTAAAAAATATTTTTTTCAAAAGTAGCAAAGATTTTTATGAAATTTTGTATACGTATATTTGAATACTGAACACTCAATTGGTTAAAGCTGGCTAATCCTCATCTTTTGTGAATGGTGTTTGATGACAGAAGATGACTTACAAAAATCAAAAATCAAAATTTTATGTAAAAATAATTTTTTTTATGTGGAAAACTGCGATTTTTCCTTTTATTCATAAAATCATGGTTGAGTGTTTTTAAAAGTTCTTTTGCCATCTGGTTGTGGAATTGTTAGTTGGTATATCTATAATATAAGCCTTCCTGCCGATTCTCTAAATGTTTTGTTTTGTAGAATTTGCAGTTTTTTTTATTAATTTTTTTGATGGTCATTATTCAAGAGAGGCTGCCATACGTTTTTGTTGGTCTGAAGATTAGTTTGTAGTAGGTAGCTATTACATTGTTGTCAATATTTTGGGATGTTACTATTGGGTATAGAAGGTTGATTTTGACCGTCTTTGTTATGATGTTTTTATGTGCTTCTTAATGTTCAGTCTTTTGTCTAGAATTAGTCTGAGGTATGTTATGGCGTTTTTTTCAATGTTTTGTATGATTTTTTTATTTAAAGCTCTGGTGGTTTGGTCGATTTGCTTTTGGTGAAGAGGATTTTATGTTATGTCTGATTGTCTCAGTAATTAGTTTCTAAATGTACAAATACAATGTCGTCTGCGTATGTTACCCTTTGCATCCTATGGTGGTGTCCTCTTGAAATATCGTTGATGTAGATATTAAATAGTTGAGGTCCTAAGACAGAACCTTGCGGCACATCGGCGTGGACTTTGCGTTGTTGCGAATTTTCGTCCTCGTCACGGCGTTTGTGAGGTAATATCTGATATACAGTGGAACGTAGGGCGTTGATGATTGTTTTCGTCATAGAGATGTGCTTCTAGTTTATGTTTAATAATCGTTTTCAGTAGTTTGTTATTATTTATTAGTATAGGCATAATTTTGTCTACTATTCATGAATCAGGGAAGTATTTCAAGTTGAACCAGGCATTGTAGAAGCAATTTATTGTTTCTATTTTGTTGACTGGTAGGTGAAAATCAATGATGAGTTTGAGTACAGTACTGTTTGATGTGAATCATAGTAGAAATTGAAAGAAGTTCTTGAAGATATTCTTGGAACATGAAATTATGAAATTCAATTAAGTTTGGTATATTATTAATATCAATTCTATTATGATTTACTTTCAAGAGGTAAAGCGACGAAATATTTCTATGCTCATTCTCAATTCTTGTGAAGTCGAATCTTTTCATAAAGTAAGTATACCTATAAGACATTAACATTAACGGGGTATGTATGCTTATCGAAAAAATGCAAGTAACGCAAAAATTATCTCTGGATCTAGCATAAGTAGGAGTCCAAATGACCGTAGTATAACTTGCTCATAACAAATAACCTGAATAGAATTTTTAAGGTTTCTGAGTTTTTAAAGTTTTTACTGTTCCTGATGATAAATCCAAGAGATCCAACATTCTATAGTCAAATGATGATTTAAAGTGAGTTGCTTATCTAATATTATACCAGGATCTTTCAAGACTTTAACCCTTATTTAGAATGGCTCATTATTAATTAAGTATTTATATAGGAACAGAGATACTTTACGGTTATATGTCATAATGAAACACTTTTTACTATTCAGGGATAATTTGTTCTCTACGCATCACAAAGCCAGGGCATTTAAGTCATTTTGAAGAATAGAACAGTCCGGCAGTGACCATATTCTTCTGTAGATCTTAATACCATCAGCATGTATTAAAATATCTGACTATATAACACTAACCACGTCATTGATGAAGATCAGAAATATCCTAAATTAGATCCTTGCGGAACCCCACTGTGTGCAGTATATAATGTCAGACTTCATACACCACAACTTGTTTCCGACTGGTTAGGTAAGATTTAGTCACTCTAACAATATTATTGCTGGTATTGAGTTTTTGCATATAGTCCTTAGAGTTTCATTCTCTAAAAAGTTTTTGAGACATCCGCGTTAAAAAATATGTGTTAGTGGTTCATCCAAGACGTAAGCACAATCCTTAATTAGAAATGTCGGAATGAAGCCAGTTCCAATTGTGAAAGAATTCTTCAACTTTTTAGGGTGCTTGATTGTAATATTGTCATCACTCAAAAAAATACCCAAAATATCAACATATGATGAAGAAGCACTACGATCTATGTTTAAAGGAAGATAATGGTTTTTTAAAAGATTCGCAAATCCATTTAAATTTAATTCATCAGGTGTTGTTTTTTAATGAATTGAGATGCGACTTGATTCACTTTTTATTTTCGTATGTGCCATGTTAATATCAGTTCTTCTTGAAACGGCAACTAAGGACTTAAGTCTCTTCCTAATATCATTAAATTTAGTTTCATTAATTGTATTTTTGGTTTTATGAAATTTTTTAATTAGTTTTTCTTTCAGTTTAATTTTCGAGATAACTTTGCAGTGTACAAAGAACCAAATAGGAAACGGATGTTTGCATATTAAGTTGTCATTAATTTTTTGATATTTTTTTCTTATTTACAAACGATAATTAAAAAATTGGGAACTACATAGAAACATAAAAATAAAATTGTAAAAGCCTTCAGTAACTTTAATGTTTCGTAAAATTCCCCATAACCAATATGTTTACAAGATTGTTCAGGAATTTTAAAAAGGTGCAAAAACATCAATTTACTTTTTGTGTAAATTTGTTATGCAAAATTATTGATGAGAATTAATTTAAAAAAAATCGGTTTATTTCTACTTTTAATGTGAATATCATTTTATTATATTACAGGATAGTTCACTGTATTTTTAAATGATTTGTATGAGAACAAAAGTCAACTGGAAGGATTATTTTTGAACATTTTTTATCTTTTCTTATATCACTTATTTCTTTATCTTGCAATAAATGTCACAGACTTACTATAAAATCCAGAAATTTCATATTTCAATTTTTATTTACATAACAAATTTTGTATTATGCGACATAATAATGTATTTCAAGCAACTGCTGCTTGTAATGTTTTCGTCTGCAAATACTATATTAGTAAGTTGGTCATTACGGCATCCCAGTTTTTCTGGATCTTCGCCAATATTTTAAATTACTTTAAAAACTTTGTTATTACTTTTCTATAAGATTAGTGTATTTAAAATACCTATAGTTATTGTGTTTATATGATTGGTATAATTGATAGTACACATAATTCCTAATTAAAAAAAATCGTGAAAATAGGAAAAAATGCTGACGAGTATTGTATTCAGAATAAAAATACATAAATAAGGTTTTTTCTTTGAAATTAAAAAGGAAAGATTAATTACTTCATTAGAGATCCTTTTACTATTTCTAAAGTAACTCATCTAGGTTTCCAGAAGTAAATGTTCAAATAAAAACGAGACATCAATTTATAACAGTAGTATTTAGAATTTTAAATTTTCTACCATCTCTTTCGTTTTCATTATTTGCTTGTCTCGTATTCTTAATGAAACTTTTTCTTTTTATACATCAAGCCTTTGTTGTACGTGTATAAGAAAAAAGAAACCAGCTACTAATAATGCATTTGTGATTATTACATTTATTTTTATAACGAAGTGGTATATCTTTGTGTATTGAAATATGTTTGAAAGTTAATTTAAATTTGTGGTTAGTAGCCGCAAATTTTTTAAAATATTATAATTTTCTCATTAATATTACACCACATTCATTTTAAACTAGATGTAATATTTCTAATTAAAACGATTTAATTAAAGGGAAAACATTTGGCAAATCGTAGTAGTTAACCATAGGGTTAATTAATGAACGCGATAGAGTTGGGAGGCATTGAAAGACGGGCGGCAGTGAATTTAACGGCTGCGTAGACAAACTGGATTAATTTATACAGCGATTTTAATTAAACGATTTGCGTATGAAAAGAATGCAAGCTCAGAACGCGATTACAACTTACGCTAGGCTGAAAAGTTTTTGGACAGCATCTTAAGCCTGCTTTATTTCAGTAGATTACGAGAGATGGCACTCTTTGTGCAAGAGAATTATAATAAAATAGTTTGGATGCGGTCGTTACATTTGAACCCAAAAACAAATCTTGTGAGATTCCTGCTGCTTGATTTATTCTATTACATTGTTTGAGAGGAAATCAAAAAGTTTTAATTGAGTTTTGGGGGAGTTGGAATCGATCCATGCTGCGACGACTACATTAATAAATTTAATTTCGAAAAATTGGTGTGTTTATAAATTTGATCGGACGTAAATTTAAATTCAAATTCAAATAAAGGCCTATGCCAACAATAAACCTGGGGGATCAATGGTTTGTTTAACGAAACGACTTTGAATACGATACGCCTCATTAAATAATTTTCCCGATTATTTATTAAGGCCGGACGAAATTTTAGTCAAAATTTAACGTGACCATGCAATAATTCATCTTCGATTAAATATGCGTTTTTATTTTAATTTGGGTGTAAAATTTATAGACATAAATAGATCAACAAAATTTATCTCATCCAACATGGTTAGAAACGAATAAGCATTTTTTTTTAAATCAACCCATATCTAGTTAGCATATAGACTTTACTCTTTAGGTAGTCCCATAGATAAATATCTAAAAGGGATGACAAATCTGGAGACCTTGCTGGCCATTCAATAGCACCACGCCTTCCAATCCAACGAGGAAATTTTTGATATAAGTAATTTCGAACCGGCCGCGAAGCACCATCCTGTTGAAGTACTAACTGATCTTGCCATTTTCCATGATTTCAGCCTTGGTAATTTTCCATGCTTTCAGTAGTTAGTGGGTCTTGTAGCAACTATAAATAAAATTCGCAGCCAAATTACTGGGTAATAATAAGAGGCCCACGATTACCATAAATTCCTCAAACATTTAGTTTTTATGTATGTTAGGTTAGGTATGTACTTCTTGAAATATTCTAGGATTGCTATCCGACCAATAGCTACAATTGTGACGGTTGTTTACATAAAATGTGGTTTCGCTCGAAAAACCAATGCTACAAACAAAATTTGAATTTGCATGTTGATGTTTCAAAATTCGAAGATTTCTACTTTTACGTAATACAGTAGAAGTAGACAATTTTCGCTTCTAAGACTGAGGGATGGAAAACTCATGAATGCAATTTCTGAAGGGAGCATACACACAAGCCTCCTGCGAGAGACATACAGAGAGGTGCCTCTCGCTGGAGCGTGGTCTAATAACAAACCGATAAAGTACATCTTTAAAAGGAATTACCGCATTGACTACACTACTGAATGTTCCAGCAGGAACCCAGACGTGAACATATTCACAGACGGGTCCAAGAAAGCAAACAATTTTGGATTCGCGGTTTTCTCACCTGAACTAGAGTTGCAAAAGAGTATTTCTCTGGGCGGCCATATCACAGTTCTGCAAACAGAACTGGCTGGTCTGGACAGACAGCAAGGCGGCAATGCTAGCACTGGAGAGACATAAAGTCAACTCCTGGCTGGTGACAGAATGCCACCAATTGCTGCAACACAATGCTGTAGAAATCCGGTGGATTAAAGGGCATACAGGAAATCAGGGCAATGATAAGTCGGATGAACTAGCGCGAAGGAGTGCCACCTATCAATTTGTTGGGCCGCAGCCTTCATTACCGCTAGCCCAGTCAACTATCAATACCCTGATAAAAGAGCACACACTACAGCGACACATTAGCAGATGGTCAGCAAGAGAAAGCTGCCGACAAAGCAAAATGTTCATACGAATACCTTCCTCGAAAACAGCAAAGTACTGCCTACAACTCCCTCGTGACAAACTGAGGGAGTTAGTCGGCATATGGACCGGCCATTGCCGATTAAACAAACATCTACACCAGCTGGGAGTCACCAATGACCCCACATACCGAAGATGCAACATCGAAGATGAAACCGTGGAGCATGTACTGTGCGACTGCCCAAGCATGGCCAATTTCAGCGAAGCCCCACCTGGACAACTGCTCAGGTTTGCCGAGACAATCGGATGGCCGGAGTAGGGACCCGGTGCAGGGGTTAGCTGAAAAGAGGGGAGTTGGTAAAATGGGTCCAATCGTGGTGGCCTAATTGCCCGAGTTTTTACACACCCTCGACCAAAATTCAGATCCAGTAGACAATTTGCGTGTGCTAAATGTTGGATCAGCTGCCACTTCTACCAAAACTGCTGCAACTTCAATATCTTCATTTCTTACTAGATTTGTAACATACCTTTTTTTTTTATTTTGGACACTTCCAATTTGAGGAAAATTTTTAATTAAAATCAAATCGTAATATCATGTATGTCTATCTTGATGTTGTTAATTAAAAAATTCAGCTGCTGGATTAGCACAAATAGTATTTTCAAAAAAGAGGGCTACAATTTCCGAAATCGAATAAACCTTAATTTGGACGTACAACTATTAATGCTAAACGCTATTTTTCATTTTTTTGTAATAATTTAAGTCAAATTGGTTCAAAGTAATTCTAATTTGGCAAGAGGATTGTGGTTTTTTGTTTTTATATTTTTACTTTAGGAGGATACACGGCTAATTTGATTTTGAAATTCGCAGATGAGTATTGTGGCTACCAATTTCTTCTCTTTTTATTTTTGTAAGTCAAACCAAAAGCTTATCAGGCGTGTTGCGACACTCGCCTACCGGTTCGAGTCGCAATTTCGGTCTTCGTGAATAATGGCTATCATTACCGGCTTGTTGAATAATATACTATTAATTAACTTTATCTTTTTTTTTATTATTGATATTTACATGACTCACTTGATCAGGGGGCGAGGGGGTCAATGCAAAGTTATTAAGAAATTTTTAATAAAAATTAGAAAATTCTTACTTTAATAATTGAAAAATCCTAATCTTAAAATTATGAAACTTAATTTTTGAGAAAATCTTCGTGCCAAAATATTTTGTCGGACCCCCCTAATAAAGTAAGGTGACCAGACGTCCCGATCTTGGCGGGACAGTCCGGAAGAATAAAAATAAAAATTAATTAGCGGACACGTGGCACAAATAATTTCTACTTAATTCATTCAAAACGAACGTTATTTCTTGATTTCCATGGCTAACTTGATATGTTTTTTAAATAATAAAATTCTATTGAAACATTAAAACCTCAAAATATCAAAACTGAAATGATCAGACATTTTTAATTATATTATGTAATCTTTCAAAAACATTAGGATTATTCTTATGGATGTCTTTATAAAGATCTATTTCAGCTTGTTTATATTTTTCCACATGTGTTTCCTTGTAAGTGCGAAATATACGAGTACGCGTAATGTTTCCATGTAGTAGATAATTAAATTTACCCTAGTCGTGTTTGGAGGATCAGGATCCCTTTGTTGATGTGCAGCCGAATATAACACACACTTGTAATTTAATCAAGTTGCATTTTATTTAAATTTTGTTATAAAATGTAAATAACGTGCTTGTTCTTGCAAGCGTTATTTAATTTGTCAAGAAGTCGTCGTTGGGGAGAAATTAGCAGAGCATTTAAATTAACATTGTGAAGCCGGACAAATGCACACAAAAGAAATTAGGAATGGTGCCGGAGGAGGAACGTAGGACGATCCCGGCTCTTGCAAATGAGCCGGAGCTTCCTCTAGTACGCGATTTTCCCGCTAAGGATTGTGCGGCGGTAGTGTCGCCCGCGGCACCCGGATCAATAATTCCTGCACACTCCTCCTCAGAGTCCTTGCTTGCAAGTGTAGAAACAATGAGAGGAATTACTGACAGGACAGACTACTAAGGTGGATGTTGTCGATCGTTCGGGAAACCCATCCTTCGTCCTTTTCATGAGTTCCGATTCAAAGTGACTAGGTACTCGGCGTCACTTATGAAACGCACGGAACGCGGAAACTCAACGCAACGCGATAAATATTAATTCCAGCTCGCTCCAACACTTCCTTCCACACGTTTCCTGTAACTAAAGTTCTTTGATACCGATCGTAAATAATTCATTATTGTTGCTTGTTGCTGATTTATTTATAAAGCCAAGATTACTCTACGAGAAGCATAAGCTTACATAACATGTCATTTATGATCTTATCATGTTTGATTTCAATTTTAGATAGTATATTCGTTACAAAGTATTAAAAAAATTATCAATCAACTGCAAAACGAAAATTTTTGCTCGCCAAAATTTCACGAGTTTTTATCTATAAAAAACTTTAATCCTTGCGTAGATTAAGCTTTATTTTATGGTTGCCTTTGAATTTTGTTATACAGAAAATTTATTTCATTTTAAACCATTCAGTCAATTTAAATAAAAGTTATATTAAAACCATTGTAAAACCGCGTAATGTGGGTAGGTTAGGTTAAACTATTCCTGTTCTATTAAATTTAACATCAATTTAATGTAAGGTGAAAATTAAACCCTTGTATTGCTTCTGTAAACTGTAAACAGTAATCATGTTATTCTGTGGACCAAAAATAGAGCAAATGCACCAAACCCTAATTCTAAAGGAACCTAGGTATAACAATTGTTATATTGTGCTTTTTAAATTATGATGTAATTCTGTAGAATGAGGTTAGTGCTCACAGGAAATATATGTTGATACACACAAAAAACCAATAGTAAATAGGAATAGTAAAAACCTTAAAAAGACTATTGAGATAATCTTCTTGAAAAATTTCATCAAAAAAAATTACGCTACTTATATTTCTTCAATAAGCATACGTACCCCGATATTGATGCCTCATATACTTGCCTTAAGGAAACATTTCACTTCACAACAATTGAGAATCTGCATGGTAATTTTACGTCGCTCTTCCTCTTCAAGATAGTTCATAATAGAATTAATGACATTAATACCCTTAACTTAATAGAATTTCATGTTCTAAGAATATCATCAAGAACTTCTCTCAGTTTCTACTATGATACATCTAAGGAATACTGGAGCCTTATTCTTGAACATCTCGACAATTTCTCATATTTGACATTCATTAGTCGGTCCCTTTCATTCACACGAAAAAGTCTACCTTTGTTGTATCGTATACGACTTCATGTTGAATGGTTCAAGAATATGGCCCCTATTTTTGTGGGGTAAGTGCAGACGCAACTAATGGTATAAGTCTGAGCAAAACCGTAAAACTTTACAGAAAATATCTGTAGAGTTTGTTATATGGGTTATTGTAATGGACTATTTCATAGTTGTCTTCCAGATATTTCCTATAAGAGCTAACAGATTTGCACAGAATCGATACATTAAGTTTAAAAAAAATCAACTAATTTACCTGTAGGGCAACATAAAAACTATGCATACTTACTACTAAAATGGTAAAAAAGTACGCACAGGAAATAATCGATCTTTATTGGTTTTTCCGAACGGCTTCGGACCTCCAAACTTCTATAAGATTTATTTCATTAACCTCGGCAACATCTTCTTTGAATTTTATGCAAAGAACAAGCTTCGTTTAGCCAATTACACTGAAAAATCAAGTTATTAACATTATTCTCTATAGATACGAGTGGCAAATGACGAAATGACTATTTTCCTGCTCATTATTATGCATTTACCCTTACATTTTGTGTTTCAGATATTCGCCATTGCATTTTACAAAATTTCAAGAATATATGCATTATTTTAATTACTTAGATCTTATTTAATAAATTTGGGTTTTATAAACGGGTTTTCATAATTTTTAAATATTTTGAAATAACTCATTCATTCCTAAAATCAGTACCTCTATCTCTTCTTTTAAAGAATTAAATACAATTTTTCATAATAATTAAATATAAAATCAACAAACAACTTGTTGAACTACTTTTTTTTCAATATGATAGATCTTAAGTTTTATTTGTCTTCCAATATCACTTAACTCTAATGGAAATAATTTTTTAGTTTAACGTTGATTGAAGTATATTATTTTGGATTTCCAATAAAAATTAGAACTACATTTTTGCTCACAACTCGCAAAAGTTCACTTGGAAAATCATTTATGGTAAAGGTCCATGCAGACAAACGAATTTCACAAAATGTATTAATGCGTAAATTAATTGCATATTCAACCATAAGAGGTAAAATTTCCTAATGTCGAAATAGTATATTACGCAACGACCTAGAAAGTGATGCATTTTGTGCGAGTGTAAAAATAGCCGAACAAGGCGCTAGCCGAGTGAGGATATTACACGAGCACGAAATTCACTTTTAGCGAATTGCGTACGCTATGACCATTATTAATATTTTCTAGTAGCAACTAAATAGTCATAACATAACCTGTGTTAACATCAGGTGACACTGAAGTCATCGATTATTTTTAGATAAATGTACCTAATTGTAGGTGGCGCTGTTTTGACGGAAGCAACTGAAACGAATAAAAAATGTTCCAATTTTATTTAAAATTTACACAAAACTTAATTATATAATGATTTTAATAATAAAATAAGTACCTAATATTAGCGGGATTAAATATAAATTTTTATTTGAATTGTCCTTTTTTTGCAAGTTAAAAAAAATCCAAGAGAGGGCTTTCGGAATTCGTTCGCAGCGCCTCTATAAAAAATTACAAGAAGTACTTTAGAGTTACAAAACAGAAAACCAAAGTCACTTGTGTAGCAATGATAGATTTTCTAAACCTCTAATATGAATGACATATACGATTTTCTCATATGGTCGTCGGAAAATGGAATTTCTTGTTAATTTACGAACTAAATCGAAATTACTTTACATATTTTTATCATTATTTAACAAAGATTAAAGAATGAATTGTTTTAATTCAAATTTAAATTTTACAGACAGCTGTCAAAGTAAAAATTATTTACGCTGTAGCCATTTAGGAATGCAGTTTGCGTCCAAAACACAATATAAAGTCGACTTGGTAATTTTAATATATTTGAGCTAAATTTTATTGGGATCTCCAGAGTTCTGCTCGCCCTCTGGTGGCAAAAGTATGAACCTAGAAAACAGGTGCTTTTTAGTTGATTTTAACCATTAGTAAAGTTGCTCCCAGCTGGAAGTAGGACAAAGAATACGCGATCGTGATTACTTTTGTCCTACTTCCAGCTGGGAGCAACTGTACATGTTTTACGGGTTTTGCTTGAGATTTAAATAATAAATCTATTTGGGTTTTGTTGAATATGTACTTATTCGGTACAAAGATGCATTTTAAATACAATTTTTGACACTCACAAGTACCTACTATCCTCCATTTTATGCAATTTATAGCACCCTCTACTGGTACCTATAATTCCCGATATGTCGAATAAAATTAATTTGGTATAACATTACCAAAATTTGTCTATTATTTTTAATACGCTACATATACATATAGGTACATATACGCATATTTTTTTAATCGATTTATTTTACTTATGTTTTATTTTTACATCTAATAAAAAAATTAAAAAAATAAAAGTTTAGAAACCGTAAACACCGTGTATATTTCTATTTATTATAAAACTACCAATTATTGTACACGAATTTAAATTGGCAACGAGAGTATACGCTACTATAAAGCACACAAGAGACTGTAAGCTGAACATAATTACAATAAACATCAGTATGAATACATGAGTTTCCATCAGGTCGTGGTATTAAATCGCGACTGGAGTACGTAGTTTTAGATATTTACTATAAACGTACCCAAAGGCACTTTATTTTACAATTGCAAAGTTGCTCTTATCAACATGGCGCAGACTTTTTTAAAATAAAAAATGTAAATATATTTTGGAAAACTATATATGAGAAAATGGTTAATCTTATAATTTGGTTTTAAATAAGTTAGTAATTTGTTAAGCGATTAAAAACGAATAAGCAGAAAGTTCAAATAAAAAAAATCTAAAACGTTTCTTTCTTAATCTTTAATTATTATATTTACTGCAAGGAAATTTTAGATTTGAAATTTCATAATTTTAATATTTTGGTTTTACTTATTAATGATGTTAAGACTTGCGATGATTTGGATAGTGTTTTAAAGCATGGATGAAAATAATGATTCCATCTATCCAACTTGTTAAAGAATTACTTTATTTGATTAACGTGTAACTAGTTTCACCAACTCAGTGGCTTCATGAGTCACCTAAAAAAGTATGCTAACATAAAGTTTGAAGTAATTCTCAACTTATTGTCGTCCACCTTCCTGATGGAGTTGGAATCACTAATAAAACCCTTACTAACGAGGGTATTTGTTCAATTTTGTCTAAAATCCTCACCAGCAAGGGTATTTGTTGAATTCAGTGATGAATCCCTAACCAACGTGGGTAATAACTTGTTTTCCACCAAACTACCAGAATGTAAGAAACCCTGACCAACGAGGGTTTTTTCTAAATTATCGACTTGTGTTGTGTGTAACCCTAACGAAGGTATAACAATGTACATTTAGAATTAAGAAACCCTTACTGACGAGGTTATTTAAAATTGGGAAACTCTTACCAGGGAGGGTATAACGTAGTTGAATTGAAGATAAGAAACCCTTACCAGCGGGGGTATAAGGTAGTTGACTGACTCTATTGTATATAATATTAGTGTAGAAAAGGTGTTTTTTTTTAAATTTTTATTTGATGGTACCTACGCCATTTGAGGTACCTCATGGTTTTAACAGGTTTTACTTACTACTTTAGCGATGACAAAAATGTTTAATTTTTTTATTACAATACACGGTTTTTGGTAAATTTTTAAATTTACAATTTCTGAATATTCGTTGATTTTGACTTAATCCCGTTTGTATGTATTATTGTTTATTGTGCAAGGGGTAAAAAAAGTAACGCGTTACAGATTTTAACATAGAAAAAAATTAATATGTGATAGATCCATCTAAAATTAATTAATTAGAATTTAATATTAAAATAAAAAAACTCACTCTTTTTAAAGATATTTAATGAGCCAGAACGTTTTCGTCAACCAATGTTGACATTATCAATGGCATTAAATGACATTGTAAATTTGTAAATTATTTTAATATTAAATACTAATTAACATAGAAAGTCAAGAGTTTTTCAGTTAAATTTAGTACGTATTTTAATTGTTGTATATCATTCTCTATTTTGGTGCTAGAGCAACCAACTACTAAAATCTAAAATTGATCTGTCCGAACGATTTTCGCAAATAAATTAAATGCGGCAGTTACGAATTTTGTTCCAAACTTTATCAACACCCTGTATATTTTTTTAATTTTAATTTTTTATATTACATTGTTATATTATCTTGATATATTTTTATTCTATCTTATCATGGAATTTGCAATTTATTCTTTAAAAAGACCTCTTATACAAGAGGAACTTGAAACACTTGTATTATAGAATACATACCTCAAGATAATATAATATTTTTTTAAATAAAAACATATATTTAAATAGTAAAGTTTTATTTATTGTTAAGAAACATTAATTTATCCATTAAGTTATTATTATTATTATTATTCTACGTAAAACAATAAATAATTATTATTAGATTCGTGAAATATGACATTGTGCAAAATTTACATAGCGCGCCGGCTCATGCAAAATATCTGGGCGCGCCTACCAAAAGGTTAAAAGCATTGCCAAACACAGAAAAATTTGTTTTTTTCAAATTAACTGAAAAACTTTTTTAAATCAACTTAATTTCTTGCGATGCGATGTAGCAAAATATTAATTTAAATTGTGAAATAAAGCTGGATAAAATGAATTATTTTTATTTCTTCAAATTATGAAAAACCTTTGTATCCAACTCTTTTATGTATCTCTTAACATTACTCAACATATTGAAGATGGTTTTGAGAATAATTTAATAACAGTTGCTGTTTTTGTTGACCTCTCTTCGGCATATGATACGATTAATCATCGTATTCTCTTGTCCAATATTTATAAATTAACAAAAGATTTTAAGCTAATTCAAATCATTCGTAATCTATTAGAAAATAGACGGTTTAAAGTAGAATTAGGTGATAAACAAAGTAGATGGAGAATTCAGAAGAATGGTCTTCCACAAGGAACGAAACGATCAACCTATTTTTCCAAACACTAATAGTTTTATCTTTGCTGACAATCTAGGTATAATTACACAAAATAAGAATTTACTTACTATTGAAAATACGTTATCTTCTGCGCTTGTAAATATGTCTAATTATTATGAAAAAAACAGTCTTCGTCCAAATCCATCTAAAACAATATCAAGTCTCTTCCATTTAAATAATAAAAAGGCAAATCTTAAATTAAATATTTCTTGGAATGGTGAAAATGTTGAATTTTGCCAAACCCCTACATATTTAGGAGTTACCCTGGATCGGACATTATAATATAAACAACATATAAAAAATTTGAATATTGTAAAAGATTGGTGTGAGCCATTATAAGGAGATGATTGAATAGGGTAGTAATAAATGTACTTGTCCTTATATATATATTCAAAAAATTTAAAGATTAAAATTTCAACAAGAAATAACCTTTTAAAAAAGTTTACGTGTACAAAATGGGGTGCAAATGCTCATACATTAAGATGTTCTGCTCTAGCTTTAGTGTTCTCCAAAGCCGAATATGCTGCTCCAGTATGGGAACGTTCAAATCATGCCAAATATCTAGATCCAATTCTTAATCAGACACGTCGTATTATAACTGGTTGTCTTAAACCCACTCCTATTGGTTTCCTCAATATTTCAAGTGGAATTTCTCCCTCGAATATTAGGCGTTCTGTTGCAAGTATGAGGGAAAGGAAGAAACAACTCACTGATTATAGACATCCTTTATATGGTATTATTCCAACATGATCTAGACTAAAATCAAGGAAAAGTTTTCTTTTATCTGTTAAACCTTTGGAAACTTCAATATTAGATACAAGAAAATTATTGTGGTGTAATTCTCTATCTGATTTAGATAAGGAGTTAAAAATTTCTCCAAAAGAAGAACTTCCGCCAGGCTTTGATGTATAATGGGTAAATTGTAAATCTCTAAATAGACTACGATCTAAAACAGGTAGATGTAAAACGAATTTGATGAAATGGGACTTTACAGTTGAAGATGAACTTTGTTTATGTGGAAATTTACAAACTATGAATCATTTACTAATATGTGATAAACTAAATCAACCTTGTTCATATTTGGATCTTGCACAAGCCTCACCTGCTGCAATTGAATGTGCTAATTTTTGGTCATCTACTTTATAATATTATGTGTTTATATTATTTTATGAATTATTAGGATGGAAATGAAACAAATAAATGTATCTCTTTAAATTATAAAGTTACGGCTATTATGCGTTACTCTTGTTACACCCTGTATATTTTTTGATAAATTTCATTATAATGTTGTTACTAAAAAACAAACTAGTCTCTAAACTCATTAAATAAAGCAATAATTTTTTTATTTATTCGTTTTTTTAAATAATCTCACTTTTTCTCCTTACAAAATTTATTGTATTAGGTGCGTGAAGTTAGCGACAGACTTGGAGCACTATCGTTTTTTTTTCAGTCATTCGTTAGTGCTATTTAGTGTAACAATTAGTAAAATTAGCGGCTATGTATTAAGTAAGTAAAGGTTTATTTATTTTTTATCGCTAACTTCCCGCTCAGCGAAAATTTTTATTATTTACCACTTTTTTTATAAATTTTCTTCTGTATTTCATTAGAGCGTCGTTGGTGCTTGTTAGTGCATTAAAAAAACATACTAGTTTTGGAAGAATAATAAAGTTACAGATCTTTTACTTTTTTCGACCCAGTGACAATTTTTTTTTTATTTGAACATAGCTTATAAAATGTACATGATCTATTTTCTTCTTCCAAAAGATTTCAAGTAAGAAGTTTCTGAAAATGTAATTTGTAACCTGTATATTTCCTTGTTAAAATTTACTTTAGCAGAATAAACGCCATTTTATTCCAAAAATTACGAAACTTAAAGCAATTTTGATCTTTTGAATGATATGATACAAAAACTTATATATTAAAGGTTTTACAAAACAATACAACATATTGTAAAAAACAACACAGGCCAACGATGATAAAACTTAGATAAATCCAAAAATAAAGCTTTAATTTTTCAGCTTTAATGTTATATTAATGTTTATTTAGTACGAAATTTCACAACTAAATTTGGATCATAAATGTGTGAAACAGATGATTCAAAATACAATGCAAGGAACACGTGTCAATTATTTTAATGTTATTATTTTAATGTTATTTATAAAATTTACTACGTTATTGCGATATGTGCGATGTACATTATTTTAAAATCATACAATTTATCCCCCCAATTCATATTTTAAATAACAGCATTTTGTGCATAATAATAATTTTAGAATTACTAGCCACAGAAGTTTGAAAAGCTGTGTTTTATTTCCTATTATTTTAAAATTTGAATAAAACCAAAAGTAAAAAATGTTTATACTGAAACAAATTTAAAAGCAGATTGTGGTATGATTAAAAAACTCTATACCATTTAACTAGAGTAACAGTAGAATTGTAATTTCATTACCCCAAATATAAATGTAATTTAGTTTTTATAAAAAGACGCAGCGAATACATAATTGTTTCCTCGAATGGTTGAGAAAATTAAATTATTTAGGAAACTTTAACAATTTCTGTTTTGAATAGACTTGATAATTGTATATGTAGGCGAGAGCCCAATTACGTTCCACAGTTTTTAGAACTGAGTTAATGAACTTTAAAATTGATTTTGTTTGAAGTTTATTTAAATATATAAAATTAAATATTCGACTTTTTCTTTTATGTAATAATTATAAAATAAATTGTATATTTCGTATTTCGTATTTCACCACTAAATAAATCTCATTGCTTACGTTTCAATTTTTATTACATTAACGTCAGTTTACGCCTAAATGTCAAACTAAAATGCATTTCAAATTAAAACGCAGATTAAAACAATTAATTTTTATCACAACAATGATATCATTTTTATATTTTTTTGAAATAGAAATTGATTGCAATTTACCAGCCCATAAAAACGATGATTTCAATTCGCAAAATTTTACAGCATACAACGAGATAATTTGCAACTATGGTGCTGAATCACTAATTGGACAATTTGGTAAAATAATTTATAGAAAAAAGGTAACCTACATAAACTCTCTAAGATTGTCTTGTTGTTATCAACACTTGCGAGAAAGCGCAGAGGGTAATTTAAAATTATTTCCCAAGTGCATTTATTTTCATAATAGAGCGGAAATTGCTGAAGAAATAATTAAGGTAAGCTGCTTTTATGAAAATCAAATTATTTACGAGGAGTACTTTGTTTTCGCTGAAAACACCAAGATCCGCAGAAAGAGAATTATATTCCAGCAAAAGTATAATGTGGTTGTAATAATTCTGAATGGTGTAGGTCGACAATTATTATATAAAAGTATGCCCAGCACCTTGGAATTTTTAAAAAGCAATCTTATCACGTTTGAATATGGATATTTACGGGGACATTATGGAAATGTCTTCGTAAAGAATTTAATAAATGAAGAACGGCCGATATGGGACGATTATGCTGAAAATGGTTTTATAACTGCTTCGGCTAATGATTGCGTGGACGAAGATTCTACAGGAGATCAATTTGACTTTAATTACGACATATTTTATAGGAGAGCTATGCAAAAAAATGGCATTAATAAATTATGCGTAGGATCTCGAAAAGCATATTTGGAACTTATAAATTACATACGCGCTTGTTTTCAAACTCATTTTACTCAAAAAATATTCGGTGTTTTCAGATTTAATTCGTTTAAGGATTCTAATAATTTAGTTAATGTCGATGAAGATTTTCAAAAATTTTTCGAAAGCCTTAAGTCAAACTTATTAAAAAGTACAGTTTTATTTTTCTTAGGTCATAATTATAAATTTGAAGACAATTTTTTATTAGTTTCGGTTCCTTTTAATTTTACTTACGAAATTTATGAAAATTTACAATCAAATATTAATAGTTTGATTACGTATCATGATATTAAAGAAACATTGTATAATTTTATTCATTTAAAACATTATAATCCTGACTACTTTATTTTAAAAAGATATTCTTTACTCTACGAGCTCCCAAATCGTTATTTTAAAAACCCTAACACTATTTGTATATGCAAAGATAGAACTGATTTAATTCATTACTTATTATATAAATATTTACTTAAAAATTATTGTTTAAAAGAGTAGTTTTCATAATAGTTAATTTATTTTAATTATAATTATATTCCCAAAAAGATAAAGCTATTTTAATTTGTATCCTCATTAATTAAATTCGCATGCGACAAACGGTGCCATAAACATTTTCAGTTGGCCGGTTTTAAATGAATTATTGTAAACATTGGAGTATTTATTATATCGGTAATCTGAATTTATTTCGACAAAACAAATAAATGTACGGCACCAAAACGCATCCTGCAAAATCATTAGTAATTCCGTTATTACTTGTAATCACATTGTCTACCTAATGTAACTATTTATTAGTTTTCATTGTGGTTTCAGCACATGGGAACGCTCCCATGCATTATTTTAGATTAATTCCGCACTCTGGCAAAATTGCGTTAATCGCGTTACATTACGTCTCTGACCGCTACCTAATAATTAACGCCACTGTCAAGGTTAATAACATTATTTTAAATTCCCAGAAAAAACACAAGTTCTATCTACATTCATGAAAGCTGTTTGAATGTTTCATATTCTATTACCTACGGCCATAACAACAAATTCAAAAAAATATTCCAATAATTTATTTTAAGCAAATTAATTTGGAAAAGCTTTTTTAAAATAAATAATTGGATTATTTTATATGTTTAAAAATTAAATATTTTTAATTTTTTTATTGCACATGTTTGGCATAATGTTTACTTTTTTGAGTTTATTTTCGAATATATTTAAATCTCTCATTATCTTAATTTCAAAACAGATTTCCAGTTGTTTGGTCCATAATAATGAGATCGAAGACCCACATAATACCAAACGTAGTCAAAAATGGTACAGAATTTATAAAACTTTATTCTAATGCATTTCGAAATATTCAAATTTCATCATCAGAGACACACTACTTGAACTAATAAAAACCTGCCAAAAAAATGTTAACGAAGTTGAAGAAATAATGTCAAATTTTGTGCCATAACGTAAAGTTCTCAAAACCTTAACATAGAAAGGTAAGTATGTATAGTTTGTCTGTCCAATAAATGAATGCCGTCTGGACAACCGATTGCAAACAGTTTTACTCACTTTCTTTTAAATTTAAAAATTCGTAACCAAGGCAACTTTTTTGTGTACGGATTTTGGGCTTATGAAAACAACACGCGTTCGTTTGAGGTGGCAGAAATTAACAATCCACAATCCAGAGAGGCGACTGTTACTATTCCAACCTAACATTACAATGTTAGGTTGGAAAAGGAATTTATTCAGAGTATGTATCATAGTAAAATGTTTTGTTGAATGAATTTAATAAAATATGCAAAGTCATAAACAAGTATTGAAATTGGCGCTACATCAAACATATTAGTTGTGAAATTACAAAAAAAATTTGTTAACTATGAGATGGCAAAAAAACTTAGATAACATACAAAAAGCAAGAAGTAAAAAGCTTGTACAATAGCCATGATATCTGTACTTAAAATCACAAACCCAACGCAATTTTTAAAATAAATTTAAGCTCAGTTGGTAATGAATTAAATACTCTGGAGTTAGGATTTGATAAGTAAATATTTAACAAATATTAATTATTTATGGTTTAAATTAAACCTAAAATATCTCAAATTCTTCTTGGATATCTAATAACAAGCCTGCTTCAATTACATTTTTGGGTTGAAAATCGAGGTTATCACTCTTAGATGAACCCCAAAAATAGAATGGTCATTATTAGATTAATTCCTTACAACTAAATGTTTTTTATGCTAATTTACACTTCTCTGCCTATTTTTCCAATGTAAGTAGCATTACAGTTAGGACATTTCAACAAGTAGTCCCCAATATAATGGTATTGAATCCCTACTCCATATATTAGGTAATTTAGATATACGTTTTTTGTTTAATAGAAATCAATATCAGTAAAACCCTTTTTAAGGCTATGTATTTTATTGAGTTCCTTGTAAAAACTATCTTTGCAAAAAGGCAACGAAATTGTTAACCACAAAATTGAATTCGGCAAATTTGTGTACAAATAGATGTTTGGAAAAAGGTGATGCTATGGTCAGTAGCTTTTGGTTTTCTAAATTGCGTAACGTTTTTTACTACGTTTGGTACAGGTTAATAATTGTGGTCAATTCAAAATCTGGGGAATTTGTATGCTTCAAGTTCATAGTAACACAAAATCATGTCAAAATCAAAACAAAGTAACTAGATTTCACAAAAGCAGAGGCGTAGGTGTAATTTTTGCCGTTGTGTTAAAACTTCAGATTTTTGAATTTCGTTATTGTGCCTTCTATTTCATAAAAGTCAGTTTTTATCAAAATTAATTTGCGTAAATCTTTGTTTTGTGTTAGCATCTGTTTCGAAAATGAAGAAAAACATTTTCAATATATGACATTTGCTGAGAAATTAGAGATTTTGGAAAAAATGTTTGCTACGCTATTGGATTACTAGGAGATTTTCTTTTTAAGATTTCAGTTGTACCAACCAGCGTATTTGGTTGCCTACATATGAAACCACAATCATTTTAGCTCACCCTGTATTATATGTCTCTTCATTCCTATCATTTTATTTTAGTAATTTTTGGAAATAATTTACTTCACATTAATATACGCGTAATGATTGTTTTGGATATATTATTTTGGTATTTTGGTGGATTATCATATTTATACAGGGTGTTTCTGAAATGGGGATCACGGCTTCGTATTCTTATACTACACGTAAAAATTAGACAAGAAGATCATATTAATGGAATTGATTTTCTCTAAATGGGCTGTATGAAAATTATTAATAATTTTGAGGGTGAGTACTTCTCATGGACAGCCATCTTTGGACTTTATTTTTATCTTAATTTAATTTTCGAGTGGCATAGAAAGGTACCCCTTTTTTGAATTTATTCAATATGCCACTGCAACATTTTTCAATTCTACCTACATTTCTAAAATCTTTATTCAATTTATCACAAAAAAACACATCTGGTAAATTTAGATAGTATTGACTTTTCTAAAACAAACCAATTTTTAAAAATTTAAACAAATTTAAATTAAATAAACAGAATTAAAATTGAAAACACTTACCCCCAGTATTATCAACAGTCATTTAATTTTAAATGAGGTTTAATTTGGCATATACCGGGTGGAAATGAAAACCGGATCACCTCTATAACTTTTTTATTTATGAATAGAAAAATTTGAAATTTGGCTATGTTCTATGGTTCAAAAAAACAAATTTTATGTGCATTTTTTATTTTCGAAATCACTTCCGGTTTCACCGGAAACACCATGAACTTTGTTTTTTTAAATGTAACATCCCATATTTTTATTCATGGCTTAAAATACTTTTAAAAAAGAAGTATTTTTGAGGAATTAGTTTTTATTTTTTGCGAAAAAAAAATTTTTTTCGAAGTCGGTGAAAATTACCAAAACTAATTCTAAATAATTCAAATACATAAAATAAATAATCGTTATAAAATCCTCTTTTTAAAAAGTCGAATGACCCGGCATCATTGCATTTAAAAAAAGTGAGATATTTGATAAAATCTTCATCAAGTTCAAAAACCACTTAAATTTTTTTTCAAATTACAATTTTATTTAGGTATTTGAATTATTTAGAATTAGTTTTGGTACTTTTCACCGACTTCGAAAACCTTTTTTTTTTTGAAAAAAAATTTTATACAAAAAAAAAAAAACTAATATCTCAAAAATACTTCTTTTTTAAAAGTATTTTAAGCCATGAATAAAAATATGGGATGTTACATTTAAAAAAACAAAGTTCATGTTGTATCCGGTGAAACCGGAAGTGATTTTGAAAATAAAAAATGCACATAAAATTTGTTTTTTTGAACCATAGAACATAGCCAAATTTCAAATTTTTTTATTCGTAAATAAAAAAGTTATCGAGGTGACCCGGTTTTCATTTATATAGTATTTTTATGAAGTTTGAATATAGCTTAAGTAACATCTAGCTGCAAAATTGACTATATACGTCAAATTGAACCTCATTTAAAATTAAATGTCTGTTGATAATACTGAGGGTTAGTAAGATTAAATAGACAAGTCAGAGACACTTAACTTTAAATTTTATAAAATAATTAATTGGGGTAATTTTGAAAAATTTTCTAAAATTTAAAAAGAGGCGTGTCTGACATGTTTTAGGAAAAAGAAAATAAATTTCAACGCCCTAAATATCGGTAACAATTGAATTTTGGACATATGTTTATAAAGACTTTTTGCCTTAATTTTACTTTTAATATAAGTACACGAAGCGGTGACCACGATTTTGGCCACACCCTGTATTTTAGCGGCAAGTAACGCACTTTTATGTCTGTCACTATTCGTGCCTGCCATTTGTAATGTCTTTGAGTAAAACTACTTTTAGTAGCTTTGGCTCAAACGATGTTTAAACGAACATCAAAGCTTTAAAAACCATTCAACAAACAAAGAATCGAATTTAAAAAAATATTCAACCTAAAATTATATGAAAATTTCTTTCATAATACAATACTATAGCCAAAAACGAAACCCAAAATATAGATGAAAGATGAAATTCTAAAATGAAAATGATTAAAATGATTTTTATCTGCTCCCCAAAAAATTCGTGAGAACTTTCGGTCACGACTAATTTTTGTTTGTTATTTACAATATACGTTCTTAGCTCAACTTTTTTATTGAAAATAGGTGAAAATGTTCAAACTTTCCATTTCTGTTGTAGCTTACTTTAAAAAGTGATAACATCTTTTTCGATTTCAGAGTAATGCCTTAAAAGTACCTACTTAAAATTTAACAAAAAAAGTTGATTGTAAATTTTAGGAATATCACAAAACATGTAATTTTGAAAAAGCTATTTAACCGATTAAAATTCTATATGAATAAATTGTAAGGATTGCCCTCTAGAAAACTTTTGAATCATGTGATTTTATTTGCAAAAAAATGTTGGTATAAAAGTGATTGTATAGCCGATTTTCACAAAACATCACCCAAAAGACATTCATTTAAGGCCATTACTAAAAGTTTAATCTTATTAGTACTGATATTTTCTTTAGAAAAATAAAACGAAATTCCGGAAATGAATTGAATCGGTGAGTCCATGAGTAGTATAAATCCAAAAGTTAGTTTAGTATGTACAGAAAACATGTTCTTGAAACATTTTTTGTTAGGAATAAATCATACTGCATTGAGTAATTTCCAAAAAAAATATTTTGCTGTTATTGAACTCAATTTATTTTAGGTTATCAATTATTAGTTTAAATTATGTTAAGTACTAAGTGTATTAAGAGAAATGGTAGGGCTACGTTAGGTTTGGAATTTCAACAAAAGCTACTACAAATTTTTATTAGGATTAATTCAGATATAATACAATATTTTACACCTTAAACATTATGGTTCTGTTTCACTTTTTTTTATTCCTCGTCAAGGTTATAATAAAACTCCAAAATCACGTCTTTAATATCTTGCCCGGCTTTCTTGATGTCATTTATCTTATTTAAAATAATTAGTAACAGTCCAGGACCCGTACAGTTCGACAACTCATATAGGAAATTACAGACAGCTCATTTAATGGAGGAACGAATTCTATCTACTTTGGATATCGTAACTCAAAATCCCAATTTTTGGACTCGTACTGCTCCTGCACTCACCGATTCAGTTAAGCTTTCGAATTTATTACAATATGTTTTTTGAGTTTTTCCAACAATAACCCCTCAAACTTTTGTCACCTTAAATGGTGTAATGACCAAAGACGTTTATAAATATTTTACACCTCCCATTCCGCTCTCGAATTTAGAACCCACCTTCCCTCACAGTGCAAACTTTTGTTTTGAACTTATGTCCCAAAACTTCGTAAAAATTGATGACTTACAATTCACAATTTTTTCTCTATTTCCACATTCCACATACAGAATCGTAAAATACCATAATCCATAAACCGTAATTTAGCATAACGTAGTTCAGCATAATGAAATTCGGTATAACGCTACGGAACAAAACCGTATTTCTTTTTATCTATTTCATGTTGACGTACTAAAACCCCTAAATGCGTTTACTTTAGGAGCAAATACAGCTAATTTGCGTTTTTATGGTTCTGTTGCATTGCTTTATGCCAAATTACGTTATGCTAAATTCTGTTATGCTGATGTACGGTCTCTGGATTATGCTATTTTACGATTCTGCTACATTTTGCTATACCGAATTGCATTATATCTAATTAAGTTATGCTGAACTACGTTATGCTAAATTGTGATTTCTGGATTATGCTATTTTACGATTCTGTTACATTGCTTAATTTTTGATTATCCTATTTTACGGTTCTGTTGCATTATGATATACCGAATTACGTAATGCTGAATAAATTCAATAAATTCGGTACATCTAAAGTTGAATCCTGGGTTCTAGAATATGCTGTTTTACGTTTCTTCTTGGTTGCGTTATGCTGTTTTACATGGTTATACTGAATTTGAAGAACTACAAAATTTAAAAAAAATCTTGGCACATCAGTTTTGGATTCAAAATAACAAATTTTGGGAGAAATGCTCGGCCCATAGAATCAGTTCATGGCCTAAAATTTAATACAACAAAAATATGCAACGCGTATATATTCGATTCCGGAATATGAGTAAACGGGAATTCTGATATTTTATCTTATGTGTAAATGCACCTTTACACAGACTTTGTACGAAATAGGAATTCATCTACACTTATAACTTTCAAATTTAATTAGAAAAAAAATGTAACTCCAGTTATTATATCTAAAAATACATTACATGATTAAGTCAGAAATAAGCTGCTTATCAAGTCTTTGGTTTTAGTGGGATCAGAAATTGTTATAAAGTTTTGTACCCAACTAAAACTCCTAGTTTTTGAAATAAATGAAAAAAAAACTAACACTTTCGAACAAACATACTCGTAAAACTATTTTAAAGAAATGTGCTTTTAAAGAAAGCTTTCAAAGTCTCGTACTCAATATATTCACCTGATGTGAAAAATCCGCACATACTTTAGTTTAAACTTTTATAATATAGTGTTAAAAAATTGGTTTTAAAGTTATGATAAGTGCTCCAATATTTTTTATTCCAATCTGATTTATACCATAAATCAATACAAACGCTTGTATTGAAATTGATAGCATAAGGTATAAAGCAATATTAAATTTATATTAACGACATGCATGAAATTTACATTAAGGGGTTATTGATGATAAAGATAATTCGCTTCTTGAAGATTCGCCATTACAATATACCTCTAAAATATAATATCGAGCATAGTTTATCTATTTTGAAAGATAAACCTAGTTGTAATTAAAAAGCAGATAATTTACTTGAAAAGTTTTAATCGTACGATGATAAATGATATAATCTACTTTCAAAATTGGGTATATAAATTGTAGCGCATATATATGAAACATAATGCGTAAGTAAATTATCTGTAACGACTTAATGTTGTTGTAGATACTTGAGGTACAAAGGCAGTTCCCTGTTGGCGTAAGTAAGCCATTAAGACGTTCAAATATTCATAAAGTAAATAATATCGTATGTATTAGTCGCGTTACACGCTAGGCGAGCGCGTAATTGAAACACGTAAGCTTGTTAAAGGGCGTTGCAATTTGAATGATGACCGAAATGGACTGGACACACACTGTATATACGTTATTTGCTTTACGTGTTCGCTGCATCCATCAATTGATTTGCTCGATCGTCCTTTATTTGCCACCAAAATTAACTTGTTAGCTGCTGATATTTATTAAGGATTATTTATCAAATCAAATCGGCTTTACGTCTTTAAACTGAAATCAATATTGCTTTCATGAAAACATGTTTTTTGCTAATTAACGAATGTCTTAAATAAATATACGACAATGTTTATTTTTTCATTTTGATGTATAAAGTAGAAAGCATGGCATTTAATTTGTTTTTTTCACAAATAAGCAGGCACTTGTCATCCTATTAGGCACAAATTATTTTCTTGAACAAATCACGTATTCACTTACTCCGACGAAAAGCCCTTCGGTAACAAATCTAATATCTTACTAATTGCTAATTACTAATTGTAAGTAAGTATTTTAATTAATTCGATGAAAGTTTTTATAGTTTCTTATTTAAATTTGTCATGTATTGCACTTTGATAATGAAATTATCCAGGGTGTATGTATTTAATCAAATAAATCAAAGGATATCGTCTGATTTATACAAATTAATAACATGAAACTACTTACGACTTAAGAGCAATTTCCTAAACGGAAAATACAGTGGTTTAGTTCTACAGTCATAAAAGCTAGTACGAACAACAAGCTTGTATAATTTTTTTTGTAGATACAATATACAAAAAAATATAATGATCTAAAAGTACCTTAACTTTGGACCCCTCTAATTAATTTTGTGCTAGGTTGCAGAAGATAACTCTCTGGCAGGATGTAGCCTAATCAATTAAGATTATAAATCTAAAAAAAAAATTGAAAATATAACAAGGGAAACTTTAGTTATGACTGCAGAACTAATGCTCGATTTCATGATTTTTCACAATTTTTCCTCCCAAACTCTCGCGCCCTCTAGGGATTCGCATTAATTATCAGTTATTTGGTCATAATTTGCAAAGAAGCTCCAGAAAAGTGGGATGGATTTTCTATTCCTTGTTATTATCTCCAACGGAAAATTTATCAGGGGTGTCTAGCAAGATGCCCTTAAGTAAAGAAGAGTATGCAGATATAATTTTTGAATATGGCTTTTACAAAATCCCAACTAGATACATTGCTTTAAAGAATAATCAAGTTTGTAATGTAAATATCAATAATACAAAAAAGATAAAGTTACTTAAAATTTTAATAGTTATTTAAGCAACGAGTTTGTTAAGAAGGGCGATTAATAATCGAGAAATTTTAACGCTCGGTCGAATGCGAGTGCGTTAATTTTTGAGATTATTATTCGCTTTTTTACATACGAATTGGTTACAATATTTTTTCGTTGATCGTGCATTTTATTTTTTAGAAAAAAGTTATAATTTTTATTTCGAAATGTCACCAATAAAAAATAAGTCGCAATAAATGAACTAGGTTGTCTATTATCAAATGATCTATAGTGAATTACTGACGGTATGATGTGTACATAATCTCTAATCTCAAACCTCACTTCAAAAAATTAAAAATAAATAAATATAAAATGTAATGGCACACCGGGTGTAATAATTTCTGATTGACCTTCTAATGTCTTCCGACTAGCTAGCTTAGTTAATAGATTTAAGTATCAATTTTCGGTCTTCACGTTCTGTTGGTATGCGTCTCTGAAAAAAGTGCAGTTTGCACCGCACATTTTGTGCATTTCACACATCTCTACTTGAGATTTTCCAAGATCTTTTATAAACTTAATTTTTTGGCGCTGATATTCATTGAAGTACTTTTCTCGCCATTTTCCGAAGAAAATAATGAAATAATAACGATTCCCATAAATTGTAATTACACACACATTTGTTTGCATAGCCACATGTAATATTCTAGGACCACTACTCGAGGGGATTCTCACACTACTAACTCGCCCACTTCTGTAGGGTATCAGACTTATTAATGCCATCCTTTGATCGCTTTATCTTTGTTCATCAACTCCATGAAGTTGCTAAAACATATTGCTGGTTTGGATTATTAATTAAACGGAATGTTAACCTGATATCGGACAGCTTTTAAAAAGTCGGTTTTTGTATAAGCCCTAAACCTAATGCCTTAGATTATTTCCATCTCGATTTATGTCATGATGGAGAACAACAGCATCATTATTCTTTGAATCGGAGGAATGAAGTCCATGTACATCAACTATATAACCATCACCTATCACCAGCTACAAGATAGCCCTATCTTAAGTAGGGTATAACGTTTAAGCTGTGAGTCATTCTAGCGGTTTAAGAATTAGAAGATTGTCTGGATATAAGATAGCCTGTACTCTATCAGGGTTCGAATTGTAATAACGACTGTGAAACTCGAACTTCATGTGACGCAATCCCAATATTTTTAGGTACAAATTTTGTCACTTTTGCTATAGACATACTAACCGACTGCCTATTAAGAAAATTCACCAAAATGATCATTATCTAGATAAGTCAAATGCTTAAAATCTACGTCGTCAAATAAACTGAAAATTGTCTGAAAATTTATGTTTTGAAGTAAAAATCACTATATTTTCATATTATAACGTTTTGGGTAATGATTATACTTTATCCCTTCGAATAATTTTTATTTTAATTTTCGCAGACCGGTTTCGCTTTTACGCCATCCTCAGTGTGCACTACAAGAATCAATTAACAATTATAAAACATTCAAACTTAATTATACATATCAGAAAATTAAATGGAGATCTTTAATTGATCAGTTGTAGTTGTTATTAAAGTTGACAGTATTCGAATTGTTACCAAATCTGTTAGTACAGTTATTAAAATTGGTTTTACATTGTTATTATTTGAGAGGTTTGAATTTAATGTCTAGTTGGTCATTCAGGCATTGTATTTTATTGTCTTTTAGTGTCCTTTCAATTTCAAGGATTTCTAGGAGATCCATTTTGAATCCTTTATTTTCTTTGTGTATTAGTTTTAAACTATATTCTTTCTTGGCACTATGATTGTTTTCTTGTAGACCTACATTAGAGTTTTTGGGATCTCTTAGATGTTCTTTTTTCCTGATGCCTAATGTTCTGCCTGTTTGTCCAATATATTTGGCGTTACGGTCGTCACATTTGATAGAATATACTCCACTTTGGTTCTCTATAGGTTCAGGTTCTATACTAGTAAGCATTTTTTCAATGTTATATGGTGTTTTATAAGCAGGTATTATTTTGTATTCTTTTAGAGTTTTTCATAAGTTATTGTCAATGGTGTTACCTCTGTATATGAAGGATTTGTATGTTATTTCTTGTTTGTTTTCTTTGTTGGTTGAAGTATCATCAGGAAATAGAATTTAATTTATTATTTTTGTCTCTTTCCTTTCTACTATTTTATCTACAAATTTTTTTGGATATTTGTGTTGTTCAGCAAGTTGTTTTATAAATTGTAGCTCCTTATTAAAGTCTTGTTTGTTCATTTGTATGTTATATAACCTGTGTACATAGTTGTTGAAGGCTGGTTTTTTATGTGAATGTGGTTGAAATGAGTCGTATGGGATGATATTATCGGCTTGAGTAGGTTTTCTATATATCTGGTCGTGACTCGTCACAATAGCATCCGACAAAATAACCCCGTCATAATAGCCCCGTCAAAATAGCCTTGCGACAAAATAGCCTCTGCCAAAATAGCCCCATTATAATAGCTCCGCCATAATAAATAGAAATTGAAGAAAATGTGTAACATTTTCTTTAGAACACAATTATTCGCTACAATTACTTAAAATGCCGCGCAATTTTCCAAAATATTTGACGGGATTATGTGAACTTTAATCCTATCACCACGATAAAATTTGAAGACACCTGGGATAATTATGTTATTATTAAATTAAGAGGAATTATTTATTTAAATTGGGAAGCCGATAAATACAAAATACGGGAAAATTATGCCCAAGTACCTACAGTTGTTAAGGCAAGGTACCGAAAGGATTACTAAAATTAAAATACACTCTGTGGTGGTCGGGTTAGGTTAGGTTTGGGCAGAGTTTGATACGTTTTGATGCGGAAAAGGTTTTTAAAATATACCTTGTAATTTGGTGAGGTTATACTGTTAGAAAAATTTAGTTATTTTTTTTGCTAATAATTTTTTGGGAGACAAGTTGACTCGTCCGTTTATAATAATTTCTCCGTATTTTGTATTTATCGGCTTCCAAATCTAATTAAATAAATATGTTTCTTTGTAGAAATATCCTAGTGCAAATCCTCTAAATCAGCCATATTAGTTCTTCGGAGAAAATGGTAAATGCTCTTAGTTCTTAGTTTACAAGGCTATTTTGTCGGGAAGCTATTTTGTCGGGGCTATTATGACGGGGCGATTTTGACGGGGGCTATTCTGACGTGGTACCATATCTTGTATATGAATTCGTTAGGTTAGGTTAGTTAATGGTGTTATTGTCTCCATATTCGGTGGTAAATTTGAGTTTTGGATGATGAGAGTTGGTGTAATCTTGAAATTCTGTTAATTGTGTTTGTGTACCTTTCCATATACAAAAAATTTCATCGACATATCTGTTCCATATTATAATATTGCCTTTATATGTTCGATTTTGATTTATTTTAGTTTAGAAATCGTTTAAATATGTTGAGGATTGTGTGCGGGAGTTCAAGTTTTATGTATTTTTAAAGAAATTGTACAATGAATTTAGCAATCTAGATTGTGGGTGAATTGGTGAATGAGACTATTGGTCTTATCGGTATGTTTGTTTTGTGAAGTTTCGGTAGTCCGTACAGTTTAGGAATTTTAAGGTTAGGTTAGGTTAGGTTAGGTTAGGTTAGGTTAGGTTAGGTTAGGTTAGGTTAGGTGGTGTCTATTGTTATTGTATTTTGTTATTTTGTCTTTGGTTAGTTTAAGTGTATTTTTGGTTCTTTGTATGAAGCTATTTAAAAGATTTTTTGTAAATTCTGTATAATTGTTATCTTTTAGGAATTGTGTGGTTTTCTCTGTGTATGTTTTGTTATCCATTATTACTAGACCCGCGTTTTTATCTGCTTTTGAAATATTATGTCATCGTTTTTGATTTTATCTTTTTTATCTTTTATACCTTTAATAATTTTTATGTGATTTTAATTTTGATCTTTATTTGAATTATTCTGAATACTTCTACTTGTACTTACTGAACTATTTAGTATATTTTTTATTCTATCTTCTTCTTTTTTCAAGAACGCTATGCTTTCGTCTTTGATTTTGTTTTTCTCTGGTTGATTTTGTATTGCAACTTCTAGTTCGATGGCTAGTATTTCCAGGTTTGGTGGGTTGTCCGGCTTTGTTGCAAATTTTGAACCCTGTAGTAGGAAGCTTTCTTCTTCTTGTGTGAGTGTAATCTTGGAGATGTTGGTTAATCTTGTGTGGAAGTTATGTATTATGGGTGTTTGCCTTTGTTGTTGTTTTTGTTTATTTTTTCTGAGAAGATCTAATTTCTGGTTTTTAATTCTTCTATTTTCTGTTTTGATGTTATTTATAACTGCATTTGATTCTTCCATTATAAATTCTAACTCAGTATAGTGTAATGTATTCGATAGAATTGTATGTATTATGATTATCTCTTTATCTGTTGTGTTTAATTTTAATTTTTAATTTCTTCTTGTCTGATTATCTTTTTGGTGAGTCTTTTTATATCTCGTTCTTTAATGTGCATGTTATGTTTTTTTTTCGCAAAGTTAGGTGTTAGATTTTCTTTATGGCATGTTGTAACGAATCTGATGTCTTTTAAAATTCCCATTTTCTTGCGGTTGAGCTTCCTGTAGCATTAAACTAGGTTTACCGTAATTTAATATTATTTAATTTCATAAAATCTTTGGATGACCATTGAAAGGAGAGGTATGTTATAATGTTTTGGGTAATGATTATACTTTATCCCTTCGAATAATTTTTATTTTAATTTTCACAGACCGGTTTCGGCTTTTAAACCATCCTCAGTGTACACTACAAGAATCAATTAACAATTATAAAAAATTCAAATTTAATTCTACATATCAGAAAATTAAACTGAGATTTTTAATTGATCAGTTGTATAAGTTGCCCAAAACCCAAAACTTTATAACATACCTCTCCTTTCAATGGACGTCCAAAGATATTTTCATATATTGCAAATTCAGCTCAAAAAGTTATTTTTTGAAAAAGCAAATATGTGGTTGATATATTCAATATGTTATCCTCCAAATGAAAAAGCTTTTTTGTATTAAATAAGGCTAGTTGAGAAATAGCATACGGGGGAAGTTTTGCATGGAGTGATCCAACTTTTGACCACTTACAAATCATCTCAATTTGAGAACGTTGATAGACGTTGTATAATTTTGTACAGACCTTTTACACCCTGTATACATATCTTTTTCCCTGAGGATGCAAAATTAAGTTGGAATAAAATGAAAAGGTGAAACCCAATAAATTTAATTTCGTAAGATATTTTGCCATTACATAATATATAAATAAATTGCATAGAATTGGGTTTTAAATTTAAAGTTTAGCAAAATATTGGAAATTGCAATGAATTTAAATTATTAATTTAATAACTTTATGTTGAACATTAGACTCGGTTTTAGTTATTACATCTGGATAGAAATTTTACGTGCTGAATTTTTAAATTTATTTATGGTAAAACGTTTCAATTTTATTGCATCTATAAATTATGCTTTTAAGGTTTATTCTGTTTATAAATTAAATGAAGCCCAGAATTTTTATATTGTACTATGGATGTACGATGTATCGATATACAATATATAAAATCATTACATTTAGAAGACAATCTTAGCGAAGCTTTCGTTTCGTAATATCGGTAAAAATACGCTTTTGCATCTATTTTATAGCGCTCGAATTTCGAGCTCCGTCGAGCAAACGATGGATCGAATTTTTGGTAACGGAGATATTTTTATATTGCACTTTATATGAATCCGTTTTCTTTTGATCTAAGTATTGAACAAATTTACTTATGCCCGACCAATTTCGTTTATAACATTCGTTTGTGGTCTTGGAGAAATAATGCGATTATATTGTGACATGTTCTTTGCGCGTTTTATACGCGGAAAATTTAACCCTTATCTCTTTAAGTTGGTCGATAGAAATTTATCATGAGCACAATGCGTAATCGTAATATAGGGAAAATGCACGTGTGAAGAGCCATTAGAGCAGCACGGGTCATTGCCGCTAAACACGGGGTAATGGGGCAGAGGCGACGCTCCGATCGCCGCCCTCTGAACATAAATCTATTCGATAATGCCTGCCGAATACTTCTGTTTTATTTCGCCACCGCTTGCCATGCATTGTCGATTGTTGTAGCTGCAACGATATTCATGTATATGCGTTCATAAATTACCAAGATTCCCTTCTTTGGACTATTTAATGTATTTATATTACATTTTAATCATTGCATCTTGCATCATTCTTTAATGCGAAATGTGGAATGCTCTACTTGAATGACAGATCTCTAATGATTTCTACAAAACGAAATTCACTCTTGACCGCTTCATAAACCCCCTGTCAAGCTATCTCCGGATTCAAACTAAATTATGCTGCGATTTCCATATTAGGTACATTATATTAAAGCCAGTTTCCCGTTTCAAAACCTGCACGTTCCGATTTATTATTACTTTACTACACATTACAAGTTTAATTAGAAAACTTCCTAATTGAAAATGGAAACGTTTAAAAATAACTTTACTTCAAATATCCTTCCAGATTCAATTTCTCTATGACTAATGGTGCTAAAGAAATTTCAAGAATGTAATTTAAAAGTAGGCCTTTGTGTGCTGTAGCACATTGTCAAAGCTCTTTTTTGTGTTTTACTTAAAAAATCTTAGAATTGCATTTTTCTCTGGTACGATACGGAAGCGTATATGTGCGAGTGTGAACATTTTTCTTTTAACTCAATTCTATAACATTTTTAGGATAATTACAGGGTAGTGCTAAAGTTTGGAAACGAGCTAATACTTTTCGTGTTAAATATTTTTTAGAAAATCTTTATTTTAAAATAGGCTTATAGAGAAAATTCCAAATCTTCTAATTGAGAATTTTAAACAAATATACATTAGATAAATAGCATACACTATCGATTTCGAAACGTTAACGTTTCTTCAACAGGCTTCAGAGCAATTTCCTAAACGGAAAATATAGTGGTTTAGTTCTGCAGTCATAAAAGCAACATTTTTGTATACTTTTTTTGTAGATGATTTACAAGTCATTTCTTTAATTCCTGCCAGTAGGAAAAAAATTGAGGAATGTACAAAAAAATATAATGATCTTAAAGTACCTTAACTTTGGACCCCTATAATTAATTTTGTGCTAGGTTGCAGAAGGTAACTCTCTGGCAGGATGTAGCCTAATCAATTAAGATTATAAATCTGAAAAAAAATTGTAAATCTAACGAGGGAAACTTGAGTTATGACTGCAGAACTAATGCTCGATTTCATGATTTTTCCCAATTTTTCCTCCCAAACTCGCGCGCCCTCTAGGGATTTGCATTAATTATCAGTTATTTGGTCATAATTTATAAAGAAGCTCCAGAAAAGTGGGATGGATTTTCTATTCCTCGTTATTATCTCCAACGGAAAATTTATCGCGGGTGTCTAGGAAGATGCTCTTAAGAATCCAAAAGCAAACTAGTCAATTAGTTAAGTACAAATATAATTAGGTAACTTACATCTATAATGAGTTTATTATAAAAACTCTTACAACAATTTATCAAGCCTTATTAACATAAGGAAAAATTACTCCAGGGCCGGCCTGTGCAAACTGCGGCCCGCGAGACATTCCACTGCGGCCCGCAACAGTTACCTCGAGAAATTAATTATAAATCTAAGTAATAATATAACAGTTAGAATACGAATAAAATCTAATTCGCTTATCGTTTTTGAATTTGTGGCCCGCTTTATTTTCATAAAGTTTAATGCGGTCCGCGCAGTTTAAAGTTTACACAGGCTTACTCCAGGGGGTGGTGTGTGTTTAAAAAATTAGAAAACGTAGCTTAACATTGTGATTGGTTAGAAAGTCCATTAAGTAATTAAAAGTCAACTTCGTGTTGGCGCTTCAATAACCAAGGCTAATTTATTCCATCTTTCTAAACACCCGCATAGCAACCCGGATGATTCAAGATTATAGTATGTCTTAAGTGTCCAAAATGGCCGAAGTTAAAACTAAATTAAAATTTATAGCTCAACTGCGTGAGCACTTATACCTCTATTCTGAAACCACACGAATCGAAATTCGCATGCGGCAAAAGGGTGGGAAAATGTCAATATTAGAGTGTAGGTATAGACAGAACACAATTATCTCGGATGAAAAGATTACAGAAGAGAAGGCAGCTGACCAGTGGTACCAGTGGTACCAACCTATGGCTGAACATATTGCAACGGACCAACTAAAATAAATACCTAAAACAAAACCCTGCTGTTAATACACGGTATACATATAAAATAAGCCGAAGAGAAATTGTGAACATGATCTGATTTTGCGCTTCGTTAAGAGCAATTTCCTAAACGGAAAATATAGTGGTTTAGTTCTGCAGTCATAAAAGCTAGTACGAAAAACATTTTTGTATAAGTTTTTTGTAGATGATTTAGAAGTCATTTCTTTAATTTTTGCCAGAAGGAAAAAAAATGGAGAATGTACAAAAAAAATATAATAATCTAAAAATACCGTAACTCTGGACCCCTCTAATTAATTTTGTGCTAAGTTGCATAAGGTAACTCTCTGGCAGGATGTAGCCTAATCAATTTAGATTATAAATCTGAAAAAAAATTGAAAATCTAACAAAGGAAACTTGAGTTATGACTGCAGAACTAATGCTCGATTTCATGATTTTTCACAATTTTTCCTCCCAAACTCGCGCGCCCTCTAGGGATTAATTATCAGTTATTTGGTCATAATTTGCAAAGAAGCTCCAGAAAATTGGGATGGATTTTCTATTCCTTGTTATTATCTCCAACGGAAAATTTATCGCGGGTGTCTAGGAAGATGCTCTTAATAATATTCCCACGATTGTTAAAGGTCATAATACCCAAAAAAACTAGCTTCTAACCAACAGCCAATTATAAATAATCTTAATTCTAATGTACTTACTGTATATTATCAGAATGTACGTGGTCTTGGTAAAACCACGACATTTCCTAACAATAGTACTGTTGGGAATTATGATATGGTATTGGGTATTGATCACAGAGACCTGGTTGTATAATGGAATATTTGATACTGAAATTTTCAGTTCTGATTATTCCGTATTTAGATCTGATCGGTAAAAGTGGAGGGGGTGGATTGATAGGAATTAAAAATGATTTTAATTTTGAATTATTAAGCCTTGACTTTCGTCCGATGGGAATTGATTTGGTGTGTGTCAGAGTAAAATATGGCTCAAAAGATATCTATTTACTTAGTATTTATATTCCTCCCACTACGCATAATAACATCTACTCCATGATTTTTGATTTTATTGAATTTAAATTTTACGCAGAGGAGTACGTTGTATCTGACTTGAAATCTAAGCGTTTAATTGAGTCTCTAAATTTTTGTGATTTGAGACAGGCCAATACTGATGATCGCATCCTGAATCTGCTGATTTTATCAAAGAGGCTTAATGCTACTGTATCAAGAGATTACAGCCCCATGGTGAGTGAGGATATGTATCACCCCGCACTTGCTTGTACAATTGTGATAACTGAGTCGTGCAAAATCAAGTTCGAGGGTAGTGATGCCCAAAGTATAATTTTAGGAAGGCTAATTTACCTGAACTGTATTCTGAGATTTTGAACGTTGACTGGACTCCACTCTGTAGTTCGTCTAATGTAGAAGATGACTGCAACATATTATACCAAAAATTATACGATATATTTGATATGTATGTTCCGAGGTCAAAACCGTTCAACCACTCCCATAAGTATCCAGTATGGTTCAACGCTGACATTATTAAAATCTAGTAGAATGACCTTGAAATGTTATATAAAAAAAGTGCATTTAAAAATATGTTATGCACTAGCGTATCTGGTGGTCTCCGAGAACTACTATATTTGTCGTTTCGGAAATCACTCTTAAAGTTGACATTTTTATTAATATCTTCTTAAAAATAATAACTTTAATAAATTATATTTCACGACATTAAACAAAAAAAGTTTTATGTTTTATTAACTACCAAAGCACTTTCAATAAACATTTAAAACTAACTTTAATTTTATTAGTAATTACTCAAACTCACAAAAAGCTTTTATAAAATTTCTAAAAAAAAGTCTTTATATTTTAAATTGCTTTTAGAAATGACCAACGGAGAGTATAGTAATTTATTATTTCTTTCTTAAATTTAGCACATTTTTACAAATGAGATAAATTCTGTATATTTTCAATTATTTTAGTTCTAAAGTTATATTTACATTCATATCTTCATTATATCTTTTTTGTTTTATAAACAAAATATATACTTTTAATTTTGCTGCTCCCTCCATAAAATTAATCGTACTTATCCTGCTTAGTTGTATTTATATTTGATGATTGTAATTTTTGTTTTTTAACTGTCATATACAGGGTGCCCAGAAATTAAGCGGTAAAATTTTAGGAGGCGACTCCAAATAATTTTAAGAAAAAAAACTTTCAATAAATGTATGTCTGATTTTGAAATATTGTCATTACAAAGGGCGATTAACAATAAACTTTAGGAGAAACTATTCAAACTAATAAAGTAGTTATATTTCATTAAGTAACTAATCATAAAAGTCGAATATAGTAGAACAAAAGTAGCGAAATTATTGTATGGTAAACTATGATTGAAACTCTGCATGTGAATGCATAAGTGTATTTTTCTCGAAAAGGATGCATTCTATCGAGTTGGTATAGGAACACAAATTTTATGTTATTTTAACCTCAAAATATTTTATATTTTAAAACTACCCTTCTGATGGGCTTAAAAAATCTGAAATAAATCATAAAATTATATCTTCAGTGTATTATTATTCACACCAAATTTTAAGTCTCTACTATAGTAGATTGTAATCCGTTTTCAAAAAAAATGATGAAAAACCTACTTTTAGACACAATACATGTCAAGGGATGTAGCTCCCCTGGGAAGCGAAACAGGACGTATGTTTATAGGAAGTTTTTTTATTAAAATTACTTTTAGAATTGTCTCTTAAAATTTATCGCTTAATTTCTGGACACTCTGTATATCTATAGAATTTGGATAACGATTCATACATTTTAAGCGCCTCCAGCTTATTCACAGAACTCACTTGAGGTTTCGACCCCGTATGTCAAAATGGACTGTTCAGTATAACTTTGGGACAGGAAGTAAATTATTGTTTAAATTAAACTAACTTTAATGCAAAATTTATTAATTTAAAAATAAAACTATTTTACTATTCCATCCCCCAAGGAATCCTCTTTATTCTACTTTAAAATTATATTATCCATCAATAATACAGTATTTGAATTCCATATGCATTTCACGATCTTTAAATAAAACTTAAGAGCTACAATAATAATATTGTGTATCTTTCAATACTTTTTGTATTCCTTCCATTTAAAATAAAGTTTTAACCCGAAACGATAATCTTTAAAAGATTACAAACGAAAACAATGTTTTACCTAAACAAAATCAAAATACTAAAAGCAATTTTCTCAGCCTTCTTGACAATATTACTCTACATCACAAGTTTGCTTGTTTATAACAATACATATACGTGTACCTAAACTACACACAAAGCGGTAGCGTGTATTTTAGTTAAGGTTCTCTGTTTCATCAAAAGACCACTCATGTTGATAGTTTGTTTGATTGTTTCATTCTGTCTCGTATTTCTGAAGCTAAATCTTATTTTACGTTAGAACTATTTGTAAAATATCAATGGGACTGTTATTTGTAAAAATAAATCTTCCACTTATTTTCAACTCTCATTTTGTTGGTTTTTGTTTATTTAACTTTACATGTATTCCTAGTTTTAACTTCTTTATTTTTATGAATTTTATAACGCCACTAACCAATGACAATTTTGGGTTGTAATTTTGACAAAAAAAAATGCAAATTTATATTTGTTATAAGTTTTTATCAGGATGCCTCATGAAATGCAAATTGACCAATAAAACGAAAATTTCAAATGGAACACCCTGTATATTTTAATATTGATAGAATAATTGTATGAACGCATGTCAATGCTTTATCTCCTAATATCCAGATAGAGAAACAGTGAAAAATATTTCTGACACGTCCTTTGTTTGTCACCATAATGACTCGCTAATCGAAGAATCAGCATATATTAACCGTCTACTTGAAATACGGGGAAATATTACAAAAGATAAGCTGCAAAACTAAAGTTAGGATACAATGATTTAACATAAAAATTATAATGGAAGTTCAAAAATCTTTCCATTTTGCTCACGAGAAACATTAGGGGCCGGTTGCACAGTTCAAGCTTAAGCTTACAGAGTTTAAGTTTTTACTTAAGTTTTATGTATTGTACAGGTCAGGTTTTTGGTTTAAACTTACCCTCAAATATAAAAATACTTAAATGAAGGAAGCAGTACCACTTAAACCAAAAGTAGTATAAAATTACCTTTTTTAATACTTTATTAATTTAAGAGATTTGAAGAATATATTTTTCATTTTAAATTATTATTTTCAAATATACAGTAAATATCTCAATCCACCATCTTTCCTCTTGAATTTTTTTCATCACTGCTAACTGCTAATGCATTTGATTTTTTTGTTTATTACCCCTCTAATAACCACCACTATTCAATATAAATTGAATTGTGTTTTTACCATTAATAAATGCTTTTTTGGATATGCTATAGACAACTGTAACATCAGTTTAACTGTTGTACTCATCCAAGGTGGTCCTAGTTCAGATATTTCAGAATTCTTCTTCTTATTTAATTCCTAAAAATTTAGTAGATATTCCAGTAACCTGGGTGTTAAGCATGTCGAACATTTCTTCTATGCACTTCTTCATCAATGGTATCGATTGATTAACTGTTGCAGGAGGACTACCTCCAGTAGTTTAGTTTAGTTTTTGTATCTTTTTAGATATTTTTATAGTTTTTCTTCGGGCATTCTGAGTATCGATATCAGATTCTTGTTTCCACAAAACTGCGTTTGACTTTTTACACTTCACATTTTTTTATAAATGAAATTATTATGGTAATTTCACTCTCATTGAAGTTTGAAGCCTGTTTTATTTTTTCATTTGAAAGAACTAAACTTTTCTTGGACTTGGGACTAACTTGAGTGATGAGGTTATGATTTCAAATTTCAATCAAATGTAAAAACGATGATAGAAACCCAATGGAGAAGAGTATACAACTAAATTTTGCATCCACTGCTGCCAATATGTACGTATTGTCGCTTAGCCAAGTATTTTATTATTTTTAACTGTGCAACACACGAAGCTTACATTTTAGTTTAAAGTTTAGCTCAACCAAAACTTAAGGGTTAACTGTGCAACCGGCCCTAAGTTATGTGCAAATGAAAGTCTGACATCCGGTATGATGGATTTAAATGAGTCTTATTCGGCCTTCCATGTCAGATGTTGTGGGTTCATTCTGAGATACTTAATATTTTGCATGGCCCCAAAAAAATTTCGGAGCTGAGTTGGGAGATCTGGCCGGCCAATTTACCAACCCATTTTTTGCTAATCCATTGTCCAGGTAGCCAATTATTTAAATATTGTTTAGCAATCCGATAAAAGTGCACAGGGGATCGGTCTTGCTGAAGCCACATGTCTCTTTATGTGATTAAATCAACATTTTCCAACAATAATGGTATTGAATCTTAAAAACTCGAAGTAAATCTCCCCTTTTAGGGAGTTACGGTTCCATAAAAAAAGTGAGGGCAAATAACATGGGTGTTATTCCTTCCCAAACATTTGAAGATCATTTATTGCGATGATCAATATTGTGGTTTTTCCGTTGCATAATAGTACCATAATATGTAACAGGCCCATTCTTTATGAAAGTTGTCACTAAACAAAATTTATTTCTTCTCAAACTCAATACCATACAGTGTCTGGTGCAATTCAATATGAGATGGATGAAACCGATGTTTTTTCAAAATGCAGTTAATTGAAGATTTTAAAATATCAGTTTGGGTGGATACTTCTCTTGTACTAATTGACGCATTTTCTTGAACCACCAATAAAACCTCCAGCACAGAATAGGGCTAATACCCCACACTGTCCGAATTTTCAAAACGCTCCATCAATTTTCTCATTTCTTCAATTCTTGGGTGTTTTGCGTTTGGATAACACACTTTATATGTTCTGATAGCCAGAAAAGCATTTCTTTTAGCTTCACCAAACACAAACGCCATATTTACCGTTTCTTCTTTAGGAAAGTTCATTACTTCGGATTAGCTATTATCAAAAGTATATTAATAAATATTTTTAGAGTGCGCTTATAAAAGTATTGTATATTATGTCGAAAACTGCATGTCGATATAGTTTGTCATTTTAGAGTAATGTTGACATCCTGTATGTATTATAAGGCATTCGAAAAAAATATAAAAAGTATTTAATAAATATACCTAATTTACATTCGTTTTGGATTATAACTGTAATAAAAAATGGAATAATTTGTATAGTACCTACGATTATTTAAACTTGACGTTATTTTATTTTACTTGAAATTTTAAAGTTCCTTAAATCTAGCTTTAATTTACTAAAATTGTAAATAATTTGCTTTATTCTTCAGATAAATTTCAGTATTGGATTCATCAAAAAAATATGCAATTTATTCAGTACAAATTGCATGAAAATGTTTAATTACATAGTTTTGTTAGTTTAGACACTAGAAAACAAACATTAAATAATAAAAACTGCGAGAAACTGAAATCTTGTGTAATATTTAAACATGGATTTAGGGATGTTGTTACAACAATGCCGGTGTAGTCATTTCAACGCGTTATTTACCTACCCAACCCAGGAGGTAACGAGGAAAGTAGAACATTACAGGCATGAAATGGGACAAAACTTTAATATTAGTTTGCTACATTTTCTAAAGTTTTAGTTAAATAAATTTAATTAAACATTGTTTAAATCAAATTAACCTGAAATTAGAAGATTAAAATGTTAAGAGCCAACATCAACAAATTTTATAAAGTTAAAATAAATCCAATACTTTGTTCGAACTTCTAATTTTTTTATTAATACTACATACTACCTACTGAAATGAAATTTTTAATTATTCATACTCGAAGAAGAAGAAGAGGAAGAAAAAAATAGGTTAATCAAGAATATTCATTTTAGGCTAAAAAATACATTAAAATTATATATTGGCGTAAAATAAATTACTATAGTAGGTACTTAAAATGTCAATAGAGCCGAATTTAAGAGCCAAATAATGTAATTTATAATATTTCGATCAGAAAGCCAAATGAACAAAATTAAAAAGGAATTTTAAATGTTCTATTAATTAATTAAAACTAAATTTGAAGTATTTAACGATTTTATGATTATTTAACAAACGAATACTTTTTTATTATTTCGTCTTTCAACCCGCTTCCCAAGAGATTAGTCTGGATCCGCTACTATTGTGCAAACATTAAATTTAACATCCTAAACTAATTTAATACCGGATGAATAAAGGGACGTTATATTAAAAGAGACAAACTGAACTTTTGTTTTATTTATGTCCAAGTTGCATGCACAGTAAATGCAGACGTAAGTATTTCAGAAAGCAAAGGGCACACCGAATGCGAGATATTATGTATTGTGCTCGAAAAAGCACCGGGAAAAATATTGCGAATCTCGCATCTCCCCTAAAACGTACAATGTTAAACATTGTCAAATCAGCAATAAAAACTATATTTTCTAACCTGACGTTATAGCTGCATCAATTCTTTTCCTTGCACTTCCATAGGAGATTGTTTCAGGTTTTGACAAAAAGGAATTTATTTCGATTTTTATGTAGCTTCCTTATTATTTTTTCATGATACTATAGAAACTGGATATGATTTAAATTCCAGAATTTTTATAGATGAAACTCTTTTCTTATCTATTGTTTTTCATATTTCATCCTTATTATTTTAGGTAAAGTTTTTTAATTATAAAACTTTATAATAATGGATTTCTCTGTTAATAAAATGCAAAAACTTTATTGTAATAAAAAAACGGTAAAGTAAGAAAACTTAAATTTAAGGCAAATATAAAGACAAAAAGGTTATGAAAGCGTTTAAAAATAAATAGAGAAAATTAATTTCGAAATATTAAATGGCTTCAAAGCGGCAAGAATGTGCCTTTCAACTCGTAATAATCTACAGCTTCATTACTAATTAAGGGTTTTATGATTGTTCTTTTACGTCATCAAGGTTATTTCTAAAGATAGCTTAAAAATATTGAGGCTGATAATAATTCGTCCAGTTTATAATAAATTTTTTAAGGAGATTATAAAAATTTATATTTTTTTTAAAACAAAATTACTCATCTTTCTACAAGGTGTTTATAAACACTTGTCTATAAATTATTATAGGACGTGTTCTATTTTCTCAAAAAACTTTTTAAAATATATTAATTGCAACATTGCTAAACAGGTTAAGGGAGTGAATATCTGCTAACACGATCGAATCACATACAAAGCTTTATCTGCTTGTATAAATCTGGAAGAAATTGAAATAAATTAAAATTTATTGACAGTTAACCAGCATCAATTTGAGACTAAAGAGTGATTTCTTTATGGGCCTTATTCAGATAAAGAACGCCATTATATCCATAAAATTGAGACATGTAAATAAACGGGATCGGTTACAAAATCTCTGAAAAAATACCACCGCCAAATAGCAGGCAAATAGCTCCCTGACAAAATAACCCATTACAATTAATTGTAAATAGATAGATAGATATAACAGGGTTTGATACCAAACGCATGAAAATAATACAATTCAAGCAAAGTAGTATATTATTAAACGAGCGAGAAATATGAGGGAAGCTGCAGTATTGCCAACCCATTGAGTAATTAGCAATGGATTATGGGTAATTTTAACCACAGAATAAAATTTACATAGAAGAAATCAAGAAATTTCAAAATTACGAAAAACAACCTCAAAAAGTTTGCATAAAAACGCCGTAAAATAAAAAAAGTCGTGGAAAAAGTATAGTATTCTACCCGCGAGAAAATAGCCATTGTTCACTCAGAACTCAGACCTATTACGACACTCGCTTGCCGGTTCGTATCGCAATTTCGGTCTACGTGAATAGTGGATATCATTTCTCGCTCGTTGAATAATATACTATTATTATGTAAAAATGTCACCAGTATAATTAAAAATGTGTAATTTTTAATAATAAAAAATCACGATCGTTCGGAACGTAATTAGGATTATCCAAGTCATTGAAATTTCATCTTCAGTAGGCCTGTGCCTCGTAGATCTTGCAGAGTGCTCAGCAGCGTATCCACTTTTAAAGCAAGATCACTAAGTTGTGAAGAAATTTCCTTAACAGGAGGAAAATATGAGGATGATAATTGAGTCTGAAGCTAGTGGCAGGGTCATTCAAAACGGGTATATTTTTACGGCTGCAACCCCACTCCTTCCGGATTAAGCTTCATATCCCTCATATTTTGCTCCTGCAAGGGTAATTGCTCCATAACACTAGCTTCAAAAGTGGGGTATGCTGCTCACCACTGTACTATTGCGAAGGAAAGTTCTGCTCCAAATCTCATTTTTATAGAACCATTTCCCCATTCGGGGAAGAAGATTATCAATTTGATAATTGTTATTTGCACTTTGAAGACATCATAATGTAATTAATAATAATTTCCCTTTATTAATTTTACTTGTGAATTTTTATATTATAAAATATATTTCGTGATTCTCTAATAAAAAAAAGTGTAATAAACCATTTCAAACACCCAAAATTTTTATTTGTCCATACGGGTACATCGCAAGACTTTGATAATTCCATAGATTTTCGTCTGAAAACCGAAATAATGTGATAGCCATACAATTTAGTTGGCTAGAAAAATGTTTATATATTTTAGTCCGAAAAACTTTTGTATAATATTACAGTACCTAATTCAAACACCTCTAGAGTCATTTGTACCCAGTCAAAATGTATGGCGATAATTTTCAGTTGGACTTTTCTTTTATTTAAGTACCTAATTTAAAACAAATACCAGATGCTGTAAGATGATTTAAAATTGTATTAAAAAAATTGGAAAACGTTTAAACAAACCAATGTGGTAGATGTTCTGCAAATTAAGATATTAGGGCTTTATAATGGTTTAGTTTATTACGCACTAGAAAATACATCAGAAGCCATACCTTGTTAATTACATATGTATGTTTTATAAAAAAAACTCAGCCCTTCTATTCCTTCCTCGGGAGTGTTCCACCACTTAAATTTTGATGGACTCTGAAGTTTTACGATTCTACTGCTATGATGAAGTTATAGCAAAATTTCTTGGGACATAACTGGGACAATGAGAAATTTTAAAACCACTAGCCAGCGAATTTGTCTGGCGAAGCAGTTTTTGCGATGTAGATGTTATACAAATTAGGATTTTTGGAGTTTCTTTTATTACTAGCTCTAGGATTATAATTACACAGGTCAATGATGATAAAATTTTCTTGTATGTAATGGGTGATTTTTATAATTTTTGGAGCACTGAATACTGGAAAAATAATGGTAACTTCTATCATGTAGAGTTTTCCTACAAAAATATTTGCCTTAAATCAAAATATCCGGATTGGGCAAAGTACTAAAACTATTAAAAATCAGTTTATTCCATTGTCTTAACCAATTGGCGATTGTCTGCTTTCCATATTCCCCTACTTACATTGTTTTTCCTATTCTTACTTAAACTTATGTCTTGTGTTATATTTCTATAAGTTGGTTATAAAAGAAATAATATGGTAAGAGTATATTTTAACACAAGTGTGGATATGATCCGAATATCGGCCATAGTCGAGTGCTCTAAGCATCTGAGGGCGATAGAAGGGATCATATCCACACGCGCTTTGACAGTTGGCTACACTGATTTTTATAACCACCCTAGTGATGGTATGATACCCTTATCCAAGAGGATAACCGGTGTATTCGGTAGAGTATTTTTGATAATAAAAAGTTTTCTTCCAAAGATTTTTTTAATTTTCTTTTTGGGGTGCAATATATAATCTTCATGCTATAATTTTTTGCAATTTATGTCTTTGTAAAGTAAAAATTGAGCGTATTTTTTCAAAGTTAATTTAGAAAGGGATACACCAAGGCATGTTTTGTATTAAATTTAAAACATTAATAATGCATTATAACATCATACAGGCTTTTGAAATTTTGAATTTTTTTGCCCACCCTAAATAAATAAAAATCAAAAATATACGAAAGAAAAGACAATCTCAATATCTTAAATGTCTAGAAAATATAGGTGAAAACCGATTTTTCGTTTTTTGATTGGTATGGGTGTAGTTTGTCTTTGAAATCGACAAAAATTTATATTGAAATAGCGTATACCCATATTATACCGGCTATCCTCTTAACGTTTTTGTAAAGTTACCTTAAATAATCACTAAAAATTTCATCAAACTCCGGTATCAAAATTAATACAATTATTATAAAGTATTTTTGCTGACCTGTGTTATTAATATCGAAACAGCTGAAGTTGACATTATTTTTTTACTTTGTGTAAACCAAGGAAAATTAGTTGGAATTAAAACTAAATTACTAAAAAACTAAAAGAGCTACAATAAGTAATGTTATCAAAAAAAAATATAAAAAATATTTCATTATTTGCGTAAAATTGTTATGGGAGGTTTTATTAATATTTTATTATTATTTACTTGAGTTATGTGTAATAAACTTAAAAGACTTAAATATAAAAAATGATATTTAATTATCATCAATAAACTAGTCATATTTGATAAAAGTTATAGTTTAATTCATCAAACTTTATGATTGATTAAAGCTGGTTTTAATGAGAAAATGTGTTTGTAATTTTGTGCTGTTTTTACGGCGAGGAAGCAAAAAAGTTGTACGTATGATTGATCATCAAAGAAACATTTGACCAATCACCCAGACCGAGGCGAACATTAGTTGAAAAGCGGTTGTTAAACCATCGCTTAAGCTCCGGATTAATCTTGGAGACGCTCCAAGTTTTTTAACAAAATATACATATGTTTTTTCGTATCATCAATAAAACTGCGCTTTTAGATCGATTTAGCAATTTATAAAATCTGAAATTATTTTGGTTGGTTTTTCGTTAAATTTTGTCTTGATTTAGAATAAAGCTGACCGAAACCCGTGGAGTAATAAGCGTTCTATTGTGCTTTATGTCGCATTATAAACGGCCAATTAAAGATTAGATAGTCACGCTCAACGAACCAAACAAATCTACACATTTAAGCTCAAAGAATGGAATGGCAACTGCTAACAAGTAATCGTTTAAAGATTAATTAAGATTAAAAAATCTTTTTTATGTCCAGAAGAATTACATACAGTTCATATAAAAACTACAGCATTAATCAAAACTGTAATTACTTTCATTTGAGGAAGCGTAAGTACTAGCTTTTGATCCCTCATTAAACCTACATACGCGAAAGTAGTGGTTCATTTCCTAACCAAACATAAAATTAATTACAAGTTACTGTACTTTGTAAATTCAACTACAAGTAACTAATTAATTTTCAAGCAAAATTCCAACTATTGTGATTATGTTGCGTTCGGATCAACTACTAAGTTTGAATTATGTAAATGTTTATAGGTTAATACGTGCATGTATGGATAATATTTAACAGTGCTTTTATACAAATTAAATTATTTTCATGTTGGAATTTACTAGGTTACGGAGTTATTAAGTACCTTGTTTTGTTATAAATTTCAGATTATAAGATTATCATTTACACTTGCTTTATAATTGTTTTTCAAACAATCAAGATGGTTAAAAAACTGTATATTTTTATCTTAGATTCCTTAAATATAAAATGATTTAAAAAGTTATTGTTTGCCCTTTAGATTTTGGCCATTAGTGAAACAAATTATTTTGTTCCCCAGGGTACGCATCTGGGACCGTTACTTTTCCCTCTTTTTGTAAATGATTTCCCAAGTATATTTTCCTCTAAATGTCTTATGTTTGCTGATGACCTAAAAATCTACAGACAAATTAGTTCTGATACTGATATTACAAGGTTTCAAAATGATCTTAATTTGTTATATGCATGGTGCAAGAGTAACCAACTTGATCTAAATATTTCAAAATGCAAAGCCATTTCATTTCATAGGATTACTTCTCCAATAAATTCAATCTAGTATATTGAAAATAAAGCATTGATTAAAGTTACAGAAATAAACGATCTGGGAGTAACTTTTGATCAAAAACTAGATTTTTTCGTTCATGTTAACAACATTGTGAATAAATCTAATAAAGTTTTGGGATTTGTGAAAAGAATGGGGTCAGACCTATCCGAAAACACTCTTAGGATTTTATACTGTGCGTTAGTACGCTCAAATTTAGAGTATATCTCTAGTGTCTGGTCACCAATTTACAAACGTTACATTAGTTCAATTGAGAGTGTTCAACGCAAGTTCCTGAATTTTATTTCATTTAAAAGATGTATTAGCAAAGAAAATAGAGACTTAGAATTGTTAAGTGTATCTTTATATGTTCCGATTTCTGACCGTATAATGAGAAATAAAAATACTTTTAGGGTAGCTAGTCACAAATCAAACTATGGTTATAATATGCCAATTGACAGATTACTAAGATACGGCAATATACTTACTGTTAATAATATTGATTTATTCAACCAAAATTTCTTAAGTTTTAGAAACTGTATAAAACACCTAAATTTGGAAATATATTTTGATTTATAATTATATTTAAGGATTATATTAATGCCACATTGTATTGCATTTTTGTTTTGATTTATTGAATTGTAAAAGGTGATTCGTAAATAAATAAATAAATAAAAAAACAATAAATAAAAAATCAATTTCGTAAACTACGTATTTATTTTTTTTATTTTTTTTTTAGTATTTAGCATTTAGCATTCATTAATTAAATTGTTAAATTAAGACCATAGTTTTAGTAATACTAATAAGATAATTATTGAAAAGCTTAATAACTAAAATTTAATTTTATGAATTGGACACATATGGTTTTAAAATTATTGTGTTTTTAATTACAGGATATCAGCCGTTGGATACTGGAATCCTTAATCTAGTTCCAGCAACGGTAAGTAAACTTTAACGACAAAAATTACTAGCTCAAGAAAAATAAAGAAGAATTAGAAAAATATCTAAGTAAAATGGGTGAAATGGAGTAGAGATGCGAGTTGAATACTTCTTCTTAGGATCTACAAATTATAAGAAAATAATAAAATGCAGGTTTTACAATTTTTTAGGAAAAACACTATGAAAACCACAAGATATTTATTTATTTTTTAACCGCACTTTCTACATTATTAAAGAATCGATTTTATTGGTACATACTTTACTTAAATACACATATATTTAAAAATTCTCAGAGTCACAAAAATATGGAAACTTACATTAAATTAATTCTACGTATACGAATATTATCCTTTTAAAATCACTCTAAATTAAGATGAAATCCAAACGATTTGTAGATAATCTCAATTAGAATTTCACAATAAAAATAAAAATTTACTTTTATCTGATTAAACATTATTTTGGAAGATGATTGAAAATGGCCAAATCGTAAAAACGATTTAATTTCTAAAATAAAATAAAATTCTTGCAAAGATTTAGATACCAATTTCAATATAGATGTTTCAAAATAAACTATTCTTTTTATTCAACTTTTTATTAACATACAATTAGTGCAACATGTTTCGTCAAATCATTGGCGTCATCAGCCACAGATTGTTAAAGGAGATATTAATAAAAATCAATCCAAATATAAAAATATAAAAACAACCAATAAAATTATAAAAAGTTCTTGTAAAAAAGTTTGTAAATATTTTATGTAATTACAAGTTTAATTTAAAGTTTGTAATTCTGCCTGATGGAACCAATGATTTGGCGAAACAAGTTGCACTAATTGCGTATGTTGATAAAAATTTGGATAAAAAGAATACTTTATTTTAAAACATCTATATTGATTTAATTTCTTTAAAAATTTCAAATCTTAATGTTGATCTACACTGCTCAACAATTCATAGGGATCAAGGTATATTTTAATATATGCCCTGATGATGTTTTTGTTGCCAAATTTACATAATTTAAAATAATCTTTCTCCATGGAAGTTTTTTTTTAATTGTTTCTTTCGACATTATCGAAAGCCTTAAAACTCAACAATGGGTAAAATTGTTACTATAGGTTAAGTTTTGGTAAAATTGTATTCAAAATCAAGTATTGTGATACTTTCCAGAATTAATTTTATGCCTCGAAGACGTTTAGACCCCATTCAACTGCAACATTTTAGCCAAAATTACTAGTAAACTCCACCGCGATCCCTATCAATTGTTGAGCAGTGTATTTGATTTAATAATCAAATTAAATTTTACTTTAAATTATGAAACTTTAATTGAGATTACCTTTAAAATACCTATGTTATTGACAACTTTCAAAGCTTTAAGGCCAATTTTAGTTTGTAAAATAAAATGAATCTTATTTTTCTTAAAATATTACATAATATATGGTATAACAAATTACTCAAAAAAAACACTGAATCCAATATGGCCGCCATAAGAATAAAATATGTTTGATTCATTTCCATTCAATACATTGGCGAAAGAAAAAATTCATTAACCGTACTGCATTGTACAAAAAAAGATACCTGTATACTGTAAAAATTTTTGTTTTCTACGACCCAAAATAAAGAATTTATAACCATATTTTGAAAATCGCATTTTCTTAATATTTTTAAGCTAGAACAGAAACGATGCGAAATTCAAAAGATTAATGTTTTTTTAACAAATTATTAATATACCAACAAATATCTACTACTTCGTCAATTTAACCTATCTCCAATAATAACAAAGATGCAGTTCAAAGTCCCGTGAGACACCCCGTACAATTGAATACAACTTTCATATTATTAATTTTAAATAGAATTTTTATTAAAGAAATAAAAGTTTTACAGCCTTATAATAAATAATAGTTTAATAGGGTACTAAAATAACGTCTTAAAACAAACGTCAGTTACATATATTTAATAATCTAATGCATTTCGAGGATATGATTCCTCATCTTGAGAGATAATTAAATTATTAAAGATCTACAAATTAATTGAAAAACAAATAAATAAAAGAAAACATTGTAAGGCTCTCTTGGCTCTATAGCCATCAAAAACCATTTATTCCTCCTTTAAACGTAAAAATGTATTGGAGAGCGTCAACCAACTTAGGGTATAACACAAAAACGTATTGGAAAGCGTCAACCAACTTAGGGTATAACACAAAAACGTATTGGAAACCGTCAACCAACTTAGGGTATAACACAAAAACGTACTGGAAAGCGTCAACCAACTTAGGGTATAACACAAGAACGTATTGGAAAGCGTAAACCAGCTTAGGGTATAACACAAAAACGTATTGGAAACCGTCAACCAACTTAGGGTATAACACAAAAACGTACTGGAAAGCGTCAACCAACTTAGGGTATAACACAAAAACGTATTGGAAAGCGTCAACCAACTTAGGGTATAGCACAAAAACGACTTTTTCATAATTCTTGAGACCCTCTATTGACTTTGGGGTGTGTAAAGTTTCACGCAAAACAACATTTACATAACAAACTATTAGGAATCCCAATTTAGGTCATAACGCAAACGAACTTTGCGTAAAAATTAAATAAATATCTTCTGCGGTCTATAATAGTTGAACGACCAATACTAAAAATTAAATTTTTGGTCAAGAAACATGGAAGAGAAAAACAAATGTGCTTACGTTAGGTTAAGTAGCCTCATTAAAGATAATATTAACTAGATTGAGGTTCCATTTAAGTCGAAACCATAAAATATCACTTTGAAGAAACAATTAAAAACGATAATGATGATGATGGATTAAAAAACATTTAAACAGAAAGACATACTTGGTCAATCGACCATTTCGTACTGCGAACTGGCAAACGACATAATGAAGGAACTTCCAATGTACCGAGTGGTTGGCTTTGGTGATCGTGATCTGGGGGAAAATAAGGAGAAAAATTATTTCAAGATTTCAAACGTTAACGGATGAGAGGTGGTAGAAGAAGAATTAAGTAAAATTATCTTTTCGCCCTTACCTGTGTTTGTAAATCTCGATCTCTTCTAGGATGTCAAGTTTGGGGCCATAATTTTCTTGATGTAAAAGAATACTATTCTTTGGGTCAAACGTATGATTGTTTAATTTGAGATGTACGCCGAAAATTGAGTCGTCAACACTAGGTTTGTTTTATGATAACAAATGCTCTTTAACCCTAATTCTTAGTTCCCGACCTGTTTTACCCACGTAAGTAGCTTTGCAGTCTTTCGAATCGCATTTCAGCCAATAAACACCTGATTTTTCCAATATAGGAACCGGGTCTTTGTTTTTAACCGAAATCTCTGAAAATTTTAAATAAGGTTTATAGATAATTCTAATATCTTGGAAATGCGATTTGAAGTATCTGGCTAATTTAAAGGTAATATTATTGAAGTGTGGTAATACGAAAAAAGCAGAAGGTCCAGTCACACCTAACTCCCCCCCATCAATATAAGCAGAATTGTGAAGCAGTTTTACGTATTTTGAATGTAATAGTTTATTGAACATCGAATGATCGTAGCCGTTATTTACTGCTATTTGTTTAATTATATTCAACTCGTTATTGAAATTAATATCATCTAACGGTACTGTGATCAATCTATTAATAAGGAAATGAAAATTTGCTAGTTTCTGCGAATAGTGATGACTAGAGGATGCATGTATGTAGGTTTTGTATACGTTAAAATTGATATTGCCTTCTGACTTAATCAAAGTCTCCAAGAAATTAATTGAATCGTTTACTTATTCCTCCAACGTGAATTCTAGGGCGTAAGTTGTTAACATGATTGAAAAAGTCTAATAATTCAGAATGACTACCTCCACAACAGATTAGTATCTCTTCTACATAACGATAATAAAATTTCAAATGCTTGAAAAACGGATTGATATTGTGTAGAGTTAAATTGTTCTCCAAATTTGACATAAACACCTCGGCTAAAATAGGGTATAATGGGTTGCCCATTCCTAGACCTGAGAATTGTTGGTAATACCATATTTACTATCAAATTGGAAGAAACTCTGTTCTAAGCAAAGTTCGGTTAACTTATATACTGCTTAGCAGAGGGAATCATTAACATCTGAATCTGATAAAATTTGTTTCAAGGATAATAGAGATTCTTTTAGAGGTACATTGGTAAAGAAATTGGAAACGTCAAAGACAATAATAAATTGTTATTATCAACTTTAACATCTTTAATCTTATGAATTAACTCGATAGAATTTTTCAAACTAAATTGTGACCTGTAGCAGAGATTGTTATTGAAAAACTTGACTAACCATTTGGACAATTTATACGCAGGACTGTTTACATACGACAAAACCAGTGTAATTGGACAATCTGGTTTATGTAACTTTGGAAGCCCGTATAACCTAGGTGTTCTAGGGTTCATAAGTATAAATTTCTTATAGGAAAAGTTTAGATTTAAAGTTGTTGGCAAATCTTGTTACTTTCTTAAAGTCCGTTAACTCAAAGAACGTATCATGATTTCTTCAAAATTCCTAAACCTTTAGTACATATTTAGATTTCTCCATTACAACCAGGCATTGTCCTATGTCTGCTTTAGTTAAAAAGAGATCTTCTTTTTTGATTTTTTCCCGAAGGTTTTTTTATAGGTTTGCCAAGTGACAATTCAAAATTAGGAAACTTAAAATGAAACTTGTTGATAATGTCAGCACATCCTCCTCTAATCATGTCAATGTTATTTGGTTTTTAATATCTTAGGTTAAACTCAATGTTAGCTATTAATTGCTCTATTATCTTATTGACTTTAGTGATAGGAGCACAGTATTTTATGCCTAAATCTAATACTGAAAGGTCTTCTTTTGATAAACTCGCCTTTGACAAATTGATCGTTTTATTAAAGAAAGTTGGTTGACGCTTTCCAATACATTTTTACGTTTAAAGGAGGAATAAATGGTTTTTGATGGCTATGGAGCCAAGATAGCCTTACAAAAATGTTAATAATTAATGCGTAGAATGTGTGAACCTCTACTTAACTGAAAATTTGTTACTTGTACATCTAAGAGGTTCTGTAAGTATTACCTTACTTATAATTTCAATAAAAAATAATTCTAAATAACACCAATAATTTAAAAAATATTATTATTATTGCACCAAAAATATAATTTAAAATAGAGCAAATTCAACATTTTTGGAGTTCCAGCATACATATTACAACTTAAAAAATAGAAATCCTTTAATACTGAATTTCGAAAAATTTTAATCTACTACCTACCAAATATGTTACAATTTTTTAAGAATTTAGACGTTAGAATAATAAAAGTAGGAACTCGCCATAAAATTAACTAGCAACTGCACAGTTGAGTTTTAGTTTATCTTTATGCCCAACATAATTTGTTACACATTATTATTATTAATTTTAATATAAATAGGTGAGTAAAACTCTTGAGTAAAATTATTATAATATATTATAATAAAGTTGGATGTAATAAGTCTACTCAAGAGTTTTACTCACCTATTTATTCCAGATCAGCAGTGTCACTTATCACCCAATTCAATTTTAATATAATTTACAAATTTTAAAAAAGTTACGATGTGGAAATTGAAAAGATTTTTAACTTTTAAAATGTTTTAAATTGTATTTGTTAGCTGCAAAATATTAGTAAAGAGAAACACATAAACAAAATTTCAATTTTTTGTTATTTAAGCAAAGCTAATTTTCCGTTAAAATCTGGTTTAGTAGAAAAATTTAATTATTATAGAAATTTCCGCGATGTCACGTCCGCAGCTGAACAAAAGCTTTTCAATTTTAAAATTTCAAAAGCTAGAAAAATATTTCATCAAGAAACTAACGTTAGTTTTTAGCAAAATATAGAGTTATTTTTAAGTATAATAAACCGAAAACATCATACAAAGTAATAAAATCTACCAAATCTAAAAACTGAATTAATAAAATTTGTTTTTTTACTTTAAAATAATGGGGAAATTAAATAAATAGAACCTGGGTGTGAGTGCGCCGTGTTTCTGTGCTTATATAAATATTATTTCACTATTTAGTCTATATAAACATGAAAAATTGTAAAATAAACAAATTATCCCCATTGTTTTAAATCATCCATCATCGGCAATGATAAAGCATTTAGATGCGCCTTTCCAATATAAATATCTCGGAAATATTCTTTCCTCTACATTTATGTAAAATCTTGTCATTTATAACGACTGCATATTTTATTTGACAGCATAAAATAAATTCTACACCCTCATCCATCATGAACGCATATGCAAATAAAACTTTAACTAAAAATACCTTCAGTATCTTGAATCCTTGTCTGCCTCTTAGAATTTTATTTTAATGCTTTGTTTTAATGATCTGATTCTAATTTTACAACTATTTATTTTATTTTAATGAAAGTAATTTATGGATTCCTTAATTATTCGGGGAATAAAACATTTGTAAGAGAGGAAAAATGATCGAAATCGTCCTTGTCCCGGCTCCTTCTCGAGAATTGTAAAGCTGCAGAGAGGAATTTCAAGCTAGCAATGTAATTACAAAAACAATTTGTTACAAAAGAAACCAACGGCAATATTTCCCCGGCGTGCCGAATAATTATTTTTCTCAAAGCAACATTTAGCAACGTCTCAGATAATAATAAATTTTAATGCGCGCAAATTAAAACAAATCAATTTTATTTCCCTTGTAGTAACTTAAGATTTATACTTTAAATTTAAATTACTTTCCTTGTAGCAGCGTTGACTAATGAATGGTGGAATGGGTAATATATATGTTTGGTATAGTATTGCTATTATGACGATGCTATTGCTATTAAACGTCATAGCAAACTTATCAATATCGATTGTAAGCCGAGGACGGAGTATTAATTAATTTATAGAAGCTGTTAGCGGTCATCAACAATGCACCCATTATTCATATTGTTCGAAAACTTTTGCGCTCCAATGCATATCAGAACGTTTTGTTTGTAATATAACAGTAATATATACTTTAAGAACGAACATTTTCTTAAATCAAATAGAGGGGATAGCTTTCTTCATAAATTTGCTTGTTCTTTATTAAATAATAAGGGATAAGATAAAAGAAAAATAAAATTCGATAGGCAATTTGATCCAAATAATATTAAATTGACCATTGGAGGCTAATAGGACACTGACAAATTCTCTAGCACGCACAACGCACAATCAAATTTAGTTTTACGAGCTGCTGGAGAGAACGAGGTCTTAAAATAGAAAAAAAAAAGAAAAAAGGGAAAGTCTCAACGGACTCGTGCAAGTTACCAGTACAATACCTTCGTGTACGTTCGTACTAAATACATTGGTCATTTTGTGTTAAGTGGGGTTGTACGGTTACATTGAAATCCACTCAAACGAGGACTTGTTAATAGGTTTTATCTCCGTTTTCTAGTAATTACGTTACCTCTATGCCGCAAGAATGGCCAATTTATTTACACCCGCCTTAATTTTATAATATTATAATTAAATTTGCACCAAAAGTTGTGTTTGTGGTTAAGTATTATGTTTCGACGTGTAAAAAATGGGTTGTATAACATTCCGTAACATGCATGTCTCGGACAAGGCCCTCGTCATGGCCTCTAAAAGTTGGATGGCGGGTAGTGAGAGAATGTAACTTTGAAGTAGTTGAACATCCCTACATAGGAGTAAAACTCCTAACCATTCTCTTTTGTTTATAAACAACTTCCCAACAAAAATTGATAAACTTTACTCACAACATTTTTATGAAAATGACATCCCATCAATTATTATAGATATTTTTATTACCTATATAATAACCAATATATACTTCTGAACTAAAATATTATAGGTTTTAGTATATTTTTACTAGTGCAATAAAATAATACTCCTCCTTAGAGATCCTGAAATAGTGGGAAAGAGAGAAATCGAAATAAAAGCTCTCCAACACAACATATTTTTATTTCTTCAAACGTCAATAAAGTACAGGCTTCTGTGACGCTTTACAAGCTGTAGCAACTCATTTCTCTGACGATTGAGTCTATGATCATCTTCGTTCATTACCGAAGTAAATCGGGTATAATCGAGTAAACTTTGAATGGCCATAGAAGAAGTGCCTATGTACTTTTTCACCGCTTATTTGGTAACTCAATATACGTTATCAAGAAACATGTATTGCATGTCATATTTTAAAATTATTTCTTTAAAATTGTAACTATTAAAGAAGAAATAGCATATTTTATTATGAGTAAAAGAAGCTTTTATGGTTTGCATGAATCAATTTCTTTTGGAAACTGAATGTTGAGGAAAACCTAAACCTAGATTTCGTTTGTAATATAACACTCCTTCCTGACATATTATATGTATGAACAAAACTACAGGAGGTTTTCGTTTTTAATGGAATAATACCGATTTCCTAAAATGATAGAAATAAACAATTTTCTCATTTTTTAAAATTTATTGACTGAATATTACGACGCAAAAAACTTTAGTTTCTATTTTGAAAATGTACATGGCTCACTTTGAAAAAAATATACTATTTTTTATTATAGGTCAACGCGAGGATTGGGTTAGGTACGTGCTTATTACAAATCGAGTCTCTTATACAGGGCTATGATACAGGGTGTTCCGTTTATGGTTCACCAAACGTCATGGATGGAAAATAGAGCTTTAATAGACAAAAATCGAAAATCTATTTTTAGTCTTGGGACTACAGCGTTTTAAATATTAAGTCACCGATTTTTCTTAATAATCAGAAAATTGCTAATGCATAATAATTTAACCAATATGTCTAGAATTAAGAAAAAAATATCGCTGGAAGTCTAAAACCATCATCTTTCAATTGGTAGCTACAGTAATAAAATAGTTTATAAAATGTTGAAAAAAATCGCTAGGAAAAAAATAAAATCTTAAACCCATTAAGGTTGTGTTTTTTTAATTTTCTGAAAGTTCTTCATCTTCTTAACAAATCAGGGAAAATGTTGAAACCGTAAGTTTTTCGGTCATTTACTATAGACTTCTGAAGTTACTCCTACAAGAAGTGTCACTTTGTTGCTATCAGCTATGACTATCAGTGAGTGGAGAGGCCTGAAACTGTTATAAAACAAGTGGCATTCCATCAGATGTAATTTATAGCCTACTTGATAAGTTCTGCATCCCTTTTGACGAACTGTAGAGCATTTTTGACAAACTGTGCTCAAGACTACTGATAGAAGTAACATCAGAAGGCTTTATTTAGTGTGTGAAGAGAAATAGGTATGGTTCCAAAAAAATTCTGATTTGTTCAGAATATGAAGAAATTTCAGAAAAGTTATTTTGGAGAAAAATTGAAAAAACTGAAAAAATCATTTTTTGCCATTTTTTTAATATTTTAACAATTATTTTTGTATTACTTATTATTAATTGAAAAATTTAATTAGCGATTTTGGGCGAAAATCGGTGACCTAAAGTTAAAAACGCTGCGGCTCCAAAAACGAGTTTTTTCTTAGTTAAATTAGCTCTACGAACTCGTCTTATAATACACATATTGTTATATAAACCAAGCAATTGTTCAAAAATCGTAAAGTGTATGACGAACATTACATTAAACATTTTTCACTTTTTACAAAGTGTACAAACATTCTCTATTAGATGACACAACCTTGCACTAATTATATTATTTATCTTTTGTCCCATCTTATATTAGAATTCATTTTAATTCTAATAAGTCATAAAATTAAGACGGAAAAATCTTGCGACGCAGCCTAATAAACGGTTTATTCATTCTTATCGATTTTAAAACTCTTTTTTTAATATCAATAATTTTAAGTTAGGTATAGGTAAATATGGCGCAGGACCCCTAGGTAAGTAGGTTAATTTGATCAAAAATATCCACTCATATACCCTAAGGGATTGCAGGATCCTTTGAAATTTAAACCTTTTTATTAGGCTCTACACCCACTAATTCAAAAAAATGTTTGGTTTTTCATGGAAAGCGGTTCGTAAAAATTTATATTTTAGGAATATATTGATTTTAAACTCACTTAAAAATAAGGTATGTCTCAAGACGAGTTCAAGATATCGAGAAACGGAACTAAAGTTTATTCAATAAAAACGGCTAGTAAGATTTTCCGAAAAACAATAACAAAGGTTTAATATTTAAAAAGAAAACAAGTAAGTACTTCGATTATAAAATTTTCTCTTTTATTTTTAACCCAAACATGTTCTACGATTTTTTTACATTAAATATTAACAAATGATTTTTTTTCAAACGTCATTAAAGTACAGCCTTATGTGACGTTTGACAGGCTTTAAAAAGTCATTTTTATGTTCCTTGACCATAGGGTCGTGCAATGATTAGAAAGGCGGAGTAGAAATACATTTTAGATAATATACAGGGTGTCTCACTTTTTTTCCAGCAAAATTTTTTTTAGATAGCAAATGTCAATCTGAACAAAAATTTCTATGAACTATCATGTTGTTTCGACTCCTTAAAGAGTTACAGCAATTTTAAAATTTCAAAAATTTTATGATTTTTGTGGGACACCCTGTATAAATTTCATTTTATTTTAAATTTTTTTTATATAAATCAAGTATGCTTTGGATTTTGTATTCTTTAAGCCAATAAGATGCTAAATTTTAGCGAGGAAAATTTAACCTCGCCCTTCCTTTATTTTAAATACAGTCAATAATGTTCAAAAATTTCAATTTGGCAAAGAAAAAAATCCAAATATTAATTGATTTAAATTAAAAAAAATATAATAGGAAATTAGAAATATTATACAGGGTGTTCCAGAAAAATTATGAAAATTTATCAATTTAAAATTGTTGTAACTTTTTAAGGAGTCGAAAAAACATAATGTCAAATTCTAAAATTATTTTTTATATTACTATACATATTATATCATTGTTTTATTCGGAGTAAAAGAACTCTCGCCACAAAAAGTACTTATTTTACTCCTAATAAAACAATATACTAATTATTTACTAGAATTTAATAGTATATTATTCAACGAGCGAGAAACGAAGACCGAAATTACGGCAGGCGAATTGAGTGAATAATGCCTATTTTCTCGCGAGTAGAATACTATACTTTTTCCACGTCTTTTTTATTTTACGGCGCTTTTATGCAAATTGTTTCAGGTTATTTTTTGTAGTTTTGACATTTCTTCTACAATTTTGTGAAGCGTGATCACGTCTTGTTTTTTAAGATAATATTTAACACTCTAGACCATTATAGTGTTTCAAAGTTTGTCATCATTAGAGAAAGTCCAACAATCAAGTTGTTTCCGAGTATATTGGGGGTTGACTAATGTTTTTAGAAGTAACCACATGTTCATGGAGGTTATCTCAATTCAATTGTTTGATCGACACGGTGAATTTTTTTGAATAATAATTAGCCATGATTAAGACAACAATGTTAGTTGTCGAAACGTCGGTTGTATGTTACTAAATAAATAATTTACCAAAAACCAGGAGTTCGTTTAGCTGTTTACCTTTCTACATTTCTTCTATGTAATAGATTATGGGTAATTTCATTATTCGCTTTTTAACCTATTAGCAGGGTAGGGAATCTCCCATATTAAAAGTTTTTTTCCCTAAGTTCGCCAGGACCCCTACGTGATGGCGCTGCTTTATTAGTTTTTAGGCAACTTTTATTACAAATCCTTACCCCTCTAGGCTTCCCCTTAATCAAAATATTATAAAATAGATAATTCTTACGATGATTTGGATAAATTAATTAAGTATTCAAAAGTAAACAAAATCCATTTTGAATCGTATCTTTAATTTTCTTCACTTTGCATTATTTTAAAAAATTTTAATTTTTATACATATTATGGCCTGATACACAACCAATAGTGGATTTTTACCAAGAATAATTTCTAGCTGAACAAGTAATTTGTAACTATTGTAAAAATAAAATATCCCAAGTACCCTTGAACTCTTCAAACAGCACCAGCACAAGACCTCAAAATTATTTTATTTTTGAAATTAAATATTAAATGTTTTATAAGTATCCATAAAATGTACTCATATAAAGAAACATAAATAAATATTAACCATTTAATTATTTCTTTTCGTTCAAATAGTTAAAAGTTAAAGTGCACAAAAATGTTTACTTTTTATTAAATATTCTAAACGATAATATTTATTAAAAAGGAAATATTAAGTAAATAAATTTTCAAATGTATGGTAAGATTATTTTACAAAATATTTAAATTTCCCGCCGTTTAAACGTGAAAGTCGCGGGGGAACCCTTTCAGATGGCGTTATTTTTGCTGTCCGAAAATTTTATCTATGCCCCTTAGGTAATGAGCAATAGATTTTGGGAACTTTTTACCACAGAATAAAATTTACATAAAAGAAATCAAGAAATGTCAAAAATACGAAAATACATATTTACATAAAATTAAAAAAATGTCCTGGAAAAAGTGTAATATTCTACTAGCGAGAGAATGGCCATTATTCACTCAGACCTATTTCGGTCTTCGTAAATAATGGCTCGTTTCTCGCTCGTGGAATAATATACTATTATTCTGATCTTTATATTTGGCTGCAACACCTGATTATTATCCTCAGCACATTCACGAGTGTTATACTTGTCATTTTTACAATGAAACTTTTATCTATGGTTCGGTAGCGAGAGTTAATGCTTGAGGTTTCGGACACCGTTTAATGTATTAATTATAGAGAATAAATTATTTATTTATATTCATTTATCAAAAAAATCCCATTTATTTTCAAAAAAACTTTGAATGACATTTAAACAAGTTTTTAAAACTTTCTAATATAAAAGTTATTGGAAGCTAAAGCTAAATGTGACACATTAGTAGAGAAAGGTTTATAAAATATTTTATTTAGAATTTGGATATGTCTACTTATTTATTTATTTTTATACATGGTGTCCCGAAAAGTTCTGTACAAAATGATATGAGAGATCATTCAGAGACTAAAATAATATGATTTAACCAAAGTTGTCTATCCAAAAGTGCCTTGTTTGGAAGCTACAGATCATCAAAGTTCTTGAAAATAATTCAATATTTTTGGATAATATTTAGTATGTGAATTTGTAATTTAAAAAGGTACACAGGGTCTTAATTTAACTTTTGAAAAAAAAATAGTTATCAAATAATTGACATTTATAGTTTTCAGTGAGACACCCTGTATCTTGATACATCTAGACATTACGTAAGTGGTCAATAGTTGGTCATCGATATACAAAATGTCTTAACTTTTTAATAGCGGTACAAAAGAGCATAAATCTTTATTTGTAGCTAAACAGTCTAATTATGAAATTTTTTGACTTGTATGAAATTGCTCTATCTGCCTTAGTTTAGGCAGAAAAAGATAATTTCCCTTTGATTAATTTTTTTTCAAAATTTCACCTAAAAGATCCGAATGGTATTAGTCTTTATATTAACTAAAACATCTATAGAAAATAACACATCATATTCTTAGAAATATAATAAAGCAATTGAACTAAATTTATTTTATTCCAAGTGCTTCGCTAAGCCTCGACCGTAAATAAATTTAGCTTTTCAAATATTTTTCACAGTCGTTGGAGGCTTTAGGAAGCATTTTTGGATAAAGATAAAATTGGTCATGTTCTTTTGTACAAACCTTTCTGCGAGAATTTTTTTTATGTTATGTTATGTAAAAAAGTAAAAACAATTGGTAGTTACTTTAAAAAATCGAAATATTTTGTAGAGCTTTGATGGGTAGCAGCTTAACGACGCGTTTTTAGATAGAGATAAGTTAAATCATCTTATTTTGAACTAGGGCGTAAGTGTATCATTTTGTTCAGACCTTGCAGGGACAACCTGTATAAGTCAAATTCTATTAGCTAATATACAGATACATAATTATTTAAACGACTTGCCTCATTTTTGTGGTAAGTGCGACATAGTTAACATTTTACAATTCCCCATAATAATGAAAATTTAACAAATGGGGCGTACTATTCGATTTAAAATAAACTGGAATAATAATAATAATAAATGTTAAATATTTTGAAGAAAATCAATCTGCCCTTACCCCACTCCATCTTACGAATATTTTCATGTAATTTAAAAGCATATCGAGTACTGGGATATTATAATTACAAAAACCGTACAAATGCCTATTAAAGGTAGTAATATACCTTTAACTATACGTAATAGTAGTAGTAGTAATATAGTATATATTAAGAAATGTAAAGCTAAATTAAAACTCATTACAAAGAGAATTTAAATATTGAATGAAGGGTCTTGTGAATAAAGTGCATGGTAATATTTTATATTAAACTATTATAAACTTCCGTCTTACTTTAATTATTGCAAAACTTTAAATCCGTATTTTCCATTAAGCTAAACTACTATAAACCAAGTTCCTAGATTACATTAGAAAGTGAAAAGTAATATTTTTCAGCAAATAAATTTCTTCTCAATCTGATTTTAATATAATGAAAGTGTAATTTGTAATGCAGAATATTTCCTTTGTCGCTTATTATCCTTGGTGCTGAGCTGTAATAATGACAAATCCTTGTTTAGAAGCAAAGGACTCGGTACGTTAATCGCGAGCAATATGCAAATATAACTGACATCAACAGATCGAGCTGTTGCAATTAGAGCTTCGCTAATTAAGACTCACGTCATTACGGATTCCCTTTAAGAAAATGTAGCTAAGAGTAAATTTTCCGAGACTGCAGGCGTCCTAATAAAACGAATGCACACGTTGCTTAGAATGTTCTCTAAATGGGATTTAAACAAACTAAAACTAATTCGTCGCCCTACTTATATTCAATTCGACCGGAATTTTATCAACGTCAAGAATGCCAAAGTCGTCGGGATTAAAAGTCAACGACAAAATAAAGGCGTCCATTTTTCATCGCCGCTATTTCGTAATTAATTTTTATTTCGATTAAAATGCCAAGATTTTCTAGCTAACATTTTTTAACTCCAAGCTGAATTTAAACCGTTCATTATAAAATAAATCACAGCCTTTGAGTTTTTATTTAAGCCTTTGTTTGATGTAGATATTAAATAAAAAAACAAAATATATTTCAAACTAAAATTATAAAAATGAATAGTTCATTGAAAGTTGCAACTTGATAAAACAAAAATATGACAACTCTTTTTTATTACATAGAAAACTTGTTTATTAAAAATTTTAAAATATAAAATTCTATCCTAATAGCATATCTAGAATATAAATCTTTGGATTTACGCAAGTCATCATTTACAGAAGTATATTATCTTAAAATTGCCATCATCAGCTGACTTGAGAAATCGTGGCAAGAAAATATTCGAAATTTCATCCAAATCTTGTGAAAAAGTTTAAATTGTGCATATTGTGTGAGAAAACGGAGAAAGACCGTGTGATTTCCAGTTTATATCTTTTTTCTTCGTTTAGGATGAGTTTTATGTTTCGTCTAGAAAATTGTCAAGTTGTTTAGATGTTAGTTCCGACTTTTTAAAGTATCGCAACATGTTACGTTAGGAAGGATTTAATACGCCGGATTTAAGCTGAAATTCTTCTCTTCGGGGATTTGAAATCTATTAAAACTTGCGACAAGTTGAAATTAATTTTAAATGCAAACCTAAATACAATTTCCACCTTTTTAAATACAATTTAAAACTTTTTCAACAGTTTAATTTATTAATACACCATTTACTTTGGTAATAAAATTTGTGAACACACATACTCAACTTTTAACATGGAGTGTATTTCAGAACAAATTGTATGAATACAACTTTAATTGTATTTTATGATTTTTATTCATAACAATACTTTAAAATATTACTACATCAAAATAATTACATAATGTAATTACATCACTTATGTAACAACCTCAAAATTTCAAATTTAATTGAAAATTTTAACTTAATTTAGTTAAATATTTGTTTCTAATTTGAGTTACTAGTCAGAAATATAATTTTAAGATTTTATATTTATTTATTTTAAGGAAAAGGTAGAATAAATTACGGGAAAGGTATTTTGTTAATCCCAAGAGTTAAATTAAAATAAAATCAATATTTTTAAGGTACTAAAATATTTATATTAAAATTAATCAATTTTGAGCAAAATTTTATTATTGATGTTATATTTTGATAATTTATTTATAAGGCAACTTTTGTACATTTAAATAGTGCTCGTATTAAAACAATATTACCAAAGCAATAAATTATCTATTATTTTTTATTGTAGATTCAAACACTGTTTGTATATTTATGACTAACGCAATTACAGTTATTAAAATTTTTGAATAAAAATGAGTGCACCTGAGCTTTATTTGGTTTAATTTACTCATTAAAGCAAATTAGCCGTGAATAATATAAACGCATTAGTTGTTCAAACAAAGCATGTGCATTTATTAAAGCAAAATATTGATTTTATATGCACATTACGCATAATTTTCGATATAGTGGATAAAATTTTTCGAATGCAAATTCGCAATTAGTCTAATTTTACATATACATCTTTACTGATTTATGTTATATATTAATAATACAATTATCCATTTTGTATCATTGTTGTCTTTTTTAAAAGGCAGAGGCTAAATGACCGCCGTCGGTATTATGTTTTCAAAAAAAAAAATACGGTCTTAATTGACAAATATCCGCCTTATGAATTTGAAACTATAACGCAGTTTAAATGTTTCTAACCAAACCTAATCTAATCTTACACGAATGTATAATTAAATTTCACTAAAACAAAAAAAATAAACAAAAACAAGATTAATTGCACTGTAATTGATAAACATGAAACTACTGATTCATTTCAAAAGTTTTTTTAATAATTTTCATAACCTAACCTAATCTAATCTAACCTGCATCAAAATCATTATTTTTGGTTATTCGGCAATTTTTTTCTTGCAATGATAATAATACCGCTGTCCGGCGGATTTTTGTTTTGAAAACATAATACACCGCCGGCGGTGATCACACACTGCTTTTAAAAACAGCTAGCCTGCTTTCGGTTCTAAGAACATCCTTTCAGGGTATAATATAAAATATTAAAGTATAAAATATAAGCAATAAAATGAAAATGTACCTATTAATATTGTAAATACACAACGATTTCAAGTAAAATAGTATACAAGGTGATTAAAAAAATATCACGATCCCAGTTTACAGTTCAATTTAATTAATTTAAATTTAAAAATAAATTTAAGCTTCTTTCTTTAAAATGGGCTTAAAATTATTTTAAATCGTCAACTATAAACAAGCTGAAATAGGTCGTTGTAATCACATTCATAAAAAAATCTAATATTGTTGAAAGGTATTATAATTATTTAAAATGTTGTAAAATAGTACAAATACAAAATAATTGAAATGTAAAATTAATAAACGTATTATAGATGCTATTTTTCTGAATATTTAAAAAGGACAATAATTATAATTCCAATACATGAATCTGGTGCTAAAAAGGCCCTTCTTTTATATAACTCTTTTTATACAAGATTTTAAAGTCATTGAACTACATTTAAACGTATGAAAAAAAAAATCAAGAATGTAGAAAGAAATATAATGACCTAAAAGTACCTTAACTTTGGACCTGTCTAATTAATCCAGCACAAGGTTTTAGGAGGTAAATATCCACTTAATTTTAGTCTAAAGAATTTAGTTTATAAATTAGTAAAAAAAAAATGAAAATCTGTCAGAGGAAACTAGAAATATCCTGGCGCACGTAATGTTCAATTTCATGATTTTCCACAATTTTTCCTACTAAACTCATGCCCCCTCTAGCGATTCACTATAATTTGCAAAGAAGCTCCAGAAAAGTGGCAAGGATTTTCTATTCCCTGTTATTATCACCGACGGAAAATTTATCGCGGGTGTCTAGGAAGATGCTCTTAAAACATATAGAAATTCAATAAAATTTATACTAAAGGTATATTTATGCTCAAAGACTTAAGACCTAACATTAGGGATTTAAAATTTAAGATTTGCCATTTCTTAAAACCGGGGGCATAAATCCAATAATTTACTTAAATCTTAAGTCATAAATTTTAAGTCTTAAATCTTTGAGCATAAATAGATGAAACATCAAACATTCAATCAAATTCATTTGAATTCATTAAAAAGAAATAAACATAAATGTAATGGCGTTACACAATTTAATAAATTGTCACAAGACATTAAACATTGAACTAGAAAATTCTACTTCAATCACAAAATTTACAATAAATATTAAAAATTATTGGTATATTACATTTACTGGAATAAAATATTATAAATAAATAAATAAAGCGAGTCCCGTGGATACATTATTTTACTCCGAATAAAACATGCTATTTTTTCTTCAAAAGTCGAAATTTTTCTACTCCGCCTTTCTAATCCTTGTCAATGCAAAGTATACCCGATTGTAACCGATTTGCACGAACATGACCATAGAATCAAGGAACATAAAAATTACTTGTTAAGAGCAATTTCCTAAATGGAAAATACAGTGGTTTAGTTCTGCAGTGATAAAAGCTAGTACGAACAACATTTTTGTATATTTTTTTTGTAGATGATTTAGAAGTCATTTCTTTAATTTTTGCTAGAAGGAAAAAAATGGGAAAATGTACAAAAAATAATATAATGATCTAAAAGTACCTTAACTTTGGACCCCTCTAATTAATTTTGTGCTAGCCTAATCAATTTAGATTATAAATCTGAAAAAAAATTGAAAATCTAACGAGGGCAACTTGAGTTATGACTGCTTATGCTCGATTTCATGATTTTTTACAATTTTTCCTCCCGAACTCGCGCGCCCTCTAGGGATTCGCATTAATTATGAGTTATTTGGTCATAATTTGCAAAGAAGCTCCAGAAAAGTGAGATGGATTTTCTATTCCTTGTTATTATCTCCATCGGAAAATTTATCGCAGGTGTCTAGGAAGATGCTCTTAAAACCTGTCAAGCGTCACATAAGGATGTACTTTAATGACGTTTGAAGAAAAAAATATTATTTTGATGTATCTATCAAAGCCCAAAGATTATTTTAAATTTATGTCCGGTTTATTATACATACAGTCGAATTCATAAAAAAGTGAACGAAAACAGTTTCCTGTAATTATGATATGAAAAATATTCTGGAAATAGAACTTTATTGGCTAGCCTTTAAATTCAAGAATTTGAAAACTATCAGCAAATTTGATAATATCAAATTTTGTTTGAAATTATTTTTAAAATTCCGTTAGTAAATGAAGAAACCAAAGTGAATATTATTGCAGCTTCAAATAATGGATTTACAATAATGCAAATTGCATTTTCTTCATTTGAAATTAACCACCAATTACCGACATTTACATTTCTAATAATTTAATCAAGACGTGCTGAAAGTACATTTTACGCACCTCAAATTTCCTTGTCCATTTTTTTGCATTCGACTGTATGTATACAGGGTGTTTCTAAAATGGTGGTCACGGCTTCGTTTGCTTATACTAGAAGTAAAAATAAGACAAAAAGTCCATATAAATATTTGTAGCGAGCATTGTTAGCGAGATACAGGGTGTTGAAATTTCTTTTTAATTTTACTTTTTATTTATTTTCTCGGAAATCAAGAGAATCAAAAAACAGATAAACATGTATTTAGTATTTTTCGACGGGCTATTCAATGATAATACGGTTGCTCGTTTGTTAAAAATCTACTTTTAGCATAACCCAGGAATTTCTTTCATTTCTGTTTAATTTTTTATGATTACTGTCGCGAATGGAAATATTTTTTCGGACAAATCGTACGTAGCTTTTGACGTTGAATCTGAATCTGCGATAAAAAATAGGTGTTCGTATTGAAGATTCAAATTTGACATCGGCCCTGCCCCCAGTGAGTCTGGGGGTGAGAGTAATTTAGTACTAAAATATGCATCCCTCGGAGATATAAAAGTTTCAATTTGGCTAATTTTTCTGTGCGATGCGTATTTTTGAGATATTCCATATTCCGGGTTAAATAAATCACCCGGTATACAGGGTGGTCCAATTTTTTTTTCAAAATGAAATAGTTTAATTTTTAGATTGCTTTTTTATGTTAAATATAGATTTGATATTTAAACTTTGTTATTTTCACATTATAATTAATAAAATTATTGACAAAATAAATTAAAATCCAAACTGTTTAAAAATAAAATCTGTCAGAATTAAACGCTAAAATTAAAAAAATGGGGAATGTGGTTAACTTACAAAATTTTTGTTTCCTGACAAATTAAGTTTCTTTCTTTTATTATAAAAATGTAAAACTGTAAATTTTTTTTTGAAAATCAAAAGTATGATTGTTACTTTAGTAACATATACCGCAACATTTAAATCATTGAATATGTTTATCTCGTATAACTCGATCCGGATTGGATTGAATAGCGATTGACTCAATCCCAATATTTTTCGGAATAAACACATCGTGTTATATTGAATACGATTGATGAATCCAGTGTATTTAGGAAAACCTGCGGACCGAGTCAATGGGTATTCAATCCAATCCGGATCGTGTTACGATGCGATTGTAATTGGACTGAATATTGGATTGTTAAGTCACGTAAACAACGCGTTTATTTCGAGAGCTTGAATTGGAACTATCCAAGCTCAATCCTATTTATACATTCAAAAAAAAAATACTGTAAATACTTTTTGAGTCCACTTTGAATAGTTTTGAATGTTTTAACAATTTCTTAAAAATGTACTTAATTTTTGGAGCGCTGTAAAAAGTTTAAAAATATACTTAAAACAAAAAAAAACAAGTCTATAAACTCTTCGATTAACTTATTATTAGCGTTGAAAATGGCATACTATTTCAATTAGTTTTTTTATAAATATTTAATGGGGTAATTCTGAACAAAAAATGTTACCCGTAACGTCGATGTTAAATTTGACAGTCACCCTGATGTCAATAAATACGCTATTCTCTAAACTTTACTATAACTTAACGGCAATGTAAAATAGTATTTCGGTGTTAAAATGCATTGTACATTTATAGAATATATTATTTTGATCAATTATACATTAATGTATTATTATTATTTTGATCCATGTTGTTTTAACATACAAAATTTTATTTTAAATGACCGTTAAGTTACAGTAAAGTTTACAGAATTGCGTTTTTTGACATCAGGGTGACTGTCAAATTTAACAGCGCTCTTACGGCTAACATTTTTGTTCAGAATCACCTCCACGCTCCATTTTATTGCTTCCGTATGAGTATTTGGTTTGACCCTTGTTTATATATACTTATATATATAAACAAGGGTTTGACTTACAAAAATAGAAAAAGAAGAAATTGGTATCCACAAGACTCTTCTGTGTACCAAAAAAAGAAATTTAAAAAAATTATGACCATAACCGCAAATATCAAGCGAATTTCAAAATCCAGCGCTTATATTTGCCGACTATCCTCCTAACAGCCAGTTTAATCATGACAATTATTTTATTTACTTTGTTTAATGATACAACTTTTGTTATTTTAAATTTTGCTCCCTACACATTGTTTAAACAAATTTAGTTAACTATTTCACCTGAAGTTATTTTGTTTTCATAATAATATACAAAGGTAATTTTTTATTTTTACGTTTAGTTTTTGTTTATATATGGGTTTAAAACCAAAATGAAGTCAATTATTGATACAATTTAACATTTTAATGAATTAAAATTGAGAGATAAAAGTGTTATTTATCTTGAATCTGTTAATTATTTGTCCTGATCCAACTATTGTTGTGAATCTTTATATTTTTGAAATTTATTTTTCTTGCGCAGATGTGTTTAAATCAGAGTAAAATAATTAATCTTTTTGATTTTATTTTATTTTACTATTTTTAATTATTTATGTTTTATGTTAAATTAATAATAATACCAAAATGGCAATTTAAGCAGTTTATTCTGTATCTGTTCTAATCTTTACTGACTTTTTTCCTCTTGAATATCCTTTTGAGAAACTGCCCCTTTTCCGTTTTGTTTTCCTAAAATTGGTTTTGGTAGGCATGTTCAACTAAAGTCGGTATTCTCCATCTCTTGAGGCTCAACTAAATCTTAAACTGAATGTCAAGACTTTCAGCTTACTCGGTTACACCACGCCGAAATCTTATCCTATTCTCATCAAGCAGAGCTTATACAAGGTGAGTCAACCAGAACTAAAAGGACCAATTTTAAATTACGCTCGGGCTGGTCAAGTTTACTTTGAAGGAGGAGATTTTTTGCAATAGAGCTGAGGCAAGTGTTTCATACGTGAGAGTTATGAACACAACCTCTAAATTTTTAAATGGCCTGAAAGGTTAAGTAACATAGATAAAAGTTGAATAAATTAATATGTTAAATTTTAAATATCTTCAAAAGCAATACATCTATTAAAAAGTTATTTTTTGTATGGTATTTGTGGTAGAAAGATACTATGCTATTTCAAATTTAAGGGGTTGTGTTCATAGCGCACAAATATGAACAGATTTTTGCTCCAACTTTATTGCAGAAAATATCCCCCTTCAAACTAAATTTGTCTTTGGCGAAAGTTTATTCAAAATTTTGTAGTACTACTAATTTAAAATTCATCCTTTTCGTCGAAGAAGTAATATGAAGTATTTATCTTAAAATTAGGCGTAGAACTGGCTTTATACATTTGGCGGTTTACTTTCGACTCACCCCGTATAAAATGTATGACCTTCATATTTTTTTTTAAGTGTGAAAACAAAAATTTAAAATTTTGCTATGTTATATGGGCAATGAAAAAATGTTTTATGTTTTTTCAATGCCACTTTTGGTTTTATTGAAATGAGATTTTTGGCATCCAAAGTAAATAAAAAGTATTAATTATTATATTTTACAATAATTTGAACTATCAAGTATGAAAAATAGGCATGTCTCGTTTACAGCCGTTATATGTACAGTTTTAAGTTCAACATTTAAATAGTCCAGTCGATAATTGATTAGAATTTTAATAATCAATAAAATGTACGATAATTTCTAGATTCAACGATTCAATATAATTTATCGTGTTCCAAACAGTTTTTTATTAGCATTGATTTGCACACGGAAAAGGGGGAAAGCGTTTGCACAATCAAAGCCTAATTTGGACAAAGTACGATGTCCCTTGTGGATTATCTATTACGTGATATTAGAGTTGGGGATTTGAAACGAAGAATATCAATATCAATATAAATTCAGTATAATAATAATTATTCTGATTTCTTCGGTTGACAGTTCTAAAATTACCCGCACGAACAGTTGAATCGGTATGAAATTGATTATTAAATAGATTTTATGAATGAATGCTTCGAATGCACTGTAAATGTGAATGGGAAGCTTCGCATGCCAAAAGCAATTACCTTCCACTTTCAAACGAAACGTGCAAGTGTAAAAATAATAGCTCTTCTTTATTTAAATAATTAATCTGCGTCTTCACAGGAAACACGTGTTAACCGTAAATGGCCACACCATAAACAACAACACTATGATTAGAGACTACAAAAAGTAATATAACCATATTCACACATGTTGAAAATGAAATAATTTTCTAGCGTCTTCGAAAATAAATTATTAACCAATGTTTTTTTGTTACTATGTATAATTATTCAAGCATTGACCTCTTACTATAATTTTAATTATTTTTTTCGCAAGATTCGCATTACAACTCGCGTGTCTGACTTAATTTTCCCATTACAAACAAATCAGATGAATTAGCCTGGGAAACTTTGTTTCCTCTCGAAAAAAATCAATTGTTTTAAGCGAACTCTGGAGTTTAACGACGTTAAATCTAAAATTATATTTTAATACTGGTTTATTTTTATTTCTGTGAGAAAACACTTTTGTTTTTATTTAAATTTTGTGCAATTTTACTTAAGATGTATTATTTTAACTACAAAGTTATGGCATTAATGTAATTTTTTTAATTTTATTCTAGAAAATGCTTTATAGCAATAGTAATTGGCAATCCTCAAGAAAGGCGGTATTAAATATCATGTTTAAATGACTTATTTGTTGGTGTACTTCTTACAATCTTCATTTTGAACCAATACCCATATATTATAAATCAAATATTTTAAATCAACTTTATACTGTATTTATATTGATATACAGGGTGTCCCACTTACGAATTTTTATCTCGAAAACTTAAGCCTCTTATGGTTTTTTTGTTAATAGAAGTTGTTTGGTTTGAAGGTCATTTCAAGGTATACTTTGTTTTTTTAAATACAAGCCTATGTTTTTCAATAATTAATCTTATTCTACATTGAAAAAGATGTTTTAAAGAAATTTAATAAAAAAATAAAAAATATTTTTTACAGGCTGTAATTTATTACTTATATTCATAAGCGTCTAACAAGAAACAATAATAAAATTCATTTGGATAATCCAAGAACAAATATGGGAAAATATATTATAAACTTCAATGCATTTGGGGACTTCAATAATTTACCAGATGTTATCAGGAAAGAAAAATCAATTGTAAAATTCAAAGTTTACCTACATGACGTAATTTTAAATAGAAGAAGAATGTAACGTTTCATTTTTTTTCTGTATATATAATTTTTCCTATACACTTTAATTTTTATCTTTTTTATTTTACATTAATCAATCTTAAACCAGATTTTATCTGCCTGATAGATTAATTTTGATATTGTAATATGTTTGTTATTACTTATTGTTGTTGTTGTTGTTGTTAATAAAGTTTTAAGAATACTATTTTGTTAAATTAAAATCTCTGTACAAAAAAAAGAAAATGTTTCAGCTAAATAATTTACTCCTACTAATTAATTAGGTGCTCAGACTGATGACTTTCTACTTCCAAACATTTTGGAATTCTTTTGTAAAAGCCCTCTCACACATTGGATAACATTTGAGGAGTAATTTCTGCACAGGCTCGACTATTCTAATTCTAATTTTCATATCTTCGCTGGTGCTGTTTTCATTAAATGTTCATTAATAAATCCCCAGAAGAAAAAATCCAAAGATGTAAGGTCTGGCGGACGAGCTGGGCAAATAACTGGTCCTCCTCGACCTACATATCCACCTTTCAGGAAACATTTCATTCATTGAGGTGCACCATCTTGCTGCATTGACATTTTGTTTCTAACATTCAATGGAACTTCTTCAAGTAATTCTCTAAAATCATTTCTCAGAAAGTGTGCGTAAATATATGCAACCAGTTAAATAATCATCAAAAAATAGGGACCAATAATGTAATTATCAATTATTTCCTACCAAACATTTATTGTCCATGGATGTTGATAAGGAACAGTTCTCATCCAGTGCGGGTTTGTATCAGACCAGTAATGCATGTTATGTCTGTTGACTTCTCCAGTGTTTGAAAAACTAGCTTCATCAGAAAACATCATATACGATATACGAAGAAAATAATGGATTCGAGGTAATTTGTCGACGAATCCAATTAAAAAGATTAACACGATTAAGAAAATCGTTACCATTTAAATTTGATGAAGAGAAATGTGGAAAGGATGGTATTTGCTTTTTCGTAGAATTCTTTAAATTTGTCGAATGCTACTATGTGGATTAACTCTAACAAACGCTAAAACATTTGTTGTGTTTTCTTAATTAATTATTCCTGCCGTCTTGGTTTTCTTGATTTGAACCCATCCATTACGCAAAAATCTTTTCTTCAAACGTAGAAATGCTATGTGAGATTTCGTAGGTTGGTTAGGATAACGATCATTAAACATAGCAGCAGCGTCCCTATAATTTTGTGTACATTCAACCAACATCGTAAACATGTTAAACGCTTCTTCAAACATATTCATCTTATAAAACTTTTTCTTTTCAAGTAAACTACGAATTTGTACTTATGCATGGACTTAGTTGAGAAGGTTAACAAAATGTATGTTAAAAAGGAATTTGTTATTTCATGGCACACTCGATTAAAATCTCAAAATGAATGATAACATTAGAAACAAATTTATTTTATTTTTCATTAAATGTCTATTGCAAGGGCGTATTTAGAGGGTGGATGAAGGTCCAAGATCATAAATTGAGCGAAAAGAAATAAAATCGAATTTTTATTCATTTTTTTTTATAATTTTCGCATAATCTTTGAAATGAACCCTATAAAGCGTACCAAAACAAAATCTTTTTAAATTCATATTGTTTTCTGTTTTAATGACTTGGTAACTTGTTTTAAAGATATGAGCGAAAATATAAAAAAAAAGTGAATTCTTATTTATATTTGAAAAAAAAAATGCATCAAAACAATTATTTGATGATTTTACAAATGTAGGTCAAAGTGCCGTTAATTAACTTTGTTTTATTATTTTTATCATTCAAATTGCCCTAGTAGCTTATGAACTATGGTACAATTTTGAATTAATAACATTTTCTGTAGAAACTGACTATTGACTTTTTTATCGATGTAAATTGTAAACTTTCTAATACGATATTCTTTTGATCGCTTCTTTTTTGGTACATACTGTATTATTCAAATAAGAATTCTTTTATAAGTTTGCAAAGATTAAAAATGCGAGATTTGGTTAACTTAACTTGTTTTTTTTTTCAAAAATTTTGGAACCTCGAAAAAATTGCCCAATAATTCCGAGTTTTCATCAATAATTTTACCCTCCCGAAAATGAAATTCTAGATACATCCTTGTCTATGTCTATGATTAAATTCGTACCACTTAGTACATTTTCAAAGTAGACCGTATGCCTAGATGAAAAAGGAGGTATTTTTCTCCGCCTCAAGAAGATTATTGTAATTAACTTTTCATAAATTTTGATCTTTGAAGAAGAAATATGATAGCAAGTTTTATTCTAAGAAAAGTACTATTTTGGCACGCAGTATAAAAAACAAACTCTCCACAAATAGTACTTCTTTATTTCCTAATAAACAATATGCTTTTTTTTCACTTTTTGAAAATTTTTAGACTCATTTAAGTTTACGAGCCTAGGTGTTTAGTTATTAGCGAAGCTATTATCATACAATAAATTAAAAAAATATACAGGGTGTCCTGTAACTATTTTTTTTAAAATGAACTGCAGAAGCTTATAACTTTTGTGGGGTGCATTTTTGGATATATGTAGATAAATAGGGCCAAATCGACTTATTTTCAGCTCTACTATCACCAGTTAAGCGTTGTCGGTGTAGTTACAGAACACCCTGTATATATTTTATTTCCCTTTTTTCTATATAGTAGAACAAAAAATAAATATATATTTTTCTTATTTCTTAGTCAAGAAAAGTGCGGTCACCTTGTAATTCCTTTGTTTCTCCACAAAGACAAAAAATTCAAAAATATTAGAAACAATACTTTTGAGCCTACCAGAATAAAATTAAAGCTTTGGTAAAATAAGTTTACATTGTCAAAGTTATCAACCGACTTTTAAAACCATCAGAATTGACTTATCCTGTTATTATTTTCAATTAAAAACTAATAAAGAAAAATAAGAAAAAATAAACTGTATAAAATGTGTTTAAAGATGTTTAATAAAATTCTCATTATTGCTTTTTTGTCTCTTGAAATAGATTTTGTTGTTGTTGATATATACTTTACGTATATCCATATAAAAGTCAACTAAAACTCAGCGACTTTGTACATAAATTTAATTATATTAAGATGAACTCACTGTTACTTAACATACCCATTTATTGTCAATAAAATTTATTTCGGGTATAAAAACAGTTATCACCCATCAGCTCGTCAAGTTTTATTTTGATTTGAGCTAAAAATTTTATTGTCTGAAAATTCATTACTAAGTGGATATAAAATTTTATTGCAAGGTAAGAGAGAACTAATCTAAATGGTTTGCATTTTCAAAATACTGACAGTTTTGTTTATACCAAATGCTTGATATTAAATGCCTTTAATACACATACATTTTGCTTTTACTATCTCTAACAGACGATAATATACATATTAAATAAAATAATATGCATAATATTTTTTGTTACGTAATTGTGGAAGAAAAGGATAGCGTTGAAACCTAACATCTATTTCTTATCTTACTGATAGTAAATTACCATATACTTATTCATATTTATACACTTTACATACAATTTACTCGCTTCCATCATTTTTTTTTTAATTTTTCGCTTGCTTAGAATAGGTTATTAGTGGTATTTTAAGAAACCAAATGCGATATAATAATTTTAGCCTTATATTTACAGGTTTTTTTTGGTATTCTTAAAAAATGTAAACACAAAAATTGTTTGTTTGTTAATCGGATATATCTGATAAAAACATTGCACCCAACTACAACTTGGCTTCTCTTTATCAAATGAGATGAGATTTTAAAAGTTTGTCCCAAATTAACGGCCTTCTCTGATATCCACTGTTCCTATTAACCAGAATATACTGTATTTATAAAGAGGATAAAGATAAAACTAAATTGAAGTTCTCTTGTTGCTTAGAATTAAAAACTAAATACAAAATGCTTATAAAATACCGACTTTAACTTATTTAATCTACTTTATTATTGAAGCACCATGATAGAAACTTGTTAAAGGTTTTTGTGGAATGAAAGCATTTTCTGATAGATTTTGAGTTTATCAGAGTTAAGTATATTATCAACAATCAAAAAAGGACCTAAATCGAGTCGCTGCGGGATCCGTTTTCCTGGAGCGTAAGTGAAAGATTTAATTTCGTTGTATATTATACAACTTGACATCTACCTACTTCTTGAATCAACTGTAATGATTTTTGCAAAAAACCGAGCTTTAGCTTCGTTTCATCTAACAATTTTTCCAGACATTATGAAATACGAAATACTCTATTTAATCATTTTTTCCTAAAAAATCAATTTAAATATTTAATGATTTCAGTCAAGGGCAGTGTATTTTAATATTTGGAGCCCTATGGATTGTTTACGCGAATGTAATTGCTAAGTTTCTGATACTCTTAACAAATTTAAACATACTTATGTTCTCTTAACTCTTGACACTACTTTCATTAAATGTTCTCAGTGTACTACTTACATTACATTGATGTTTAATTAAAACACTTAAATTACACATTTTAGCAGTAGGGATATTGTCTATTTCAGAAGTGCTTACGGTTCAAATAACCTAAAACATTCTTGTAATTACATTCTGCTGTTCATTTTTTATCATTATTTATGAAATTTAATAAACAAAACCTTTGATACAAATGTTGAACATTTTAATATACAGGGTGATTTGAAAACAATTCACCTAAAATAATTTCATATTGATAAGATGTATAAAAATTGTATAAAACAGGTAAATTCTCTTAATATTTTAAATTGCACCCCTACACTTATGATACCTCATTCCAACGGAATTTAATAGGAGAATATAGTGGTATATTTAATTTTATAGGATGTGGCTATTTGCATATATAGTATGTACGAATAAATGGCTATTTACACACACAATATGTACGAATAAATGGCTATTTGCACATACAGTATGTACGAATAATTGACTATTTGCACATACAGTATGTACGAATAAATGACTATTTGCACATACAGTATGCATGTATAATTGGAACACTACCAGCAGTGCGCTCCACCAAATGACCATCAAAAAATAAAATATACAGGGTGGTTGGTAGCTCGATGCGTTAATTTAGGGAGATGATTGGGGATCATAATGGAAGCATTTTTAACTAAGTGTATTATTATACAATTGTGTTTTTGTAAAAGTTATCATAACTATCTTATTTACATTGAATTTATGCTTAATTGCAGTTGGATCTTTTGGAAATAAATATTTTTTGTAACTTAAATATGTAGGTACTTTGTTTTCTTTTTATATCAAAGAAGTTAATAACCTTTTACAAAATGAAGGAAAAAATATTGAAATCATTGAAAAGCTCGAAGAAATATTTTTAGGATAATTTTTCATTTAAAAGATTAATGACCAAAGAGATTTTAAGATTATTTGAGCATTTTTAGTAAAATGTTAGTACTTAATATCAAATCTACAATTATCAATTTCTCAGACTTCAATTTTTTTCTTCATTTGGTAAAAGGTTATCAACTTCTTTAATGTATGAAATTAATGTAATCATGTTTAAGTTACACAATATGATTTTTCCAGAAGATTTAATTAAAAATTAAGCATTACTAAAATGTAAATCAGATAAGATTGATTGTTATCAAAAAATCACAGAATTAGTTATACTCGAAAATCGTGGCACATACTATGTATAACAATAAATATAGTTTAAAATGCTTCCATTAAGATTCCCAATCACCTCCTTGAATCGAGCTACCAGCTACCAAACACCCTGTATATATATGTCCGTACTTGCATTTTATATTTTTTTATACATAATATCTCTTATATGTATTATATGTCAATTTTTAAATCTTATAATATCTGCGACATTGCTTTCGTTTTCTTACATCACGTGACTGAGATAAGACTGCCAAGTTTGAAACCTTAAATAGAATAGTCCAACTTTTTTTAATCATCTGAATCTACATACTGTATGTGCAAACAGTCAATTATTCGTGCATACTGTATGTGCAAATAGCCATTTATTCGTTCATACTGTAAGTGCAAATAGCCATTTATTCGTACATACTATATGTGCAAATAGCCATTTAATAGTACATACTGTATAGGCAAATAGCCACATCCAATTTTAAAATTTTATCACCTGATGACAACTTATAACCAAAAGTTAGTTATTAGAGGTCCAAATTAATAAAATTAATTTTAATGAGAAATGAATCAAATTTTAGGTTCTTCAATACTTTCAGATGTTATTTTGAACAAGATTGTTTTTGTCGCCAAAGAGAGATATTCTATAGCGATACATCGGGAGACTGGCCATTCTATCAGACCTCTTCGCCCGATCCATCTTCCTGCATATCGGTCATTTGACCTCCCTTTTACTCGTAAAATATAATAAGGTGGCGCTCCGCCTTGTTGAAATATAAATTTTCTTCATCACAATACAAGTTTTCTTTTTCATCTGATGCTGATTTTCAAAATTTTCTGTTATAAGACGATCAATTATATTCTCAGGGATGTGTATATATTCTATCATAAATATTAATCCTATTTCAGAATCTGCTAAAATTCCATTTAAAACATTAATTTGTGAGGAAACTGCATGTGAATTTCGGTAGTTAGATGTGGACTTTCATTATCCCTGAATCGAGTATATTGACTAAACCATTTAAATAAAATGTACATTCATCACTAAAGCAAATATTATACAGGGTGATAATTTTTACTGTGGATACTATTTTGATTTTAGAAACCTGCAGAGTTACAAAGTTGCTTAATTTACATTAACAAGTTGCCCCATTGCTAGCTCTTTTGGAATCCATTTAGAATTCCGGGATATTTTGCTCGATTCTCCAAATTTCATGAAATAACTGAAATTTTCGTTTTTCCTCCATATTTTTTTCCATTGAAATTTGACAGTCTTACTTGAGTTAACATTATAAATCCAAAAGCCTTAAAAACCATTTTAAGTCAACTGGATTTTCTTAAATTTTAAACAACTTTTGATTATCTTACGGGCGCCATTTCTTATTCTTGTACCATTAGACAGTGAAAAAAATACAATTTCAGTGATGTAACTTACTTATTTGTAGAATGGAGCAAAATATCCCGGATTTCTATAAGGATTCCAAATGAGCTTGAAATTGGTCAACTTTTTTGTAATTTAAGTAACTTTTCGAGTTTCAGAGATTCCAATGGTATGCACTGTAAAAGTGACCATCTTGTATATCGAAATCATCTTCATTGAGTTCATTAACCAGCAGTATTTTATAGGGATGAAATTTGTTTATTTTTGGTACTTTTTGTACTAAGTCGTATGAAATATTTACTGTCTTTGATACTTTTCGAATAGAGTTAGTAGGATCTATACCAAAATGGCCTAAAATTTCAATTTCCATCACCTCATTCACTAAATTTTCAACTCTTTTCATTTAAAATAGAACCAGTTGAAAAAATTATTTGCAACAGTTCTATTAGATATTTATGTCTTACATGCTTATCTGTATGTCTTTTATTAAACACAGCATTAGTTCTACGAGTACATTCATTCTGTCGCACCATAAAGAATAAAAATTTCAGTTCTTCCTTCCTTAGTGTAACCATTTTAAAGGAATATCGCGTAAGTTTTAATGAAATTTAGAAACTAATTTATTTAAAGAAATTACTATAGCAATACAGCAACAGAATAAATAGAAAAAGAAAATATTTATCAGGAAACTAACGCAATTTCAATAGATCTTGTTTTATTGAATTTTTATACATCTTATCATACAGAAGTTATTTAGGGTGGATCGTTTTCAAGTGATCACCCTGTATAATCATTTTAGTTGAGGAAAAACTTATAATTATTAAACGAACTACCTTATATTTTAAGTATTTTATATTTAATTGTCGATTTCTCTTATATCTTATTTAATTTAACAAAGAAGTATAATTGAGTTGTATTTATTTTTCTTGTCTTCTATTATTTTACTCTAAGGTAAATTCATTAAAATTGAAGATCGGCGCTCATTAAAGGCGTTCGATATTAATTGCGAGTGCCGACGCCATCAATTACCCTTGCAATTAGAATTAGTTAGTTTATTAAAGTAATTAATTTAATCTTTAGTATTGATACTCTAAGCTCATTAAACCTCGACAGTTACATTTGTAAGTTTAAATTATGCCCGAACTTGTACAGGTAACAAACGCGTCAAACTCACCTTACTACCCACCCCATAGTGTTGCAGTCGAATTATTTAATTGCCTTTCGTAATTTAAAGCCCAAAGTTTGTTTGCCAACAAAAACTTCATTAGACAGATTTGTTTGGTATAGTTGGAATAGCTTTGTTATGTTAGGTAAAAATAATCCTATTACACTTTGTTAGCACTTGTTAATTTTCTCAAAACAATTTTGGTAAAACCAACTACGAAAAACTATCACCAAAATTTAAACTATTTTTTTCAAAACATGATATTAATTGTAAATTTATAGACAAAAACAATTCGTGACTAATGTGGTAAATTGATATTTTATGATTGGTGCCACAGTACTAAATACTAAGCTGGTTTGCATGTTCAATATATTCTTTTCTCTTATGTTACCCTGATCGTAAAAAGCATGTTGTAGTGGAATAAATCAATACGAGTCGATCTCATGTGTATTTTGTGAAATCTTTAAGACACAAAAAATTAAAAATTACATGTAAAACTATACAGGGTGGTCGAGATAAAGTGAACAGTGGATATATCTCCAAAAGTAAGATTTTTAGAAAAAAACGTTTCACATAAAAATTATTTGGTTTTAAAGGGGTCACAGAATGAGAACAGTTATTTTTCACCTGGAGGACTTCTTCATGGTCATTCTAACCCTAACTCAGTTTTTTCAAATGGAAACCCATATTTTTTATGTAAATCTGAATCCAGCAAAAAAAGAAGAGACATTTTTGGTGGATTCAGATTCAAATAAAAAAAATATAGGTTTATAGTTGTTCTCATTCTGTGGCCCCTTTAAGACCAAATAATTTTTATTTGAAACGTCTTTTTCTAAAACTCTTACTTTTGGAGGTATTTCGACTATTCGCTTTATCTCGACCACCCTGTATATTAAAAATTTGATCGAAGATCTATATAGGGTGTCTCACTTTTTTTCCAGCAAAATTTTTTTATAATTTTCTTTCCAATTATCATTTCTTAGGGTTAAATCAATTATGACTTGGATTTTGTCTTTTCCAAGTTTTTGTTTGGACATTTTAAACTAAGTGAACCACGAGGTGGACCATTTTAAATTTCTCTCAATAAAATCAATCAATATGATTGGCTTAAAGATAATGACAAAATCCAAAGCACACTTGATTTAAATAAAAAAATTGAATTAAAATGATATTTATACAGGGTGTCCCACAAAAATCATTAATGTTTTACAAATTTAAAACTGCTGCAACTTTTTATGGAGTTTTATTATAGTGCGGTAATAGTTCGGTAATAGCCACTAATGGAAAAAAAGTATATTAAACAAAAACATTACAAACCCCCAAGATATTAATTTGTATAACATAAATTGATACACCAGTTAGAGGTTTTAAAATATCCCGAAGAAAATGTTCCGAAAATCTACAATTTTAAATAATCTAACACCATCTGGCCTTTGGATTTTGGATTTTTTCGAACACCCCCTCTAAGTGGATGAATTTTAATGTCTACTGTCCTTAGCACACGCCAGACAACGCCATGAGTACGACTTGTTTCAAGCAGTAGACGAGTACTTATCCTTATCCTTCCAAATCAGTTTCTCATTGTGTATCGGACATTGATAAAGTTTATGTTTATTCATATGTTGGGTTTAGGTTTGTATTTGGGGTTTTTACTCTGTTGAGTACGTTAAATTCTTTTCTATGCGAACCGTAAACTAGGGTAACTTTGGCCCAATTTTTAGAAAAGAAAGTTTACTGTTAGTTACCAGCTTTCATTTAACACATATATAACAAAGTATTTTAAGTGCATCTTTCAGTTAGTATCGAAATATTAACTGGCAACCAACAGTAGATCCTCCCCCAGGAATAAAAACGTAATAAAAAATTACGTCAGGTACGAGCATTTTATGTACAGGGTGTCTCATTTTAATTGATCCAGCTGAATATCTTGAAAACTAAAACTGATTTACATAAAAATGTTTCAGACAAAAGTTGTAGCGCTACGAAGCATTTTCAAAGAAATCACTTAGTTTTCAAGATATTCACTGGATCATTCAAAATAGTTCACCCTGCTTATTTAGGATAAATGTTTTTCTGTTTTGTTCAAATTGCCTTTAAGTAAACCTCTTTCGACAGTTTAGTCGAACTATTCGCTAAGTTACAGTGTATTGTATTTCGTTTTTGGAATTTTGACCTTAAAAAGTAAAAAAAATATTTAAAATCAATATTTACTTAAAAGCTCTTACCTAAAATCGCAGATAATGTAGTTGAAAAGTTCTCATCTGCTGTTGAAAAATATCAAATAAAAAAAATAAAACATCGATATACTAGAAGAACTCAACTCAAAAAATCTGAAAAAATGTTGTTCAAAATAGCCAGAGCATCATAGAGCTGCTGATGAAAAGAATACAAAAAACCTGGATGGCCGTTAAAAATAGAGCTGCTGATGCTGTTAAAAAATACGCAAAAATTCAGGACCTTGATAGAACCGCTGTTGAAAAATATTTCGAAAAACATCCGGATATTAATAGAAAAGCTGCTGCATGTTATGATCCTTTCAACGAAAGAATAATTGAATGAAGAGTACTTTCTTGGTGAAAAACGATTTCTGGGTTTTGCTATGATTTACATATCGCATATGAAGATGATTCAACTATTCAAATTTTAAGTAGAATTTAGAAGCACGTACAATGTGCTGTAGTAAGGGAAATAAGTGCAATTACCTACATTAACTAGCCTTATAAATGCCATTAATATAGAATCGAATAATTTTCTAAATTTGATTAGTTGATATAACTTTTTTTTACTAAATTTTTATTTCATTTTGTGTTCATTAGTTTCCCGTGCAACGCATGGTAACTTCTGCTAGTGTTAAAATATTTTTAATTGTTTTTTAACTCAAGAAGCTTTCAAGCACTCCTTATTTCTTATTTTATAATAAGAGATTATACGATAAATTATAACTCTTGTAAAATATTCAAAAAACAAGCTTATTACATATAAAAAACTGAAGTCTTATTAAGATAAGACTCGATTGGATTGTAATTAAGTCAAATGATGAATTATTGATACATGTCACTTTTACTAACGAGTAAACAAGATATTAAAAACATTAATTATTAACAAGTCTAGCTTAAAATAATGTGACTTAAATTCTAATTTTACTTAAATGGTTAGCAGTTATTTCAAAATCAAATACCTAGTTTTTTTCCTACAATGAATTTAATGAACAAATTTAATAAAATAAAATAAAATGACGATATTACCGCTTCAAGATTTAACCAGTAATTTTATGTTTATATCTACGTAGTTTTAAATTTATATGTTTTATGTATAAAGTTTTTATTAATCCACATTAACTTTGTGTATTACATTGATAAAGGCAGTTCTTGATTGGGTATTTACAAATTTGCCGTGGACCTCCTAGGTCGCATATTTTTTTTTAGTATTATAGGTCTTGAAATTAGTACAAGTTTTATATCCAACTATCATTAAGTAATTAAAGACCGCGTTTTTTATAAATATTACCATTCGAGCCTTGCTACTAAATTTTTATCACCACAAAATTATAATTTTGTTTTATTTATAAATATACAGCGTTGATTAAAGTGTATGTATATTCATTTATTCCAGAAATTATTCCATACTTTTGTGTTTTTGTAGATTGATAAACTGATTTTTTAAAGAAAGTACAGCGAATGATTTATTTCTTTTTTTTATAAGGATCCTTAAAATGATCCATGTTCCTTATATGTACACATAAATTTAAAATATGAAAACAAAACGGTTGCATGTAAGAGGTAAGAGTTTAAAAAATAATATTTTATTTCATGTTATTCGCCCCGAAGAAGAAATTCAGACCAGGGTACAATTATTAATTGTGAATAAAATACATGCAAAATTTGAATACATACATAAATTTTCTTTGCGAGGATATGGAAAAGTTTTATCGTTTTATGTACCTAAATTACAAAAATTCAACTTGAGTACTTATTTCCTAAATATTACTTTAAATATTAGTTTTTGTCGATATAACTTTAATCCAAAAGAATTATTTTTTTTCAGCAATTGGAGAAGTAAAGCAGAATTTTGTCTTGTATTTTCTAGCAAATACATATTTCTAATTTAAATGGTTCTGAGTTAACTTTTTTGTTTTTTAAGATAAAATAACCGTTTTCATTAAAATATAAAATAAATCAAATGCGTATACGTATTAGATATTTTCAATTGTATATTTTTTAATACAACGGTAAAAGTGAATAAAGAAATAAGGTAGATAGACAACCGATGTTTATGCTGACTTTGTAGAAACATACCATGTTAAATTTATGTTAGCCTGGTACAAAAATGAATGCAACAGTCAAATAAATCGATATTTTCAGTTGGATCAACGCAGATCAACTTGCGCACCTTTTGGTGAATTTTCTCTTGCGTACTTGCTGTAGTAGGTTGCTTACACAAGATATTCCTGTATTTTTATTTAACTTCTTATTGGGTATGGAATTATGGAAATCCTTCCTGGTAGACTTATTTCAAAATAAAGGTAAATCTTTACATTATTAATTACTCTTATACAGGGTGAGTTTAAAGTAACGCATAAAATTCATAACTTTTTATTATTTGAAATTTTTAAAAACGCTAAAAGGGGTGTCGAATTGATTTTAAAAAGCTTTATTTTAAAGTTAAAAAAAATATATTATCCGTTGGCATGACGTCACAATGACGTCATCGATTTTTTTAAATGGGTTGATATGGTTTTTATACCATCAAAAAATACGTTATTTAAAGAACTTTTTAACGGTACCAAAAAAGTTATACTTGCGCCATCTAGTTGTAATAAAAAAAATGATTAAATATCTCCTCAAATGACCATTTAAAGTAAGGCATAAAATTCATAACGTGTTTATTATTTCGAATTTTCAAAAACGCTAAGAGGGTTGTTGAATTGTTTTAGAAAAACTTTATTTTAAAGTTAAAAAAAATACATTATCCGTTGGCATGACGCCACAATGACGTCATCAATTTTTTTAAATGGGTTGATATGGTTTTATATCATCAAAAATACCTTATTTAAAGAGCTTTTTAACAGTACCAAAAAAGATATACTTGCGCCATCTAGTTGTAATAAAAAAATTATTGAATATCTCCTCAAATGACCATTTAATGTAACGCATAAAATACATAACTTCTGTATTATTTCGAATTTTCAAAAATCCTAAAAGGGATGTCGAATTGTTTTTTAAAAACTTTATTTTAAAGTTAGCATGACGACACAATGAACGTCATCAATTTTTTTTAAATGGGTTGATACGGTTTTTATACCATCAAAAAATACCTTATTTAGAGTCTTTTACAACAGTACCAAAAAGTTAATACTTGCACGAACTAGATGAAATAACGGAAATATAAATTAAATTCGAAATAAAAATAAACTTAAACCAAAGAAGTCTCGCACAAAACTACTTAAATTAAATGTTCAAACTGTTCACCATTAACAGTTTGGCAATGAGCTAAACGGGAGTATACAGAACTAACCGTCCTTGCTAAAATGTCTGGAGAAATTTGTGCAATTTCTTCCTGAATTCTAGTTTTTAAGTCTGCTAAAGTAGTAGGTCTGTTGACATAAACTTTACTTTTTAGATGTCCCCATAAAAAAAAGTCTAATGGAGTGAGGTCCGGTGATCTAGGAGGCCATTCCATGTGACCGCTACGACCTATCCATCGGTCAGGAAATATTCTGTTTAAATACGCTCTTACTTGGATGCCGAAATGAGGCGGAGCACCATCTTGTTAAAACCACACAGCATTATTGGGAATAGCGTTATCATCGGGGTTAGGAAACAAAGCAACCAAAACTGGAATTAATTGGGTTTGAAGAAATTGTACATAACTATCTGCTGTAAGTGTATCTTCAAAGAAAAATGGACCAATGACTCTATCCCCAATAATTCCTGCACACACATTCAGCTTTAGACGATATTGAGTATGCGCATCTTGAACCCAGTGTGGGTTTTCACGAGCCCAATATCGGCTATTATGACGGTTCACTGTACCATTAAGACAAAAAGTAGCTTCATCTAAAAAAAAACTAAATATTTTAGAAAATTTTAAATAAAAATAGGTAATTTTATTAAATAACGACGTACCTGACCAAAGTACATTGGATAGAAAGTGGAGTTCGGCAATGCATTTTTCCATAAGGTCTTCACAAAATTCCAACCTCCGATCAAAATCGTCTTCCGCTAACTCATGAACAAGTTGAATTTTGTATGGATGAATCTTTGCTTTTTTTTTAAACTTTTACGACAGCTGACTGACTAACATTATTATCTAATGCTAATTGTCTAGTGGACTTATTGGGATCTTCTTCAAGTTCCAACAATATTTGTAATTGAATGTCTTCATCAATTTGTGGACGTCCAGCTTTTGGAATATTGCGTACATGGCCCACTTCATGGAATTTGGTAACAATCCTACTTACTGTGGACTGACTTATTGGAAATCTCTCCGGATACTTTTGGTTAAACATAATACTAACTTCTTATTGACTTCGAATTTTATCCCCATAGCCTACCATCATAAGATTTTCGATCCTCTCCGTTTCTGACAAACGTGCCATTTTATGAGATTATGTTAACAAATTAATCACAAAAACGTAAAAAAGAACCGTTGTAATAATCAATAAATCAAAGAATGTACCAATGTGAAAAGCCAAAGTTGTATAAACTTAAATCAGAAAAATCGCAAAAGACGTGGTTACTCAAGTAGTGAACTGCAGAGAATTAATAAATAAACCTCAAATAATTTTATTTTAAAATTCGAAAAAGCAAAATAAATTGTATTGTATTTTTTTTTATTTGTCCTTACAATGTCTGTTTAAAGGCCCCCATACACGGTAGAACATGCTAACGAACATGCACGCCCGCACAAGTTCGCGAAGTGCATGTTCGCAGCTTACATTTGCCCACACACACAGGAACTTGTACATGGATATTTAGTTTGAAAAATATCAGCAATGGATGAAGATGAATTAAATTTAATTGCAGTGGCGTGTGTTTGTGCACTAAAAAAACAACAACATAAATTAAATAAAAAACTCCAACTCGAAGAAAATGGGCAAAGAATTGGCTTTTGGAGAGGAACAAAAATCCTTTACAAATAATAACAGGTCATAATACCATAAATGGGGCACATAAAGTTCATCCGCACCGGCACCTGATCTTTGGGAATCGTTAATTTTTTTAGTTTCTCGACGAAAACTAGATCGAAGGCTATTGATTTTCATCTTGATTGTTAATTTTGTAGCATTTGAATCTACTTGTTTAAATTTTTCTAATAATGTTTTGTATGCTTCATTTTTTAAGTCCCTATTTAAATAGTCCTTTGACTTACATTTCCATAAGCATGGAAAAGATTTGTAAATTTCTATGAATTCGCTTAAAAATGTAGCATCTTAGATCCGCCATATTTAGTTACTTACATTTTAAGAGTATTTTAAAATAAATTTTTACACTGCAATGTCGCAAGTCTCTGGCAAAACGTAGGTTTTGGCCACAGACAGGCGAACATGTACGCGCGCTCATGTTTCCACGTACATAAATTCAAGCAGGAACAGAAAACATGTATGACGGACTTTTTTGAAAAATTTTCCCCACACACGGGCGAACATGCACGCGCGTACAAGTATGCCCGCACATGCTCGTCTTTCATGTTCGATAGTGTATGGGCCCCTTAAGGCACATGTTGTTTCGTTCAATGAGACTTTAACAATTATTAAAACGAAAGTGTAAACATAAATTTTGATTAAAAATAAACTACTTTATAAAAAAATAATAATTAAGTAATATTAAATAGTAATTCCATTTTTAATAATTCCTAATAATAAATTTTAAATTTAATCTTAGGCGTTACCTGTAAGGTGATAATTATTAGCATTGTTTCCTACAAAAAGCATTTAAAAAAAAATTGATGACGCCATAGACGTCACAGAGACAATAAAATAAAATCCAAAATAAACATTTTTAAAACAATTAAAAATATTCTTTAACGCTTTTAAAAATTCCAAAAAATAAAGTAGTTATGAATTTTTTAATTTTATGCATTACTTTAAATGTTTATTCGAGATGATATTTAATAAAAAATATTATTACAACTAACAGGAGCAAGTACACACTTTTGGTACTGTTAAAAAGCACACTTAATAAACAATTTTTTGATGCTATAAAAACCATATCATCCCATTTAAAAAAATATGATGACGTCATTGTGTCGTCATGCCAACGGATAATAATTTTTTCTTAACTTTAAAATAAAGTTTTTTTAAAACAATTCGACACCCCTTTTAGCGTTTTTGAAAATTTCAAATAATAAAGAAGTTATGAATTTTATGCGTTACTTTAAATGGTCATTTAAGGAGATATTTAATAATTTTTTTATTACAACTAGATGGCGCAAGTATAACTTTTTTGGTACTGTTAAAAAGTTCTTCAAATAAGGTATTTTTTGATGGTATAAAAACCATATCAACCCATTTAAAAAAAATCGATGACGTCATTGTGAAGTCATGCCAACGGATAATATATTTTTTAACTTTAAAATAAAGTTTTTTAAAAACAATTCGATACCCCTTTTAGCGTTTTTGAAAATTTCAAATAATAAAGAAGTTATGAATTTTATGCGTTACTTTAAACTCACCCTGTATATTTATATAAGAGGTAGGAAGTAAATCTTCCCTTTGATTTTATTGTTCAAGTGAATTAATCTAAACTAACTAAAATATCATCAAAAAACTTTCCCATTATTCACTCAATATAGGCTGGAAAAAAAGTTCAGCTACGCACATTTATTTTTGGAACTATTGGCGATTCAAATTAATATTTCCCGCGCAAATGTATGTTTGGTTACATATTCTAGTGACGTCACGTCAGTGACAAAATAAATAAAAATTTAAACTTGCAAAGAAATAATTAAACGCATTTAATAATACAAAGTAAATTAGGTAAGTTGACGTTATTTATTTGAGTATAATAGACATTAACAAACGTTAAACGCTAAATTCGTCTGCACAACTATCACGGACGTGACGTCATTTGATAGTTCCGCGCTATGCCGCAAGAGGGAGATCGCTTAGCTAGAATCGCCAATAGTTTTTGAGAAAAATGTGTCAAATAAAAGTTGTACGATTCTTAGTGATACATTATTTAGGAATATTACTATGGCCTTGAAAAGCTAGTTTCAACCTTCAGGTCATGCAATAATCGCTTAACTTTTTTTAAATAGCAACCACTAATTTTCTTTGCATATTATTACAGTTTAGTTTTAGGGGTTTACAAAACATATTTTAACTAATTTGTATGTTTACCTACGCCCTCAGTTTGTACCTTTAGCCTAACATAGCTTTTTTTTAATTTGTCAAAAGTCTAATTGTAATTGTTTCTAGCCCTGAAAAAGGCGGGAAGAGCCGTCGAAACGTTAGCAATTTGTAGAGCAATAAAGAAGGAGATTGTTTTAAGCTGTCGTTCATTCCCTCAAGAACATATTTTCTTAATTTTTTTTGAAATTTTTGGAAGTTGGATGAGTTTAAATATGAAATGAACCACTTTTGAAAAAAATTAAGTATAAGTTGTACATTTTTTAGGGACACTTTGAAAGTCATGTGATAATCACTTAACTTTCTTTATTTTGCATATTATTGTAGCTTACGCTTTTTTTTGTAATCTGTACCTTTTTTAGCTCTGATGAAGGGAATAAAATTTCCGAAACCTGTAGGCTGCATTTAACAAGTAGTTTATATTTTGAAATCCTAATCCCGAACTTTCTCCAACATTAATTACTGGGGACGAAAAACTTTCATCAAGAATTGTAGCATTACTTCCAGAGGTTTAAAGAACAAATTTTGTTTTTGGATAAATAAGTTTTTTATTATTTTTAAACCGAGGCATTTTTGAAAAATATGTTTCAATTTAAAGTTATACGAGTAGGTACTATTGATACTTATGACCTTGTATGACAGGGTATGAGACAGTCAATTAACTTTTCCAACTTTCAAAATTCAAACGCTTGTTACTTCTAAATTTTTCATTAAAAAATAAATAAGAAAATATGTTCTGCAAACCTTTAAAGTTCAGGTGCAATCCTACGCATTAAAAATGGATGATGGCCATTTAAAAAATGTCAAGTGATTATTATGTCACCATCAACCTGGTTTTCAAGGTAATGGTAATATTTGTACATAATGCGCCACTTAGAACTGTACAACTTTTAATTGAATTGCAATACACTTCGTTTCAAAAATAAATGCACGTTGCCGAACTATTTATCCAATCTGTATATTGCACTGAATTTGTCATATTTTCTTAATTCTGCGTTTTTAATGTATAAGTTATGAAAAAGAATATTTATGACGTCAAGATGAACCGTTTTAACTAATAACTTATTAGATAATTTAGTATTAGGTATACATATCTTTTAGATTTATGAAAATTGGCGCTTCATTTCTCGTTTGATTAGTTATGGGAAAGTATATTGTATCCGTTTTATTTCTATGCATCCCAATATAAATTATCCTACCTTCAAGGGTTATAATGTGCGAATCTCCTACTTCATACGGATTTATACGCGGAAGTGCACTAATTCTCGAACCATTAAAGATAACATTCGATTCATTTATGAAATACAACCACTGGGATTAAAAGAACGATGATAAACTATAAATGAATACAGCTGACTAAGATTGGATATCTAGAATTAAAAGAGTTGATTGCTATGCACATCTTAATAGTTGTAAATAAACACCTTGGTCATTAGTAGTAATTACCTATAGTACAAAAAAATTCTGTTAAACAAGATAAAGGAATTTATTAAAAGTAATTTAAAATAACCAAAAATAACTGCAAAATCCAATACAAGCAAAAATATTTTCAAAAAATTTAAAAACTTGTACACGGAGATAGCAGACCCAAAAATAAGTTGATATGACCATATATATATTCAATCTATATTCAAAAAAGTATTTTTTATTGCAACCAAAGCAGTAAAGATTTTTAATGAAATTTTGAATACTTGCATTTGAATATTGAAAGCTTAATTGCAAAAAATTTTGTTAATCCTCCACTTTTGTAAATGGTGTTGGATGGAAGAACAAAACATAAAAACTTTTTAGGTTTTTAATGATTTTATTTAAAAAAATTTTGTAACCACATTTATACAGACAAATTTCTTTCTGTATATTACTTGAAACTTTTATACAAACTATTTTCAGATCAACTTATAATTTATCATGATTTAAAAATATGTCCAGACAAAGGCATGAAATAATCATATGTGGTCAAATTTAAGTCGAATATTTTTAACCCCAAATGACAAGAGTGGTAATGTAAGAAAAATATTCGACTTATAATTTGTACAAGATATTTAAGGGACTATTTAACGAACATTTTTCACTTTTATGTGCAAAATTTGACAGCCAACTTCAAACTTTTTGAAATTTGACATTAACGTCATAAAATAATCGCTGATATTTTAGACGTTTTACTTGTCACAAAAATAATCACTTGTGAGTTGAATAGTCAAGATAATTGAAAAAACGCTGACAAACTAAATGCTTATTTTTTAAATAGTCGACACGATTTCACTTTTATCATTCTCTCACTTTCATTTACATGAAACAATAAGAATATACAGGGTATTCTGTAAGTAATGCACAATAATGAAAGGGATTGTTCAGGACACCAAAACTTTTGTTAATAAACCCATATTCGGAAATTAACCATTAAGCCAGGGTAAATAAAAAAGATTTAAGGTATTAAGTTAATTATTTAATAAAATTTACAAAAATTGTTCGAAATTTCGGCCATTTTGTTCAATGCACAAGGTTGCACGGTAGTTCATAGATGTTCGAACCCTCTGGAATATCCCAGGGATGTCTTGGACAATGGTACAAGCAGCCATAAGTCTCAACCTACTGACTTAATGGTTAATTTCCGGATATGGGTTTATTAACAAAAGTTGCTTGTTTTGGTGTCCTGAACAACCCCTTTCATTATTATGCATTACTTACGGAACACCCTGTATATCTTCGTAGGTGACTGGTTCAAAAATAGTAGCCCGTGAATCTAATCCATAGAAGGAGATTGTGGTGCCCTGTTTTAAAGAAACTTTATTTAAATATCAACAATTTTAATGATTAACTTTCCTCTTTTTTAAAATTTTCCAAATATAGAAGGGAAACTAATACAAACTAGTTTTATTTTAATTTAAAACTTATTGCAATATCATCCAAAATTAATAGAAAAATTTCATGAAATTTTGAAACCGTTAAATTCAATAATTTGATAAGTAAAGAAAACTAGTTGGAAACTCAAAATTTTCATGATTTGTAGAGATAATAAGGTATTCATTGAAGAAAAGAAACATCATCCTGTTAATTGGCACTATTTCAAGAAATTGTCGAAAACTGAAAAACTATTTTTTTTTCAATTATTTTTCTTTTACAAATTATTTTTGGTTTTGCGTTCAATTGATAATTTTTTTAAATCTCTACACAAATTAGTTACAATGTGATTACCGAGATGTTCTATTTAATGATTTTTGTAACACGCCCTGTATAAAATCATGTTCTTATTAATATTTCATTTATATCAAGTAGACGATTTTATCTTTAACTATAAGATGCGTTAATCTTTTATAAGAAAGGAAACTAAACAGGGTGTCCCAAAAAATCATTTAAATTTTGCGATTTTAAAATTCTTAAGCAGCCGAAAAAAATATTAGTTCTTAACATTTTTTGTTCAGAATTATGTTTCCTGTCTATAAAAAAATTTAATGGAAAAAAGAGGGATAGATATAAAACCAAGTAAGTTAATAATATTTTTTAATATAAATTCAGGTTTTGTAATAGCTAATTATTGATATAACCTGAAAAATGTTGGTAATCATTATCATATTGAAACATTATTAATAGTGTAACCAAAGATACATCTCTTATAAAAACATTAAAACCAAAGATGCTTTCAGTTAAAACTGCTTTACTTACTTCTCTTTACGTATGTTGACCTGATACTAATACTGGTGCTACAATCAATAAATTCAGTTAGATCAACGCGCAGCAACTTGCGCACACTTTGATTAACTCTCTCAGTTTTATTTATTACCTGTGATAAAAATACTGATTAACTTAAGTGCAAATGAGTATAGAAAAACAAAAAAATATTTTAAGTATGTAATTAGTTCAAATTTACATTTCTGTTAAATTTAATATTAATGAAAATAGTAGGTATATTTCTTAAAAACGGTTACATGTTACATCCGAAGTCAAGAAGCTATTTAAACCTTTTTATTAGTCTAATCTTTTATGAAAACATTAAAATCAAAGTAAAACTCACAATTTTTTAGAGTTCCAGATTTTACAAATCCTCCACAAGAATTGATAAAGAAACTGGATTCGACATAATAAGCTTATAATAATTTTATTTGAAACGCTAAAGAAAGCTGAAGGAAGTAAATTTTCTTGTCTGAAAGGTTACTATATAATTTTATTTTTCATGTAATAAATCTTATCAAGTTTGACAAGTTCCAACATTTTAAATTTAAAACGTATTGTATTAAACTGTATTAATAAGCTTTACCAATTGATCGAATTCATATGCAGTAAACACCTTCGTTCACCCTTAAGCACACTCTTAACTTTATGGTCGACTAAAAGTTTTATTTTAATTATTAAAAAATAGTACTTAGTTCCACTTATATTTTTTCTCCAACATAATAGTTTTAACTAGTTTTACCAATTTTTCACTTAAACTTCGTACATTTTTGAATTTTACTACAAAATTATTCATTTTTCTAATACTATTCCGTTTCACTATGTGATTTGTCCAAATTCAAGAAGTATCTAAAGCTGGAAAATAAATTTGGGTTTTAAGGATAAAAATCCTAATGGAAACAATTTTTAATAATTTATTTAATTTGAAACTTCATCAATTCAAATTAGATATCAGAAAGATAAATATGTAAATATACTGTAATATGAAAAAAAAAGGAAAATAAAAATACTCAAATAAAACTCAGCGAAGTCCAGCCAAGAAAACTTGTATGAAAAAGCTCTAATATTTATACATAAGTAGTATGTATGTTTCCTGTTAAAACTAATTTACTACTTCTGTTTACTTATGTTCACCGGATACTAAAACTAGTGCTGCAGTCAAATAATCAATAATTTCAGTTTGATCAACGCGCAGCGGCTTGCGCACATTTCGATTTACTCATGCAGTAGTATTTTATTTCTGTGTCTGTAATATACAGGGTGTCCCATTTGACGTTGGAGTGTATGGGTATCTTTGTTATTATTGGAGATAGAAAGTCGGTTAAATGGACAAAGTAGTAGAGATTTTTTCGAATATTAATAATTCATTTACAAAAAATTTGAATACCTCATCGTTCCAACGCTATCTTGAAAAAACAAGAAAATACGATTTTCAAAATATGGCTATAACTTCGTTATTATTTTCGGTGGTACCAAAAAATTCTTTTGACTTAATACAGACAATGCAGTAAAACAAATGAATATATTTTTTTCGCCAACGGATTGACCGGAAATGCATCAAACTTATTTATTTCTTATGGCAGCCATATTGGATTTACACATATTCGGAATAAGTGTATTTTTCTGAGTAATTTGATACATCATATGTAATATTTTAAGAAAAATAGAAATAATTTTATTTTACTAACCAAAAATGGCCTTGAATAGATGTAAACTGTCAATACGTATGTGTTAAGATTTATTTTGCATTTAATATTTTAAATAGTTACATTTATGTTATTAACAATTTACATCTCTTAAAGTCCAATGTTAGTTTGTAAAATCAAATAATTTTATTTTTTTTTTAAATATGACATATGATATAAAAAATACTGAATCCGAATATGTGTAAATCCAATAGGGCAGCCGTTAGAAAAAAATAAGTTTGGTTCATATCCGGTCAATCCGTTAGCGAAATAAATATTCATTTGTTTTGCTGCATTGTACACAAAAAATTGTCTGTATTATGTCAAAAAACTTTTTTGATTCCACAGAAAATAAAGAAGTTATAGCCATATTTTAAAAATCGCATTTTCTTGTTTTTTCAAGATGGCGTTGGAACGATGCGATATTCAAATTTTTTGTAAATGAATTATTAATATTCGAAAAAATCTCTACGACTTTATCCATTTAACCGACTTTCTTTCTTCAATAATAACAAAGACACCCATACAGTCCAACGTCAAATGGGACACCCTGTATGTAAAAATACTATTTAACGTTATTACAAATGATTATAGAAAAGTATAATAATATCTAAAATAAATTCCATTTCTGTAAAATTTAATATCAATGAGAATAGTATTTTTGCTGAATAAATAAAAAATCATACCATTAACTAGGAATTTTTTTCATATTTTTTTTTTATTTTTTTGTATATCTACGTATGAGTTTTTAGAAAAATTTAACAAATTTTTCGAAGAATACGTCCATATAAGTAAAGGTAGATAAAAAACAAAAACTTTATAAGAAAAATTAGTCTCCAATATTTAATGAATTACTGACGATTTTTTTTTTCAATTCAGCATAACAATATAACTGTAAATTTATTGTAAAATTATATCTGATCTGAAGACATACAAATTTAGAATTTTGTGTGAATATTTAGAAGAAGTAAATTAAGCAAGTTCCTTAAATAATGAATATAAAAAAAAACTTATTTATATTTATTAAAATTAAAATTTTTTTTATAAAGATATAAAATAAATATTAATAAATCATAGAATAAAACATGAAACATGTTATTTATTTACAATTTACAGTTATTTAAAAGGACATAAATTAAATAATAGCAAGCGAGTCATAGCTCAGGAGCGATAGTCGCCTTTTACTTAGCCTAGTTTGCGCATACTCAATTCTTCTTTTAGTTATGCTAGCCGGATAATAAGAACTAAGTAGTAGTGAAATTAATCAATAATCCTGATGATGCGCAGTAAAATTCTGAGCAGGTTTCGATGCTCTAGTTATATGAACTATGAACAATAATAGTAGCTTAATTTTAAAATTTATGAGCTTCTCTAAAATTTTAAAAAATATAATTTTTGTTATTCCCATTTTGTATTAAAGGTATTTAATTATTTTTTATACCAGGTGGTAAACTAAACATGGGTTCTTTATTTATGAAAATAAAAATTTGAATTTTTTTTCAATTTTATTTTGTTAAATGTATCACTCAATTTTTTTGTTCATAATTTAAGACTATTTTGGAAAAAGAGTGTTTGTGATATATTTTTTTTAATTTTTTTGATAAAAACTACCAAAACTCATTCCAAATAATACAGTGAATTCAAAAAAGACTGAAACCACAACTATGTGAACCAAACATACTCTGTAGTGATTGTAGACTTACTAAGTTGGTGTACCTGTTAGTTTTCAGTCAAATTTAAATCTAATTTGTCACTTTAAACTTTAAACAAAGTATCTCTCAGCAGTTTTTCTTCGCATATTTTTTCAAGTAATTTCTCAGTGTGTTGCAAATTTTATAAAAAGAACAGTGCTTTTCAAAACTAAAATTAGTGCAGTTAAAATATTAACGATTGTTTTTTCACCGGAGCATAATGCATTCATTTCAGTGTAGCCAACTGTGGGAAACTTAGGTTTCCTACCTTGCAATTTCAATGGTTTCAATCTTATTTGAATTCACTATTATTTTATTAAAAGCAGATTTTCAGATATTAATTTTTGAACTGTTCTTAGTAACGTTTTTGAAAATAACGCCTTTTTAAATGCTAAGATGCCGGGTCACTTGGTTTTTCATAAAGAAGATTTCAATACGATTATTTTGGTACGATTATTTTGGTACCCCATATACAGGGTGCCCAGAAATTAAGCGACAAAACTTTAGGAGGGGATTCTATAACTAATTTTAAGAAAAAACTTACTATAAACATATGTCCGATTTCACTTCCTAAGGGAGCTACGGCCCTTGAAATATTGTGTCTAAAAGTAGTTTTTTCGTCATTTATTTGAAAAGGGATTGTAATAGAGATTTAAAATTTGGTATGAATCATAATACACTGAAGATATAGTTTTATCCCTTTTTTCAGATTTTTTGAACCCTCGAAAGGGTAGTTGTAAGGAGGGTTGAGTTTAAAAATAGCGTTAATTTTTTTATGGTTAACATAACAAAATACTTGTTTTAATAATATTATTCCTTATTTAATTCTGGCCAAAAAAATGTACCAATTCGATAGAATGCACCCATTTCAAGAAAATACACTTAAACATTCATATGCAGAGTGCTAATCATATTTTAACATACAATAATTTCGCCACTTTTGTTCTACAATACTCGACTTTAATTATTAGTCACTTAATGAAATGTAGCTATTGTATTAGTTTGAAGAGTTTCTTTAAAATTTGGGGTATTCGTCCTTTGTACTGACAATATTTCAAGGGCTGTAGCCTGTAGCTCCTTTAGGAGGCGAAATCGGACGTATGTTTATAAACAGTTTTTTTTCTTAAAATTATTTGTAGAATCATCTTCTAAAATTTTGCCGCCTAAGTTCTGGACACCCTGTATAATTAATCTAATCAATTGGCTTGTGTTTTTCATATATTTTGTATTCTGGATAGAAAATACTTATAATCTTTAATGATAATAAATATTCTATTCATAATTGGGATATTGGTAAAAGGTTGCAAATATTACTACTTCATTTATCATTACACAGGGTGCATCACGTTGAGGTCAACTAGTTTTACCCCCCAAAAACACAAAAGTAATAATAAATAAAAAAAATTATAGTGTCGCAATTGTATAATAGATACAATCGTTAAATCATAAAAATTGTTCAAAATCACTTCCATTGTTCTCATGTCAAAGTTGGGTTCTCCGTATAGTAACCTGTATTACTCTGTTTAATTCTTCTGGACTAATACGCATTTGCTGTTTCTGGTGTAGTTAAAACTTCGTCTCTAATTTGTCCCCAAAGATTAAAGTCCAGGGGAGTAAGATCCGGTGATCTAGGACACCATTGGATTGGACCATTAGTTCGAATCCGTGCTTATAAAAGTTCCTATGTACAAATATTCCACCACTACTCTAACAGTAGGTGCAGTAGCACCATCTTGCTGGAAATACATTTCAGATAAATTGATTAACGGCAGATCTTCAATTAAATTTCCAATTATTCCATTTTCATATCCAACAATTGAAACTAAACCTTGTTTGAAAATTGGATTCATGAATAATTCTTGTATTTTCTTTTGACCAGTACTTAAGCCTGGTTTACATTGGTCGCGTAAACGGGCGAGTAAGTGGGCGAGTAGGAACGCGAGTTCGAAAACCGACATATATTCGACAAATCTAAACAGTAGGGTAAGTAAAAAGGGCGTTTTTTTACTCAACCTACTATTTATTTACTCGCCCTCCTACTCGCCCACTTACTCCCCCGTTTACTCGACCAATGTAAACTAGGCTTTAGTATTATTTCTATTAAATAATCCTAGGTTAGCAAAAGGGCTCTCATAAGAATATAAAATTTTTCTCGTGCCATTTTCAATAATCAATTGCAAAACTCGAGTCGCTGCGCATTATCATCTTTGTACAAGTGTTGGTGAATTTGGAATTTATAAGAACGATATTTATTCTTAATTATTTTTTTTGAGCTGAACTGTGACTTATGCCTTATTGAGAATTTTTATATTCCGCTCAACCTCGGGTGGTAAAATATGAACTTCATAATTCGGTACTTACGTTTTTGATTTAACGCATTGGTACATGTTTTTTGAGATATACTGAAGCTTTAAATGATAAATCTATTTATTGTTTTTTTGAATACGTAGTTATAAGGTACAAGAATCCATTAAAACACAATTTTTTTACAATAACAAGTACCAAATATCCTCCTTTTATAGTTCCATCTATTCGTAGCTAAAATTCCCAATACAAAAGCGATTTGTCTTTTAAAAGCGGTTGGGTTAAGTTCAACATAGGCAATTATATCAACTTCAGTTTCTTCATTTATTATGAAATTGTCCATATCATTTTCAGGCTCTCCATGGAATTTTGCTTCCAGTTTTGAAAAATACGTTCGGTGTCGTAGATATATCTTCCTGGATAGCGTTTAAGATAGAGTAATCCACGAGCTGTTGCATTTTTTTGACCTTCGCCGTAAAGTAGCAACATGTCAACTTGTTCATATGGCGAATATATTTTAAAAGTTTAATAATTATAACTATCTAAATAAAGAAGTCACAATTGTTCGGTATCGGCGTGTTGTTTGCGCTCTGCAAGTATTTTAGGAAAATAAGTGATTACACTAACAAAAACATTGTAATCCATATGTGTAAAAATAAGGAATCCATCCTTTTTTTATAAAAATAGATTACCTCCAACTATAATCATGGAATGTTCATGTTACGACGTATTACAACTTTTGATTTTTAACGAAGGTATTGAAGACGGCTGCAAACGCAGTCGAAACGTTTTCTAATTAAACGTTGTATTTAAACAATTTTCAAATTATTTTTTTAATATTATAGATAGAAACACACCAACTTTTTTTCTAATAAAATGCATTATTACATAGGTACTTAAAAAAATAAAAAGTTTAACACTAATTCCTAAATCCTATTAATATAAAAACTATATCCTATTACGTATAGCACTTATAAGGTTCATAAAAACAATTAAATATTCAAGATTTATTTTCCAGTTTTATCATCTAACCTAGTGTATTATGGCTTTAACATTGATCGGTGAATTTAATTACTTCCCATTATCTATGTAGATTGTAGATAACATCATGCCTATTATGTATTCAGCATAAAGAACCTCCAATATATTAATGTTTAATTTCAAAATACATTTTTATGTTATCCACTTCCCTTATTATTCTTGGCGGAACTTTGAAAAGGGGTACGCATATGAAAATTTAGGTATATCATGTTCACGTTCTGTTTTGCGTAGAAACTTCGCCTTGTTTATTGCGTTACTTAGCCCTGGGATATTATCTCATTAATATTATATGCCAGGTCATAATTAAATTTTGATATACATCTAATTTTACAAGTCCCTTGTAAAATTAACGTTTTATATCTCTTAAAAATATTGCTTCTATCTTGTATTAAATATTATCGCTGAAATGGTAATTAACTTGCTATTTTATAATTTCGTATCATTGTAACATCTTTTTGATTAATACTAATACAAAATCCTTTTTTTATTTCAACCCTTAATAATTGCTTAGTCACTCAAATTCTTTTAAAGTGTAAAAGGAATAATTATAAAAATTGCCAATTTAATCTAAGCGCTTTTCCTCTTGAGGCCGAGTATGGTAGTAACCACGTGAGGTTACTTGCTATGGGTCTGTCAGTTTTTAGGGAGCTTATATCGTTTAAGGTTCATTTATGTTACTCGGGCACCAATATAAAGTTTAATCATCCAATTTAAATAAATAATATCGATATACACATTTTTGCATGAAAACTATTGTACATATTATTTTTAAATTTCGTTTGTTCATATTTCATGGTTAGCAAATTCGGAAAAATTTAACATAATGCCTTTCTCATTATTAATATTTTTAAATATAAATTAGTTTATGAGTTAAGCGACCATAGCGCCCAATTTAGGACACTGGTTGCCTATAGGAAAAACTAATTTGAATTTCCCTATTCTCTATTCAAAAACCAATTTAGATAAATAAGCCTATAATATGAACTGTCCATTTAGCAAACAGGATTTTCTATTGCACTCTTACACACTGCCGGTAGAGGAAGTGCAAGCGAGAGAAAACTCCCGTTTGCAAAACAGACAGACCTTAGTAAGTTATTTCAATATAGTTTCTATATGATAATAAATTATTTGTTTCAGATTTGATAAGTTTCCTGTTTTTTCATTGATTATTGGTAAGTCTTTACACAAAATTTCCAGTTTAATTTCTATTTATTACTATTTTGAAGTATAATATTAAACATTTTTGTATGAATAAATAAAAGTAACTATATAATTGCTGCTATTCGCGATGAGATAAAAGAAATATTTTATCAATAATAGTTTTTCCATTATTTGAGACATCGTTTAAGAAGTAAACACCACCTTTTAATTTCGGAGAATGAGAACATATTTCAATATTTCTAAATAAAAAATATGGATAAAATGTGTGTTAATAATCAAAAGAATATTGATTTCAATCGATTCCTATTAACTTGAAATTGAAAAACCCCAAGGGGGTAATTAAAATACTCCCTCTGTTTCTTGTAAACACGATATTCTTGTCCCTGATGAGATGTAAAGCTTGAATTTAATGAGAAACTGCATGATATAAATCAAATCACCTTAGATATTTGCTTAGGGGTTGTATAACAATACCGAGTTACAGGAAAATTAACTGAGTTATGCAGATATTGCATATTTTAATTAAAATAACTTTATTAATTAATTTGTTAAGAAATATAAGCAGTTTCCGTATTTTCAAATATAGCAATCGAATTTTATCTTAATTAAATAGGACACACATCAAATGTAATTATTAATTAATAATGGTTATTTACACAACCGGAAAAACTCCAGTAATATTATCCTAAATTTCCAAAAATTTTTTACTATACCTAATCACTTATTAATTAGTAGGTAGATCAGAAAATTTATTATTTTAATATTTTTAAATTCGTGACGTCACAGCTTGGAATTTTGATTGGCAACGTTGAATATAAACGTTATTTTTAAATTTTCAATATTTGCGACCTGCCACGCGCGTTTGGCGTGTTTACTCTATGATTTAATAACGTTTTGCCAAAGATTTCTATGTTCTCTATTGTTATAACATCAGAAAACATAGAATCCAAAATGATCTTTGAAGTAATTTTAACCTTTACTCCATTCAGTTTAAAGATGGTGGGTGGGATATAAGGGTAATACACCAACGTTACAGGTGGACTATTCCAAACTATGACGTTATGAAATATTATTTTTTAGCGTTTATATTGGGAATTCGAGGTACCAACATAGGGCGCTCTACATGTAAAGAAACATGGCGGAAGTGAGGTAGTGTCAAAAACAAGTGTGTTTTTGTTTCAAATCTTGCCAATTATAATCACTTCACAATCTAAAAATTAAAGTACAGTCTTCTGTGACGTTTGACAGGCTTTAAAATGTCACTTTTTATGTTCGTTGATTCTATGGTCACTTTGTACTGCCTAGGAGTAGAAATTACTACTTTGCTCTGACAAGGAATAAAAGCGCGGAGTAGAAATGCATTTTAGGCAACCCAATATACACTAACATTGTAATGTTTGTTGAATGTAAATTAAATGTCAAATTTAAAAAAATTTTATTATATTACTATTTTAAAAATTTCAACGTTTGAAGAATAAATAGCATGTTTTATTCGATGTAAAAGAACTTTTTGTGCCTACTTCTTTTACTCTTAATAAAAAAATATTCTAATAATAATAATTTAAATCAATAATTATTTATTGATGAAGACAATTGGTGCACACCACACTAAAATCGATCACGTAGCTGCTTTAGGAAAACATGGCTGTTGATTGCTAAAATAGTATATTTAGGTAATCCAAAATCTCTGAGGCAAAAATTTACTATGAATGAAACACAAATAATTCTTTCTGTAATACAATTGATTACTTCTGAAATACAAATCAAGTATGATAGCAATCTGAAATTAAATTGATGACAGGATTAGTATTAAGTATCTCATATTTTTACAAAAATTGCGTTTTTCCAAAATATACTTTAGTCTTTGCATTTTATGAAGCACAATCTCGCTTTGTTACAACAATAAAATGCAGCTTTACAATTATAAATTTAGTAATTTTTGTAATGTTTTTAAATCTTGGGAGGGTGGTGAAAGACACATGATCACTCCTTTTGATAATTTTAAATGACGTAAATAACATGAATTTAATTTTCCCAATTAAAAAAACTAATGAGTACCCTACTCACAATAATTGATTTTTTCATTTTATAAACCTTCATTTAAAAATTAAATAACAATTTAGAAGTTTAAATCTATTTCAATTTATATTGACATCCATTTAAATTTTGATGAGAGATTTGAACTTAAAATATATATTGACATTCGACATGAATTTGTATCTTTTATTTTCAATGAAAAATAAAACCTTTATTTCCAATAATTAATTTCTTTATCATATTATGTCCTATAAAATTGACACGAATACAATTATATACATAGACTGATTGATTATTTTATTTGAAATTTTATTTTAGGAAGAAATATATTTATTTATTTTTTGTCTGTGTACAAATTTATTTTTGTTCTGGTATGAATAATAACTTCATTTCTTTTAGCTGGAATTAAATATTGGTACAATCAATTTTTTTAAATTATTTGGTACATAAAGAAATTTTTGTGCTCGTGTGTAGATTCTTTCATTAAAAAAAACTCCAACATGTAATAATTAAACATGGATGACGCCAAATTTTGTATGTTTTATTTTAAAATAACTTTTAAGATCTAAATAATATGCATCAATAAAAATTTTGAGGTTTTATAAAAAAATTTAAACTGCCAAATTGCAATTTGCGACGTTTTTTATTTAAAATTGATTAAGGGGTGTTTGCACCATTGTACCTTAAGAGGATAGAGAGTCAAATTAATTTTTACGTTACTTACATTTTCTAAATTCAAAATGATTAATAATATTATAGATAATATTTATTTATTGTTAGTTAAAATTAAAGAAAATATTAAGGATAGAGAGTCAAATTAAATTGCAGCGAATTTTGCAAAGATTGTACCAATATGGGTACAGATACAAAAAAAAAAAGTAAAATTGAATGTGAAAGTAGAATGATTTCTTAAGGGCCGTAGAAAGCGATATTTTTGTATTTTAACTTTAAACACCCCATAATAAAATCTCCAATAATGCAAAATAATTGAATTGGCTAATAAGTGACATTGCTGATCTGGATTAATGTTAAATTTATTACAATTAAGTTGGATACAAGAAGTTTACCCAAGAGTTTTACTCAACTATTCAAAATAATTGAGTTTTTAACGTTCCATTTTCACAGCTAAAATTTTATGATTTTAAAATTTTCTTCTTCGAGGGCCCTAGAATATACTATTATTTAACCAATGCAAAAAAGACTTTAAAAAATGTCAAAGACGTGGATGTAATTTGTGTAAAATTATACCCATTTTTACAGTAAAAATTATTGATATTCGCTTCAAAGTTTAAAGAATTTGTTTATTAATAATAGATTCTTTTTCCATTGTGTGAGACGTCATTTTAGGAGTAAACACCATCTGTTAACTTGCCAGAAATGGAAACTAATATTTCTCGTCAGATTTGACTCCCTATCGCCTTAATTATTGAGTGACACTAAAAGTCTCATGTGAAAGTTTGTTCTTAGCACCATTTTCTTAAGGAACACTTCCTGAGTAGAAACACGATATTGCGACAATGTTGTGATAATATCGTACACATTATTGTAAACATTGTGTCACAATATTTGCACATGTTAAAATGTTGACGCAAATAATATTGTGAGTATATCTTTTTATTATAGTGACAATATTGTGAAAACGTTGTGACAACATTGTGCGTAAATTCTGATAACGTTGTGGTGCAAATATTGTGGTAATATTTTTAATAATAAATAATTCGATAGAAAGACAAACGTTTTAATTTAAAATATATTTATTCAGCAGATCCAAGATCCAATGGGATTTTCTGTAGTGTGTTCTTACTGGCAATACTGTCCTGACATTATTAGGCGTTATTACCTAGGTATTGAAGTTTCCATTTTCTGAAAGTATATAATATTATTTAACACATATTAACTACATTAAATTATAAACTAATTAAAGCAGATTTACTAATATATAATTCTATTTTTGTCTTTAAAACTAAACTTGCTTTAAATTAAGTTATTCTTGTATAAAAATTCTAAGTGATTTTTTTAATTCAGCCATCCAAAACTAATAAAATATGTTACACAGAAAGTAAACTTACCGTGATGAAATAAAAAATTGTTCAAAATTGCACTGCAAACTTTGCACTTTAATCACACTTGTGAGTAAAAATGGCATATTTAAGCGTCTAGGCAGTCTAGAGTCATCATCAAACAAACTAGTAACTGAAAGAGGGATGTGTATTTAAGTTGGACCATGCGCAGATTATAGTATGTCTTCTTGGAATATCTGTAATTGGCTTTGAAGTCTATTCAAAATTTATTCATTTTCACTATTGGTAAAATCAACACACAATTAATTTTTTTGTATTATTATTATTATAAGCAGTTAATAATAATGATGATCTAAAGAGGCATATGGATAAAAACTATTGTGTACATTTTAATTCTAAAAACATAAAAACTGGATAGTAAAGAACTTATTTACAAATAAAACAAATATTAATTAATATCCAAATTTTACATTTACACAACATTGTGTTTACAACATTACTAAAATGATGCGGTAAATTTAATATTTACAAAATATTGTAAAAAGTTGTTTAGACAATATGATAAGAACCATATTGTCTAAATGTCGCTGGAATGTTGTACTCATAATATTGTACTTCCATTGTTTCACAATATTGTGAATATAGTGTGAATATATTGAAAAACGATATCACTAATTAACTATATTGCCACAACATTACCACAAGCTAAACACAATTTTGATTTTTACAGGGGTTATATGTACCGAAAGAACACTTTAATTTTAATTCTGGGACTTAGTTTTCCTTAACCTTGCTGCTTTGAAATTTAAAAAAATTATATTATTAAACCTAAGGAATATTCATTTTATAAAGTATTTGAGGTCAAATACTCGTAGCTTTATAACATAATGTAGATGTCTTATAAATTATAAACATTGAAAATCTAGTTTCTTAAGTAAAATTTAATCCATAACCTTCAAAGGTTGCCAGTAACAAGACAGAAGAAGATTATATGTTTCACAGATTGCAGTACTTTGGTTAAACGTGGAATATCAATATACAGGGTGTAAGCAAATGTATGCAAAAAATCAGGAGGCGATTCCTAAATCTAAGATGAAAGTAAAAAATAAATTTTTACTTTTTTTAAATTTTTCTTTTTGATTTTTTTTTTATACTGAATACTAATTTTATCTTATCACAAATTTAAAACGTAGAGTCCTCCAAATTTATAAAAGGTTTAGAAGTTATGCTAGAAAACAAGAAAAAATAAAGAAACTTTAACACATTCTGCATCAAAAATGAACATTATAAAGAAAAAAATTATTGAGAAAAGTAGGTCACATTTTTCAAACATCAAAAAAAATATTTTTTACTTTTATCTTAGTTTTAGCCAAGTAATCGCCTCCTGATTGTTTTGCATACATTTGCTTATACCCTGCATGATAAAGACAATATTAAATTACAATTAAGTTCTTATAATAAACCGAATCATAGTAACTAGAGCATAAAATTATTTTCTTTCAAATTTGAACAATAAAGAAGTTCTTGAGCAAAAACTTAGTATGTGATAGTTCTAATCATATTCGTGTGTATTCAACAACCGTGATGAAAAACTTAGAGACGTCGTTAACTTTAAGCACTTAATTAAAAAACGCATTTTACTGGGATTTTGTACAATAGTTTAGATTAAACCTAAAAACATTAACATTTAAGAAATAATTGTAAAAACAAACCACCTCAAGACAAAGTTAATCTACAGGTATACAGGGTGTTTCTGAATAAGTGTCGAATAATCTAGGAATGGGTTTTTGGACCAAATTTAAGACAAAAAGTGAGAATATTTTTTTCACTAAAATGCTCCATTTCGAAAATGCAGGGCATTGAAATTTACTAATTTTTTTCAAGTTTTTAACATAAAATCTTTATTTTTAATAATAATTGGCTCAAATTTTGCACATACCTTACTATTAGCAGCCGCATTGAGATGAATTAGAAAATTTTCAAAAAAAGTTGGGATGAAGTTTTTCGGGTGAATTAACCCTTTGAACCCTCCTTAACTTTTTTTGTACAACATCATGGTTATGAAAAAAATTAAGTATTCACTTTTTTACACGTTTTTATAACTTTTTGCTCGCTTTAACCTTTTTGATAACTTGTTGCGTTTAGAAGTTAGGGGTAAAATAAAACACTTCAAGTTTCTAAATGTCTACAAAATTAAATTAAATTATTTTATTTCTGTGCAAAATAAGATAAAATTAGGAATGTTTTGGATAATATAAGTTTAATTAAGAGTCTGGAAAAAAAAATTCTTCAAAAAAAATGAAAATATGAAAAAACAATTCTGAAAAAAATGAGTTAACTTCAATGCTCTGCATTTCCGAAATGAAGCATTTTAGCGAAAAAAATTATTCCAACTTTTTGTCTTAAAATTGGTCCAAAAACCCATTCCTAAATTATTCGACACGCGTTCAGAAACACCCTGTATAATGAACAATCATTTAAATTTTAATTGTTACTTCCAAATAAGATAGCAAACTAGAAATTAATTTTATACTAATAAAAAAAACTAGAATTCCTTGTATCCAACTTTATTATAACTTTAAACGACTAGTTTCGGGCTAACCCATCATTAGGTATAAATAATTATATTCATAAAATTATCAATATTCAACCATCTCATTGAATATTGATAATTTTATGAATATAATTATTTATACCTGATGATGGGTTAGCCCGAAACTGGATACGAGGAATTCTTGTTTTTTATTAGTATAATTAACGATCCAAATATTTAACATCAATCTTCAAGTTTGTTTAGAAATTAATTTGTATAATTTAAAAACATAGTTATGCAAAATTTCAGTCAATTTAAGGATTTTCATTTACTTATTCTTATAGATTTTACAATGTGGTCAAACCTTTTCCTAAAATATACTTTGTAGTAAAATTTTTTGCGATTTTAATGTTACTAGATTTGTATACCCGTTGAAATCTAACTTCTATCTTTTCCACTATTTTATAGATCAGTCATGAAAATCTGTATTCTCGTATATTGAAGGAAGAGATTCTATCACACGATTTATGTAACAGTGTTGCCTTGTTATTCCAATCAATGAAAATATTCAAATTAGGTGAAAATGAGGTGAAATCAAATGAAATTTTTTATCAGTTACTTTATTTTCCGTCAATTTGCAAGTTTTTACATTAATACGAAATACAAATATATTAATTCCTAGTTATTTTTTACTCATGGTTATTTGCTAAAAAAAACTTAAAGGACAACATTCGAAAATTTAAAATGATTGGCACAAACAAGAAAATTCAAAATTGAATTTTAGAATGAAAAATAAATAAGGTGAAGAAAATAAATTGAAGAATTTTCCTTTTTTCCTTAAAAAATCGACTATTTTCTCCTATATACCCAGTAGAATAAATTTCGCTAACATAATGCATAATGCGACATTTTGAATTCCTAGCAAATGATTTAAAATGTTTGAAACTATTTAATTTTTTTACCTTTTCCTGCAACCCTTTTACAAAAGTAAAACTACATAATATCTTTGGTTTGGCATTAAATAAAATCAGCATTTCTCTGAAAATCTGTCTTGTTACCAAAAAAATGATCGCTACTTCCACAAACGAAATTTTCAAATATTCAGGTATTAATAGCAACTTCCTAGACACCCGCGATAAATTTTCCGTTGGAGATAATAACAAGGAATAGAAAATCCATCCCACTTTTCTGGAGCTTTTTTGCAAATTATGACCAAATAACTGATAATTAATGCGAATCCCTAGAGGGCGCGCGAATCATGATATCGAGCATTAGTTCTGCAGTCATAACTCAAGTTTTCCTCGTTAGAATTTCAATTTTTTTTCAGATTTATAATTTTAATTGATTGGGCTACACCCTGGCAGAGAGTTACCTTCTGCAACCTAGCACTCAATCATCTACAAAAAAATTATACAAAAATGTTGTTCGTACTAGCTTTTATGGCTTCAGAACTAAACCACTATATTTTCCGTTTAGTAAATTGCTCTTAAGAAATACAGATACAATTTGATCATAATTTTTTGTTAAAATCAAAATTTTATAGTCGCAAGTAATTATTGTGTAATTACTTTAAGTGAAATGATATTTTATAGCTTCATCATGAAAATTAATTTTACAGCTATGAGTATACAACGCCTCTAAATACTGCTTTGGGTAAATGCTAAATTAATATCATCAAGAATGATATTAGTCATTGTATTTTAAAGGCAATTATGTCCTTGATATTAATTTGTTGTCAAGGACATTATTTTAGATTTACAAGCAGCGTTTATACGTGTAATAATTCGCCACTTATTGCATGTAATAATTTAAGGGCATTTTAATTATTGAAGCTGTAATTAATTTTGGGAAGTATATTCACCCAAACCCAAGTTGTTTATTACTGTGGTTTTGTTGAAAAGGCAGATAGATCTACATAAATGAAAGTAACAAGAATTTAAAGATACTGTTATGTTAGCACGTGAAGTCTTGTTAATTCAATTTATAAACTTTATAATATATACCCTTAGAAACTTAGAGAATTACAAACTATACAAGAAAGTTGAGTTCTTGCGTAATTCAGACTAGGCGTAAGAATTGGAAGTCGTTGTAATAACTTCCTCTCAACTAACAAATGTATTTTTGTTGGCAAAAAATTACATGAATCGTTTTTTCGTCTCAGAGAATGGGTGTTATTTATCGCCAGATATGTTTACGTCAGACGCTGAGGGGTAAAACGAAACAACTGAAAAAGCCTAGCCAGCCTATCGATTTTTATCGCGCCGTTGTAATAAAAAAAGTTTTTTAGCGAGATTCTTTTCCGCCAGGTTCTAATTGTGACAAGGGTAAAGGTAGGTGTAGTGTTTTACTTCCTTCTCAAAAGTTTTCCACTTATCGTAACTGACGTATTGAGTTTGGGCTGTTTTTCCCATTTCGTTCCAACTTTCCGTTACTTTTGTATCAACTATATACTCGACAGTTGTAAAAACATATTGATGTTATGAAGTTGAATCAAGTTTTATTAATCGTTAATTTTGGCAGTAAAAATTATTTGACGCTCTTCACGTTGATTAATTAATTTACTAGAATGGTGGGTTTTGTGGGTTTAGAGAAAAGGTTGGTCGTAATTTGATTAGGCTGAAGAAGGCTTAGGGCGACGTGAGGTCAGCAAATGTGGAGCTCGTTAATCAGAAGGTCGCGGTCCAGACCTCACGTACTTAACCAACACCAACTAGTCCCTTATAGGTCTTGTTGGACCCTCTGGCATCAATTCTTGTCCTTTAATTGTTTCTTATACATATCCAATAGCAAATCATTAACAATGGAACTGTATTAATGAAGTTAAACAATTTATGTTTTTCTAAAATGAAATGGAATATGGTACGCTTATAATATTGTGGATTCATAATATAAAGAGTAAACTTAATATGGTTTATTTACGGATAATTTTATTTGCAACCACGATGAAAGCTACATCCCGAAAGCAAATTCGGTCAGTTGCTAAAACTTTATTCAATAATATTATGTGGGAACTTCTTGTTTGTTTATTCGGCCATTGCCCGATGCATAAAACCCACGATGTGTTGTGGGTTTGCAGATTACCTATAAAAAAATTATTAAAAAATTATTCAATATAAAATAAATTTAATAGCGCTTTGTTTAACTAGGAGTAAAACTTACATTTGTGACGAATCATACAATTACGGAAAAACAACAAAACAATCACGCCTATTAAAATATTGCATCTGATTTCACTGTCCTGATTTAATTATAATCTTTCATTAGGTAAGTTTAAAAAGTACCTATGTATAATTACAATATTTAGTAATTTACAATGTCATTACTTTTTAAAATATTCACATGCATATTTTTGTATACAGGGTGTCCCGTAACTTATGCATAATAATGAATTGTCACCAAAACAAGCAACTTTTGTTAATAAACCCATGTCCGGAAATTAATCGTTAAAGTACTAGAGTAAATAAAAAAAGATTTAATTAAATTATTTATTTATATACAGTGCGGACATAAAGAAAATCCCCCCCCCCCCTGCTAACTTTTGAACGGTTATGTTTTCGATTCTTAAAATTTGTCCACTAAAGTATTTAATTGCGAACTTTCTAATAAAGGTATTTTTGAATTTGTGGAACTTCCGGTTATACCGGAAGTGGATGGCAACTTTCTTATTTTAAATGGAACACCCAGTATATTTTTGCATTTTCGTGTTCTCCATAAAAATACTATCAAATAGACCTGGCATAGTGTGGTCTACGATTAATACTTTCGGAATTACGCTCATTTGAAAATCGCATTTTTATGCAACTTCATTTACACTAGAAGTTGGACCCAAGTTTCCTTATTTTAAATGATTTTTTTTGCAATTAAGTTAATAACATTAAACTTAAATAAACTTTTTATCCCAGAGATTTCCTGTAGATTTTATTACTGTCAAGAGGTTGAAAGTGGTTATGTTAATCAGCAAAATTAACGAACCTACTATTAAACAGAATTTTGTTTATATTTAATATTATTAACTTAATTGCAAAATATTTCATTTAAAATAATGAAGTTGGGGCAGTTGGGTCCAACTTCCGGTGTAAATGAAGTTGCATAAAAAAGCGATTTTCAAATGGGCGTAATTCCGAAAGTATTAATCGTTGACCACACTATGCTAGGTCAATTTAATGGTATTTTTATGGAGAACACGAAAATGTAAAAATATACTGGGTGTTCCATTCAAAATAAGAAAGTTGCCATCCACTTTCGGTATAACCGGAAGTTCCACAAAATCAAAAATACCTTTATTAGAAAGTTCGCAAATAGATTCCTAGGTAGACAAGTTTTCAGAATCAAAAACATAACCGTTGAAAAGTTTGCAGGGGGGGATTTACTTTATGTCCGCACGGTATATATTATTATATTATTTATATATTTATTTATATGTATTTACAAAAATTGTTCAAAGTTTGCCCATTGTGTTCGATACATAAGGTAGCACGATGGTTCATTGATGTTCGAACACTATGGAATAGCACAGGTATGTGTGAAACAAGGGCACAAGCAAGTTCTTCTCAGTATTGACCGGCGTCTCGTACACCAGACTTTTTAAATGTCCCCAGAGGAAAAGGTCTAAACAAGTTAGATCAGGAGATGGTGCAGGCCAATGAACAAGTCCTCCGACCAATCCTGCGGTTGGGAAAAACTTCGTCAAGGAACTGGCGAACATTCAAAGTAAAATGAGCAGGACACCCATCGTTTTGAAACAACATACCACACGTCTAATATTAAGTGGTACTTCGTCCAACAGATCTGGCAAAACTTCTTCCAAGAACTGACCATACATCAAACCATTCAACCTTGGTGGAAGCAGGTATGGACCAATTAAATTGTCTCCCACAATGCCAGCCCAAACATTTATGGAATATTGATTTTGATTTCGCCGACGGGATACAACATGAGGATTTTCCTGAGCCCAAATATGGCTATGTAATAGCCATCCCTCGTGAAGCACGCTTCATCCAACCAAATTCAGGTTGATTTAGATGCTGCTGTAACCACCAGCGGGAAAAATACTCGGAGAGGATAGTCTGCGGGAACCAAAGCTTGAACACTCTGCAGGGAGTATGGATGAAGCAAATCTTCATGGAGAACTCTCCAAACGGATGTTCTCGTTGCACCCATATTATGTTTAATGGTACGAACACTTGTTGTTTGATTACTTCTTCCTCAAATTGGATTGTGCGAATTGAACGTGGATGACCCCCTCTTCCATGGGGTACGATGGAACTAGTTTCCTGGAGACGACTGTGAATCCTTTGAGACAAGGTACAATACGGTTGACGACGTTGAGGAAGTCTCTGCCTATACAGCGAGTTTCTCAATAAATAAGATGCATATCAGCAAGTTCGGAATTTGAAAAATTTGTCAATTTGGAAATAATAAAAATAATAATAATAGTAAAATTATTAACCAATGTAACAGTACACAATATCACACCGAATTTGGCTGCGAGACACAGAACTCGAAAACTCATTATTATCGTATTTAAAAATTGTATACTCCAAATTTGAATCGTATTTTTAAAGTATTGTATCGGTTACGCACAATGTAAGGCATTCTAAATTTAGAAAAAATTATGAATACAAAGAGCTAAAATTACAATGAAAAAAACACTTATTTGTAAATTTTTTAAGAAAAAAAAAATTTCAACCTAGTGCCTTAACGGTTCATTTCCGGACATGGGTTTATTAAAAAAGTTTCTTGTTTTGGTGTCCTCTATAACCCCTTTCATTATTATGCATAAGTTACGGGACACACAGTATATGATATGCTATTAGTAAATTAAATATTAGGAGTCACTTTTAAAGTATGCTAAATAAGGTGCTACGGGAACTCCAATAACTCATAAATCACTTTATATTTTTATACCAAATTTTAGACGGCTTTAAAACTATTTATCAGAACCAAATTATCGAAAAAGAATTAAGAAATATTAACAGTAAGTATATTTTTTAAAAATTTCTCAACAACCAATCAAAGTATGAAGCTAATTTCGCCATATTAAGCTAATACAAGAAATATGAATCGATTAGTATCATAAACATGACAATAAAAAATTTCTTTGACCAGTTATTATGGTTCTACGAAACGTTGTTTTTGCGTAAAAGTAGCCCGATTTCAACGCAGCAACAACAAAAAATCCATAAACATAAATAATATGCACAATAGATTTCAATTATGATGCAAAACTGTGTATATTGTTGTTATTATTTAATAAAATAGGGTATTTCATTTTTAAATCGGTGTGCGGCCGAAATTTTCTTCGTTTTTAATTTAATTTTAAAACATTAATTTTCTGAATTTTTATTTTTTTAAATTCTTTATTATTTTAGTTTCTTGATTCATCATTTGGTTGATTTATAATTGAATTTTAACTCAATCAAATTAACTTGTAAATTATAGTTTAAGTTAGTTTCCCTTGAGCTACAATCTACAAAATACTGCAGGCCAACTAAGATATAATATGAGTAAAATATAAATATACTTTGGTAAATTAGAAACTATTAATATAGTCTACGTCTACTCCTTATAATAATTTATTACAAAATATAATATTAGTATGAAAAGTTAAATTAACAAACTTTCGTTTTTGTTATTACAAACTTAAATTAAATTTTTCGCAAAACGTTTAGATTTACAAAACATGAGACTTTCAGATTTGTAACTAGAATGCACTTTTTAATATAAAAATAATGAGTACCTTCTCAGCTTATTTTTGAGGAGGTAACAAATGGCAATATGTAATAGATGAGTTATTTGAAACTTATCAAAAAGTGACACAATTTAACGCGCTAAAGCAGAAAAAGCTGAAATAAAACTAATAGTAATATTTTTTCCAAAAGAACTTATTTCCTTGATAATTTATGTTGTAAAAAATAATTTATAAAAATCCAAATTATTCGGGAAATTTTTTTAGCATTAAATATATTGGATTATGGGTTAATCAAAGTATAATTAGGGAGTTTTGTTTAATTATACAAGGTGTCCCGTAATAACGTGGACAGGCATAGTAAAACGTGTTTGTCACCTCAAATTAAGATGACAAGTTCCTCTAACACTTTGCCCAAAAATGTTTCCCTGCAAAGTTAAAATTCACTTTTCAAAAAATAAAAATCCACATAACTTTTCTTACTATGAAGGTAACTCGATAAAAACCGCCATAGGGGGCTACTTTTAAGTTCTCAATTATTTGGTATTGTAGTTTTGCCATTTCGCATTCATTTACTATGGTAGATAGTCCACCATTATAAAAAATGGATCGCTATACGACACAACAACGCATTCTTATTGTTAAACGTTATTTTAAAACTGGTAAAAGTTTGACTTGACTCCCTCAATTCACAAATTGCGTCCACTTTTTGGTGGGTAAAATATTTCAAATGCATCCACTATGAACAGAAAATCAAAAAATTCAAGGAGACTGGGCATTTGGAATTGGACAATTTTTCTTCGGGAACGCTGCCGGGAATGCACAAACTGTCAATGGTGATCCCAGTTTTTTGTACCTCAAATTCATGGTATGGAACTCGAAGACGTGTGTTTCAAACAGGACCGTGCCACTTGTCACACAATGCGTGAAACAATAGCATTATTGGACGAGACATTGCCTGGCCCGTTTGGGCGACCAGAATTGCCCAACATGTCCACGACCACCCAAGCCTTGAAAGAGGAGATTAGATACTGTATCGCTGAAATCCAGCCACCAGTTATACCTAACCGTGATTGAAAATTTCCTCAAAAGAATGAAAGTGAGCCAGGGAATTCGAGACGGACATAGGACATTTATCAGATTTGTTTTTTCATACATAATTCCCACATGTCTACTCTATGATTCTAGATTTTTATGTTCTTATTTTTTTTAAGTCCAGCATCTCTTAACATCAAACTTTTTCTGGATGTAAAGTATTAAGTTTTCTTTCTATACAAAAACGTGATATTGATAGAAGAGCTAGTAAATCAACTGTATTTTCTTTATACTCTCTCGGGGACATAATTTAATAATTTCTCAAATTACTTAAATTTGTTCTTTACATGTATTTCTGTTTGGCGTTTAAAAATTTTAAGAAATTATGATTTAGGTTTCCAAAATGTCAAGTACTTAAACTTAATTTATTTATTTTCTATATCTGTATTTATTATTACTACATGCATATAGTGACAAATAGTATTCGCATCTCTTCAATATGGACTTAATAGTTACAATACCGTTTTGAATGTGAGCGTATTGTACACACCTACGCTTTGTTCCTCTGAAATATGCACTCCATTTACCTACAAAAAGCAGGCACCATACATGCATAAACTAATGCGATAAAAGGGGACAATGTGGCAGCAAAAAAGTGTTATTAATCTTGTGAAATGCATCCGGAGAAGATACAAGCCTTTCCATACCAAAGTGGTGGGCATTTGTTACACTTATCTGATATTTTGCAAGTGTGAACAATTTTAAAATGGAGGTGATGTTTTATCGAATGTGTATGTACCTGTCTGTTTGGATTTTAGAGCATATTCCCTGGAGACTAATGTGACAAAACGAGGCTCACATGCCCACAACAGAACAAATGACCCTGTATTACTCACACATTGCTTTGCATACTCTGGGATTACATGCTCTAAACTCCCAACGTTTTTCAACAAGACTTCTATACAAACATATTACGCAAAACAAACTTCCTTAAACGACGCTTTCTTGTTATTATAATGTAACTACACAATATTAACACCACATTTATTAAACAGGTTTACATTCTGCATTAAATTTAATTAAACCTCATACAAACTTTGTAACTTATTTCTGATAAAAAACACAATAACTAGACTAGACAAAGCATCCTTATTTTTAACAAAATATATAAATAATAAAAAGTATTTTTAATTAAATTTCTGATGAATGGATTTTTAAGCTAGTTTATTTATGTTCATAAAATGAGAGAATTCTTGTCTGTATCAGCTTGCAAAAAATTGTGAGAAATAAAAAGTAGTTTAGATCGGTATTTTTTAATCAGAACAAGTATACAATATGTATATAAAACACAAATAAAGAGCCATTTTAGACAATAATAAATTCCTGATAAATTTTTAAATTTTATAAAAAGCTAAATTATTTTTTATATCAGCAAACAGTCTTCTGCAATCTATACAAAAAACCTTACAGATATTTTCTAAAAATACTTATTGTTAATTTTCTACAGAATCAACCAACCACTGCATCTTAGCAACATACTGTCGCACAGTGAGAAAAATGACCGAATTTCAATTTTAATGAAAATTAGTTTATAGATATTTTTACTTTTTGAATTATTATTTTTTGGAGCAAAAACGAAAAAATTGAATATTTTACAAGCTAGATTTCGTTATTACTAAACGAGTTTGAATAAATTTTAAGTAGGCAATTAAAATATACAGGGTGGTGATAAAGTTTGGAACCAAGGTCATATCTTCCGTAAAAAATTTTTTTTGTAAAAATCGCTCGGACAGGTCAATTTTTGTTTTAAAAATGCCATCTTTTGGAATGAAAAAAATATTCATGACGTCACTGATAACTTCACTATGACGTCATCATCAATTTTTTTAAATGGAAACCCCTACTTTTTTTACACATTTTTCATAGACCTTTTTATCATATTAATGATCACATAAAAATATTTAAAAAAATTTCAACCATTTTTGAAAAAAAAATAAATTTACTCAAAAAAAAAATTATTAATTCTCAATGAAAATATTACAAAAAAAAGTAAATTTTTAATTTACAAGTAACAAATTTTAACGAAAATGTTCAAATTGTTCCCCATTCGAGTGTAGACACCCTGAATACTATTGTTAATAGCTTCTTCGTCAATTTGTTCCAATTCCGTCCAAATTCTAAGCTCCAATTCTTGTAAATTATTAGGTCTATTGAAATAAACTTTTGATTTTAAATGTCCCCACAAAAAAAATCTAAGGGCGTTAGGTCGGGAGATCGCGGAGGCCACTCAATTGGTCCCCTCCGACCTATCCATTTGTTGGGAAACGTGGTGTTAAGGAATTCTCGCACCGCCCTGCCAAAGTGTGGAGGAGCCCCATCTTGTTGATACCAAATGTTTTGGTTAGGAATGTTGCGATTTTCATAATTGGGGAAAATACGAAGTAAAACTGGTAGCAAATCAGTCCGCAAAAAATTCAAGTATCTTTCGGCAGTAAGGTTTTCATTAAAAAAGTAAGGTCCTATAAAACGTCTGCCAATCATTCCCACCCATATATTTAACTTTCCCTGTCTTTGACTATGGGATTCTACGGCCCAATGAGGATTTTCCTGTGACCAATACCTACAATTATGTCGATTCACTGATCCATTCAAGTGAAAGGTAGCTTCATCGGAGAAAATTATACTACTTAAAAAATTTGGATTTTGATCACATCGCGGCATCATTTCTTCACAAAATTGCAGTCGGCGATCGGGATCATCTTCATTTAACTCTTTTATGAGTTTTATTTTGTATGGGTGATACTTTTCCTTTTTTAATAATTTTGCGACATAGGAATGATCCACATTATTATTTCTTGAAATATCTCTTATTGAAATATTGGGATTTTCTTCAATCGCAAGTAATAAATTTAATTTGGTTTCTTCATTCACTTGAGGCCGTCCTTGTCGAGGCAAATCTCCTACAGATCCTGTTTCTGAAAATTTGGTAACTAACTTACTTACTGTAGATCTTGAGATTTGCGGTCTATTTGGATATTGCTCATTAAACAAAGCACAAGCTTCCCCATGGGTTCTTTTTCTATCGCCGTATCCTACCATAATTAAAATTTCGATTCTTTCGCGTTCGCTTAAACGAGGCATTTTTAATTTCGCAAAACTTAATAATTGTTGATTATTATTAAACAAACGAAGTAAGCTATTCAAGCATTGGTAAATGGATTTAAAATTCCATACAAAAAGCCATACAAAATAACGTCAACTAAAGCACTTTTATAAAGACAATTTTTATTTCAATAAATTTTGAATATCAAAAGCTTTTTCAAATTTATAATAAATTACAATTTTATTTAAAGTTTATTATTACTCAAACATTTTATTTTAATTACCTTTTTCATTAAAAGTTATTTAAAATTAGTTTTAAGAAAATTCCAATTTTGTAAAGAAGAACAATTCGAATATTTTCAATAAAAATTTGTTAATTTTAAACTAAAATTTAGTTGAATTTATTTTTCTTGCCATATTTTCATTGAGAATTAATAATTTTTTTTTTGAGTAAATTTATTTTTTATTTCAAAAATGGTTGAAATTTTTTTAAATATTTTTATGTGATCATTAATATGATAAAAAGGTCTATGAAAAATGTGTAAAAAAAGTAGGGGTTTCCATTTAAAAAAATTGATGATGACGTCATAGTGAAGTTATCAGAGACGTCATGAATATTTTTTTCATTCCAAAAGGTGGCATTTTTAAAACAAAAATTGACCTGTCCGAGCGATTTTTACGGAAGTTATGACCTTGGTTCCAAACTTTATCACCACCCTGTATATGCTTTGATACACATAGTCCATTTTTCAAAACCAAATTCGGACAACTACAAAACAAACAGTGATCAATGGAGCACCAAAGCTAGAGCGAGCACAAGTATCAAGAACGCCACAAATGCACTTTCAGCAGGCATTTTTCCCACTTTGTGCCGTCCTAAAGGCAGTAACTACAATTTGTTAGGTTCGAGAAAACGCACATTTTTTGATATAAGGTACACATACTGCTAATTGCAGAAATTATTTTAAGCTAAGGCAGTGTTCTCTCGGCTTTTCTAGTAATGTAAGCCGTTTGGTAAGCTCATAATAAAGCTAAAAAGCAGGTAAACTCCAAATTGGAAAAAAAAACTTCAGTACCATTTAAGTTACGGTGGCAGCATACATAGTTATATTATTTCTCAAATTAACTACATTTCTATAAAACAATCATTGCCATTTTCTTAAACCATGAATAGATTATACTGGATTTAATTATAAAAAATGGCTAACTAACATTGATTTATTTGCAGCTAGTATAGGACAAGAAAATTGGTGCACTGTTCGAACTGGTAATGATATAGAAAAGGAGACTTTTGTTTGGCATGTTTATGTACCATTTTCATATGAGCTTTCCTTATACTAACACTAATAATAAGAAAATAAAAAAAGTCTATTCTATATATAGCTCAAAAGTTCCCACTAGAAACAGGTAAGAGATACCCAAAAGCATTACAAATGCTATGTTATTGAAGGTTTGTCAAATAAATGCAAATTTCTAATGTATTTAATACGTACTTTTTTATCAGGTAAAAATCTTTCTAAAAATCACAAATTATTGAGCCTAATAGTACCTACTCATATCGAAAAATAAATCCTGAATAGATAATCGCCATAATGTGGTTGGTTTGTATTTGGATTTTTTTAGCTTTTGACACTGTGCATCATAGTACATTTTTTTAATTAATTGTCGGCTTATATGGGATCTAGTTTTCGATTGTGATAAGTGCTAATTTTCTTATAGTATTTGTAAAATTTACGTTAATTTTTTTTGAAACCTCACTATGTTTATATCGGAAATAATTGAAGTTTCAGCTGTATGCGAGGTTCCAATCCAATTTAAGATTTATATCACATCAGAAATACCAGTCATAAGTTCCGATGGTAACATGAGAATTCGTAAGATCTAACAATCCAAAAAACGCCAAGTAAAGTATTTCTATCACATTTTCCAAAAGCTCCTCCCATGAAAAAATAAGCAGGGGTTGAAAAAAAATATGTCGTATCTTGACTGATGAAGAAAAACTACGTCGGCCTTAAATCTAGGTTTTTAAAGAGAATCAGCTGAGAACAAGACTGAATTCATATGAGATACTTAAAACGGCTACCAAATAGTGGATGCAAATTGCATCAAACTACAACACATGGAAACGTAAATTGTTTTAATTGCATATTTGTTACTAAAATTCCTTGTTAAACATTTTACAAACTCCAATATATTAAAAGCTCTGTTTGTAGTAATATTGTAGTGTACCGAGAATGTCAGTTTACGCTCCTAGATGATACCAAGGCCTTTTATGTAGGGAACTGGCTCTGTTTGAAGTTTATAAACCTACTAATGGGATTAATACTCCTAGATTACATATATTTATGTTTAAATTCATCTTGTTTACTTTGCACCAATAACGAAACGAAATCAAATCACACTAAAGTAGGAAGCAGTCGCACGGATTCCTTATCGAACGATAGAAAGTGAATCAGTAAAGCAATGTAACAAAACTTTTTTTCCACAGTAAAGGAAACATACCTGAACACAGAAAACAGGACTTAAATAGGATGAACAAAGCAAGGGCCAGAAAATACGAACAATTCTTCAAGAGTAGGTGGAACTCCATTAGTTCCCGAGCTATCCTTGGCATTAAGCTAGTTAAATTAAGTAAATATAATCAATAGTAAAAGTGCAAGCATCTATATTAACAGTATTTTGAAAGACAAATTCAGAAGCAGCCTTCTGATCAACAACATATATAGCGCCAAAAAATTATCCGAACTACTTAGGGGCCATCGACTACCTTGTTATCATTGAGATACATCTCTTCAGGAATGAAGATTTTATTTCTTTGTTCATTGACATAGTTCCAAAATCCTTATAAGTTGTAAGGAGGTCTACGTAGATGCTATATATTCTTTCTAACATTTATCTATCATGACTTTACACTGAGAGCGCAAATTGCTGAAATCCAAGTAATCACTGTAATTCATAGAGTTTTGGAAAACGAAACAGTAAACTTGGTCTGGCTTACAAAATTGCCTTAATAAAGTCATGTAAGTAATATTTACAAAAGAGCCTAGAAAATGAATCGTTAATATCAATATTCATGATATAATTGATGAATTTTATAAAAAAGATCTAATAACGAAAATAATCGCCCTGCGGATGTAACTTGATCAATAATTTCATCTGCAATAATGAACAATGATTGACATTGGTTTTCTATGTAAAAATTAGCCGATTAAGCTGAAAATTAAATCAATTTTAGCCATTCTTTACCCTACTTTGTAAATTGTGAGACTGTGAAATCCATTTATATTCATTTCACCAATACATTTCAATCTATTGATCTATTTTTCAATTACCTTCACGGATTGTCGCATTGAATTCGGTGAACGTGCCCACACGCTCGTGCGCATCTCACGTACTGGCAACTTTGTTTTTTCTTAACCCCTGCCCCCACAATTGTTCCCAGGAAACTCCACTCTTTCATCACGAACGCAATTAAACCCTTTAAATAGACTTTGTTTATCTTTTTTATTTCTATTTTATTTTATAAAGTCCCTTTATTTGTTCTATGTTCTGACTGAGATTTATTTTCTTTGTCTTCTTTCGATATAAAATTTTCTCTTCTTTGTAACAATAAATCAACAAAAATTCTTAAAATCGCCAATACTGTCATAAAATTCATATATGCGACTATAAAAGGGTTATTCATAAATAATTTTTTGAAACGTATAAATAATTTATAACTATAAATTAAATCGAAAATGTATTCTTGTATGAGCAATATTGATATACTAAAACTCTGGATTAGCAAGTTAAGGAAAGTTTTCTAACAATACGTGCCAGTTATGGTAAATCTATTATAGTCAACCTATAGGCAAAATTGCATAAGGAAAATAAGAAGAACATTCAGGAGGCAGACGTGCAGCTTTGCCAAGTCCCCAGACAATCCAAGGCGGACAGATTGGCCTTGCCTTAATTACCAAGAGAGTCTGCCAGTGCTGTTTTATCCAAAATAGGTGAATATAGATGTAAGGGAAAAGGATGCATGAACGAAAGGAGGCAAGGGGAAGAATTTTAAATTATACACCGCCAAGTTTTCCTGCAGCGATATTTCACCTCGGACAGATTTCTGCAAGGGTGTAGATTGTTTCTTCTCGTTTATTCATTAGATTTTCATTATTTAAACTGAACTCCCTGATATACTAAATTACTGATTGTTTAAGTTTTGGATTGATAGCACCCCTTTTAACACATCCAATCAACACCCCCACTTCCAAGGTACTAACTGCATTTGAATATTTAAAATCAAATTAATTTAGGTAATTATTGTTGATTTATTGAATAAATGAGCTGCATAAGTTTCTTATAAAAATATTTGCATAAATTGAATAAAAGTTTTTATCGAATTCAATCAACTACAAGAAAAAGTTTTCTGAATATTTTATTTGTAGCGTCTAGATGATTTCGGTACATAATGGAAGTTATATATCTTTATTTCTCCAATAACCTACTTTTTCCTTGATAAAAAAACATTTCTATTAATAAGTTTGGATGTTATAAAAGACATTTACTGTGAATTTTTAATTAAAAGCCCACTCAGATTTTCGTAATTTAGCAACAACGCCGAAACACCCACATAATAAGCAAACCCGCGCATTTATCCTACTTAGGTGTCTTTAAATTCTACGTAAAAAAAAGTTGCATTAAAAAGATTTCACTTTTTGGTCGTCGATTTTCCGGCGCTCTTTACGTAGGCTCATGAATAGCGTTGTTTGTGGGTTTTGTGCCGCTTAAGAGTATGTGTGTGTTGTGTAAGCCCATCCATTAGTAATGAAGCTCCAGTTGAGGGAATGAAGTGTTTATGTGGAAAAGCCTCACAAAAGCCTGGTCCAATGAAAGGCTCGCCCCTTCACGAAGATTGAAAATTAAAATTGAATAAGCTTTCCATTTTCCAAGCTATACTACTACATAATAACTAAATAAAAATTTATTTACTGCAACTGACAACTAAATAAAATCTTACCTATTATACCTGAATAACCTTTCAAATGATTATAAATTAGACAAACGTGTTATTTACTTCAAAAAAATTCATGTAAATTACGTTTTAGATTTTAATTTAAAAATTTATTATTTTCTTTTTACTTTATACTGAATATAAAATGGAAAAAATATAAACGAAAACTTTAATTATAATTTTGTAGATAAAAGAAATATTTTATCTTCAAAAATAGAAAAAATAGTATAAAAAACTCGTTTCATAAGCGATAGTAGCACTTGTTCATTAAAAGGATATAGATTTTTTAAATATTTTATATCCAAAATGGCCAAAAAATCATTGAAAATACGTAAAATGTGGCCAATTTTAAACATTTTTTTTGGACTTAATTATTTAATTTTTGAAATAGTCGGCGTTGAGAAGTCTAGCCTTGAATGTTATTTAAACTATGCAATTATAAAAATGAATGTTATTTACAAAATATGGTTGTAGTTTGAAATAATTGCAAGGCATATTTCGTAAATTTTGAACGTGCATTTTAAGAGTAAAAGCAAGATACCTTCGTAGTCTTAAAATATAACAGCAATGAAGATTTTTATTGGTACTTTCAGCCTAATTATTTGGGATGTATAGTGGGTCAAGATTTCTTCCCCCAAATTCAAGAAGGAGCTCGATCCTCTTTTAATTTCGTGCCACAATATGCGACTTATGAAACTCGTTTTTTAATATGCTGTTTTCTTCAGCTATTACTTCAAACCTAAGAATTTCAGTAATTTTAATTATTTAATATTGTTATAGTTAATTGGTACAGTGGATTAACAAAGATTCGTATCAATAAGCTTTTATTTTATTCAATACAAACACGCACGATGATTACAGATTATTGCTACAATTGTTAATTATGACATTAGTCTGTTTATTTATTATTTTATCTCGTTGCCTAGCTTACGGTTGCTGTCAATCCTCAACAATCCCCCTGAACGCAAGTCCACTCGAAGTTCTGAATGCGACTTGCTTCTCTTTATTGACGGCCTTGGTGAGGTAGTCAGCCACCATTTCATTGGTTTCTAAATGGTTTATTTGGACATCATTGGTGGCAACCTTTTCCTTTACGAAATGAAATTTGATGTCTATGTGTTTTGTTCTTTGCTTGATAGCCTCTGATTCAGATAAGCAAATTGCTGATTTGTTGTCACAGAAAACTGGTGTTGGCTTTATTTTTTCTGGTAATACCTCCCTCAGTAGGTTTTTAACCCACGTTAATTCTTGCACGGCCTCGGCGAGCGCCATGTACTCTGCTTCTGCCGTAGAAAGCGCGACAGTCTTCTGGAGTCGACTTTTCCAACAGATGGCTCCATTTTGGAGCCTTAATATGTAGCCTGTCACTGAGTGACGAGTAGACGGGTCATTACCCCAGTCGGCATCATAGTAGACATTCAAATCAAGGTCTTGATTTCTTTTGTACCTTAAATTGATTTGTGTAGTTCCTTTAAGATATCTGTAAATTCTTTTTACTGCATTTAGATGTGTTGCCAGTGGTTTCTTGGCAAATCTGCTCATGTACGTGATTGCGTACGTGATGTCTGGTCTGGTTACACAGGAGACGTACATTAGACATCCTACCATTTCTTGGTACAATCTTGTGTCTACTTCTTCTTCGCTTACTTCTTCGAATTTGGTTCCAATTGACATTGGTGTCTTTACTGGATTACATTCTGATAGTCCAAATCGTTCTAATATCGCATTTATATACTCAGTTTGGTCTAAACTGATTGTTCCTCCTTTTGGATTCTGTTTGATTCATATTCCAAGGAATTTATCAGCAGTTCCTAGATCTTTGATTTTGAATGCTTTGATTAGTCTTAACTTACAGTTTTGAATGTAGTCTTCATTCTTGCACAAAATGAGAATATCGTCTACGCAGATCACTATGATGATTATCTCGTCTTTGATGGTTTGATGATACAAACATGGGTCGGATTTGCTTCGATTGTACCCCATTTTGATCAACTCATCGTTCAATTTCAGATTCCATTCTCTCCCCCCCTTGCTTCAGTCCATAAATGGGTTTCAGGAGTTTGCATACTTTTTGTGGTTCATCTTGGTTCACAAACCCTTCGGGCTGATGCATGTATATTTCATCGTGCAAATTCCCTTGCAAATATGCGGTCTCAACATCCATTTGGTGTATTTTCATTCCTAGTTTTGCCGAGAGAGCGAATAGTAGTACTCTTATTGTTTCATGTCTTATGACTGGAGAGTATGTTTCTGTATAATTTATCCCTTTGATTTGTGAATATCCTTTAGCAACTAGTCTTGCCTTAAATTTGTCTGTCTTTCGTTTGTAGACCCATTTGCAGTTTAATATTTTATTATATTTAGGCTTGTCTACCAATATCCAAGTTTGATTATTACATAGGGCTTTGATTTCGTTTTTCATCGCTTCTTGCCATTCGTTCTTTTCCTCTCCTTTTGATGCTTCTTGAAACGTATGTGGTTCTTCCATTACGGCCTTACAATAGTAATCATTCTATTGCTTTGGGCATGGTTTTCTTTCTGATTTTCTTGATGCTGCTTCTGGTGTTTGCGTTTCATCTTGGTCATCACTCGGGTTGTACTCCGAATCGTTGCTTTCGCCTTATTGATTTTCTTCTTCTTCAAGAAATTTCCTGAATGATGTTTCCGGTTGGGATTCATTTTTTAACCTATTGTTATAGTTAATTGGTACAGTGGATTAACAAAGATTCGTATCAATAAGCTTTTATTTTATTCAATACAAACACGCACGATGATTACAGATTATTGTTACAATTATTAATTATGACATTAGTCTGTTTATTTATTATTTTATCTCGTTGCCTAGCTTACGGTTGCTGTCAATCCTCAACATTTAATTTGTTGTCAATTGGTTTGCCAAAGTTAAGAAAATTGTACTCCCGATTTTTAACGACTTATTAATATTTATTGTACTTTTTGATATATTAGTTATTTAATTATATTGAAGAATGGAAAAATTTTCTTATTCTCTGGCATACTAAGGATTTTGAAAAAAATAAAAAAATGAAGCTGAACCTTCGAAAAAGAAACTTAAAAATAATTTGAAACAGAATGCAAGATTTGTGGACGTCTATTTTCGAAAGTCAACATTCATATTATGTCTAAAGCTCATCGAAATAATTTTGAAAATAAGAATTAGCGATAATCTTCCTCATGGTTATTGAGGTGATTCAAATATTATTATACGTACTCCGAAAGGAACTTGACTCTCATCCATATCTGCTTTGTCTAAGACTATTGAACTCAAAAACTTCCTGGTAATATCTTTTTATTTCTGTTTTATTTTAATTTAAAAAAATAAGTTAGGTAAGGTTAATTTATTGAATTTAAAAAATTAATCAAACAAAAGTATAAGTGGATTAATTTTAAATTTATGTTACTTAAACTTAAAAAAGGATTGGCTTTTGTTAATTTATAAAAAGTTAATAATATCTTATTCTTATTGCCAAACTTAACATTAAAGATTTGCTTGTAACTCAAGAACGAGCTTTATAATAAAAATGATTTCTACAAAAGTTTACTCAAAGTAAGTAAATTGGTATAAGTACCAAATTTTATTCTGATCGCTACAACCAAGGTGGTGTTTATGGTGGCAAGTTTTTGCGAGAGTTGAGGATAGAGGTAAGACTTCTATCTAAAGAAATCAATGTATGTAAATGGAACGCTCGAGATGAGCTTACCCAAAGTCGGACAACTTGGCTTATCAAGCATTGTCGAATGGAAAAGTTTGTTGGGTGTTCCCGTCTCCACACGCACCAACTTATTGGACGATTTTTATAATTTTTTTTTTGTAATTATGTCTGATGAGCTACTTGCTTATTTTTTTGCATTAAACAGGGTGTCCCTAAAAGGTCTGTACAAAACAATACCACATACTCCTAAGACCAAAATAAGACGATTTAACCAAACTTATCTTTTTACAAAAGTGCTTCGTTAAGGTGCTACAGACCATTAAAGTTCTTAAAACTATTTTGTTTTTTTTTAATTACTAAAAATTAGTTCATTCGATCATAACAAAATTAGGTATGTGGCTATGTAATGAAAAAAGGTATTTGTAGACAGTTTGTTTTTACTCTATCACGTGATGTAAGTGGTCAAAAATAGGCTATCAACTGAAAATTTTCTTGTAACTTTTTAATGGTTGAATAAAAATTCATAAAACTTTATTGCTGCTAAACAGTATAATTATAGACCTTTTCTGTCTCTAGTACAATTTTTCTGACTCCTTTAGTTTAGGCAGAAAAAATATTTCCATGTGGTGCCTAACCTAACTTTAGAAATATATTTCATATTTTCGCCAAAAGGTGCGTACAAAGTAACACCACATATTCTTGAGACCAAAATAAAATGATTTAATTAAACTTAATTTAAACGAAAAGTGCTTCGTTATGTGTCTAGCGACCTTGAAAAATCTTATCTTTTTATATAACTTTCACGGTCAATAGAGGCTTAAGGAAGAAAAGAAAAAATTGGTTAAATTTGTAGGAGTCACTTCTGGCACTTCCGATCCCTTACAGGTAGAGCTGCGGTTTGATTCAGATGTACTAGCCCCGGAGATATCACAAGGGAATTTTCGGATCCAACACTGTTTTGGGGAAGCATTTTAGCGTATAAAAATAATTTCGAGAATATACCAAAAATATAATGACCTAAAAGTACTTAAGCTTTTGACCCTTCTAATTAATTTATGCCAGGTTGTAGAAGATGAATATACGCTAGATTGTAGCCTTATAAATTTAGCTTACAAATCTAAAAAAATTGAAAATCTAACATGAGATTTGGCTGCGTAACTAATGCTCGACTTCATGCTTTTCACAATCTTTCTCGTAGACTAGAGCGCACTCTAGCGATTCGCATTAATTAATTATCAGTGGTTCGCTAAAAATTTGCAAAGAAGCTCCATAAAATTGGGATGGATTTTCTATTTCCTGTTATCTGTTGTCTCCAACGGAAAATTTATCGCGAGCGTCTAGGAAGGTGCTCTTATATTATCTTGAATCAGAGCGTCTATTTTTAGTTGTATTTCAATCCCTATTCCTCTAGTTCAATTATTGTAGACCTGCGTCCAGTGTCTATTTACCACACTTCCAAAGCCTAAAATTAAAAATATAGGCTCTGCAACTCTCCGCGCATGTCATCAGCGCCAGCGCCAAGCCGTTCATTCTTGTTCTGTGTGTCGAGCATACTGCACGCTTCGCTCTCCAAAATAGCAAAATGGGTAAACGACGCAACATGGAAGAAATAGGGCGCTTAAGCAAGAAGTTAAAGAGATTAGAAAGAAAAGTCACAAGAAGACATAGCACAGATTCTTCAATTAATTCAAATTCGTCTCCAAGTAAGTGACTAATGTTTTTGTTTTCTCTTTTTAGAAATGCGAGAAAAAACTGCAAAGTTCTGTGAAATAGATTGTTATCTTTTTCACAAAGTCGGCCTATGTGCCGAAACCACTTACGTGGTTTTTTATCCGTGAATTAGATTTTTCTCTTTTCATGAAGCTAGACTATGTGCTAGATTAAAAATGTTAAATGTATTTTAACATTTAATGCAAATGGCGTATCTAACAAGGGACGTTTTTTCTTTAACGCAGATGTGACGCCAACGCACGATTCCTTACGGTACGCAGACACGCCATCCCCAGAAAATCAATACGAGTTCGGAAATCTTCGGACTGATTCGCCAGGGCGCGAGGTGGAATGCGCACTAGTAACTCAAGATTTGGTTCAGGGCGCAGGTTCGTCAAATCTTACTATGGATAAGGAAAATATCCAACCCCAAGATGAAAATATTGATAGGGAAATACTCGCACTCCTGGGGGATGATGTGATTATAAAGGACAATGTGGGACCACCGATTCAACAAAAATTAAGTTTGAATCTAGCCCATATTTTAAAATATGGTTTAAAAACGGAGGATCTTACCTCTATTATGGATAAATATCCCATACCAATAAATTGTGGTACAATTAACCCCCCTAAACTTAATGATTCAATCGTTAGGTGTACTTCGGAAACACATTTGCAGCGAGACAGCAAATTGTTGTCAAATCAAAAAAAGATAAGTGCTGCTTTAGCTGCCTCAAGCAGATGTCTAACCGAATTGATAAAAAATGGAGGGGGAGGAAGTGACAGATCAACAAATCTGAATATGATTGAATGTTTAAACGATTCAATTAGAATTCTAGCTGATGTGCAATATACTCAGAGCACAATAAGAAGGGCTTTATTGGCCCCGAATATAAAACAAAGTCTAAGGCAAACTTTAAATCAAACTTCAATTGATGAATTCTTATTTGGGAATAATTTGGAGGAAGAAGTGAAGACTGCAAAGAATTTAGAAAAGGTGTCCGAGGAATTGGCAATTCAGAAGACAAAGACGACTACTGCTCCTTCATCAACAAAGAAGTCAAAAAACTTCAAAGCCCCGTCCACTTCTCGTCAAAATCAACAACAGAATTGGGGGGGGCACAACTGGCGACAGACAAAGGTCTCACAAAAAACACGAAAAAACCAACAGTATCAGAAAACCAAACAACATCAACCATACAGGAGACATCAATATTAGAAGTAAGTAAAATCTCTGGTCGACTTAAACATTTTGTTAAAAACTGGAAGGACATTACCTCTGATCCTTTTATCATAAATCTACTAAGGGGATATAAAATTCCACTAATTTCAAATGTTTATCAAAAAGTCGTTCCACTTGAAAAGAGTAGATCGTTGTTTGAAAATAATGAATGCAATCTTCACATTCAAAAACTACTAAATATGGGAGTAATTACTCCCTGCAATCATGAAAAAGGACAATATATTTCTAGTATATTTTTGGTCCCAAAACCCGATGGTTCTTATAGATTTATATTAAATCTAAAGAAATTGAATGATTTTGTGCAAAAGCTTCATTTTAAAATGGAGGATTGGAGGTCAGCCATAAATTTAATGACAAAAGACTCCTATATGGGATTGGTGGACCTCAAAGATGCATATTATTTGGTACCAATACACAAGTCTTCTAGAAAGTTGTTACGTTTTCAATTTCAAGGAACTCTTTATGAATTCACTTGTTTACCTTTTGGTTTATGTACCGCACCTTTTATTTTCACGAAATTAATAAAGCCAGTAGTGGGTTATTTACGTGAACGAGGGTTTCTTTCAGTTGCATATATTGATGACTTTTTATTACTGGGTAATACAATGGAAACCTGCAGGGATAATATTGAGACAACAGTAAAATTACTAGAACATTTGGGTTTTATAATTAATAAAAAGAAGTGTAATTTAATACCTTCAAAACAATGCAAATTTCTTGGATTTATGTTTAATTCCAGTAATTTAAGTTTAAATGTTCCCGAGGAAAAAATCATCAAACTTCGGTCAAATCTTAATTGTTTTAAGATCGGAAAAGGGGTAAAGATAAGAGAATTTGCAAGTTTAGTAGGTAAACTAGTAGCATGTTGCCCTGCAGTTAGGTTTGGTTGGATTCATATAAAACCCTTCGAAGTTGTAAAATATAAGGAACTTTGCCTTAATAAAGGAATTTTTGACAGCAATATGATAGTTCCTGCATCCTTAAATAAAGAAATTCTTTGGTGGATGAAAAATTTACAAGTTCCTAATCCGATTAGAAATTTCAGTTATGAATTGGTTATTTTTTCGGATGCCTCCAGAAGTGGTTGGGGTGTTTTTTGTAATGGGGAACGTATACATGGTTTTTGGAACCAAGAAGAACAAAAGTATCATATAAACATACTTGAATTAATGGCAGCATTGTTTGGGTTAAAATGTTTTACCAGATCTGTTAGTAATTGTGAGATTTTATTGAGAATTGACAATACCACTGCGGTAGCATATATAAATAAATGTGGAGGTGTCAGATTTGAAAATTTAAATCAACTTTCTAGAAAGATTTGGGAATGGTGCGAAGAAAGAAACATTTTTGTTTTTGCTTCTTATATTAGCTCGGCTGAAAACAAGGAGGCTGATGAGGAATCGAGAAGGGGAGAACAGGAAATTGAGTATGAACTTTCCGGTTTGATTTTTAAAAAGATTGTTAAGGAATTTGGATTGCCTGAAATTGACCTCTTTGCTAGTAGGTCCAACACAAAATGTAAGAAATATGTGTCATGGAAAAAAGATCCAGAATCTTGGGCAATTGATTCTTTTACAATCCCTTGGAAAGATATGTTCTTTTATGCTTTTCCCCCCTTTTCAATTATTTTAAAGGTTTTAAGGAAAATAGTTTATGAAGGATCAGAGGGAATTGTAGTGGTTCCAAATTGGCCTACCCAGCCATGGTGGCCCCTATTTATTTCAATTTGTGTTAATAAACCATTGATATTTGAATCAAATATAAATTTATTAACTTCCTCTAGGAAAGATCCACATCCGTTATGGGAAAGCATTTCCCTGGCTTCCGCCAGGTTATCAGGCAAGCTTTTGAATTAAAGGATGTACCAGGAATATCAATTGATCTATCTATAGATTCTTTATCAAAGTCTTCACAAAGTCAATACAATTGTGCCTTAAGGAAATGGTGGGAATTTTGTCTTAAAGAAGATCTAGATTTTTTCAATTCATCTTGTTTCCATATACTATTGTTCTTAACGCAGGAGTATGATAAGGGCTCATCTTACAGCAGTTTAAATTGTATAAGATCGGCAATCTCCTTACTAATGGGACCCCAAATAGGGGAGGACTACAGAATAAAGAGATTTTTTAAAGGAATAGTCAAAAATCGTCCACCAAAACCCAGATATGAGGCCATCTGGGATCCTAACGTGGTTTTTAACTTTTCTACAAACATTACCTTGCAACACCAAGCTGGCTTTAAAGGATCTATCGATGAAGTTAATAACGTTAATTGCCTTAACTACGGCTCATAGAATTCAAACCTTAAAGGCAATCAAAATATCAAATATTGGTATACATAAGGATAAAATTGAAATTAGAATTACCGATTGTATTAAAACTTCAGGCTTAAATAAACTTCAACCGAAGTTAGTTTTACCTTTTTTCAAAGAAAAAACTATTTGCGCAGCTTTCACACTACAATCCTATTTAGAAAGAACCAAGAGTATAAGGAGCAACCTGGACTATTTGTTTATATCATGGAAAAAACCATACAAGGCTGTATCCTCTCAAACACTAGGAAGATGGGTTAAAATCATCTTAGGAAAAAGTGGAATAAACACAAGCATCTTCAAAGCTCACAGCACCCGACATGCAACTACATCAGCTGCTAACCGAGCAGGCATTAGCCTGGAAACCATTCGGAAAACAGCAGGCTGGACAAGAAAGTCAGAAGTTTTTACAAAATTTTATAATCTTGAACTAACCAATGAGGACGTTTTGGCGAGGGCTATAATAAAATCATAGTGGTTTGCAATAATTTTTTTTTTTTTCCTATTGGATTATTTCAAATCCTATATTATTGTATTTTATTAACGTTTATTATGTTCCTAATGTTTAGAGTTATTCTTTGTTTTAAGAATTAAATTGTTTTTTTATTTTTCTGTATGAATTTAAGAATATATTTATTTTTTCTTTTGGAATTAAGGTTTTTTATTTTTTCCAACTTAGGGTTACTTAAAATAAAATTTGAAACCGTAATCAGCTTTAAACATCTACAATAATTGAACTAGAGGAATAGGGATTGAAATACAATTATAAGATTAAACGAACTTACCTTAAGTGAAGTTCTGATCTTAATTGTATGAAATCCCTATTCCGAATAGTTCAATCCCTCCCTTCCCTTATTTTTCCCCCTTTTTGAATAGATTACGGTTAGGCTTTAAACGAATGAACGGCTTGGCGCTGGCGCTGATGACATGCGCGGAGAGTTGCAGAGCCTATATTTTTAATTTTAGGCTTTGGAAGTGTGGTAAATAGACACTGGACGCAGGTCTACAATAATTGAACTATTCGGAATAGGGATTTCATACAATTAAGATCAGAACTTCACTTAAGGTAAGTTCGTTTAATCTTATAATTAACACGTTAAAAAGTTGTTTTAACAATGCAACAATGATCCAACCCATGTGATTGTCAAATGATGATAAAATTTGATTTTTAAACCCTTGAATCAGCACAAGTAAGAAAATTATGTGAAGACAATTCAGGAGTAGTTGCTGAATATAATTTATTTAATCTTTTGTCAGGATAAACTCTCATATATACAGGGTAATGCATTTAAAAAACAAATGTTTGTTGCCGTACCACTAATAAAACGAACACTAACTTAGATTCGCGTACTCAAGTTGATGTAATATATACCGATCTTACTAAGGCATTCGATCGTATTAGTCACTCTAAACTTTTAGTAAATCTACAGAATTATGGTATAAGTCTCAGTATAGTTCGTATCATTTCATCATATCTTTGTGATCGTCCTCAAATAATTGGCCACAATGGATGCAGCTCCAAGATTTACACTTCTAAGAGTGGTGTGCCTCAAGGATTAACCTTAGGGCCACTCCTCTTTCTTCTTTTTTTAATGGTGTATGCTCCTTACTAAAATCGTCGAAATTTTTATATGCTGATGATTTAAAACTATTTAGCAACATCCAAAATCTCAATTACTATCTGGAATTGCAGGAGAACATCAACAGACTCGTGGAGTGGTGCAACGCAAATAAATATTTCTAATCAATTGTTAAGTAGGGTAACAGAATTTAAGGACCTTGAACCTTGACATCTTATTTGATAGCAAACTTACATGTAACAACCATATTTTGCAAATTTCTAAAGATTGTTATAAGATGTTGGGAGTTGGGATTCATTATACGCAATACTAAGAGTTTTAATTCTCTCCATACTTTGTATACTTTGTCTACATTTTAAGTAAAATCAATTATTGTTGTGTTATATGAGGTGGAAGTTTGTAGTTGATCTCGGTTGAAAGTTGACTCGTTTGATATTTATGTCTCTTTCTTATACATAAAAACGTTCATAATGTGGAAACGAGACAAAAAATGTAATCATAGTAATGCAGTTAACAATCCACCGTTCTCGGTACGTTAGGAGTTACAAACTTCCACCTCTGGTCTATATATTTAAAATCTATAGATGTATTAGAAAGTATTCAGAAAAAGTTCTTAAAATATTGCTACTACTTTAAGGGCCGGTTTATTCACCTTTCAGTAAAATGTTCGGTAGTGTTACCAGGGAGTTATTTACATGTAAAAGTGATCAGTAAATTAAACTATTCAATATACTCAAATTACTGAAAGCTTTTCACTACTGGAAGATGATTAAATGGTTATTTTTAAGAAAAAATACATTATAAATTGACCTCTCAGTAGCGAAAACCTTTCAGCGAATTGAGATTACCAAATAATTTAATTTACTGATGACTTTTGCATATAAATAACTCCCTAGCAACACTGCTGAACACTTTACTGAAAGGTGAATAAACCGGCACTTAGTATAAAAAATATCCCAATTGGAATGTGTCATACTCGGATCTACTCTCAGAATTTGAATTTATGTCTGTTCAGAATCGCCATAAGATTATTTCAGTCTGTTACTTATTCAAGTTAGTTAATAACATCATTGATGATATATCTGCCGTTATTTTAATTTCATACCATGTCCCTCGTTTTTCCGCACGTTATTGTGAAAGTTTTGCCTATGCTACACCTAGCACTAATCATTTCTACAATTCACCTCTTTACACGATGTTCCGTAATTACAAGGACTTTCAATATAATGCGGATATTTTTTCAAATAATTTAAAGCGTTTTAAAGCTGAGTGCCAGCATTTTATTTTATAACCTTATGTTTAAACCTAATTTATTACTAATACTAGTCCTGACATTTTTTTCAGCCGTTGTTTATCGTATTCTTTCTTGTCTAATTTATTGTGCTTACTATTATTGTATATGTTAACTCTGTAACTGGCCTCTGTAGCTGTTGAGCTAATAAAGTTATATTATTGTTATTATTATTAATACTATACTTTTTCTATAACTAAATGGTAAATGCAGAAATATTTTTCTAAAAAATAGGTTATTTGACGTAACAACGACAATATTCATTAAATAATAGACAAGCTTGTATAAATTTTGAGTCATCGGTAGCTCAGTTGATTGATACATCGACTGTGGATCCAAAGGTTCGAATCCCGATCACTGACGATTTTATTTTAAGAAGTTGTTTGAAAACAAAGAATGGTAACCAAAACTCACGGGTGTGAGTAATAGTTATCATTGCAAATCTAGAAACGCGTTCATAAATTACCATTATACAATACTCATAGAAAAAGTTTTTTGCTAGTAGATATTATACAGGGTGTCCCGAAATTAAGCGGCCAAACTTTAGGAGGCGATTCTACAACTAATTTTAAGAAAAAAACTTCCTATAAACATGTATCCGATTTCGCTTCCTAAGGGACCTACATACCTTTAAATATTGTGACTAAAACTAGGTTTTTTATCATTTATTTGAAAACGGTTTGTAATATAGATTTGAAATTTGGTGTGAAGACTAATACGTTTAAGATATAATTTCTCAATTTTTTTCAGATTTTTTTAAAGCTTTCAAAAAATTTCAGAGCTTTCAAAAAATATCTGCCGCTTTTTACAGAAAAAGGTTTTATGTACAATCACCCGCAAAGATATCGAGGAGACAAAAGAAATATTCTGACCCAATAGCAAGCGATCGTCAGCATGAGATGACACGAAATCTGAAAAAATAAATACGACTTAAAATACGGGCGGGCCCCTTTCTTATTTCGTGTGATCTCGTGTTTACGATGGCTTATTATTGGGTCAGAATATTTCTTTTGTGTCCTCGATATCTTTGTGCATGGTTGTACAACCTGCTTCACGATAAACTCGAACACAAAAGAAATGCTAAGGCAGCCAATAAGCTGACGCTAGGAACTCCCCAACTTTGCTATTCAAACAACTTTACTTAGAATTCTACCTGATTACGCTTTTCCATGGAGTATGGGTACAAAAAGAGAAGCAGATTGCGTAATCATACTAATATGCTGCCACCTGGTGACCTTAGGTTCAACTTATTGGTTAAAAGAGTTCTACAATTGAAAACAATATTTCGTATCTCTTGAAACGCTGCAAACAAACATCTTGTTTGTGTTTCATGCTTCATGCATGATATTAGTGTAATTAGCAGTTATTATTTTAAAAATGAGAACATTAAGCTGCCGATTGAAACTATTTTTTAAATAAATTAAAGCGCCACCTTTCCGTCAGCCCCAGAACACGATAAAAATCCTGGTGTCGGGCGCCGTTTTGGCGTTACGCAAGCTCTTATGGAAACTGGCTCTCTTATTGTATCCATACTCCATGGCTTTACTCACAACTCACAATGCGATTTCGCGTTGGAAATGCACAGCCGAATAGCGGTGAGCGAGGCTAAGGGATATTCAAGCCGGACGAAAGCTTCTTATTGGCGCTAACAGTTCTTTTGTGTACCAGTTTATCATGAAGCAGGTTGTACATGAAAAAGGGTGAGGGCGGTATTTTAGTTATTGCCTTAGATCGTGATTGAGTTTGGCAACGACCCTGTTTTCACTTCATTATTGTTTGCTTGGAATGCCTTGTTAAAGTTCAATTTATAAAATTGTAGTTATCTCTGATAAAATTCAAATATTTCCGAAGTTTTATAAATTGAGTAACTGCGTTTTTTACCTCGTTTGATATTATAATACTGATCATCCCCATTATATTGGACCAAACTACTGGAAATTTTGTTTTTGATATTGAAGTATCTTTATATTAATTAATATATATTGAAAATTATTATTGCAAAATTCAACAATTAATCTAGCAAATTATTATTAATTTTCAACCTTGTTTATTTGATAAATTCGTACGGTTTATATAATTTTAACGTAATTACATTCATAACGTAAATATAAATATTGAAATAGGAAAGTAATTTAATATTACTTATTTAATTTGGTACACCATAATTATAAATTTAATTCGTACACTAAATATTGTAAGCATGCTCTATATTGTAAATAACTATCATAATATTGTACTTTTTTTACAAACATTTTATTTGTTTTTATTAAAGTTTCTTTAAAATCTTTCAGGGTATTATGAATAATTTTAGGATAAAAACTTATTATTGCCAACATGTTTTCGGAATTGTTTTAAATTATTATTTCAAAAATGCTAAAGTTAATTTAAAAACTTAACTTTTAATTTGCCTCAAACGAAGTGAGCAAAGAAGTATAAAAATACAAAAAAATGCATTTTCACTTTAAGCTCTTCCATTTAAAATAAAAAATAAAAATTTTGAATAGATTTTATTTGAAAATTCTTAATATTAATTATTTGTGAAAAACGAATGTAAAGGTTTTTAAAGATTTGAATATATTTCATGAAAGTCTTAAACGTGAGATCCTCTTCAAAAATAAATATTATAGTCTTACAATAAATTTAGGGTTCTCATTGCAGCAATTACTCATCATTACAAAGAGCATCCCAGGAATTTCAACCCTTCCCCATGTAATTATTTTCTGGATCTCTTTCTAAATAAAATACAGGGTCTCCTAATTTAAGTTGCATTACACTGGTATCTTTGTTATTTATAAAGTTACAGATTCGGTTAATTTTTAAAAACGTATTATAATAAATAATTTTAAAATTTGACATTTAATTTACATACAACAGACAATACAATGTTAGTGTATACTGAGTTGCCTAATATTTATTTCTACTCCGCCCTTTTATTCCTTGTCAGTGCAAAGTAGTGATGACCATACGATCAAAGAACAGAAAAAGTGACATTTTAAAGCTTGTCAAACGTCACAGAAGACTGTACTTTAATGAAGTTTGAAGAAAAATAACTTTTATCCGAAACTTTTTCAAAAATTGCATTTTCGGTTTTTTCTTTTATTTAAGATGGCATCTAAATGAGTGTAAAAAACTGCAAAACAATGTTCATTTAACCAAATCTGCAACTTTATTAATATCAAATACCTATGTAATCCAGCTCAAATTGGACACCCTGTATTCATAAAAAGGAAATTTATGTTCAAAAATGTTAAACAGCATACTTTAAAATTAGTATTTCTTAAATTAAATAAGTTTTAAACTTTATTTGATATTATTATGAAAGGAAATTGGGAACTCTGATATTCTGAGACCAAATAATAACACGTACTGAATTTTAACCCGCTTCCAACCCGTAAACAATACGACTCTAAGTCTAATGTGACACCGGGGAGGCTGCGATCCTGAGCTAATATTAGATTATCCTGCTTGAATTTCAGCTAGCAATATCATATCCTAACTAATCTTATCAAAACGGCACCTCATACTTTTGGTTAAATAGCAATTTTATATTATACCCACCTTTTATTAAACAAAATTGAAAATATATATTCAGTATCATTGAGAATTTAAATAAGATCGGAGATAGTTTTAATTTAAAAACATAACACTGAATACTGAAATTTTACCTTTAAATAAATTAATATACAGGGTGTACAAATAGTTTGGCAACGCCCGATTATATTTTAAATGAAGTATTTTTGAGAAAAACGTTTCAATTTAAATTAGTACTTTTCTTAGAGACGCAGTATTTAGAAATATTGCCATGATCTTGAACAGCAAATTGCAAGTCAGGCGATAATTACTTTACTTGTTTTAAACAGCAACCATCCATTTTTTTTGCTTATTATAATAAATTGCTTTCTGGGGTTTATGGGTTTAAATTTTAAATACCCAAAGTTCAGCAACACTGGTTTATTTTTGAAATTAAGTCTTTTACACAAAAAATGTTTGATTCTTAGTGACTAATTATTTACGATTTGTACCACGACCTTGACGAGCAGGTTGAAGGTCAGGTTTATGAAGCATATTTCTTATTTTACTAATAAGTTTAAATAACCACAAACTGTACAACTTTTATTTGAAACATTTTTCTCAAGAATGCTTACTTTCAAAATATATCGGCGTGGCGTTGCCGAACTAACATAGTGAAAACTCATATAACTTCCAAACTATTAACTTTACAAAATAAGAAAATATGCTCCATAACCTTCTGAAAGCAAGCATTAATAATACGTAGTAAAAATGGGTGGTTGCTATTTAAAAAAGTTAAGTGATTATCGCCTGACCAACTTGCTGTTAAAGGTCATGAGAATATTTCTAAATAGTGCGTCACTAAAAATCGTACAACTTTAATTTTTCTCAAAAACGCTTCGTTTGAAAAATAAACGGACGTTGCCGAACTTTTTGTACACCCTGTATTTTTTTAATTAATTGAAAGCAAAATCTTCAACAAAATTATTTAAAATAGAATCAACTTCTTAAGAGGATAGTCGGCAAAATGTGTAACTCCAGTTTCTCTGTTCCTTGGAAATGCGATGTGTGTATGGAACATATAACTGTGCGAAAGAGATGCCAATAATTGAACCTACGATTACTCGGGCGTTTTGGAAAAGAAACAAAACTTAGTTAAGAATTAATCAAGCTAAATTTTGTAAATTAATCTTAAAAGTAAATTAAAGAGACTATCTCAGCTCTTTTTTAATTTTTTAAAATAGTTTCATAGTAAGGTTGTAAATTGAGTCTAAAAGTTACTTATTTTTGGTCGTTTTCAAAACAACCAAAAAGTGAAAATTAAAAACAAAATTAAAAAACTAAATTAGTCATGAGATGAACCATAGAATCGTTAAGCAGTACAAAAAAATTAATCGATTTCAATTAATCGTTCGTCTTTTCTGTTTCTTTTAAGAAATCGAAATTTACTTTGCAAAATCCTATACCTAATTTCGCCGACAATCTTCTTGAGATCGCTTTAAATAATCTATGATAAATTTATTTTCGAAAAATTAAATGCTTTGTGGCTAACATAGCTTCTGAATTCTGAACAATACTTTTATAAACTGAATTCTCGTATCTCGAAGGCTGAAATGCGAAAATAATTATTAACGAGAAAACGAAGTCAGACCAAAACGCCCCTTTAATAATGTTACAAGGATGGCAAAAATATATACAGATTTATATGTATGTATAAGTAAAACAATTTAGTGTGTAAACTCGCAATAATTTTAATTATTTTCCAAATAAATGTTTTTTACAATTGTTGTGTATTTTGTTATTGTATTCAATAAGGTTTATTTTTGATGGAAAAAAGTATGAAAACGTATTTATACTTTAAATTAAAAATCACTTTATTTTACATTTCTTGTTTAAAAAAAGTCTTTCAAACATAATAAGGTTTTTATTTTATTTCCAAATAGTAATTAATAAAATAAATGTCTAAATACATCTTATAAACCAAAACAAACTTTGAAGATAAACTTTTTTTAAGTTCAAATATTTTTATAAACATTGTATAAAAAATTACCATGGATTTGCTGCCGATTTATTAAAATGCGGGCAGGGTAATTTGAAGTTTTTCATCTTTTGTAACTCATTACATCCTAATATTAAAAAAAAACTAAAAATTTAATCCTGTTAAGTGAAATAGTTAAAAAGATTGTAATTAACAATAACTGCTTACTTATCTCCTTGTATATCACAAATTTATTTACTAGTCTATCTCATAGATTTAAAGAAACTTAGTCTTTTCTTCCAATCTAGGGGATGACTTATGGCAAGTTATATTTGAATTTACACAGTTATGTTTAAATCATAATTTTTTTCAATTTAATAATCGTTTTAATCACTAGGTAATAGGTTTTGGAATGAATAACCTTCTCTCTTCTATTTTAAGCGATTCTGTCTAATTTTGAAAATAACTTCTTTTTAGTTTGGGACAGTTAATAAGACACATAAAAGATTTCATGAAGTGCTCGAAACTAATTAACATAGCTATGTATAAAAAAGTGAACAGTGAAACGAATACATGACCGTTTAATCTACCAATGAAAACTGGGCTTTAAACTTGCTTTTCACGATCTGGGATGGGGTCCATTACGCAAGTAGAAGGCAAATTGGATTTAGAAAAATGTTTACCGTCTTAAGAAGAAATGCCACTGAAGTTGAGATTTAGTCAGGGTAATGATCCGAAGCATACTGTCGTGCTAATAAAACAATGGGTTTCCCAAAAAGAAATTATGTACTTGAATAATCGTCTCAACCTAGATCTAAACCCCATCAAACACCTTTAAAATATATTAGATCATCGCATTCTACAAAGAAAAATAAAAAATAAAGAATATTCCTCTGGATACACGTAAATTAGTGGATTCGATGCTCAAAAGATGTCAAGCCGTATTGGATCCAAAAGCAAAACAATATAAAAATATTTTCATATTTTGTTTCCATACTTATTTGAAGGTGTTTATATTTTTGATAAAGGTATTGCCCCTCATTGGTTATTTAGAAAAATTTTTGGCCAGCATGAGTATATATTTTTTCATAGTAATTTTATTTTAAACTTCAAAGACGCATATTTCAACATGATACAGGCTAATATTTGTAAAGTTTCCTTACTCGTTTCCACCACTCTAAATAAGAAAAAGTACACTTCTTATTCAATGACATATTTTACAATAATATATTATTTGGTAAATTTCATGCACGCGTTATGTGTTGGTAATAAAATCTCTTTACTTCTGCTACTAGTTGCCAATTTTAAAGAGTTCTGTAATTTAATGGATAAAAATCTTGAGTTACAAAATTAGCACTTAAACTTAAGTCGAAGAATTAAAGCCCTCCTTAACCTAAAAATGCTTTAAAATATAAAAATGTATGGTATTAAAAGATGATATTAAACTTTATGCAGTGTCTGAACTCAACACAGGTTTGATGGAGATTTTAGAAACCTTGGAAAAAGGAATTCCTTCAATAATTTATAAGTTTTATCGGAACTTATCTAATCCATGGCCTTCAACAATGGCCATTACAAGAAGGAGTACGATAACACTCTTTGCAGATCACTTTAGTTAGATTTTGAACATACGTACTATAATATGATTATGGTATAAATTGGCATATAGTAAATTATAATCAAGTTTTTATAATTATTCAAATCATCATAGCAATAACATAAAATTAAATTCCTATAAATTTGAACTATTTATACTTATAACCAAAATCTCGAATAAAAAGAACACATATTTAAAAATAGCGAATTGAAGGTGATCCCACTAATCATGTTCAATACTGTGAATAAAAGGATCTAACAAACAAAGGTATGATGAAGCCCATATTATAAAATAAAAAATTATCAACTTAAAAGGAAGTAATTAGTCATTTATCTAATTTTGATCTAACATGGAAAAATTACAATTTTACAATGGTCCAAAGAGTTGGATTTTGCTACTGGAACTTACGCTCTAGGTTCATGTTACGTTCGTGCAAAGTTCGCTTAAAACTACCAACTACCAACGCCAACGCAAACTCGGCGAATGTTGGCCTAGACCTGGACAAGTTGATGAACGCCAACATTCGTAGACATTTACCGCATCGTCTGGAGGCTGCTTAAGATCGTTGTCTTCTGGAAATTCTGGAAGTACGATTATAACAAAATTAGTGATCCGGTTCCAGAAAGGTAGGATGTATCTTCTACTTTAGCAAAACGTAAAGCTATAGATAATCCCTATGATCATCCATCAAAAATTATTTGTTCTGCTTTACATGTTAATGAAGAAAATTTACAAGTGGCTAGTGGCTAATATGAAATGTATAATGGGGAATATATTCCTACAACGCGAGAAGAAGATTAATGTCGGCATTGCCAAGAAACATTCAGGAAACATTTTATGAAGTGCGCAACTTCATGATGTTTAATCCATTTACATGGTTTTGTGCGCAATTGCGAGTCGTCCAGAATTTCATTGGCTTAATTTTTAGAAAGAATAATATAAAAAGAGGTATCATGGATACTTATGAAGAGTAGATGCGGGAAAATGTGATCCAACGTGGTTTGAGGAAATGACGTGCTTTGAGAATAAACAATAAGAAGAAATATAGAAGATTTTTCGAATTGACAGAGATTGGGAAGATGGCTACTGAAATAGAGGTTATGAAACCAAATATTCGTGAAGATTCTTTCAACGTCTTGTCCTTGATTAACTACATTTGTTTTAACCTCTGAAGATGGTTTTACATTACAAGAAAAGTAACTGAAAAAATCAAAGGTTATTGCTAGTAATTTCTCTGATAAATCTTAATAAATGACAAAAAATTTATGCAGATCATCAAAACTTTGGATTTTGTTTTACAAAAATGAATATGTCATCAAACACCTAAGTTAAAGTTTCATAATTATACATTATTCAACCAAATTCACTCCCTTGCGAATTTATTGAGTGTATTGTAAGATATTTGCAAGTTAACAGGTTAATGCCATCCGTCTTGAGTAACAGGCCGGGTTACAATCAGTGGTAAGTTAGCGTCAGGTGGCGGCCGCAACTTCCTCATATACGCACACCCTTCCGACCTAGCTTCCACTCAACTAAGCACTCCTGGCGTACTACACATCCTCCACCCCACAATGTAAAATATACTTCAACATAACATAACTCCCCCAGCATCTTGCTGGCGAATTAATTTGAAATGCAGCCATGTTCAGCGGTTTTCTGATATAAAATTTTAACTTCTCGCTACATTTGATCAATAAATCACTTTTAAAATATTGCTTTATTACCTTACCTCCTTTAAATTTAATAAATCTGTCTAAAGGATGAATGATTATTAAAGTATTTAATGTAAGCTTTAATTTTAAATTGATTAAAAATTTTAATTGATGTGCTTTCGAAGAAAATTGCCCTTAATATTTTATACTTTATTTTATAAACTTGGTAATTATTTATTAAAAAGTTGATTATACTATATAAATTTACATAAAATCAACTACCTAATAATTATACATACATGTATAAGTGCTGTCCTATAGAGACAAATAAGGTATAATATTTGATGTATTATTACATAAGACTATTTTTGATATACATATATCATATTTATCTACTGAACAGCCGTCGTAACGGTGCTTAGGCTGGTTGCGTGCTTGACCCAAGTAGTGCTTCCAGGGAAGGTGAAAGCTCCTAATCTGATCCCTATGGATGTTGCAGTTGTTATTTGGGCGTGATGTTTCAATTGTGCCCATGTCTCATCTTCACTTATCATACGCAGGTCAGTTTTTCGATCTAGCAGCTTGTCCAGTTCATTAAACAGTTTGAGAATGGGTTCAGGTTGAAAACTTTTGTTACCGAAGGTCGTACGAGAGGGTGGTGGGTTTCAGGAAGGTTTTGATGACATTGGTTCGTTCCTTCAGTGTTGCTGATGTGATTAGTTGACTTCTGCGTAAACTACACGTTGATGAGATGTGCCTTAAAGCTGTGGTTATTTGGAGGTTGTCTTGTAACGAGAATACTTCTGGATATCGATTCAGTCGAACCTGCACCATCTCCTATTGTGTCTTAACTCTCAGAACTGGATAACGTATGGTATTATTTCCACTAGCAAGTTGTAGTATTGACATCTTTTGTAGGAAAACTTGAATAATGCTTGTGCTGAGCTCTCTTGCCGATTGGAACATTAGCGTTTTTTCAGCTTTGGGTAGTGGTACTCCTTTGAGAGTAGTTCTTCCAGTGTGTTGTCCATCCACAACTCGAACGGCTTCATTTGTTGATTCATATCCAACTTCTTTCTCTTCTTCAATGCTTTTGACTTCTGTTTGTATATCAACTTCGGTTTCAGTTGCTCCATCGGGATTCGTGTCAGCGAGTACTTCAGCTTTACTTTCGTCTTTGACTTCTATTTTTAAATCTGCTTTAATCTCAGTTACTCCATCTGGTTTCACTTCAGCGGGTGCGTCAGCCTTATGTTCGGATTTTACTTCAAATTTTATTTCAGCTTGGACTTCATACTTCATGTATCCCTTCTATTGGAGTTGAAGATCTGATTTCCGCATGTATTTCCGATTTTATTTTTGAGTTCTGTGACTTCTTCGTGCATTAGAGCAACTTTGTCCTCTTCTATTGGCAATTCTTCGGCTTTAGCTTTCCCTGCTTATTTGGGTGTGGCAGCTTCTACTGATTTTCCGTCAGCTTTGCATTCTTCCTCTTCCCTTCCATGCCACCATCTTTCTTTATGATGTCTTGAACGTTAGTAATTTGAGTTTTGGTAGTTTTATATACTTGATTTGGGACGCCTGTGACGACTTCGTTTTCCATTGTGTCAAACCGATATTGTTTGTGATTGTAGGTCATTTTGTGTCGTGCCTCTCAGGGAACGCTGCTCTATTGTTTTGATACCTTTTCAGGTGTTTATTTTGATGATCCAAGTGTATCCTTGATATTATAATTTTTAGTAGTTTTATAGTGCTAGCCTCCATCCTGTTTGAGCATTTACGATGCTTGTGATGATTTTGTATTCCACTGTATTAAGCTGAGATTCTGTGAAATATTTTTCAGTATAATTCACTTCGTATACTAATATATCCACGTGCATCTCTCCGAATTCATCTTATTGTTTTCCTATGTTGTCTTCTTCCTTTCCCATGTCTTTTAATTCCTGACATGACTTGTGTCACATTTGCATCTTGATTTTCTAACTTGTTAGTCGCTGCAGTTAATTACCATCTTGATGTACAGCCAACTGGTTGAGCTCCACATTGATCCTTGTGATGATCTGAAGTCTGAAGAAGATCATCCGGTTCGTAGGACCATGAACAGTCGACGTAATGGTGTCTAAATGTGCATGGAAGTATGGACCCAGTGGAAATTATTACTACTTGGTGGTTAGGTTGAGTACATGTTGGACCCAAGTAGGGATATGTTTGAAGAGACTAGGTACTTATCGCTTGGGCTTGTTACATGCTTGACTCAAGTAGTCTTCAGGGTTATAGTTGAACTAGGTTTGGAGCTTTATTAAAAATAATACTCCCTTTTAAATATAAATAATTTACAAACATCGACAAAAATTTGACTATACAAATGTTCATATTTGAAGCAGCACTATTGAGTGGTCGTCGCACGTTCAAAGATGACTATTGCGTTAAGATGTGGTGAAATTTGCTATTTATGCGTAACCATCCTCAGTACAACCATTTTTCTTCTTGGGTATTATATGTACTTTACGTATTTACGTTTTACTGATGTGATGAAACGTTTATTTTATCATCGGCTCATTTATAATTGCTGTAAGGAGGTTGGCGTGGATTAGAATGAAAATATCGCTACCTGACACTATTTGAAAATTTTATAGTCCTGTACTCACGAAATTTATGCACAAGGATATGGAACACCTCATTTATTCCTTCATTTTAAACGCTAACCGTTTTATGTGATGTGGTTTATTTCGGTGAAATCCACCTTAGACGTTTTCTCAATCAAAATTTATTTTCGAAGGAACTATTAAAATGGCAAGCGGATATTAATTTCCGAACACAGGCCGCAATCTCGAAATGTAAACCAATTTCCCAACAAATTCATCAAATACGCCTCTTCATTTGCGCTGTTGGGTGGTGTTAGAGTGCCAAGGGTGTGGGTAATTAGGATCTTAGGGTAATGAGTTACGTGGTTACCCTTGTATATTTATCACGAGGCTTTGCAGCCACAAAATAAAGCTACTTAACTCATCTCTCTATATTCCTGATTAAAATTTAATATTATGTATTTCCTGAGGAAAAAAACAAAAAACTTAATTGAAACACGTTTTCATTAGCCTTTTCATAAATAAAATGCTTATTTAACATCTTGCTGTTTGTTACTATTGATGCTTATTACTTCGACATGTTTAAATTTAATTTAGAATAATTTTATAGTTTGTTTTTATAATTATTGATAATAGGGGTTTTCTTGTGCAATTTACATAAGTAGTATGCATCTAATGACTAAAATATAAAAGAAAGCGATACGGTTATTAACATAAGCTCTTGTACATATACTTGGCTTGAGCTTCTTTAAAGTACAATATAAGGTAGTACCAATTAAAATTACCATGACGTTTAAGCAACCTTTAGTTAAACCTATAAAAGGCTTATTTTTTATTAAAGAAAAAGTTTTTTATATTATAAAATATTTTCTTCTCATTAAATATTACTGGTTTTAGGGGCAAAAAGTTAATATTTTGTTTTCTTTCCGATATATGAGTTTTGAAATTAATAAAGTTGCTTATTTTTACGATATTTTGATTATTATTTTGACAGTGGTTACATTTAAATTTAAAGCGTACAAAATCAATTCTTCCTGAGAAGCATTTTGGAGAATTTTGGAAATAAATTCTAGTTTCTATTATAATATAATTTTCATATTTAGAATATTAATAAAATTAGAACAAATATAAAAGAATTTGTACGTTGACTAAAATAGTTTCCATCGTGATCTATAACACCCATTTATCAGGAATAGAAAAATATCCAGATTTGTAAAATTCCTGATTTTTAGAAGAAAGAAATTGTTCACATATATTTAAGTATCATATTTCTTACAAAGTGTTCCAGTAACCGAATAAGTGATAGTCCGAGGGGGTGCCCTGTTAATTGATAGAACGTTAACTGCTAGAATGAGAAAATGCTAGAACGTAAATTGCTAGTACCGTAAAGTGGCCGAATCGGAAATTGATAGAATCGGAAACTGCTAGAACCGTAAATTGATAGAACCGTTAAGTAATAGAACGTTAACTGCTAGAACGTTAATTGATAGAATCGCTCGGGAGACTTCGGTCCGCGCGGCTTCATCTCCGCATATAAGATAATATGTACGGCGTGACCGAAGCCGCCCGAACGATTCTATCAATTAACGTTCTAGCAGTTAACGTTCTATCACTTAACGGTTCTATCAATTTACGCTTTTAACAGTTTCCGATTCTATCAATTTCCGATTCGATCACTTTACGGTTCTAGCAATTTACGTTCTAGCATTTTCTCATTCTAGCAGTTAACTTTCTATCAATTAACGTGTCCAAAATCTGGCGAGTAAAGAAGATGTGGTAGAATCTCCTCAACAAGTGTAGAATATTTTTGACTGCTCTTTTTAGATGCGTGAGATCGGGCATTGTCGTATCTTCTCGTGTCGTGTGAAAACTAAATCCTCTTCTATTCACAATATCTGGCCGTTTTTTTTATTTTGATCCAGTCGAGTTCACGGTAAATATCAGAATTAACAGTTAACCGGATTTTGAAGTTGGTTTAGCTTTCTGATTTGGTTACAACCGTTGTTTATTTCGTTTTCTGTATCTTATAGGGTCCATTTTTCATCACCAATTCTTTTTAAAAAAGTATACACGTTTTTGCGTTTCACTTTATTGTTTTCGGTGAGTTCATGCAGTTCCGAAACACCTTCTCTCCAGAACTTGCCATTATTTTTCATATGTTTTTGTACTACTGGTGAGACTCACTGAAGTCTATCAGGTAATTCCTGAATCATCAATTTTAGATTAGACTTGACTTTTGCTTGCAAAACTGCATCATCCAATATCTGATATCTGATAGAAAGACTCAACTATTAGATGATCGGGTTTCATCATACAAGTATACATTTTCTGATTTATATTTTTTACACCTCTGTTGACATAAGCATATACATGGTTTATTAAAGTATTCAAATAATATTAAACATCGTAAAAATGTTTTGATGAAATATCTTTCGCGCTATTTGAACATTCAACTGTTTAAAATGAAACAATATCAATATTTAGGTACTCAAAGTTAGGTATTTTAACTAAAACGTAAAATTGGTTTATTCTATTCAACGAACAAAACGTGACTCGCTCACTTCATGCATCAGTAATAAAAACGAAACTGCTTTCCGATACCCCTATAATATAGAATCTAAGAGGAAATGCCAATAATGTTTTCCAGTACTTTCTGGGGAATCCCATATTGAACTTGAGAAAAAATAGTAAAAAGCTATTGAAGGAAAACCAAAGAAAGTTTTCATATTCAAATTTCTTTGTTATCACTATCTACGGCGCGGCGCATCTACAATGTACTGTAGAATTTTCGTATATTAGTGTACTAAAAGAAATTAAGCAAAATCAGTAGGAGGAAAAGTTCTTTTACTCCGAATACAACATGCTACTTTTCCTTCAGCCACTACAAAGCTGGAAGTCATTTTGGATGTCGCTGACCTACTTTTGACCACTTACGCAACAAGCAGAAGCAGAACTAAAAACCTGTTGTCCAAAAATTAACTTTGACAGTCTGTAGTACCTTAACGAAGCACTTTTGGATATACATAAGTTTGATTAAATCATCTTATTATTATATCGAAAGTATGTAGTATCATTTTGCATAGACCTTTCAGGCCCTATATTTTGGCAAGAAAAATTAGCGTCGTTTTAGTTGGAGTAAAAAAACTTATGTCGCTCTAACCTACATGGTTGCCACAAAGAGTACTTTAAAAAAATGGTTTTTAATTGGTGCAGTTACATATACAGTGAGCGGCATAATTATGGAATAAATTCAATAAAACTGAAACCATAGGTTTTTCAAAAAAAAGTTTCGAATAAAAGTTGTTTGGTTTAAAGGTATAATCACTAAACATATTTTTATTTTTTATTTAAAATTTGTTTTCAAGGTCATTTCAAGGTCAACACTGTTTTTTTAAATGCAAACCTATATTTTTTCTAAAAGAAATTTACAGCTCTTCAAAAAATAAATAACTTTTATCTAAATCATTTTTTTATACCATTCTTAGTTTTGAAGTTATACCGAGTTTAACATTTTGGATCGTAAACTTTTATCCCATTGAAATCAAGTGTACTTTACCTTAAAATGTAATTATGTGATGACGTCATCATTTTGAAATAGCAACAACGTTTATTTGAATTTAACATTTTAGATCGTAAATGTCTTAAAACATAACTATTTTGTCCGATTAAAGCCAAGTGGGACTTAAAATGTGAAAGAATCTACATTAGCATTACAAACAATAAACAAATAATACACTTTTGAAATTTTTTGAATGTTGTATAATGAATTTCAATCGTATTAAATTGATTGATTTTAAAAAAGGCATGATTTTTGGCTCGACCAGCGTTTGCTTAAATTTAATAATATCATTTTTTTTAATCGCCTTGCAATAACGTAAGCAAATAAAATAATGGCTCGCTTAAATGAAACTCAACGGATTGAAATTTTGATTCTCGTTGGATGCGGAGATAAGACCAGAACTCAGCAAGAGGTATGCACTATGTTTAATGCAAAGTATCCAGATAGACCTATCAGCCAATCCACGGTTAGTAAAATCGAGAAAAAATTTAGAGAAACTGGACATGTTAAACATATTCCAAATGCCGGGCGTCCTGCTAAACTTAGGGAAAATGTTAAAATTAATTGTTAAGTATTGAGGAGAATCCTCAAAGTAGTTCTCGACAAGTTGCAGCAGATAATGAAATCAGTCAGCAATCTGTATTACGTTTTTTAAAACGAGAAAAGTACCATCCTTATAAAATACAACTAGTTCAGGAGCTCAATGAAGATGATCCCGATCGCCGGATGCAATTTTGTGAAAATATGCAGGATTTATGTAACCGCAATCCACAATTCCTTCGCCAAATCGTTTTTTCGGACGAAGCCACTTTTTCCTTAAATGGCGTAGTGAATAAACAAAATTGCCGGTATTGGAGCAGAAAGAATCCTCATTGGATGAGTGAGGATCATACTCAATACCCTCAAAAACTTAACGTTTGGGCAGGCATAGTTGACAATCGAATAATTGGCCCTTTTTTCTTTGAAGAATCACTCACGGGGCAGAGGTATCTAGAGTTTTTAAGAAATGATCTTGTACCTGCCCTAGCAAACATATTTCCGAATGAAAATGATCCTGACTTACCAAATCCTAACATCTGGTTTCAACAAGACGGTGCACCTCCACATGCACGTCCAGTACGGGAGTTTTTAGACACCTACTTTGGATGGAATGGCCCCCAAGGTCCCCTGACCTAACACCCCTTGATTTTTTCTTGTGGGGATATTTAAAATCCAAAGTCTATCTAAACAAGCCACAAAATCTAGAGGATTTAAAAGATAGACTTAGGTACGAAATTCGTAGAATAAGTCCCGAAGTCATTCGCAATGTTCAGGAAGAATGTGGTCATCGGTTTGCCTATTGTCAAGAGGCCGGTGGATGGCAATTTGAACATCTGATTTAATAGAATTATGGGTTTGATATGAATTACATTATTTTTTTATTAACTGTATTTAGTTCAGTTTTTATTAGTATTAAAATGCTTTTTTAACATCCTTTAAGAAGCAGAAAAAATGTTGTTGCTATTTCAAAATGATGACGTCATCACATAATTACATTTTAAGGTAAAGTACACTTGATTTCAATGGGATAAAATTTTACGATCCAAAATGTTAATCTCGGTATAACTTTAAAACTAAGAATGGTATAAAAAAATGATTTAGATAAAAGTTGCTTATTTTTTGAAGAGCTGTAAATTTCTTTTAGAAAAAATATAGGTTTGCATTTAAAAAAACAATGTTGACCTTGAAATGACCTTGAAAACAAATTTTAAATAAAAAATAAAAATATGTTTAGTGATTCTACCTTTAAACCAAACAACTTTTATTCAAAACTTTTTTTTGAAAAACCTATGGTTTCAGTTTTATTGAATTTATTCCATAATTTTGCCGCTCACTGTATGTATGTTAACAAATTTAGTTATTTTACTTCCAAAGAGGTACTTGGGAGTTATTTAATGAAAGCATATTATTAAATAATTCGAACTGACATACAACATATTAATTATTTGTTTCATATAACAGTAAACACAAATCTTTTATTACAAAGAGTTTATATAGATTAAATGAGCTGAAAATTGATTCAACAACGTATTAAATCGGGTTAATTTGTGTAACCACTAAAAGAACCCATTTTTCCGGCAGTTATTTGATTTACAGTGAACGGCTGGGAAAGGTAATTATGCTAATTAAAATATTGGATAGTGGTGCGCTAAAAGAGCGATGCAAAATTAATGCTCTCATCAGGAGCTATAAAGTTCTGCAGGTGCGCGAATTTATGGCAAGTTTTAAGTCGGCACATGCCAACCGCTTCCTGTTGCCTCTTTATCACTACTGAAAAATAAAAGTTAAACTCTATTTACGCTTTTAGCAAGATCTGCAATAATTTCTTTGAAATATTACAACCATATAAAATAATAATGGTATGATGTAGGACTTTCTAAAAGAAGTAAAACATTTATAATTCTATACGGCTTCCTTAGTAATTTAATTAATTTTATAACTAGGCAAGTGTTTCTTAGATTAATACAAACATAAATTCCTACAAATTCTGCTTTTACTATATGTACAGTAATTAGTAGATGCTGTGTGGTGTGTGGTCTCTTTATGTTTTAATATTATAACATCATCCATTCGTATTGTTATCCGAATGAAGTCGTTCAATGCAGTCATGTCCAATTTAAGTAAGTTTCCAGGAGAAACAACCGATTCTTCCAGAGCATGATAAAGAATTTCTACTAGACGCGATCCAGTATAAATGCAATTGTTTTGGGTTTGGTAAATTTATTGCAAAAATATTTCAGTCAAATACATGGTGTCTCACTTAAAGTTTTACAAATTTTCATCTCAAAATTTCTAGCCTCCTAGTGTTTTTGTTATAAAAGTTGTTTGGTTTGAAGGGGGTAATACAATATTGCAAATTTTTATTTGTTCTCGACATTTATGGATAATTTCTCTCCTTTGTATTTCGGATGTTATTTCGAAATTAAAGTTAATCAACAGGAGAGCTGATAACCAAGAAAAAAAATTTTTTACATTTTAAATTTTAACACTTCAAACTTGACCACTCTTTTGTATTTTCGGACGGTATTTCAAAATTTCAAGATTTTAAGAGTGTGTGATTAAGAGCCAACTTTAACAAATTTTCGAATTCTTCGATTCTTCAATATAATACAACATTTTGGGAAATTCTATATTCAACAAGGCAGAAGTAAAAAACTGATCAAACAAGAAAACTATTGCACAAATAAGGAAGTAGATGGGGCTGATAGCTTGGAGATCGTTACCAGATCTGTTCCTATACTGGATTTAGGATGAAGCTGATAGCTTGTAATTCGGTTGATTAGTGATCTATTTACGCCTGATGATGGGTTTAATGACCCGAAACATGTAGCTATGCTATTACTCTGTATAAGGGATCATCTGAATTTTACTACTACAAAAATAAATTTCCTAAAACTAATGCATTGCTTATATTTTTTATTAAATAATTTTTTATTCAATATTTAAAAATACCATCATTTCAGAAGGCTTTACTAAGTGAAGGAAAAGAGCTACGGTTTTAAAATTTTCTCTGGTTTGTTGAGAACATAAATAAGTTTCATAAAATTAAATAAAAACAAAACCGTAATTTTTTTCACATTTTAACAATTGTTTTTATATTACTGTTAGTACATATTCAAAGAAGGATGGTTTTAGCTTTTTCATCGATTAAATTTGGTCTAGTTTCTAACCCCGACGTTTGGTAAATGATGAACGTAATACTCTGTATAATAAAATGATAATTATAATTATTAATTTCCAAATAAATATTTACTTATATTAAACTTAAATTACTGCAAGATTTCTATTTGCGGAAATGTTATGTTTGTAAACCACATGCAAATGTAAATCTAAATTTACTAAGTTAATATTTGTATTTTTGCTAATAATGTAGTATTATCTAGTAACAAATATAACTCCATTTATAAATATATAGTTCTAAAAGTTTAAACTATAAGCCTTGGGCATACAGAAACAATTTCGCACGAAGCAAAGGAAAACTACTTCACGTTTCTAAGACAGTCTAAAGGATTTCACCCACTTAGCAAACAAGGAACCTTCTCATGTATTAACAACCCTAATTACAGCTCCCCGAATAATGAAACATAATCAGCTTAACAGTTCCTAAATGTACCCAATCCTCACACAAAAACTAGGCACAAAATTTAAAGACTTCCGTTGAAAAGTAAGAAAAAAATTTGTAATCATTTAGAATTTACTCGTAGCATACCCTTCGACTCTGCGATCCTGAAAAATTGCCCTCCGCTCTTGAGGGAACAATTCATCCTTGAGACGAGCGCCAGGCCTTAATCCGAATTTGCGTCATAGTTAATACATTATAACTGGCATTGGTTAAAATGGGGAGGGGTGTTTTTGGCGTGCAGCATTATGAGAAGGTTAAAGGGTGAAGTTGTAATCTTATACCGTCGCTAACAACAGGACCATAAATAAGTGTCGTCTTGTTCGAGCTGTTTTAAGTTGAAATAGGGTTGAGGTGCTGGTTGGGGGAGCAAGTTGACGCGTGCACATTTTCTACACCACCCCGCAAATTAGTTTGGGCGCAATTTAACGCTGGCACCTTCTATCATTCTTTAATCAAGTTAATGTTGTTTATTTATCACCAAACAACTTAATAGACTTTAATAATAAATTTACTAAAAAATTAATATTTTTATTATTCATGACATAAAATGGTGAATTATTTATTTATAAAGTTTTTTATCTTTTCCAAAACTATATTAATCTTCTTTTATAATAATCCACTCAATTTACTTAAAAGTAGTTTTCTTGAAAGTGTACCAACTTTTAGTAATTTTCAAAGTTTAAGTTTAGAAGGAACATATCGCAGTCCGGTAATATTTTTTCGTGATTCAAATATTTTCTGGGTCTTTTTTGATTGAGTTTCCGAAAGTTAAAACTTTTTGATAATTTCTGGAGTAATTTTTAATAATTATTTTATAAAGGGTGTCCCAGCCCACCGAGGAAGTAACATTACTCTAAAATGAAAAAAAATGCGGTTTTCAAAAGAATATACAATTTTAACTTTTAGGCGCACACTCTAAAAATATTTTAATAATATACCGGCTGGCCATTCCAAGATGGCTCACCAAAGTTACATTCTTTTAAATGGAACACCCATTATATTACGACAGTTTTGGCTTACTTACCAAAAATTATCATACTTTGTATAACCATATATGGGCATAACTCACTCGTTTTGCTAATATCCACTTTTAAAAAATCACTGTTGTTTTAGAGCATGGTGATATAATGTTTCGATTGATATAATCTTTCTCTGGTCACATGTAATGGCATAGTTGATATAAATATCCAAAAAGGGAAACAGTGAAAAATTTCTATTGTATTTCTGACCCGTCTTTTGTTTGGTACCATAAAGAATTGTATTTAATCGAAGAATTAGCGAATATTAACCGTATCCTTGAAAAATTGCGAAATGTTACTAAAGATAAGGTGCTAAACTCAAGTTTGGATTTATATAGAAATTATAATAGAAGTTAAAAAATCCGCCAATTTTGCTCCCGACAACCATTAAGTATATGTGCAAATAAACGTCTGACATTATTGATAATATCCGGTGTGATGGATTGAAATGCTCGTCTTTTTCGGTCATCCATGTCTTCAGATGTTGTGGGTTGAGTCTGACTCAACTAAACAGTTTACAAGACCCCAAAGAAAAAGTGTATTAGAGTAAAAGGAGAGAGATCTAGCCGGCCAATTTACAGGCCCATTTCTGCCAATCCAGGTAGCCAATTATTTAAATATTGTCTAACAATCCCTTAAAAAAGTTCACAGGGGTTCCATCTTGCAGAAGCCACAGGCCTCTTCTTGTCACTAACTCATTTTATAATAATAATAATAGTATTAAATCCTAAAAAAACTCGAGGTAAATCTCCTCGGTTAGGGTTCGATAAAAAAGTAAAGGCCAATAACATGGTTACCTGTTATTTCTCCACAAACAGTTAAAGACTATTTATTATACATATTAATATACACACATATATTATTATGCCTGTTTTTGAAGGTGGCTTCGTCACTAAACAAAATTTTGTTTATTCCATTTACATCCACGGTCATCATGTTTTGTATCAAAATAGAAAAAGCATCTCACTTCGTAAGTTATTACCAGACATGGTGGAATTCAATATGATATGCATAAAACCGATGTTTTTTAGAAATGTGACTGAAGATTTTGAAACATCAGTCTAGGCAGATACACTTCTCTTGTACTAATCGACGAATTTTCTTCAACCATCAATAAAACATCCAGAATAGAATTGAGTCTAATACTTTGATTACTCAATAGTTTTTTATTGTTCAACACAGTCCGAATTTTCAAAATGCTCCATCAGTTTTCTCATTGCTTCAATTCTTGGTTTGATCATATCTGGACGTATTATTATATTAAGTTATATAGATATCTCTTATTCTGGGTAATTAGTTAAAATACCGGTTTGGCACCAATTGGACTACTTGAGTTTGTGTTTTGTCTATAGACTTAAAAACACGAAAAATAAAAACAAATCTTAAACAAATCCAAAATTCTATCTTCACTGAGATATTTCAGAGAAACCAATTTAATTTTAGAAAGTATCAATTGTATTTCAGAATTATCAATTGTATTTCAGAAAGCATCATATAAAAAGCAGAATTCGTTAATTTAATTTCATGAAGTACGATTTCAGACGTAATCATTTTGTTTCATTCATTGTAAATAGAAAAGCACCATATCTTCCATTGCTAAAGCAGTTACATGATCGATTGTGCTGCACGAACACAATAACCACCAAGAAGAGAAATCCGAAGTTGTCATTTCACAACACTGCTTTAATCTTAGAACAAATTACTTCAACTAGGTTTATGGGTTTAACATTGGTCAATAGGTAGTAGGGACCTAAGCGCAGTATTGTAATTCGTGAATTGTTAAACTAGCAAAGCGCATTTTTGATAAATTAAATGTACCTGTTGTGGTTCAGTGCACAATCACCGCCAAACTCTTGCCTTCCTCTTTTTACAATTGGTCGTATATTGATTTATCTGAAATACAATTGATGATTCTGATTCTGAAGTACAACAATTAATACTTTCTGAAAATAAATTGATACTTTCTGTAATTCATTTGAAAAAGGTGTAGTTCCAGTCATTTTAAATTGAGTTGAAGTTGAAAAATTAAGTCTTGAAGAAAATTTTTTATTTCTTGCTTTTGGTTGGTGTGTACAGTGGTCTAGGGTCTAAATATAGGTTTCTCAGGTCTGAGGTCTGGGGTTATAAAATTCCTAACATTGTGCCTAAAACATTAAAAGACTGGTACTGAGATTCTTCAATTTTCTTTCAATTTCTGATTGATATGAGAGGACATATACGTAAACGTAAAAACAACGCCAACAAAACACCAACTTGCTATTTCCTCTTTTACAAACCAGATTTAAGTTTAAATACATGCCGAAACATTTTTCTATCTTCTTTATGACATTTTTTATATTTTTCAGATTTTCCGAGTACCTACTTATAGAAGAGAAATTGCCCAGCACATTTTTAAGACTTAGGTAAGTTTAAACCCAAATTCTAAATCTAGTATTCGAAAGTAGATTTTAGTATTATACATACTTGTAATATAGTTGACTATAGAAGAGTTAGTGGTTACATAAGAAGAAAAAGCAATTGCTGTTTGGCCCAGGACGGTACCCTAGCAAAAGCATGAATTGAATAAATATGCAGAATTCTTAGCGCCTATTGGTCGATGGTAAAGATTTGCACAAAAAATTGTATTTTAGTACCAAACTTCTTAATCATTTAGGTGACTATTAACTTTATAGTCGACTATAGAAATATGCAGCTTAAAGAGTTTAATTTTTCGATTTTAAGCTTTAGTAAAATAGACACTTCCAGAAAAAGAGGTTTTGACCTCTGAGAGTTTTTGATGCAAAAGGTTTTGGAAAATGACGGAAATGCTCTCCAGTACGTTTTTCGGGTCGTTTCAGAGATTCTCAGGAAAATAGTTATATTTTGTAGATTTTAATATTCTTTGAAGCTTTATAATAATAATAATAATAATAATAATAATAAACCCATTATTTATTGCACATAGAAACATTTGTAATACAGATAAAATATAATTAATAAGAGACAATTAAAATACAATATTAATAAACTATATTACAGTATACAGGGTGAGCTAAAATGATTGTGGTTTGATATGTAGCAAAAATACACCGGTTGGTACAACTAAAATCTTAAAAAGAAAATCTAATAATCCAATGGCGTAGCAAAATTTTTTTCCAAAATCTCTAATTTCACAGCAAATGTCAAATATTGAAAATGTTTTTCATCATTTTCGACGCAGATGCTAACACAAGACAAAGATTTACGCAAATTAATTTTGATAACAACTGACGTTTATGAAATAGAAGGCACAATAACGAAATTCAAATATCTGAAGTTTTGACACAACGGTAAAAATTACATCTACGCCTCTGCTTTTGCGAAGTCTAGTTACTTTGTTTTGATTTTGACATGATTTTGTGTTACTATGAACTTGAAGGTAACAAATTGCCCAGATTTTTAGGCAGGAAAGGACCTTATCGTTTTCCTGGGGGTTTTTGGGCAAACATGAAAAATAAGTTAAACCTACAAAAATTAACTAAAATACCCCCAATATTAATTATATTTCCAATTTCTTCAATAAATATGAATTATAAATACATTTGAGATTTTACATTATTTAAAAAAATATTTATTAAGACGACAACAGCGGATTTTAAAATTCAAATTTTGACAAGTACTGTCAGATAAATTTTAATTACCTTTCATTTACGTTTAAATTGAAAGCAAATGACAGTTAAAACTAATAGAGTGTTTTCCTTGTGGAACCTATGTTAATAATCGAATACAATCGCCAAAAGGATTAACCTGATGGTAGATATAAATGACCTTTATTATAAGGCACTTTAGGACAATGGTTACTGTTACAAACAAGAAGTAATGCCCGGGCTAACAAATTCGTACGCGCTTTACAAAGGTATCTGGCGACTGACTCACTGTGACTCACACTGGATTGAAATGTTTCCCACATTGGGTGTTATTGTCATGCGCACACATTGCTTGCGCTCATACGTTTATTTATAAAAACAGCTAAAACCGGCGCGTACACATAAAAAGAAATTCGGTACGCGCTCATGTAACATATTGGAATGAAACATTCTAGCAAAGGAGAAATAACTTGCCGAATGTCGTAAATAGTATCTTGCTTACTTGATAGGAGGTGCTTAGAAGTGCCAGAGGATGTGTCCTACAAAAATAGAAGGAATTTACAAGCCCTTTGCCGCCACCGAGGTCCCTTATCGGTTCTACTTTTTACTAATAATTATTGTGCATTTAATTTGGACGTTTCGTTTGAGAGGTAATAATTTCAATGTTGCCTGATTGTGCAATAAAGTCTTACAATAACCTGTAAAAGATATTTTATATTTAATTGACTCCGTAATATTACAAATCTTATTACAACTATTAAAACTATAGCCATTGAATTTACAGTAAAAGTTTCAGAGCTCCAGGGAACTGGAAAAGTCATTTTTTATCAAATATTTTAAAAATTGCAAAAAAACGACAACTGTGTAAAAATCGTTTAATTATAAAAAATATATTCTTAAATTGTAGGTTTATTTGAATAAAATAAATACTTAAAAATTAATTTCTATTCAAGTCATAACAAATATGTATTTATTTGAATAATTTTTATACTATTAAAGTCAATAAGTCATAGTAAATAAATGGCATAGGCAACCAAACTACTTTGTTTGTTAGAAACACCGAGGAAAACACCAGCATCGTTGTCTAATTGTGCAAAAATTAATTAATTTCAATTGCGTTTTTTGGCGAAAGCGGTCTTTTAACGAGCGAAATATTTTACACTATTGTATATTTATTTCTTATTTATATGTGGCATAAGTTTCATTCTTGTACAAAATGCTCCCAAAACCCGATAAGGTCCTTTGAATTGACCACAATCATTTTAACTCACCCTGTAGATGGCAACCAAATGGAATTACATCAGCTTTGACTAAAACTTAGGAAAGAAGTTATGTCTGCTGTTTTTCATGTATGGTGCAATCCTGTGCAAATCTTCAAACCCTTACACAAAAAATCTGCAAGATTTGTTATATGGACGGTTTCCATGGTTACCTATAAGGGCTTATAGGTTTGCACAGAATCGAGCTAGGGAAGTATGGTCCATGTCACAAACATGACAGTTTTTTATCTCGCTCTTACCAGATAGAAGTATAGTCCCACTCTTGAGTAGGAGTGAGATGACACCGTGACTTAGTAGCGACTTAGATTTAAAAGTTCGTAAATATAATAAAATCCAAGAATTTCGATTCATATTGCATATTTCTAAAGGTAGCAAATCAAGAAACGATATACACCTACCGGTACCCCTGAAATTAGCTACATATTTTTAAGTAATGGATGAATACAGTAGATTCATTTCGAATTTAAACTTTTTAAATATATTTCTATCTGAAAACATCTTCATTAAAAATAATATTTTTTGAAAATTGTGCTATATTATTAAATTACGTATAAATTGTGGAGTGCACATCGTTAAAATTTAATTTCTTTTAAAAAAATTTAGAAGTTGCTGGGTTGGAGAGTAATATTTAATATAATTTAGCTCGTTTGCGTTTTTAAAACTTGCAATTTCGGTGCGCTTCCAGCAATAAGAAGTCATGTCTTACAGAAGATTCTTCAGGTGTGCATATTGCGCGCGAGGACTTTTTAACTGACTCCGCACCTGTTCCACCAACTGTTTCTCCCCTTTACAAAACTTAGGATTATAATATAGCTGTTCTTCGTGCCCCTTTTGTAATATTCCTTATGTTTAACTTGAAGTTTTAATCTAACAATGAGGCGTTTTCAACTCTGAAAACTAACTTAGACCTTATTTTGCCCAAACTTAATTATTAAATTAAGTATTTTATTAATAAAAAGCATTAACTAATCGGAACAAAAATTACTATGCAAATTGGAAATTGGTCAATTCGGTGGAATATGTATTTATATTTTATTTTAATCGCCGGTCGTTAGGCTCAAAGTAAATAGACCAATAATTAGCGTTGCTGTTAATAATGGCGTTAATTATTATTGATGCAAACAAACAGGTCGAATTTATAGCTGACAGAAAATTCAAACTAATGTTTTATTAAAAGCACTGCACATTTTTGCAATTAAAAGAAAATAAACGCGAATGGTAACTGATGATGTATAAACTCCTTTAAAGTAAGCTACCGAATCGTCAAATTTCTCATTAAAAACAGAACTAACTGATACAACTGAAATTGTATTGAATTGTGAATTGATACTAAAATAGGTACTTATAAATATTATGTTTTGTTCGAAAATAATTGCAAATACAAAAATGTATTACATATTTGATTTTATTAGATTTAAGATTAGTTGATCAATTTTTTACATTCATTAATTGTTAAATTATGTTGTTGTAACTATAATAAATATGAGAAAATATTAAGGACGTGGTTTTTGTAAGAAAAACTTTTATTATACTGGATGTTGAAAAAATCACCGACACGCTCCACTCCACATAGTCAAGAAGAAATAGACTACTCAATATAAGAGTATGCTTAAAGTTCAAATTTTTATTTGAATATTTCTAGATATTTTTGCTCAATGTCGTATAGAACATAAAGATAATTGTATTGTTATTACATTTGATGCAAATATAAATTTAAGTATGTTGAAAATGTAGATTTACCATGTACGTAACTACATAACCTTAATCTCTGAAGATAAATTTCTCGTTTGCAAAAACAATTAGTATTATCGAATATCTAAAAAATATACATTTGAAGCTATATTTGCACAGAGTGTCCCGTTCGTGAGTGATCAAGCTTCAAGGTTCTAACCTTCTAAGTAGATCAAATTGTAATGTCAACTAAACAAAAAGTTGATCAAGGATTATTTTAAAATTATCAAAAGCGTTAAAACGTAAAGAAACAAGAAACATGATCAAAAAAAGTTGATGATCCCCCACAATTAACGCCCCTGAAAATATGTTTTCCGACGACCATATAAGAAAATCGTATATGTCATTCATGTTAGTGGTTTAGAAAATCTATCATTGCTACACCAGTGACTTTGCTTTTCTGTTTTGTAACTCTGGAATATTTCCTGTAATTTTCGGTAGGGGCGCTGCGAAGGAATTCCTAAACCCCTCTCTTGGATTTTTTTGAACAAAAAAAGGACAGTTCAAATAAAAATTTATATTTAACCCAGCTAATATTACTTATTTTATCATTAAAATCATTATCTAATTAACTTTTGTGTAAATTTTAAATAAAATAGTACCTAACATTTTATTTTCGATTCGATCAATTGCTTCCGTCAAAACAGCGCCACCTACAATTAGGTACATTTAACTAAAAATAATCGATATCTTCAATCTCAGCTGATGTGAACACAGGTTATGTTATGACTTTTTAGTTGTTCCTACAAAATATTAATAATGGTCGCCGGAAAAATAGCGTACGCAACTCGCAAGAAAGTGAATTTCGTGCTCGTGTAATATCCTCACTTAGCTAGCGCCTCGTTCGGCTATTTTCACACTCGCACAAAGTTCGTCACTTTCAAGCTCGTTGCGTAATATACTATTAAAACTTTTATTGCCTGAAAATGTGTATCCTTGTGTGAAAAACTGTCGTCAAAATTTCAAATTAATATCTCTTGCAATATTTATTTTATTTACAAAAAATATTTTTTTTTTAACATTTTGGAGTAGTATATCTCTTCACTTCCTCCACCAGCCCAAAAATTTGGTCACAGTTATTCAGGGACACCCTGTATAATAAAATTCTAATGATAAAAAAAAATACATAAAGATAATCAAATTCAAATACTTACCGAAAAACATCAGGAAATGATGATCCATGGCCAATTCTGTAAAAGCACAAAAGACCTCTGTAAAAACCTCATCTTCGGTTTTCTCAAGTCTGGAACACTTATATCAATTTCCTAAACGAAAAATATAGTGGTTTAGTTCTGCAGTCAAATGCGCTACTACGAAAATCATTTTTGTATAATTTTTTTGTAGATGATTTAGAAGTTATTTCTATACTTCCTAGGGGAAGGAAAAAAAATGGAGAATGTACAAAAAACAATTAGTGACCTAAAAGTACATTAACTTTGGACCCCTGTAATAAATTTTGTGCTATGTTGCAGAAGGTGATTATCCGCTAACGAGGTAGATTTGACTGTAGAACTAAGCTCGATTTCATGATTTTTCACAATTTTTTCTCACAAACTCGCGCACCCTCTAGGGATTCACATTAATTATAAGTGATTCGCTGATAATTTGCAAAGAAGCCCCAGAAAAGTGGGATGGATTTTCTACTCCACGTTATTATCTCCGACGGAAAATTTATCTCGGACGTCTAGGAAGTTGCTCTTAAATCTGAAACAGAAGGATTCTTACTTGCACGCCAAGATGCGTATTCCACTCCCTGGAATACAGAAAAAATTTGTTCGGACAGAATATAGACTCAAAATGCAGGACATGTAGTGATTTCCCAGAGACTATCATACATCTGTTATCAGGTTGCTCTAAGTATTCCAAGATATATTATATCAACAGACTCGAGAATGCTTTAAAAGAACTTTGCTATATACTTAGGCATATATACGAGATCTATGACAAAATGAAGATACCATATGCTAAAACCTTTTGGAACTTTCCATTTTCAACCACCAGAAAGCTAACAGTTAATAAACCAGATATGGTAGTAATGAATAAAGAACATAAAGTTTTGTACATCTTAGAAATGGGCTGCTCAGGTGAGAGAAATGTAACAAAAAAGAAACGGAAAAAATAGATAAATACAATGAAATGGTTTTTAAGTTGAATGCGGTCAGATGGTCGGATGTAATTTAGTTAAATCAGAAGGTAAATCGGACTGTGTGGAGGCAAATTATCAGATAGGAAGGTCGGACGCTTTACAGATATTTTATTGCAGGACGTGGCTGAATCGGTCGATTTTGTCATAGAATCTGATCGAATCCGACGTCCGCGTCCGATCAAATAGGATCATGTGGAGGCTCTATTACCGTTAACTATCGGAGCGTTTGGAGGAATCCATTATAACCTGAAAAAAAAATTAGGTCATATTTTTGGTATTTTTAGTTTTTCTATAACTTTCTCTATTTTGTTGCTAGAGCAAACAAAAAAGTAATTGTTTTTGGATAGTAAATGTCATTCTGAAGAAAAAGTTTTCCATGGACCTTTAATTTTTTTAGACTTCTTAAAAAGTTACAACAATTTGAAAATTTCATTAATTTTTACGTCATATTACCATAACTTCATAAGGAGTCGAAAAAGATACTAGTTCATAAGAGATTATTGGTTCAAAATGATATTTACAATCCAAATTAAGTTTTTCGGGTATAAATGGGACACCCTCAGTTTTTCTATAAAATTTTAATTTTTTCATTTATCTTAAAATAGCATTGCCGAATACTGGAAAATGCGCTCTTTTAAAAAGTGCGAAGAAAACACACCCCGTGTAATAGAAGAAGCACTTACAAGTACAATGCAAAATACAGTAATTTTGATATCCCTGCACATACTCAGAGTACATGAAACAAACTACAAACATCTTGGTGAATTGGAGTATTTTATCTGTTGTATTAAAAAAATATGACTAAACTTCAACACCCTGTATATGAAAAATTCTGCATTTTTGAAAAAAAAATGTAATCTTACTTTTTATCTTGTATTTAGTTAAAAAAAATCAACTCTCAAAGTTAGGGACACATGTTTAGAAATACCCTATACACTATACATGAGGTTTTATGACATTAATTTTAGATACAACATATATTTTATTAGGTACTTTATTAATAAACAACTCGCTCATTTTATTGCTGACATGTTGCTATTTTATTTTTAATAATTTAAGAGCTTTACCTGACTTTTTTATTTTTGACTACCTAAATGAATATAAATAAAAATTACTTACAACGCGCGCTGATTTTAACGTTTAAAAAATAGCTGGTTTAATTTATTTTTTAATTTATTACTGAGGAAATATTTGGCTAAAAAGTAACAAAATACAACTATAATTAAATATTTGATCCATTTATATGTATAATGTTTATTAGATTTGATTCCATTTTATAGCATTTAAAAATATAAAGAAATAAAGAAGTTATCTTGGCAGGGAGTTTTAAGAAATAAATTAAATCCCTAAATATATAAAGTAAACCCCTAAAATGGCGCCAATTCAAAAGCAACGACCAAATAAAACCGAAAAGAATAAATAATATGCGCAATAGTTTACAATGAATGTGCAAATATTTTCCAATCGATGCTATTTTTTATTTAAACCAGGTACATCGACTTCACAATGACCGTTAACGCTTTAAATTTTACATGATCTTGCAGGTACATATTAAATTTAAAATAAATTTGTAACTGGCGTTTGAATGAAAAAATTGTATTTTTGGATTTGATTTTTCAGATTCAAATATCCGTCGAGCTGTCCTTTAGGATTTGATATTTAATGTAATAAAAATTCTACAAATATCCGCATACTATATTTATTTTCATTTTACTTGAGCGTTCTGTCATCATGTTACAGATTTCAACCAATCTACAGGGTGATTCATAATATTATGATAAGCTTAGGCACCAACATTTTAATTCTTCATAGTAATTTATAGATAGAATTTTGACTTCTCGCTATAAAATATATTATAAACCTCTTAATTTTTATTTGCATTCAAAATTAAATGAAACCCTGGAGTATGAATAGCATAAGAGAAACAGTTTGCGTACTCATAGTAATGTGTTGCCACCTGGTGACAGTAGGTTTAACTTATTGGTTTATATATTTCTGCAAGGTCTTATGTCTTATGGAAACTGGCCCTTTTATTGTATTCAAACTTCATGATGAGAGATAAATTTCCTAAATAAATAAACTATGTTTACGTCAAAAATCAAACTTTTCACTGAGGTACGGCGAAAGTTAATGGTTAATGCTTATAATTGAGTGAAATATAAAACCAAAAAATAATATATAGTAAGGTGTATAAAGTTTCCCTAACCTTATTGCTTACATATAGAAGTCGTGCCAACCTAAGAAAAGTAAATATCGGTTCGTGCTTTTCGTAACACATACTTCTGTGATTTATTGATGTCGACAAAATTTATGTGTTTTGGATCAATTCATTAGTTTATAATAATTATGGAAAAGTAGGAAAATTTAATATGCAACCCAAGCAGGTTATTTTGCTCGAGTTATTTCGAAATTTTGAACCTAATACATTTTTCGCACTTGTTGACTTGTCACATAAATAACTATTAGGGTTATTTAAGCTATGAATACGAGTGATGTATATTTATTAACAATATATATGTACATATACAGGGTGTATCAAACCACCGGTGCCACCCATTTATCTCGAGAACGCGTTATCGTACTTGACTGAAATAAAAAAAACTTAATTACCAAAGTGAACCTAAAGAATCCATTGGTGAACTTATTTTTTTCCGGAACAACCCTCAACTATCCGGAACTGGAGATCACTTTTATTATTTAAATAGCAACATAGGTCGAGTTTAGTATGGTTTGATAGGTCTTTTAAAAACAGACAACTTTTATTAAAATATTTTGTTAATATTTTCCATAGTTTAGAATTTATTCGAAAAACAAAAAAAAAATGTTAAAAAAAGTAAATAAAAATTAGGATGTAGCTATTTGCACATACAGTATATATGAATAAATGGCCAGCAGTGCGCGCCACCAAACGGCCAAACAAAAAATAAAATATATAGGGTGTTTGGTAGCTCGATGCCTTAATTTAAGGAGGTGATTGGGTATCATAATGGAAGCATTTTTAACTAAATTTATTATTATACAATTGTGTTTTTGTAATAGTTATCATAACTATCTTATTTAAATTGAATTTATGTTTAATTGTAGTTGAATCTTTTGGAAATAAATATTTTCTGTAACTTAAATACGTAGGTTTTTTGCATCAAAGATGTTGATAACCTTTTACAAAATGAAGGAAAAAATATTGAAATCATAGAAAAGCTCTAAGAAATATTTTTAGGATAAGTTTTTAAGATTATTTGAACATTTTTAGTAAAAAGTTAGTACTTAATATCAAAGTTGAAACCCAAAACTACAATTAACAATTTCTGAGACTTCAATTTTTTTCTTCATTTTGTTAAAGTTTATCAACTTCTTTAATGTATGAAATTAAAGTAATCATGTTTAAGTTACACAATATGATTTTTTTCCAGAAGATTTAATTAAAAATTAAGCATTACTTCAATGTAAATCTAATAGGATTGGTAGTTATCAAAAAATCATAAAATTAATTATATCTCGAAAAGCGTGGCATATTCTACAGGGTGAGTCGAAATTAAACCGCCAAATTTTTTAAGCCGATTCTATGACCAATTTTAAGATAAAAACTTCAAATTAACATATGTCCGATTTTGCTTCCTAAGGGAGCTACAGCCCTTCAAAAGTGTTGAGGAAAAGAAATGTTATAAAAATTAAAAATACCCTTAATCTAATTAAAACATCCAAAATAATTAAACAAAGACATAGATTTTATTAGCTAGCTAATAATAAAAGACGTATATTGTATAAAAAAGTAGATACCTAACGTGCCGCAAAATATCGTTAAAACGACCAGTGCGTGATTATGTGCATTTTTCTCTAAAATAAGTTCGTACAAGAATACCTTTTTTATCTAAAATTTTGAAAAAAAAAATCTTAAAAATTAACCCCGAAAAAGTTATCACAGTTATTATTACCATCCCTCTCCAAAACTACCCTTTAGAAGCATCCAAAAAATTTCAAAAAAATCAGGGAAACATATCAAAAGCGTATTATGGTTCACACCAAACTTGAACTTTCTACTATAAAGCGTTTTCAAATAATCCTACAAAAACCTTCTTTTTGACTCCATCTTTGAAGGGCTTCATTTCCCTTAGGAAGCGTATCGGACATATGTTGATCTTAAAATTAGTCATAGAATCGGCTTTAAAAATTTGACGGTTTAATTTCGACTCACCCTGTATAACAATAAATATAGTTTAAAATGCTTCCATTAAGATTCCCAAAAATCTCCTTGAATTAACGCATCTAGCTACCAACTACCAAACATCCTGCATATGTATGTCCGTACTTGTACATAATATCTCTTTTATATGTCAATTTTTAAATCTTACAACGAATAAATGGATATTTGCACATACAGTATGTACAGTTGCTCTCAGCTGGAAGTAGGACAAAAGTAAGCACGATCGCGTATTCTTTGTCCTACTTCCAACTGGGAGCAACTGTCCTAATAAATGACTATTTGCACATATAGAATGTACGAATAATTACATTTGCATATACAGTATGTTCAAACTGCCAAATCTTAAATAGAATAATCCAACTTTTTTTAATCATCTGAATCTACATAATTTTCTGTATCTAACGATACTTAAAAATTGAAATTTTTTTCAGGTATTCTATTTTTTTTTTTTATTTTTCCAAAATTGTTTTATCAATTTTATGATTAATTGAAAACAAACAATTCATAAACAACTGCTACAATATTTAAATGACATAACAAAATGACACAACAACATATTATAAAAGATAAAATGAACTTGACAGCCGCGAGTGCTCAGTAAACTGCATTTAATAGCCTAAAATTTACTTAAAACATTTTTTCAAAAATATTATAAACCTTAGGTTGATGGAAAATACGACTTGTAGGGTATTTTTCGATACAGAAAATTATGTAGATTCAAATTATTAAAAAAATGTTAGACTATTCAATTTAAAATTTCAAACTTGACAGTTTGTAAATACTGCATGTGCAAATAGTCAATTATTCGTACATACTATTATGTGCAAATAGAAATTTATTCGTACATACTGTATGTGCAAATAGCCATTTATTCGTAGATACTGTTATTATTGCATATTTTGAAGAATTTTATAAATTTATAAACTCTTTCTACAAATTCTAATGTTTTACCAACTTTAAATACCGTACCCGTCCATATTTCAACAAAATTCTTCAAAGTATGCAATAATTTTTATTTAGGTCTTTTAACATTTTTGTTGTTTTTCGATTAACTATGGAAAATATTAAAAAAATATTTTAATAAAAGTTATTTGTTTTTCAAAGACCTATCAAACCATACCAAACTCGACCTATGTTGCTATTTAAAAAATCAAAGTGATATCCGGTTCCAGATGGTTCCGGGTTGTTCCGGAAAAATATAAATTCACCAATGGATTGTTTATGTTCACGTTGGTAAATATTTTTTTATTTCAGTCATATACGATAACGCATTCTCGAGATAAACGGTTGGTCTGATACAGCCTGTATATACTGTATATACCTACTTTTTATTGAAATCCTTTTATATTTCAATAAATTACAATTGAACTCTTGTTTTCATATTATGTAATGAAGCGATTGGAGTATAACAATGATCTATAACATAGTTAGTTATCTTTGTGAGTAAAATAATATTTTTAAAAAGTTGGGTTTATAACTATGATAACAAATAAGTTCATTATATACGTAAATCTAATCTCTAAAATGTTTTACATTCTAGTTATTAGCGAATGATAAATAAGTTTTTCTAAACTCGCTACTTCTTAGTAAAATGCCTAGGAACAATTTGCTAGATCATCGAATACATCCAAGTTACTTATACGAAAACATCACTTTGAGTTGTTTACCAATAATACCATTCTACTACCACGCACAACTTTTCAGAGTATATTATACTGAAAATTTTACTGCTCGGCAAAGCATTAAACTTGTTCTATTATAATGGTATCGATTTTCATAAGTCAACTTTATGTACTAGCAAAAGCCGACGTTTCTTCAACATCAATACAAAAGAAAAAAGGTTTGAAATATCTTCAAACACTCATCGCTTACTTTAAACATATTATGTTACTATTGGCAAATGTAAATAGTACAAAGTGTTTTTATTTTCAATGTATTGTATAATTCGTGATTTAGTTATTGTTTTAGCTACTTATATTAACTATTAGGTAAATAATTATCCAATTATGGAATATTGTATTAGAATAAATAAACGAATAAGGAGAGAAGATACCTTAGGTCTGCCTTCGTTTAAAGTGATGAAGGTGCACCAAGCAAGAATTCCAAACTACAGAGTGATGGACGCTGCGTTTCGTGCTTATTAGCACTCATCAGCATCATATACTGCTTGCTGCTATCCTTTCCAAAAGAATCTGTCGAATTGTTGATTACTACACTTTCAGCTTTGGCTTATAAAGCACTACAGGGAGTATTCCGCTGGATAGAAAAAAGCAGAGACATCTAACATGACCAATGAATTTAATTTGTAAATAACGGTCTGCATCTTCGATTTTATTTCTATCTATATTATATTAGCTTTAAATTTTATATTCTTGTATATGTTTTTGTTTTAATTAGCAGGTCTAGATTACAATCACTTTCAATACCTTAAAATTGTCATTATGAGAGTTGGAAGGAGTAAATCCTCAGCGAAAGTGAAAACCCGCTGCGAAGACCGCAGTGGGTTTACCCCTCCCAACCACCATAACGACAATTTTAACCTAAGGAAAGTGTTAGTAATCTGGACCCAGAAAATAAATTTCTGGAATAGAAGAAGGATTTTTTGTAAAATTTTATGGGTAATAAATCCTTGTTGGCATATGCTCTTTATTATAAAATTTTAATAAAAGTATGCGTTTTTAGTAGATCAAAAGTAACATCTCAAACCACGGAACTTGCCAGTGGAAAGCTCAAAGCCGTCGTTCATGCCAAAGCATTTAGCTGTTGTAGCAAAACTTATTTTATTAGGAGCTAAAGCAAAATACGAAGGTTGTAATCAGACAGAACACCAAAGGGCCACGACGTACATAAACTTTGTTTAATTTTGCATCTGTTTACCGCACAAAGTAGCATCAAACGTCTAAAAAAAAGAACAAGAAGAAAGATTAAAAATTAAAACGAAAATAAATTGCGTTTACTTTTCTATATTAAAGTTTAATTGCTGAAGATATTATGGTGTGGTTATTAGTCTTTGTTGAAGGAAAATGTGGTCACCGTAGACACATACCTACGTATAAAATTAATATTAAAGATAACAGGCATTAAATGAAAACTTTATTATCAATTAAGTAACATTTAATTCAAGGGGGCCAAAGGGCTTGGGTTATTGCTTCTTTGAATCGTGGGTGATGAAGAATGAGCGATGAAATTATGTAGGTCGGTTTATTTGACCAATTAAGCTGAAATTTATTAATCATAATTTACATTTATAAAATGAAATAATATGGAAAATTAATAGGCACCTTGTTTTATAAATAATTTCGGCTCAATAATTTTATTATTTTTGTTTGCTTAAAATTAATTAATTGCGTAGGTTAGGAGATACAAGCACTAACCAACCCACATTACTTTCTTCTTAAGTAATAAGTCCTTTTACGTCTTCTAAGTGTGTAATCATGCATAAATACGTGTATAATTAATTTTTTATCAAAGTGTACACATATGGATTTTAGTAAAACCTGACGCCTGGTAAAAATATTAGTTGCATAGATTATTGGCCTGCCTTGTACTGCAATCTGTATATTATTTCCCTATCGTTAGTAGATTCTATGGTTTTTTTGTTGCAAAATGAAATTTTATCTAATTACTTTTTTAATCAAATAACTGAAAATTTAAATAAAACTTTTGTTTTTTTGTTTTTAATCGAATTAATAATCATGTTAAATGTGATTAAAATAACATCAATTATCACAAACATTAAAAGTTTTAATAAAAGTAAGTAATTCATAACATTTGTGTGGAGTAGATAGATGATTCAATAAAGTTAACAGCATCTTTAATGATTATGAATTGCACGTGGTGCATCATCATCTACCAATTAATACGCCATCTCGCGTTACCACCCTGCACTTAGCCCGCAGCGAGGAGCAATTAGCCCTCCGAAGAAGGGAAATTTTAAGAATGGTCGTAATGAAATATGGCAGTCGTAAAAACTAAAAAAGATTTGATAAAATCGTTATGTTTTATTACTTTTTCCCAGCGTATACATTTTATATGTAAATGTAATTTGCAATAAAATTTTATTCGCTGCGGTTTCACTTTTTTCACTTACAGAACTTATTCCTTTTCTCAATCTCAACTAATATCAATGTAGTTTTCAACACTTTTATTTTATATTATCGTTTTAATGTTCGAGTTTTAATTAAATGAAACCAAAATTACATCCTTGTTTTCCATTTATCTACGACAATTACTAATTAGAAATTTCCTCTTTTATATTACTATTTATTTATTACACTATTTCATTAAAGAAAATTCTTACTTCGATAATAATTGAAGGAAAATTATTATTTTTTAATTTTATTAAAAAAATACCAAAATTTAACTCAATAATTGTTGAAATTATTTAGGAAATTATCAAGCTAAATATTTCACATTTTAGCTACTAAATTCTTTGCTGAAATAGGGTAGCATTCAAAAAACAAATGTAATAATTCACGCATAAGTGGCTCCATTGTAATGACTAACATTGGTATCTTTAGAGAGTTTGTACTCTATGCTGAAATTGCAATAATTTCATTCATAATACTTGCTACAAGTGCAAGAGCGTTGTAGGTAGTGAAATTAAAATTGATGTTCATTTTGCAGAACTGCAAAATATTACCTTAATCACCAAATATTAAATAGTGGATAGTATAGCTTACTAATACAGGGTGATAGAGGAAGTGAAACTAAGCATTTTTGAAATATAAAGTATTGTCCGGAAATAATTCTTGTAATAGTTACCACTTTGAAATGCCTAATTTCACTCCTTCTATCACCCCAAAAAATTTGGCATAGTTATTTAAGAACACCCAGTATACAGACTTAGAATAAAGTAATGCAACAAGGGTTTTGTTAGTTATGTTTTATAGACAAATTTTGTTTTTTAACTTTCATATACAAACAAATTACAAAATATGAAAAAGAAGACAAAAGTTTTTTAATGATGATTATTTTCCCACAATTTTAATATAATTTAAAAAAAAAATGGAAATTTTGTTTTAGATCATTGTATAAAATTATAAGTTCTTTAATAGTTGCTATCTTTTCCAATTTCAAATAAGGTAAAAACAGTATTTCGATAAAATGGCGAATAAGTCGCCAAAACTATACCAAATGTCAGCCCCTAAATAAGATTAATTATTGGGTTATTTTTTTAATTTTTAAAATATTCGACAAAAATTAAAATTTAAAAATTAAATATTAATAAGGTGCTGTTCCACCAAAAAATTGTGCCACACACTCTGTTCGCCCACATTTGCCGCAAAGAATTTTCAGCATAGTCATTTTCGGTTGTCTCCACCAACTTTGGCAACAAGAAACTTTGTTGTGAACAGTGCAAAACGATTTGTTCGCAACATTGTACAATTTTACCATCATAGCTAGTGTATGTCACCATGTCAACCGATGATGACGTCCTGCTTAGTGCTTTGAAAGGAAGAAGAGTTAAACCACGTTGCTTATTTTACAATTAAAAATAGCGCCTAACACAAGATTTCACATTTTGCTGGCCAAACTTCCACCTCATTAAGAAAATCTATAATCTTTTCATTGAACCACTTCTACCAACGAAATGTATCCACCGAAATCAAAAATGCGGTCAATACTTCCACATGTTTGCGCACATTTTCTTGAAACACGCGAACAATTTCTTCATGCTTCCAAAACCCGCTACACCAATCGGAACATTGTTGTGAACATTGTACGACACACTGGTGGAGTACTTTTATATTCATATTCAGCATCGAACACTGGAATATTCTCATGGCCCAATGTAGGTTTTCTTCTCAAAATTTCAGAAAATAACATTGAATTTGTAGAGTGCTGTATAATCTATCAAGAACAATTTTAAAATTGTAGAATTTGATATTAAGGGTGAATAAAATTAATGACCATTAATAAAATTAAAAGAGGAAACAACAAAACAAATCTATAAGAGAAATTGAAATTGATAGCTAATTTTTTAAAAGGGTCCTTGAAATCATAATTACCTAGGGCCCAAAAAGGTTTTGACGCGGCCCTGGATGGAGTTTACTGTAAAGTTTTATGGGCTTGAAAATGTGATACTTTTATTGGGTTTATTTCAAAGATATAGGTGAAAATATCAAGAAGAAAGTTAATTCTACTTTTTTTTACTATTGGGTTTTTTGTCGATGAATTTTCGTCTACTTTTCACCATTTTCTACTGATCCCTACTTTTTTGGACAAGTTAGGTTAACTAAATTTTCGGGATCTCGAAAAAATCGCCCAATTCCTAGTTTTCATCAATAATTTTTAGTATCGGCGATCGAACTTGGTTGAGGAAGTACTGGATGCCAAAAGGTCCTGAACTTGTCCGAGTTTTGCAGAAAATTATTTATTGTTTTGAATTATTATTTTGGTCTAATTGTGAGGAGGGAACTGTTTTGTATCGATTTTTTATTTTTTTCAGCATGTCGTATTGTGTAGCTCTGTTATGTTTGTATTGGTTTTGATATGTTTTGAGTTTTGAGTAGTGCAACAATAGTTAGCGAAGAAGAGCTGTTTTAGTCCTCTGGAAGTAAATACAGGGTGCGGAAAAAGTCTTGCATAATGGCTATAATAGCTTTTTTAATATCGGTTTGATCAAAAAATGTTTAAAATAACTACAGTAAGATTTAAAAATAGACATATATAATCAGTGGCGTAGCTACTGTCGAGCATATGAAGCAGTCTGCTCCAGGCGCACGAATCAAGGGGGCGCAAAATCGAAATTATAGAAATTTAAATTTAATTAAGAACACTTTAAAATCCGACAGAAACTAAAAATTCCCAAAGCGATATATAAAGTTGTAACTTTTTTCACTGGATATCTTGTACCTTCGTTTGTTTTTGGTTTTTGAAACAAATTTTGGGTTTTCAAATATACCACCCCTGTAATTTATTTATTTATGAAAATATAAATTTGAAATTTTAGTATGTTTTATGGCGTAAGAAAATGCATTTATTGAACTAAAAAAAATCAATTTCACTTCCGGTTTCATCGGAAATGACATTAACTTTCTTATTTTAAATGTAACACCCTATTTTTTGTACTTATTATTAAACATTAAGAAATTCATTCGGCCATTTTTGAGAAATTAATTTTTATAATTTTTAAAATGCGTTTCTTGCAAAAAAAAGGATTTTTCTCGATTACAGTGATACCCAGGATGTGGATTTAATATTTTGTCAAAGTGACAGTCGCGGGCCAAATTTTCTGAAGAATACAACAACCATTCAAATTCGTGTCTCCATGTGACACTTTGTTATCTTGAAACTGAATGGAGTATTTATACAGGGTGTACAATAAGTTTTGGTACGTCCGTTTATTTTTGAAATAACCGATTTTTGAGAAAATAAAAGTTGTGCGATTTTTAGTGACGCACTAGTTAGAAATATTGTCAAGACCTTGAACAGCAAGTTGAAGGTCAGGCGATAATCGGTTAACTTTTTTTAAACAACAACTACCCATTTTTATTGCATATTATTATAGCTTGCTTCCAGAAGTTTATAGAACACATTTTTGAATTTTTCTAAAGTAAACAGTTTGAAAGTTAAAATTTAAATTTTTAATACCTAAAATTCGGCAACGCTAATAGTTGTACGATTCTTAGTGACAAATTATTTGCATGATGATAACATGTTGACATCAAAACATGTTTGCAGCAAATATGTTATCAACATTCATAAGTCTATGTACATACATAATACTATACGCATGTTATTTAAGTAATCAACATTGTTTCTGACATGTGGATAGCAGTATTTATTTACACAGGCTTAATAAATATTGAAAACATTTTTTCTGCTAACATGTTTTGCTGCCAACATGTTATTGTAAAAAAGTTGGTGTGTGGGCACCTTTAAATTTGTACGTTTGTACTTTTAACGTTTAGAAGTTACATTACAAAATGTACCCCATCAAATATGCACAAATGCACAATATAGCATAATTTATTTAAAAAAAAATAATTATTATTTTTGTAGTTATGGAGTAATAAATGCATTTTAATATGTTAAAAAAATTAAAAAAATCAAGCATTTTTGAGAAGACTCGCATTTTTACTTTTTATCTTGAGTTTGGTCAAAAAATCAATCCGCAAAGTTAGAGACACATTTCTAGAAACATCCTGTATAACATAATTTAAGTTTATAAAAATTAGAAAAAGAATAATTTTTAATCCAATTCCAATTTAATCATAATAAAAAAATAGATGTGCAATTAGAAAGAATTGTATCTGAAAGCTGTTTCAAATTAGACAAATCAATCAGAACCAATGTAAAGCTATGATTTCCAGACGTGACAGATTTTCCTTGGCTTTGACTGATTTATCTACTTTGAAACTGCCCGCACAGAGCTAAAGCAAATTAGATTTATTTCTTATTTATTTTCATTTCAGAAATAATAATATTATGTACTGCAAATATTTTTATATACAAGGTGAGTTTAAAGTAACGCATAAAATTCACATTTCTTATTTGGATTTTTTTAAAACGTGTCGAATTGTACTTAAAATACTTCATTTTGAATTTAAAAATATATCGGTTAACATGGCGTGACTATGATGTTATCACTTAAATGAGTTGGTACGATTTTTAGCATAAAATCATATCGTATTATTTTGTATCACTAGGTACTTTTAAAAATTCGAAGTAGAATAGTTATGAAATTTATGCGTTACTTTAAACTTACCCTGTATGTTAAATAACTTTTTCAAGAATTGACTGGAAGCAATTAAATTCAGTTGTATTAAAATTAACTTTTATCATTCTAACTTTCAGTTTATTAATATGTGGCCATTTAGCATTCAGTCTGGAAACTACATTTATTTGGTGAATATTCTACTTCATCTATATAAATTTAATTTAGCGTTGCCAACTTGAGAAATGTTTAATCTAGAAAATTAATTTATAACTTAGCTTTACCGCTATATTCGTAACTAGCACTAATTTTTAAATATTATACCTAATATTTAAAATAAAATTTATTAAAAAATCAATAAAGCAAATATTTAATTAATAATATTAGGAAATGCAACTATAAACTCCTAAACATAGGTTCTACTAATAATAGACAAAAAAATGTGGGTTACTATTTAATAGTTATTTAACCAACGAGTTGGTTAAAAGGGACGATTAATAATCGAGAAATTTTAAAGCACGAGCGGAACGCGAGTGCGTTAATTTTCGAGATTATTAATCGCTTTATAACCTACGAGTTGGTTACAATATTTTTTCGTTGATCGTGGATTTGATTAACTAGAAAAAATTTTCATTTTTAAAAGGCTTTTTCGAAATGTACCATTAAAAAATACGAACCCGATCGATCATAGCCGAAGTCGAAATAAACGAAAAGGGTTGTCTATTATCAAAGAGTTCTATAGTCAATTAATGATGAATTGATATGTACATAACCTTACTTTTATAAAATAAATATAAAATGTATTGGCGTCCAATTATTTGAAGTGTATTTAAAATTACATGTATTTATTTAATTTATAATTTTAATTAGGTTAAAACAAATTAAATTAACTTTATATTCACAATTGTCGTATACTTCGTCGAAAATTTCGTTCGAAACGTCATCAACAGAGGGCACCTCCAAAATCATTCATTAAACGAAAATCATGCAATAAAAGGGGTCATTAATGAATGATTTTGTATACATTAAAAATACTCCTAAATAAACGATCAACGAAAAAATAAATTAAGTGATTATTGCTTGATCTTCAACTAGCTTTTCAAGGTCATGGACTATTAATTCCTTAAAGATACGTCACTAGCACTAAAAATCATACGACTTTTATGTGAAACATTTTCCTCAAAAACTCGTAGTTTCAAAAATAAATGGGTACTGCCGAACTTTTTGCCCACCTTGTATTTAATGTTCCTGTATTTTTTTTTGAAAAAGTAAAAATATTGCAAACACGGTTTCTGGGTGTATAAAATTTTCATTCCTCGAGTTTTCTCGATAAAACTAAAAGATGCAAGTCCTTTGCGTATAGGAAGTCGGAAGTTATTTTATAAAATTTTGATAAAATGCACTCGTATCGCAGTTTTAAAGTAAAACGAATTTATGCTTTGGGGAAATGTACATACAATGTCTACTACGTCTTGGATAAAGACGATCCTTTTATCCTAAAAAAAGAGTTTCTTGATTGCTCAGCGTAATAATTGCAAAGTTAAGTGTTAAATTTATTAAATGTGCTCATTTATACCTTTTTCACGCCATGAAAAATTCAGAAAAGGACGAAAAAGGAAGCAGAATTTATTCAGGGTTGTGCAAAATTAAAGAGATTATAAATAAATTGTTATGGATCCAAGAGGAACAACCGTACTAAATAAATATTCAGCTGTTTGTGTGTTAGACGGAAAGTTTAAATTAGGGTTAAGGGTGCAAATTCCTCCACCCCTGTCCTAGTATAAAAGAGGCACGCATACATGAACGTGTGCATGCGTGGATTAAGGATTAAATAACGCACGCACGCCATAAGGACGACGAGCGGATCAATTAAGGTGAAACAAAGGGGGTTGTGGCTTTATTGCTTGACAAGGGATATAGGGTGAACGCGATGAGTACACTTTAGCATATATTCAAGATGCGATTTCTCTGCGACGGTTTGACAACAGATCACTTCATCGCGTTCGCAATTCGACGGGATTTATTGGCGCGCTTAACTAAACTTAGACTGATCCAATATGTTTGCATAAATTAACATCCTTTACGTATAGGAGAATCTTCTATACTAAGGTATCTACCGTATCATTATACATTCAAGATAACATGGTTATACTATTCAAACTAGACAATAAATTCTTTGGAAGAAACTATACAATTATCTTTTCATTATAATAATAAATTAAAAAATATGAAATATGTACAACGAAAGGTGAATAGAATTTCTTAAATTTTTAGAGAATTTTGAAAACATACTTAAAATAGAAAGTATCATTAAAAGCATGTTACAACTACATCAAAAGGAAAAGAATTGCTTAGTGCAATTAGGGTAACTGGAAGTGAAGTTTTATCAACTGGAAAGCCTACTTGTTGGCCAACTGATTTAAATAAAAAACCAGATTTTTTTATAATCAAGAATATATCTACAAACCATCTAGAAATTGACGAATTTTATAGTTTGTGCTCTGATCACTCACCAATACTACCAACCATAAGCGAGAATATTATTCAGAGAGAAAATAATCCAACAATATTGAATAAATTTACAGACTGGGAAAGTTTTAGACAGTTCTTGGATAAAAAAATCAATTTAACTATTCCACTAAAAACTGAAGAGCAATTAGATTTTGAAGTACATAAACTCACAAACGACATACAGGAATCGGCTTGGGGAAGTACACCTGACATCAATAGAAGAACAAAAGGTAGCAATTACCCTAAAGAAATTAAAGAGCAGCTAATCGAAAAGAAGAAATTAGAAGAAAGTGGAAACAAACAAGAGCACCTCAGGATAAAAATCAGTTACGCAGATATTAAGAAGAGAAATCAAGATGCTAAAGGATGAAACCATCAATGCTAGTCTTAAAGTTGTAACCCATGATTATAGTACTGATTACTCTCTTTGGAGAGCAACAAAAAAAAATCAAAAGACCAGTAATGCAGATTCCCCTGATCAGACAAACGGATGTAAAGTGGGCCAGAAGCAATGATCAAAAAGCTCAAATATTTGCCGAGTTCTTACAAGATGTTTTCCAAACAACCGAGACCCAAGAAAAAACTAAACTAAATGAAAATTATGTTTGCCAAGAAACTCAAGAAATTAAATTTGTAACCTCCGCAGAAGTCAAAGAAGAAATTAAGAATAACATAAACCGTAAAGGATGTGACTTAATAACCGGAGAAATTCTGCACCAGCTGCCAAGAAAAGCCATTGTTAAAATAACTAACCTACTTACCCAGCTTATGGAAAATCGCGGAAGTTATAATGATACCAAAGCCTGAAAAACCAACCCATTAGAAGACATCTTACGGACCAATATCGCTTTTGCCAAGTCTGTCAAAACTCTTTGAAAAATTACTACTTAAAAGGCTTAAGCTCATCATAGAAAACAAAAACTTAGTCCACTATCATCAATTCGGGTTTAGGAATAAACATTCGACTATTGATCAAGTCCATAGATAACCAACGTAATCGAAAAAGCGATTTAAGAGAAAAAATCTGTTCTGCGGTCTTCCTAGATGTGGCAAAGGCCTTTGATAAGGTCTGGCATGAGGGAATTATTTATAAGTTAAGATCTACTCTTCCAAAACAATTCTCAAAACTTCTAGAATCCTACCTAACCGAAAGATTCTTCAGAATTAAAGAAGAAAATGTCTACTCGAAAATGATGGAAATAAAGGTAGTGGTACCACAAGGGAGTGTACTAGGACCAGTTCTATATTTATTATACACGTCTGATCTCCCACAGCAAGAAAATAATATACTAGCAACTTTCTTAGATGATACTGCTATACTATCGGTTGGAGATACCAATGAGGAAGCAATGCAGGCGTTACAGTCGGCCATAAACCAAATTGAAGAATGAACGAAAAAGTGGAGAATTACCCTAAACGAAGATAAATCAGTTCATATAAATTTCACCAATAAACGAATCCAAAATATTCCAGTAAATATAAATAATCACATAGTACCCTATGCAAACACAGCTAAATAACTTGGTATGACGTTGGATACAAAACTTCGTTGGAAAGCTCACGTCAAGAAGAAACGACAAGAATTAGGACTCAGATATAGTAAAATGTATTGGCTAATAGGAAGAAATTCTTCTTTATCTATTCATAATAAAATTTTGGTTTATAAACAAATTCTAAAACCAGTTTGAACGTACGGAATTCAGTTATGGGGTTGCAAAAAAACAACTAACATGGTTATAATACAAAGGTTCCAAAATAAAGTACTAAGAAACATCGTTGATGTTGCATGGTACATCAGAAATAACGATCTTCACAGAGATCTACACGTAGAGGCTGTAGTCAATGAAGTCCAGGGGTTCGCCCAGAAACATGAAGAATGAAGAAAGACTACACAAACATGAAAATATTGAAGTCATCCAACTCCTCAACAACAGAAATCTAGTAAGAAGACTAAAGCGAACAAAACCATTTGAATTAGTGTAATTACTAGTGAAAAGCAAAGTTAGTGCAAGTGTAAGTGCGCAATAAAATAGCGTAATAATTCAAACTATGATAAACTAAGAAAAGCCATCGGGGTGAACTCTTAGTTCAAATCTTTCATTTAATAATTTATTTTAAAATAAAATTGCTCATTAGTCTAATGAAACTAGATTGTAATACCATAAAGCTATGTAATGTAATATGCTTTATTTAAATAATAAAAAAAGCATGTTATAATAGAAACGCAGAAGAAACAAGACTAACATACTTACACTGTGAAACACAAAAAAATACAAAAATCAGTATCGATATTTTATTTAGTTATGACGTCTCAAAGAATAGATTAGGTACTTTTTTTTTAACTTTTATGGACATCGGAAGATTTTTATGATACTGGTTATTAAAACTACATTTTTTGGATAAAATGGCAGAATAGCCCTAAGAACAGCTATAATTTAGCGATGAACAGGGAGAACGCTTCATCAAAGAATAGCTCTAGCTTTAAGAAGTTCATTTGTCATTTCTGCTGAAATCTATTGAAGGACGATACACAAGATCAATTTATTGAGCTTTTGAAGGAAATCATCGGCACCAAAGATATCATAATTAAGGAGATATCAGAGATAAACCTATTTCTGAATAATTGTATGTGTTCACTGGCAGGAAGAGGAAGTTGTATCAGATCAGATTAGTTATTTGTCTAGGAAGATAATCATTAATAAGCATCATGGCTTTCATTCTGGTAGGTCAACTGTAACCAACTTATTCATTTTTAAATCTCCTGTCGGAAGTCCTGAACAAAGGGTATCCAATAGTTCCAATTTCTACTGATTTTTTTAAGGCTTTTGATCGTGTCAATCAATCATTTTGATTTCCAAGTTGATTGGGTTCAGCTTTGGTGTTGGGTGTTGATATAGTGACATAGAAATCAAGTTTCTTATCGGAAAGAGACCAGTATGTAGAAATGAATGGTTTTTTTATCTAATTTCATTAGAGCTCCCTCTGGTATCCCTTAGGGCTCTCAATTCACCGAAAACAATTCGCCGAAAACAATTCACCGAAAACTGTTCAACGAAAGAAGAATTCGAAGTTTAATTTACCGATTACCAATTCAAGGAATTAAGAATTGCTCGGATTATTAATTATCCGAATTTATAATTCACCAGGTTGGGTTTTTTTAGGTTGGTTAAAAAAATATTTTGGAAACAAGCTGTTTTTGAAAGTTATAATTAAAATAAATATGCCTCATATCTCATCTCTGATATTGGTTTCATAAAATGTTTCTACTAATTGTTTGAGCCTTTCATTGATATTTTCTCATTTTGATGTGGCGCTTCTTCTCAGGCAACAAGTTGTTCTATTCTTAATTCATTTATTGCTTGCTCCCTTTTTATACCTTCCGTGAATTACCAAACAGTGGGATGACTATACGATATTTGTGGTTAAAAAAATCGAAGCCAATGACCAAAATGAAATTAAGCCAAACTGTGTACTGAATTATTTTCTATGAATTGCTTACGTTGAACTGCAGGAAGATGCTGATAATTTTCAGCTGGTGTTGTCGCATTAGTTCGTCCTATATAATATGCATTTGGTGCCCCCATCAAAAATAATTAATCAAATCCCAAGAGGGTATTCAACAAAAATGTCTTTCTACTATAGCCTTTAAAAAGGTATTTTCTGGAATGAAATTAATTACGAGAATTTAATGTTGGAACTTAATATCCAACCTTAGAATTTAGGCGTTTCGTTAATGATCTTTGTATACTTTATAAAACCATAAATAATATTTTTGACTGTTCAGCTCTTAATTTTTATTTCCCAAATTTTGGCACTTCTAGGCGTCAATAACCGCTATTCATACTTTAGTAACTTTAGCTCGCGATCCAGAACTAGAATTCAATGGTTTGGTAACTTTGTACACCATGAGCCAAAATCTGATTTGTTTAATATTATATTGCTAATATTCACAGAAGTCTACAATTTCTTTATTATATAATATTTGATTTTTTGCATCTAGATAATCTGAGCCAAACAAGGATCGTAATAACCCATTTTTTTCTATCGGCACCACCCTCAACCTCCTTAAATTTTGGTTCAACAAATAAGTTTTTTAACTTTTTTATTTTTAACATTTTTTTTTATTTATGGATTAAACTCAAATATTTTAAGAAAGCAGCAAAAGGGACATTATTTCTTAAAAATGTCGTCCTTTTGACTGTTTTAATTACAAAGAAAAAACAAAAAGACATGTCATATTTTGTTAAAACAAATACAAATCATTTCCGTTTTTTTCTTTCAGTACCTTTATTATTTTTTATATATTTTTAAGTTGTTACAAAAATACATAAACCAAATGAATTTCTATTGTGAGAAATATCAAAAGGAATTTTAAAATCAACTACTTAAATTCACGGAGATTTGAATTAAACAAAATCTGTCTTTAAATATCAATCTTATTTATTTATTAAAGCTAAAAAAATTAAACCACCTTTCTTCGAACTAAGTTCTTTAATGAACGTTTTTTATAAAATGTTGACGTTTCGAGTATGGTTATACTTTTTTTGAAGACTATTTATATTACACGTCATTAACGTAAAATTGTTTTTTAATAGTCATTTCAAACTTGTCAATATATTTTAGATGTGAGGTTGTCCATTATATAAGGTCAGATTATGTGTTCAGATGTCAATATATGTCATAATTTAAGTGATAAAACATCTCAATTCAAATTGCAAATTCTCACTGTCTTATTTATTTACCTTGCTATTTTTTAAATATCAAAAATAAAAAGCATGTGATTTAAATATACTTAAATCTTTTTGTATTGTTATTACTATATTTATAAACATTAAAATTAAATCAAAATAATTAATAATATAATTAATTAATTAAAAATCCATGCTCTAAATTAGTTAAATGAAATATATCCATCAAATAAAAGTAAATTCTGTGATTTAAAAATTTGAAATATCATTAATTTATAAAATGAACAATTTTAAAGAATTCAATTAAAATGCATAATTTTCCAATCCCAAATCGTTAATGATATTAGTTAGAAAACATAATACAGAATTTTTGCCAGTTAATAAATCTGAAATATCATGAAAACTTATTATAAATATACCGGGTGTAAACGAAACTAGGGCCGCCCCACCCCTCTAATTTATTTATGAAAACCCGATTTTTTCGGCTATAAGGATAAGGTAACTTAAACTTTCTAGCATGTATTCAGCGACCGTGGTAAAATATTTAGAGACGTCGTTAAAGTTAAACACGTATTTAAAAAATATTTCTTCATAAGAAATATACTTTCGTAATATATATATATATATAAATATACAGGGTATTGTTTTTATAAAACGAAAGTATATGCTGTACCACTAATAAGACAAACACCCTGTATATTAAAAATATGTTTGAATTGTAGCTTTTGTTTGAATAAATGTTTGTCTAAACATTTTTTTTAATTCAATACGGTTCAAAAAATATTTAGGTATTTTCGTTTATTTGGCGGACCCCGTATAGTATTTTCATGAAGTTTGAATATAGTTTATCTGCAAAGTAGACTATACAGGGTGAGTTTTTAGTGCGAAAACGATACCAATATCTTTTATTTTAAGAGATAGGAAGAGAACTTAAATTACAAAATTGGATGTATATTTTTTGTTGAGTTTGGACAAATATTTATAAGGACTTTTTGTCTTATTTTTATAGTTTGAAGTTCTTGAAAGTTTAAGATTCCATATAGTGTTCCCTATTCTTGTTAGATGTGATCGAAGGAATTTCTGAAAAATCAAATTCAAAAGCCAAAGGCAGTACGAGATAGTTTCCACCATGTGGCATAACTTTACTTTTCAAGAATTCGGTCATCAATACGGCTCAATAGGAAAATGATAATAATGTGCTTCATTGCTTGTTTTGTAAGTGATCTTGTCTTCCCCAAATATCACATAATTCTGTTCAAAATCCAGGAGTTCATCAAAGTTTGATCCTCAAGTTTTCCTATCAATCGGTGCTACATGGTCACCCCCCCCCCCCTCTGGAATATGGAATACTATTTCATGCATATGTCACCAACCTGAGGTGGAATTACAAACTTCCGACTTGATCACGCTTGTGAGTTAGATATTTTCTAAATCGCTCTTACTTACATCGGATACAGGCTATATGGTGGCTTACGTTAGGTTAGGTTTTACATATTGACTATAAAAATATTATATTAAATAAATGAAATTTTCAAAAAACAACAAAATAAAATATTAATAAATTCAATATAATATAAATCTGCAATAAAATATTTTATTACAAAGACGATTATCTTACAAACGTGAAAAGATAATAATTTTTAGTATAATGCAGTTTCTTGGGGGAGGGCATATTCCTCCCCTTCCCCTACCGGACGCCCATGCTTTTTTTTCAAAGTTTGCATTAGAGATTCTGTTTTTAATTTTTCGTTTTGCTCAGAATTTTACAAATAAATGTGGCCCCCCAACTTCCGAGGCCCCAGGCCAGTACCCGGGTTGTTCTTTATTTTAATCCGGCCCTGCACTGAACTTCTTACTGTATCAGTATTTTCCACAAACTCCCCGAACTGCTGAAGGTTATAACCAAAAATCTTAAATGGGATGTTACAAAAATTTTGCTTTATTTTTTCGAAATTCCATAAACCCTGAATTGAAAATCTATTAAAAATGGCCACTCGCCCCTAAATTCAAAATTTCGATTAAATTTAGGCATAACTTTCGAACCCCTTCTAAAATAAAAATTTTCTGCGTGCTACCGGATCTTCATAATATGCATAAGTACGCCACGTATACACATCACTGAAGCTGTAATACAAGTAAAAATATTTTTCTATCGGTCAATGTAAGCCATAAATACTTCTATTCGGCCAACTGGTTCGGTCAAAATTAATTATTTTCTGATTAATCAAAAATTTCATAGCAATTTCTTCGTCCAAATGTGAAATTTTCAAATTTTCAACGGTTATTCCATCATAACTTCTAAACGAATAAAGACATCAAAACGAATCTTTTATTGTGTGAAAGCCTACGCAAAACATTTAAAATAAGCCTACATTCGTTAAAATCGATGAAGGGGAAGGGGGTAAAAAATTGTCAAAATCGTTTTTTACAAAGTTTTTTGGGCGATTAAAATTTTGAGTTTTTTTTTTCGAAATTGAAAAAAGTCGACGCGTCACGTAGTAATACTTGAAAACCTAATTCCAACGCATATTTTAGTTAGACGATAGGATATGTCGTTACCTTACAGCGATTATTTTGGTCGCTGGGGGTTGATAAAACATAATTTTAACTTTAATAGGTCAGTGTGAGGTAAAATAAAAAAATAGACATTTCAAAACTTCAAACCGACATTGTTCAATCAATTCTCTTGCAGGTCACGTGTAGCGATTTTTCATTTTTGTCCCGTTTTGGCCCCATTTCCTCTACCAATTTTCTCTACGCGCCGTTTTTTATCGATATTTTTCTACGCTTTTGGAAAAAAAATCCCGACGCCGCTGGACGCGCCGGATAAAACAATTATTTTTCTGGGTATTAACGGTACTTTTAGCCACAATATAAGTCACGTTTCGTTAAAATCGGTCCAGTTGTTTGGTAGGTACGATTTTTTAAATTTCGTTAAAAAATGTGCAAAATTGAATCCCGATTTTCAAGCGTCAGAACATGAGATACATACAAAAATTTCGAAAAAGTGCTCCGATATGGGTACGTAAGTCTTTTTCCTCTTTACGAAAATGCCATTCGCGATTTTTTCCCTCCGACCACAGTTAAAAGCTAAGCAATATTACCTTTTTGTTTTTTTCGTTAAAAACGCGACGTTTTGACGTTTTCAAATAAAAATTCGCCCTCGCCACAGGATTCACCTAGAAGGGTCGGAAATTTTGGATATAGTAAATGAGGATGTGGGAAAAAAGGGGGCCCGATTTTGTCGTTTCGATTCCGAACCCGGCGGAGCCGTAGCTAGTTTTTTTCGAGCGTCCTCTTTGACAAATCGTAATTTGTCAAAGAGGACGCTCGAAAAAAACCGCAAAAAAATTGACTTTTTCGGAAGCGCTTTTGAAAGCTTTCCCGTCACTTAAAAAAACTCCATTCCAATAAGATTATAAAACAAACATTCTCCTTTAATTCGAGACCGGGTTTTTGAAAGTTGGTTAAAAAATGTACCCGTTATCGTGAATAATGTGCATATTATGAAGATTACAACTTTTTTAATCCTTATATCTCTTAGGAAAAAAGTATTAATACATTTTTTATAGATAAAAGACCTTTGACCTTGAATAAAATCTTTTCCGGGTACGGGATTGATGGGGAGTTTTTATCATTCATTAATAATGATGTTCCGAACATTTATACCAATTTTTAGCTCTACGCTAATTTTTGCACCCTTGCATGTCTAAATTGACCGGACTAGGCAGTGAGTATAGTATTCGCACTAGCATACTGTACCAAAACTGTGCGAAAAGAATGAAAAAATCGTTGATAAAGCATTTTTCCTCCAATTTTTGATTCTCGCCGCTTTTTTCGAATAGTGGAATCGCAGATTAACTGCACAAATCTAAGATTCCCATTGCACAGTTGAAAATTCCCACTGCACACTTTGTGTCCAGCTGCACGTTAGAAAAGGTGTGTAAGGCAATGTTGAAAAATTTAATCATTTTTGGAAACTATGGGCCCCAGTGGTAGAAATCTCAAGGTGATTTGGAAATGAGATTTTTGCTTTGTGGCGCTCGTACTGTTGACTATTGGCTTTATTTTTAAATATAAATGTTTTTTTCGTAAAATGAGTCGAAAAGAAGATTTTGTCAAATAACTGCTTGGGTGCCATTTTTTCAATATGGCGGCTTGAGCGGTCAAGATGCGAGGTGGCAAAATTGAAATTCGGAAAGAGCACATCGAAATGTACATATAATATACCCCCATTTTCAAAATTTCCGGAAAACTACCAAATGAATTTTTTTTTGTAATTTTTTTAATAAAACCTATTAAAACTACTCTTAAATAATTTAATGAAATAAAATAAAATAAATTGTAAATTATTAAATTCATTTAGCCGTTTTTGAGAAATTAATATTTATAATTTTTAAAATGCGTTTTTTGCCAATATATTCATTTTTTTCAAATGGCATGATAGTGATAGATCGGTAAAATATTCTTTATCGAAATAGGTGGTGGCCCCCAGAGCCGGATCTAGGGTGGAGCGAGTGGAGCACTCGCCCAGGGTGAAACTCAAAGGAGGGCGCGAAAAAAAGACAATTTTTTAATAATAAAAATGGTTTTTATGTGAAATTTCCAGAGGTGGGTAGAATTTGAAATAAAAGTAATTGAAATAGTATTTGAAATACTTTTAGTATTTTGTATTTGAACAAATTTCCTAAAAAGTATTTTGTATTTTATATTTTCAAGTACCAAATTGTATTTCAATTACTTTTTAGGTTTTTAAAATCAATCTTTTGTATTACACATTTTGATCCAACCTTTTATAGATATTGAATCTTTAGTGTATTCATATTATGACAAATTTTTAGAATTTTCGTACTTATTGCATTTTAAATTTATTAATTATTGTCAACTATTTATTGTTTTGATCTACGTTATTTTAACACCGAAAATGTTTACATCGGTGTTAACTTACAGTAAATGAGTAAATAAGTGTTAAAGATAGCATTTTTTTTATATAATATGACGACATTCGAAATTAACAGCTCTGTTACTAACATTTTTGTTCAGAATAGCACCAATTAAATGTTATTTTACATTAAATTTTACCTTAATATTTATTTCAAATAAAAAAGTATTTCAAATAAAGTATTTCAATTACAAAGTATTTGAAATACTTTATAACTAAGTATTTTGGTCAAAGTATTTCAAATAAATCTAAAAATTAAAGTATTTTGTATTTGAAATACTTAAAAAAAGTATTTTGCCCACCTCTGGAAATTTCAGGATCAACACATTGCGCCGATGTCGACATTTTTTTCACGATTCATGTGTTTTTTTGATTCTTGTTATTTTTATGCAGGTGTTCACTGAAAAATACCATTTACGCAGCAATATTATAAATTCTAATTTTATCTTTAATAGTTCGTCACAAGTTGGCTATTTTTCGTGTGTCTTGTGCGTTTTGTGTATTATACATGTGATTATATTATATTTTATGTGATTTAGATTAGAGTTGAAATACTTACTACTTACATACTTCAACATAATAACAAAAATCAGAAAGTAAATAAGAATAAGATGTAATTTTGATATTACCCAGTTACCTATTATTTATTTTCCGCAAATACTTACATTACTTTATATTTTATGAGATATTATCTGAGTGGGGTAGTATTTTGGATTTAGTATTTTAAATATCTTTTTAAAAAGTATTTTCAGATTCTTAAATTTGACATACTTTAACTAGCAAGAAATACTTTTTAGATTCAATCCTTACAAATCGAAAGAAATAGACAAACAAAATATATTTTGTTTTTTGGTTTTTTGTTCAGATGGGGATTGGGTCGCAGTTGAACTTTTTCAAATAAAAAAAGTATTTGAAATACTTTTTATATTTCAAATACATTTTTTGTTGTAATATTTTATAGAAAGTATTTCAAATAAAGTTTAGTAAAAAAAGTATTTCAAATAAAACAAAAAAGTATTTTACCCTACTCTGGATACCATGTGATTCATGGCTATTTTTTTTTTAAATATAGCTTGGGTAGGTCGATTTTTATTTATAAAATACCATTTTTTGGTATAAAAATGTAAATTAAGTCCTCTAAGAATACCTTTTTTATTCAAAATTAAATAAGGAATAATATTTTATGAAAATAAATATTTTGTTATGTTAACCATAAAAAAGTTAAGTCTATTTTTTAACTTAACCCTCTTTAAAACTATACTTTTGGAGAATTCAATAAATATGAAAAAATTCATAAAGTTCCCAAAAATTAAGTAAAATTTTAAGAAATTTTTGGGATTCTGTAAAAATTTTAAAAATATATTTAAAACAAAAAAACGCAACATCAAAGTCTTCGTTTATAGCTTAACTTATTTCTAGCGTTGGAAAAAAAATATTATTTCAATTAGTTTTTTAGAATGTTTCAAAGAGCCGCTAAGCGAACATTTTTTGTAAAGAGCCCGTTTTACTGCTGCCGTATGATTATTTGGTTTGACTTACCAAAACAAAAAAGAAGAAATTGGTAGCCACAAGACTCTTTTGTGTACCAAAAAAAGAAATTTTTAATATTATAAAATTGGTTTGTATCCATGAAGAGAGTGGCTTGTTATCTCTGAAGGTTCAGTAAAAATACTTTTTCTCTTCTAGTTAAAATTTTTATTTTCACAGACCGGTTTCGACTTAAAAAGTCATCATCAGTGTGCACGTCTTATAAGAAACTAGTTTTCATCGATGTAATTTTTAATGCTGGTGTTATGCATGTTAATTATTACTTTAAATGAATCGTGTATCGTGTTTAATGAATAAATCCTCAGTATAAAAGAAAAAGAATTATTTTGTGTGTATAAAATTAATATTTGTGAAGTAAACTGTGATATATTTATTATTTATGATATTTATTTAACTTTTCTAATTTTCGCACGTTTTCTTACGTTTTCTTAAAACTCATCAGATGAGAAGTTAAATAAATATCATAAATATATCACAGTTTACTTCACAAATATCAATTTTGTACACACAAAATAATTCTTTTTCTTTTATACTGAGGATTAATTCATTAAACACGATACACGATTCATTTAAAGTAATAATTAACATGCATAACACCAGCATTAAAAATTACATCGATGAAAACTAGTTTCTTATAAGACGTGCACACTGATGATGACTTTTTAAGTCGAAACCGGTCTGTGAAAATAAAAATTTTAACTAGAAGAGAAAAAGTATTTTTACTGAACCTTCAGAGATAAATTTTTAATAGCTTTAATGGATAAAAAAATATGACCAAAACCACAAATATCAAGCGAATTTCAAAATCAAGCGCTCAAATTTGCCGACTATCCTCTTAAATAATTTATAAAAAAAACAAAAAAAATGTCTAAAAAAATATTTTGATATATATACATACCGGGTGGAAACATAATACGGGTCACCTTTATAACTTCTTTATTTATGAAAATAAAAATTTGAAATTTGACTATGTTGTATGATTCAAGAAAACACATTTTAGGCACTAAAAAATTTTCAATATGACATCAACTTTATTTTTTTCAAAATATGAAATTATTTTATAAAAAGAGTATGTTTGTGATAAATATTTTAATTTTTTTTGAAAATTTCAAAAATAATTTTTTTTCTTCATCCGAAGTTGATAAAAACTACCAAAACTCATTCTAAATACCTAAGGAAAATTGTATTTTGTAAAATTATTTAAGCAGTTTTTGGGGTATTAATTTATGAACTTTTTTGAGTAACGTTTTTGCAAATAACTTTTTTAAATGGAAAGATGCCGGGTCACTTGGTTTTTCAAAAAGAAGATTTTAATACGATTATTTTTTTATCGCATGTGTAGGGTGTAATCAATTTACTTGTGGCAGTTTTTCATATTTTGTGTTTTACCGGAAGTGATATTGAAATAATTTTTAGTACCTAAAATGTGTTTTCTTGAACCTTACAACATAGTCCAATTTCAAATTTTTATTTTCATAAACAATGAAGTTATACATATAGGTGACCCGTGTTTCGTTTCCACCCGGTATATATTTATAAAAAAAACATATTTCTTAAAAAAAATAAAAAATAATTTTTTACTATACGACATCTCACATAAATTATATAATTAATAAATATTTTCACAAAAGTATATTTATCTATACAAAAACATAATATATTCTATATTCTTCTCAAAAATTTAAATTATAAAAAATAAAAAAAATAGGGGGGGTCTCTGGGAGGCCCCCCTGAGCTCTGAGGCCCCACCGCATTGCGAGGGGGTGCGGACCGTATTTACGCCACTGCTCGCACTGTACACAATTCAAAGTATTAAGTACTCATTCCACGCTCTTTAATTCTTGTATAATAATAAGTAACAAAGTTTTCGTTCCGATTTGCAGTTTTGTAGTTATAAGCGAAAAACTGAAAAAAATTAACCTGAAATAAAGTGATCAAAACGATTTCCTGCTTTGCCACATTTATTTACACCAACGGTCCCCATAGGGTTTAATTTTACTGGCGTATACTCCATAAATCATTTTATCAATTTCAGTAAGTGTAGGTAAAATTAATCGAAAACATTTTTTATTTTTTCATAATTATCATTATGTTGGTAAACATTGTTAATTTTATCTCTTTTACTGTTTTTATAAATGAAAGTCAAAAATAATTTTTAAATGCCCCTGGTCCTTGGGAATAGTTAAATTTTTTGGAAGAGGAAGAATATAATTTACTGAAATTGAAATGTACAAAACTCGTGTTCTCGTTTTTTGTCTTCGAACAGCTTAGGGCAGATCAACTCTTGATGCACCGGCCAGTTAAGAAACAGGCTCCAACCTTTTTTACCTTCCTTTCGATAAATAATTATGGAATAATTCCCTTCCACCTGTCTCTGAATCTGTAGTAACATCCGCTCGCCATTCAAGTCTTACAAGCACCTGCCGCTTTAACCCAGCTTACACCAGCCGGCAGCAGTCGCGACCGTGTCGTCTTAGCTTGCTGAAGGTATCACCAGTTCCTCGGGTTCCACGTCTTCCGCGGGTTCCAACTACCAACTTCTTCAAATCCAGTATCCAGTACTTCTTGAGCAGCGCGCGCGCGCAATTTTATCTCAACGCGCCAGTTCCGAGTTTTGTTTTCATCCCAATTCCTGCAACCACTAACTGTATAAGCTGCAGACACAAATAAAGCACGAAAAATTACAAATTCGCGTGGGATATTTATGTTATAACACCAAAATAATCAACATATGTGCTAGTTTGGTGTTGTTTTACATTTTGTTAAGTTTTTTGTGTGTGCTTCTTTTGCTTACTGCTGGATATATTTTTATTTTTAAATTTCACCACACGTGGCTGGTTGAAAATAAAAAACGCGCAGTGCTTCTTCACCACTGAAGCCAAACACAAGTGCAATAATTGTTCTCGTTTTCAGTGAAATTGTGCGAGTGTGTTCTCGGTTTGACTTTGCCTGCTAAAGGGATTAATTTGGGACTAGCATTAATTAATTAGGAAGGTGGACGTATTTCATGATTTTGATGGATATTATTAATTACCAATTAATTAACGGTAAGGGGCAGCAGGCAAAAATCGTTTAATTATTCGTAGGAATGTACAAGCCATTTCACAGGCGCAGGTTAATTTAACAATGTTCCTAACTGGGAGCAATCTTTAATTATCGTTACGAGTTTTTAAATTACAGCTTCTGTTGTTTTTTTCCGGCCAAACTTCGACAATGGCTTTCAGCTAATTGAGATTTTATTTTATTTAAAATTTTATACTTCACAATTTTTGTTTAAAATTCATTCGAACATAATAAAAACTTTTTTGTTTCAAATACAAAAATTATCGTTATTGAAAACAATGAAAAATTTAAATATTTTTGTTAAAAAAGTTATTTAACATCCCACAAATTCATAGCCTTTGAACGAGCCTTTTAAATCCAAAAATTTTATTCAATAATATTAGGATTTGGTGGTGAAATCTACGCAGTATCCCTTCTTTAATATATTAAGTATTATACCGAGTATTACACTATACCCAGTAATATAGTACAGCTTTTTTAAAAGCCGAGTTGTATTCATTTTGTGTTTTTGAGTTATGGTACAATAATCGAAATCGAAAAACTATTCTGTAATAAGTAATAAATGTTAAACCGTTTTGTACCCAAAACTGACGACTATTTAAAAAATTTACAGAAGGATTTTTACATAATATCAGTGGCGTATTCAGGGGGGGGGAGTTCTAACCCCCAACCCCATTCACTCAAGATTTTTATAATGTTGTTATTGACAGATACATGATTCTATAATAAATATAGTTTTTTTTTATTAAACTACTTTTTTAAAGTTTTTAAACCGCCCTTCCCCCATGAAACAATCCTGACTACGCCACTGCATAATATCATATAGAAATAAAGACCACCTAAAACTCTAAACAATATACTTTTTTTAATCGATCCAAGGCAAACTTTTGTAATTTTCAAATTTTTCATCAATTCTATAAAACAAAAGAACGACCGAGGGGTGCACAAAAAACGGCCAACGATGTAGCTTCGTTATTTCTTATCCGATTTTAATAAGTAATATGTCAAATTAAATGGTTTGAAGAATACTACTATCAGATAATAATGAATTAATTTTATTTTTGAAAACATCAGAGGAGGAGGAGCCAACTTTTCTTTTTCAAATGGCAACATATTTTTTTCGATTGAGAAAAATCAATAACAAAAATAATCTAAACCAATTATACCAATATAATTTTTTTAAATTAATTTTTTTAATTTTTTTTTTGTTTTTGCGTTTTCAGTTTTTTATTTTTTTTTATTTTTTTTTAATTCATTATTAATAATTTTTAATTTATTAATAATTTTTTGATTTATTAAAAATAAATTAAAAAACTCAAAACTCAAAATCAAAAAAAAAACAATTGAATTAAATTAAAAAAAAACTTTATAATAATAAAAAAATTTATAAAAAAATAAGAAAAAAAAATTAAGAAAATTAATAAAAAAAAATTATTGGTATAATTGGCTTAGATTATTTTTGTTAATGATTTTTTTTAATCGAAAAAAATATGTTACTATTTGAAAAAGAAAAGTTGCCTCCTCCTCTTCTGATGTTTTCAAAAATAAAATTAATCTTTTATTATCTGATAGTACTATTCTTCGAACCATTTAATTTGACATATCACTTATTAAAATCGTATAAGAAATAGCGAAGCTAAATCGTTGGCCGTTTTTTGTGCACCCCTCTGTATTTCCTTAATCCCTCCATTTCAATTATCTGTAGTTCCTCATTTCTTGACCCCTTTACTGTGTTCCAATTATTAACCCTAATAGATATTTTTAAATTACTCTTTTTTGTTAATGATTAATTATTACACAAAAGTCTAGATAAAATCGAAATTTTGTGGTTTAAATTAATTCCAAAACCCAGCCCCAATTTTTTAGTTCATTGGAAAATTAGACGAAATCAAAAATAGAAACGCAAATACTTAAAATAATAATCTTTAGATTTAAAAACAAAAATATGTACTTTCAAAATATCACTGTTTTAATAATTTATTTGAAATCCCAAAATTTCTGTTACGTTTAGCAAATATCATGAAAAATTGAAATTTTCTAAAAAAAAATTCAACAAAATATTGCTCACGAAATCCCAGAACCACCTGGATTATCTACCTACTTTCGGTAAAATACTAAACAGGGATAGCTTAATATATTTTATGCATACGTTTAGTACCAAATTTTACTCCAACCAAAAATTCATTCTAAATTTCTTTTTGCGAAAAAAATAAAATCTCAAAAACTTTTCGAGCGATCAGCAAGTAAGTAACTAAAAACTATTCTGTAATAAATGTTAAACAGTATTGTACCCAAAACTGACGAAAATTTTCAACTATTTAAAAATTTTACAGAAGGATTTCTACACAATATCATATAAAAATGAAGACCACCTAAAACCGAGCCTAAAACTCAAAACAATTTACTTTTTTTGATTGACTTTTGTAATTTTCAAATTTTTCATCAATTGTATCCTATAAAACATAAGGAACGACATATTTCCTTAATCCCTCCATTTCAATTATCTATAATGCTTCAAACTTGCAAAGAGAGCATTAAAACGCTAATATTTCTTTATTCGGCTCATAATTTTGATTAGAGCAACGAAATACTAAATATCATTAATTGTATTCGGGATTTTTGGTGTTTGTGGACTCAAGAAATTAAACACATCAGTTACATTCAGCTTACTAGTTTCGGTTTATTTGCTTAACCTTCATCAGAGCTATAACAAGAAACAATTGTTTTACAATTTTATAATTTACATATCATATTATCTTCAAATATTTCTCGACAAAAAACATTTCAAATCTAACATTAAGGTAATTATCAAAAAAAAAAATTTCTTAAACATAACCTATGTACTTTGTCACATGGTTATTAATAAATTTTAGTATGTAAATTAAATATGATATGTAAATTATAAAATTGTAAAACAATTGTTTCTTGTTATAGCTCTGATGAAGGTTAAGCAAATAAACCGAAACTAGTAAGCTGAATGTAACTGATGTGTTTAATTTTTTGAGTCCACAAACACCAAAAATCCCGAATACAATTAATTATATTTATTGGACGTTAATACATTTTTATACTAAATATCGTATTAAAAAAATCCTAATGTTCTTGATTGTTTTAGATTTTAACTGTTGTTAGTTATTAGTCATTTCTTTAATCTTTGCGAATATAATATTTTGATGCCAATTATTTCACTGGTTATTTAGTTAATCAAAAATTGAGCTGTTCTTACAAAATTTCTGATAAAACTAGGTCTTCGTTTGGATAATGACAATACTTTATAAAGATTTTCTACCAATAATTGAGAAGCACAGATTTGCAAAACCTGTTAAATCCCTTTTATTCATAATTGAGTAAATCGCAAAAAAGTGTTGACTTCATATACCGTCCTTGCTTGGTTGTATAGTTTTTGGTATGCATTTTCCTCGGCATTTTCTATAGGATTTAATACAGATAGCTCAATTCTGAGTTCAACAATGGCTTTAGCTCATCTAAAATTTCACCTAAAATATATGCAGTATCACTATGTCAAAATCTACCAAAAGATATAACAGGTTTTGCATGTTTGCTTCTCAATTATACTTATATTCTTCACCATTATCAAATACCGACAAAAAAATTGTTGTAACTATTATTGATACTGGGCTTCGTTCTTTAGCAACCTTTCAAAAAATTTCGGCTTTAACTTCACGAAAATCCGAGAAAATTTCTAAAAATATCAAGAAAAAAAAATAGGAAATCCAAGAAAATGCCAACTATCAAAATAATTCTATAAATTCATTTCAGTCATTAAAATAGAAAATAATTTGCTTCTCCCTAAAAAATACTTCATCAGATTGGATAGTATAAAGCGAGGTATAAAGTATAAAGATCGTAGCAGAAAAAATACCAATTATCTTCAGGTTGATTTAAATCTGGACCAAAATGCAGGTCGACCATTTAGCTAAAATACCAACATTCTCAAGGTTGTGGATGTTGTGTTAAAATAATCTGGTAAACTCCAAGAATTTACATTAAAACACGAAAAATAGTTAATTTACCTTGTGCAGCAAGTCTTTTTGTAACTAAAAATTAGTCTGTCCTTCCCCTTAGCTGTAGACCTTGCACGACCACCCCCAGAGCGCTTATTTATGTTTATTACCCTCTGCACTGCTGTATTAAGCGTTTAACTGACGAGATATTCTAGGAACTTCGCGATAATTCCTAAAGTGTAATCTTATACAAACTTTTGACTTTACTGTAAATAATTTGAAATATTTAAATTACACTGTAGCTTAGAGCTACCAAAATTATAAATGAAAATTCTAATTTGTCACATGTCTATTCTAACTATATGAATATCATTTGTCATGAATATTTCATTTTGTATTATTTTAACTTTAAAACAAAAAACACTCCAAATAAAAAAATACCATGAACTAAAATCCGGATTAAAACTTATTGTGATTCCCTATACACAAAAAGCTCCCACAAGATTTAACTTTTACCCTGAATTTTCTCGAGTTTAATCTAAGAGTTTTCAAAAGTTTAAAATTTACTGAGGGTGATTTTACACTGTTGTAAAATTGGTATCTTAATTACCTGTTAATCTGTATTGTCCATATTTTATTCGCCATTAATTATAATAAATTGCTCATATTTATGCTTGTTGGACTTATAGCTAACTTAATTCTTAGGAAGGCTAAAGAATTTGTAATGAGTTTTGTTTCCCGCGTTAACTTATTTAAAAATAAAGTATAGGAGTATATAAAATTTGTCTAGCACTAAATCGATCGACTATCAATTCTAGGTAAAACAACCAACCATCTACTTAGTATGTATTCTACAACATTTACTCACACCTTGTTAAAATAAATTACAAATTTGTTTTTAAACTTTGCTCGAACAATTTATCTTGTTTTCCTGACAAACATTTTTGGAGTTTAAAAAAACTTCTACATCAACAATTTTGTTTAAATCATGTCACTAACTAATATAAAGCATTATAATGAAGCAATTATGCATTTGTGTATTTTGTGGAATACAAATCAAAACAATTTAAAATTTAACATTGATGCTAAATTATTACAAACAATATAATAATAATACATGTCAGTTCCGCAAATTTATCGGTTTAAATTTTAATCTTAATTAACGCCGATTTGAGCTTTTAATTTATAATCCAAAATGCAAATTTAAAAACCACACACACATACATACATGAAATTAACAAAAACAAGAAAAACGTTTTTAATTATCATAAATTACCACAAAAGTTTTTAAAAACTTTTAAGAAGTAAGGTAATTATGAGTCATTGAGAAAGATTAGGAAACACCTATTTGGAGAAATCCGACCTCCTACATGTGTCTAAGTTAAAATCTCAACTTTAAAGTGGCAATAAAGAACTGATTAGAAAGAGCCATCATTAAGATCCATTAAACTAATTTCAATGATGGGAATATTTTAAAGTAAAACCACCCTGTGCTCTAAAGCTTTAACAGAGGCTTTAAGTATTCATTAAAAAAATTTATTAAAGGCGTTTGTTTTATGAACGCTTAAAATATGAAATTAGTGCGTGTTTTTGATAAGTGATAAAAAATCGAGATAAAAATTTAAACTGAGCCCACCCGCCTACTTTAATAACCTAGTTCTGGAAGCTTTCGTTGCGGCCAAATAAGCGTGAAAACTTCATAAATATTTATTCGAACTGCGGGCGCCACCTGATTTAATTTAAATTAATTAAAACTGCTCCATTATATTTTTTAACGCTCAAAAATTACTTCTTTGTGCCTAAAAATTTGTATTCAAACGCTTCTTCGTAAAGAAGGGCTTTTGTCCTAGTTTGAAGTGGTTTCCTTTCAGCTCAATACCAGAACTTTCATCCTTCTTTTTTTTACTCTCCATCGTAGTTAAACGGACTCTTAAACAGCTCACGCGCTCCCTAGTTGGGTTAAGTTTTGTCTTCAAAGACTTTGTTTTCCTATTCCCAAATTACCTCCCCTAGCCCTAAATACTAAATTGATTTCACCCTCTAGAACCGATAAAAAATTTATTTCCAATCTAAGCTACTCCCCTCGGATAAATTTTTATGACAGGTTGGGGAGCTTTAAAAGTTACGCTTATTTTAAGCAAAACTTTATTATGCATTCATGTTTGCTCGGATTGTATTATAGTGTGCTAATATAAACAGTGACTACGACTGGAAAAACAGGACAAGAAAGAAATTCTTTTTATGGAATTCGTGAAAACAAACAAAAGTGGCTCTCAAAGCGCGAGCGTTCTTTTAAAAATAGAGTATTTTGAGTAGGAACACTAGGAAGTGTAGTCCACTATAAACACGGCCCAGCGATGGCCATCAAAACTGCAGAATGGAATAAGGAGAAGATAAGGTTGCTCAAAGAATAAACAACGCATTTATCACCAGATTTGCTCTCGTCTCTCCAACTTTTACTACAGTTCACCTACTAAGAGAGTCGATAACGCGAGTTTCGATTCGCTAAGTGCAATAAAAGAGGAGACGTGTGTCTTGATAAAAATTTACTTTCCTCGTATCGAAAGGCATCTATGATCTTTTATATGACAATGGTTTAGTAACGCTTCTAGTAAATACTATACAAATACAAAAATTCTGAGAAAAGCGAGGAGAAAAGTTTTCATTAATTTATATGCAGATTATTGTTTATTTCTTAGTTTCTCTATAAAGTTTTTATTTATGTAAATAATAATTTCAATACTAAAACCCTCGCTAAAACCACACTTTTCTTTGTTAAAGTTTCAAAGTTTACTCCAATAAACAAATCAACTTTGGAGGCTCATAACTAGGTACACAGGGATGCATTTTTTGATATAAAGAAATAGGCCCATATCAACTTATTATTAGGTCTACTATATCCTATTTAATCGTTGTTGGTTGTATTTTCGGACAAAGTTGTACGGTTGCAAATCTTGGTAGTAAGAATAAGAAATTTTAAATATATTGTGTTTTTAAACTTTTCCCAATGAAAAAAAACACGTTTTTTAGTTAAATAGTTTCCCATAAATCGAATCAGAAATTAAGAAAATGATTTATGGTGAATAATAGTTAAAAATCTTAAAGCCAAACCAAAATATTAGGTGTTACAATCGTTATTAAACTTTCAATTCATATGTAGTTCTAATGTATTTTGTAAAAATAGTTTACATCATCAGAAAATCGGTGTAAGAATTAAAATTTAAAAAGCTAAATGATTACCTAGTTAACTATAACTCAACACCTTTTCAATGGTATTTCAGAAAATATCAATTCATTGTTAGAAATCATAAACTGTAATTCAGAAAAGTCAATTGTATTTCAGAATTATTAATTTAATTTCAGAAAGTATCAATGGTATTTCAGAAGTAATCAGTTGTATTTCAGAAAGAATTATTGTAGGCTCATATCAACTTATTATTAGGTCTACTATATCCTATTTAATCGTTGTTGGTTGTATTTTCGGTCAAATTTGTACGTTTGCAAATCTTGTTAGTAAGAATAAGAAATTTCAAATATATTGTGTTTTTAAACTTTTCCCAATGAAAAAACACTTTTTTTAGTTTCCCAGAAACCGAATCGAATTTAGCCCAGATTTGGAAAATAAAGTTATTGAATTAAAAAGATGCTGGGAAGGTTGGCGTGAAGTGATTTTACCAGTCAATTCTATTCTCAACTGGGAAAAGCAATGGCATCCTTTTTGTATAACAGGGTGTACAACTGCATTCTTCATGATGTTATGGCTATTAAATCCCAGTATTTTAACAACATTTTCTTTAATGGGATTATGTCTTTCTATCTGCGATTACCTAGTGCCTCAAGTAGCAGCCACATTATTAAAATCTGAACCAAGGACTGAAAAAGAGGAGGAAAAATATGATAGAATCTGCAGGTGCATTGTTCTCAGAAAGGAAAACCTAGTATTAACTTATAGATCTTGTGTTTTGATGAAACAAAACAGACCAAAATTATTTTATGGAATCTCAATCATTGCCCTGCTATTTTTAGCCTGGATTGGAAACAATATCAACAACCTTTTCCTGACTTACATTGTCATTACATTTGTCTGCCTTGTGCCAGGAATGGAGAGACGTGGAATATTACAAAAGTATAGTTCTATAATTGGTGATAAAATTGCCGAATTAGCAACTGGCGCCAAAGTTAATATTGTTACCGAAAAAAGAGTTATTAATTTTTTCAACCTAATAATAATGAGAATTATTGTGTTTTGCTGCAGATATTTTGGATTACCTAAATATACTAGTTAGTCACCAACAGCCATGGCGTTCATTGCTAGAGCAGCTACGATGAAAGATTTTAGTGTGTTGTACTGCACGACCCCAACCACTACCGACAATTGTATTTTTGGCTTCATCAATAGTTATTGTTTCTAAGTAAATCAATATTTGCTAAATGATATCAGGAGCCAAAACAGGAGAATTTCGACGTTATATTTTAACAATACTGCTCTTTAATGTTACAACAGATTATTTCAAGTAGGTTTAACAAGGTGACTAAGGACCTAAGCCTAATATTGTTACTGGTGTAATATTAAATTGGCAAAGCATATTTTTATATGTGCTGATGTGGCTCACGTGCACAATCACCGCCAAAAACTCTTAGCTTCCTCAATTTTTTGGAATTGGACCTTTCTGATTTAATTTGATTTTTCTGAAATACAATTGATCTTTTCTAAAATACAATTGCTGCTTTCTGAAATACAATTGATACTTTCTGAAATTCAATTGACCTTCTCTGAAATACAATTCGAAAAGGTGTAATATCCAAATAATAAAACTTACATGAACATGAATGTTAAGAATGTTAATGATATTCCCCGTTTTTTTATAACTTAGAACTCGTGCAAGAGACTGCAAAGTAGGTTTTTAATTGGCTTTTAATTTTAATTTAAAAATATATAAATAATATAGCGAATAAATCATAATGTCCTTAGGTAAGATACGACCTATAGGAAGGGATTTATGAATATTCCCAGAAAAGTATTGCGTTATTATATTATTATTCCTAGAATATTTTTTTGTAAATCATGTTTCCCAAAGCATCTGTTAAAATTGCCAAATTACACTTTATTCTTTAATTAGGAGACGAAGAGCCCCACATGGTGTTCAGATGTTGTTTTTGCAATTTTCCATTTCATTTAACCATATTTAACCTTCAAAGGATCACAAAGGAGTTGAGTCAGTCGTGCTATAATTATTAGAAATATTCACCCAATTTTTAAGGAAGCTAATAAAAAATTAAGATGCAGACTTAATATAGCGATTTATTTTGAAATTCAGTTAATTTTTTTTAAGTTTGGTAGTACTTGTTTCGACAAACATAAATTGGTTTAGTTGTGTATGTATTTGGAAATATACATTAAATATTAAAATTGTATCATGTCATTTTAAATTAGATTAACGAGAATAATTAAATCTGCTTCCAAACTGATTAGAATTATTAGGATTAAACGAGAAGTACACTTTGAATTTAAATAGATGCAAATTTTAAAACTAATTTTCAATATACATTAATCATTTATTAAAAGCTATTTTTTGCAAATTGCAACCTAAACCTAAGGATTAAATACCAAAGTACTAGAATAAGCACCGAGTCCACGTAATACATACTACGTGCTTTTTCTATATTTCCCTCGATATTTCCTACCTGTAGATTTAAATAATTATCGAAAAATGATGTAAACGAAACGCTGTTCAAGGCTTAAAAAATGGAACCCTGTCGGCTATAAAGAACAGTTATCTACAAATGTACACCCATTCCATTTTTTGGTCAATAAAAATTCCGTAAATAATGACAAAAAAGCGAAATCCGCCATAAATTATCTCCCATGCAATGTATCTTTATTTGGAATATGTGCACCGGAATAAAAATACAGTGAACGATTACGGGGGGTGATATACGAGATTTGTAAAATGAAAAAGTAAATCGTCGATGTGCGTGCGCACGTACGCAAATGTTAAAATTATTGTCGCCCAGAAAAAAATAAATAAAACGGGTCGAATCGATGCGACAAAGGTCTCCCAACTTGTAACAAAAAACTTTTACCATGTCACCCGGACTACTCCAAATTAATTATTTCTGAAGAACAAGAGGACCCTTTTCAAGTAATACAAGGGCCATACACGTTGTTCATGCATTAAATTCTAAAAAAGGAGATTACGGAAAAGTTTTACACGATTTCCCACGAATAAATTATATCTCAAGTTTCAAGAGGGCTACATTTTTATACTCGTATATATTTAAACATGATATATTTTTTAAATTTATATTCCCTGCAATAAACGATTCTTGTTTTTATAAAATACTACCTAATTATTATGAACGTCATTCGACAATCTCTCATTATTAACCCATCAATTATTTAAATTCCTATCTCTGAAGTATCTTGAATTGGAACAAATTTTATTTTAAAACTCGTCAGCGCATTTCTTGTGACTCCACTTGACATAACGTAAGTAAAACAAGTTTTCTGAAGCAAACAAATCTGTATCGAAATATTTCAAGGCATTAAAAGCAGGTCGGTCGAGGTGGATTTTGAGGTAGTAATTATGTACCTGTTGGGGTCGGGTTAATTATACCCACTGTTCAGCCCGGAACCACTATTTTTTCCAGCAGCAGTTGGCCTTTGCATTAATTCTCGCCCTCCTTTACTGCCCCATTAAAATATACCCTTTTTCAATAAAACTTCAACTTTTATTTTTCTTTAATTTTGTTCTTAAAAATTAATTTCAAACAATTACCACGTATTTAAATGAATCAAAAACTTAAACAAATCGAGTATAAAGCTATGTGATCATTTATTTAGGTTAGTTAATAAATTTTTATGGCTTCATAAAGGAGAAACGATTGGAAATAAAGTCAATATAGCGAAAATACAATGTTAGGGAATTCAATAAAATACTGGAAATTGTGAAAATATTATTGTTTGTATTTAATATAAATTTTTGTATAAGATATTTAGTCGTAGTAGGAGGTAATTCTATTGTATTTTAATTCTAATTATACAATTAATAAATAACATAAACAATAAATAAAGTATGAACAAAAATAAAGTAAGAACAACTTAATATAAAATATAGGTAAAAAAAAATCATCTACGAATGCTACCAGTGTTATCATTGTAGTTGATTTTTTGTGCCCGATTGCCACGTCTAGGCCTTTTTTCTGCATCTTCATTCTTTTCTTTGACATCCTCTGGTTCAGTGTTTTTAGTGGTTTTCTTCATACCACGCACGGGAACTTCTACTTCTTTTTGTTCCTTAACCTCAGAGGTTGCTTCCTCAGCTTTCTTTATGGACCTTTTACCAGGTCTTCCTCTTTTAGCTGGTTCCTTTTTTTCTGCAGGAGCGATTTTTGGTTTACGTCGGCGTCGTTTCTTAAAAGGCCCAGGCTCCTCATCTTCCTTGCCGTTTTCTTCTTCATCTTCAAGTGATTCCTCAACCTGGTCTTCAACTTCGGCATCATCAGTTGAGATGTTCTTTTGGTGTTGATTATTTGATATTTCCGATGAACCCTTAACTGGATCTATTGAAGGAACAAAGGAGCTATCAAATAATAAATTACAAATATCTTCTTTCTTCGAAGAGGACAAGCCATAGAAAGACAAATTATTCTGAACATCGGAATATGGAATTGAGAAAAGTTCAACAAAGGATTTTCCTTTAGGAAGCGCACCCAAGATAGACGCAGCAATACTAATACGCTGTATTAGAAAAGAAGTGGATCCTGGTTCCTTGGTAACATTTGCTAATCGTATTTCACTAATAAATCGTAAACCAAACATCAAAAGTTTCGATGCTAACTGTGAAAAAATGATTTTTTTTTCAAGATATTTAGAAATTTTAATCTTTTCTCCAGTTAATGAAGCAGCTCCAGACGAAATTGAAGTACCTGATAAATGAGAAGGAGCCATGGTATATGGTATAAGAAAGGTATTTCTACTTATTAAATTGAATGCATTCTTGAAATCAAGTTTAAGGAAAGGAAAAACCCTTTTGGATGGATTGGGATGTTGAGTAAGGTATCTTCTAGCTGAATGAATGACAGTTTCACAACCATAAGTGTTTACATTACCAGACATCATAAGGTTGCAAAGAGAGGTAATAGAATTTAAAAGTTTTTCCCCAGAAGAACCAGAGGAGTAACTGAGCATATCCATGACATGGGACGGTCTTAGGGCATCTAGACCACCTGCAGAACACATATTGAAAGATTTAATAGCAAATAAAACTTCTTTTGAAGATACTTGCAAAGGAAAAACTGGATTATTTGTGTCAGAAATGATAATCTTAGGTTCATTTGCAATAGGGTATTTAGAAAGTAGGGACTCAAATGTAGAAAAATCATGACCAGCGAACGAATCATTAGAACTTATAATTCTTATTGCACCAGAAAGATCTCCATCGGATACTTTTCAAATAACTTTATCAATAAAATCATCTTCATTACCTATACGCTTTTTCTTATTTTTAGAAGAAATATTTTCTGATTGAAAGCTTCTTTCATTATTTAAATTTTTAATAATTATTGAAGTAAGAGACCCATGTTTCTCAGTTTTGACTTTGGGAATATTACATGATTTAAAAGCAAATAAAAAAAGATTATTCCAAGATTCCACTGAATTTTCTTTTACACAAAAATCAATAATTTCAGAAAAAATTTTCGCACTAAGAAATCTTGATCCTTTTGGAATTCTTTGTATAATATTTAAAGTACATTTCAAGTTGGATAAATAACTCTCAAAATCTTCTGAATTTGCAATTTTAGTTGGAGAATCAACGAAATTCTTTTCATATTTTTTTTATGAAAGGTTGATTTGATATGTGAATATTTACCTTTAAAAAAATTTACCACAAATATTGCATTCAGTTTTTAATGACTTGTCAGTTTTGTCAGAAATCAAATTCATACTCGTTTTGTGGCTCGAACAAGAATCCTCTTTCAAGTGTGCGAAGGATAGCAAAACACCACAAGCACCGCATGCACTGAAAACCTCTCCACAACAATTAAAAATTTCGCAAGTTTGCAATCCAGGGTGTGAATCCAAACTAGATCTTCCAATTGACTTCATATCGCATATTCAAAAAATTTGGGGTACCACTCTCCAAATCCTCAATGCCACCAATGTATAATGAACAAAAAAAAGGAACCGATCTTATAAAACACTTTTAAAGTTAATAAAATGTATTGATTTATTAGAATTAATAAAAGTTTGGGGTGGAGAAAAAGTTATCTAGTTAGTAAATTTTGAAGCTTGAGGATCATAAATTAAATTTAAGAATCGGAACAAAACGTTACGTGTGTAAAGTTTGTAAGCGTTAAACAATGCGCACACAGGCGAAACAATAATTGCAATAAAGATTTAATTACGCGATGTTTAAAGAAAGTAAACCAAGTTATAATTAAGCGAGTTGTGTAGATAAGGGCTTCTGTGCTCCGCATGAACTTTTGGGAAGAGAACAAGATCTAAAGAGCTGATACATCCGAGGCCCGATTAAAATTAAACATTATTCTGAGAGAACTGAGCAAACTTGCTTCCTGTATGAGAAAAAAGTATGCAAAGAAGGCAACATGCAGGAATTAAACAGCAATACCAGGCATGTACTTCACAAGAAATCCCAAGAGGTGGTGTGTGCGTGTAAAAGCCAGGATAATACAATGAGAAGCAATAAACGCGCCAAGGCTTCCTAATTTCTTGTTTTATGTAGGATAATTAAAAATAACGCAATTACTCCATCTCCCCTCGCCTAATAAAGCGGTAATGAAGACGGTAACATGTCTGCAGTCTCGCTTCAATTCCTCTTCGGCCATTAAAAAGCAGCAGCATTTGGAAATGTACTCCCCGCGGGGTTGTTTACTCGTTTAAATATATACGACTTTTTAATATCGAGCCAGGGCTTTTGTTTCAAATTCTTCTCCGCAACTATTGTTGCATTTTGCCGGCCATCCACTTCTAGTTCTGTAATTAAACGCGGCGTTATGTAAGTCCGCCTCGCGTTTTATTCTCCCGCAAAACAATAAAATATTATTTCACATGAGCGCCTTTGTGTTAGCAGTCCTTTCAGTCGAACATTAAATTTTCATGTTGCGCAACGAACATTCTAAACAAGATGCTTTTTGATTGTTTAATTGCTAATTTAATTACTGCTACACAAAATTTTAAACACCGATTTATATTAACAATACCCTTTGTACACAATACAATTTTAATACTTGATTTTTATGAATTTCTACCCCAAAAAATATTTAATTATTAAATTTTAAACAATAAACGTGAAGTGCTTTGCCTTTTCCGCCTTTTAACCCTTTTGACAAAATAACGTAACTGATTATGTTTCAAATCGTTGATTTTTGTTTTCCCATTTTTAAATAAAATTAAAAATTTAATACCTTTAGGAAAACTAAAAGTTAACAAGCTCTTTTGATCATTTAATTATTATACACAAAAGAAAACAATAAAGAACCATGTCGGATTCTGGGCCCAAAATCGATTTTTACTTACAGGATTCTTCACTTCCACATGTGTGGATAACTAAAAAAATGAATTACCCAGTTTTAGCTTTGAGATATTTATATTAATGTTAGGCGTAAACGTATTCGCCTGACATGTTGATTGCATCTTCAAGAAGTCTCAAGAAAGTGGGAATGTTTTAGTTAATCCGAGAAAATTCCAGAAAGTCCGAGAAAATTCTGGGAAATCCTGGAAAGTCTGAGGAAGTTGCAAGGAAATCCGAGGAAGTTCTCAGGTTGTCCAAGGAATTCCCGGAAAGACGATGGTTTCCTAACTTTTACGAAACATGCAGGCACCTCAAATATAAAAATTTGGAAGTATCTGGATATCTCGGGAAGTCCTTGTACAGACATGTTTACCATATCCTTTTACATATCCCGCTTTACTGGCTCGTCTACAATGGAATTATTGATAACAAAGGCCAACGATGAAAAAAGTTTTTCAATAACTTTGGCTATTTTCTATGTGATTTGGTGTGCTGATTCCGAAAAAAGTAACAAAAAAGTCGTATCACCCACCAATTTCTCACATTTTAATATTAAATAAAAATAAATGTAATTAACCACATTGTATATAAAATATTTTTTTCTATGACTATTATATAATGGGTACTTTATGAACGCGTTTCTAGACAAGGAATGATAGCTATTACTCACACCCGTGAGTTTTGGTTACCGGTAACAGAATTCCATGGGCTACCCGTGGATCTCTGTTACCAAATTCAAACAATTTATGAAATAAAGTTGTTAATGATCGGGGTTCGAATCCGTAACCTTTGAATCTACAGTCAACCTAACTCAGGCCTGTTACGCAAATTCGGCCTGCGTGAGTAATGGCTATCATTACTCGCTCGTTGAATAATACTATTAACCGTTTAAATATTTTTAACTTGGCAATATATTCTAGTGTTATAAGGTTGGCAATAAAATCAAATGTGATCAGGTTAGTAGTTCTGATAAATTACACAGCTGTTTGTTTTCTTCCAGTTAATATAATTTCACATTACAGGGTTTAATCTATGTGCTTTTTATTCACAGTTTAATTGGATAAACTTGGTTGTAAAAATTCTCCTAACGCTTTTTGCTATATATGTGGTAAATTTGTAATTAAAGAACATCAAAGGAACATTACTGACTTTGTGAAAAATTATACTTTGCATATTTTGGTGTAGAAATCGGTAATCAAGACAAATGTTGGGTTCCTCACAAAGTATGTTATGTTTTTGCGCGAGGATCTTAGGAAATACAAAAAAATAAGCATCTAATATTTAGTAATTTTAGTAATCTAACATTTTTGTAAGTGAAAACTGTAACCTAATAACAAACTAATTTTTAAATTCAAGAGAATTGTTACGGAGATTTGGATAAAATAAACACACACCAAAACGGAGATTCCTTCTATCCAACTTTATTTAATTTGATAAACTCAATTAACGCAACATGTTTCAAGGGTACATATCCCTCATCTTCAGGCGCATAAACTAAAAATCTCCGTTTTGGTGTGTTTTTGTTCTAAACTAATTTTTATTTATCAAATTTTTCCCTATTTTTTTAAATATAAATATAATTGATGTCATATTGTGAGAGAATTGCGGGTGATAAAAAAAACTGATATCGAATACGGTTTCAGCACCCAAAAATACATAAGATATAAGATTTAGGTAAATTAGTTTAAAAAGTTTTTACAAACATTTTTTTTTGTTGGCCTGTGTAATTATTAATATACGAACTAAATTGAAGTCACATTACATCTAGCATTTTTATTATGATTTAAAAAAGATTAAAGAATTGATTGTTTGAATTTTACTAACAGCTTTTAAAAGTTAAAGCCCAAAATTATTTGCACAGTTACCATTTAGGGTTGTAGAATAAACCCAAAGCTCTATACAGGGTGTTTCTAAACATGTGTCCCTAATTTTGCAATTGATTTTTAACCAAATACAATATTTAACGTAAGAAAACTTTTTCTTCAAAATGATCCAATTTCCATATACAGGGTGTTGAAGTTTACTCGATTTTTTTTCATTTCTTAAACGGAACAAATTATAATTATTATTTCATTTTTTTAAATAAATTCATCATTATACTTCATGTCTCCTTTGTGCGAATTTGAACAATTACACTACGGTGTATATTTTGTGATGTAACTAGGGTAACCATTCGTCCTGGATTTTCCGGAACTTTCCGGATTCGTCTGTCTCGCACAGTTAAAAGGTCCGAATCAGTAAAAAAAATTCTTTCATGAAGTTTTGATTTACTTAATTGAAGAAATTTAAAAAAAAATTATCATTTATTTTTAAACAATGTGACTTTTTTATTTAAAAGAATTTGATGTTTTGGTTCTGTAGTTCCAATAAATTTTACATACATTATTAATACAAGACCCCTCACCTTACCCGGAAGTCGGATACTCAGGATTTCTACAATACATTGTGCGTATTTCAAAGAATAATCATTATTGGGAAGCAAAAGTTAAGAGAAAAAGAAACGAAAACAATACTAGGATATAAAATCCTGAACTTAATCGTAGTATCAAAGAATTGAAAAACCATGATTTCGCGAAATTGTTTGATATGGTGCTATGAGGCACACTAAACTCTATCTCGGAAGACTAAATCAAACTAATAACCGGATCTTCAGTCTTCATTTTAGACTAAAACAAGGTAATCTAAACTGAAGAGTGAAGAGAAATATAGCAGTCGTCTAACTTCACATCATCTAATAACTGAATGCAAAGTCACAGTACTTGAAAGAACAGCCACCCTTGGGAAATAACAGAAATCCGGAGAAGAGCTGAAAATAATACTAATGAAGAAAATCCTGAACTTTATCAAAGTTCCAAAGAATTTTACGAAATTTTTCGATATGAAAAACTTCAGAGGTCTTCGATGCAGGACAATAATAGCAACTCATCTACCATGTTTTGGATTTATTATTTCTTCCGTTCTTTTTTTTCGTAGAATTTTCAATTAGATCTTTTGACTATTAATTCTTAAGATTGGTGAAACTAACTCATTTACTTTATTTTAAGCGAATTTTTTTATTTATTCAAGAGAATTTGATGTTATGGTATTGCAGTTTCAATAAATTTTGCATATATTTTTGACACCCTCTGAAGTCTGATGTCCCGGATTTTAGCAAAACGAAAATGGTCACCCTAGATGTAGCTTTTAAACTCTAAAACAAATTTCGAGTAAATAGAAAGTTTTAGAAATATACAAAAAAGGAAATTCATATAAAAAATAAAAAGGGTAAATCGGCTCAATTCTTCCCGAAAAAAACTTGTTCTTTAAATTTGTTCAGTATATAATCATCCTGTATAAAGTCGACAAAATATTAAAAAGTTGCCTAAAAATAATTATATTGACATTTTTAATTTATTTTATTCAACTTATTATTTTTAACATTTTTAGAAATGTTTTGAAAGTGAAGTGAAAATCCTGCTTTTAAATAACCAGACTCTGTCCACCCTTTTAGTGATTTTATTAGCAAAAATTTATCTTTTTTCTAAATCATTTAAAGACGAACCTTCTTAGCTTTATTTTTTAATCATATTTTATTTATTTTTACACATACAGGGCGGATAAAAAGTTCGGCAACGTCCATTTATTTTCAAAACGAAGAGTTTTTGACAAAACTGTTTTAGACAAAAGTTACCATGACATTGAAAAGCAGGTTTAAGGTCACGCGATAATCACTTTTTAAGTTCCAAATTTTGTTAATTAATTTAAAATTCGCACTTTTCATTTTCGTTGGCCCACCCTGTATAAAGAAATTATTTTAACAATTTTAAATGCGCAATTGAATTTTTAAATGCTTAAGGCATTTTTTTAATTTTAGGTTTTAATTGCTAATTAGGAGTATCAAAGAAAAATGTTGGGTAAATAAAATACTTTGAAGTTTAAAATACCGTTAGATAGATGAATAATAGTTCTTATCCTGATAAAAGTATAATTTAATAACATCTATAAAAAACTAGACTAAAATTTAAAAAAAAGTTGTACCGACTGACAAGTTTTGTGATAATTATAATTATCGAACCAAATTAATTATAAAAAAATTAAATGAGGATAATTAAGTATTTAGTTTAAAGTATAAGGTTAATTAAAAATTTTAAGTTTTAAAATATTAAATTCTATTATAGTTAATTAAAAATCAAACATTTTGTGGATTTGGAGTTTAATACCCTTTACTTAAGAAAAAACAGAATTTAATTAATTTTAAATTAGAGGTGCGCCGAATAGTGAATATTTGGCGTGTACGTAGTTGTTGAATATTTATTCCACAGGTTAATCAATTTTTTGCGTTCAGACATGGATTTGCTAAAACTTTAAACAAAGCAATAAAAGTTATTAAATTAATAATAATATTTTTCGCACTTTCTATATACAGGGTGGCCCAACTAAGAGTTCCCACCCAGGTTATTTTGAAAACAAATAATTTTTGAAAAAAACCCTGAAACCGGTCAATCCTTATTAGATGGGGAATCAAAGTATGGTTGTAATTATTTTTAACAAAATCAAGCTTTAAAGGGCTTTTTAGCACGTGTCACCTGTTAAAAACACGTTTTACATGTCTAACGTGAAAATGCTATAACTTCTCAAATATTCCATCAAATTAAAAAAAAATATGACAGCTGTATAGAGAATAGTAGGAGCTTTGCAATGATGTATCACTCGACCACTATTGCCATTTAAGATTTCTGAAGGGGTAGTTTCCCTGCATAACTGGGTGAGAGGTTGCCCATTGCGTTACCATAAAAATTGGCCCCGCACCAAATAAAAATTGACCGGATTCAGGGTTTTTTTCAAAAAATATTTGTTTTCAAAATAACCTGGGTGGGAACTCTTAGTTGGGCCACCCTGTATAATGAGCTAGTTTAGTCCTTATTGATAGAGACTAAAACGTCACATTTCCTGTCTTTTGTCAAATTTTACTTTACTCCCTGTCTTGTCATTACTTTACTCTCGCCCACGTCATTTGTCATCACTTTACTCCCGCTCACGTAACTTGTCATTAAAAATTAAAATTAGTCATAATCTTGTAATTTGTCTGAATTTGCCGCGAAATCACAATCGTTGCAAACTTCAGTCTAGTCTAAACACCACCAATATATTGAGTGAATTCTAACCTCTAATAAATTTATTTGGTGTGGTTTGGAACGGAACTTTATTTTTATTCTGGGGTCGGGGATTGTATTATGTACGGTTTATTATTTTATAGATTGATACTAAATTTTAAATTTAAAGGTGTTTTAAGTGTACACAGAATCGATTCAATCAATTAGTTAGATCTGTAAATGTGGCAAAATCTTTTAAACTTGGTAAACTTTATTCCTGCATCAAAACTTACCTACTTTATTTATTGTGAAGTTAATTATTATTTTTTTAAATTTATAAAATCAATTACAATAATTATAATATTAATCTACAATTATCTATATTTTATGAGAGTTGCTGTATAAATCATTATGACGGGCGATTAAAAATACACGTCGCCGTCCGATGACAACCGATATTAGTCACAGCGATAGCCATATAATTAAATTATTGTGGAAACTTTTAGCTATTAAAAAAGTGCAAAAAAATCTATATGCACCGAGGTAGTAAAGTGAATTTAATCCCTCCTCTAATCGTCGGGATTAAAATCAGTCACTATACTACCTAGGTGCATAAATAACTATTATTTAAGATTTTTTTTTGGTAGTTTCTTCTAAATTAGCCTTTTTGTAAATTAAAACTTAAAGTACAGTAGTGGAAAAAAGTAGAGAAACTTTTTTGTAACGCAAATAATTGGCTATTTTGTATAAACAAATTATGAGAGATAATACATATAAAAATCTCAAAAGTTTTATACAATCAATTTGTAAACATCTCCAGATATAATTTAAATATGTAAAGTAAAAGAACTTTTTTAAGTTTTACAAATAAAAATTAGTAAAAGGTTTAGAGTAGAATCAAAGACACAAAAGAAGTATTCTGACCCAATAACAAGCCTTCGCCAACACGAGATCATACGAAATTTGAAAGGACCCCCCCCCCGCATCTTTAGACGTATTTTTTTCTTTCAAATTTCGTGTCATCTCATGTCTGCATTCGCTTGGTATTGGGTCAGGATATTTCTTTTGTGTCCTCGATATCTTTGCGCGAGATTGTACATTCAAATGAAAACTTGTACTCAGTATTAAGTTAGTTAAATATTCTGAGTGGTATTTCGGAAGAAAGACCTCCCAAAAAGCCATTTCTTGCAAATAAAAATCGAATGCCGATCTTGCTTTCGCTAGAGAAAATTTTGAATGAATAGTGAATGACTGGAAAAACTTATTTGGTGGACAATACTAAGGGATCTTCCAGGCCACCCGAAAGCGTCTACTTATTGGCTGCCTTAGGATTTCTTTTGTGTACCAGATTAACGTGAAGCAGCTTGTACAAGGATATTATGGCTAATATAATGGTACAATATTCAAACCAGAAAATGACTTTGCAACATTTTTTCCAACAAAATATTGACCTGAAACACAAGTCAAAAGATCCGGTTATTACATTGCTATCACAATCTTTGGTCCTAAATCCCATAGAAAATATTTAAAACAAATTGGTGATAATAGATGTTTTTTAGAATACTTTATCTTGACCAATGACCAAGTTAAACATTTTCTAAAACAGTTTATTTTTGAATATTAAAGTAAAAACAAAAGTTTCTCTACTTTTTTCGCTACTGTAGCAATTCTCATGTAAAGATTGTCATATTATTATATTACTCAAAATAGGTAAATAAATATTTTGTACTAAATTCTTATATTTGCGTTAGTAGACTACTGTTTTTAAATTTCCAACTCTATAAAATCTGAATAATAAAGAAATAAACCGTTTATACCAATTCCTTGAATAAAATGTTTCGACTTTTAATTTTCCATTACAAAATGTTGAAATCAATAAAATGCATATTAAATGTAATAAAATTACCATTCCGATGAAAAATTTGAAATTTTATTTCTTTGTACTTCAATACTCTTTTTATACACCGGTAATGTGGAAAAATGATTTGGTGGATAAAAAATTTATGTGTAATATTAAAACTAATTGTAATAAATTTTAAAAACTCCATAATATTTATGTGCATATATTAAAAATTAATTGAAAATCCAGTATTTAGTAGTATAGGTATAGGATATTGTGCTGTTTTTATTATAAATTTTAATTAAATAAATGCTCTTATCATAAATATTATAAAAATAATAATTTATTTAGTAAACTGTGTTTTATGGCGTAACCATACACGTATATTAGTTAAAAATAATTTATATAAAAGCAGCATATTATTCTAATATCAATAAATTATAAACACTAAAATGTATCGAAAATAAATATTTGTTTGTACGTCGAATATATGTATTCAGATAAATTTGTTTATATTTTATATGAACATCCCTAAATCCGCCAATAATACATATATTTCAGGTTTTTTTTAATTAAATAGGTAAGCTAAATTGACATACGTAAATCCAAAACTCACTGACCAAACACACCTCTCTTTGTTCATGGTGAAAGCCCTTTCTGTGGCTAAATGCGATTTTTTTTATTAAAGCTATTTTTCAATACCACAAACGCGATTTATTCGCGCTCGCGCATCAAATCTATAAATCACCACCGATTAATTTCAAAAGCGCGCTTTCTGATCCCTTTTCTGTCAGGCGCAGACTAGAAAAATCACCAGCTTGTAATTAACATTTGCACCAGCAAGCGCACCTGTTAATTAATAAAACCCTTTTTATATTATTTGTTCAAAGCTTTTTAATTTTAATTATAGTTTTTTTGTTGTCTAGCGCTCAAAGCGAATACATCCACGTTATTACCGAATGAATTAAATAATATATAAAAAAAATTAAAATTTTAATTAATTTTACATGAATTATATTAGCCTGTAGCATTTTCATAGCCTAAATTTAATTACACGCCAGGAGGAAATTTAATTTTAGCAACAATAATTACAAAAATAACAATTATTGTGTAGATGAACGAAATTTTAATAATTTCTCTTTGTTTTCAGCGTTGTAATGAAAGTTTAAAGATCTACACGAACAATCAAGAAGAATCATCAAAATGTACCACCCGAAGTTCAGTAAGTAAATTTTATATTAATCATGTAACTGAGTTGATAAAATAACATTTTTATTACAAGCGCTGAGTTTTGTTTTTACTGCTTTTTCCTAATTTACAACTTTATTATTGCTAAGGTATTTTAATTAAAGCGGGCGCTGAATTTTTCGTTATTGTAATACAAGTCAGGAAAATATTATTCCCAAGATATTTGATCATAATTATTAAAAGTTGTGCAGTAATTAAAAACATTAAAGTATAATATTCTTACTAATGAAAGACCAAACATGTTTCGAATATTTTTTTTTAAATCTTACTATAAATAATTTTTAACTTAAGTTAAGTGCTTTTAATAGACAGTTCATTTACAATAGTACACATTTTAAAATAAATCTGCATATTACGAAAGAACCTAAACTTTTTCAATGACGAATACTGGATGTTTCATAAAAATATGACGAAAGATCTCTCCAGTACGTTATTGGGGACCATTTAGCGATACTTTGTATAAACACGTTTTGTTAATATTTGCCACTTGAGCAAAAAAATATCAATTTTTGAAAAATCTCTAGAAGTTTCAGTATCATATTGGGAATTTCAGCTACCAATAGAGGGCGCTCTATATGTAGACAAACATGGCGGAGGTGAGGTAGTGTCAGTCAAAAACAAGTGTGTTTAATAATATGTTTTTATTACAAAAACTATTAAGTTCATTTGGATTAAAGCACAGAAAATGCACTTAGCGCGGATGTAAACAAGTGACATAATGGCATCGAGTACCTCACAGTTAGTTTCCCTTGTTCGCCACCAGAGGTAGAAATTTTGGCGAAGGAACAGAATTTAGAATTCAGAATTTAAAGAACAGACTAAGGCGCGAATCAATTGAAATTAATGTCAATTTGAGGAGGGATTTGAATAATTTAAATGTGATATACAATAACCTAATTAATAGGTGCAAACCGAAATTGAATAGATAATTGATGTTAGAATAAGATAATTTTAACCTATGAATTGATGTAATTATGTTCAAACAAATTTATAATGTGTCAATGAGAACTATTATGTGTTGTTGGTTGCGATTTCAATTTTATTTTATTTTGAATTTTATTTAATGTTCTTAAATTGGTTGACCTGCGTGTCAATTCAATGTCATGTTCATTGGAAAAAAGCAGTAGTGGTGAAATCTTATGAATTGTTTAACATCCTTGTGTATTGATGAGAAGAGATATTTTTTTCATTATATTATCATTGATGTCGACCAAATTTTTCAAATATTTTTTGATTTTGACCATAATCCACACAATTTTACTTTAAGTTAAACATAACATCAGTTTTACACATGTTTATGTTGATCTGTAATAATTTTAAACAAATGTAACTAGTCATCTAATTTTATGTTATTTCGTAGCTCTGATGAAGGTTAATAAATTCTGACCGAAACCGGTCAGCTTTAATGTGAAGTGTTGGTTGTTTCATTGTCCAAAAAGCCGAAAATCCCAGTACTTATTATTACACACATCGGACGTTCTTGAAAGTTTGCAATAGATGTCTTTATAGGTAGTTTACAGCTATCATGTCTTTATAGGTAGTTTACAGCTATCATGTTAAATGTAAAATTCGATAACCTTTTATCAGGGTGCCTCATGAAACGCATTGACCAATTAAACGAAATTTTCAAATGGGACACCCTGTATATGTTAACATCAATCGACGGCATTATTTACAAGGTTTCTATTGATATAGATTTTGTATGGTCGAATATTAATGGTTTAGAAGATATTAATATCCAACTAGAGAAACAGTGAAAAACAGTCTCGTCTAGTCAGTAAGTCAACATTTTCCAACAATAATAGCAATGAATCTTTTAAAAACTCGAAGTTCATCTTCCCAGTTAGAGATCCATCAAAAAAGTGAGAGCCAATAGCCAATAACATTGTTACTTATTATTCCTCCCCAAACATTTAAGGACCATTTATTTTGATCATCAATATTCCGTTTTCCGTTGCACAATAGTACATTTTATGCCTGTTAACAGCTCCATTGTTTTTGAAGGTGGCTTCGTCACTAAACAAAATTCTGTTTATTCAAATTGTATCAAAACAGAAACAAACACTCTCTTCTCGAAGTCAATACCATTTAAAATACAGTGTCTGGTGCAATTGAATATGGAATATGATATGGATGAAACCGATGTATTTTCATAATACGTTTTTTGAAGATTTTGAAACATTAGTCTGAGCGGATAGGTACTTCTCTTCTACTAATCTACGGATTTTCTTCCACCATCAATAAAAGATCCAGAACAGAATTGGAGCTAATACTTTGATCAGTCAATACTTTTTTATTGTACTAAATACTGCCCGAACTTTCAAAACGCTCCATCAATATTTTCATTGCTACAATTCTTGGTTGTCTGGCGTTTGGATAACGTACTTTATAAATTCTGATAGTCAGAAGAAGATTTCTTACAGCTTCACCAAACCCATACACCATATTTACCATTTATTCTTTAGAAAAGTTAATTTTTCGATTTAGCTATTAAAACAGGTGTTTCCTTGGTAATATCAGTTGTTAAATTTTCAAAACATTCTAAGACTATTGTGATAAAACAGCATTATTAAAAAAGCAAAATACAGAAAGACAAAAACAAATGTGCTATTTTGTCTGTTTTTACCTTTTCTATCAGTGTAAATTAATATCTCCTAAACCATTAAAATTCGACCATACAAATATTATATGGAAAGCTTGTAAAAAATGCCATCGATTTATGTTAAAATATACAGGGTGTTCCGTTCTAAAATTTCGATTAATTGGTCAATTTGCATTTTAAAAGTCAGCAAAACGAGTGAAGATGGACATAATATACCGGGTAGGGTTTGACGGTTTTCAAAAACCGGTTTTTAAAATATGTTTGTCACATTCGAAAACCGGTTTTTTAATTTACAAAAACCGGTTTTAACAAATTCAAATTATATTATTATTATTATTATATGTAAAAATCAGAGAGTCGAACCAAAATTTTTTTGGGTATAATTCGGACTTTAATTCCGTTTCGATTTCGTTTTAAAAAATGAAAAATAGATTTTTTCGTTTCGGTTGCAATTTCGGTTCTGTTGATAATTTCCAACATTTTCGGTTCAACTCTAATTTTATTAATAATTATTTTATACATGGTGTCCAGCAACATTTTTTATAGATAGTAAATGTCATTCTGAACAAAAAATTTCCTACGAACTAATATTTTTTTTTGGACTACTTAAGAAGTTACAGCAATTTTAAAATTGGTTAATTTTCATGATTTTTATCAATTTTTTATTTAAATCAATTATGGTTTGGATTTTGTCTTTGCCAACTTATCGTTTTGAACAATATTGGCTCTTTTTGAACTAAGTGCACCTTTTAAAATTTCTCTCGATAAAATTAATCTATCTGATTGGCTTAAAAATAGAGACATAATCCAATTCATACTTGATTTGAATAAAAAAAATCAAAATAAAATTAAATTTATACAGGGTGCCCAAAAAAATCATTAAAATTTTTTGTTCAGAATGATATTTACTATCTAAAAAAAAAGTGGGACACCCTGTATAAATACATGTTAAATTATTTTTTTTTTCATTTTATTTTGTTACCAAAATTCGAAAACCGGTTAAAACCGGTTTTTTGAGAAATCTAGAATTTGAAAACCGGTTTTTCAAAAAGTCGGTTTTTGTATAAACCCTAATACCGGGTGTTCCATTCAAATTTCATTTCATTTTGGAATGGATGGTAGTGTTCGCCTAAAAGTATGGTATATTCTGTGGCTGGAACACCCTCTATATATTAAAAAAACACTACAAAAATGTCCAAAATTTCGTTCTTGCACTTCTAGGCAAATTTATAGAAGGTGTGTCTGATATTTTGTGGGATACTATTCACTCTTCACTTTTGCAGTGTCATCTGCATCACCCAATATACTCACCTAATCTTATCTGTACATATTTTTGTCGATGTGAATTAATTAAATATTAATAAGATAACAAACGGAACTAAAATAACAAGAAACTGGTTACATCGATCAAAACTGAAACTCAAAAACGGTAAAAATTGAAATAAAATTTTATAATTACGATAAAAGAATTCTATTATTCAGACTTAACTTCTGATTATTTAATTAATTAATTTTTGAACACTGTTGCCAGATTAAAGCTAATTTTGAGCGTGAAGTGAAGTTAACGGAGCATGATGTAAATTTAATTTATTACAAAACGATGAAAGAGATGACAGAGCCTTTATGGAAAATATTACGATTCTCGAGAATTTATTATAATAAACTTTCAACTCTTCGTATCTCGAAAAATAATCAAGAGTCAAGAGGATTTTTTACTATTTTTTTGAGGAACTCAAGAAGGTTCACAATAATGTACTAAACGGCTCTTCCACTATTCGGTTACCATGTACGCATTTGCCCCTCTAGCGTATATTTGAAGGAAATTCAAGACTCTATGATAAGTTTTCCTAGTAACTCTGAGGTTTACGATGTAGTACCATGTGGTCGTAAAAATAACTTTTGGTTTATGAATTGGAATTAATCTAATAAGAAATTACTTTCATATATGTGCATATATGTAATTGAATCACTTTTTTGGCTTTTATTTTGTAACGATAAAGAATAAAATTCGGGGTAAAAATACTGAAAGAGGCTTAAAGCATAAAACGATTTACATTCTTCATTGTTTGGAGTAAAAGTTAATCATCTCGGTAATAAATTACAAGATTTAATAAATGACGATTTGAGACTTTTGATGACATTTTTAACTCTTTAATGTCCAGAAATTAATTCTCTCACTTTTCAAGTGAAATTAGCGGTGACACGCCAACGCGCTGTAATTAACGATGATAATTTTATTTCGTGTTAGACGCAGGATGCGCATGTGTTTATTTTCATGCCAAATTAGCTGCGTAATAAGTGTTAAATTTATTACACCACCCGCTACTGAATCATTTCAACTACGACCCCAACTCCTTTAATAAAATGCCACGCACTTATCAAACTTAATAAGCGCCCTCGTTGTCTCAATTTATCCAGTCTTAAAAATAAACACAACACAGCCTATTTCATACTTTATTACTCCCTTTCACACCATAGATTCTAACTAGATTTAATTTCGTAAATTGGAAATTTTATAGAATATAGTTAGAAAAGTTGAAATAGTAAAAACTAGCTATTTTTGTAAAATTCCATTTAGAATAAATCAAAAATTTAAATGGAATTGGGGTAATAGTAATAATTTTTGGGAAATTTATCACTGAGGAGCATCCTCCCATTGCGCTCCTCACAATTTTTCCTAACTGCACTTATGTCCGTAGTTGGAAACTATAAAACGTGACCAATTTATATTTAATATGATTATGTGAGAAATCGCCCCCGTACTGACCTGCCAGAAACGAAGTAGAAGAGCACTTAAATGTATTTTATGACACCTTCGGGTTTTAAGGTTTTTATAAGAGCAAAATTCGCGTCAATTTCACCGAAATTTTCGGCCAATTCGTTATTAATAAGCTTTAAAACGTTCCTGACTCTTGAGAAATTAAACTTAATTATAATAAGAGCGGGAATTCAATTTTATGTTTTTGAGTTTTATGATGTATTAAAATTGTACTACATAATGTAAGTACTTAAATCGTTTATTAATTATAGACCCGTATACTTTATACGGCCTTGATTATTTTTAACTTTAGTAATAAGATTCCATATTATATTATATTATGAAAAAGATAAAACTTTTAGTTGAAATAAGAACAGAGTAATTTGCTGTAAAATATTATCTCCTCTTTGGCGAACAAACTTGTAATTTTCCTAGATTATTTTAAATGTCTGGAAATAAGTAGAAGTCTTTATTATTAAAATGTTTGTAAAATTAGTTCCAAGGTAGCTACTTATTCCGTTAAATGTATAAAATATTTCCGTATAAAAGTATGCATATCTTGAATATCAAAACGGCAATAAAAACAGATTATAATCACTTTATCGATACCAAAGCATTTCCTTCTACTTCGATACATTTGCAAAATAAATGACGAATTAAATCGAAGTGATTCGAAATATTTGAAGCGTAATATCGTAAATACTTCTGTATTCTGTGTATGTGTAAATAAGATATGTAGATTATAAATTTTTAATTTTAACTGTCAATTAAATGGTGCATGTCATTAAAATAAATGCATGCAGAGTTTACTTTGTAAAATAACATGTTTAATACATTCCTTTAATGTACGAAGGAATATTTGTCAGAGAGTAATTCGTTTGATAAATATTAATTAAGTGTGCGGATTTGCTGGTAAAAATTTTAGATCCGGGCTACTTAGTCTAAGGATGCCATTAACCAAATTTGACGCTAAAAGCCGTCGAGAGAGGAAACAAAAACAAACATTGCTGGGCTTAGTTACCACAAGGATAACTAAAATAATTCATTTAACCACTTTAATACGTTATGAACTTAGGCAGGCTTAATTAGTCGTCTCCAAGAAGACGAGCCAAAGAGCCATGAAATAAAACAATGTAATAAATTATGTATTCATTGCCGAGTTTATTTGCTGCTCTTTTGATCGTCGAACCGTGTAACTGTTTTGTGCAAGCCCGATTTTAATACCGAGAGGTGAGCTCCTGGAAGAGGCAGACGAACGAATTAAAATGCCCGGATGAATCACGTAATTAACCATTTATCCTGCGATTGTCCTTCTACGTTCAAATAATGAACAATGAAATTTATAAAAATACAAAATGTCTAGACTTTTAGAAAAAACGAAATGAGAATGACGATGGTTTGCACTGAACCATGTTAAAAAATAAAAAAAAAATACCTACACAACTATTTCACGCTTATGACGTAACAAATAACCAAAACCGTCGTTAGCATCGACTTATCATGACAACCCTGGATAGTTAGTCATTCTGAAGTTTGTATTACCTTTTACTGTTTTGGGTCAAGTCCAACCTACAGATATTCAGAAACTTTCATATTCTTCTTCTTCTCTTGGTGTTACTTCAACGAACTCAATTAAGGAAATCATAAAGTCAAATAGGTGTAGTTTAATTTCTAATTAAAATGTAGTGAAAACCGGAAATAATTTCGTTCGATGCGAAAAGGTCACATCATCGCTTTTTAAAAACAGCTTATATCTGATTTTTTTATGATAATCACCAAAAAAATTATTTTATTCGAAGTTAACAGGAAAATGAAGGTTATCTTTCATAGGATTCATTATAAATATTTATAATATATCGTTTTAGAAAGTGGTCGATCTTTTTGACATTTTGGAATGTAAAAATACGCCTATTCATCGGTTTTCCATCAAACGGAGAAAGTGGAAACGAAACTGCAAATTTTTACAAACTTTTTGGAGACTTGCGTGTTTTGCCACTGTTTCAGTTGTGTTTTTCGTTTCCCGTTCGGAAGCGGTACTTCGAAAGGTTTCAATATGTTTCAAAACTCAAGTCTGCTCTGTGGAAAGGGTTTTGTTGGCGTTTTGTATCATTTTCTGTAGATTATGTTTGAAGAAAAAATAAAGTGGACCACTTAAGACCAATTCTCCTTTCGTGACGTCATAGGAATCGCAAATAGCGAAAACTGATTATTTTCACTCAAATTTCAATATTTTGATAGTAAAAACCATTCGTATGAGTTTGTGCCTATATTGGGCACTAATCCACTAAGGTACAACCCCACTCTCTGTGCAGGAGCGCTTACAACTTCCAGGCTTAAGACGATAGTCGGCGAAATTTTGTGAGCGTAAAATGTGACTCTACGGAATACCATTTTTTAGACAAACCAGTAAATGAAATTCTGTTTTTTTTGTAGTAGTAGTTCATTAATACTTGGCATAACATGTCTATTATTTTGTTTTTGTATTTTTTATTGAATTTTTAGATTTATAGACAATCAAATCTGACCTAAAAATGAGCCAGTTTTGCTTGCTGTTTTAAACCTTATACTCGATATAATCGGAAAAACAGAATAACACTTTTGTGAAGTTGTGTATTTAGATAAGAGAAAATTTTACAAATCTCAATTTGAAGGTCCCTTGTTAAAGAAAAATGGTATTTTCTAGGACTAGGTTTTTTTAAAAGTGCCAATTTTACTGCTGCCGTATGAGTATTTGGTGTGACTTACAAAAACAAAACCAGAAGAAATTGGTAGCCACAAGACTCTTCTGTGTACCAAAAAAAGAAATTTTAAAAAAGCTTCAATTGAAAAAAAATTATGAGCAAAACCCCAAATATCAAGCGAATTTCAAAATCAAGCGCTCGCATTTGCCGACTATCGCCTTCAAAATGTCCCTTGTAACTTTGTTAATAATAAACAAAATAAATTTAAATTTTGCACATACAACGGACAGACTCCTTTTCTGATATTTTGATTTATATTCTCTTAATTCACTCTGTAATTATGTGTAAAATTAACACTTTTTGATGGAACATATCTAACATAATTTTAACTTATTTAAAAATTGAGTCTGTCCGTTCGAAAGGTTGATGAATGTACTTTACTATAAAAAAAAAGAAAATGAAAAAATATTAAGAAACAACGTGTCCAAGGGTACCCAAGCAAACGTCTAAAAATGCACCGGGATGATTGCTCTTAAGATACTATGATAGATGACTTCAGATATCATAAAAATTTGGGGAACCCAATGGACCCAGAAACAAAAAAAATCTTCCTCCAACAACTGAATTGAAGAATGACTCTGGTAACTTCAAATACTCCACAGATTCGAAACAAAAACAAAACTGAAAGAATATTCTGTCCGCTCAGTGGAAATAGAGTTTTAAATTTATTTGTGTTTTGTTTATGTTATCCGAGTTGCAAAATTCAGAGACAAGACTGAAACTCAACTAGTCCGTTTGGTGGAAATCAAGTTATGTTTTTCTTTAAATTTTAGAACACGAAACCTAAAAAAATCCAAAACTCTATTTCCACTGATTATTAAAATTCTGTTTTTGTTTCCAGTCAATTTAAATTGAGTTGCAGTCGACAAACTACAATGATGTTTTGGGAGGAAAAATTTTCATTCTGGAGTCATAAGGATTATAAGATTCATGGTGTTGGATAAAAATGGATAAGTACCTACACATAAAGGATACATAAATAAATTTTTATTTTTTGCTCCCCTTCTAGCTTTTCAAATGACCGCCAGAGGTCCTCTCTGATCTCCAAAAACGAGAATAACAAACTTGAGCGTCGGACTTCTTAATTTCTTGAAGTTTCTTTTTTACCACTGGTACTGAGCAATTAGTCATAATTTAATTTAGTTCCACAACGTATCTCATAATAAGGGCCGCTTTATTCACCGTCCAGTAAAGTGTTCAGTAGTGTTACTAACGAGTTAATTACCAGTAAATTAAACTATTCGGTAATCTCAATTTGCTGAAAGGATTTTACTACTGACAATGAGAGGTCAATTTATATTATATTTATACATAAAAATAACTACTTATTCGCCACTCAGAAGAAAAAACCTTTCAGGAAATGAGTATATTGAATAGTTTAATTTACTGATCACTTGTACATGTAAACAACTTCCTAGTAATACTAATGAACACTTTACTGGAAGGTGAATAAACCGGCCCTAAGTCAAAAAATTGTAGAAACTTAAACTTTATTCTTTACGTTTACAATAATTCCATATATTTTCTGATACCGTAATAGATGCTGGATATTACTAAAAGTATAGACCTAATCCTAAGATTTACTAATTCTTTCATTCCTCTTAAATGCACTGAAAGCTAATAATATTCCAGATACCGTCATCCGGCTATGACCAATTATAAAGCTCGTGAATGTATATTAAACCAGCTATAAATCATTTTGATATGTATCGATTTCGATTTAAAGCTAAAAATGTCCCAAAAACCATATTGAAAACTTTGAGTAAAACATAAATATTATCAGATTTAGCCTTTCGCTCTTTGTTCTTACCTTCAGTGCTTAGCATTAACTGCAAATTTTATATTTTTGAATCTATTCAAGCCAAAATATCCGACGCCTCCAACCTTCATCTTGGGAATATTAAAAATGGTAGGTAAAATAATTAATTTTGGGATAACTACTTGTACTTGGCCGACCTATTATTTGATGGTTTAAAATTTCCAAAATATTTTGAAAGACACTAGTAGGCTGTAGGGTATCACTTATTCCACGTTGAATCATATTTTTAGCAATACATTTCTCAAATGACTTAAACAACATGAATATTTTCATATACGAATACTTCACAAAGCTCAGCTTAAGGCAACACCGCCTTGTACCGGATGCTGCGCTCCCAGCGTTCTTCTTATTGACTGTTTCAAAAATCACCTATTTAACATTTAACTTAGTTGCTAGGTAATTGTTTTGAAAGTAGCGTTTATTGTTTAATTGAAAATAACTTGCACGTACATTTGGCGAGGTATTCTTATATATTTATTATCAACATAATTATTTAAATCTACATTATTCACATAATTGAAATGTACCTCATCCACAAAATCAACATTTTCAAAATTCATGTTTGCTTGACAGATACTTGTACATAAGCTCTACTTAACGCTAATAAGGCAAGATTTCGTTGTAGTGCAACCGAGTAAGCTGAACTTGCGGCTTGGGACGTAGCTTAAGATTTCAAGTTCAAGGATCATATAACTTTTAGTTATTTTTTAATACTAGCTATTAAAAAAAATATTTAGAAGCTTCCTTTTCTTTTCCGCAATTTCTTAGTCTTAATGATAAATAGAAATGCGAGATTAATAGTTTTATAACTGGATATATCAAAAGGAATAGAGGAAGTTCAATTTATTCTCAGTAGATTCACACACTTGTACATCAAATACCGTAATAAACTTAATTAACATAGTGTCGATTACAGATTCTCAAACAGGTGGATTTTTGCGAAAGAAATAGCTATATCAGTTCTATGATCTATTGAAATACTATATTATAATGATGCTATTTAGTCCGTGAAATTGGAAAAATCATTTTATGAAATTATATTACTTCGGTAGAAATGGTTTGCGAGTTTGGTTAAAATAATTTTCTCTAGAATACAATCTCGAATAATCTAAAACAAATTATGAAATTATCAATTATCAAGATGACGCTAACATAAAATTTATATAAAATAAATTGCGCTTTTCCGGTCTCAATAAATCATCAAATTTTAGTAATAAATTTTTATAGCCCGCACTTTGCTCGCCTAATTGGCTTACACAACTTTTAAATAATTCAACGCCAACTAACATCAATATAAAATCAATTTTTAATTAATACAGGATGTTGTATCTAAGCATGAATATTAATATCTTTGTAATAATATTCTTGATAATACTCGCATTCGTTCATCCGCAAATGGATTTTTATTTGAAAGAGGATATCCTGGGAAGAAACAAGAAAATAAGGTAAAAAACGAACGCGTTTATAGAACCTGTCCTTAGAAAGGTATAAATTGGAACAAGACAGGTAGAGTGTCAATCATCTCTTCTTATCCTCACCTTCGCTCATTACTAAACTCCCATGCACGTCTGATCAGAAATTAAAATAACGCGATCTAACTTCCATCTTATTTCCTGTTCTACACGTTTGATAAAACGAGATAGCAGAGCTTTCGTTTATATGTATTAGTAAGATTTCTGTATATGTGATTCTTTATGAATAGCGTTGAGATTGAATGAACTTTCCCATCATGAAAACACAAAACTAGTCCCCGTTGAACAGGTGTATGCTCTGATCCTGATGTTGTGTGAACTGGTTTTCATGTACGCCCAGTGGCTGAGATTAAAGCACTCACATTTTTAAAACCTTGAAGGAAACGACGTTTTTTACATTCATCCGCTTAAAAAGAAAAACGTGATACATTTTTTTTCTGAAAACTACTGGATAATCCTATTATCAATAAATTTATACAATAATTTACTTGGTAACATCAAGCCTTAAATGTAAACGTCATTTGGTGCTTGGAAAAATTACAAAGCGTTGCAACCTTCTTACATCTTACATGACTATTGCATTTGTTAAATGTATGCAGTATACATAGAGATGTTCAGTAAAATACTTACTCTAGAGTGACATGGGTTGTAAGCATAAATAATTCTTGAAATTGTAAAAAGTAAAGAACGTAGTTTAAGACCTTTCTAAAAATATATTCTTGAACTTGATTTGTGCAATACTATTAAACTAAAATACTTACTTTAGTAATTTTTTTATTTCATACCACAAAGTATTTTTGATATATCATACTCCTCGAATTAAAAACATATTTTTTAATGTTTTAAGGAAATCTTAGTCTTTACTTATATTTTCTGAAACAGAAAGCTTATATTTTCAAAAATTCTATATGTAATAACAGTAGGTAGTAAATAAAATAAGCCCTCACACAAATATTGCATAACTATTTTCGTATATTTAATTTGTGATAAAGTTACTTCATATTAATATATTTTTATGTTTCTGATTATGATGTTATGATTAAGATGAGATCATCGACGTAACTGGAGTAGGTGAATGTCTTTTTCTCCCATGTTCCGTTTCACACCAAATGAAATTCAATCTGCAACCTCAGATGCTGCGTTACTCTCACGGCTATAGTTTATTATTAAATTGGTTTAGTATCGAATTATTTCTGATTGCCAGTTTGTTTATTATTTTTTCTATTTTATTGGAGTTACGGCAACCGCTTGATCTGCACTTAAATGGTTTCTTCGGCGCGGTGAAAATTTAAGGCGCCGCATATATTTACTAACTAAATTGTTGATTATTGCGAAAAAACAAACTTATCATATTTTGATTAAATGGCAAAACCTTTAAAAAATTACAAATATATTAAAACTACCCTGATCCCTAATCCCTTGTGTTGATTCCTCTCAAGATCAACCTTATTGCATTTTATATACAGGGTGTTTCTAAACAAGTGTCCCTAACATCAGGAATAACCCACTTTTATCATAATTGAATAACACTGCCAAAATTCAAATCAAATTTTAGAATGCAGTTTCTTCGGGGAAATGAACCCAGTTTTTCCCCCTCACATTTTTTTACGCCACTGTCCAATATAAGTTCAATTTCCTACTTCTTTGCATATTTCTAAAACAGTTATTTATGTCCTAACTTAAATTTACACATTTCATATTGTTATTAATCTCTATCGCCTCGAACAACAATATTTTCTCCAAATTTGGTTCACTGCCCAAATTTGCTATTTTGTTTATATCAAAATTGTGTGACTTGCTAACGCCATTTTATCTTTTTTAGTTTTGTTTTCACATGTTGAACCTGGGACCTCCAAATCTCATGTTTGGTGTGATAATCACTACTCCACCTAAGATTGCCTGACTGGTAGATAATGATAGTAACCATTAACGAACCCTTCCAGTTAAAGGCGAAATTGAGCACATTCGAAAATGGGCCCTAAGTGGTGTGTGGTTATCACACCAAACATGAGATTTGGGGGTTCCAGACGTGGAATTCTATAAGCCAACAAATTAATATCGGTTGGGAACAGAGGTGGATGTCTGTAAAGCTATACGATAGTTTTCGTACAACGAAAAAACCGTTTGTTGACTAAGTTGCTTGGTAACAGATTTTCTATATCTCTTCCTTATGCACGTTTTGTATTGATTGAAAGAAGACAAAATCCTTCACAATAGCAACATATTCAACAAACGATTTTTTCGTTGTACGAAAATAATCGTATAGCTTACAGACTTCCACCTTTGAGGTGGAAGTCTGTACAGCTATACGATAGTTTTCGTACAACGAAAAAATCGTTTGTTGACTAAGTTGATTGGTAACAGATTTTCTATATCTCTTCCTTATGCACGTTTTGTATTTATTGAAAAAAGATAAAATCCGTCACGATAGCAACATATTCAACAATACGATATTTTCGTTGTACGAAAACAATCGTATAGCTTACAGACTTCCACCTCTGATTCGTTAGATATTTCTCCGTATTATACACAACATCGTAACCATAGTAATAAAGTAAACAATCGGCTCGTTAGACTTTAAGATCTACAACTGTTTTGGGCTTTGTCTCATTTCTACAAATCCAAAACGTTCATAAGGAAGAGAGATAAAAAATCTGTCACCAAGCAACTTTCCGTATATGAAACTGATCTTACAGACTTCCACCTCAAGTTCGAATCCTGGCCAAAGACAATTTTACATTAATTCATTCCTCACAGTCTTTGCATTAACATTTCTTTATTCGAAATCCGAAAGACACGAAAAGTCCTAATCAATTCTCCCAGTTAAAGGCAAAATTGAACACATTCGAAAATAGATAGGTAGTTGGAGGTCCCAGTTTCGAATCTTGGCCAAGGACAATTTTACATTAATTCATACTTCACAGTTATTTTTCATTAGTTTTTAACCAATTTTTGGATTTGCCAATATAACACTTAAAAAGCGGTTTTCAAAAAGTCTTCTATTAAGTTTAAATCACAATTCGTTGATCAATAGAAATTTAAAATAATGAAGGTCCTTGTTATTGCCTATATTTTACAAATTATAATCTTTAAACAAATATTTTTTAATAATGTATCTTTTAAATATGTCGAATATTTTTCACTGTCATTACCACGAAAAAAATATTTGACTAATAATTTGAACAAAAATCAATAATCAAGGGACTATTTAACGAACCCCTTTTCACCTTTTTGTGAAAAATTGTGATTTACACCTATTTAAATTTGTTCTAAACGTCATGAAATAGTCGCTGGCATTTTTACATTTTACTTGTCACAAAAAAAATCATATCAGTATGGGCCAACGAAAACGAAACGGACGAGTTATAAAATAGTTAATAACATTTCTTGAAAAAATCCTTGGACAGGTCAACTTTAGTTTCGAGGGGGAAATATTTTGCAATAGAGCTGACGCAAAAACCCTTGTGCGCTATGGACACAATCCCTAAAATTTTAATAGCCATGGTGAGGTATCTAATATATCATTCGAAAGATCTTTTTACCACGAGTAAAATACAAGAAACAAAAGTTAAATCGATCAATTTGTTTTCAAAATTTAACATGTTCAATCGTGCATTTTTAATTTTGAATATCTTTAAAACGTATCGATCTATTTATCTTTTTCTTTTTGTATGTTACTCTAAGTAAAAATATTTTCCAAACGAAAATTCCTCAACGATTGGTGATCCATATCAATGAAGGGAGAAATAAAAGTCTTCACAACCAATCAAATGTTACAAATTTATTATATCCAAATCTAATGCATTTCGAGGGTACTAGGACACCTCATCTTCAGAGACATTAGTCAATATAATGAACTATAAGAACAAAAACACAATTACAATCTGATTGTAATTGTGTTTTTGTTCTTATAGTTCATTATATTGACTAATTATTATTGTTGAATGTCCAAAATTATTAAATATATAGTACTGGGATTTTTGGCTTTTTTAGGACAGGATTTTTTCAAATAAATGAATTCACATTAATTGCTAACCGGTTTCAGTATTTATTTATTTTGGATACCTTCATCAGAGCTACAAACAGAAACATAATTAAAATCAATACAAAAATTGTTATTTGAAAAAATCCTGTCCTAAAAAGCCAAAAATCCCAGTACTATATTGACTAATGTCTCTGAAGATGAGGTGTCCTAGTACCCTCGAAATGCATTAGATTTGGATATAATAAATTTGTAACATTTGATTGGTTGTGAAGACTTTTATTTCTCCCTTCATTGATAAAAATATTTTACTTGTCATAAAAAATAATTACTTGTGAGTTGAATTGTCACTTGAATAGTCAAGTTTTCACGGTTAAATGGCATTTTCTTTAAATTTCAAATTTGACATTTGTCTTAAATACTGACGTTAAAATTTACAAACAATCTTTGTATTTTGTGGAAATATGGAGTGAAATAATCTAACCAAATACAATTCGTAGGTTGAAGTCACTCATAATTATGTCGCTTTATTGATAACTGTTTTACGACAAAATATGTTTCAAAATGTATATGAATAAATGTCAATCTCGATGGGAAACTCGAAGGTGACATTGTGTAAGATAGAATCTTAAAAAAGACAATTTTTACATAGTATAGGAAAAATTTAAAAAAATATTAATTTTTAAGGATATTGAAACTTATTTTAAACTGTCAAATTTTGAATGAAAATAGTGCAAGACAAAAATATATTTACTTTAACGTTTTAAGTAAATTTTTTGGGTATGCTTAATTTAGTGATCATTTGTTGATAGAAATGAACCAAGTATTTTTTAAAATTATGAATTTTGATATTGGATCTATTTACTTTATTAATTAGGTTAATTATAATTAAAATTTTCGATCGCCAATTTTCAAAATGTAGGTTTGTATTTAGAATATAATGAAAATGACTTCAGGTAAATGAAAATCAGTTTGATAACTTTAATTTACATAAATAGAAACGTCAGAAGCACACTCGCCTGTTTGCAAATAAATGACTTCCTATTTCCCTAAAGAATGCCAACATCCACGTTCATAAACGTATCGTAATCGTATTTATGTCCACCTATATTTTTCAGATGTGGCATCAGCTTCATACAAGTAACGAATTTAAAACTAATTAACCTTTAAAAGTAACAACCTTTACGTATCGTGATTAAATTAACTCTTATTGCAGCATCCATTCTTTGTTACAAGTGTCGAAAGAGCAATTAAATTTAAGCGAAACGAATAGCAATTGAATTAATTAAAATTGTTTAAAAACAATTAATTTCTCAATGTGTTGAAAATTTCTGCTGATTTTTCGGAGGGCACGTCTGCCATAAATAACAATTAAATTAAAATTAAAACCAAAAAGCAAATTTGATTTATATTTAAAACGGCGTTGCGAATTTCCGATTTCCACAAAATAAATTTTACAATAATTCATAAATACAGGCGGATACATTTATTTTTCCTGACGCGAGTCGCGAATGCAGTGCGTGGCGCGATAAAAATTGCCGCTACGTGCGGAACATGCTTAAAAAGTCACTGGAATTACAAATATTTTGAATACATGAGGAATAATTCAACAAAGGAAAAGGGCCAAAACGATTTTCTACGAAACGTAACTTTATGATTTCTATAAAATATACAAAAGGAATAGGTATATTAACATAAATATTTCAAATCTATAAAAATTGATTTATTGAAATTTAAAAACTGAAAATTTTGTTTTATGAGAGCATATGATGATAATTTACTTCATGTTTTCTGTTGAGGGGATTTATTAAACATTAATGGGTCATCAAGGACTCGTGCCCAAGTGCTTCCAGCTGATTTTTTCTAGTTTCCTTCGAGTAGTGTTTGTCGGCGTGACGGGGAGACCTAAAAGTGCAAAAGCGCACTCGAAAATATGGGCCAACTGTTAATCAATACGCATACTCTCTGGGAATTTTTGCAACGTTTTGCTCCTTTTGTGAGCGACCGCTGAAGAAGAGCTAATTACGAGTGCTTACGCTCAAAAAATGCCAACTAGAAAAGGATCGACTGGAAAAGATTGCTTCCAAGTTCCAAGGGGAGGTGCAAGGCGCACTTCTTCAAAGCGCCTCAAAGGGATGCTAAAAATTAAAATTTATCATTCGAGCGTTAATTAGCATTAAAAGCGTTTTAAGTTGCGTTAAAAGATTCTCCTTTTTTCCGCGTATCTCTAGGGCAAATTAATCGTTTTGTTTTTTATTAGTATTTTTTAGGCTACATGTAGTTTCCTTTCAGCAATTAACTAAAAATTAATCCTTTATCTCAATTCCTCTCAAGGATAATTTGGTTCCAAAAATTCATAAATCTGTTCCGCTAAACGCTAAAGCAAAACTAAACCTTATACAGGGTGTGTCTAAACATGTGCACCTAACTCCAGGAATAGATTTTTTGACCTATTTGACGATAAAAAACTAAAAAAGAACATGGCATGGATCCATTTTCCCGAGTGCAAAAATAACCTACCCCTAAAAAAATTAGTGAAAGAGTTAGTAGACGCAAATGATATCAGTGAAAAATAGGTACATAAATCATTAAAAACATACAATTCTATCACACCAAAAGCCTACGCTCTACCAAAAATTCACGAAAATATTGGCAATTTAAAACTAAGACCAGTTCAATAAACGCAACAACATATAAATTGGAAAAGTACATACTGAGGATTTTAAATGATTTAATTACAAATCTAAAATATTATCTCATTTCATTAGAAGTGACATCATTGTTTAGAAATGTATCAAAGAACTTAGTAACTTCAGATTTAGTATTTGATAGCATTTTTTTTGTATAACAATAAAATTAATAAAGAAACGGGTCACCCAAATTAACCTATATTTTCAGCTATGGAGATGGATGAATTAATCACACAATGTATTAATAAACTTAGTTTTAAGGTTAAAATTTTGTATTTATACATGGATGATATCATTGGAATTAATGTCAAATTTCAATAAGTTTGAAGTTGGCTGTCAAATCATGTGCAAAAAAGTGAAAAATGTTCGTTAAATAGTCCACTCTTGTTCAAAGTATAAATCGAATATTTTTCATACATTACCACTCATGTGATTTCGCGTAAAAAAATCTCCGGCTGCGTAGCAGGTAAGGAATTAAAAAGATGAGAACTTGACGATGATTTGGGAGAGTAATTACTACAGGTAAAGGTGAATGATTCAACTCCCAACTTCTCCAACGATAGAAATATTTATTACATTAAAAGTGCAACCAGTTTCGCCTTCATAAGGGCATCATCAGGCACATTAACAATTTATAGACATACTAACGCAATCTGGTCCTCCTCATACTGTGATTAATAGGGCAACTATGAACGCCCAAGCAACCAGGCTTATATTGAGCGCCTGAGCAACTAGGCTAAAAGTGAGCACCTAAGCAACTAGGCTTTTCAATGAGTGCCTAACCAAACCAGGCCGAATTTTGTGGCGCACCCAACCAACTAGGCTTATTTTCTAGGTATGCGCCCAACTGTGATAAATCTAGTCCAAAATATTTTAAATTAATGTAATCTTAAGTTTTAATCGTTTTAAATTAATTTATGTTTTATCGTCTAAATGTTTCAAACAATATTTTTCAATCAATCTTTAGTGACGATAGCCCAGTTCCATGGGCACTCATTAAAACACCAAAGATAAAGCCTAGTTGCGTAGGTATACCTAGAAAATAAGCCTAGTTGCTTGGGCGCGCCACAAAATTCGGTCTGGTTTGGTTAGGCACTCATTGATAAACCTAGTTGCTTAGGCGCTCACTATAAGCCTAGTTGCTCAGGCGCTTAATATAAGCCTAGTTGCTTGGGCGTTCATAGTTTCCTTATTAATCACAGTATGAGAAGGACCAGATTGCGTTAGTATGTCTATAAATTGTTAATGTGCCGGATGATGCCCTTATGAAGGCGAAACTGGTAGCACTTTTAATGTAATAAATATTTATATCATTTGATAAGTTGGGAGTTGAATCATTCACTTTACCTGTAGTAAGGAATTAAAACTTAACCCCAAATGATATTAGTGGTAATGACAGTGAAAAACATTCGACTTAAATTTGACCACTCGTGATATTACATATGATTATTTCATGTCTTTGTCCTGACATGCGTTCTGATTGGTCCATTTTCCATTGGATTATCGTGATAATTTGGGTCCGATATAACATATTAAATATACCGGGTGGAAATGAAACTAGGGTCACCCCTGGCATTTCTTTATTTATGAAAATAAAAAATTAGAATTTTAGTATCTTATATGATCTAAGAAAACAAATTTTATGGATCGAATAAATCTTTCATTTTACTTCCGGTTTATCAGGAAATGGCACCCACTTTCTTATTTTAAATGTAACCCCCTGATTTTTGTACGTAAAATCAAACATTGGTTAGTTTTAAGTATGTTTATGACAAAAAAAATTTTTTTTTCAAAACTTTAAGAAAAAATGTTGAATTTTTTTTTGGTAAAAAATTTGAGTAAAACCTACAAAAACTATTTTTAAATAATACAAATACGTAAAATAAATTGTAATTTATAAAATTTATTTCACCGTTCTTGAGATATTATTTTTTTTAATTTTCAAGAAGCTTTTTTTTTGGAAATATCTTTATTTTTTTAAATGGGATGATATAAGGGCCACCCCCTAATTAAATAGAGGGTTTTTTTCTGGTTACTGTGATATCCCATATGTATGTTTAAAAATATTTTTTGTAGGTTTTACTCAAATTTTTTATCAAAAAAAATTCAAATTTTTTTCTTAAAGTTTTGAAAAAAAATATTTTTTTGTCATAAACATACATAAAATTAACCAATGTTTGATTTTACGTAGAAAAAATCAGGGGGTTATATTTAAAATAAGAAAGTGGATGCCATTTCCTGATAAACTGGAAGTAAAATTAAAAATTTATTCGATCCATAAGATTTGTTTTCTTAGATCATATAATATACTAAAATTTTAATTTTTTATTTTCATAAATAAAGAAATGCCAGGGGCGGCCCTTGTTTCATTTCCACCCGGTATTGTGTCCCCTGTAATTTTTGAATTTTTCACTTAAGAGGATAGTCTGCGAAATGTTTGAAATGCGTACTCCTCGCTAGTAAAAATTGATTTTTTGGTGTTTGTAATAAAAAATTTAACAAAAACGCTCTTGCTTTGCCTTGAAATTGAATTTATTTATCATATAGAATTTTTTTTTTGATGTATATAGTCTGTTATAAGGGAGTAATTTTGAAAAAATGATAAAAAATGCGTTTTTTTTTTTTTTTCAAAATTACTCCCTTATAACAGACTATATACATCAAAAAAAAATTCTATATGATAAATAAATTCAATTTCAAGGCAAAGCAAGAGCGTTTTTGTTAAATTTTTTATTACAAACACCAAAAAATCAATTTTTACTAGCGAGGAGTACGCATTTCAAACATTTCGCCGACTATCCTCTTAAGAGGTTGGAAACTTAAACAAGAAATGAGTGTTAAAAATATGTTCACCCTTGATAATTTTCTTTTCAAACCCAAAACAACAGTACTTATTTTAAATTAAAAAATTATAAAAAAAACATTTTTTGCGAAGGTAAAAGTATAGAAATTGTTTAATAAACATGAAATTAATTTTCTTCATGATATATTTTTTCTTAACTAGAAATGTTGTCAAACATATTTTTATATGTTTAGCTAAAAATTTTTGATTTGTTGGGCGTGCTTATAAAAGCTTTATTTAGTGCGAATCCAAAAAAAAACAGTCACAGAATTTCTTGTATATGGGGTTTTAAGATTTCAAAAATTTTATGATTTTTTTTGGTATAATTTTCTTTCTTATTATCTTTTTTTAGTAAAATCAATTGTGCTTTAGATTTTGTGTCAGTATTTTTAAACATAATTAGAAAATCCATCCCAGTTTTCTAGAGCTTCTTTGCAAATTTTCAGAGAATCACTGATGATTAATGCGACTCGCTAAAGGGCGAGCGAGTTTGGGAGGAAAAAATGTGAAAACTCATGAAATCGAGCATTAGTTGTGCAGTCAAATCTCAAATTTCCTCGGTTAAATATTCAATTTTTTTCAGATTTATAAGCTAAATTTATTAAGCTGCAATGTAGCGTATATTCAGCTTCTGCAACCTTGCACAGAATTAATTAGAAGGGTCTACAGCTAAAGTACTTTTACGTCATATATTTTTTTGTACATTCTCGATTTTATTTTTCATACGCTAGAATTTAGTTCAATAAAGGAATTCACTATTAAAGACAAAATCAAAGCTCCACTCGATTTATATAAAAAAATGATAATATTTTGACATTTTAAGATTGCTGTAACTTTTTAGGGAGTCGAATTTATAGGAAATTTGTTTTTCAGAATGACATTTACTATCTAAAAAAATTGCTTCGTTTGGCACTGACCTAAATGCTTAGGTAAATATTAATTTTGATAAAAATATTGGTTAAATAGATAAATATTATTTTAAAATTAAAAAAAAATAAATATTAAAAAATTACTAAAAATCAATCAAAAATGTAACGTAAAATGTATTTGATTGTCGTACATATTGTGTGTAAATATTAAATTATGAATGTAAAATAATTTTTGGATTTTTCTCTCAGCAGTTTTAATAAAAACTAATAAATTATTTTAGTATTTATGAATCAAAAAAGTCAATATTGAAATATACGCGTAATAAATAGCTTTCCTGCAAATTAATAATAAAACATATTTACAATAAAATCAATTAAACATAAAATTTTAAAAATATGTATGTGAAAATCCAAAGTTCGTAACTTCAATTAAATAAACAACGCAACCAATTGATTTGCATAATTGATGAACTTACACTTGAAAAAGCGAACTATTTTCGATGCAAAAATAATAAATTTATTGTAATGTTTATTCGTTCGATATTACAGTGAACTCGATTTTAATTGAATAAATAAAAGAGATTTGCCATTCATTTTTTGGCATGAATTATAAACAAGGAGCTTTTTAGAATCTGATTGGCGTAGGTTAAGTTAATGGAGCAAAACTGGTTTCCTCTCTCGTAAAAATAGAAAAACGTAGTTGTAGTGTAATAGCCTCCGGTCGTATCTTCATTATGAATGAAGCGAGTACTACAGGATGACCTCCAATGATCTTAAAGGAAATATTAATGCTTATAATTCAACACGTTTCCACCATTCAAAGATTGAACCGATATAAAAACTAGGTAAAAATATTAAATTTACGCAAGTCTATAATTAATTCAGTTCATTCATGTGAAAGGAACACGTTTTAATTGAGAAGAGATTTATAAGTTGTAGCTACAAAAAGCAGTAGTTAATTTTACTTATTAATTGGGTTTTTTTTATCCATATTTGCAATTGAAATTAAGTACCCCCAACGCAAGGAGTCATTTATGCAAGGTTATCAAGTATTTTTTTTTAATATCGGTTATTGTATCTCAGCATTGCGGTTGGAGGGAGGTTCTTTGGGGCCAATTTATTTTCCACAATTTTTATTACGTTATAATCAAAACACGAGTGGTACTTCGCATTGGAGAAATTATTTTGCTCGAGGCATGCAGGAAAATACGAGAAAAACCAGGAAAAATGAAGAGGAATTCGGGGTTACACATGGGACTTGCATACGGGCGAAACAATGGAATAATAAAAGTGCGAGAGTGGAAAAAAGTTACAAAATTTAAATGGTTTCGTGGTCTAGAGTCTAGACAATAGAGAAGATCAGTTTTATTTGGTTTTATGTACATAGTAATAGAATAATTTAAAGTTAATATTCTACTTTATTGGATTTCGAATCATAGTTTAATTTTAGAGTTAAAATTACTTACTTTCGAGCAGAAGCGTCTAGTAAATGTCATTATGAACTAAAAAATCCTATGAACTATTCATCATTTTCTTAATTTTATTCAAAAATCTTTCTCTTGAATCTATTTACAAAAGATTATAATTTTAAATTAAAATTTTCAATACCGAAATTATGTCCTTTCGTACCATCTAAAACCATTTCCGGTAATCGAGGATTGGTATAATTTTTACCATATGAGCGTTTTTTTAAAAAAATGCAAATATACAAAATATCATTAGAAAAGTGTGTTGTAGTTACGTTCGTGGTGATCAATGAATAGAAGGAGTAACAGCAAACGAACAATTTCTTTGATGAATTTTTATAATAGTAGTCGAAACGTCGGTTCTTATTTATTAATAAAAATTCATCAAAGAAATTGGTCGTTTGCTGTTACTCCTTCTATTCATCATTAGAAAAATTTTAGTACTTTGGTCGCATAAAAGATATATATTTTTTTTAAATCAACTTCAGTAGCTTTTAACTGTAGTTATACAGAGTGGTCACTATTACAATGCACACCACTCTTTTGAAATACTTTTAGAATTCCGGCATATTTTGCGCCATTCTCCAAATATGTATAGTGAAATAACTGAAATTTAGCATGTTCGGTTTTTCTCCATATTTTTGTTAGGCTTAAGCTTTTCAATTCTTCAATGGGTTCAAATTTAAGAAAATCTAGTTGATCTAAAATGTTTTTAAGTCCATTGGATTTAACACAAGTAAGACTATCAAATTTTAATCGAAAAACTTAAGCGATAACAAAAATATGGACAATTAACGAAATTTTAGTTATTTTATGATATTTGGGGAATGGAGCAAAATATCCCACACTTCTAAAGGATTCAAAAAGAGCTTGAAATGATAGGCCAGTCAAATTAGCATTCTACTTTGAAAAAATTAGAGGAAAGCTGGAAATCGTTTTAATCACTTTATTTTTCATAAAAAAAGAACATATTGAGTTTGCCCCAATTTTCGTGCAATGCTCTATGTGCTGTGTAGAAAAAACCAAGAAAATTTCGGCCATTTTGTAGTTTTTTCAAAATACAGCCAAAATTATGCGTCTGGCGGAAAATACTATTCTTTGCAATTTTAAATAGCGTTAAATTCTGCATCGATTGAGTACCCAACTTTTAAATTTAAGCGTCAAGATGTTGGAGAAAACTAGAGTTAAAAATTGCGCCCTTGGAGAAACAAAACTTTTCTTTCGTACATATATACCTCTAGTTATCTCCAACTTCTTGAGGCTTAAATTTAAAAGTTGGGTATTCATTCAACGCTTTTTAAAATTGCAAAGAATAGTATTTTCCTCCAGATGCATAATTTTGGCTGTATTTTAAAAAAACTGCAAAATTACCAAAAATTTCTTGTTTTTTTCTACACAGCACATAGAGCATTGCACGAAAAATGGGGCAAACTCAATATGTTCTTTTTTATGAAAAGTAAAGTGATTAAAACGATTTCCAGCTTTCCTAATTTTTTCGAAGTAAATCATGTTTTTGAGCTTATTTGACTGGCCTATATGGGGCAACTTGTTTGTAATTTAAGTAACTCTTCATATTTTCAAGGGAAATTTTTTTTATTCATAATGACATTTACTATCCAAAAAATGCTGGAAAAACAGTGGTACACTCTGTATAATGACTATCGATCGTTGACTGCATTTTTTAGTTTCTACAATAAATATTTCTATTTTCCCGTTTTACGCAGTGATCTGAAGCGTAATATTAATTGTTGCATAAACCTAGAACAAGCTGTATAAAGTTCAAAAATGCAATAATAGTTAATTTAAGGCTTTAAGATAATAATCCCCAACTTTCAAATATTCAAATGTATAATTATCCAATACTTATAAATTTTAGCGGTATATTTATAAGGTAGAGATAAAATGAATACATAAGTAATTGGTGATAATATTAATGGAAGATAATATTCTCTTTTGCTCCATAAAAGCTTATTTAATACGGTGATTGCACACGCGTATCGTTCTTGCTATATATTTTAGGAAAAGCTTAAAATTAAGCTCTCCCAATTGTGAATCTAGATGCAAAACAGGAACCGTAAATACTCTCCCAAAAATTTAGTTTCCTCGCGTTTTGTATCGTTTGGAAAACTTATAGGCACTATAAAATTTTATCATTCAATCATAATAAATATGAGCCAAACAGGATTACCTTATTAATTGATACGCGATTATATTCAAAACATTAATCAAAGATTTATTGAAATTGAAAGTGCACTCGTTACATATTTAAAATCGTTTTGAAATTATTGGATGTAATGGATGGGGTGCTTTTATAGCTCAATATATTTGTTTTATTAACGGCCTCAAAGACAACCCCGAGGGCTTTGTGGATAAACAGGAAGCTTGGACATAAATCATATTTTTAACGTAAACCGTAAAAAATAATTTACATCGAATATTATTTTTGCTCTCTTACTTTATTTTCATAGTTGTGGTTTTTATATAGTATTATTTTTATATTAATGTATCTACTTAATTAATTGCTATGAATAATAGTTTTCATACTACTAAAGAAGACCGAAGTTCTTGTATATAAGATAATAAAGGTAAAATAATTTGATGTAACATCTCGAGTACATTCTGTAGATAAAAACAAAATGCCTCAAGTAAAACATGACTTCAAACCTAATTTCCGTCAGTAAAAAGTAGAACGCTATTATTCGTAGCAAAGTCGAAAGAAAGAAAAAAGGGCCAATAATTATGTTGCTGTAAAGCGTGTGTTTTGAGTTTTTTGCGGCTAGCCGTAACAAGTCATCAGCCCTGAATGCGAGGAGACTACATGACCGAAAAAAACAGCAAGCAAAACTTTTGTCGTGTCTGCTATAATGGACATACCATGAAAATAACATCAAGTGCAAATAACAAAGGACTAATAACTCGTGTCGTGCAACTTGCATCAACCTACTTTTCAACAAAAGCGTCAGAAAAATGTTCCATTTCTCCGCTATTTCTCCCTCCGGTGTTTTATTCTTTTTCATTCCTACCTTTCTTTAATTGAATTGCATTTAATTTAAATTTAAAATATTTACAAAAGAGCAAATGTTTTCCTTTTTCCACCAGCAAGTTACTTTAATTGCCTTGAAAAGCTGTTAGGAAAAGGAATAAGAAAATTTTATTGCATATCCAATGTAATCCTGAAAGAAGATGAAGGACTATTTTTAAAACAATAAAAATGGCGCGAGTGTGACTCTGAAAAGGCTCAACCGGTCAAAGTTTAAATCCTGACTGGCATAATCCTGAGCCTGATTTACTTCCTTGCTTTTAAACAACGACATCCGTAACATAATTTTACAAAAAAACTTTTAAAACACGACTTTTTACCAAATGACTATCACAATTTTATTCACCTAAAATACTTTATTATTTTCACAATACGAGTATAAATATTGAAAATTAAAATTGGATTTGTAAAATATTTTCACACTTAACTAAAATATGTTTATTTTCCCAATTTCAAATATCGGTTCCCAATGGAGTTATAAATAATTTCCTAAAATAATAAAAGTTTCAGATAAAACTCCGCTTCTTTTTATCAAATGCACATTTTTAAAGTATTATTCAGGTTGTTTTTAAACTGCATAAAGAGCTCTGAGAGGAGAAATCTCTTTTCCAAATGTTTTTGTTGGCAGTTTTAAATATAAAATTTGATAACATTTTCTCATACCTAGATAAATTTTATAAAAATTGTTTTTATTTCATAATAAGACCGTTAATAATTGTTTTGTTTACATTTAATGTAACTAAATTTACATATTTAGAAAGATGTTTCATACCACTATTAATATTACCTATCAATATCCATAATTAATTTTCTGTAGAGAAGCTATGTTAATAAATTATTTTCGAATGGTATTTTTTGAAGTCTGCAAGGAAAATGAATTTTATAGATTAGTTTATTTAATTTATGGGATCACCCCTTTTGAGATATAAAAATTTAAATTAGTCACAAATATTCGTTAATGGAACCATGTACAAGATTATAAAGAAAATACATGTCTCTTAACACTCTCCTATGTAAAAGACGAAGTAAATCACATTATACAGCATATTCTGGTAATTAGAATCATAATATTTTATCTGGAATCTAAAGGCGAATTGGTGTAGATTTTTTTATTCTTTCAATCAATCGGGTAGTGGACTCCATAGGATCGATCCATGTTCTAATATCGATCTCACCAAGGGGATACTCAAGTCTTTGCTTGGTCTTTCAATGAAACCTAATGTTATGAAGGTTGTAAATACCTATTGGTAATATTGGAGATGTGCTTATTAGAAGACAGATCTGCTGAGAAGGTAATGTCTATAGATCTTTTATATCTTTGACCACTTTCGATTCAAGGAGTAAATGTTATAGATTTGTATTTGCCAATATTCAGGTGTAGGTTGTTTTGAACACACCATGAATGTAACATCTTCCTGTAATAATTGAGCATATTAACCATTAATCATCTTAAATTTCTTCAAGTCGTCAGCAAAAAGTAAAATACTGGTCTTAATGTAGTTATATCGTTCACAAAAATTAGAAATATAATTGAAGAAGAGAGGGACACCCGTTGTCACATTATTCTACCTCTGCAAAATCTTCGATCAATGAAAAATATGAACATCTTCACCTCTTCGTTAATAAAGCACCCAGAGACACGAATTAGAAAGCCTTAGGACTTACATTTTCAATACCATTAACCGTCATCATATCTTTTATTTGGAATATCAAAAACCTGGTTTCTAATTATTATGTAGCAGTTTATAAATAACCAATTGTTGAATGGTCAGGAAAATTTAATAAATATAGTATTTATAAAGTGCCTTATAGAGGTATGTACATAAAAGACAGTAAAAGGCTGAGAACAAGCAGATGGCTACCGAAGCCTTTAGTTTTGTAATTGTTTAGGTTCTGCGGGAATTTATTGAAATCTCAATAGACTTCCTTTCATCGTTAAAATCATAATTTAAAAGATATCAGGTACCTTAATGTTGTTTTTTTTTGTAGAAGCAATAATACCGTTACGTTACAAGTTTTTTTTTTAATTTTAATATTGGTGTAAAAAAATAATAATTTTACCATATTAGGTTTAACTTAAAAAAAATAAAAGTTAAATAAATATACGGGATATTTCTAAACATTTCTCCATCAATAACATCAAGAATTGAATTTTGACCTATTTAAAGATAGAAATTAAGAATAAATTTTTTCGCCTAAATTATTTATTTAATAAAGAGCTTTGGAATTTACTCATTTTTTTAACACACGAAAAAACAAGAATCGGGCTTCAAAACATAATAAAAGTCACTTTATTCTTCTTCGGGTCAAATTTGTGCACATTTAACATTTATTCGACATCGTTCAACATTTCCTCTTTTTTTTGGGAATATGCAGAGAAGTAAAAAATTGGGTTTGGTCAATGACGTTGTACAAAAAAGTTTGGGAGTATAAAGTATCCCTGTAAAAACTTCAAACTCAAATTTGTTTTGAATATTAGAAATTTTTCAAAATATGACTGCTCAATTTACCGATTATACAGGGAAAAGTCCTGCACAATGGCTATAACTTTTTTAATATTGGTTTGATCAAAAAAATATTCATATAAATTTTGTAAGGTTTAAGAATTTACATACATCGGTGGCCTTGCTTTTGTTTTTCATCACGTGACTGAGATAGGAATGCCAAATTTGAAATAGTCCACCTTTTTTTGATAATTTGAATTTTCATAATTTTCAGAATCCGAAATGTTATTTTTTTGAATAAGTATGCCGGTTTCTCTCTAGTTATTTTGTGAAAAAGAGTTGCAGAATGAAGAACTCGTCATTTCTCATATTTAACCCGCATTTTCAGAGATGTGATCTAATTTCTTAATGCCTAGGATCAATTTGAGACATGAATTTTGGACTATTTAAATGTGATAGGAATTATACTGATCCAAGAAGTTATGATAAATAGAGTCACAATAATTAACCACAAAAAGAATCAAGAAGAATTCACTAAAAATAGTTTTGGCCTTTTTTGTTAGAAATTTTCTATTTGAGTAAATTGTCTTTAATACTAAGTAAGACCAATTAGTAACATGAGTTGTAAATTTAAATTTCCTGTCAATGGTTAACTCCAGATTAATTTTTAAATTACAAGAACTCAGGATTCGAGAACGTTTGTTCTTGGGACCAAATTATTGATAAGTTGGTCACTAAAATTCTTTAGGTTTTTCAAATCCAAATTTATTTGTTGAATAGCATCGTTCTTGTTTTTTTCAAAGATTTCGGAAGATTTGAGTGTCGTCTCCATAAGAATTGTATAAGGAGAAAAAGTCTACCCATTTTGAGGTCAATCCAATTGACTTTAATATAGTTCGAAGTAGTTCATGATTTAGGGTGCCAAATGCTTTGGTGAAATCTATAAGCACTGATGCGATTAGTTTACCCTGATCAGTATTACAGACAATATAATTGAGGTCAACGCAGTTTCGCAGCTATACCCTTTTCGGAAACTAGATTGATTAGAGAGTAAGATATTATCAATTATGAACCTGTTTAGTTACAAGATTTTTTAATTAAGCAGAAAACGACTTTTTTTTAAATAATATTTTTTATAATAACATACTAATATTATCCGAATTTTAATATGAAGCGGCTGGATTATTGTTTTATTGATGAATATTTTGGATATTGATACACTTTTTTAAATAATTAGAAAGTAACTAAATATGTCTAACTGGTAAAATTTACCTGAAAATCGAAATTGCATTCCATTACTCTGGGTTTCGGTTTACACTGTGGTTTGCAGAGGCTTTTAAAATAGAGGACTATGGATGTCTATTAAAGTTTAATTAGAGTTCAATAGAAAAAAAAAACACTAAATCAAACGTCAACTGTTTTTCGTTTATTTTCTATAAATTATTTCCTTATGGTTAATAATTAATCCCCAGGAGCCTAATTGCAGAGATCATTTCATTAGATGTCAAGTCTACTTATTTGTATCAAAAAGGAACAACACCTTTATATTACAGTTTATATTATTGCTTATTAAAATAATTTTGCTATGATTTTATAATTTCACTCATGGATTATTTTAATGTAGAGTAGTTTATGGTATAATGCAAGTACAACTGGTATAATTACAGTTAGCTCCATTATCACCGCAATATTTACGGAAATTGATAACAATAAAAATATATTGATATTCTAAACCACAATTAAATATCCCCCCATAAAGAAAATCAAGAATCTTATATAATTAATAATTTTCTGGAAATAAAAAATGTACCTTTTACCACTAGAAGTAGCTTAAGATTATTAAAATTAATTTGAGTGGCAGGTCTAAATTTAAAACTTTTAATATTTCAAGAGATTTAAAGCTTGATTACAATATTAACATCTTGATGAAGAGACTTACGAAATACATTTTTCTAATAATAAAAAAATGAAGGCTAAGGAGTTGACTTTGCGGAAAATTAAATGATTTAATCAAAGCGAACGTCATCAATTTATATAACGAAGGCAAAGATTAATTAGTTTCAATTTATTTGAAGAGGGATGCGATACGTACGCTCCAATAATTAGAAGAAATATTAAAAGGACGATGAGATTACCGTGGATAAAAAATAAATTCGATTTTTACAAAAACAAAATATAAGACTCACTGAGCGGTTGCTATACATTATTCACAACTTTAATTGGGTTTTTACGTGATTCTGACTCGGGTTACATTTATAAAATAAAGTATAAGAAAATCTAATTTAAAAAATATTTTATTTTAAATTAACTAAATTTGAGAAGTCCTCTGAAAATTATTTGCTTAATATATTCTCCTATAAAACGTAACAAGCTATGCTGGAAATGTGGCTACTATTAATAAATAGTGTTCGTGATAGCTTGTATGATGTAGGGAAATTGGTTTTCAATTTTCCTGTTTTCTTAATTATCCGGGCAATGCAAGTTTGTGAACTATTTACGTAATTTGGTAATTGGAGGCAAACATTACCAATTTGCCTTATATAAGGAAATACTGATTATATTAGTAATCCACCCCAAAATTTCCCAGTTTCAGTCATAACTTTTGAACTTAATAAATATAAATTTGCTTTTAGAAATAAAAAATTATGAAACAATAATGTATAAAACTTCAAAATTCATCGAATTAAAAATATTTTTTTTGTTTTAGTATTAATGCTGCATTGAAACAAAAACCATTTATTAAATTATTAATTCGTATAATTAGTCTCTACTCGATGATTTAAGTCAAATTTAAATATTCATTTATCAAAACGATTTTGGGCTAAAACAAATTAAAAACGTTTACGCTTCAAATTAATAAATATAAACAAATCTCGTTCGTTTTATCCTAAAAACAAACATCATTTTGTTAAAACGCGATGGGAGACGCGACCTACAATTATTCGAAATTAATCACGATTTTAAAAATTTGCGCCGCTTTATTTCGAACTTTTTCTGCACAGAAGGGGCCATAAATAAATAAAATCTATTTTTCTCTTTCCCCCTGTTCCAACTCGCAGCGCAAATATTGACCTGCCCTTTTACATAAAAGCACTCCATTCCATTAAAATTTTATTTCGAGCCTCTTTCTAATCAGTACAGTATTTTTTAAAGTTTAAAAATTTAGGTTGCCATTGTTTTTTTAACTATTCCTAAGTTTATTTTAATGGCTTAATTTGTTTTTTGTTACATATCAAATTCCCATCGCTCGCGCTTGATATAATGCCTTTTAAATTACCGAATAATTTGAAATATTAATAGTTATATAATTTTAATGGAATTAATAATTATGAATAGGTTTAAAAATGCTTTTTTGTTACAAAAAACAATAAAATAGAGTGTGTTTTTTGTTATTTTAATTTATCAAGCTTATGTTTTATTAAATCCTCCACAAAAATGATTTTTTAAACAAATTTGCGTGCTCCAGTTCATGTTGGCGTGTGATTTCAAATTGATTAATAAGAGCTGCAACAATTGTAATAAAAAAAAGTTATAAAAGCATGAATAAAAATTGCCTAAATTAAAATGTAAACAATTATTTTGGAATAATTGAAAATAAAATAATAAAAATCCATTTAAATGCATCCACTATTTATTTATTATTGTAATTAAGAGGATTTCCCCAGTTGCTATTTTTCGCTTTATTGAAGGTTAGTTTATTTCCAAATTTTAAGTAATAGTCCAGTCATTTGGGAGTAAAAAAACTATTGACCGCAGTTTCTTGAGCCCGTGACTTGTTTTGATGTTTGGATGAATAAATTTAAAAATAATTTTGTAAAAAATTGAATATCACTTCAGATATGTCCAGAAAAGCAGTGAAAAGTACAATTTGTCCAAAAAATTGCTGGCAGATAAAGTAACAAAATAAAAACAAATTATATTCAGTTGAATTTTTATAAAATTTTAAGGGCGCGTGACTTGTTTTGATGTTTGGATGAATAAATTCTAAAAATAATTTTGTAACAAATTGTATATCATTTCAGAAATTTCCAGAAAAGTATTAGAAAGTACAATTTGTCCAAAAAAGTGCTGGCAGCTAAAGTAACAAAATAAAAACGAAACATATCATTTGAATTTTTATAAAATTTTTGGAGCGCGTTACTTGTTTTGATGTTTGATTAAATAAATTTAAAAATAATTTCGTAACAAATTGTACATCACTTCAGGAATGTCCAGAAAGGCATTAGAAAGTACAATTTGTCCAAAAACGTGCTGGCAGCTAAAGTAACAAAATAAAAACGAAACATATCATTTGAATTTTTATAAAATTTTAAGAGCGCGCTACTTGTTTTGATGTTTGATTAAATAAATTTAAAAATAATTTGGTAACAAATTATACATCACTTCAGGAATGTCCAGAAAAGCATTAGAAAGTACAATTTGTCCAAAAAAGTGCTGGCAGCTAAAGTAACAAAATAAAAACGAAACATATCATTTGAATTTTTATAAAATTTTTGGAGCGCGCTACTTGTTTTGATGTTTGATTAAATAAATTTAAAAATAATTTCGTAACAAATTGTACATCACTTCAGGAATGTCCAGAAAGGCATTAGAAAGTACAATTTGCCCAAAAAAGTGCTGGCAGCTAAAGTAACAAAATAAAAACGAAACATATCAATTGAATTTTTATAAAATTTTTGGAGCGCGCTACTTGTTTTGATGTTTGATTAAATAAATTTAAAAATAATTTCGTAACAAATTGTACATCACTTCAGGAATGTCCAGAAAGGCATTAGAAAGTACAATTTGTCCAAAAAAGTGCTGGCAGCTAAAGTAACAAAATAAAAACGAAACATATCATTTGAATTTTTATAAAATTTTAAGAGCGCGCTACTTGTTTTGATGTTTGATTAAAAATAATTTGGTAACAAATTGTACATCACTTCAGGAATGTCCAGAAAAGCATTAGAAAGTACAATTTGTCCAAAATAGTGCTGGCAGCTAAAGTAACAAAATAAAAACGAAACATATCATTTAAATTTTTATAAAATTTTTGGAGCGCGCTACATGTTTTGATGTTTGATTAAATAAATTTAAAAATAATTTCGTAACAAATTGTACATCACTTCAGGAATGTCCGGAAAGGCATTAGAAAGTACAATTTGTCCAAAAAAGTGCTGGCAGCTAAAGTAACAAAATAAAAACGAAACATATCATTTGAATTTTTATAAAATTTTAAGAGCGCGCTACTTGTTTTGATGTTTGATTAAAAATAATTTGGTAACAAATTGTACATCACTTCAGGAATGTCCAGAAAAGCATTAGAAAGTACAATTTGTCCAAAATAGTGCTGGCAGCTAAAGTAACAAAATAAAAACGAAACATATCATTTAAATTTTTATAAAATTTTTGGAGCGCGCTACATGTTTTGATGTTTGATTAAATAAATTTAAAAATAATTTCGTAACAAATTGTACATCACTTCAGGAATGTCCAGAAAGGCATTAGAAAGTACAATTTGTCCAAAAAAGTGCTGGCAGCTAAAGTAACAAAATAAAAACGAAACATATCATTTGAATTTTTATAAAATTTTTGGAGCGCGCTACTTGTTTTGATGTTTGATTAAATAAATTTAAAAATAATTTCGTAACAAATTGTACATCACTTCAGGAATGTCCAGAAAAGCATTAGAAAGTACAATTTGTCCAAACAAGTGCTGGCAGCTAAAGTAACAAAATAAAAACGAAACATATCATTTGAATTTTTATAAAAATTTTGGAGCGCATTACTTGTTTTGATGTTTGATTAAATAAATTTAAAAATAATTTCGTAACAAATTGTACATCACTTCAGGAATGTCCAGAAAAGCATTAGAAAGTACAATTTGTCCAAACAAGTGCTGGCAGCTAAAGTAACAAAATAAAAACGAAACATATCATTTGAATTTTTATAAAAATTTTGGAGCGCGTTACTTGTTTTGATGTTTGATTAAATAAATTTAAAAATAATTTCGTAACAAATTGTATATCACTTCAGGAATGTCCAGAAAAGCATTAGAAAGTACAATTTGTCCAAAAAAGTGCTGGCAGCTAAAGTAACAAAATAAAAACGAAACATATCATTTGAATTTTTATAAAATTTTTGGAGCGCGCTACTTGTTTTGATGTTTGATTAAATAAATTTAAAAATAATTTCGTAACAAATTGTACATAACTTCAGGAATGTCCAGAAAGGCATTAGAAAGTACAATTTGCCCAAAAAAGTGCTGGCAGCTAAAGTAACAAAATAAAAACGAAACATATCATTTGAATTTTTATAAAATTTTTGGAGCGCGCTACTTGTTTTGATGTTTGATTAAATAAATTTAAAAATAATTTGGTAACAAATTGTACATCACTTCAGGATTGTCCAGAAAAGCATTAGAAAGTACAATTTGTCCAAAAAAACTGCTGGCAGCTAAAGTAACAAAATAAAAACAAAGTCAACTTAATTTTCTGTTATTTTATAATATCGTTGTATGTTTTGATGTTTTGATGTTTAGATATACCGAAAAAAATAGTAACAAACTACGAATTGAATTGAGAATGATCAGCAATGCCAAATCAAGTTAAAAAAATAAAAAATGATGCTGGCAGCTAAAGTAACAAAATAAAACCAAAGTAAGTCAACATCATTTCCTTATGTTTTTTAATATTGTAAAAAAGGGGTTTACATGGAATGTTTTCTGGGAGTTTTGAAAATTTGTAATTTTATTGATTTCGATGTGTTCTTTCCGAATTTCAACATTGCGACTTCGTATCTTTGCCGGTCGCGCCGCCATATTGAAAAAGTGGCGCCAATAAGCAGTTTTTTGACACTATCTTCTTTCCGACTCATTTTACGATGAAAACATTTATATTCAAAATTAAACTAGAGAACATTTTATACAATTTATGTAATAACCATTTTTTCGTATTCCCAACTTTGACGCCATCGTACTGGAGAGCTCTTACGCTATTTTCGTGACACCCTGCATATCTGCAAATAAGTTTTATCCTGCCAAAAAAAGTTATCTTTTTTAAAATTAAACTGAGATTTTTTCTTTAATATTACATTTGTGAATTTAGATTTCATATTAAAAAATATTTTTGAGCAACTTTTTTACGTAAAACAAAAAAACCAACCAAAACAAATTTCCAAAACTCTATTTCCATTCAGCGGACAGAATATTGTCTCAGTACTGTTTTAGTTTCCAGTCATTTAATTGAGTTGAAGTTCGAAAACTATAATTACGTTTTGGGAAGAAATATTTCTGGGATCTGGGGTTATAAAATTCATAGAGTTGTGCCCAAATCATTTTTCCCGTAAAAGACTAACCGGATTTATTTAATTTCTTAAAGTTTTTTCTTTCCCACTGATACAGAGAAATTACGTTCATTATTTTTTTTTTTCAATTTGTGGCGAGTTTATGCCAAAATTGTTCTATTTATTTACTTGCAATCAAAGAACCCCAACAAACACCAACATGCTGTTTCCACGGAAGTTTAGAAACATATCGAAACCTTTAAAATTACCGCTTCCAAACGGGAAACGAAAAACACCTAAGAAACAGTAGAAAAACACGGAAATCTCCAAAAAGTATGTAAACAGGTACAGTATTGTTTTTTCAACTAGTTTCTGTTTTGTTTGTTTGGCGGAAAACTGGCATTATACCGGGTGGAAATTAAACTAGGGCCACCCCGTAGCATTTCTTTATTTATGGAAATAAAAAATTAAAATTTTAGTATATTATATAATCTAAGAAAACAAATCATATGGATCGAATAAATTTTTAATTTTACTTCCGGTTTATCAGGAAATGTCATCCACTTTCTTATTTTAAATATAACCCCCTGATTTTTTCTACGTAAAATCAAACATTGGTTAGTTTTAAGTATGTTTATGACAAAAAAAATTTTTTTTCAAAACTTACAGAAAAAAATTTGAATTTTTTTTGGTAAAAAATTTGAGTAAAACCTACAAAAACTATTTTTAAACATACATATGGAATATCACAGTAACCGGAAAAAAACCCTCTATTTAATTAGGGAGTGGCCCTTATATCATCCCATTTAAAAAAGTAAAGATATTTCCAAAAAACGCTTCTTGAAAATTAAAAAAAAATAATATCTCAAGAACGGTGAAATAAATTTTATAAATTACAATTTATTTTACGTATTTGTATTATTTAAAAATAGTTTTTGTAGGTTTTACTCAAATTTTTTACCAAAAAAAAATTCAACATTTTTTCTTAAAGTTTTGAAAAAAAAATTTTTTTGTCATAAACATGCTTAAAACTAACCAATGTTTGATTTTACGTAGAAAAAATCAGGGGGTTACATTTAAAATAAGAAAGTGGGTGCCATTTCCTGATAAACCGGAAGTAAAGTGAAAGATTTATTCGATCCATAAAATTTGTTTTCTTAGATCATATAAGATACTAAAATTCTAATTTTTTATTTTCATAAATAAAGAAATGCCAGGGGTGGCCCTAGTTTCATTTCCACCCGGTATAGTCCATTTCATTAATAAATCACCTTTTCAGGAGGAATTCCGAATCAAATATAGACAGTTCTTTCAATTGCATCTTCGTCTAACAATACTAAAAGCACTTATGCCCGTTTTCACCAACGATTCCTAAAACTTAGGCATTGCTTATAGTGCTAGTTGCTAGGTATTTTTTATTAAATGATTAAAAATACCTAGCACCCATCGCTATAAGCAATGCCTAAATTTTAGGAATCGTTGGTGAAAACGGGCATTAGTTATTTAGTTATACTAATAAGGTTTTTAGTGTCGTTAGACGAAGACAATTGAAAAAACTGTCTATATTTGAGTCAAAAGTCCTGCTAAAAAGGTGATCTATTAATGAAATGAACTAAACCCAAAATTTCCGAAATTTGTGTTTCTTTTTTTTATCATTATTGCTTTTCGTCTTATAGGCCAAAATAATCAATAGATATTATAATACACATTTTTGGAAAATATGTAAAAACTAATATCTTAAAATTTATGAAAATTGTAAAAAAAATGCTAATACCATGCTAATTTGAAAAATATTTTTTTCAGATATTGAGCTTAAAAGACTGATCCCAAAGAACCCTTCGGCGTTAGTTATCCGTAAGTATACAATTTTGATAATCTCTAATGATTAACAGCAGGATACTTGCGTGATAATGAGTAGTTTTCTACAAAGCAATACTGTGTGAAATTTCAAGTGGTAATTTTATGACTACATAAATAATCAAAATTTAAACTGAACAGCTGCTACCAAGAAAAATGAAATTATATCTGAGTAATAAGTAATAAAGCTTGCTCAACATTTAATGTTCCAAATTAAGAATGTTAGATTATTCAGACAATTAAATTAGAAAATTGCTGTGAATCACAAAATTAAAATTTAGGTAGTTTTAATAAAACATTTGATTCGGTTGATTTAACATGCAGCAGGATTATTTTCACACGATCTCATTATTTATGTTTTATTGAGATAAACTTTCACGCGATACAAGGACACAATTTTTCTAAATCAGCGCAAGCGAAGGCAAACTTGAATATGGTAGCGTTGGGAGTAGCGAACAAATACAAACGTGGGCAATTAATTACAGCAATTTAATGAATCGAAGCAACTCTGCGATAGTATTTTATTTGGTTTAATTCGTTCGAAGTCAGTGGTAGCCAGGTCATGTCTTATTACTGGAGACTGAACAGGTTTTCAACATCCGGCCCCGAGATTTTTCTAAATCCTGTTTATCGCGATACTCGTCTTCCAGATGAGTATTAAAACTTCTATTAGCAAAGCAGAATTTTTTATTCGAAACTTACTTTGCATTATTTCCACATTATTTATTTCGTAATTACGCCCAAGTTTTGTTTTAGCGGAACATGTAATTGCTAATATCCTCCCATAAATTAAATAAGTCTGCTGGCTTAATACTCGTACTTTAAATTAAACCCACATCAAATGGTGCTGGATACAAATCTAAAATACAATACTTCCATAAAATTCAACTTATTTCAGAGTGAGCAAAAACGTAGTATCGTATCGGCTTACAATTGCGTTATGTTGAAACAGAATCATAAATGAGTCTGCTTTCATTTTCGTCGGATTCATGCGGCCAACTGGAAAGCCCCATTGGGCAAACCAAGTTATGTTTCTGACACCAAAGCGCACACAGAATACATTAAAAGGGTTTACTCTGAAAGAGTTTTGTACTCTATTTGTAGTCTTTTGTCTTTTAGGTGCTTAAAACGCGCGCCTTTCCTACTCTAACCATGTACGTTCAAAATTCTAAACCCTTCAATCCTCCCTTCGCCCACTGCAGTGGCTAATAATTAAAGCCCATTTACGACGAATTTTACGTGTCATGGCACTAAATAAATATTTAAACGCTAAACGTTACCATTACAATGAAAACAATCCCAGCAAAAAGCCACTAGAGAAAGACCCAAATGATTCATGTGCATATTAAATTTTAATTGGTTTCAGTTTTATATTAGTTAATTATTTTGCAAGCGAGAACTCTAATTAATTAAATATGTGGAAATATATGTGTATAGCTTTACTAATAAAATAATTGCGTTTATCGATAAATTTAAGTGATATTCCATATTATAAAAACTAAATTTTAATTATATTAATTTAAACGACATACGTTTTCCTAGCCAAAAGTTTCTTTGTTTAATTATCAGGAAATACATCAAGTTTTAATTTTTTAATAATCTAGTGGTTACAACATGAGTAGGGGCAAACTTTTGCGGCTTCAGAAACTCTTAAGACAATAGTGGGAACTCTTGACACGCACCTGGGAACTTTTGGGCCACTTTTCAAATTACGCCAAAGTTTTTATTTATAGATCGCTTCTAACTTCTTTTGTTGTTACATGTTGTTTCTATTCAAGTTAAATTTACAATTAAATTAATGATTTAGAAATATAATGTTTTAATATATTTTTGGATTGTATTTGTTCAAAAATCTTTATTATTTCGTAAAATTAAGACCTTATAAATTTGTTCAATTACTAATAGTAACTAAAGTATGCAAAAATTAGAAATTTTATAATCCTTTCAAAATATTAGAGCCCATGGTATAATATTGTATTCTGTGTTAATTGTAAAAGAAAAAAATGTGTCCTTTGAATACAATATTATATTTAAAAAAATATCATCAGGCCTCGTGCCTTTATAAATAGAGTTGAAAAGTAACTGAAATTGCCATTATTTTTACATTTCAATTTTTTTTAATTGAGCAGCTTGTTTAAATAAAATGTAATTTCCAATTAATTCCATGAGAAATAATGAACTTAAATTGGATATTATGTATAATTATATTAATTTGCATTGCACCTGTATTGGTACGTTAATATTAATTTAAAACAATGTTTTTTATTTAGATTTTCTCAAAAATACTGGTGTAATTATGACAAAAATAAACTAGTTCATACATCATATTAGCCATCTTTTGTAGTATTCAAATTTAGTTGGAGACGCATTCGTATTTCAATTCGATTTATAATAATAATATACAGGGTGTTTACGGTTCACCCGTTAATGATTGAAGTGGTGATACTAGAATATAAGTAGAATGACAAAAAATCATCTAAAGACGGGAGAACCGTAAACACCCTGTATGTAAATATAAAGACTAAACTTAATTTTATAGAATTTTATTAAGTTGGTAACATGTTATCGTATTCAAAATAATGTCGAGGTCCAATTTCTGTTTCTGTAGGAGGTGCCATTAAAAAAGAAAGTTGATGGTGGCTTCTTAAGGGTGGTCAAAGCCAATAATATTTTAAGGATGGGATTGCAATGCCAATTTGATGCCATTAAAAACTTTATTTTTATCTCTTCAACTAACGGAGATGGACTGTAACCTGAATTGTGTGACACTCTGTATACTATTTACAAAATTCACTTGAGATATATTTTTCCAAATTTATCTTTTAAATTTTTAGAAGCAAAGATGGGCAATTTTTATGATTTCAAAAATATTATAAGTATTTCGTTGTTGTGGTTATATACAGTTTACGAAAAGAAAGTTAACGTTTTGCTGGAAAAAAAATATTGTTCTTAAAATAATTTTAGTTAAAAAATCATGTTGCATCTGTTTATTATTGATATTTTGTACATTGAAACAATTGCACTTTAACGTGTCTGAAAAAACAAGTTATTCCCTAAAGTAATTTTAAACTCGAAATATTGTTAAAAGATAAAAACATATAATAATTTATTGAAATTTGAAAATTTTGCGTCGACAAATATTTTTATGCTTTTGTAAAAACTACTCCTAATATTTGTCGCTAGAAGTGTTTCAAAATGTAAATTTATTCATTAATAACGTAGTTCATTTTGAAATTTACATTAGGCTTCATTTCTTTTCTTTAAAATTTTAATGGGATATTAAACCAATCAATCTTGTTAAGTTGTTGGTTTTGTCTTTAAGCCAACTGTCTTTCTTGCAAGTTCTAAGAGCAAGATCGATTTGTGTATAAGTACGGTAATTATTTACGCATAAGGCTTTCTGATTTATACGACTGAAGGAACTTGCCGAACTTGGTAATGATGTAGATAAAGAGGCCTAATTTAAAATTATAATAAATCAAGTTAGGGAGTCGCAGGGTTAGCGAAAGTGAGAGATCTTGTGATGTACCATTTCTAAATCATTCTTGTACTTGAGTAATTTTCACACTCTGACGCCTTTTAGTTTAGATACTCATCCAGGAGCTATTTTGACAGATAATAGAGTTGGAATTGGTTGCACTAGTCCATCGATTTTATAAATAATTCATTAAGAAGTAGGAAAGCTCTGCAATTAATTTGCATTAAAAAAGTAAGCATGTTTCAAAAAACCAGCGAATATAATTGTACGGTAGGATGACTTATTCCATCTATAAAAGTTCACCTGTCGTGTGTATGTGTATACAAGCCCATTGTGTAGGAAGCTCTTCCGTTCTCAGGTGTTCCTCCCCCCTTGGAGTCTTTGAGACAGTGCGCCCCAAGGGCAGAGGTTACACTAAGGCGGTCACCGTTACACTTCTGTAGTTCGGGTGTGAAAAGAATACGATCCCACGATTGTATAAATGTAAAAAAAATAACTACCAAAGTTTATGTATTTAATCATTAGAGGAAGAAAAAATAACTGAATTAATTATTAATTTTCCTCATTAATTGAAAGGAAGAGTATAACTTAAAGCTCCCAGCTGAAGCACAAATGCACTTTCAATTAAATTTGAATAATACAAAACTTTGCTAATATGGTGTATAAAATAGTTTACCATTATTATAATTATGCACTTGCACGATTCGTTGAAGAAAATCTTAATTTAAAAGTATCATATTGTTTTTAATTAATATTAACGATGTACCAAATGAAGTCTAGTACAAATTAATTTAATTATACTTAATATCCAATTTATGTTTTCTTTTATTTATTATTACAAATTGCACTTACTTAAAATTAATAAGAATTACTTCTCATGGTATAAATTGGAATTTAAAATAAATTTATTTTTAAAATCAAGCATCGCTTTTTAATTTGTACAGCAACACGCTCTTCTCAAGAGCTGCAGCAGCCGAGGCTGAAGCAAAGTCAAATTTGCCGAATTATACAAAAAGGACATATCCATAAAAGAAGCAGTTGACTTCATCGATACCATTCCTCAGATGGTATGGTGCTCCATCTAAAGATGAGTACAGGTACCAATCCTTCATAAAATCAGTTCGATCAAGCCTGACATTTTTTCACTACCAATTGAGGGGTCACGAAATACCACTCCTACAGGGTGTATTAACAGATCAACCAGTAGATGGGAACGGTACTGCCCTCAGATATGTGGAGTGTAAAAATACTTGGATGGGAAGAGAAAAATGGGAAGCTGGTGCCCAAACTGTAATTACAGAAATTTCTCCCGACAAAACTCCAAACTGTATTTTATCGGTATCAAAAAGATTGCGACTCGCGAAAATACGGATCCAGAAATTTCATTGAATTGCTAAGCAGCATGCTTCAACTGCTACAACGAGGTTCCCATCAACGAGGATGAGGAGGAAGAAGGAAGAAGTACTCGATCACGTTGGAGTTTCCTTGGAGTATTCATTTTATGGTGGTGTGAAGTGGGTCCTCATGAAGTATCCCCCCTCCCAACAAGAAGATTTTTAAGTACCTATACATTATGATTTGTGATTGATCGTTGGTTCTTGTTTGAAAATTACTAATAATAAATAAAAGTAGTTTTAGTACAGGGAGGTAGACCATCTTACTTTTTGACGTTTGGCGACTTGCAACGCCACATTTCCCGAGCAAGAGATGAGGCCTCAAATACCACCCAGAAGTGCTCATAGGTTCCTAATCGTATCAACTTACCGAAAGGTTGGAACCAAGATTAAGTTGGACGGCTTACCCTGGGCTAACTACCCATTGTAAACTAAATGAGTTACGGACTCTGAGAGTAGTAATGCTGCCCACAATGATACTGACTCGGATTCGGTACACGGAACAGTTGGGAGCATCATCGGAACAACCTAAAAACGGCATCAAGGAAAAAGAACACCCGATTCGAATGGACAGACGAACTTACCCAGAATATGCGATTACCTTTATTCCACTGATAATTGGTGTTATGGGAGGTATACATCATGATACACAAAAATACCTGGAAAAAATTGCAAACATTGAAAAAAAGAAGTGCATAAAATACTTACCAATATGCAAGAGTACGTCATCCTGTGATCTTTGAGAATTCACATGAAGCGAATCATCAAAAGACTTGAAGCTGTTACTGGAAGCAGAATTGAATACTTCCCCTTTAGCTTACTTATCCTACGGGAAGTATCTAAAGTGAAAGACCTAGGATAGCATCAATGGATGTACGCGAGATATCCTAGTGTCGCATTAAAAAAATAAATAAAAGTAGTTTAAACCATATTAAGTTGTGGTTTATATAGGTACCTACCGTTTGCCACTGTTTGAAGTTATCTACTCATTATTATACCAAATGAAACAATTTACACCAAACAGCGTTTTCCGGAAATATGAGTTATCTGGAAATAGGCGATTTTCAGAAGCGAGTAACTCGAGAATTGTTTAACTTTTTGTAGGAATAGAAAATTTTGTCAGTTTTCTAAAAGGTAGGAGTATTTTTTTCTGTAGGAAACAAAGTCAAAATTTTAGACCTTCCGGAACTCCAAACCCATTCCTAAAGTCAAAGATTCTGCCTCCCTCCAGGCACTCTATAACCATTCGTTGACTGGACTATTACAAAAATAGAAATATATGAATCCCTTTACAATACCATTAACATATTAGAATTTTAAGAGATTTAATAATAAATTCATAAAAAAACTAAGTAATTCTAACATTCAAATTTTGTTATTTTATATGAACCATTTAATAGCTATTATATACTGCATGCCTGGATTTTTGTTGAAAACTAAAAATAAACTTAGGTAGTTTAACTTTCTGAAAAAAGATTGTAAAAGTTGTTTTCCACTGGATAAATAAAAATCAAACACATAAACCGAAACAAGTTAACAAGCCACTTTAAAAGAATTATCTCGATAAAATATCAAAGGAGAAAGTTTTTAAAAGTCGTAATGAAATCTCCTGAAATTTCAGCAGTCGGTGCATGAAAACGTTTTCTAAATAAAAACTTAAAAACAGAATAAAAGCAAACAACCCGGACGTGAATTCGGTTTTAATGTTTAACTTTCCTTGAGAAGTTTAATATTTTTGCGTTTTTTTCGAATCTTGAATTCTTTACTATCGGCCGTACAGAAGAAAGTCTGCGCGCACTTTTTCTTGATTAAACCAACCGGAAATTAATAAGTTGAAAATTTTAACGGTGCAAGTGATTTATTTTAACTTAATTTTACATTAAATTAAAGTAATAAATATCAAGTTAATCGATTTCAAATATTATTTGACTCGAACAAACAAAGAAATAAAACTGTTTCCTCCCAGATGTACAAGAATTTATTTCATTTCATTTAACAAAACCTTTTATTTCTTTTAAATTTAATAGTGCAACAAACTCCTTACTTTTTACGTCGTATTTTATTTAGTCTATTCCAGCATTATCAAATCCAGCGAGAGAAGCTCGTGCTGCTTAAAAAGTGCAAATAAGAAAAACAAGGCAAAACATTACAGCACTACTAAATGTGACACTAAATTTATTTTCAATGTACCCTTAAATCGATGGGAAGAAAATTGGACGAGTTGACTTGTGACTTTCATTTTACCATCAGCTATACAAATAGGTTCTATAAATTGGCGACAAGTCGAATGAAACCAAGCAGAAGCAAATTTATCGCCACATTTAAATATTTAGAAACGACTTTGTTGCATTTACAATGACCAACGAAATTGGGATGTCTCTAGTCTAGAAATATGAATGGAGAAGCATAAGAACTGGAGTCTTTTTGGTTGTTTATAAATATTGAATCAGCAACGTGTAAAATTATACACAATGTTTTATTTTTAAATTTTATGATTAATTACTTGTGGCTGAAAGAAATAGGTATAAAAACCTTGGAACGATTACTTTTTCTTGCCATTATTAATATAATGTACCTACATTATATTTTACATTGTCCTTTGATTAGCATTAATAATAAATTGCGCCTTTAATAAATAACATCATTTTTTTATACTGGTTTTTGAAAGTGATAAAGTAAAGTTACAAAAATATTTAAGTTTTTTTTTAATTAGTTTAGAAAAGTAAACCTTTTTTTTTTAAGTAATTACATGAACAAGTTCTGGATGTTACTAATCGCCTAACATAAAAACTCAAATTAAAAAAGAAACTTTATTATCATTTTAAACTAAATATTCTTTGCGTGGCATAATTTATTAATGCATTTTTTCGTCAGATCAAATAGGCGAGATGTATCTGCAAATTTGAAAGAATAAACTCGGTTTTGACCAGCCGAAAATTTGAAATATGCTTAAAATATTTTGAAACTTATCAAGAGGGTTTAAAGTTAGAGAGAGAGATGTTAATAATTTTGACCACCTTAAATTTTCAGGTACTTTTTGAGATGTCAGCAAAAAATTTAGGTCGTCAACAAGGAAACTAAATACTCAGCTTTAATAAATTTTTGATTTTCTTGTATTTTATATACAGTCAAAAATGCTAGTACTAATAATATTTTTGTAGATGATTTAGAAGTCATTTTTATAATTCCTAGCGGAAGGAAAAATAATTAGAAAATGCCCCAAAAAATACAATGACCTAAAAGTACCTTAACTTTGAACCCTTCTCATTAATTTTGTGCTAGGTTGCAGAAGATGACAATCCGTTGGGATGTAGCCTAATCAATTTAGATTATAAATCTGAAAAAAAATTAAAAATCTAACGAGGGAAACTTGAGTTTTAACTGTAGAACTAATGATTTTTCACTTCTTTTTCTCCTAGGGATTCGCATTAATTATCAGTTATTTGCTGAAAGTTTGCAAAGAGCTCCAGAAAAGTGGGATGGATTTTTATTCCTTGTTATTATCTCCAACGGAAAATTTATCACGGGGTCTAGGAAGATGCTCTTACAGGAAACATCTGTATGGTTTTTTGTATGGGTTGTAATGGAGCATTTCATGATTACCTTAAAGAGATTTTCTGTAGCTTTACACAGAATCGTCCGATTATTGAATTTTGGCTTGATTTTTTCTAGTTTTCGTGCTTTTTTAAATTTATTCGCCCAAAAGAATTAAAAAATATTTAATTATTAGGTGAAAATTGAAAATCTATAAAACGTTTTTTATTGCTCTCATTGTTATTTATAGCAATTTTAAGAGGATAGTCAGCAAATTTAATAAGTTGATTTTGAAATCTGGTTGATATTTGAATTTTTTGTCATAATATTCCCAAGTTTTTTTTAATTTCTTTTTTTTTCTTGCGTTACAAAGTCTTGTCTTTGTTGGGTAAACCAAACAATTTTATGGGCTTGCTTAATCTAGTTTTCCAAAAAGTGTTCTCTTTGTTGCTCCATTAAAATTGTTAGGTTTACCCCCACAAAGACAAAAAATGCAAAAAATAATAGCTACCAAATTTTCCGACTACCTACTTAAAATAAATTCTTTATTGGTTTTCATATTTTGGGGATGTGAGATAAAATCGATTTCCCAACTTAAATTTTTTGCATTCGAATTTAAGTTTTTAATGAAACACTTATCGTCCTAACATAAATTCCTTAAAGAGATTATTTATTTATATGTTATGATCCTTCAATAAATATCCCTTAAGTATACATGTTTTATAACATAAGACAGAGGATTTTAAAATTTAATAAAGCCTCAATTGAGCTTTCTACAACTTTGTATGTTTACCTCCTAAATTCTTGTGATCCCTGAAAAATTAAGTTTGGAATCTAAAGGCAAGCTATAACTTGTCATCCTCACTTATTTAAGTCAATTTATCTCTAACACAAACCCTATTGATCTTCGCCCCGTGCTGATTTAAAAAATGGTTTTTGTCTCCTTCTGGTTGTAATTTTGAAAAAGGTCTTTTTGATAGATGTATCAAATGGACAAAGGAAATCTACTCTGAAATAAATCAAAAAGCCGGAAAAACAATTTTACTATTTTTTGCTGTTTGATGATGGTGCGTGGAGCAGTTTTTTCGTCCTTTCGATCTTGCGGTTTCCAGATAAACAAACTGGTTTGCCGTTTTACTTTAATAAAAATTAAAGCAGAAACGGGTATTATTATTATGCCTTGCAGCTGTACACTTGGAGCTGAACAGAGTGAGCTTCATACATCCTGTCGTACCATGTCTGACCTGCATTAATACCAAGATCAATAATAATAAAATAATATATTTTATTTAGATCAACGTAGTGAGGATTAAAAAGTGTTAGAAGCACAAAGAGTTATATAATTTATTCCTTTTGTTTATTATTTATCATTTGTTTTATGTACTTTTCCTGGGAGCTAAGGATTTATTCCAAAATGTGCTTGATAAATTTTTAATAGACAGAAATAATTACTCAGGGGGTTACAACTTGGTATTAATTAAATTTAATTTCAATGGAAATTATTATTAATTATTAAAATAACAGCTTATATTAAATGACGCCAAATGATATAAAAATAATTGTCAGACTTACTTTAATTCACCTTTAATTTACTTAATTATGAAGGAAAACAGTTAGAAAACGCGACTGTGTTAGTTTTACCGCCATCCAACAGATTAATTAAGATTAAATAAGTTATAATTAGCAAAAAGTTTCGTTAGATTTTTAATTAAACGAATTATCGTTTATTTAATATTATAAAAAGTATTTTTTTGATTTCTATATAAAGTACCTACAGCTACTGAAAACGGATTTATTTTAAATTGAAACATAATCTCTTTTAGTAATTTGAATTTAAGCACTAAAAGTAACAATTAATTTCTTCCTCGACTTTAATTTCTAGAATTAAGGGTAATATTAGATGTAGATTTGAACGATAAGGTTGTCCAATGCATTTAGAATTCTAAAGAAATCTTAATTGCCATTTTGAAATTAGAAATAACAGCGTGCGAACTTTTTTCCATGCCATTGTTTATTATTATTTACATCCGAACTATCCTGCATCTTTTCAGCAATTCTCACCATAAATTTCTTCAAAATGCAATCACTTTTGGTTTATATTGGAACATTTTAATTGCTAATTACTAATTACTCACCGTTTTAAATAGATTCACAGAAATTAAATACTCTTTGTTTGTGTGTTAATTTTAGCTCATTTAATTATTCAAATGTTATAATAAAATGTAATGATGTAAAATTTGTCTACCTAAAGTTCAGCTCATTTATTTGTTTTGAAACGTGAACTTTTATAGCTGTAGGTAATTAAATAGTCACTCCCAAAACTGCTCTTTCTACCAAAACATTGAATTACCTGATATTTCATTGGAAAAAATAGTAATTTGGTTTTCTTTAAAATTTTTTTATTATTTTATAAGTATTTTTTAGTATGTTACCCTCAGTTGTATTTTTATAACATTTGTCATGATTATAGGTATGAATTGTATTTTAATCATTTATGCAAAATATTTAAATTGATAATTTTATATAATAATATTATTTACTGAGTTCTACAAAAAGATGACAATTATTTATAACATTCTTTAAGAGGATACTCGGTGAAATGTGTAACTTCGCATTTCGCCCGCAAAAGTATTGAAAAATGGTGAGTTTTCAAACCATTTGGTGAGATTACTAATTGAGCAAAATGAAAAATTTTAATTGCATTAGAAAAAACATTTATTGTGTTAGTACGATATAAGACGCTTTTTTCTATTTTTTTATTCAAAATTGTAAAAAAAAATCTTGAAATGTGCAAAAAAATTTTAGACCTTTTTAGGGAAGTTCATAATTTTTTTTCAAATTTTTACCGATCTACCGGACTAGTTCTATGTATCATTTCAATAATATAGCTTGAAACTAATTGATATTTATAAAGATGTGACCAAATTATTGCTTAGAAATACGCCATTTTTCAATACTTTTGCGGCCGAAATGCAGTGTTACACATTTCACCGAGTAACCTCTTAAAGGAAGTATTTCATATTTAGTGTTTCATTTGGCAATTGATTACATTTATAAAATGCATTATTTAAAGTACTGAAATTTCCAGTATTAGACTTATTAATTCCAAATAAGGATTTTATGCATTTATTTTGCGTACGTTGAATTTTGTTAAAATATTTTTATTGGTGCATCCCTATGTTGTAATTATACAGGGTGAGAAATTATTTTTATCTATACTAGGAGCGCAGGCTATTCCACCTTTTTCTAAATGGAAGACCCTACCGGGTGGAAATGAAAACCGGGTCACCTCTATAACTTTTTTATTTATGAATAGAAAAATTTGAAATTTGGCTATGTTCTATGGTTCAAAAAAAAAATTTTATGTGCATTTTTTATTTTAGAAATCACTTCCGGTTTCACCGGAAACACCATGAACTTTGTTTTTTTAAATGTAACATCCCATATTTTTATTCATGGCTTAAAATACTTTTAAAAAAGAAGTATTTTTGAGATATTAGTTTTTATTTTTTATATATATATGTAGAGTATATTTTTTTTAAAATTTTAGTGTGCCCTTAATTTTTTATCGGAAAGTTTCTATAAAATTTAACACATTTAGACATATTTTCAGAAATTTATAATGGCCTTATTATGAATATTTAAAATAGAATAATTTTTATGTCGTTTTACAATTATGATTTTGATGTATTTTTAGTACATTTTTTGTATAGACAAAAATTATTTCTGGTTATGTGCATCCAATTCCTATCCTATCTCTTAAAATAAAAGATGTAGCCACCGTTTATTTCCTTTTTTTAATATTGGAATTACTTTGGTAATTTTCAGAATATCTTGTTTTATTTTTTTAAGTAATAAAATATCTTGCTTACTTTAGGTCTTGGTACATAAGGCGCAAAAATAATATTTATTCATCAAAGATAAAAGCATGTAGATAAGGAAGTGCGATTGCAAGAGTCCAGAACAAATTAAGCTGTTTCAGCCAATCTTTTTAAAACTCCCAGTTGTGATTTGATAATTTATTGGGAAGGAAAGGAAAAAGGTCAGGCGCACTCTGTTGCCAACAGAGATTCTAAATAGGAAAAGTAATGTCAACAAGAATCCAGAGACTGCTGATTCGTTTCGTTTCTATTTATTATCTGAAATATATTAAGGGGAGTAAAAAGTGATTTCAATCTAATTTGTCTGGGAGAGGAAATCTCTTTTACATGCACTCACAAAGAACAAACAATGTGCATTTCCTGAAATAAAAATACTTTAATTCATTACCCGCCTTCTTGTGCTATTTCAAATAATTGCTTCCATTTCTCCAGCCTACGCTTCTATTTATCCCCAACAAAGGCCATTTAATTAACAAACTTTTTTAATGTCGAAATTAAAACGAATAAATTATTTTTCTGACCAAATTAATCCCGCAGCTTCGAACAATAATCACATTTATAATTCCTCATTTGCAAAGTTTCCCGCGGAAATTCAACCAGTACTTCCATCACATTCAAATTAAATTATCTACGTGACGCCGCTTACAATTTGATTCTTAACAACATTTACATTCCTAACGCAATCGAGTAGCGAACCAGTAATTTTATGTTGCGCCAACTTTTTGTATGTTTAACAAATTTTATCCATTTTTCAAATGGAAACACGCAGACGAAATCGATACAAACACCTGGGACGCCACTTTTTATGTATTTCTTTGTATTACTCTTATTTTTATTAGAGTACTACAAGAATTTATTGTCAAAATAAAAGATACTATCTTATCATTATTTATTGGCCTTTAAATATTTTCTACTAAAACAAAAATTACCTTTCTCAATTTCATCAATTTGTGTGTACATTTATAAAAACGACCCAATTTGATCGGAAAGGCAAACCAAATTGGATGCATCCACACAACATTTTCAAAATGGCAGAAGATTGGAGTAGCGATTGAGATATCGATTGTATTTCAGAAACCATCATTTGTATTTTAAAATTAACAATTGTATTTCACAAGAGATCAATTGAGTATGATAAGTGCATATGAACCATTTAGACAAAAATTGGGTTTTGATCATGTAATTGATGCTCACTGGTATTATACGCATCGTTTAAAATGAAAACCGCAAATATCCGTTAATTTTACTGTTCAATATACGACAAAAGTAAATACAATAAATGAAATTGAGTTTGAAAAGTATTTCTCCTGAAAAATTGATTTTTGGGTTTTGGTATATAGCCATTTATCTACTAATTGTAAAAATTGAGGAAACTAAGAGTTTTTGGCGGTGATTGTGCCCGTAAATCACAACTGACAGAAACACATTACACCAGTAACAATATTATGCTTAGTTCCTTTTTCACCAATGTTAAACTCAATTAAAATAATCTATTCTTAGATTAAATCAGTATTTTGTTCTTCGGATTTCTCCTGTTATGGCTCCTGAGGTGTACGATTGTTTTCGTACAACGAAAATATCGTTTGTTAACTAAAGTTGCTTGGTGACAGATTTTCTATATTTCTTCCTTATGCACGTTTTGTATTTGTTGAAAAAAGATAAAATCCGTCATAATAGCAACATATTCAACAAACGATTTTTTCGTATTCTGGTATCATAGAGAGTAAATGTTAGTTTACTTAGAAACCATTGATGAAGCCAGAAATGCAATTGCTGATGGTGATTGTGCTTAGGGAGCACAACGCACTGCAGCTGCTTTAGAAATGGAAGAATAACTGTTGGTGGCTACAGTATTAAGTAATCCGTAATCCAAAAGTTCTGCGGCATAATTTACTTTGAATGAAACACCATCATTCTTTCTGAAATAAAATTGTACACTACTGATGTACTCAATCATCCTTTCTGAAATTAAATTGACGCATTTTTATTAATATACATACATAATATTTGTTCCCAAACCGACTCAGATGCAACTGCATATTGCGCAGTTACATCTGAGTCTGTTTGGGAAGAAAATTTTGGTAAATAAATTGGGCCCGTCTAAAACGGCCTTCAGGATGCTTTCTGAAATGTAATCGATGATTCCTACTTTCTGAATTTATATTGTTTTTTTTTCTGAAATACTATTGATGGTTTCTGAAATACAATTCACGTTTCTGAATTATAAAATAAGTCGTGGGGAGATTCTATGAAGCATCCAACTTGGTTATAATCAGCGTCCACATGATTCAACTTCCATTTAACCTCCCTAAAACCCCACTGGGTGAAATTCTTGGTAACAAGCCACCACACGACTCAACTTTTTGCCCAACTTGACCACCAGAAAAAAATCGTCGTATGTTTGTCTTAATAACCTTTGTTACAAGTTTTGACAAATTATGAAAATAGAAATAATTTTTTAACAAAAAATGAAGTATTTACACATGATACGTGTAAACAAATTATGATGCATTAGCAGCTTATGTTTGGTGCACCTAAGTTATAATTCGAATTAACGCCGAAATTCTATTACATACAGACAATCATGCATATAAATGGAATAATTACTTTGAAATTTAATATTTGGTATTCCATTTGGTGCTTTGGATTAAATATCAAACATTAATACTCTGCGTATAATTCCATTAACTTTAATGCAGTACATTTTTGTAATTTGTTTGTTGTCAACTTCTTCACAAGATTAGTCTTAAAGTTTTATACACGCAACTACTCGGTATTTATGCCGGTCCTAGATAGCCACTAGTCTGAAAGAATTATTGCTACAATTAACTTTAATTCCGCTTTTACCCGCTGCAATTTTATGAAGGTGCTGCTAAATTTATAACGTCCACTGGAGACGGAAAGATAATTTTGTTTGTGTTTTAAATCTTGCGAAACAATAAAGAAATACTGTAAAATAATTATTGCTCTTGAAACATTTTAAATTTAAAATATTCGTTATACCCGTAGTGGTATTTGCAAACAAATAAAATTAAAACATTCTTCGTTTTAGCAGGCGGGATTGAACGATTTTAATATTTAACAGCTGATTTAAATAAATAAATATCGTGGAAGCTTTGTGACCAAATACAGTAAAACGAATTTATTCACAATAAACACTGCCCTGGTAAGATTTACTATTGGGAGTTAAATTTCACAAATTCTCACAAGAGATTTAAAAAAAATGTTTTAGGTGAACATTTTCATTCATCAATTATTATATTTAGGTAAGCAAATACAGTCGAACTTAGTTATAACGACCGCAAATTAATTCCTATTTATTTCATTTCAAAATTGAACGGTTATTACGAGCCTTTTCTCGCATATACCGAGTAAATATTGTTTTGGGCGAATTTCATTCATTCTTTTTTAACGGTTTTTTCAATTTAAAAATTGCCACCCATGGGATTCGAAAATGTTAATTTACCTCCGTCATTTCTCGTTATTAGTTTATTAAGGGCCGATTCCACCTCTTTCACTTAAAAGCAAATAATAGTAAATTTTATTAGGAATAATTTGTCTAAATACTAAAAACTACTACCAAGAGCAAATTTTTCTCAAAATTTAAGCAAATTGACAATTAAAATAAAGATATTATGTTATATTAAAAAAATTGAAAACAATGAGTATACTTTACTTTAACATCCTGCATTTCGAAATAAGTATATTTTTCTTATTTATTTTGAAATAGGTCAAAAATAAATTCCCAAAATTGTGACACTTGGTAAATATCTTTTCACGGTTATAACGATTTGAACGGTTATTACGAGCGAACGACTATATTCTTAAAGTGGATAAGAGAAACTAACTTTTTCTCTTCGACGAATAATTTAAACTACTAGTAGTCTCTATTTTATAAGTATACAGGGTGTTTCTGAACAAGTGTCGAATAATCAAGGAATGGGTTTTTGGACCAATTTTAAGACAAAAAGTAAGAATAATTTTTTGCGCTAAAATGCTTCATATCGGAAATGCAGTGCATTGAAGTTTACAATTTTTTTTCAATTTTTTAACATAAAATCTATATTTTTAATAATAATATCCTCAAATTTTGCAAATATCTTACTATTGGCAGCCGCCTTGAGATGAATTAGCAAATTTTCAAAAAAAAAGATAGGGTGAAGTTTTTCGGGTGAATTAACATTTTGAACCCTCTTTAACTTTTTTGTACAACATTATAGTAATGAAAAAAATTAAGTATTCACTTTTTTACACGTTTTTTTAACTTTTTGCTATCTTTAACCTTTTTGATAACTTGTTGCGTTTAGAAGTTATGGGACAAAATAAACCACTTCAAATTTCTAAATGTCTACTAATTTAATTAAAATTAGTTTATTTCTGTGCAAAATTAGGAATGTTTTCAAGAATACAAGTTTAATTAAAAGTCTGAACAAAAATTATGCAATAAAAATGAAATTATGAAAAAAAATGAGTAAACTTCAATGTCCTAAAATTATTCTTACTTTTTGTCTTAAAATTTGTCCAAAAACACATTCCTAGATTATTCGACATTTGTTCAGAAACACCCTGTATAACTCGTTTTAACCGAATAAATAATAATTTTTAAATGAAGTTTTTGGACATAATTGCTATTTATAAAACGATGAAAGATCAAAACCTTAAAATATTCAAATTTTATAGTATTTGTACCATAAATTTAATTTTAAAAATTTTTCCGTGGTTAACTAAATCCAAATTTAATCTTACATATAAGGAATACTTTTACTGGCCAACGTTTTATACTGAGTAGTATATTTTATTTTTTGAATTGTAGTATTGTCATCTTATTTACGTTAAAAACTTAATGCGACATAGAAACATTTTAAAGGAAACCCTATAAAATTAAAAAGGAAACTATTTGCATTCTACCTATTAACAAGCTAGACCTAGTATTTATACGGGTATAAAACTTCTCACGGATAAATTCGCAGATAAGCCAAGAAGTACTTAAAAAATCATGGAGCTTAAAGGTTAACGATAGTATGCATTTGTGTGAGTAAAGACTCAAGATTATTATTCTACGTCCAGCAATAACATAATAAATAAAGGCCCTCATCCAAAAATCCCGTTTAAAAAATCCAAGTGGATAAAAATTTAAATAGGCGAAATTCTAATCAGATAAAACACCATCCGGGCGAAAGCCTAGCCAGACAGAAGATTAAGCAAACAAAAGAAAAGTCCTCAACCACAAGTATACAAAAGTTTTTGTTTTTTTTTGACCAAAAGAAATTAGTGAGTTGTAAAGGCCATAGTAAACCCAAAAAGTTTGAGCCATAAACTGTAGTATTTTTGATATAATTTTTTTGATCGGTGGTGGCAGAAATATTATAACAGGCTTTTTTTACCACTTTCCACAATACTTATTAAAATATAATTACTTGTTTATTTGCTTCAATTTTTTTAATTTTAATTCTAATTTTTGTTTTTAAAAATCTCGGTTAAATCATTTACAGGGTGAGCTAAAATGATTGTGGTCAATTCAAATTTCCCGCCTAAAAATCTGGGTAATTTGTATGCTTCAAGTTCATAGTAACACAAAATCGAAACGAAGTAACTAGACTTCACAAAAGCAGAGGTGTAGGTGTAATTTTTACCGTTGTGTCAAAACTTCAGATTTTTGAATTTCGTTATTGTGCTTTCTATTTCATAAACGTCAGTTTTTATCAAAATTAATTTGCGTCAATCTTTGTTTTGTGTTAGCATCTGCCTCGAAAATGAAGAAAAACATTTTCAATATTTCACATTTTCTGTGAAATTAGACATTTTAAAAAAAAATTTTGCTACGCCATTGGATTACTAGGAGATTTTCTTTTTATGATTTCAGTTGTACCAACCTGCGTATTTGGTTGCCTACATGTGAAACCACAATCATTTTAGCTCACCCTGTACATATTATAAATTATTTTTACGCTTTTTACTACGTTACTTGATTTTTTGTCAGTTCAGTCAATATTTTTGTTGATGAAATTTGTTTAGATTATTTTTAATACAACTTTTTGATTCTAAGCACCCTCCAATTCCCTCGTATTTCCTTTATGGTCTTCGGGAATCACTCTAACTCTACTGCGTCAATTCTTTGCAACCTTAGAAATCTTTACGGTAAATGGAAAACGTAACAGGTATTTTTTGTAAAGACTTAAAATTTTTATAAAGTAGGTTAAAGGAAACTATGTATTTAACGAAGTATAAATGATGAAGTAATCAGTTAAAATTTGTAGGGTTAGAATAAGCGAAAGAAAATTAATAATATTCTGGGCAAAATCACTCCAAATTTTTAAAGAACTCATTAACCATAAAATTCGATTGAGAGCAGGTTTAAAGAATTTTAGTCGTTCTTTATTTAAAATTAGTAGAGTGAACTTTTTTACTTATATATAAAACACAAGGCATTTTAAATTTTAAAAAATAAGCAAAATGAAGTTGATAAAGTTTGCTTTGCTCAGCATTTTAGCTTTTCTATTTTCAACTTTTCAGCTTATGCAAACTCTCAATAAAATAAATAATTCCAAACAAGCTCAAAGGAAGGAGATATAGGAGTTCAAGACATCGTATGCTTGTATTTTGGGTGCCTACATGAGTGGAATTCGAGTAAAAAATTTGATTGTAAACATCAATTTGCTGTTTTTAAATAAATTATTTAAAAATAAAATAAAATGGATGTATTGATAACGAAAATTTAGATTGGTACAATAAATAAAAATAATCGCAGGAAATTGAAAATTTATTCTATACGATTCGTATGTAATATTATGTATTTAATATAGCGTATGCTTGTAAAATAGTAAAATTCAGTTTTTACATTGAGTACCTCTAGGCAGATGATCATTTTTGAGTGATTTTGGTAGAAAATAGAAATAATAAAATCATGCGTTATTGCTGTTAATTATTAAAATACCGAATGGAAATTTAAAGCGGTTACTCGAACGTGCACAGTTTTGGAAATGATCGATTTTCCAGGCTCGCATATCCTCTAATAAGATACACTAGCTGTGCTCCCATTGCTATCAGATTTCAATACATTTTCAATGGGTTGATCGCGCGCCACTGAACCCAAACTGATCCTACCTGTCCGGTAACTAACTACATCACGAATGTGTAATCAACGAAGAAGAAGGCCAAGACCGGCAGCGGATGTGACGTAACGGATATCGAACTTCCAATCAAATAAAAAGCAAACAACACAAATGATGATAAACAACGAGGCAACATGATTTACAAATTTAATAATAATAATGAAATTTTTGAATTATCCATAAATTATAATTAGAATTTGTTTAAGCTTTACAGTTTACGGATTTGAAATTACAACTAAAATACATCATGGTGATTAAACGTGTCTATTTTAGTCCTACCAGATTTGCTCCATTAATTTAAGCAAACATCCACATATTTAATTATAAAATTTAAATTATGAATTATTGTAGCTGTCAATTACTGATGCGGTCGATGGAATAATTCAGTCGCCAAAAATGCCCTCGCTTTTATTTCGAGCGAGAGTTGATAATTAAAATCGCAGCATGGATTAATTAAAAAAACACGGGATAAATCAGTTCGATATGAGGTTTAATACCGAGTCACTCTTATTGACAATGCTCTTCATGTCGACGCTTTTCGAGGAGGGGACATGTGTTTTGTCAAAATTTGTAAGTGTAACTTAATAACACCACCACCCGCTTGGAACGTAATAAAATACGACCAGACACCACACCTCCCGCCGCAGTTTTAAATACCCACTGCTTCTAAATAAACACGGCTGTTATTAAAATATTAACACTTTAATTATTGAGAGCATACACGAAATACCAAAGGATTTATTTAAATTTTCCCAAAACGGTGTTTCACGTTTTAATTTAAAAATGTTATTTTACTGCCGGATGTATGCTTATTTTTCATTTTAAAACATAATATTTAGAATAATAGCTTCATTTGAAACAAAAATATAACCAATCTACATTCTTATTACTATGGATAATTAATTTTCATAAATTTTCCCGAGTTAATACTGCAATTTTGAAATTCCACTTCGATAATGCAAATAAATTTAATTTTTAAAACGGCTTTTGTGAGATTTGATCTTATTTAAATATCACGCGGTTCTAGTTACTCATAAACAGTTAATTTTTATATCCAAATACAGTGAATTCAAATAAGATTGAAACCACTGACATTGCAAGGTAGGAAACCTAAGTTTCCCACAGTTGGCTACACTGAAATGAATGCATTGTGCTCTGGTGAAAAAACCAGCGCGAATATTTTAACTGCACCAATTTTAGTTTTGAAGAGCACTGTTTTTTATCAAATTTGCAACACACTGAGAAATGAATTGAAAAAATACCAGAAGAAACTGCTTAGAGACGCTTTGCTTAAAGTGACAGATCATATTTAAATTTGAATGAAAATTAACAAGTACACCAACTTAGCAAGTCTAAAATCGCCACAAAGTATGTTTGGTTGCAAAGTTGTGGTTTCAGTCTTTTTTGAATTCACTGTACAAATAAATCAATGTACTCAATAAATCTTGAAGATGTATTCAAAATTCCCACAACTTTACTGAATGGCACATATTTTTAGGATGATGCCGTGGTGTACTGCAGGGGTCAGAGGGGTAAGATGCCCCGGGCGACGGTCGTAGGGGGCGCTGTCAGGGTGCAGGGGACACCGCGCCGTAGTCCGTGGTGCCTCCATAAAATTCAAAATGCACCGCCGCAAAACATTAAGTAATTTAAAACAAATCCCAGATTCAAAATTGTTTATTTTCCAAAATATTTAATGTCAAATATTAAACACAACGAATTTCTATAGCGAATCAATTTTTCGGATCTACATCTTCTCCAAATTAAGATTTTGGGGCTTTGTAATGGTTCTTTATTTTATGTTTTTTTAGAAATTTCCTTTGGTTTTTCATGGTGCCTTCTACCAATAAAAATAATACAAATAAAATATATAGGGAGTTTGATAATATGTGGGACAAAATTCGTGTGTGTTAACAAAATGGTTAATTTTTAAGCATTACATTTTTAGAATAGGGTTCTTGAATCAAATGTACACAAAAAGTTACTCTTATGTGAATCCCATAGAATGCGCCGTTTAAGAGAAATATACCTTTAAAGATGTGCATGTATGGGAAGTTGTCATGGTTGCCATACTAATGGTGCAATTCTGTACAAAATTGTAAGTCCTTGCAGGAAATATCTGTAAGGAAACCATAAAAAATGACAAGCCATATACAGTGTGTCCCGTTCGTGGTTCACCAAATGCCATGGTTAGAAAATAGAGTAAATTTTATCAAGAAAAGACTAATAAAGTAGGGGTCTATCTTTTATGGTTTGAAAGTTACAGGGGTTTGAATTTGGCATCGCCCGTTTTTGCCAGAAATCAGTAAATGATCAATAGCTGCTTAAAAACTTAGTAAAAAGATTTTTAAAAAATATAATTTTAAAGCTGAAAGTATCCTCTTTCCATTGGTAACAATGATAAAACACAAATCGTTTATCAAGTATTAAAAATAAAATCGAAAAGAAAAAAAAATCCGGAAAAATTGTTTTTTAGCAGTTTTTGAAGATTTTCTCGAAAATATGACCTATTAAGGGCGTGGTTTTTTTAATTTTCTAAAAATTCGTTAAATTCTCTAGAAATTATGAAAATTTTTGAAACCCTAACTCTTTTTATGCACTAACTAGAACCTTCTAAACTTACTCCTATGAGAATTGATTCTAAGCATAGTTAGTTACAATTGAGGTACGCCTTCATTTTTGTTATTATTTAATAATGCAACTGTTTTAAAAGCCATCAAAATTTAACTTTTGCTTATAAAAATTGATTATTAAGCAACTATTGATCATTTACTGATTTCTGGCAAAAACGGGCGATGCCAAATTCAAACCCCTGTAACTTTCAAACCCTAAAAGATAGACACCTACTTTTTTGGTTTTTTCTTGATAAAATTTGCTCTACTTTCTAACCTTAACGTTTGGTTTACCACGAACGGGACACCCTGTATAAGGTGTCCCGTAATAACGTGGACAGGCATAGTAGAACGGGTTTATCATCTCAAATTAAGATGACAAGTTCCTCTAACACTTCGCCCAAAGTTACAGCTGGTTAAAGTTCACTTTTTAAAAAATAAAAACCCACATAACTTTTCTCTCTTTGAAGTAACTCGATAAAAATCGCCATATTGGGCAACTTTTGAGATCTTTATAATTTGGTACTGTAGTTTTGCCATTTCTCATTCATTTACAACCAGTTAACCTAAACTTCGAATTTAAGTTTTACCATAACTTTTTTTGGTATTACTTTTTTTGCAATTTCAACTTATTTTCCCATAACACCGATAATTTACTATGAAAAAGGTATGCCTGTTAAAAAGCGATAAATCTTATAGTTTTAAAGATAATCTCAAGTAAAGTTTCGTAATTTATAGTAAATTTTTTTTTATTAAATCAAATAGGCCGACATTAACATTTAATATTTTTAGAGAAATTAACTTTTGCTTTAGCGTTTGGAGGAACCAATCTATGAATTATCTTGAAGAGAAATAGATTTAAAGGATTATTTTTTAGTGAATTACTTGAAGGAAACCTAATGTAGTCATTGTCAGAAATAGATGGGTGCAAAAGGTTCACCTGGATGTAATGTAATCCTAAATTTTCCTTATTTGAAAGAAAGTTACTTTATACAGGGTGTTCCAGACTACCTTTTTGTTCCGAGAATCCTTTGTCGTACATTAATGAGAAGAAAAAATATATCACCAAAGTGGACCTAAAGAATCTTTTGGCGTAATTCTTAATTTCCAAAATATGCCGGCAATATCCGAAACCAGAAGTAAATTTTAAATGGAAACCTAAGTTGAGTGTGGTATTACTGGATTAATTTGCTATTAAAAATTACACCTAAATCCTATATTTCGTGAAGCTGATTTATTTTAGTGCTATTTATAAAATATATTCATTCTAATACTTACCTTTAAGAGGATAGTCCGCCAAATGTTTGAAATGCGTACTCCTCGCTAGTAAAAATTGATTTTTTGGTGTTTGTAATAAAAAATTTAACAAAAACGCTCTTGTTTTGCCTTGAAATTGAATTTATTTATCATATAGAATTTTTTTTTGATGTATATAGTCTATTATAAGGGAGTAATTTTGAAAAAATGATAAAAACGCATTTTTAAATTATTACTCCCTTATAACAGACTATATACATCAAAAAAAAATTCTATATGAAACATAAATTCAATTTGAAGGCAATACAAGAGCGTTTTTGTTAAATTTTTTATTACAAACACCAAAAAATCAATTTTTACTAGCGAGGAGTACGCATTTCAAACATTTGGCGGACTATCCTCTTAAGACTAAATCTTAAATAATTCAATTTTTTATATTTGCCCAAAGCTTATTTTCACAACACCATTTATAAATATTATTGACAGTATTTTGAACTTAAGTGACTTCAGCAGAAGATTTTATATACTTAAAAACCGTAATGTCATCCGCAAAAAGAAGAAATTTAACATCCTGTATATGGTGTCCTCTATATCATTCATGAACAATAACAGTAGAATTAGTCAACAAATGAACCTTGTGGTACACCCGATGTCACAAACACTGGATCCCGAATTATATTATTAATTACTTTTTGTAGACGATCCCCAAGGTAGCTGGAAATCATTGTTTGCACATAACATGGAACTCCGATAGTTTCAATTTTCGCAGCGATTAATTCATGATCAACTTTATCAAAAGCCTTAGAGAAGTTCATATATTATTCGCCATTTCCAAAGCATTTGAAATAAAGTCTTATTCGTACACCAGCAGATTTGAAACTGTAGAGAGTCCCACAACAAAACCATCTTGTTCCTTTATAATGACATTTTTTAAACACCAACCTAATTGGTTGGTAATTAGTTTGTCAAATAGTTTGGGAATAGACGACTGGATGCAAATCCCTCTATAGTTCCAAATCTCCCTTTCCACCAAGATGGGAAAAGCTTCAGAGGTTTTCTAATAATTTCTCAAAATAAAGTCAATTAATGGGATATTTTTCTCCTCTTCATAAACTACATTACTACATATAAATCATGAAAATGTTAAGTACCCAATTATTTTCCTTGACATACCAAATCATTGTCAAATTCTCTCCTGTAACTTCTGTATACAGTCACGGACTGGTCAGGCATAGAATTTAACGGCTTCTAAATTACATAAAATTTTTCTATTAATGATGAAATTTTTATCTAGCACGAGCTGGACACCATGTATAAATTAATAATAATATTTTTAGTTAAAACTCATGAAACAGTTTGTTAAAGGATTGAATTCACTGAAAGTAATAAAGTTATTAAACTATGCTTTGGAATGTTTTTAGTATTCTCTCTATTAACTATAAATTTCTTTACAAAAGTTAAGGTTCTTATATCTATAGACTGAATTTACTGAAAGTTTCTTATTAAGTTCAGCTCTTCATCACAATTTAGCTTTTCATTGCTTTGATTTACAACATATTATTAAACTCTTTATAGTTTTATTTATTTATTTATTTGAGGTTAGATCTTATTTTTCAAGTCATTTTTACATGATGACGAAAGCATCCATAATCTTTTCGAATAAAATAAATAATAGTAGTGATATTTTAATAAATGGATACTTATTAACTTTATGTGCGTGTTAAACTATTTTTTTCTCAAAGTTTTTGACTCAGTATAGAACGTTTTCCTTGAAAAGATAGTGTATCCGAAAAATCTTCTTTATCAGTTTGCACCACTCCCTCCCGGAAACTTTTATAGTATCCTGGTTTGATCTGTAAACAAATCATGCTTACAATCGTCGAGAGTCCTATTTGCATGATTATTTGATAATCTTAATTAGGTATGCTATTTTATATCTTGCGGCAAGCATCTTTGTAATTACAGCCTTGCCACTAACTAATCATACTGTCTTTTTAGCCGGCTTCTAACATTTTCATCAAAAGTGAGAAATAAATACGTTTTACAATATACTTATTATAGAGATTTTATTTAAGTATTTAAGTGAAACTAAAACGATTAGAACTGCAATTTATTTGATCTGAAGGAAAATCTGGAGAATTAAATATATAAGTAGTTTCCATTTTTGTGCATTGAAAAGAAGCGAAGGTCTTTGAAGTAGCCTGCACGTCCTAAAAGCATCCTTCGGCAATGTCGCTGCGATTTGTACGTTTCGTTTCAAAAACGTCATTCTGAATTCCCAGTTTTATTCCAGCTGTAAAACTTCTATTACACTGCAGTATTTACTAGTTAGCAATGATTGCATATGTACCGTGCAACTCTAATGTAAAAATCCTTCTGTCTGGGAATTCAAAACCGACTTCGGAATACAAAACTTTTAAATGTATTAAGTTGGTCTGGTCTTGGTTTGGTAGTGAAGTAGACGTTTCACGGGAAAAGTTTTAATAAAATGCACAACAGAAGATTACCTTCAAATTAATAACTTTGAAAGATTATATAAAAAACTCATTCATTTATTTCATTCACAAGCCTCGTTCCCACACTACAACAAGTATCAGAATCTGATTATGTTAATACGCTCTTATTTTTCTTTAAGACCAGTTTTTTAATATCTATAGTGCAGTGGTTTTAAGGCGTCTTCCGGTTGGTTACTAATATGATATAAATTAGTTGGGATTAAAACTTGACTTGACCGGATGAACTTGAAGAAGTTGCGCGTGTCGCTGTTAGCTAGGCGCCTGAACATATTGACGAATTAGATGGAATAACTGTTAAGGCTTTTGTTCAAAAATACGGGAGCATAAAAAGTGGATTAATTATGAGGCGTTTTTGTACACCCAATTAAATTTAATTAAATTGAGTTTTAATCACCTTCCTAAGATCACTTGTTGAAAATTGTTTTAATGATTATTTGAAAAAAATGAAAAATATTATGTCATAAGATTTAATTAAAATTGCAGCCCTAGTAATTTCAAAATAAATGGTAGGTGTACGCAATTAGTTATTAGTGAAAGCTAACATTGGTAGATACCCTTAGTTTATCGCAATAATCAGTAATTAGTAGATTTCAGTGGTAGTAATTACAGATTAGGAGTTATACTTTTTCCTTTGTCGAATGAAAATTGCAACAGTTCACTATAGTAATTAAAATTTTACTCTAGCGCTTTGCAAAATTCAGCTTTCATCACGGTAAATAACCTAACCTAACTAGGACCTAGGAGTACTAGTTTAGGCTAATATTACCATAAGAAATACATTATATGTTAACCTTAATTTAAAACACATGTTTTTACTTCAACTCTAATTTTTTGTTTTTTACATTATGAACAGACTTTTTTTAACTGATAAATGAAATTCAAACAGCATCTTTGAAATTAATATTTTTTATGATCTATACAAAACATTTATTTCGAAAATATACATTTTTTGAGCTTTTTTTACAATTGTCATATACTTCAACGTGCCTTGGTTTTACGAAAAGTTTTATAATGAAGTTTATTTTTAATTTATCTTTATCTATAAATACCAGAACGTACTCCTCTCTTCTGCATATTTTTTTTGAAATCATCAAAACCTTTCGCAGCCAGACAGAAAATTGTATGTATTAGGTATGTTTTTCATTTGTAGTGCGACTGGTGTGCTCTCGATGTTGATGTAATAGTTTTGCACGTTTTAGGCTCCGACAAATAACAGAGTTTTTTGAACGAAATGAAAAACATCCAAAATAAAGAAGAGTTTTTAGATTAGAGTCCATACTCAACATTTTTTTTGTTAAATTTTTCATTTTTAAACTTATCACATAATTTTCACACCATCGGAAATTTAGTCAAATCCACCAAAAAAATAACTAATTATTATTAAGTTTTGAATTAAAAACTCAGTTTGTTTAAAAATATCTTTTAGTCAGAACGTTAATTAAATGCATTTAAACAGAGTGAGGTTTTATTTCAAAACTTATTAGTAAACAATACAAATACTTTATTAGAGATAAAAATATTTATAAAGTGATCAGCCAGTTTCTTCCTTTATTTCTGAAACTCCAAAAAGTAACCAAAAATTGAAAAGTGTATAGTTAGCACAACAATTTAATTTATTTAATAGATTGTTAAGCCCTTTTTAGCTCAGAAGCAGCCTTATTTTGACAACCGAAATTCTCTGAACTAATTCTAAATTTATTATTATTACCAATACAAAAATTTTTGAAGAACTAATCGGTTTATCGAACTAGTCTGCTTAGTGGTTCAAAAATGGGTTAAAAAGACGTTTGAATTTTGGATTGATTTATTTATTTTTATTTGCAATTTTTTTCCAGAAAAGATATTATTTAAAATTTTTTTACAAAATATGATTTCTATTGCCTCTGTTTAAGATGTGGTAAAAACCTAGGTCGCTTATTTTTCTACTTTTTACAGATTTAGCTCTGAAATAAAAATTGTTGCTTACAAAAATAAGTTCGGATCCGTAGAAAATTTAGACACGCCATATATTTGAAAAAGTAAGGTAATTGGCGATTCAAATTAACTTTTACGATTACGTCAGTAGTGGGTCAGATGACAGTCATACAGCAACTAACCCACTTATGACGTCATTTCATTTGTTCCGCACCCTGTCGTAGAAGGGAGATCGCTTTACTTGAATTGCCAAATTAAAATCTACACCTACATAAGTATTGTAGAATTTTTAAATAAAAAAAGTGGAAATATTATTTTGTAATGCTCTATTATACTATTTTAGGTTAGACATAAAAACTACCTAGATTAGATTATATAGGAAGGCGATTGGCTGCAAATGAGCCTCACCGAACTGCGACCATTTTGATCTTTTGTTCAACTCTTACTCTAGTGGAGTCCTGGGATATCTAAATGCCTAATAAAGCTGATTAGATCCTTAGGAGGCAAAGCCTTGATTTCGTCTGGAATTAGAGTTGTCCAGCCGAAGTGATCAAATCTAGTGCGAGCTAATGCGTCGCATTCGCAAATGATGTGCTCCGAAGTTTCATCTTCTAGGTCACAGAATCTGCAAGTTTTAATTTTTGACTTGCCCATTTTATTGAGATGATACCTCAATGGGCAGTGTCCAGTTAAAAGGCCCGCAATGAGCCTCAGTTCGTTCCTGCTTAGGTCGAGAAGCTTTGTGGCTTTCTTGGGCGAGTATTCAATGAATTTCTTCGCCTGTCTTGACTGTATGACTCCAGTGGGACATTATACTATCCCTTTCCCACCGTATGATCTCCCGTAGATGTGTCTTGTTCAGCCCACAGAACGGTTCTGGACCACTCGGTGTAAGGTTTGAGGTCGATCTCGCTAACTCATCAACAATTTCGTTGCCTTCTATTCCCTATCACCCACATTAGGACAAGCTTGTTTCCTTTTGCCAGTTGCTTCAGGGATTGTCGACATTCCCAGGCCAATTTGGACTCAAGGGTGTGGGTGTTTAAAGTCCGAATCGTTGCCTGACTGTTGGTCAATATGTATATTTGTGCTCCTTTGAGTCTCCGTCGTAAGCACTCCTGGGCATATAACTCCACAACCAGAGTTTCTGCCTGCGTAGTGGTTGAGGAAGTTCCCATGAGTCCATATATGAGTCCATATACATATGTCTATACATGTTCCTCTATTGGATTTGGATTTAACGTGTGTTTTACCATTTGGCGGTCTTGGACAACCACTTCAAATGGAGTTTCAAAGTCAAAACTTCTCGGCATTCATTATATCCGATGGTTTTGTTATGAAGTTTGGTTCCAGAGAATCCAGAATATTCAAGTGGCCTTGCAGGTTTCCACTTTTAAGGTTTTTGTTTTGGGAAATTCTTAACGCAGCTAGCAGGCCCTCCTTCCGTACCTGTAGATGCAGTGGAGAAAGGTCCAGCTTTACCTCCAGGGCCGCCGAGGTTGTGGTACCCATAGCATTTTGGAAGAGTTTGGGGCATGTCCATATGGCAGCAGTAGCTTCGGAAATGGTTTTGTCGACATGTGGATTCCAAGACAACTTACTATCTAAGAGAACTCAGAGATATTTTGTCTATTTAGTTTAGGCGTTTGTAGGTTTAGTTTCCTCCGCCTCGTAAATGGAATGATGATGGTCTTATTTGGGTGAACGTTTAGTTCTTCCCCTTTGGACCAGTTGCTGATTATATTTAAGGCATTTTGCATCAGGGCTGATAAGGTCCCTTCATGTTTGCCTTTTATAATGACTGTTAAGTCGTCTACATATCCGAGCGCATCGTAGCCGTTGCTGTTCAGTCCCTCCAGAAGGTCGTCCATGACGATAGACCACAACATGGGTGATAATAAAAAACTACCTTACAAATTAAAAACGTCATAAAAATGCCTAATACATGCAAATACAATATTATTAAATTTCATTACACAGTAAAGAGCCATGATTATAACGTGGGATATTATAAAAGCTCAAAAATTTTATAAATTATTACTTTAATCAAAATCAAGTTCAATTATAGATCAAATACATACATAATTGTATAGTGGTCATAATATACTACGACACCAACCTCGATAATATATCAAATTAACGTAATAAAATAACTTTAAATTACCATCTATTAAAATTAAATAAGTTGACATTAAATAATTTATTACCAAAATGATTACTCGTGTTTGTATTTAATAATCGATAATTAGAGTATTTCTGAAGTCATAGGCATGAATTGTAATTATATTCATGATCTAAAATAAAATTCATATAATTTTGATTAATTCTGCTCTGCGTGTAATGCGTTTAGGGCTTTTAATTAAATCTATGCTCGCAATTTAATTTTTATTTTTGTTGCAGTATTTTTTATCCTGGGCATCGTTTATGAAGCCGAAGCTCAGCAGCAATACTTCCGCGTTTCACCACGCGACGTTAAAGTGTTGGAGGGAGGCGAGGCCATGTTGGAATGTGAAGTGGCCAATTTGGCTGGACAAGTGCAATGGACGAAGGATGGATTTGCTCTCGGTAAGATCTTTTTTATGACCTATATAATCCCTCCGTCATTCCGAAAGACCCCAAATTGGTACTATTATTGCGCGTTTTACAATAACTTCGTAGTCATTATTCCACATCAAGAAGCAAGACCACCGCTTCCTAATGTCCAACATGATAAATGTTAGTTTTAATTACTTTCAAAATAATGTTCGGTCTTTATAATAATTGATGAATAATTCTAGAAAATGCGACTTACAGCTTCCTCGTTATTAGAGAATTTGTATGAAAAGATGCTGCTGGTAGAAAATTTAAGACTCAATATTTGATCCCAGGTCGCTTTTCGCGATTTTAATAAAGACAAGACAATCTGAAATTTTATCGTCAAGTTCAAAGATGAAAGTATCTCCGACTCTTTGTGTCTGCGCCTTATGAGGTTTCTGAGGGAACAGCAAAATAATAGCGTACACCCAAAGATTGAAAATTTACGTTCTTTTTTCAACTTACTAAGCATTGATAATTAATCCCTCTGAAGCTGTTTCCAGAGTCGTAACCGACTTATTTCATCAATAAACGTCTAAATTATTTACTAAAATAAAATGAATTTCCTTGAACAAATACAATTCCATTTCTGAAGGGAAGGTATTATATTTTTTTTTCTTAACACAGGTTTTAAATCTGTTATCCCGGGTTTCCCGAGGTACACATATATTGGGGATCGTCGACATGGAGTCTACAATCTTCGCGTCAGCAATGCCTCTCTCGAGGATGATGCCGAGTACCAATGCCAGGTCGGACCCAACAGGATGCATAAAGCTATACGAGCCAATGCCAGGCTTAGCGTTGTATGTAAGTAAAAGCTTCTTTCCTATTTATATTTTACGATCAGGACTCGAATCGCTCGTTTAAGCGTATTTTCTCGCCTACCATCTTTGAAGGAAATTAGTTAATAAACTGATTTGAATTTAAATAGGAAAATTTATATCTAACACTATTAAATTGCTTAGTTCATAAAGTATTAATTAATATAACTACGTTAATACACGTGCTGCTCTAAAATTATAGATGAGAAAATCTTTATAATTGAAGAATCTTATCATTTAATAAAATTAATAGTATTTTAATTTCTTCCTTGAGAAAAAATTAGTATTTTTTACCTATTAAATATACCTTCGTAAATAACTACTTTTATCTCACCATCCATCCATTTAAAATATTATAACGGAATACCAAACAAAAAGACAGTTTTAATATCTCATATCAACGACCAATGTTTTTATTCGCAAAAGTTATATTTATTCTAAGGCAACCAAAGGGTATAGTAAATTCCAACATATACGTTATGGATATTTTTTGGCCTAACAACCACAATGACGAGTAAAAAAATGGTAATTTTAATGAACTCAAGAATTGGTAATACGAGTATATTATGATAATATATACCAGATTATTAAAACCCAGGCTATTTCTTCATATTTATGCATAATATTTTTTTGAAAAATAATTTATTATTTTTTTCACAATATTTTTAGTTTAAACATTAATCACTTTTATTTCCATTCCAATTAGTTGTATTTTTATTTTTATTAGAATTAACACTCCCAATAATTATGCAGCACTTTTTATTTTTGCCTCTTCCTGGATAATTTATTTAATTTTATACCATTTCGTAGGTAGGTACACAAAAATGCACTAATGATAAATATAGAATTAAGTCTTTTAATTATATAAAATGTTTATGACAGTCAAGTAAAAACTAAATGTAAAGGTTTCCAGTTTTTCTTCTTAAACGACTAATTAGAGATTACAAAAATATTAATAAATTAATTAGGTAATCAACAAAATTTTTAATAAGTAAAAAGTTTCTTCTTGTAGGAAATAACGAGTGATTAAATAGAATATTAAAACTTAACAGGACCCATTAAAAATTATTTGGAAAGGTAATTTTTATTAACCGTTCTGTTGGTTTTAAAAAGTTTTGTTTCGCTAAACAATACCATGCATTTCTACCCTAGAAATACGATTATTTCTAGCAGTACGTTTAAGTAACTTAGTATATTTTGCAAATATTTTCTTTTGTATATTTTATACAGGGTGTCCCAAGTCTAGTACAACCATGCCAAAAGATACAAGATGACAGAAAATTTGAAAGAAATTAATACGACTTAGGATGCGGGCGGGGTCCTTTCAAAATTTTGATATTTGGTCAGAATATTTCTATTATGTCCTCGATATCTTTACGCATGGTTGTACATAAGCCCTCGCAACATTGTCAGGGGCCTTTGGTAGAGCACCAATTTTTTTTTTAAAACATCAATTTGTGTATGGAAAAATAAGACTAGAAGATAATATTTTAATCTTCATAATTATCTAGAACCATCATATGTATATCAAATTAACCAATTTTTTATACACAAAAGTACAAAGTAAATAAACCATTTTCAATGAAGTAGTCAATATTTTAATATTTAGTAGGTATTTTTTGTATTAATTTTTGGAATCACATGCCAGGAGAATGAATTATATTTTAATAATGAAAATTCTGCTGTAAGTGACATTATGTTAAAACTGTCAAGATTTGAAAAGTTATTTTGACAATGTCATTTCAAAATACTCTAAGCATACAAGAGTGGGTACTTCTGGTTAGATTTTTCCAAATTGCCCATTTCTTCTTTGGTTATTAACTTAAAAAGATATTGTGAATAGATTGATAAATATTTTTCAGGTACGCTATCAAACGTCCCTGACAATTTATCGACACCGTATGCTCCAGGTTTTTGACACCCTGTAATTTTACTTTTTTTAATTTTAAATTTTTTTAATAATCAAAACACCATGAAGATTACATAAGTACATTAGAATTATAAATGACTCTTAAATTATTTATTAGGAGTAAGTATTATTTATAAATTAATTGGTTTAAAGTTTAAAGGATACTATAATTACAATTTGAGACATTTTTATTTTTTTCCAAAAACCTCCTGGAAACGAAATGCCAACAAGAATAAAAATATTTTTTTATTTTTTTAACATATTTTTTTCTACATTGCATGTGTTAGGCAGTATGTGGAAGTGACTCGATAATTTAGATTGATATTTTTATAAAGAACTATTTTATATCAGGTTTATACAGGGTGTCCCAGATTACCCGTACCATCCTTTATTTCAAAAACGCTTTCTCATACATTGCTGGGAAAAAATACCATCAAAAGGTGAACCTAAAGAATCTTTTAGTGTATTTTGTATGTTACGAATAAACCGAAAGTACCCGAAATCGAAAGTGACATTGTAATTTTAAATGGCAACCTTAGTCGAATGTGGTATTGTTGGAAATATATTTTCAAAAGAAATAACCTTTATTGAAATATTTTTAATATCTTGCCTAATTAACAAATTAAACGGAAAAATAAATGGAAGCAAGTGTAAACTCATATTTTTCAAATTTTTTTATTAATACTTAAAATAAAATACATAATCTAAAATAGCTGTTTATTTTTAACAAACGAAGCAAAAAATAAAAATATATAATGGTATAATTCTTTGTAAAACCATAAGTTCTTATAGTATAGTTTCCTTACACGTTTCCTGTAAGAACTTCCACTTAATAAATCTTAGTTGCCTCCACTCTCATCCATTACGGATGAATCTAGTGTTTTCATTTTTTAAAAATTCAAGAGACCACAGTTCAGTTATTTTAAATTATTTTTCGATCAATTTGTTAATTATGCAAAATATTAAAAAATATTTTAATAAAAGTTGCTTGTTTTTAAAAAGTCTTTTTAATAATACCACATTCGATCTATACACCGATATTTAAAATTTCAAAGTTATTTCCGATTTTGGGTAGGTGCAATCGGTTTGTTTTGGAAATTACGAATTACATCAAAAGATTCTTTAGGTTGTCTGTGGTAGTAAAAATTTTTATCCCAGCAATGTTCGATAAAGTTTTCTTAAAATAAAGGGCCGAAATGTGTGTTCTTAGACACCCTGTATATGTTGTTAGACATTTAGCTAAAATTTTAAATATTAGTTTAAGATTTTCCTCTTATATTTTTATTTATATTATAAAGCTCAGTATTTTCATATAGTCGTATCATGTGATTGATTTAGGCAGAGCTGAATTAAAAGCGATGTTAGCCTGAGGCTATTAAAAATTAAGGGCTAAAACGAATAATCCCAATTTTTCTTTTATTAATATCCAGTACGTAGACACTTCAGGGATATTAAAAAAAAATGTGAATTAAACTTTTTTTAGCATGAATTTTGCAAACCAACTTGTTTTTCTGTAAAGTTTGGCTTCTGTTATCTTGTTCGTTGAGTCTATGGCCATGTACGTACATTTCCGATGTGAATCGGTCACATTCGGGTATACTTTGTACGTCCTAGGAGTAGAAATGCAAATTCTTCTCAAGCGTTGTATTTTATGAATGTATAATATGAAACTTGACATTATTCAGAAAGGCTGTATTTTGGAAGGACTGAATTCTTGGAGGGATTTAGGTAATGTAGATTGTCTAATGATTTAATTGGGCTATTTTGAGTTGGTTGTAAATATTTCGTCAAATTCGGTTTGACTAACTTGTCCCCAAAAGGGTTCTAAATATATACATCATTTCGATTTTTATAAACAAGTTACATATTAAATTTTTAATAATATGTTGAATTTTCTAAAATTAGAAAGAGAGGTATGTTATATGATTATTTAGATATTGGGTGTTGTAGATAATTTATATTAGTGACTTTTGCAATTTGAGTGTTATTATTTATTAGTACTATTATATAAACGTCTACTTACCTATTACTCCCTCCGTCCAAAAATATGATATTACATTTTGAAAAAAAGATTGGAATTAACGAAAGGAGATTGTTTTAGTCTTCTTATATTATTATTTATAAATATGTGATTATGACGCAAAAAATAAACAAATTGAACACAAATATTCTGGCATATGTTAAAAATTACTCATAGATTTAAAAGAATTTAAGAGAAATTTGAACAAAGTTGTGTTGAAATGAACAGAAGAAGTTTCGAAAGAAAAGGATTAGACATTAACCATTGTAATAGTGTATTCCAAATAGAGTTAATTACCGTTAATCTTTGGAAATTCTTTATTCTAATAAGGTGATAAATTGTGAAAAATTAAGGATTTAAGTTGTTTTCCAGTAATTTTTGTATTATTCACTGTTATGCTACTGATGTATTATAATATTTCACAATAAAATCATTCTAATTTTTTAAATTAGAAATGTATATCTTGTTTTCGGACAAGAAATGAAATCAAAATATCTATGGTATTTCCGGACGAAGGGAGTACAAATTATCATATACAGGGTGTCCCGTTCGTGGTTCACCAAACGTCAAGGTTAGAAAGTAGAGCAAATTTTATTAAGAAAAAACCAAAAAAGTAGGGGTCCATCTTTTATGGTTTGAAAGTTTAGAAGGCTCTAGTGAGTGCATAAAAGGGGTTAGGGTTTCAAAAATTTTCATAATTTCTAGAGAATTTAACGAATTTTTAGAAAGTTAAAAAAACCACGCCCTTAATAGGTGGAGAAAATCTTTAAAAACTGCTAAAATACTATTTTTTCTGGATTTTTTTTCTTTTCGATTTTTTTAATACTTGATAAACGATTTGTGTTTTATCATTGTTACCAATGGAAAGAGGATACTTTCAGCTTTAATATTATTTTTTTTTAATATTTTTACTAAGTTTTTAAACAGCTATTGATCATTTACTGATTTCTGGCAAAAACGGGCTATGCTAAATTCAAACCCCTATAACTTTCAAACCATAAAAGATAGACCCCTACTTTTTTGGTTTTTTCGTGATAAAATTTGCTCTACTTTCTAACCTTGACGTTTTGTGAACCACGTATGGGACACCCTGTATTTACGTAGTCGTATTGATTGTAGGTACTTGTCCTCATTGTAATTTTAGTAACATCCGTTTTCATTACCTTGAGGGGTTTTTCAGTTGATCCGTAATAAAAGATTGCTGCATCATCCGCATACAAATTAACTTTTCCTATAAGCCCTATATTATTTATGTCATTTAAATTAAGAATAAATTACATCGGTCCCTACTGGGATCCTTAAGGAACACCAGTTTTTATTTCTTTTCTATCCTATTTTTCCAGACGCACAATGCTCATAAAAAGATTTTTACATAGTTGTTCAGGGGTATCTTGTATATGATTTGGGTATTTATAGAAGTGTAATGGAATAAATCCCACAATATAAAATTTTAGTTTAGTTTTTGCATTATTAAAATTATGAAATTGCCAGAGTATTGTTTGTAATGTAAAAATAAAAAGTATTAGATTGTATCCATTTGGTGGTGTCAGAAACGTTATTAACTAATACATCACGAGTACTGGTTGTCCCTGCAGGTGTAAACCCACAGAGGACATATTAAATTCATAGCCGTTACGTGATCTAATAAAGATTTAACGTTGACAACGCCACAACATTTATCTCGCGTCGCAGTGGACCATTCAAGCGCACAAACCCGATCCTCGATTCTGCATATATGTGGCCTAAATTCCATTACGCGAGTTTTACCACGCATAAGGTTATATCCCTTATTTTTTTATGAATATGCTCAAACCACTCTGCCAAAATCGCATGTAGTTTGGCGAGCGCAGATAAAACGATTAAAATCTTGGTCTATTCGACTGTAGTCTAAAAGTGCTCATAAATCTCCAGTTTTTAGTAGAAAACTAAACAAACCTAGACGTTGTATTGCTTTTGGGCTATAAATTTGGTTCTGGATTGCCATCTTCTCTGTGTTAAATTTACAACTGGTGACACAAAAAAAATTTGCTTTATCGTGTAGTGCAATTAGTAGCTACGATAGCAGCTTGACACATAATACGCGTTTAATACGCCCGGTAATGCTTACACAATAGCTCATTGTATTAAGTCCCCGTGGTTAAATTAGCGGAGTTTGGTTGAAACACGTGTACCGCTCTAATGCAGATTGTCTTCGTTGATTGCGGATTGTGTCCAGGTGTTAGCGGAATTGAATTATAGCGGTGTTGTGGGAATATGCCAAGAACTAAAACACGAATCCTGCATCATATACGACGTCTCTGATTCGTCCCCAGCGTCACGACATTAAGTGCGCTTGTCAAAAGCGAAAACACAAATAGTACTACACTCTAAGTGCACTTTTTTCATATTTAACAACAGCTTTTTTTCTGCAGTTCCAACGAAAGGAAAACACAATATATTTAAACTTGAAACAAAAACTCCAGCTACATAAAAACCAACTTACTTTGCAAAATTCATTCCATAGAGGAAACAAGTTTTTATATTTTTTTAATATTTTCAGTGTGAATGAAGCACTAGAGTTTTTTATTACTACGTTAAATTAGCCTCATAATCGAGAATTTATTGTGGAAAATAAAAAAAGCTGGAATGAAAAATCAGGATGATTGCCTTACATTTTCTGGTTACACAATTCTACTTAAGATAATACACAGTATAATTACCTTCCATGAATTAATTCTATCAAGTCAAAGTTGCATTATTATTGAGTTCCAAATACATATAATTATTATACTCATCATATTATGTTTTCCAGCTTAAAGCAAATCTGATATCAGTTTGAGTTAATATCTAAATTATTTCATCCGTTATTTCCTTAGTGCAATAGTTATTCCTCAAATTGAAATTCTCAATTACCAAATGACAAAGAATCAAATCATAGCATAATAATATAGTTATTGAGTTATAAAATAAAAGATTATTTATAACATTCTTTAAAGAACACAAAAAATTTAGCAATAATGTAAAAAATAATAAAATGAACAAATAATAGTTATTTATGCACCTAGGTAGTAAAGTGACTGATTTTAATCCCGACGATGTTTTGTTTCCCGAGGCAAAGCCGAGGGAAACAATCAGAGGAGGGATTAAATTCACTTTACTACCTCGGTGCATATAGAATTTTTTGCACTTTTTTAATAGGTAAAAGTTTCCACAATAATTTAATTATATGGCTATCGCTGTGACTAATATCGGTTGTCATCGGACGGCGACGGCTATTTTTATTCGCCCGTCATAATGATTTATACAGCAACTTTCATAAAATATAGATAATTGTAGATTAATATTATAATTATTGTAATTGATTTTATAAATTTAAAAAAATAATAATTAACTTCACAATAAATAAAGTAGGTAAGTTTTGATGCAGGAATAAAGTTTACCAAGTTTAAAAGATTTTGCCACATTTACAGATCTAACTAATTGATTGAATCGATTCTGTGTACACTTAAAACACCTTTAAATTTAAAATTTAGTATCAATCTATAAAATAATAAACCGAACATAATACAATCCCCGACCCCAGAATAAAAATCAAGTTCCGTTCCAAACCAAATCAAATAAATTTATTACAGATTACAGGACAGGTTAGAATTCGCTCAATATATTGGTGGTGTTTAGACTAGACTGAAGTTTGCAACGATTGTGATTTCGCGGCAAATTCAGACAAATTACAAGATTATGACTAATTTTAATTTTTAATGACAAGTTACGTGAGCGGGAGTAAAGTGATGACAAATGACGTGGGCGGGAGTAAAGTAATGACAAGACAGGGAGTAAAGTAAAATTTGACAAGAGACAGGAAATGTGACGTTTTAGTCTCTATCAATAAGGACTAAACTAGCTCATTATATATAGAAAGTGCAAAAATAAAATTATAGCATTATAAAATTAGACAAGATAGTTAATAATATAAAAAATTGGAATTAGATATACTATTCTAGCTGTAGTTAATTTCTAGGCTAGGTATTAAAACTTTGGATAGGTCAAAAGTTAACTTGATCCTACCTTCTGCGGCTTTTTGAGAGTATCGAAAATTTCGAGATTGTACTTTCCTAGGAACTTCCCGGCAAAAAATCTACTATTTTTTATTTTGTCCAATCCTTTTCAAGGCTATAATTTGCTATGTGTATTCTCATAAATCAATTTTTATTTACTTGTCTTTAAAAACAAAAAATATTTAACATTTTTGCTCTTATATTAGTTTTTCGAACTATTGGTAATTAGTAGCCCGGCGCATGCTTTAATAAATTTTATCTAAATTTATTATTATACAAAAAAACTCCAGAAAATACGAATAAAGTTGTTTTACATTTTTATGTGCAAGCGTGGAAAAAATTATTGTTAAATTGATTGTTCTGTTAGTAAAAAATACATAAACAACAAATAGCTAAGTAAAATCGATCGTCATTAAATTTTAATTCCACTGATTGATCCTATTATCTTTTTAATTGGTTGTGTTGTAATGAATCTGTAAAATCCTATTTTCAATGATGACAAATTTCTATAATCCATATTCCATATCAGGAATATTGCAATCCCTGGAAATTTTAATCCACTTATGGATAAAAAAATATTGAAATTTAAGAGTTAGCATTTAAGGAAGAATATAATTCCGTTTGTTACTTTTTGTTTATAAAATCTCACTAACTGCCGAAATAAAATTAGGTTTATCATGGAGTATGGATACAATAAGAGCTTGGATATTGACATTAGAAGTAATTAGTTAATATTTTAATATTTTATACATTTAATATTAAGAGAAAATCAGAAAACTTTTGTAGTTATGTATTTAATGAAAATTATTTTGTAAAATGTTAACTTTTATTTTAACTCTTTAATAATTAGACGATACTGCTGATTACTTCAAATAATAATACACTTATTATAAACAAACAAACACTTGATTATATTTAATTTAAATCGCTTCTTCCTAAAATTTATTGCAGACAATCCTTTTTATAAAAATACCTTTTTTAAATTTTTGATTCCAAATTCGAGATGATTGTTTTAATCCATATTAAATTGAATGATTTAAGTTACAAACACAATCTTTTACTTTAAAACCTTCTGGCTGTTTCGTATAAAACATTCCTAACATGAAAATAGTATTTTCTTCCTCTATGATTAAATTCCAGAATTTCCAATCTTCGTTTTGCAATCTATTTATATCTTAAGGATCACCAATAATAAATTTTTCTGCATTTAAAGATAACAAAATTTTAAATCTTCTAGATTTCTTTCAAAATCATTTTAGGTTTTAGTTTATTCTGAAACTCCTTAAGAAAATAAGCAGCAAATTTGAAATTCGCTTGATATTTGCGATTTTGGTCATAATTTATTTTCCAGTGGAGAATTTCTTTTTTTTTTGTACAGAGAGAAGAGTCTTGTGGCTACCAATTTCTTCTTTATTTGTTCTTATTTAAGTCAAACCAAATAGTCATATGGCAGCAGTAAATCGGGATCTTTACAAACGTATGCTTAGCGGCGTTTTGAAAAATTGTAAAAAATGTTTCCAACGCTAGCAATAAGTTAAGGTATAAATGAAGAGTGCATAGTTTAGTTTTTTGTTGTAAGTATATTTTAAAACTTTAACACAACTCTCCAAAAAATTCCTAAAATCTTACTTAATTTTTGGAGCTCTGTAAAAAGTTTAAAAATATACTTATTTTTATTCTCTTCTTCTATGACATCTGCTATTTCTTCTGCTGCGTTTCCATTTTCAAAAATATTTTAATAATTCATAGTTTTTTATTTACTTCTAAAATTTTATTCTCTTCTTCTATAACATCTTCCTCTTCAATTCTATATTCTACTAAGTTTCTATTTTCCACACCACACCAAATTATATTAAAATTATTCTCATTACAAACAACTCAACAACTGCATCAATGATATTAGTAACGAATCATACGTTTCCGTTAAAGTTAATAATACATGACAAATTATGTCACTTTCTTCAAGTTGCGCTCCTGTCGTTTTTAATTCACGAACAAGTTTATCAAAATACAAAAAATGATCTTCCCTTTTCTGATTTCCATTACATTTCAGTAACAACAATCATTTTCTTGGCAAGCTTTTCCGTTCAAAAGTAGTATTTAATGCATCAAAAATTTCTTTAACAAGTTTCTTTTCCAAATCAGCAATTCATTGAATTAATGCTATATGATTATAATAATTTCTTCTATAAAATTCTTCTTTTTTCTTTTCTATTCTTTCTCTTCTTTTCGTTCTTAAATTTCTTCTAAATTCATCTCTACATAATCTAACAAATGATCTTCCTCCAATACTACTTGCATTCTAAATTTCCAATCATTAAAATTAGTTCCGTTAAACAATGCAATTTTATAAAATTCCATTTCCATTCTGTTTTCTGTGTAATCTGTTATAGTTTATGTATTGAATGAAAATTATTTTATAAAATTTAAACGCTAATTTTAACACTTCTGGAATTCTGTGCAAATCTGTAAGGTCTTACAGAAAAAATCTGTAAGGTAACCACGGAAACCATCCATTACAACCCATATAATAAACCTCTCAGATTTTTCTTGTAAGGTCATTCAGATTTGCACATTTTATCAATTAAAACAAAAAATTGAGTCAACGTTTCAGAAGAAAATGTACTTGTATAGATACAAATGCTTTATTCATATTTGGTGCATGTAAGAAACATTAAGCTAAAGTAAATTAAACTAAGAAGTTAAACTAATGCAAGGCATAACGATGTATGCATTCACTTAAACTAACAAACTAAACTAGGGTGTGGCCGAGTTTTATCTCTTCGGTTGCGAACTCGCTGATTTACTACTTCCAAATTTATAGTTAGATTTCGCTCGCATGGCATTTTCATAATTTAAGAATATCTATGTGCATCATGTATTCCACTTGTATGCATTTCCAATTAGGAATTATTAGATCCAACGTTTGGTTACTACTATTCCTATGATTTTGCAAATTAAGTACTAACTAATTGAGTTTATCATGCTTGAAGTGTAGATAATATGGAACTGATGAAAATTGTTAAGAAAAATTGATTCAAACGTAAAATTAAAAAATATAGTAAAAATAAAAACTTTTATTTACAAAGTACATCACTTATTCCTTTATTAAAAAAAATATTTCGCTTGGCGATTCTTTCATGCTTTTTAATAAATATTTGTAAAAATTTAATTTAAATCTAGCTCATTTTATTGTGAACCTGTATTTCGTTACGAGATTTTTTGTAAGAACAACCAGCCTTCAGTTTCAGCATTTAATTTAACAAACCGATTTTAAGAATTTCATACAAATACTCCCTTTTTAACAAATTCTTTTATGCTCTCGCAATTTATTTCATTATTTTCATTCGCACGAACCTTCTTTCACAAGAAGTAATTACCCTACTCGCGACTGAGCGAATTGATTTAGCTTGCTTAACCGCAATCATAACTAGATTAAATCTTTTTGACCTTTTTAAACAAGACTCAATTGTGTCAGGTGTCGTACTCCAGACGGAATTTAAATTAATAATTTATTGGACCTTCTTATTTTGTATTTAAAATAAAAAAGGCTAGTCGAAAGATGAAGGAAATTTAATTTCAAAATAAGGGCAGTATCAAATTCCGCCACGTAATCCCAAACAACGGGACGTCCAAGACCCTAAATTTTAATCCTGTAGGCAAATTCCGCCAGGCCCGTTCCAGGTAATCGAGGGGAACTAACTATAACCTCACCAAATTACAATGTATATTTTAAAAATCTTTTCCGCATCAAAACGTATCAAACTCTACCCAAACCTAACCTAACCCGACCACCACAGAGTGTATTTTAAAAAACAATAACCTAAACGAATAAGTCATAAAGTTAGCTGTGTACCATTAAGATTATTATATATGTTACATTTTCCTATAAAAATTAAATTTAGTAAATAAATACAAATGTATTTTCTCAAATAAGGATCATCATTTTCATCCTTTCAGGTAGTAGTGTGTCGTACTTTTCCTTACCCCTTTGCTGTCAAAATTTCATGTCTGGCGGATTTTACCGCATCGTTAATCCTTTTACCTGATTATTGGCGCAGTTTGGAATCGCCCCAAAATAAAATAAATATTGAATATGTACTTTAGGGTGGTCCTTATATTTCGACTTTTGAATTATCACCACGGCACTTTGTCATTCGATTATATACATCTAAATATGAAAAAAAAAAATTCTTTTAATTTTTTGTTACGATTTAGAGGTCGCCACCAGTTGTCAAATTTTAATAAAAAGCGTTGTATGGTGCTTAAATGATGGTTTCACTAATGTTTCATTTAAGTGTTTATATCACATTTTAACAACAAGTGAAAAATTCTTCAAAGACTGGCAGAATCTAAAAAAAAATAAAGAACACAAGAATAAACGTTCGGAAACATTAAAGAAAAAAGAACAAAACTGGCAACAAACATTAGAAGATTTATTTGATATTGCTCAGCGTGATGGTTTAAATATTATAACTGTAGAAGACAAGCAGTTTTTATTAGTTCAGTGGACAGAAAAAGTTTAAACAAATGTAAAAAAATTAAAGAGACAGGAGAACGTCTTCAAAAATTGCGCGAAAATATCTCGGCTTTAACAGAAAAGTGCTCTTTTTCTTCATTGTCGTTTCTTTCGTCGTCGTCTACCGCCACCAGTGAAGAAGCAACTTCACATGATTCTGAAGGCATATCAAAATTGTCCAAAATGCAACCACCTCAAAAACGATCTCGAAATGATATTATTAACAACCAATTAGCTTCTAGTCTTGATGTCTCTAAATTGAGTGACAGAAAAGCAGCTATGGTCGTGACATCTACTTTGAAAAGTGCAGGATGTGATCCAAGAGTCTCTCAAAAGCGAATTTAAACCTAATTCGTCGTTAACAATCCATTGGGATGGCAAACTTATAGAAGATATTACTGGACATGAAACTGTAGATCGGCTCCCAATTTTGGTTTCAGGACACTATGTCCTGATACCAAAATTGATACCAAGTTGATCAACTTTTAGCAATTCCAAAATTGGAAAGTGGAACAAGTGAAGCATGTGCGTCAGCTGTCTACGAAACAATAAATTCATGGAATTTAAGCGATAAGGTAAAATGTTTTGACACTACTGCTGTAAATATCGGTTTAAGAACTGGTGTATGCGTTCTTTTGGAGCGAAAAATGGATAAAAATATGCTTGTTAAATGTTAAATTGTGTTTTCAGCTAGTCTAGTGGTCCTGTGATACAATTATTCAAAAGATTTAAGAAAATTCGGAACACAATTGACCAAAGCGACTACAAAACAATAACAGATAACGCCGTACAAACATCCTTGCAGAAGTGACCGCAAACAGGATTTCTTTTGCGGAAAAATAACTATAAGTACATCAACCTCGAGATGACTACAGGGAACTGTTGAATCTCACAATAATTTTCTTAGGAGGAAAGGGCGATTCATTTAGGAGACATGCTGGTCTACATCGAGCTAGATAAATGGGAATAGCCTTGTACTGTTTGAAAATTTATTTATTTAAACATCAGTTTAAACTAACGAAGAAGGACCAAAAAGCTGTGAAAGAAATATGCATTTTCACGGTGATAATATAAATAAAATATTGGTTTCAAGGCTCTACCGGATGGTCAGCACCAAGAAACGACTTACAATTACTGAAAGACCTTACAGCCCTTGAAAGCTTTAACAAACTTACTGTTGACCTGAAAAAAAATCTAAGTCATTTGCGGTATTTGTCGGAAGAGCTAGTTTGGTTTGCATTGTTCGATGACGAACTTTCAGTTCAAGAGAAGAAGAAAATGGTAGAAGCACTAAAATTTGAAGGCACAGAAGATTACTCAAACAGAATAAACCTTGATATCAAACATATCCACGAAAAAAATATAGAAAACTTCGTGAGTAGCAATTCCTTACGATTCTTCTTGATTCTGGGTATCTCATCAAATTTTTTGAGAGAGTATAGGAAAAAATACCCTAATTATAACAAGTCAACCCTTGTATCTTAAAAATAAATGATTCAAATATTTATATACTGTTTATATAATATCTTAATTTATAACAACAACAATAAGGTTGTATTTTTTATATCTTGAGTTATGAATAAAAGAATCCAACATATGTAGATATTTTGAGCTTTTATTTAAAATGCAAACCTTAGTAGCAACCCTTAAATGTCATTTAAAAAGTTTAAAAAAATTACTGAAATAGTTTCTTATGGTATATAATCAAATTATGTGGTGCCCAATGAAATTAAAGAAAAAAAATATTTTTCTTATGAATAAGGACCACACTAATGTACTTATTTTAAATCTGACGGCTTTTCAGTTCAATGAACCCTTATTTATATAAAAAATATGTACAGTTCGATCTAGAAATTAGGTATTCATCAGAATATTCATTAATCTAAAATGTTGCGAATGTTTATTTAGATTAAACTGCTATTACACAACCAGAATTTTGTAAGTACATTTGGTAGATAGATTAATTCAGTAGTGGCTATTGGCTATATTTCTTTTTAATCACCCTTTAATTTGATTATATCATTTATTGAAGTGCTTGCAAGCAATAAATTGGGTATATTTATTCAAGTTCGATTTAATTGTTTAAACTTCAATTGCAGGAAAGCAATTAAAATTAAATTTTGCGAAAATTAAAAGTCATCTGAGTTTAGTAAATAGATCCGATTTTTATTTAAATTTTAACGACCTCGTTTAAAGTTTGCTTGCTGCAACAAAACCAATCAAAGCTGAATGTGGATCGAATGCAAGTTAAGCAATTAATTTTTAACTGTCGTACTCGATAAAATTAATTGTAAAAATAGTTAAATTAAATTTAATTGTCATAAATATTGGAAGTCTTCCCCTAGGTACTTTTTTGTTCTTTCAGATGGAAATTAATACGTTGAGCACACAAACTTAAGGCTTTGTTAGGACAAAATTCTAAGAATGTTTCAAATAAGGGTACCGGGATGACTGAAATTCCATCAGTGCACACCTACAAAAGGATAATATGTCATGTTGTACATACTTTTAAATACTAAATTCAAAACAACACGCGTTTTATATTCAATAAAGCAGTTAATTTGATTTGTATATTGAAAATTAAATAATATTGCTTTGCTTTAATTGAAATCAGAAAGGTAATTTTAGATAGGATTATTGGATGCAATATGAGCACTTAAAGTAACAAGATTAATTAAAACTTCCGCTGCGAGTTTATATAATTCTAAATTATTTTCCTTTTTGCTTTAAATTTCTCTTTTATATATTATAGTCTTTTGATATTTGAGATATTATACGCTGAACTTTGTTTATAGTTTCGTATAACTTGCAAAAACTCGCTTTGTTCTTACAAGCATTGGATTACATGCAACAAAATATTAAACGATTTCGTGTTTTAATTACGTTTTTGTGAAATATTGATAGGAAACTGTAATCATTAAAGGCAAAAATAAAAAAAAAAAATACGATGGTGTTAAAATCATTTTAAAACTATCAGATAACATAATTAAAAGTTTTTAAATTGTTTAGTTGTTTAAAACTATCTATAATTGACACTGCAATGTGTTTTAGTGAATATTGTAAAAATAACTATCGCATTTTTTCAAAACTTGTATTACCTACACTCTTCGAAACGAAATAAATGTAAAAAAACACTTTTTTTATTTTTGTTTCAGTTAATTTCGCATCAAGTTGGTACTTTTATAAGATAAGCCGTTTGTTTGCTTTAATTCATCCCAAGCCGAGCGAAAGTGCCCTTGTAATCATTTCTTTTCATTTCAATTTGTTAAATTTAATTACACCACGAAAAATAAAGAAAGATTTTAATGAAAAGGCCGCAGTGCATTAGAGTTTTCATTAAATATTCAAAAGCTTATTTTCAAATAACTACTCTTGCTTTTTACCCGCAACATTCAAAATGCAAATCTTTTAGTTAATCCCAAAAACTTTTGATATTATTATTATTTTTGTATAACGACTCATTAAAAAGTTTTCAAATAAACCGTGTAAACCCTTTAAAGCAGTAATTCCAAAATCAAGTAGGGATCTTGAAAAATTAATTATTTTGTAAACTTTACTTTGCGGATATATTTATTTTTAAGGAAAAAAACCAATCCCATAATATCGATCGAAAATTAAATTTCCTTTTTCAAAAAAAAAAGTATCAAAAGCTAATAAAATAAATAAATTTTCAGTTATTACAAAAGTTGGCACTAAAAATTTATTAAAATGTGAATTTTCATATTATGCGATGTTTATGACTTAATGGTTGTGACATGAAAGCATTCTAGCGTAATTATAAAGGAAAAATGTTGGGGTATTTTTTAGTGAAATGAAGGTTGCTAAAAAAAGGTGGTGTGAGGGTTAACGGAAGAAAATAAAGGTGGATGGGAAGTTAGTTTTACGGGCAGTGTGTTCAATTCCGGATGAAACTACGTTTGGCTTCGGGCCAGGGGACGTGTTCATGCCCGGATCCCCTCCGGTCAACTATAGGACGTCCTCTTTATTAGCTATAACGAAACTAAATGTAGCCAGATGCGAGTCATCTTCTGGATATGAGAATATAATATAATTATATTAGTTATCCCTCCATGTTGTTAACTGGGTTGGTGATGCTTGAAGCCCACGTTGTTTCAGCTATATTAACTCTGCTTAATATTGGCTGTAAACTGTTTGGTTTTATGGCTTCTTATATTTTAAAATCGCTGGAGGGTACTAATTTCACGCATGTCCATCACTTCTTATATTTATCTTTTGCCGATATAGCACTACTCATGGACCTGGATCTACGTGCGCCCAATCCCAAATCACCTCAACTTTATTGGTTTATAGTTTCTACATCTAAGGCATTGTCTTTATCTTTACATAGGCCTACGCCATCTCTAGTCCACCTAACCCAGTTAAGTGAGATGCGAGGAATACGTGCGTCCAATACACAAAACTGGACTCCCATTCTTATTAACAGTGCCGCCAGGACCCAGGACCTTTTCCACGATTTAGACCTGCGGTCGCGTGACAGGACGCCTGCCACTTTGCTTCGTGATAAAGTGGTTATTAAATTTGAATCAGGAAGCAACCCCGGAAAACTTTCACCGAATCTTAATTTTTTTTCTCTTCCCAACTTCCATCGGCTCAGTTTGATTTACTTTATTTAAGTAGTTTTTTTGTATTCTACGTGCCTCCAACAACTTCATCCCAACTTCATTCTAACCACATCGAATTTTAAAGCACACGATATATGTATAAAAAGAGAAAAGGGACAAAGTTTTTATTTTTTAATTTCATTTATTTATTTTGTGTAAACATACCATGCACTTTTCGAATATCTTAAAGATTACTTCCACTCGGAAAAACATGTTATTAATGTTGATTGTTGGCGATTTTAATATTTCCAACGATTTCAGCTACTAAAGATAGCTTGCTAGTAATTCTTGAAAACTTCGTAAGTTTTTGGGATTTTCGTCAACAACCACAATAATCGGTTATTGGACCTTATCATTATCTCTAAGAGATTGTGTAGTTATGCACGATTATGATCCGATGGTTCGTGAAGATGTGCATCACCCTGCATCGAATATAAACATCAAGATTGGGGATATATTGCCAAACGTTTATACCGGTAAGAATGAATATTCGTTTAAATTCAAAGCTAACAATTCTGATAGTGCTTGTGAAATTCTTTATGGGAAGATTTATAATTTTTTAGATCTATATTTTCAAAAATCTAAATCCATCTACAATACCACTCATAATGATCCTGCTTGGTTTAGTTACACGATATTAAGAAGAAAATTAATTACAAGAACAAATACCTTAGAAGATACAAGTCAACTTTGGCAAAAGATAATAAAGCTAAGTTTACTAGAACTCGTCACTCGTCTTGATGTAAAAACTTCCACCAAACATGCTATAACAAGTTTCATTCGTGATTTTGAAAAGAATATTAATAATGGCCCAAAAGCATTTTGGTCTTTTATTAATAAATACTTGGTGGCCCGCGGCAGACGCATGGATTTGAAAAAGTCATTGCTATCTTCCTAACAGTCCTAGAATACTGAAAGTGGGGTGATTCGAAACAGGAGGATGGGAAATTTATGTTCCATGCTGATTTAGTCGTTATAATGGAGTGGTCTTTTTACAACGTGTTTTTTGTGTGCAGACCTATTTTTCGAACGCCTCACAAGATGTGTCAATAAACAAAATATGCGCTACTGGAGTCATACGAATTCCAGGGAGCTCCAGAAGAGGCCCCTGCACTCCGCCAAGTATGGTGTGCAGTATGGTGTGCAATTTCAAGAATTGGGATCATCGGCCCTTACTTTTTTGAGAAAAATAATCGAGCGGTTACAGTCACTTCTGCACGTTACCTGACCATGATCCAGGATTTTTTCTTGCCTCAATTGGAAGGGATGGAAACAAAAGACGTTTGGTTTAAGCAAGACGGAACTACAGCCTACACAGCAAGGGTTTGCATGGACTTTTTGCGACACAGATTCCCAGGGCGCCTCATCTGCCTGAGAGGCCATTTCAACTGGCCGGCGCGCTCTCCTGATTCAACCCCTTGTGATTTTTTCTGTGGGTATACCTAAAATGCCGGGACTACAACAATCGTACCAAAACCCTGGAAGCTCTCAAAAACAACATTCGAGTCCAAATCGCCGAAATTCTCGCGTCAATGCTATAAAGAGTGCTCGAGAATTTTAGAAATAGGCTTACTCAGTGTTTGGAGTGTGAGGGGCGCCACTTGGGGGACACATTGTTCAAAACCGTGTAAACTTGAATTTTCCATGTTAATAAATCAGTAAAAAAATAAAAAAAAAATGATCATTTCGTACCAGTCTGTGTTTTATTGCATTTTCAAATCCATGCGTCTGCCGTGGGCCACCCTGTATATAAATTAAACCAGTATTCCTGGTGTAATGATTTTTTATGAAAAGTTCTTTCTAATCCTAAAGCTATTGTGAATGTTTTTTCTCACTATTGGAAAACCTTAAAACCCACTTTTGTGATTATGTGATCTTTTAACATTCAGTGAATTTATATGAGTAAACTTGTACCAGAATTGACTAATGTTCCTTCATTTATATTAAAAGATTGTTCAATGGTGTTAAGTAAACAAAAAACATTTATATTTAACCTCATGCTAAAATCTGGTAGATTTCCAGCTATTTGGAAGCAGTTCAAGATTTATCCTCTATTCAAAAATGGCTGTAGCCAAAAATGAGTGGCTATTTATCAGCATGGATTTATCAAAAATCGATCTACAAGATCTAATTTATTTGTCATTACGCAATGTATTTCGGCTAATTTAGATTCACGTACTCCAGTGAATGTAATATAGGTATACTGATCTTACAAAGACATTCGATCGTATTAGTCATTCTAAACTCACAGTATAGTTCGTATCATTTCATTATATCTTTGTGATCGTCCTCAAAAAATTATTTACAATGGATGCAGCTTCAAGATTTACACTTCCAAAAGTGGTGTGCCACGAGGATCCACATTAGGGCCACTTTTCTTTCTGACTTTCATTAATGGTGTCTGATCTCGTTGAAGCTATTTTATGCTGATGATTTAAAACTATTAAGCATATTTCAACATCTCAATGACTGTCTTGAACTACAGGATGAAATCAATAGACTCGTGGAATGGTGTCGCGCAAATGAACTTTCGGGTTTTATCCTTTATCGTAATTGGGAATTTTTAGATTCCGCTCGCCCTCTGATGGCAAAATATGAACTTCTATATTCGGTACTTCCTCTTTTGATTTAACGCATTGTTACATATTGTTTAGCGTTACTGAAGCTTTAAATAATAAATCTATCTGAGTTTTGTTGAATGTCTAGTTTAAGGTAGAAGCATAGGTACAAGAATGCATTTTAAACACAATTTTTGACACTGACAAGTACCGAATATCCTCCATTTATAGCGCCATCTATACGTAGTTAAAATTCACAATAGTAATCCAATTCAATTTGACTAAAAGTATATCTAATCAATTGTTAAGTAGGTTAGCATAATTTATGGCTTTTGTGTTTTATTTGATAGCAAACTGATTTTTGACAACCATAATTTGGAAATCTCGAAAGATTTTTATAAGATGTTGGGATTCATTATACGCAATACCAAGAGTTTTAATTCTCTCCATACTTTGTATACTTTGTTTAATGCTTTTATTTTAAGAGCACTCTTTCCTAAACCGTGTGTTCAAAATCGTCTTCCTCAAAATAAGTTATATCCTTTTAGAACTAGTACCCTATAATAATACAAACAATTTTAAAAGCAATACATATCTTGCCACCCCTCTCCACCGTCCACAAACTGAATAAAATCCAATAAACAAAATTTTATGTGCAAAACGACATGCAGCACTTTTATTATTTAATCAATTATCAGAAAAAAATACTTAAATGTAGATAAATGTATGTTCTACAAAACGGCGCAACCCGATTTTCAATATTTCAAAAAGTTCCGCTACAATATTCCAATAAAAATTGCATAAAAACGCCATTTTTAAACAAGAACTATAAAATATGTGTAATTTTTTTAAAAGCTTTGTGCCACTTTGTAGATTAATTATTTATCGCATTTTTAAATTCTTAAAAAATTATTTTAAAATAATAATTTATAAGGGCTGGAGAATTCTTCCAGTAAACCTGAAAATAGCCTTTACAATGTTAAGGAAGGAATGCTCTTAAATAAAATTAATTATGGCTGTGTTATAGGCTCTCGTATGTATTTAAAATATATAATACATTTATATTCAGAAAAGGTTCTTAAAATATTGCTACATCTTTAAGGACAAAAATGTCCTGATTGGAATATTTAGTACTCGGATTTACTGTCAGAATTTGAATTTATATCTGTTCAGTATCGCCATAAGATAATTTCAGTCTATTATTTATTAAAAATTAGTTAATAACATCATCTGTCTTCTAAAATTGATTGTTCTTACATATTATATTATGTTATTTTTTTAACTTGCCATTAGGGCTGTTGAGGTAATAAAGTCATTATTATTATTAAATTTCAATTTAAAAGAAATACATTGCTTCATATTTGGCCTAAGGTACAAAGAAACCAAAACCTGTAGCTAGATATCCTTACATATACTTTTGGATTTGCTCTCCCTAAAAGTTTTACTAGTTTTTAGAACTTATTCGTCTGATCGTGATCTAACTTTTGTGTACCAAGAAAAAGATATTTTTGATAAGATCTACTGGAAAAAAATATGACTAAAACTGTAAATATCAAGCGAATTTTAAAGTAAAGTGCCTAAATTTACTGAATATCCTTTAAGAGTGTCATTTTTTTAAGTTAACCCTTTCAGTCCCGACCCAGTGACAAATAGATGTATTACCTATAATTTTTTCTGCAAATATGTCTAATGATACTATTATTATTTTGAAAGAAACTAGTTATGCTTAAATCAGATAAAAATACAAATGGTTCTACATTATACATATAAGGTTCTAAAGATAAAAAGTTAAACACCCTGTATAGTCTTTGGGAAAGCCTTAAAACAAAAACTAACAAGCGATTACTGTTTTTACGCTTAGTAGAAATTGAGCAATAATCTTAATACTCGAAAAATAGTTTTCAACTGGAATTTAATCAACTTTGGGTATTCATTCCGCATTTTAAATTCTGACAAAAGTGGATTTATCAAAATTTAAGTCCAGAGCTTAAATCCATTTGTAAAATGTTATAATTTAGTAAAAATGTATTGGTATAAATATTTCTGGTTTATTTATCCATAATGTTTATCTCAAGAAAACCATGTTACAGGATTAGGGTAACGATCTCAGTTGTCTGAAAATAGAATTTTTATGAATTAATTGCAGCCATTGTTTTCCATTATTTTATTATTACGCATACATCAGGAAAAACGTGAGAGAAATTAATTTAACTCTATATTTCAGCCCCTCCATCATCAGTGGAAATATTAGATCACCCTTCAAATTCAAAAATAGAGATCAAAGAAAATCAAGAATTCCACTTGGAATGTAGGGTGCGAAATGCAAAGCCAGCCGCTAAAATTGTTTGGTACAGGGGCAACGTAGAGCTGAATATACGTAAGTTTGAATTATTGTTGTTAGTTAAGTTACGTGAAAGCATGTTTTATTTTACAGCTAGCAGGGATGATCAAACAATAGAAGTGCCTAGCACAAGCAATCATCGTAAAATAACGCGTTACGATACACACTCCCGTATCTCCCTGAAGCCTACAGCAGAGGACGATTATGCAGATTATACCTGCGAAGCAAGACATGAAGCGTTATCGCAGGATATGTCCATGAGAACGACCGTGCAGCTGAGTGTATTATGTAAGTATTTTTTTATAATAAAGAAACATTATTTTTTCCTAAAAGTAATTCCGTGCATTTTATGGTACATAGATTCTTTGATAATACGCAATGTCTAAAGCACATACTCGTAAGATTAAAAAGGATTTATATTGAAAATACTCCACTGTGTAAAAACAATCTGTAATCGATTTGGGAACAAGGTTGAAACTATAGTTCTCTTGCTTCCAAATTGAAATTGAAACTATTTGTTTGAGACACACAAATCCTCATTTCTCGTAAATTTTATTATCATAGATCCTCCCGGACATCCTTACATCGAAGGTTATACCGAAGGAGAAACGATACGCAGAGGACAGACTGTAGAATTGATATGCAGAAGTCGAGGGGGCAATCCACCTGCCCAATTAATTTGGTACAAGAACGGAGAGCAGATACGAATGGCTTACAGGACAGCTGGTCGCGTTTCGGAAAATGTCTACACTTTCACGGCAGATGCTAGCGATAATAAAGCGAGATACAAGTGTGAAGCAAGCAATGTGATGTCAAAAGCACCTTTAAAAGCTGAGATAGATATGAGCGTTTTATGTAAGTTTAATGACACTTTAATGAAATCCAGTGTTATTTGATTGATTTTTTAGTTTCTCCTGCGCACGTTACTATTTCCGGTCCAACAGAAGCGCGTGTTGGTGATCCAGTACCATTAACTTGTACAACGGCAAATAGTAATCCTCCTGCTGAAATTAAGTGGATGGTGGCCGGAAGACAAGTCCGTAACGCCACATCAAGAACCGTCGTTTCTCCTGAAGGAGGCTGGATAACTACATCCAATATCACCGCTGTCGTCGAACCTAATAGAAGAAGTTTGGTCGTTATCTGTCATGGATTAAACATGCAACTCACCGAAAACGTCGTCTCCACGCACACAATCAACGTACTCTGTAAGAAAAAGTTCTTTTCCAACTTTTTTAATTAAAACTTAATTATTATTATTATAATTTCAAACTTAAATTTTGTTTTTATCTATATTTAGATCCTCCAAGTGCGCCGTTTATTCACGGTTACACGCAAGGCCAAAGCATCGCTGCCGGCACTGTGCAGAAAATGTCTTGCACGTCTTCTGGAGGAAATCCTTTGGCTACACTTACGTGGTATAAGAATGATAAGAAAATACATTCTACTGTGAAAACTACTGATAAATCAGTCACTGCTGAAATCACAATTCTAGCTAACGTGACTGATAATGAAGCACGTTATAGGTGCGAGGCGGCGAATTCAGCTACCGAAATTCCTTTATTCGAAACTATCACTATGAGCGTGCACTGTAAGTATTTCTAATTTACTAAATTTAAAAATAATTTATAATGAGAAACAATTTCATTTATAGTTTATTACTCGTAAAATATTTTTAAAATCCTCCTTTAAAAGAGAAAATGAAATTTTTATTGAACTTTTCTCATTCTTTAAATTGTTTGATCGATTAGTTTTAAAACCTAAAATTTTACTTAGTTGATGAAATTTTTGTAAAAGAAACACTGTCATAAGAATAGCTTCTTCCTTCTCCAAAATCATAATATGATCATCAAAATCTAAAGTACTTTTTTGGTGATGGAATCAATATTGCAAATACAAATTTAGTGTTGACCACGACATATCTATTTAGAGCCATTGCAACCATGTTCTTGTTACAGTTGCTCCTGAAACAGTAAAAATTCGTAAAGATCCCGTTGAATTAAAACCAAACGAAGAAGCTACTCTCACATGTGATGCAAGTTCCAGCAATCCTCCCGCTAAACTTTCCTGGTGGCGGGAAGGTATTCCTGTATTAGGTGTACACAACACTACAAAAGCTGGATTACACGGAGGAAAAGTATCTAGTCTGGATTTAAAATTAAACATTACTGAGCAAATGAATGGAATTGTGTACACCTGTCAAGCCATGAATGAAGCATTGCAAAGATCAGTACATGATGCTATTACACTCCAAGTTTTGTATAAACCTGTATTTGATGACGATAATGAAAAGGTTGTTACTGGGGTAGAGAATGAGCCCTTGATAATTTCGTTAAAAGCACATGGTAATCCTCCAAATATAGCTTATACTTGGACTAAAGATGGGTTACCAATTACTCAAGTTTCTGAAAGTAACACAGGCATGGAGAGGATAATTTCAGATGGTGGGGTACTGAATATTACGAAATTGAGTAGACATGATGCTGGGGTTTATAGTTGCGAAGGAATTAACTCACAAGGAAGTTCTGTAGCACACCTTAATATATCTATACAATGTAAGTTTTAATAAATAGCCATACTTTTCGTTAAATTTTTGAACTTATATGATACAATACCTTATTCTTTTTTAACTCCTAATTTTATTTTTTTTGTTTTATAGTTCCTGCATCAATAGTAGCTACAAGCGACAATGTGATTGTTAATCCTAAAGAAGATGCAACTTTGTCTTGTACAGCTGAAGGAAATCCACTTAGTGATGATACAATCAGTTGGAAAAGAGATGATTTTCCTGATTTTATTGCTAGAACCTCCACAATGTATGATAAAAATGGAACCTCTTATTTGAGGATATCTGGTGTTACAAGAGATGACTTAGGTGCATTCAAATGTATTGTTAGTAATGGTGTAGGAAATAGTTCAACTAAAGATGTCATGCTAATAGTCAAACGTAAGTTTAAAAAATCACTTATGGATACTTGTGGAAACAACTTTTTAATTGTAAAGTTTGATTTAGAATTTGTACTATAACTCATGTTTTGATTTATAGATAAACCAGAGGTAGATAAATCTCCGATTTATATGAAGTTTGCAAGTGATGCAGGAGAAATGGCAAAGATTATTTGCAGAAGTTCAGCATCACCATTGGCAAGATATACTTGGTCCAGATTGGGTTCCCCCATTACTGCCAACACCACAGGAAAATATTTTACAACTTATAAACAGGTACTTATGAGTTTAATGTTTTACCATTCATATTAATATTTGGCGTGAAAGTGATTATTCAGTTTTATTGTAGGCTTAATTTCAAGTAGTTAAAAGTAATTGTAACATGATTTTTTTGTTTTATTATAGATTGATGCATTAACATCAGAATCTGTACTTATAATAACTCACGTCACAAGTTCAGATTATGGTAACTACGAATGTGTAGCTAAAAATGAACTTGGATTTGCAACAAACTCGCCGCGCTTGGAAGTTACCTCGGCTCCGGATACTCCTTCATTATTACAAGTTTTGAATGTTACTCACAATAGTGTAACTTTGGGATGGACTCCTGGATTTGATGGTGGCATGAAGCCAAGTTATCGTATTAGATACCGCGAAGTATCTGAAAGTGCTTACAAGTATGAAGATGTTGTTACAAATAATGTAACTCACTTTACTGTAAAAGGACTGGAAATCGGAACGGGTTACATCTTCTCGATAATGGCAATGAATAAGCTCGGAAATAGTAAATATATGCCTGACATTGTTAGTGCTAAAACATCAAGTAAGTAATTTTAATATTATTACAAAAACAAGTAAAAATATTAGTTCTAGTACTTACCAATTAACAAATTTTGGGTGATTTTTGTTTAGATTAATGTTTTCTTACTAATTAAACTAACTCTCAATTTTCTCTTCTTAACTTAAACAGACAAAATTCCTCCTTCGTATCACTCTCCTAGTTTGGATGAAAAGAATTATAAAGACTTACCTGGTGTGCTGATGATTATCTGTACGGTGGTTGGAACTCTAATAATTGTTATGAATGTCCTTATAATTGGTTGCTGCTTGCATCGTCGATCGAAAAAGCGTTTATCAGGTAATTTTTTTATTTTACAGCTTTTGGCGATCATGTTGAAAAAATTATACCAGAAGATTTGCTTGATAAACAAGACCTACCTCGCATTGTCATTATTAGCGTTTCTATAATCGGCGTCATATTAGTCCTCATCAACATTGCACTAGTTGCTGGTTGTGTCATTAAAAAGAGGGCCAAAAGAATAAGAGGTTTGTTTTATATGCCTAATTTTTTAATATGTATTTATTGAACTGCAATGTCTTGACAATCTCTAAACTCTTAGAGCATTTGATGCTCTTTTTTGTAAACTTGTTCTTTGTGTGGAACTAAATTTACCTGGCCACCCTGATCGGCCTAATACGATTTTACTTTAATGCAATTTTATTTATTTTGTTTCCTTTTAATTTTAGAACAAGGTAATCAAAATAGCAAATCTGCAACAATAGAAATGTATGCACCTAGCAGCTACAACGACACAGTGACAGGTGAAACTCTCTCATCTGTTAGTGAGAAAAGTGAAACTTACAGCAACGAAGGTTCTAACCATGATTATGTGGTAAGTTCTTGACTTTTCGTAGTCCTCAAAGGAACCTCCTCTTAATTTATTCCAAATATTGTTAGGTCTATCTTCAATTTTTTGATACTAGCAGGATACGATTCATAATTACAGAATCGTTATGATTATGGTTACAAGATACGAGTACAATAAAGAAAATATTAGTAGATACATTTAGAAAATAGTTTAAATGCCTAATTTTTTATAGGATGAGGGTCGTAAACAAGCTGCTAGCACATATTTAATGGATCAACAAGATTACACCTCATATCCAGTCTGTCCAGGTTACGAAATGCAATTACAACCAAACATGGCACACAAAACACACACACTTCCACACCCACATCACCACCATCAACACCATGTAATAGATAGATCAAGAGCACGTGATGATCAATCTTTAGGTTACCATGGAAATCTTTCAGGTATACTTTTACTCAATAATAAAATGCACTGAGATTACATATTTCTCGTTTTATAGCAAAATCGTCTTACGTGAGTGCACCATCTCCGGCGCCTCCAGCTGACGGTTCTTACTTCAACATGTCCGATAGATATTTATCGTACCCTCCTCCATTGGATTTTCAGAACCCGCCGCCAATTCCAGCACATCCGCACTTGGTCCACATGACTCCGGCAACTCCTCCACTACCTTCGAATGGGTCGCTTTTGCGCCATCAGCGTACAGCAGTCCCACCACCGGATGTTCTACATAATACCAGTCAAAATGCTCAAATTCTTCAAGCGCAAACTTTAAATCAGAAACGCGAATTGAGTAGTTTTGGTAATGGTTACAGTGTTAATGAACAGGAAGGACATCTTGTATGAAATCAGGAGGACATTTTGTATATCTTGTAAAAAGTTAAATTTTGTGCTTACTAAAAATGACAAGAAATAAGACTGATTTTTATCTAAAAAAGTGTTTATTTGTAATTCGCCTGCAAATGATAAATCTCAAGAGGACAGACAATATTGTTGTTAAAATTAAAAACTAAAGTGTTGTTATATAAATGCACGTGACAAACCTTTAAAGAAATATTATTACTGACAAAATAAAAAGGCTGAATATATTATTTGCCGTTTTAAATAAAATTTAAACGATATATATGTCCTTGCTAATTTTTAAGATTTTTGCTCAAAAATACCAAATAATAAATAGTTTTTTTGGTGTTTAGGTAGCTGTTTCACAAAATAATTAAAATAACAATTGTAATAAAGAAATAACAAATATTAATTTCTTATAATTAACAATCACAATTAAAATAACAAACATAAAATCTTATTTAAAAAAAAAGTGCTTATTTTATGTTTCTAAAATATTAATTATAAAAATGATAAATAATGTGATGATTGTAAATATTTTTTTAGAATACTCAATAAGTATATTTAATTTAGTTATTTAAATTCAAGAATACTAATTTAATATTAATTTTCTTTTTTTGTTTAATTTACTAGTCCAAACGAACAACCAAAGTTTATATAAACGAAAAACATCTCATTTAAAATTTTCGTCGTTTAGTTTTTATGAATAGTCGTTTCTTTTTGTACATTTTTGTATTATTTAATTAGTTGTATTTATTTTAATTGACTTAACATATTTTTTATAATTATTATAATAAATGTTTTTATTTAATTTAATTTTGTTTTATTTTTATTTTGCGGACAAATAGGGTAAAAATTAAATGTGTTACTGATATTTAAAGAAAATATGTATAACCTCGCCCTAAAACATCATTAAAAAATCTGTAGAGAACAATCAAATTTAATTTATTACCTGTAAAGGTGATAATTGTAAATATTGTATAAATTATGAGATATATTGATTGAAACTAATACCTTCCAATTTTTGCATAATAAAAAATTGTCATTTTAGATGTGGTTAAAGTGCCTTTAATAATAAATTAAATTAATTGAAAAGATATAATAATAACAATCTGCCATGTGTTTTATTAATAGAAAGATGTTTTTATTTTTTCCTTTCTAAATATATATTATAAATCAGCCAAAAAAATTTCTTTTTATAAATAAAAGTGTGAGACTTGATGTCGAAGGGAAGTTTTTAAAATTTTAATTATTGTTATGAAGAATTGTGTATGTATGAATGCTCACTGTATATTTAAAAAATAAACTGTTAAATTGTCCAGTCAATATTTATAAATATAAACACTGAATGTCGGTTCATCTCATTATGTATATTGTTAAAATATGACTATTAAAAAGGCTCATATTAATAAAAAAATGTCTCAAAATAATAACGCATTTTGCCAATTTCCCCTTTTATTATTTTAAGAAATTCCCATGATTTACTTTTTGGCCTAGCCAATTTGTTTTTCATAAAACGTGGAATCATGTGAACATTTTTTATGGTACCATTTTAAAACATTGACAAATCCATTACATTCAGTTTTGTGTTAGAAACATTGTTTAACCGCTTTATTTTAAAATTCGCTCGATATTTGCGGTTTTAATCATAACTTTTGTTCAAAGGTAGGATTTCGCTGAAACGACCACTGGTTTATATGATATTTAATACTAGGTGCATTTCAATGCAATTAGTGGGCAGTCGTATGCTGTGACGTGCGGTTTGACAAAAAAAAATCAGTCGAACAGTAAACCACGACGGCCTAGATTCTAGACGAATACTTATTGCTTTTGTCGTCAAAGCGAAAAATTAGTTCGATTATAATTACGCCCAAAAAATATTTAATATTGTAGATGATGAAAAATTCATTGAGGAGGCTATTAACTATCGGGATACTCACCAAAAATTTCCAAAAACATAAACATTTAACTTAAACATAATATAAAGAAAGAAAAAGTTGCAGATGTTGATATTTTACTAGACTCGCATCCAGGGCTGGCGCTAGGGTTTGCGAGGCCGTGTGCGAATATAAAAGTGAAAATAGCGAGAAAAACTTTATTTTTATTAATTTTCACCGATGAATGTCATTAGTCTAAATTTTTGAGTGACGTACGAAAATTGACGAGTGGTTTCGAGAGCATCCGATAAAATATAAATAGTGCCCCAAATAAGCTCAAAAACATGATCTACTTCGAAAAAATTAGAGGAAAGCTGGAAATCCTTTTAATCGCTTTACTTTTCATAAAAAAAGAACATATTATTTTCCCCACTTTTCGTGCAATGCTCTAATGTGCTGTGTAGAAAAAACCAAGAAATTTTCGGTAATTTTGCAGTTTTTTTAAAATACAGCCAAAATTATGCGTCTGGAGGAAAATACTATTCTTTGCAATTTTAAAAATCGTTAAATTCTGCATCGAGTACTCAACTTTTGAATTTAAGCCTCAAGAAGTTGCAGAAAACTAGAGTCAAAAATTGCCCCCTTGGAGAAACAAAAATTTTCTTTCGGATATACCGAAATTTAGCACCGGATAACTTTCTAATGAATGTAACAACTTAAAAATGGCTATAATATAAGTTTAATAGCGTTAAATTCTGCATCGATTGAGTACCTAACTTTTAAATTTAAACCTCAAGATGTTGGAGAAAACTAGAGTAAAAAATTGTCTATGTATATTTTTTATTCTGTATATACTGATTAATTTTTGAATAGCTTTTGCAAAGGAAGCAGTCTGAGGTTTATTTGGAGTAATGCACTGGATGCCACCCATCGCATGAAAGTATTCGAACCATCAATCGTGTCTATGTTCACATCGGCATTATCAAACACAAACTGGTGAAAACTGTCTGACGTAGGTTTTTGCCTGCAAGATAGTTTTTTACATTCATATATGAGCTGCAAAATCCTAGCGCTGATAGAACATCCAGCAAATCTCACGAATCATATTTTCTATGCAGAAATGCTACAAGTCCGATCAGCAGAGGAGACATGAATGATCTTGCTTGGCCTTGTAGCAGCGATAATTTCGTGAGCGATTGCTTTGACACGTACAGCAGTTTTGGCTTCTACTCATTTCTCCACGTTTTTATTCCTTCAGGATCTTGGGACGGTTATTATTTGCAGAAGCAGCAAAAGAGATTCAGGAATATCGTCATCAATGTTATCCAAGAAACCAACGCGTTTAGGATAATTTTTGAGATCGTATGCTTTCGATCGAATTTCAGGTCTTACGTAGTATGCACAAGTTTGAGTCACGCGAAGACCTTCTTCTTGTTTGTTCTGTTTCCGTGAGGCGTACCAGTTGTCTGACAGTATTGAGTACCCAGTATTTTTGAAACATACTATTGTACTTTTATGTTTATTTTCAGCTGAAATCCTGGGTATAATTATATTATCGTCATATTTCTCGAAAAGTCTTTTTTGATTTTTGCTATCGGCGGAACGTACTGCGAATAGCTGGCATTCATCTTCCTCCATGTAGCCGATTATATAATCGATTGCAGCTGTAACATCATCATCCAGGTCCAGGGGACCCTCTCTGCAACTGCTAGATGCGAGAGGTTTGAAGAATCGTTTTCCACATGCCCCATCATACTTGGCTTCAGAAGCAAGGAGATCTGATACAATTCCAATGCGACTACTAACTTGTTGACCCCATGCATCACCTCTGTTTGTAGCAACTTCCAGAAGATTGTTTTTTAATCTCAGAGTCATCACGCGATGTACGCTATCGCGCAAGTCTTTATTCATTTTCAGGTTTTATTATTCAAAATCAGATGCTGCATCTTCACCACTAACCACACAACTATTCTTAAAATGGAACTCGTTTGAAGATCGTCTAGTTCTCTTACTGGGAACTCCGGAAATTACAGCATTGATGTTGATTCCTTGTTGTATGCTTTCTACACTTTTCGTGAACTACAACTGTTGAGAGACATTGTGAATGCCTGTATCCTGTATTTGTCATTAGAAAGTTATCCCGTGCTAAATATCGGTATATGCGAAAGACAATTTTTGTTTCTCCAAGGGGGCAATTTTTGACTCTAGTTTTCTCCAACATATTGATGCTTAAATTTAAAAGTTGGGTACTCAATCGATGCAGAACTTAACGCTATTTAAAATTGCAAAGAATAGTATTTTCCTCCAGACGCATAATTTTGGCCGTATTTTGAAAAAACTGCAAAATGGCCGAAAATTTCTTGGTTTTTTCTACACAGCACATAGAACATTGCACGAAAATTGGGGCAAACTCAATATGTTCTTTTTTTATGAAAAATAAAGAGATTAAAACGATTTCCAGATTTCCTCTAATTTTTTCGAAGTAGAATGCTAATTTGACTAGCATCGGTGGCGTGTTGTTTCCAGCGTTTCATATGTGATTCGGACTTCTCAATCTTCTATTCTCTTGGCTGTAAATTTTTGAGTCCCGCACGTGTTTTACGCGTTCGAGCCTCTACCCCGCGCGAGGAATATTAGACCGCGAGGCCATGTGCGCTTGCACATGCTGCACATGCCTAACGCCGGCCCTGCTCGCATCTTGATGATGCCAGTTTCGATGCTTCTGCTGCTTCTGCTGCTTCTTTATTCTCATATCGTTAGTAGTTAGTAACAAATACAATGAAAGTATGAAAGATCGTGTTTACACTTTACACTGTACTTTCAAAGCGTAGTCTAGAGTGTAGAACCTTATACTCTATCTTCTATACATTCTATACAGGGTGTCTCAAAATTCGACCGACAACGATTAACTGGAGATAGTAGATCTAAAAATATGCTCCCTTGAACAGTTATATATACTCCAAAGTTGAATTTTTAAATAGAAAATTCTTTATTGCAGCTAAAGATTTTTTAATAAAATTTTGTATACGTGCATTTGAATACTGGATGCTAGTAAAATAGTTTTTTAATATTTTCCGTAGTTTAGAATTTATTCCAAAAACAAAATAAAATTGTTAAAAAAGTAAATAAAAATTATTGCATATTTTGAAGAATTTTATAAATTTATAAACTCTTTCTACAAATTCTAATATTTTATCAACTTTAAATATCATACTTGTCCAAATTTCAACAAAATTATTCAAAATATGCAATAATTTTTATTTACTTTTTTTAACAATTGTTTTTTGTTATTCGAATAAATTCTCAACTATGGAAAATATTAAAAAAATATTTTAATAGAAGTTATTTGTTTTTGAAAGACCTATCAAACCATACCAAACTCGACCTATGTGGCCATTTAAAAAATCAAAGTTACCTCCGGTTCCGGATAGTTCCGGGTTGTTCCGGATAAAAATAAGTTCACCAAAGGATTTTTTAGCTTCACTTTGGTAATAAATTTTTTTATTTCGGCCATGTACGATAACGCGTTCTCGATATAAATGGGTGGCGGGTGGCTCGGGTGATCTGAATCACCCTGTATAATAATTGCTACTTTGACCCACAGTAAGTGCGGGAATTTCTTTAACATTTTCTTTTAATTTTAATAAAAATGTGTTTTACCTCAAAACGTAGTCTTCAGCATCAATTTCCAAAACTTTATCAGCTGCAGACCCGTAATCGTTTTGATTTTCGTTTGTTATATCCTTTATTGGCCTTTTTCTAACAAATTGCAATTTGCGTTTACATTTTAAATAAACGCTTTGATTGATTCTTTGAGTTGCGTATTTTTTAGTATGTTTACCGGGGCTTCTGGAAGTTATTGCTTTGTGTATTAATTTAATATTCATAATTTTGGTTGTTCTGTTTCAATTTATTTCTGCATTAAATTTGGGCGATTTCTTCCAGGGAGAGTTATGGGCCGAATCAACCCTCCAAATTTGATACCATTGGAAAGGGCATAATTTTTCTGATCTAGTAATGTCAAAAAAAAAATAAAAAAATTTGTGAAGGCTCTAACAGCATCCGAGCGAATCGTAAATCTTCACTTTATTTCTGTATTAAATTTGGGTGATGGCTTCCTGGGGGGGTTATGGACCGAGTCCACCCTCCAAATTTTATACTATTGGAAAGGGTATAATTTTTCTGATCTAGTAGAGAATTTGCTCCACTCATAATCCATTAGTGTGGTTTTCAAAACTATTTTTCGTTGGAGATAATAACAAAGAATACAAAATCCATCCCACTTTTCTGGAGCTTCTTTGCAAATTATGACCAAATAACTGATAATTAATGCGAATCCCTAGAGGGCGCGCGAGTTTGGGAGGAAAAATTGTGAAAAATCATGAAATCGAGCATTAGTTCTGCAGTCATAACTCAAGTTTCCCTCGTTAGATTTTCAATTTTTTTTCAGATTTATAATCTAAATTGATTAGGCTACATCTTGCCAGATAGTTACCTTCTGCAACCTAGCACAAAATTAATTAAAGAGGTCCAAAGTTAAGGTACTTTTAGATCATTATATTTTTTTTGTACATTCTCCAATTTTTTTTCCTTCTGGCAAAAATTAAAGAAATGACTTCTAAATCAACTACAAAAAAAATTATACAAAAATGTTGTTCATACTAGCTTTCATGACTGCAGAACTAAAAACCACTACATTCTCCGTTTAGGAAATGGCTCTTAATATGCAACGTTTTTTTTTGTAATTTAAAAAGTATTTTATTAAAAATGTATGTTGAGTAACCTAACTTTCCTACCATTTTTATAATTTTATACAAAAACTACTCAGCTTACACAAAATTCATAAGGGATAGAAAATCTTCGTTTTTCAGTTTTCTACATGAAAAAATAATTTTTAAATAAAATTTGTAAATACCTAAAAAGTTTTTGACTGTTTTGTATCTTCTTCTTCTATACAACACCATTTACAAAAGTCGAGTATTACCCAAATTTTCAGCATTTGAGCGTCCAATATTCATAATCACGTACAAAAAATTTCATTACAAAATCTTGACTGCTTTGGCTGTAATAACAAAATTCTATTTTAAAAAATCAACTTTGGAGGCTAATAACTCCTGAGGGATGCATTTTTGGATATAGATAAATAGGGTCGTATCAACTTATTTTCCGGTCTACTATCTCCAGTTAATCGTTGTCGGTCGAATTTTGGGACACATTTATGTTAAAATGTCTCTGGTGGTGATTCCTTGAATAAAATCAAGAAAAAAAATCCTATAAACATGCGTCCGGAAATGCTTCATTAGGGAGATAATTTAACTAACAAGAGGGACGCAAGAAATATTATTTTTGGTAATAAAAAGTTATTATAAGAGCTATTACTTTGAAAGTTTGACAATTGTTTTCTGATATAATAACATTTCTTGCGTCCCTCTTTGAGTTAAAATATCTCCCAAACGAAGCATTTCCGGACCCACGTTTATAGGAATATTTTTTCTTATACATATTTATACAAGGAATGACCACCCTAGAGATTTAACGTAAATGTGAATCACCCTGTATAAAGTTAATTGTTCTCACTCGCTCACTCACTCACTCACTCACCGATCTATCAAAGCAGAGCCTAAACCACGGCAGATAGGAACTTGAAATTCTGTAGGGATATACCTTAGATATCAAAACCCCCCACTATGAAAGGATTTTTTCGAAAACCCCCTTTAAGTGGTATAATTTTAATTTTTTTATATATTCGGGGTCACCTACATTACCAATGTCAAAAATGTCACCTACGTGCTATGGAGAAATACAAATAGAGGTGATGGAATTGCGTATTCTGCTTTATTTTCTATTGTATAGGTATTTAGAAATTGGTAAATCGAGCTAAAGAGGTTCGTATTCAAATTGTTCAGCATGTTATCACCAATTGGAAGAGGTTTCAAATATTGACGCATAATGAAGATGGAGATAACTATACTAATTAATCTATTTAGTCTCTGGAAATTTTAAAATAATCCAGTACGTATGGAACAAGTTATGGAACAAGTTGTGAATTACTAGCTGTAGGAGAGATATTCGCATTTAATTTTCAAGTTTTTCGAAACAGTATTTTAAATGCACAGTTTGGTTTACAGGATCAGCCTATTCATAAACTTCAGTGGCGCACCCATGATTTATTTGGGATCATCCTTGGAGTTGAAAGGCAAATCGGCGGGGGGGGGGGGGGGGTGTCACCTTACTTTATAAGTTTACGGGGGTCCGACAAAATTGTTGTGCGCGAGCATTTCATAATTTAAATTATTAAAGTAAGAATTTTCTAATTTTTATTACAAATTTCTTAATAAAATACATTCCTTTGGGAGGACCAAGGCCCCCCGGCCCCCTTTGGGAGCGCCACTGGTTCACGGGAAATCATTATGATGTAATTAAAGGAGTTCTATTGGGCGGAAAATTTGGTTTCTTCTTCTGCTGTTGAATCTAAAACTAAAAAAAGAAAACGTGTTCGCTTTTCTGATAGCAGAACTAGAAGAACTTAACTCAAAAAAGCTCAAACACAATATGTGTCAAAACACCCAGAGCATCATACAGCTGCCGTTAAAAAGTATACAAAAACAAATCCGGAGATTAATAGATCTGTTGTTCAAAAATATACCCAAAAACATCCAGGATTGCCATTCTCGAATGTATGCGACTAATTATCGCACACTATTTCTGTCAAAAGTCTATTACTTTTTCAATATCTCGAGGAGGATCGAATGTAACAAAGATCGAATAAAACGAGCAAATGGGGCTAGGGCATGCAAACACGAACAGTTCTTAGTAGGAAGAAATAAAATATTGACAGAAAAGGAGTCCGATAATTTGTCGCAAACATTCGAGAATCGCTATCCAGAGAGCTACTGTTCAAAAATACACCCAAAAATATCCGGAGGTTAATAGAAGAGCCGTAACGAAAGAAGAATTGAACGTAAGGGCATTTTCTTGTTAATAAAGAATTCTGGGTTTTGCTATGATCCACATATTTAGCATATGAAGACGATGCAATTATAATAATTGGTTCCGTTTTTAACGTTGTTTCTCAGTGGGCAAGGCTCTTAAGTGTAAGAAAGAGGCTGTTCTGTAGTTAGGGAATTACTTATATTTGAGTAGAGTAGCCTTTTATAATTGGAGTTAACACAGAATTCAATAATTTTATAAAAAAAGTTACTTCAGACGTTCTATACCAGCTTGACAGTTTCACCAATTCGCAGACAGGTGGAGAGCTCTTTCCTAAAATTGCGAATAATGTAACTGAAAAGTTCTCTTTGGCTGAAAATGTGGTTTCTTCTGGTGGTGAAACATACCAAACAAAAAATGAAAAGTCGAGCTCGCTTTTTTGATAGTACTTACAATTAGTACTAGAAGAACTCAACTCAAAAAAGCTCAAACAAAACTTGAATGTCAAAACATTAAGAGCATCTAATAGACCGGGAGCTCGCGATAGTTTTTGGTCTCCGATTTCATACAGCGTGCCTTTTGGAGGAGACTCTGCTCAGGAGAGAATATTTACCCTATAAGAACAAAGAAAAGCGGGTACTAAACCCCTGCACGCTTTCTGATCATATAGAAAATTGCATTTCCATTTTCACAAAAATTTTGTATTTTTCTCTGATTTAATATTGCATGCCCATTTAGCAAAAGATAGTTAAAATACATTTAAGTCTTGAAAATTATAAGCATGTGATTCGCACGGTCCCAAAGAGCTCAAACGGTCATGTGACCTTGTAATAAAAAAATATGATTTTCCGCGTTTTCATACTGCATGCCAATGAAAACAATTAAAGTTTGTGTCATAAAATCCAAATAAAAAATTGGCATGCGGACCCCCGTTGGCTCAACGGTGGAAAATTTATGAAAAATTTTGTGAACATTTTAAGCGATTTGACGTGATCTTAAAAACACCAAATTAAGTAAGTGTGAATTTTTATAGCGTAAAATGTCCTAAATTTAAATGGCATGCATGCCTAGGAATCCCATCACATTATTGAAAATTTCGGTTATATTAATTTGCAAACCTTTTTGTATTTCGTAACAGAACGTCGTCTTAAGCAAAAATAAAAAATGGCATACAGATGTTACATGCCAACATTAAAAAAAAATTGAAAAAATTGTGCAAAAACTAAAAATTAAGTCGGTTAAAAATTTATAATGCATGTTCCGTGTTATATCATTTAGCATGCCATTTCTTATTTAACAATAAAATAGGTTTATGGGCTCAATTAATAAAATATCGCTATGTCCTAACATTATAAAAAAATAAAAAATAAGTGCAAAATTTGGAAAACAATTAGATTCGTAAATTTTTCAAAAATCAATTTATTCATGAATTTGAAAAGTGGTTGATTATTTTTAAAAATGATTCCCACTTTCGGGTTGCTGCCTCGGTTCATGTCAGGTTTGGGGGAGACAGCGCATTTTCAAAATATGTGGCATAAATTATAAAATCAACCAGAAACCATTTGTGTTTTACTTTAATTTTTTAAAAAGATACAGCTAATATGCCTTAATTTTGTTACAACCTACAACCTTTATAATAAGTTTTGTTAAAGGGTACCAATCAATGAAAATTTTTATAATAATACATTATTACATTAGTGTAAGTATTTAGTTTAAAAGTATTTAAAAAAATTAGTAATAGTGACAATCATATAAAATTATTTAATTTGTTTACTATTTTTTACAATGTTTGGATATAAGAATCTGCATGCTATTTTTAATTAGTAGTATTGTACATTTTTGGTAAATACAAACAGGCATACAAAATAGAATTACAAAAATTTTCCCATTTTTTTATCAACTTATTTCTATTTTTTTCAATGTTAGGTTCCAGCAATATGCATGCCATTTTGTATTTGCGCTTAAAGCATTTGCAAAACACAAAAAGGCATGCAAAATAATATAACCAAAATTTTCAATATTTTTTTGCAACTTTTCCGATGCTTTAGTACCTTCGGATCTGCATGCCAATTATTTTATACAGCAAAAAAAATAATAATGGCATGCAAATGCCAACGGGGGCCGCATGCCATTTTTTTATGGGGGTTTTCTGACACAAACTTTAATTCTTTTCATTGGCATGCAGCATGAAAACGCGGTAAATTATATTTTTTTATTACAAGATCACATGACCGTTTGAGCCTTTTGGGACTGTGCAAATCGCATGCCTATAATTTTCAAGACTTAAATTTATTTTAACTATCTTTTGCTAAAAGGGCATGCAATATTAAATCAGAGAAAAACACAAAATTTTTGTGAAAATGGAAATGCAATTTTCCATATGATCGGAAAGCGTGCAGGGGTTTAGTACCCGTTTTTCTTTATTCTTATAGGGTAAATATTCTCTCCTCCAAAAGGTATGCTGCATGACAAATTTTTTATTTTATTTTGGAATCATTTAGTCCCGGGCAACTCCGGGTAACTTCTTCTAGTTTTATATAAACTGGTAACTGATATGAAAATATTTTCTTAAATTTGTTAAAATTTTACTTCATTTAAAAATTTTAGTAAACATCATCTTAAAAATATGCTCTAAATAAAAAACAAGTTTAGATGATCCAAGTATATTTGGACAAAGTATGTTAAAATTGGTATTTACTTTGGCACAATTTGGAATATCAGTATAAAACTCGTAGCGGATAGAAGAGGTTGGAATTCTAAAAAAGCGCTAAATAATAATAATAAAATAAGAACTTGGACCCGGAAATGGACATTAAAACGTCAGGCTATTGGATCTTGGGGCTTCTTCCAATTTTCTCCGTGACGTACCGATGAAGGATGAGGAAACTAAAAACCACCTAAAACCGACAACTTTGCAGTTTAAAGAAACATAAGAGAACCATTTGTTTCCCACAAAAATGAAACTACAAATTAATTTTCGTTCAATGGTTAGTGGTAGCTGTAGCTGTTTGAAAAGTTCATTCTGTTTCTATTTTCCATTTGTCCTTTTTTTGGATTTATTTCGTCGGAGCCACACACTTCATGCCATGCGTTTATTTGCAATCAAATTTAATTTGATTCCAATAGGGCGCTTACCGCCTACCACTCAACTTGGATGTTACATCAAAGTGTAAAGGTAAATTACACAATTTTATAATTTAATTTACAATTATTAATTTAAGAGTATTCTGGTAGATCAGAAGATTCAGTATTTGTGGTTTTGTATTTTGTATGTTTAATTATTGTTTGATTTTTTAATTTTTTATTTGTTTAAATTTGAATATTATAATACTAACAATTAAATTATCACTTTGTAAAGATATTTTATTGGCAAATAATTGTTAAGTTTCAACAAGGTGATAAGTGATAAGACAGTTCCATCTGGAGTTTCTAGATTCTAGAGGCCAGTTAAGTTAACTTTTTTTTGTAAGAAATGCACTACAATTTTCCCGTAACGTGAACGGTCATGAGCGGCTGACTGTTTACAATAGGTGTGTTTCTTTTACCAAAATTTGACTGATTTGCTCGAGCAAATCACTTCCTTCTCCTTTTAGTTCTATAGGAGAAAATGAGACAGAATATGATTTGCTCATATTTGTTCGAGCAAAGTATGTAAAAAAAAACACAACTATTGACTACGTATACACCGGGAGTACTAAAGGTGGACTAAGCTGGTCAAGGTATAACTAGTACTTCTACTAATGCTCGCTTGGTCTAGCGTTGGTCCTCGGGAAGTAGGGTGGTCTAAACGAAAATTTAGCCCCGCGATAGCGCTGTATACGCATAAGAACTATTTAAGGCGTCAAACGTCAAATTTAGAGGTTCTATCTTAATAAAACACATAAAATAAGAAATGTCGTCTGTGTAATTTACATTAATTATTTTGTCCCTGTTTTCAGTTTAAAACTGAACTTTTATCATTTAGAAGAATGCTGTATCACTCATCGTTATTAGGTTTGCAATTTTTTCAACTTTTCAGAATGTTTTTGTATCTTTTTTTTGAAACATTTTTTTATACAACTTATCAGTTATAATTTTTAGACCTTTATAATTTTTAGTTTTAAATACGTTATCAATAGTTAAGTTAATGAATAAAATAGGTTTGTTTGTATAAAAACATAAACTTAAAACTTCAAAATTGACAAGTTGTGGACTAAACAGAACTTAGATTTATTTGGTAATTTAAGGTTGGGTTTAGAATGAGCGATGTATACGCAACTAGACTAACAAGTAATTTAGTACGCGGACCAGCTTAGTCTACCTTTAGTACCCACGGTGTATACGTAGTCATTACTATGGTTACAATTCTTTGAAAAATATTTTACTGTTGAAAGGCCCATTAGACAAGGATGTCATTGTTTTCTAACAAATGGTTGCCTATGTGATATTTTTACTTTGAATTATCAACAATAATACAATAAAAATTATAGAATAAAATACATATTTATAAAGATTTCATTGTATATTTATTTTTAAGTATATATTTTTGTCAAATATACGCATATTTTAAAAATTTATTTATTTAAACATTTATTCCATTTGAGTGATATAAATCAAAAACGAGTTAAAGAAATCGATGATGACGTCATTGCTAAATTACCAGTGACATTTATCAATATTTTTTTATACCAAGAGATGGCATTTTAAAAACTAAAATTGACCTGTCCGAGCGATTTTCTCATAAAAATTAAATTCGGCAGTTATGAATTATATTCCAAACTTTATCATCACCCTGTATAAAACATTGTGAGACTTTTTAAAAAAGCAGTTATTAAAATTATGATTTATTTAGATTAAAGAAATAAAAAACGTACGAATTACGGAGGCAAGGGTAATTATGATAATAAAAAAATAGCCACCCTGTATAGAAATAGTTGATTTGCAAACTATTTTTGTAGGTGTGTGTACTTTGGTGTCATCCGCAAGGTCAAAATCAGATGTCAAATAAATTCTATACGTGGCCAACTTCATTGTGTTAATAGCCACGACTGGTCATGGCGTGCCGCAAAATGACTTTTTTGACTATTTTTGTAATTATTTGTGCCTTGAATAGTATAAATGCTTCAAATAAAGTGATTGAATTAACTGAGGATAATTGGAAGCTTATGCTAAAAGACGAATGGATGGTTGAATTGTAAGTTTTCAGTTTGTCACCATTCACCATGTAATTAAATAATTATTTTACGCTTAAATAATTTTTATGAATAGTTACGCACCGTGGTGCCCAGCCTGCAAAGGATTGCAACAGACATGGAAGGATTTTGCTACATGGTCAAAAGATTTAGGCATCAGCGTTGCTAAAGTCGATGTGACTACTTCTCCTGGATTGAGTGGCCGATTTATGGTTACAGCTTTACCTACAATTTTTCAGTTAGTACAGAAATTCGCATTACTTAATTAATAACCATTTCTTTTATATTTCTGAATTTTAAAATATTGACAGTAGTAACTGTCTAGTAAGAAACTGCAGATGACATTTTAATTTTTATAATTCTACTGGGGTAATTCTGAACAAAAATGTTAGCCCCAACATCGGTCTTAAATTTGAAAGTCACAAATTGTAAAAAACGCTATTCTGTAAACTTTAGTGTAACTTAATGGCGATGTAAAATAACATTTTCGGTCTTAAAATACATTCTACATCAATGTAAAGTTATTATTTTGATCGATTATACATAAATGTAATATTATTATTTGGATCGATGTTATTTTAACCATGAAGTGACCAGAGGTGCTAATCTCAAATTCACACATTTACTTTTTGCGCACCCCAAAAACAACTAAATCAGCAAAAAAAGTTGCAAAATATTAACAAACGCGATAACACCATACACGTTCTGAAACTTGATAATCCATCAAACAAAAATTGTGTTATGTTGGTAAATGATCTATTAAAAATATTTACCCTAAAAGAATAAAACACCTTAATACCGGAGAAATTATTTCCAAGTCAATTTTGGCTACAATAGTTTAACTGCTTTTTTATATTTAAATTTTCAAGAAAGTTTAATTTGGCTTTTTAAAAACAGTGCATAAATCCTTTTTTTCTACAACATGTAAAAAATGGCACTATTGACACTCATGACCAACGTCATTTTTTTAACAAGTGTAGAAAGTAACACCAGTCATTACTTTTTACACTAGTGCAGAAAGTACATAACAAAACCATGGTTACTATGTAAACAACTACTAATATTTCCATAAATTTTATTAATATTCATTTGTAGAAAAAATATTGTATGATGTGCATGTTAATAATACAACATGCATTTTTAACACATATCCTAAATAACTATTTTTTGCAAAAGACTTATATGGAAGTGTTTTTATTTTATATTTTTTCTTCCACACATCAAAGAGATAATGTTTTTGTATTTGCATGTCTACAAGTTGTAGTGAAATTATGGAAGTAAATGAAGATTTTGATGTTTGGTTCTTACACATGTTTTTATTATTGTTTTTGGATAGTGTCCGAAATGAAATCAAGCCAATGCCATCTTTTTTTTTATTGTTTTAGAAAAAATTTTGTAATCGCTATTTTTTATTTCTGTTTTAGTGTTTTAAATGGAGAATTTCGGCAATATAAATCATCAAGAGACAAAGACTCATTCATTTCATTTGTTGAGGAAAAGAAATGGAAATCTGTAGATCCTGTACCAAGCTGGCAGTCACCAAACTCCATACAAATGTCAGTAGTATCTTCATTTTTCAAATTATCACAGGTTCTAAGACATCTTCACAACACTTTGATGGATGAGTATGGTTTACCATCATGGGGATCCTATTTAATTTTTGCAATGGCAACAATAATTTTAGGAGTTATTCTTGGATTGGTACACTGATTTGATAATTAATAATCAAAACACTTTAAAAACATTTTTTTTAGATTTTGGTGTGTATGATTGACTTGATTTATCCCCAGAAATATCCCAAGTCAGATACAAGTTCAGAAAACAAAAAGGACAAATTAAGTGACGATGAGGTGAGTTTTAAATAACAAGTTAAATTTTCAAAATATATAGTTTCAATTATTTACGAATTTTTAATTAGAAAATTAAAATGATCGCTTTGTACTATGTATAAACAATGTTTTATATACAGAACTTTGGTTATTTGGTTGATGTCCTCATCCATAATAATAAGTTTGGGGAATCCGCTATGTTATGCGACTTCCTTCCCAGTTTCTTTTTCTTTTAATTATTTGGAAAAATAATTTAAAAGGTAAAATATAATCTGTGACATAACACATTAAAAAAAAAATTAAATATATTTTCTTCATGTTTAAAATATTAATTTATGGCATGTCATAAAAAACAAGATTTTCTATAAAAAAATTAAATAAAAAAGGTGGGATGGAAGTAAGCTTAATCGTTGTCCAAGCTATTTCTGCAAAATTTTAAAATCCAATTGTAAAAGTAAAATAATATTACTGTTTTCAATTTTATGTGATTTTTACAATAAAATATAAACAATTTTTTATCATAACATATAATTATAATATTAGCTTTGAAAGTACGTTCAGTTTTTGGAGTTTATTTGCCAACAAAAAAAATATAAAGAAAAGAACGGTTTGTTTACATCGGAAAAGCATTTAGTACTGAAGCGACTTAAAATTGCAAAGTTGACTCTGTTCTCATAATTATAATTTGATTTTCAAACATGAAATGTATTATTTTGTAATTTATTTTAAGGGTGATGACCTTCAAGATGATTTAATAGATGAAGCTAGTCAGTCAGAGAACGAGAAATTTTCAAGTTCAGAAGCAGAGGAGGAAAAAAGTGAATCTTCTGAAAAACCAAAATCACCAAACTTAAAAAAGCGTAAGTCTAGAAAGGAATAAAGTGGCAATAAATACGAAATTCGAATAGTACTGTTAAATTTTTTACCTATTTTTATTACTTAACAATTTTTAGGAGAAGTTTTTACTAACTTTTGATAAATTGCTGCCATTTTCAAGTTGTATGTTTTGAAAATTTGTTGTGAAAAGGCAGGAATTGCTTTAAATTCCCGATTAACTGTTAAATTGAAGGTTGTAATTGTTGAATAAATTTTTTTTGTAAACTTATTGTTCGACTGTTTAAATTTATAAAAATATTTAATATTTATTTTAGTTTAATAGTAGGTATGTTTATATCCATTCCAAGAAGCTAATTAAAATAATTTGGAATTTGTAATTACTAGATATTTATTAACTAAATCCAACCACTTTTAATTTTTAAACGTGCATTTTCATATACATAATTAAACGTATTCTTTGCCATAATTACAGATAAAGAATACGGGCATATGTATGTAAGTACAGTTTATTACAAACAAAAGACTTGATTGCTGGCTGAGCTTGGGCTGCTCTGCGTACGCCAGCATGTTTTTCTCTATGTTCCTGACACTGCGTAACAGAAGTAACGCATACATTAAGTCATTGAATTTCAATCAAATGAGGTTGATTTCAGAATTTAATTTAAGGAAAATAAATTCATTTGATACTGTAGAATTTTTATAATTAATTTGGGTGTTTTTTAATTTTTTTTTCTTCTAAAAATAGTTTTTAACGTTTGCTCTTTTTTATTACAATAAAATAGCATATCTAAATATAGACTCTTTTTTAAAGAGATCGTTTGCCTTTAGGGTCGTATACCACTGCTAGGACATTCTCTTGAATTTTCATGTATATTATACCAGCGGTCTTTAGTTTAATATATTAAACGACCGCTGGGGCAAAACATACCTAATAGCGTTTTCGGATTACGTGCATTGGCACGCACTGGTGCAATTTTAAGCATCAAATACAAATTTTAACTTGCATTTTCTCGGTGTAGAAATGAAATTTGCATAACCTGTTCGGTTTTTCACCTTTGTCAGCAATGGTTAGTTTGAAGGATTTCCCTGAAATTGACCAAATAATGGCCTGTAAAGGAACTGTCAGTGCAAATATGCGTTGAGATAAACAAAATTCAACTGGCACCAGAGGTGTTTTTATGAATTTTTCAACCTGTTAAAAAAGTAAAATACTGGAAAATATACGAAAATCAAAAATGTCTAAATGTGCATCGAGATAAATCAAAAAACTTTTGTATTTAACTCTTTATATTCAAAAGTTACAGGTGTCCTGCATTATATTTGTATTTAAACCACAAATTTATACTTAAATTGATTACACAAGTACCAATTATATTAAAAAGTTGTATATAATTCTTCGTCAAGTGCCAAATCTTATATTTTATAAGTTGTTTCCGTTTAAAATTATAAATTATTTTGGTTTTTAGATGCTTGTTCTAATTATACACAGTTTATAAAAGAAATGAAAATTGCAATTTCCTGTAGGTTGGGCTTTAAACGGGTGATATGCAGTACTTGTCAGTAAAATTATGTTTTTCACTGGTTTTGTGCTTAATCTTTTACAAAAACCAAAGTATTTTCCAAGAAGTATGTTCCTTGGTGTAATTTGATAAAAAGAAAAAAAAAACAGCTCGTCAAACTCTTTATTTTGAAGGATAAAAAGATGCACTTGATTTTGTTTGTTCGTAGTAATTTCTATTATACAGGAATTTGTAGTTTAAAATCAATTATTCAGTATATGAAAATGCGTAGGTGAATTCAAAGTGGTACGAGTAAAATTATGTCTTATCCATCATTAGCACAATTTTTAAATTCAATCATTTTTAATAAAAAAAAATAAATTTGATTGGATCTAACACAAATGTAGGTATCATTGTGTTTCATGTAACATGGAAGATAATTTCCATGAAATTATTTTGTAATCCTGTTTTTTTTTACCTTTTTTACACAAAATAAAATTTAAAAAATAAGATATTTTTTTCTTATCCTTGCTTTAAGTTATTCGCGATTTCCATTACCTGTAGGGGGCGCTGTTTTGACAGAAACAGCTGATCCAAGTGAGGTAAAAATTTACCTATTTTATAATGTCCATAAAACTAAACTAACCCAACTCGGTGAAACCATTTTTAATATTTTGTAAACTTGGAGCTGGTTATTATAATTTTTAATTTCTTAAATAAATGAAGTCTTGTCATGAGATATTTTAGGCATCCTCCACAACTCGCCTTAATATGTGTTTCTGCTGCGTTTTGTTCTCTTGACTCTGATTTTAGTGCTCCTTTGAGTGGAGGGGGTAACATTTTGTGCCTTCTCTTTTTTAAACTCGTTATTTTCGGATATTTTTCATTTTTCTTGTACCCAGTAACTTTTGGATGTTTATGAAGTATTAAAAAAATATTTTACCTTGCACTTTAAGGCAGTGGTTCCCAACCTTTTGGATCTCATGGACCACCAAACTCATAATTCAAAATCCCGCGGAGCACTAGTAGGTACAAATAAAATTCGTTTCGAAAATTTAAAAACTGATTGCAGAACCTATTTTAATTAATATAACAAGCACTTTGCAAATGTGATGATCGTACTACACTTTTTCCATTTGTATTTCAAAAAAGATCAACTCAAATTTCAGAAAGAATCAATTTCTGAAATAGAATTGATACTTTCTGAAATTAAATTGATTTATCTGAAATACAATTGATGCTTTCTAAAATACAATTGGAAAAGGTTTAGAAACAAAAAGTGCAATTGTCTATCAGAATCTTAGAAAATTATTTTAAATAATATTCAGATTTTGTTCCAAAACTCTGCTTTAAGGGGTGTTCTTGCCCCCTCACCCTAGATAAAGCGAATAGGTCGTTAAATTATTTGAATCCTATCACTTTTGACTTTTGGTACCTGCAGGCGTATTCTTGAACCACTCGACACAATGTCGCATACCACACTACAAGGACAGACTCTTATATTTTCATGAAACTGACAAGCACAGAATGAAAGTGGTACTCGACATTTTGTGGACTGTTCCAAGAATATGGCCTCTGCATCACGAATTTAATAAAACAAGCAATCTTAGTTTATACTTTTACCATCAGAGGGCGAGCAGTATTTTGATATCACAAAGACAGATCAATTTTATTCAGGATTTTAATAGTTATTTATGCACCTAGGTAGTAAAGTGACTGATTTTAATCCCGACGATGTTTTGTTTCCCGAGGCAAAGCCGAGGGAAACAATCAGAGGAGGGATTAAATTCACTTTACTACCTCGGTGCATATAGAATTTTTTGCACTTTTTTAATAGGTAAAAGTTTCCACAATAATTTATTTATATGGCTATCGCTGTGACTAATATCGGTTGTCATCGGACGGCGACGGGTATTTTTATTCGCCCGTCATAATGATTTATACAGCAACTTTCATAAAATATAAATAATTGTAGATTAATATTATAATTATTGTAATTGATTTTATAAATTTAAAAAAATAATAATTAACTTCACAATAAATAAAGTAGGTAAGTTTTGATGCAGGAATAAAGTTTACCAAGTTGAAAAAATTTTGCCACATTTACAGATCTAACTAATTGATTGAATCGATTCTGTGTACACTTAAAACACCTTTAAATTTAAAATTTAGTATCAATCTATAAAATAATAAACCGTACATAATACAATCCCCGACCCCAGAATAAAAATCAAGTTCCGTTCCAAACCAAACCAAATAAATTTATTAGAGCTTAGAATTCACTCAATATATTGGTGGTGTTTAGACTAGACTGAAGTTTGCAACGATTGTGATTTCGCGGCAAATTCAGACAAATTACAAGATTATGACTAATTTTAATTTTTAATGACAAGTTACGTGAGCGGGAGTAAAGTGATGACAAATGACGTGGGCGGGAGTAAAGTAATGACAAGACAGGGAGTAAAGTAAAATTTGACAAGAGACAGGAAATGTGACGTTTTAGTCTCTATCAATAAGGACTAAACTAGCTCATTATATATAGAAAGTGCAAAAAATACTTAATATGTGTATTGTGCATTTTACAGGTTTAAAAGAAGTCATTCTTTTAAATAAAATTTTATTGAAAATGGAAACAACAACCAACTTAACTTAAAATCTTTTATGTCGTTTAGCATTTGGTCCCTTGAATTTAGTTTTGCTAAATGATTTTTTGATATCCCCTTTAAAAGGTTTTCTTCCAACGGCCTTTTTATACCCCTGAATCCAATTGTTACGCTTTTCTTCCCAATCAAGTTGCTTCATATCTAAAACAAATCCCAAATAAATAAAATGGAAAAATTTGTTATCATCCGATACGTACTTGCTTTATCTTTATTTGCGAACTGACCAGAGCTACCAGGAGCTTTCTTTGAACCACCTTCATCTTCCAACATAGAAGCGAATTCTTCAGCTGAAGCGAATAATGAAGAACCATCAACATTTTTCTTAGATTTTTTCTTTCCTTTTTTGCTACTTTCATCATCTGACTCATTGAAATCTACATCGCTCAAGTCATCTTCTTCATCATCCAAATCTTTAAATAAATCTAAAAAATAGTTTTTTAATATTAATAATCTTATAAAAATTCACTAAATCTAGGCACTTTATTTGAAATTCAGTTAGTAATTGAGTTTTTTTCATAAGAAATAATAGAATTTTTAAATTTTATTTTTTTACTGCAGTTCTGTGACTCATTTTTTACAAAAATAAATTCTAAGGAGTTTTCTATTTTGCTCTGTAGTAGGGTAACACCACAAAGAGAAAAATTTAACTTTAAAAACGCATTTGTAAAAACAAAAAATATGATCTCAAACTAATTTTAAATACAAGCACATAGAAAGTTACAATTTTACCTTCATCTTCCTCGTTCATATTCAAGTCATCTTCATTTTCATCATCAATGTCGTCTTCACTAACATCCTCATCATCATCCCCTTCTTCCTCTTCACTATTGTCACTTTCTTCAGCTGTTATTAAAAAAGTTGATAGAAAATAAATGATAAAAAAATTGATAAAATGTAATATTACCTGAACGCTTTCGATTTGGTTTTTTTAAAGTTTCTCCAATTTCGTTAAGATAATCAACATCTCCAGCCACATCTTTAAAAAGAGGCATTTTTGATATCATTTCTTGAAATTCATCGCTGGCTACTGAATCTACATCACTTTCATCATCATCTTCTTCTTTTCTATTTTTATACTTCTTTTGCAGAAAGCTTAAATATAAAAAAAATTTAAAATATAATTTTATTTAATAAGTCGCCTTGATATACCTATACATAAACGCTTCATCAACAGGAATTTTATTAACATTTTGCTCTAAATAATTATTTGAAGTAACAGGTAGCGATTTAACACCTCGTGGTACGTAATTATTACGTTTGGCAAACAGGGATTTATTTTCCCCATTTAACTCACTTTGTTTTTTAGGATTTTTAAATACGAAACGATCTAAAAACCTTATTAAAGTGAAATCTTTTAATGGATCACCTGTGTAAGTGATAATTTCATCTAAAAATAAAAACGAGTATTTAATTTATTATTCACATTAAGTTATAAATTTATTATAGATACTTTTAAAGATTTTTTCTGCAAAAAGTGCAACTGATGGATGAAAATGCTTCCGTAATTCATTAAGTTCCAAATAAGCAGTATGTTTGGATCCGGCATACAAAGGATTTCTTGAAAATGGATCATATTGTGTTTTCTTTGCAGGCATATTATTCTTTGTTTTGCAATGGTACCAACTGGCTATATTTCTTGGTGCACCTTCGTTGTCAGATTCATCCTAAATATGTAAATTGTATTAAAAATTACAAAAACAAATGGATAATTATCACAATAATTCTTATAACACTATATTGGTAAATCTAAGCAATCGTTTTAAACAATTTTTAGGTAATTGCATTTTTAGTCTTATCAAAGCTTAAAAAATAATTAATTTTTTTTTGGAAATATTCATTAAAGCAGGGTGAAATTTTAATTCTTAAAAATTAAAAAGCGGAAAGTTAAAAACTTAGAGTAAATTCTATCATGGAAATTGCAATCATCAAATAAAATTCAAAATGATATGCTCATGAGTAAGACAAATTCAGGATTTTATCCGATATTAAAGACTCTCATGCAATACTTCATTTAGATTTTAAAAATAAAAAAAATTAACACAGAAAGCGATGAAAGGTTCATCATCCAGCACTATTAACAGGCAGAGAAGAGAATGTTATTTCCACTATAATATTAATGCGTGTAGTGAGAATCAAACTCACGTACCTTGGCTTTAGCCGCCAATGCTCTACCACTGAGCTATACATGCCGTTCAACCTCAACTACTCGTGCCAACTTTACAGCTGACACTCACAAATCAAATACTAGCCTACGTTCAAGGAGTTGCCAATTAACAACACATGAACGAAGCGCTTCAGAAAGTTTGCTAAATATTGCCATGCCAGCATCTCACTACACGCATTAATTTTATAGTGGAACTCACATTCTCTATTGGTTAATAGTGCTGGATGATGAACCTTTCATCGCTTTCTGTGTTATTTGTTACCACCAGTAGTTTACTGCTAACCTTTGCATGATAATTATTAATATTAAATATATTAATAATTATTACGCTAATTGTATTTAAAAAAAAATTACCTTAATCTCATCTATGTTTACGTCAGGAGCCTCTGTTTTTATTGTTGTTTTGTCATTTTCATGAAATTCCAAATTGCTTTTATCAATTTCTGTTTCTTCAGATTCTTCTTTCACATCTTCATATCTTTCTTCTTCATCATCGTTATCATCAAATTGTTCATTTTTTAATAAAAGTAACAAATTAGCACCTTTCTTTTTAATTATAATTTGTGATATAGTATATAAAATCCCGCAAGTAAAACCAGGTGGTACTGTCAAGCATAACTAAAAATTATTAGACTTTGAATAATTTAACTCTTTTAAGGATATAAAAATTTACCTGAAGCAATCTTTTAATAAAAGCTTGCACCCTCTCCACTTCTTTATCTCTTAATAATGACTTATAAATGAGATTTAATAATAAGCTGTGATTTGATGATGTACCTATTTTAGGATCCAATAATTTTTTATAAAGTGCTGAATAAAACCTAAAACAAATTATAGGATTGCTTTATTTTTTTTAATATTCTTATTTTACCTATCATTGACGTTGTTTGAATACTCAGAAACTTGGTAAAGAAGCGTTAATGCATGTAGCCCAATGTTAAAACTAGAAACATGTACCACACGATACATCGTGTCAATATGCTCCTTCATATGTTCCATTTCTAACTTCGCAAAAGGATATGCACGATTTACACCAATTAACAAAACTGACATCATTCTACTATCCACATCACCCTTAAATCAGATATTACATGATTAGGAGAAATCTAAGCTAATTTTGAAATTCTGTTCATAATATTTTTGTTTTTATAATAATTACTTTTTTTAACTAATTAAATAACTTAAAAATTCTTACCTCTTTAATTGATTTTTTAAAAAAAGAAAAATATAGTTCAATTAACTTCTTCGCCACTTCAGGATTATCATGACTTAAATAAAACTGCGATAAAAAGCATAAACTGTAATATTGTGCTTTATCCCCAACATTCTGTCTGAATAATAACTTCTCAAATTCAGCTAAAACGACACCTTGCATATTCGAATGCTTTCTCAAGAGTTGCGTTAAGCAATACATGGTTTTTGAAGCTACTTTTTGTGATGGATCTCCCATTTTATTAACAACATGTTTCAACAAATTTTTCTCTTGTTCAGGATTTCCCTCTAACAAACGACTCATAGCAGCAATTGCCTTTTCTTTATTGGCTTCGACTGAATCATGAGCTGCTGCATTTAATGCCAATACAAATGCAGTGTATGCTTCCTTTAGTTGATCTTCAAAGTACCAATATGATAAATATTTCCGCCTGGTAATCGCATTACCAGATGAAATCTCGGATATTAGTGATAATGGGCGTTGGTGAAATGCTTTTAACTTTGCATTTGGTCGTAGCAAATCCGATAAGAATAGTTCAGTTAAGGTTTCTAGGAAAATATTTAAATTTTAAATATGCTCACCAAAGTTGATTTTTACTTACCAATAATTGCAATACATTCCGTTTTCTTTCCTACTTTTACCATGCCGACTAGATTATGAATTGTGGTCAAATTGTAAATAGGTTTATCTTGAATTGCTATGGTATAAGCGGCAATTTTGTCTGATATTGTACCCTTTGCCATTATTGTTTTCATCCATCGATAATCCTTGTTAGATTTTTGATTTTCTGTAATGTAAAATGAGATGAAACTGTTACAGCATTACATATAAGACGATATTATGGAGTCTACAAAATTATATGGGCTTTTACCAGTTTTTATTTATCAAACAACACGAATATGTTTTCAGCTACAGTAGACTTTCGATTAACCGGGGTAATGACTGGGCGTGGGTGCCCGAATAAAAAATATGGACAAAGTAGTAGAGATTTTTTCGAATATTAATAATTCATTTACAAAAAATTTGAATATCGCATCATTCCAACGCTACTTTGGAAAAACAAGAAAATATGATTTTCAAAATATGGCTATAACTTCGTTATTTTCGGTGGTACCAAAAACTTTTTTTGACTTAATACAGACAATTTTTTGTGTACAATGTAGTAAAACAAACGAATATTTTTTTCACCAACGGATTGACCGGAAATGGACCAAAGTAATTTTTTTCTTAAGGCAGCCATATTGGATTTACACATATTTGGAATTAGTGTATTTTTCTGAGTAATTTAATATATCATATGTAATATTTTAAGAAAAATAGAAATAATTTTATTTTACTAACCAAAAATGTGTTAAGATTTATTTTAGATTTAATATTTTAAATACAGTTGAACTTCCCTATAACGAACTTCCATATAACGAATTTCTCTATATAACGAACTTTTTTTGAGAATCTTCACCTTGAAGGCTTTTCTAATGTATTTTTTACTCCTTATAACGAATTAAAGTTTCCGTATAACGAATTTTTTTTTTACGTCAATATTAGAATCTTTCATAAATTTTTGTCAATGGGTGGCTAATTTTAAAAATTTCGGAGAATTTTATATTAGATTAGTGTAAAGAATAATAGAAAATCAGGTAGGTAAATAGAATTTTTAGAAATGAACGTAAATTCTGAGATTTGTCGAGTCTTTTTATAAGATTTACTTATAAGTTATACCTTCGACTTGGAGCAAATTTAGTTTTTGTAAAACATGCGCATTAAAAACAACGCCTTTTCACATTTTTAGTTAAAATAAAGAGCTATAAAGTAAATAACAAAGTTTTTATATCAAAATTACGAATTTCTATATAGCGAATTTTCTATATAACGAATTCTTTTAAGGTTCCCGTGATGAAACGTTATATAGAAGTTCGACTGTAGTTACATTTATGTTATTGAAAATTTACATCTCTTAAAGTCCAATGTTAGTTTGTAAAATCAAATAATTTTATTTTTTTTTAAATATGACATATGGTATACCAAATTACTCAGAAAAAAATACTGATTCCGAAAATGTATAAATCCAATATGGCTGCCATAAGAAAAAAATAAGTTTGGTTCATTTCCGGTCAATCCGTTAGCGAAAAAAAATATTCATTTGTTTTACTGCATTGTAAACAAAAAATTGTCAGTATTATGTCAAAAAACTTTTTTGGTACCACAGAAAATAAAGAAGTTATAGCCATATTTTAAAAATAGCATTTTCTTGTTTTTTCAAGATACAATTGGAACAATGCGATATTCAAATTTTTTGTAAATGAATTATTAATATTTGAAAAAATCTCTACTACTTTGTCCATTTAACCGACTTTCTATCTCCAATAATAACAAAGATACCCATACAGTCTAACGTCAAATGGGCCACCCTGTATATTATTTGAAAGTAGTTTGAGTAGGTTTTATTAATTTTTATACCAAAAAAATCCAAATTTTTGAAAAAGAAAATTTTTCTCACAAATATTTATGTTATACTTATCAATATTTAATAATATGTACAAGAAAACAGGGTGTTACATTTAAAATAAAAAAGTTAATGTCATTTCCAGTAGTGATATTGAAATTTTTTTTAGTACAATAAATAGGGTGACCAGATCTCCAGTTTTCACCCGGAGTCTCCGGGTTTTGTACACCAATCTCTGGGCTCCGGTTTTTTAAGCAATTTTTCCGGTTTTAGGGTTTTTGGCATGGGTTTTGAGGTTTAGAACATGCCCAACGTGTATCGTGTGTTTCAGTTCGCGACAGTCGCAAACACCAGAGAACACCGCCCATGCGTCATAGCGAAAGTCAGCAACCCAGCAACGAGACTTTTTTTTTTGGTCATGTCTCTGGGTTGTGCTCAAAGTAAATCTGGTCACCCTAACAATTAGTGTGTTTTGTTATGCATAAACATAGTAAAATATCAAATTTTTATTTTCATAAATAAAGAAATGACTAGTTTCGTGTACATCCAGTAAAACAAGAGTAGAATATAAAACATTCGTAAATACTTGAAAGGTAGGGATATTGCGGTCCCCTTAGCCCCTAAATTGAATTTCTTGACAGTTTCTAGGTCACCAAATTGGCGATAAATAAGAAAATATAAACAAAGTTCTACCTATGGTGTTTTTATACTAAACTTACTTATGTTAAATGTAGCCATATCAGAATCTAAACATTTTTTGGCTTCTTCTTTCAATTCAATTAATATTTGATCAGTAACTGCAGAAAACTTTTTAGGGTCATCAGCAATCTAAAATTCATAAAATAAGTTAAGTTTTGGAGAAGAATGTGTGTAATTTAAGCATACCTCTTCATACCACTTTTTTGTAAGTGTATAAGCGTTTTCAAACTCCTCGTCATATTGACCACTAGATAAAAATTCCTTATTTTGCTTTGAATACATTTTTTAGTCTTCGATTTAAATTATTATGTTTAAATCATCAAAAACAGCATGTTATTATATGTTTCAGGTTAGAAAATATCATAGAACTGCTACGCATAGAGAAAGAGTAAGAAAGACAAAAGAGAGAAAGATAGAAGCGACCTTTTCGTCAGCATACAACTAAATTAGTATATATATATAGCCGCAATTTAAAATTTCAATCATTTCTTTATTAATATGTGTTAAATCCATCTTGACGAAAACGTCCTAGCTTAAAAAATGTCTTTTAAAAATAGGTAACTCATTATTTTAAAGCTAATTATTAATTATTTTTTTATAGTTTTAAAAATAAAGAAAAATATAATTAAACCAGGAAATGTAATTATTGCATATTTTTAATTTAAAAACTAACTTCATAGAAACCTAAATTAAAAAATGGTTTCTATGTTTTCTATTGTTATAAATAGTCCGGACACCTGTCAATTTTTTGTGTCATGTATCGATTCTAGAATTTCTAGGTTAGAAATCTTTGCATGTATCACCGACAGCCATTTTAAAGTTGACCCTGTGTTTTTCTTTATTTTACAAATTACCAGATACAATAAACAACTAATGCAATGGACTACGATATCATCGGTTAATATTTGATTGAATAGTAAAAGATATACTTCCAAAGTTAGCTCATTGGCAGGTAAATTTGGCAAATAAAAAACACCTATTTTTTGGGACTGTCAAGCATATCCGGTCTTGTATAACAATAGAGAACATAGAAGTCTAAAAATTAATTGCCGTTACTATTTCCATATTCTATGATCAAATGAGAGCACTGCTTTTAAATTCAAAATATTTTTGATAGAATTCATAGGTATTATACTTTATTATAATATTATTAAACAGTGATCAAGAATTAACTTAAAACAATATTGTGATTATCCATCATGCCGACTGTATGCGCGGCTTTCAAGTGTAGAAATCGTTCAGGCAAAAATAAAAATATAAAATTTTATAAATTACCGAATGAAGAGACTATCCTAAAAAAATGGATTTATATTTTAAAATTAAAACGTATTAAAGGTGCGAGAGTTTGTAGTGAACACTTCCAAAGGAGTGCATTTACTAGCCATGAACGAAATAGATTGCTACCTAAAGCAATTCCTTATTCGTCTCACCAAAAGAATTGCTCATCTTTTTCAAACGAGGTATGTAATTTAATATAGGATTAATTAATTTTATACAGGGTGTTCCAGAATAACTGTGACAATTTTTTAGGGGTGATAGAGGAAGTGAAACTAAGCATTTTTGACTTATAAAGTATTGCCCGGAAATGCTTCCTTAAAAAATTTAAAAAAAAAATAGTTTTTTGTAAATAAAATAAATATTACAAGAGATATTAAGTAATTTGAAATATTCGCGATAGTTTTTTCACATAAGGATATACATTTACGACCAATAAAAGTTTTAAAAATATTTTCAGGGGCGTTACATTTGGGGGGGTCAACAACCTTTTTTGATCATATCTTTTGTTTCTTTACGTTTTTGGTAATTTTAAAAGTACTAAAATAATTCTTGATCAACGTTCTACAGAAAAGGTACTCTTATTGTAAGTCTGCTTCATTTCGGAGTAAAAGTAGATTTTATAATTTTTAGCTAAAAATATGAATTTAAAAAACATCATCAAATTAGGCTTTTTAATGAAAATTTGGTGATTTATCTGAAAACATACAAATATCAAAGTAGGCGATTTACCACAATATTTTCTTTATTCTAAGTTCTAAGCAGCCTTTAATATTTTCTAATTAGTGTTTGGTGTTTGATAGTCATATAAGGTGCTTTCCAAGTAAATTTTAACTACTTTGAAGTGAGTTACTTTAAACTACTCAAAGTAAAAATGCGCTTGGAACACATAAGGAGTTTGGTCAGTAAACATAACCACAAAAACCGAATTATAACCAATGAGAACGCGAATCAGAACCCCCACTCCCCAGGAGTAGTTCCGCGCTAAAAATTAGGTAGGTACTCTAGGGGACGGGGACGAGGTAAAATGGAGTGCTTCAGAGTAGTTCACTCCGATCCGCTTGGAACATACTGAAGTAGTTCGGAGTTACTCTGGAGCGCTCTGGACTACTCAGAGCGGTTACCTGGAAAGCGCCTATAATTGCAATATTAAAAATGCATAGATCTTGCATATGGAGCAGACCACATATTTAGTACATGATATTTTACGTAAATTAGCCTACTTATTAAAGTAGGCTAATTTACATTAGTTGTTTTTTAAAATTATAATTTCAGCTCAAATTTATAAAGTCTGCTTTAACTCTGAAACGGAGCGACTTACAATAAGAGTACCTTTTCTGTAGAACGTTGATCAAGGATTATTTTAGTATTTTTAAAATTACCAAAAACGTAAAGAAACAAAAGATATGATCAAAAAAAGTTGATGACCCCCCCAAATGTAACGCCCCTGAAAATATTTTTAAAACTTGTATTGGTCGTAAATGCGTATCCTTATGTGAAAAAACTATCGCCAAAATTTCAAATTAATATCTCTTGTAATATTTATTTTATTTACAAAAAACTATTTTTTTTTTAAATTTTTGAAGTGGTATAACTTTTTAAGGAAGCATTTCTGGGTAATACTTTATAAGTCAAAAATGCTTAGTTTCTATCACCCCTAAAAAATTGTCACAGTTATTCCGGAACACCCTGTATATTTTATTATAAATACAAATACAATCGAACTTCTATATAACGTTTCATCATGGGAACCTTAAAAAAATTCGTTATATAGAAAATTCGCTATACAGAAATTCGTAATTTTGATATAAAAAATTTGTTATTTACTTTATAGATCTTTATTTTAACTAAAAATATGAAAAGGCGTTGTTTTTAATGCGCATGTTTTACAAAAACTAAATTTGCTCCAAGTTGGAGGTATAACTTATAAGTAAACCTTATAAAAATACTCGACAAATCTCGGAATTTACGTTCATTTCTAAAAATTCTAATTTCCTACCTGATTTTCTATTATTCTTTACACTAATCTAATATAAAATTCTCCGAAATTTTTAAAATTAGCCACCTATTGACTAACATTTTTGAAAGATTATAATATTTACGTAAAAAAAATTCGGTATACGGAAACTTTAATTCGTTATAAGGAGTAAAAAATACATTAAAAACGCCTTCAAGGTGAAGATTCTCAAAAAAAATTCGTTATATAGAGAAATTCGTTATATGGAAGTTCGTTGTAGGGAAGTTCAACTGTATTAGGTAAATGTTTTACAATGAAAATAACCAACCAGGTCTTTTACATATTATTATATGTATATTTTTTAGGTTTCGAAAGAAGTCCCAATAATTTCTAATGACATTTCCATAGAAGAACCGAGTACTTTTTCTAATTTTGGTTAGTATTTTAATTACAATTTCACATACAAAACAAATACAATTTAATAAAGTTAACTAAAATTAAATTAAACAAAATAATACAACTAAAACTATAAATATCAGACAAGAGTGTATGACTAATATTGTTTGTTTTAGGTTTAGAGGCTTCACAAGATTTATTACAACACGATCACACTTACTGCCTTAAAAAAAAATTAATTGAAATAAAACAAACAATTAATTTAAAACAAGATCATCCTTACTTCCTCCCAAACAAGAAGGAATTAAAACAACGAAACAATATTCTAGTTAAAAAAATTATTCAATTGAAATCAAAAGTACATAATTTATATAGGAAAAATAAAACATTATTAAAACAGAAAAATAAAATAATTAAAAATTCAGAATTAAAAATGAAAACTCCCACGGCTCGTACTTTAGTAAAAAAATAATATATGGACTTCCATAAATGAGTTATTCAAGGGAAAAAAATCAAACATTTTCAAAGGAACTAAAAAAATTTTCAATAAACTTACATTTTTATTCCCCCCATGCATTTAAGAAAATATACAGCTTTACCACATCCCACATCCTCGAACAATAAGAAGATTGGCTCAAAATATTAATGGTTTCCCTGGAGTAACCCGGAAAAGTTTAATATATTTAAAGAAAGAAGCTGATAAATCAAAATACAAAATTTTTGGGATCATTCTATTAAATGAAATAGCAATAAAAAAAGAAATTAAGTTTGATGGAAAAGCAATTATTGGGTATTGTGATTTAGGACTAAAATGAAGTAGCCACAGAAGCTTTAGTTTATTATTTTAAAGGTTTAAATGCTTCAATCAAAAGTCCTACAGAATACCATCTCATACGAGGGTTACATGCGACAACCAGGGCGAATATTCTCTTACACTATATATAAGAGTTGGAAAATATTAATGTTATAGCAGTAACGTGTGATGGTGCAGCAAGTAATCTTTCAATGTTTCGAAATCTGGGAATTAATTTTAACCCAATAAACTTTAAATACTTTTTTCCTAATCCATCCAATAAATCTGAAAATGTTTAGATTTTTATTTTAAAATCTACATTCAATTTGCCAACATAAACAACCTATTATAGAAAAAATAAATAGGTATACCAAAACATAACATAAAAACTTCTGGTATTTTTTTTGAATTTCAACAGTTTTATTATTTTTCTAAAATGATATGGGTATTTCATAGCTGTGGTTACCACTCGTAAACATCGAGCATATTATATTTATTGGTTCTTCTCTACTGCAAAAAAAAATAAGATGCTAGGATATGGGTTTTGTCTTAAAAATAAAACTGAAACTTATTAGCAAAGATGTTTATTTAATATGAACTTATAACTTGGAAAATTGACAATAAAATATTTTAAAAATATTGTAAATAGCAAAATAAACTTATTAAATTCTAATATTCTGTGCATTATTTTTTATACACTATCATGATGAATCCCATTCAATTTGCTCATTTTGAGATAACTTTAATGAAAGACATTTTTGTTCATGTAAATTTAAATTCCAACGCCTCAGGAATCCCTTGCCACAACATTCGCAAGTAAATTTTCTTTCATTTGTATGAATCTGCAGGTGCATTTTAAGTTCATAATTTGAAGTAAAGGCTTTATCACACAATGTACATGGAAAGGGTTTTACTTCAAGGTGTTTTTTTGAGTGCCTTCGGAAATCATGCAGTCTTTTAAACTTCATCCCACAAATTTCGCAAATATGTTCATACTCATTAGTATGTGAAAATTTGTGTGACTTTAATGAATTATATTGTCCAAATAATAATCCACAAACATCACATTTAAAAGGCTTTTCACCAGTGTGAATTCTTCTATGGGAAATTAGACTTGAAGATCTCAGGAACGATTTACCACAAAAGTCGCATATAAATTTTTTTGTACCACCATGGACTAGCATGTGCGATTTCAGGGTCCGTTTATGGAAGAATTTCATATCGCATAATTGACATGATACTTTTTTAAAGTGTGAATGATTTTCATTCACATGTCTCCACAAGTTATTTTTGTTTTTTGGAACAAAGTCGCAATATTTACATTTTGATTGCCCAATTTTCTCATCTGAAACAGAAGAAATATAGTTAAAAAAAGATTAAAAAACAAATAGGGATAATTTAAATTTTCGCTCGATTGCAAAATAAAATTTAGGATGAAGATACAATAATATAACTTATAACCACAAAATCACTTTTAACATCTGTTGTCAAACATCTAACTAAAAGATTGATTAAAGGCCAAATTATTGAATAAGAATAATTAAAAGCAGTTAGTTATCACTGATACTGTGATAAAAACTTACCTCCATTTTTAATGTGTTCCTTTTTATGTTCTCTGTACAATTTTTTGACGTCAAAACTTGCTTCGCAATACTCACAATTATATGAATTTATTTCTAAAATAAATAAATTATGCATAATTAAATAAATTATAATTATGTATTGTGTGACTAATATCTTCCTTCCTGTTTTATTTTTAAAAGAAACTTTTAGTAATTTGACTAAAACAGCATAGAAGTTTTAATATTTTTTGCAGAGACGAGATTTTGTAACTTTCTTAAAAGTATAATCAAAAAATAAAACTATCATGAAATGAAAACAAATCAACACTTTTTATTCCAGGTGAGTTTGAACTTGAAACTTTCGGTATTTTTTAAATTTTGCAAGAAAAAATAATACAAAATATTTTAATTCGTCTTGTATTACCTCTCACTTGGGATTGTTTTTGATTGAGGAAGCTAAATACCACTATTGGTAAAAAATTTTAAAAAGTTTTTACAATGTATTATTTGTTAAGGTCATATTTGATTTAAATTAAATCTTACCTTTAATTAAAGCACTTGCACTTTCACATTGATTAAGTTCAAGATGATTATCGTAAGCAACTCTATCTATAAAATACAACCCACAATCTTCACAATGGAAATAAGAATTAATTATTGCTTCAGATTCAGTTTCCTCTTTTTTTACGTCAAGATTATTAAATAAAAGTGTGTTAAAAAATAATCTTTTATTTTCAACAGTATATTCTTGTGATGTTTCTTGATCTAAATTAATAACTAAATCACTTTTAGTATCAAAATCTAAAAACAAATCAATTATAGAAAAAATGCTTTAAGTTTGGAAATTATTAACCTTTATTGGAAGTTTTAGAATTACTGTCAATATCAATATTTTCACAAATTTCAATAAATCCACTGGATCTGAAAGATGCAAGAAAAAAATTGTAAATTAAATTATTTTAGAATATTTTGGTTTTGTTATCTCCTTTAAACCTATTTGTATTTCCAAAAGAGTGCCTGATTTTAGCTCCACATTTTCCGCTGAGATTATTGGGTTTTTAGAAGCTATAAATGTTTCTAGGTCTAGTGGTTTTAAAAAGTCGTTTTGGACTAATTTTGTTTTAAAAATTAAACTCGATTGTAAAATTATTTTGCTCTGACTCCGTGGTTTAATAGGAGTTCCAAATTTCTTGGAAGAAGTTTAGTTTTTCAATTTGTAGCATGAATCATCATCATCTGAATTGGTATTTTGGATTCTGACCTCTGTCCTTGTGCAGAGGTTGGTAATCTGCATCACATCTTATTTGACTGTGGTAATTTTAGAGTTCAATGCGATAAGCTGTATTTCTTTTATCTCTTGGTAACGCTTCTCCTATTAATAGTCCAAGACTTCAGTTAAGTTTTGCAAATAAATAAACAAATCAAGAATGTCCTCCTCTGTAAAGCAATAGTGAAACTAAATTACTTACCAAGTCTGATTGAAAAGCTTCTGTTGACAAAGAGTGAAACTAACTTCATTACCGGTTTGGGCACATGTCTGTTGAAAATATTGTCTAAGCTAAGCAAACTTTGAAGATGTTCGTGTTTTAATCATACTTTTCTACATTAATATAAACATTTTCTAAATTTTAAAATCATATTACATATGATGACATAAATGTAAAATCTTAAAAGTACTTCCTTTTCTTTTAAATTATGATTGATCTATGCGTGCTCACAATCGTCAGCTGTTCGAAGAGACCCTTAACTTAAGGGGGGAGTAAGGTTAATTCGATACAAAAGAAGCGAATTTTCGATAATTTTTTTTGATGACACTGTTAATATACAGGGTCTCCCTAAAAGGTCTGTACAAAACAATACTACATACTCCTGAGACGATTTAACCAAACTTATCTCTATCCAAAAGTTCTTCGTTAAGGTGGTACAGACCATTAAAGTTCTTAAAACTATTTTGTTTTTTTAAATTACTAAAAATTGGTTCATACGATCATAACAAAATTTGGTATGTGGCTATGTAATTAAAAAGGGTATTTGTAGACAGTTTGTTTTAACTTTTTCAAGTTATGTAAGTGGTCAAAAATAGGTCATCGACATGCAAATTTTCTTGTAACTTTTTAATGGCTGAATAAAAATTCATAAAACTTTACTTGTAGCTAAACAGTGTAATTATAATTTCTTTTGGCCTGTCTCACAATTTTTCTAACTCCTTTAGTTTAGCCAGAAAAAAAAATATTTCCATGTAGTGCATAACCTAACTTTAGAAAAATATTTAAATTTTTCGCCAAAAGGTCTACAAAGTAACATCACATATTCTTGAGACCAATATAAAATGATTTAATCAAACTTATTTTAATCAAAAAGACCTTGAAAATTTTTATCTTTTTAAATAATTTTCATGGTCAATAGAGGCTTAAGGAAGCACTTTTGGATAAAAATAAAATTGGTTAAATCGTTCCATTTTGGTCTCAGAAATTTACTGTGTTAATTTGTACAGACCTTTTAGCGAAAAATTTAAATATTTTTCCAAAGTTGGGTTATGTACCACATGAAAATAATTTTTTTCTGCCTAAAATAAAGCAGATAGAAAAATTTAGTACAAGACAAAAATGTTTATAATTATACTGTTCAGCTACAAGTAAAGTTTTATGAATTTTTATTCAGCCATTAAAAAGTTATAAGAAATTTTGCATGTCGATGACCTATTTTTGACCACTTACATAACGTGAAAAAGTAAAAACAAATTGTCTAGAAATACCTTTTTCCATTACATAGCCACATACCAAATTATGCTATGATCGTATCAGCCAATTTTTAGTAATTTAAAAAATACAAAATAGTTTTAAGAACTTTAATGGTCTGTAGCACCTTAACGAAGCACTTTTGGATAGGGATAAGTGTGGTTAAATCGTCTTATTTTGGTCTCAGGAGTATGTGGTATCGTTTTGTACAGACCTTTTAGGGACACCCTGTATATTTGTTTCTATAATTACTACATAATAAAGTAACATTTGAAGAATATTCTATGAAATTTTCATTAATTTTTATGAAGAAATGTGGCATTGAGAGTGAATCTCCGTGGAAATCAAAAAACGAAAATTATTGAAAATTTTGCAATTTTAAAATACGTTATAATTAAAAAAAAATAAAAAACTCAACGTCATTACCTGCAGAAAGTTATCAACTAATAAAATCATTTTGGTTTTGTGATTTCCGATGATCCAGTAATGAGTTAGGAGGGGGACCGCAATGAAACTGAGACGTCTGCGGAGATTCGCTGTCAATGGTTTATTTCTTCATAAATATTAATGAAAATTTCATAGAATATTCTTCAAATGTTACTTTATTATGTAGTAATTATAGAAATAAATATACAGGGTGGTCGAGATAAAGTGCACAGTGGATATATCCCCAAAAGTAAGAGTTTTAGAAAAAAACGTTTCAAATAAAAATTATTTGGTTTTAAAGGGGCCACAGAATGAGAACAGTTATTTTTCACCCGGAGGACTTCTTCATGGTCATTCTAACCCTAACTTAATTTTTTCAAATGGAAACCCATATTTTTTTTATTTGAATCTGAATCCAGCAAAAAATCTTCTTTGATTCCATTTGAAAAAACTGAGTTAGGGTTAGAATGATCATGAAGAAGTCCTCCAGGTGAAAACTAACTGTTCTCATTCTGTGACCCCTTTAAAACCAAATAATTTTTATTTGAAACATTTTTTTCTAAAACTCTTACTTTTGGAGATATTTCGAGTATTCACTTTATTTCTAAGCGAAAATCCTTAAACTCTTAAAAATGAAAGTTAGGTGCAGTACCACCCTTTACATTAAAAATATGTTTAAGTGGTAGCTTGTTTAAATTGAAAAAACTTTTGTCTTGACCTTTTTTTTTAAATTCTACACAGTACAAAAAATATTTTGAGGTGTTTCTGTTTTTTTGGCAGACCCTGTATGTAGTAGTCGCCTCTCTGGATCACATTTCTTAGTTCATCATTCGTTCACACCTTGCTTATTGGATTATAAATGTAAAAGAGTGAGCAAAACCATTTGCTTGTCTATTTGGAGTACACAACTCCCGGTATAGTTTATTCAAACTCAAATAAATAATTAAAAGAACTAAACCATTAAAATTTAAAAATGGCAGATGGTGCAAGATGATTTAAAATTGAATATTTTTCAAACATGTTCATTGGCAAATACCTATTGTTAAAACCACTAGCCTGCAAAATTGTCAAGCTAATCAATTTTGCGAACTATGTGTTCTAGAAACTAAGATTTTGGGAGTTGAATGGTTCTGTTTAATACACTTTCTTCTATTAAGGGCTCCCGGACTATAAATACATATTTTTAAAGTTGCTCTACTTTTTTCCACTGCTGTACATTTTATACACCTTTAGGTTAGATTGTTTAAAGTAATTTAGTGTGGCCTTACTAAAGAGATGTTTGTTGATTTCAAATCTAGCCTCTTAAAGAAGGAAGCTTTTGTCCATCGATTGGTTAAACTTCATTTGTGGTAGTGCCGAGGACGGCCACCAACTTCATCACAGGGTAAAGCAAAACGTTTATCATAGAAACTTACCCTACATTAGATGATGATTTCAGAATTGATTGTTGAATGGACTTTATTTCAATATTAAGTGTCTTATCAGATTTTTTGGCAAGCGTTTTCAATGAGTAGTAAATTTTACCATCTTCGAGACAACTTCTACAAATTAAATTAGATTTCTTATCATTTCCAAGTATCTGTAAAGGTTAGTTTTAATATTATATTCGTATCAGTATAATATAAAGTTTTGTTATACCTGAACATCACTACAAGAAAGAATTTCTGTTATCGGCACTCTGTTTCCATCTACAATAGTGTCCTTAGATATTGAAACCATGTTATTGTTATTAAGGGTTTCTAAACAAACCCTACAGTTAGCATGTGGAAATTCTGATTTGGGTGAAAAATGTAGTTCGGACATTATTTTCTTAAATGTTCACTCTTCGTAAGTGGGAAATGTTTTTAAAGGAGCAAAAAGCCAAAAACAAAAAGCAAAACAGAGTGCTGTTTTTCGCTGTCAAACTTTCAAATGTGTCAATTCACAGAGTAATAAAAGAAAAGAACATTTGAAAATTTATTCAAGAACTAACATAGAATAAATTGTTATGCAACCAAACACACATTTGTGTATAAAGTAATGGGTTAGTTAAATTTTGTTTCATTAGAATGGATGCTAAAACTAGAAACAAAAGCCGAGCGCAAGGCTAAAAAGAATATATTTATTAATTTTTATTTGTTGTTTTTTCTTTCTTTCCTTTTAAATCTATTTAGCCCGGTTCACTCGTTTTCGTTCGTTTTTTGTGCAAAGCTGTTATCTGTCATTTCATTCCGTTACACGCGTGCGCTTTATCTGGCTTCTCGAAAGCTCCAAAAGCAATTTCGTGCTCCCCGTTGTTACATTTGCCTGCGCCTTTTCCGGTTTAGCTCCATGTGGCTCCATGCTCCAAGGTGACTCTGGGTGACTCCACGCTCTGTATCCGGGAGCTCCAGGTTTGTTCAGATTTACTCTTTAAACGCATGGCTTAACGGTGGTGTTTTTTTAAGATTGGAAAGCAGTTCGTAGCATACATATTTTAAATATTACTAAATTGAATGTGTTTTTTTAATTTTTCATGTAACACTATAATATCATTTAACCTATTTACATTTATTTTATTTCCTCTTTTCATACCATACCTATCTCTTTTTTCTACTTCTAAACATTTTGAAAACTTCCAATTTTCAATGTCAAGTACTAATAGTTCGAGTAATAGTAACTAGGCGTTTTTGCCGACATTTTTTTTTTTTTTAATTTATTTTATTTATTTATTTTTTTATTTATTTTATTTATTGTTTTTTATTTATATTTAATTTAAAAATAAAGTAAGCAAATAGGTCTGATAACAAAATGCTTTTGAAATAAATATACCGGGTGGAAATGAAACTAGGGCCACCCCTGGCATTTCTTTATTTATGGAAATAAAAAATTAAAATTTTAGTATATTATATGATCTAAGAAAACAAATCTTATGGATCGAATAAATTTTTAATTTTACTTCCGGTTTATCAGGAAATGGCATCCACTTTCTTATTTTAAATATAACCCCCTGATTTTTTTCTACGTAAAATCAAACATTGGTTAATTTTAAGTATGTTTATGACAAAAAAATATTTTTTTTCAAAACTTTAAGAAAAAAATTTGAATTTTTTTTTGGTAAAAAATTTGAGTAAAACCTACAAAAACTATTTTTAAACATACATATGGGATATCACAGTAACCGGAAAAAAACCCTCTATTTAATTAGGGGGTGGCCCTTATATCATCCCATTTAAAAAAATAAAGATATTATTTCCAAAAAACGCTTCTTGAAAATTAAAAAAAATAATATCTCAAGAACGGTGAAATAAATTTTATAAATTACAATTTATTTTACGTATTTGTATTATTTAAAAATAGTTTTTGTAGGTTTTACTCAAATTATTTACCAAAAAAAAATTCAACATTTTTTCTTAAAGTTTTGAAAATTTTTTTTTTTTTGTCATAAACATACTTTAAACTAACCAATGTTTGATTTTACGTAGAAAAAATCAGGGGGTTACATTTAAAATAAGAAAGTGGGTGCCATTTCCTGATAAACCGGATATAAAATGAAAGATTTATTCGATCCATAAAATTTGTTTTCTTAGATCATATAAGATACTAAAATTCTAATTTTTTATTTTCATAAATAAAGAAATGCCAGGGGTGGCCCTAGTTTCATTTCCACCCGGTATATAAGAAAAAGTTTTTAATTTTAATTCTAGCGTTTCTAAGTTGTTTCAAATTGGCCGTACTTTCAATGGCATGACCTCGGACATGACCAAAATCTACATGGGAATAATTAAGACCAAAACTTTAATTAGATTATTTAACGTAAGATCCAGAGGCTACTACTCCCACTTAAACTGTTGAATGCCGCCAATCATTTTTTTCTTCATATCTAAGTAATGTTTTGTGGGACACTTTAAATATTTTATTGTCTTTGGCAACAAAAACAATGTATCTGTAGAATATTAAAAACCAGTGCACGGATTCAACTGTTTCGGTTGAGCCGTATCTTAAAATTTTGTTGATTCGACCTACTGGTAGTATTTTAGGTGTCTGTACATATTTCTCTTCACCTCGCCTAAATTATCTTTAATAAAAATGACATACTGGTTTGAAGGTGATGTCAAAACTGGTTTTGGAATGCCTTCTTTCAAGCTCTCTCAAATTGTAATTAAAGCTTAGTTACCCCCTTCCGCCCTGAGTTCCCCTACTTAAATTTTATACAAAATTTTTTATGGGGGATTTATGACACAAACTTTAATTCTTTTCATTGGCATGCAGTATGAAAACGAGGAAAATCATATTTTTTTATTACAAGGTCACTTGACCGTTTGAGCCCTTTGGGACTGTGCGAATCGCATGCCTATAATTTTCAAGACTTAAATTTATTTTAACTATCTTTTGCTAAAAGACGAGAAATAATAAATCAGAAAAAAAATACAAAATTTTTGTGAAAATGGAAATGCAATTTTCCATATAATCGGAAAGCTTGCAGAGGTTTAGTACCCCCTTTTCTTTGTAATTGTAATAGGGTAAATATTCCCTCCTCCAAAAGCTGTATGAAATCGGAGACCAAAACTGTCATGAGTTTATTACAAAAACATACAAGAAATGAACAATAAGAACCTTAATTATGAGAAGAACTGATTTTATTAAAGCGGAATTTCACTGACTGATTTCAAATTACATTCAACTACATCCTTGAAGTAGGCTACTTCAGTTTATTTGTCTAACATTATCTGTGTGTAAAACAGGCTCCCCAAGAGCCAATTGGAAGCATAGATTTTGGCAGGTAAAATTGGAATCACTCCTACTAGTTTTTAAATAGAGTATATAGTTTAGTGTCGTAATCTTTTTGAGTTATTGTTGGAAGGACCATTTCTTTTGTGTCCTCGATATTTAAGCGCAGACTTGTACAACAACGCACTTAACACGTGCTATTAGAAATTATAGACCTACAGCTCACTGTAGGAAATTTGGTTCTGATCGTACCCGGTGTGCCCTCTAGGGTATTGCACATTCGGTGTGTGCTGATCAATTGATCCACGGTTTTTAATAAATTACTCCAGTGACCTGAAGGCCGATATATCCCCTTAGAGCAAGCACCGAACGTATATTGATGTGTAAGTGTAATCGACATGTTTTAATTGTCACTGGTATTCAGTTTCGAACATTTACATGTAAACAAATACCAAACAAACCCAAAAAAACAGGAAATTTTCAATCACCCAAAATGAAAAGATTGAAGAAATGACAACGACAAGCCTCTGCTTTCTCTAAACAGACCTTACATGCTTAAACATAAACGTACAATCCATCAGAAATAAGAGAAATGAGTTAGAACTTAGGACATGTCCTCGGAAACCCGGACGGTTGGTCACCCTAGGAATACAGAGACACTAAAAATTACCATTATACCACTGGTACACTTTTCGGCTGATATGGTGAATGCCTGCTTTGAAGAAAGCTGCTTTCCCAACGAACTAAAAATAGCTAAAGTTATCCCCATATATAAGGTGGCCAGACGTCCCTATTTTGGCGGGACAGTCCCGATATTTTAACATTTGTCCCGCGTCCCGCTTTTTATTTTGAACATTTTTTTGTTGTATTATTTGTCAAATTTGGTTTTGTTTCTTGATGATAATGTTGTTTTTAATAACTGTTCTTTTTGTTTAAATGAAATTTCATGAAAATGGGGCAATTTTTTTTTATTTTTTGAATAACATCTAACATCTCTTTAAATACCTTAATCAAATTAAATTACATTACAAATATACATTTTGTGGGTTTTACATCAATTGGGGTTTCCAAGCATCGTGGTATTCAAATAAGTTTCAATGAAGTGCTGAAATTTTTTAAATTTTAAAGTATTTTCAAAACGTTATTTTTTATTGTTAATGTTAGAATATGTTTCTAAAGGAATATGCTTTTTGGTTAAAAATCGGTTGGTAAAATGGTTATAAATTGATTATTAGTAAATGGTTAGTTCAAATAAAACGGTTTTAACTAAATTTCAGTTAACAAAACGGTTCAGTTTGAATCCCTGTTTATTTAACATAAGTAGAGGTTAAATATTATCAAAACTCAAGTGTGCTGGTAGGCTACACTTTAAAGTTTTCTCTTTTATATTTCAAAAAAACTATCACAAGAAAGCTGAATTTAAAAACAGTGGTATAATGTTTGAACTTCTTAGAAACTTATAATTATTTACATAAAATATTTAAGAAGTTGCAATTTTGATAAAAACTTGTTTTGTATTTTATTCTTTTTGTAAAAATTCAGCACAAAAGGATTTTAAAATAAATATAGTAATATTTTGTACTTAAACAAAATTATAAATAGAATGATTATTTAAGATCCACATTAAATTGTCTCGAAGTAATAAAATGATTGTTTTGATTCTTGTTTCAGATATTTGAAAGAATAAAGTACATAAATATTGCAAAATAAAATGGATTCTCAATCCTCACCTTTCGTATTATATTTACCATCTAACTTTGAGTATCTTCAAGAAAAATGCAGGATATGTTTGGCAAAGAAACAAAACATGGTCCCGATATTAAACAACATAGAACTTGATGGAAAAGTAATTCCACTTCAAGATATATTGAAGGCAATATCAGTTATAAAGGTAAAGCATTACGTAATAATTTTATAATATTTCAATTTATACTTTAAAAAATCCAAACAATACAGGGTGATAGTCCAGGAGCCGACTGCACTAAAGTCTCCCTCATAGAATATAGCGGGGTTTTTTTGTCGAATCGGTAGTTTTTTATGTAGTCAAGAGTGTTCCATCTTTTTTATGTGCTGAAACTTAACCGAAGTAATAAAAAATTACCACTTCCGGTACCTCTTTTTGAACTGTTTGTCCCTCATAACATATAGCTCAACAATCGTGCCAGTCGATGAAGAGTGTTAAGCAAATTGATAAAAAAATGTGCTGCCATCCCCAAACCGGACAGGAACCGAGGCACAACTCGAAAGAGGGAATGATTTTCAAAAATAAGCAACCACTTTTACTGACGTCTCGTAAAAGTGGTTGCTTATTTTTGAAAATGATTCCCACTTTCGGGTTGCTCCCTTGGTTTCTGTCAGGTTTAGGGGTGGCAGCACATTTTTTTATCAATTTGCTTAAGACTCTTCATCGACTGGCACAATGGTTGAGCTATGTTTTATGAGAGACAAACTTTTTTAAAAAGAGGTACCGGAAGTGGTAATTTTGTAATACTTCGGTCAAGTTTCAGCACATAAAAAAGATGGCACACTCTTGAGTACATAAAAAACTATCGATTCAACAAAAAACCCCGCTATATTCTATGAGGGATGATTCAGCCCACCAGTAACAACGTTTTATCTCAAAAACAGTTTGTTGCACATAGATAAAATCAAAGTGAACCCAAAGAATCCATTGATGCACTTATTATTTGCCGGAACAATCTGGAAGTGCCCGGAATCGGAGGTTACTTTGAAATTTCAAATAGCAACAAGGGTCAAGTATGGTATCATTTAAAAGGTCTTTTAAATAGAAAGAACTTTTGTTAAAATATTTTTTTAATATCTTGCATAATTAGCAAAGTAAACGAAAAAACAAAAGCAAACAAGTGACAAATGGTTTCTTAATTTATGGAAAAAATAAAACACTACCATCATCCTCAATGGGTAAGGGTAGAGGCAATTATGATTTTTTAAATAGAAACTTGTATTTTTTGCATTTTTCGCTTCGCTTGTTAAAAATAATCAACTTTTTTAGGTTATGTATTTTCCTTAATTCAAAAAATAAAAGAAGTTGATTATTTTTAATGAATAAAGCGATAAATGCAAAAAAGAGTTTCTATTAAAAAAAATGTCTCTCGCCCTTTTGCGGATGATGGTAATGATTTCATTTTTCCAAAACTTAAGAGACCAATGGCACTTGTTTGCATATTTTTTTTCGTTTAATTTGTTAATTATGCAAGATCTTACAAAAATATTTTAATAAAAGTTGTTTCTTTTTAAAAGACCTTTCAAACGATACCATACTCGACCTATGTTGCCATTTGAAATTTCAAAGTAACTTCCGATTCGGGGCACTTCCGGCTTGTTCCGGAAAATAATAAGTGCACCATCAATTTGGTAATAAAAATTTTTATTCGATCTATGTGAGACAAAGTGTTTTCAAGATAAAAGGCTGTAACGGGTGGTCTGACTCACCCTGTAAAACAAATTTAAATTTAAAGTCCTTTAAATTTAAATGATGTGACCAGAATATGTGCATTAATATCCCATCCTTTAAATATGTTTTAAATGATTTGAATGTGTTAAAAATTTTAGGTTGGTTCTAATGATAAAAAACCAAAACTTATATGCACTGAGTGTAAAAAGAAAGCAATCATTAGTTATAAATTTATAACTGCTTGTGAAACAAGTGACCAGAAGTTGGAAAATGATATAATACTGAATAAAAATGGGTAAATTTTAAAGTTATAAATAATTACTATTTTTTATAAATTAAATTTTATTTTAGAAGTCCTTTAAACATTGATGAAAATAATTCAAGCAAATTAAAAAATTGGACCATAACAACTCCTTATGAAAATGGTAATTAATTTTTTTAAGATAATAAATACATCAAGTACCGATTCAAATTTTGAACAGATTTTTATGTAATTATTTTTATTAACTCAATATTTTTTAATGGTGGTTATTGAAGTGAATATTTATAATATTCCATCTTCCCTACATAGATTTACTATATTTAAAAGTTTTTATATATTTATTAGGAAATTATACAATATCAATTATTGATGAATCAAATCCAAGATCAACTCAACAAATGGAAACTTACAACAATCAATCACTGATTGAAGCCTTAAGTGATCAAGAATCAAAATGTGATGAAGAAGAGCAGTTCTTTTTTGAAGGTGAATTTGAAAAAGTCGTTGTAAAAGATGAAGCTGTTGATGAAGATTACACATCTGATTTAAACTATGATATGGATAGTAATTTGGATGATGATTTTACATGTGCTTTATGTGAAAATAATTTTGAAACTAAAGAAGAATTATTAAATCATTTAGAAGAAGAACATATTAAATATGATGGGGAAGATGAAGAAGAAAATGTCGAAAACGGTAATTAAATTTTTGTTTATTCAAATAATTCCCTGCACAAAGTTGTTAAAAACACATGTCTTTGGTCTTCAAATTGAAAAAATGTTTCATTGAGAAAGAGTTTCGACCCTTGAAATAAATATATATTCACCTTAACTTACTCACAATTTTTTAAGAGGAATATGAGCACATTATTATTCAAAATGATACTGGTGACACTGATTCAAATGTTGAAATAACTGTTAATGTGCCTTCTAAAAATAAATACCATTGTCCGCACTGCGGAAAGATGTTTCCAAGGAGGTATAATTTATTAAGGCATAAAAAAACTGCAAAAAGCTGTCCAGGTTATGAAGAAAATCACGAACAAGGTAAATAGTTTAATTATTCTAGCTGATCGGTCGTTATTTGGAATCAAGTGCATGTCTTTATAAATTGTACATAGACACCTAGTAGAATTTTTTTAATTCTAAAATCGGTTAAAAAATAGAATAAATGTTAAACAATTTACGAATTTGGTAAAATATTATAAAATTATGTTTGTTACTGATTTGATAAATTATAAAAAAGAGTTATATCATCTTATTATAGTGATTTTTTTATTTATTAATTTTATATTAATTATTGTACTTACGCACATATTAATTACTTATAATTATTGTCGATTTAAAGATTCTGGATGCCCTCTAACACAGTTTATGAATTTGCTTGAAATGAGTAAAGTAAAATATATAAGTGCTTTCCCTACATGTTCATAATAATCAAATATTAGTTATCTAAAGAAGTTATCTTAGGAAAAATTCTGCTGTTACGTAAATACAGAGTTTTCTAAAGGTAGTTAAAACATCTCTTAAAATAAAAATTACTTTATAATTTATATTTATAATACAAAAACTTTTTAGTTGTAACAATATTTATAATTTTAGTAGCTACTTTACTTAAAGAAAAATCTGATGATGAAGATATTGAAAATGACTTAGCTTTTCAAAGAATCCTACCTTTAATTAGAAGAGCTAAAAAACCTACGGTTTCAACTTCATTGGCTGGCTATGGTTGCCCCGCTTGTGGAAAAATGTTTGTACGAAGATTTAATGTAATAAGGCATTTAAAAACAACGCAATGTTATCAGAAAAACGATGGTGCAGGTAAGATTTAGAAAAAAAAGCACCTCTGTGTTTATGTAGTAAAAATTTAATGAAAACTTATTTTTAATTTTTTTGTAATCTTTTAAGATGTTGATGAGGAAATGCACCAAGGCATGGAAATGGATTTGGAAACGACACCGGATGATAATGTTGAAAAACTTATTACATCAATAAAAATTATAAAACGGGCTACAGTTTCTAAACAAAAAACAAGCTGCTATACATGCCCCTCGTGTGGAAAAGGCTTTAAAAGAAGATTTAATGTTATTAGACATTTAAAAACAACTAAATGTTTTTCAGAAAAACACGAGAAAAATGCTCCAACTGAAGGTAATAACAAATTAGGTTTTAAATAAGATATATGTACATCAAGAAAATTGGTGGTCGACGTCAGTAAGAAATCACCATAATTTGATTTGTCAGAAAAGAGCAAAAGGTCAATATTTGGTGACCAAATAATATAAATGAAAAATAAAAAATCTTTATTTTATTTCTCTTCTTTTTAAATTTTTATATTTCAAATTAAAATTCTGTTTTATATTTTATAATTAATAATGAAACCAGAGAATCAAAAGTACTTCGATCTTAAGTACAACAGTAGGTTTTCCTTTTTATATCGCACTTTTTAATTCCCAAACTTGCATAGGTGCATATAATTCTCTCCCAATTCAAGAATTTAATTTTATTTTGGTTTTGTGGTCTGAAAGCAATGTCTTTGTTTCTCATCCTTTTTTGAAAAATTGTTACTTTTCATCAGAACATTGTAATTATGAATAATTCCTAATATTTTGTTGGTACTTTATTAATTTCTTAAATAATATTAGTTTCAATTTAAACTGTTTTAGAATACATAGGTATACATTATTTGCAAGGTGGAAAAAAAATCAAACTAATTAAAGTGTTGATTAACTTAAATATTTTTTAGAAAATTCTTTCCCAACATCAATTATGTACCTCAATTACCCTGAAGAGAGTTTTTGTGATCAGAATAGAGTTCCTACTTTAAATCAAAGAAAAATGGTTGTAAAAGTAAATACAGTTTTTGAATCTACTGTGCAATCTTTTGAGAGTAAAGTGTTTCAAAGCCACTTTGGAATATCCAAGAAGATTGTTTATGATTTAATAGGTATGTATTATTGGGAGAGACTACTTGTTTTCTTACCAACAGTCAGCCTATTAGTATTATTTATTTAGTTATATTTAAAACTAAACCTGTCCACAATAAGATGATTTTTTGTAGATGAACTTAGACATTCAGATATTTACATAAGAGAGAAAAAACATGGAAAAGCTCCAATATCGGCGGAGAAAACATTTTTATTTGGTATGTGGTATCTTAGTAATAATGAAACGTTTCGAGAAATATCTAATCGATTTGGAGTTTCATTAAGTTCTGGTCACAAGCTATTAACACAAGTAGCTGATTTTTTAATATCAAAAGCCAAAACTTGGATAAAATTACCCTCAGATAGAGAGAAAGTACAGTTTGCTAATCACTTTAAGCGAGACTACAATATTGATCGAGTGGTAGGGATTATCAATGCTTGCCACATAAAAATAGGTAAACCCCGAAACCCAGATTGCTACTTCAATAGGAAAAGTTATTATAGCCTGTTATTACAAGGATTGGTTTCACACACAGGGCTTTTTATGGACGTATTTTGTGGAGAACCTGGTTCATTAGACAATGTCACATTATTAACAAAATCAAAACTTTATGAAAAAGGACAAAATAACCAACTTTTTGGTGATTTCATAGTCATTGGTAATTCGAGTTATCCTAATTTATCCTGGCTGATTTCACCATATGAAGATAATGATTGTCTTTCACAAGAACATTTTAGTTTTAATGAAAAATTACTAAGCACACAAGTAATAACTGACAATGCCTTTGGATTATTAAAGGGACGATTTAAAAGACTGGGTTATTTAAGCAATTCCGATTTAATGTTGGCAGCAAAGTTAATAATGTCGACATGTATCCTACACAACATATGCATTATAAGAAATGATGATACCCAAATTCAAATGTTGATGGAGGAGAATCCAAATAAACAACATTTTAATGAAGAAATGTTTCCTAACGTTCCTGTACATCCCGAAAGCCGAGATCTTATATTACAGAAGATTTTTTGTTTAGGGTAGTTATTTTGTGTTGTAAATTTGTTATTTAAAAATTTACTTTCTCGGAAATTAAATAAAAACCTTAAACTAACCTAATATTATTATTTATAAAAACAACTTATTTCACAATATAAGAAGATATTGTACATTATGAACAAAATTATATAAATAAATTTTGATCTGCTACTGCTATAATGTGACCTTTACGTAAATCAGTTCATTTTGGTACCTACTAAAATTGTGGCCCAATGACAACATTATGATACTCAAATCAATGACAGTAATATATTGTCAATTAATTTTAATTTATATCAATTTTTCATAATAAATCAGTATTCTGAATATTTTTCTTTATTATAAATTTTTCTTGACTGATATTGGGACCATCCAAATTTGCTTAGCTCTTTACTGACAAATCGAAAACAATTATGGTGAATATTTTTACTACCTTAAAGAGAACTACATTAATGTTACCATTTATTAATTATTTACATAATTTATCAATAATATCTATTTATTTTTCTAATAATAAATATGGGTGAACATGTGTGAAAAATACTAAATATAATCTACCTCTGTAATTTTAAGTAAGTTTCTTTATTAATTGGAGTTCCTTCCATTGGCATAAAAAGTAACCAAAATTATTAAATACTACTAAAATTTATGTATTCCTTTTTTCATGTTAGTTTTTTAGGTACAGAAATATTCATTTGTGATTTTTGCGGGAATGGTTTTTCCCAAGAGGATTATCTACTTCAACATATTAATATGAAGCACAGATTTTTAGGTAGGTAAATTATAAGTTATTTCTAAACTTATTACAATTAAAATTATTTTAGAAGAATCTAAAGAGGATGATTCAAGTGATATAAATATTGACCATCCAAAGAGCGACTTGGAATGCAAATACTGTACTTATCTTGGATCGAATAAGGATAAATTATGGAGACATATGAGTTCTGAACATGAACATTTTAAAACAATTAAGTGCACTTTGTGCCCTAAAAAATTTTTTGAAGAAAAAAGACTTAAAGATCATATGAATGTGCATGTAAAACCTAAAAACCATGTTTGTAATTTCTGTGGGGTAGCATTTCTACATTCGTTTAATTTAAAGAGCCATATTAGGATACATACTGGTGAAAAACCCTACAAATGTGATAATTGCGATTTGACTTTTGGCCAGTATAATTCTTTAAAGTCACATAGAATAACAGTCCATGATAAGGCATACAATTTTGTTTGTGACTCATGTGGAGCTGCTTTTAAAAGATTACAAGAATTTAAAATTCACGAAAGGAGACACCTCGACCAAAAACCTTTCGCTTGTAAGTTTTGTAATAAAAGTTTTGTTACAAGCTATGAACTTAAATTGCATTCAGAATTACATTTACAATATAAAATATTTTGTTGTGAAATATGTAATAAAAAGTTTAGGTCGATAAACAAGTATGAATCGCATGCTTTGATTCATGAATTAGACATGCATGAGAGTCAATAAAATATTTTTCCAGGAAGAGCTAAAAATTAATTATGTTCACTAATATGTACAATCAGGAAATAAAAAAAACAATCTAGAACAGATATTATAACAGTGATTTCTCGGGATGAGAGATAATAATTAATATGTGATAGATCCATCTAAAAATTATTTAAAATAGAGTGAGTTTTTTATTTTAATATTAAATATTAATTAATTGAGAGATAATAAGCTGGAAACTCGTATACACCTTCATTTTGGCGTTGTACAAGTTGTCTCAAAAGTCTCATAAAATCTTGTGTCTTTTATTTTAATTGAAAAATGTCTTTTATTTTATGAGACTTTTGAGACAAATTTTAGAACACCAAAATGAAGGTGAATACGAGTTTCCAGCTTATTATCTCTCATTCCGAGGTGAAACGCTAATTTGACTGGGCTATATGTACATATTACTTTTAGTTTTTTTTATAGCAAATAAATAATAGTTAATCAAACATTTTAATAAAGTTGAGTAAAGATAAATTGTGATTTTTTTTTTGTTATCCACACCCTTCTTTAAATAAATAATGACTTATTTTAAAATGTGATTTAAATTAATAAACTACTTCCCCACAGTTCAGAGAGATTTTTAAAATAAAAATTATTCCGACTGTTTCCTAAATAGTCTGAATTGGATAATGAATAATGAGTAGCTACTTTCAGTTATCTATTTTTAGACTTGTTAAATTTTAAACTAAAAAAATATTCATGATAAAGTTATAAATGTGTTTGAAAAAAATATAATTAATATAGTATACGTATCTCTATATTTGTTAAATTACTACTATAAAATTTATTATTTCAATACAAAAATATTAATTTTTGCATTGTGCCACCATTGGCAAATAACAATTTCCCATTTCATTAGCACATTTTGTGGTATCACCGCTAACTTTACTTTTACATTTTTCAATAATTTCAATTTGCTCTTTAGTTTGGTGATTTTTCATATGATCCATGTTAATTTGACAAGTTCCATTAATGAAAGCTCCAGAACACCACAAGTAGTTAAGCAAAAAAGTGTTCATTGTAGGACATTGTTTTAAAGGTGTACAATCATAATCCACTACATATAGTTTATCAGGGTTTAATCCACTTGTTTGAATTGCTTGTTCTAAACATGTCGCATTGCCAAGATAAACCGATATTGGCTCAGCCTTAAAAAAACAAAAATATTAAGTAACATTGTTTTATTATCGTTAAATATCAAATATTAAATTATATCTTTAATGAAAAGGGCATTATTCAGGCACCTATAGGGCCGGTGCTGTCTTTTTTGATAGAGCAAGGAATAATAAACCAAACATTTCACTACGATTTCATTGTCAAAAGGCGATGTTTTCAAATTTTCAGCGGTTTTTAATCGTAACTTCGGAACGAAAAGAGGCATCGAAACGAATCTTTCCTTATTATAGGCTAGTCATTTGGTAGTTTTACCCCACATTCGTTTGAAAAGTTTTGTTTTTATAAAATTTTAACTTACACTGCTTCTTCCAGACCCAATCCGGTGCCTACCCTAAAATAATTTAACCGATTATGTTTTATATAAAATCTGTATTAATTATGCTGATTTATTATTTCCATAAATATTTACCTTAATGATTTTTAATCTACTGAAGTATTCTTAAACAAATATTTTTTGATTTATTTTTGTTTTCAAATTGAATTTATTTTTTATTGTTTTTCATCTACTTACTTAAGTATTTAATAAAGTTATGTTTTTTCATTAATTTGAATATATTTTTTCAATTTTCCTTATTGTCAATTATTGGTTCAAACAAGTGTCAAACACTGTACATGACAATTTTATGATATCAAATACTGGGACATAAACTGATTAATCAAAAAATTATTAAAATAAAAAATCTACCTTCATATTAAAATAAAACTAGAATTATTATTAAAGCAATTTAGTTTTTAGTTTACTTACAAAATAAAATAATAATACTAATAAAAATAATGAAATCTTGTCTAATTTGAGGCTTCTAAGTCCGATAGACCTCTAAAGTGTCAAAGACTGGTACACTTACCATAGGCAAATTTTATTTGATAATTTAAATAAGTTCTCACCATGAGATGTGTGAATATTTTAATGTGAAATATTTAAAATATTGTTCTACACGAATTAAACAAAATTAAAATATGCAATATGTGATATATTTTTATAAATATATATTTACCCTTAATCCACCAAGAGTTAAGTAGAATAGAAAAACTGTTCTGATCATTATGAATTTTTTGTTATGAAAATTTCTGAACCGTTTTATATACAAAAAGTTGTAAAGAAAAATTAAGTTTTAATTTACAAAATTATATCATATAAAAAATATACTAATTTTCTTATTTAATAAGCGTAACCTATATTTATTTTATAAATAATCTTTTAATAATAATAATAATTTAATACACTTCAATAAATTTATATAAACACCATTGTAATATCTCAATTATTTTAAGCAATTGATCTTACATCCACCTTCAGCTTAAAACCCTTGTTTGTCTTTACTTGACAGTTTATTTAGCGACTTGTGAGTTTTTATCGAACATATTTGTTTTTTCCGAACGACTTCGGACCTCCCTTTATTATTTTATTGATGTTATTTAAAATAATACACTGCTCAAAATGGTCTCTTATTTTTTAAATTATGATCTTATTCTGTAAGTTAAAAAAAAAAAGATATCAAAAGAAGATATTTTAATGAGAAAAAATTTTTTTTCATAGATTGTATTTGTAAAAAATAAAATAATCGTTACACTATACAAAAGTCTAAACAAAAACTATAACTTTTTCTCGATTTTATAATCAAATAACAACTCTAATAGGTACTTTTTCCACCTCTAGTGTTAATTACAGCACGACAATGTCTCTGGATGCTTAAAATACAATTATTGGGTCCATTGATCTCTTAAGGCCTCTTCGAATGCTTGGCGTCCATTAATTCGATCCATAAGTGGCAAAAGTCTTCTTTGAAGCATGTCCCACACATGCTCTATTGGATTCAGATCCGGGGACTGCGGTGTGTGGTCCTATTGTAAAAATAAAGTACAAGTGCAATTGTATTCGCATTACAAAAAGGCTCATATTTTGAATATTGTAATTTTTGTTTATTTTTAAATATGTTTTTAAACTAATAGATGAAAACATACTCATATTATGTAATTAATATTACAGTTGAACTTCTATATAACGTTTCATCACGGGAACCTTAAAAAAATTCGTTATATAGAAAATACGCTATATAGAAATTCGTAATTTTGATATAAAAGATTTGTTATTTACTTTATAGCTCTTTATTTTAACTAAAAATATGAAAAGGCTCTGATTTTAATGCGCATGTTTTACAAAAACTAAATTTGCTCCAAGTTGGAGGTATAACATATAAGTAAACCTCGACAAATCTAGGAATTTAAGTTCATTTCTAAAAATTGTAATTACCTACCTGGTTTTAAATTATTCTTTACACTAATCTAATATAAAATTCTCCGAAATTTTTTAAATTAGCCACCCATTAACTAAAATTTATGAAAGATTCTAATATTTATGTAAAAAAAATTCATTATACAGAAACTTTAATTCGTTATAAGGAGTAAAAAATACATTAAAAACGCCTTCAAGGTGAAGATTCTCAAAAAAAATTCGTTATATGGAAGTTTGTTCCTTAGACCATTTTGAGCAGTGTAGTTAAGATTTAACAAAAGAATGAAAGATGAGCGAAAGCAAGTTAATTAAATTTATAATTAATAGGTTTTTTATTAGGGTTAAGCCGACGCACAGTGGTCCCAAATGCCAAAAAGCTGGCCATAATATAAAGTGTTGTCTGATTAGAACAAAAGTTAGTATTTAGGGGTTTTCTAGGTTGCTGAATAATAATAATATGGAAAAAATTGAAAATGCACAAAGGGGTTTTCGGGGTCGCTGAATAATAATATGGAAAAACTGGAAAAGCAAAATGGCGGTCAAATATAAAAACTAAGGTCTCATCCACTATTTTTAACTAGGTACTTTACCAAAAACTTTATTGAAAAATACTTCTTTTTTTCTTTATTAACATCTGGACATTTGCATATTAATATTGCGTACATTCCACAAATGATTTGTCAGGTTGATTTATTTTTACACTAATGTTTAAAAAGATTTAAAATATCAACTAAATCACGAGAAATGTAAAAAAATAGCATTTACATTAATTTGTAAATCGAATTTGCGCGAGATTTTTTGAGCCACACATGCGTAGTATTTCAAGACTTAGAACCTATTGTTATAATAGCGGACGACGGCGATCAATTTAAAATTGCATTCTCAGTGTGAGTAACACAAAAATTTGCGATTTCGTAAAAATCTGCCAGTAAATCAGTGCATAAGACAAAACTGTAGTTTATAATTATTGAATGTGATCTATCTGATTCCTGATTCTATTTTAATGATGGTTTAAGTTATATTTTAACAAAATAATAATTTATATACACAACTTAGTTAATTAGAAATTTATAATAATTTTTTAAATATACATTTAAGTATTCAAATTTAACACAAGAAGCAAGTAATAAGCATACAAAATCAACATTAGACGATAGCTTAGATATCTAACATTTATTTTTAAACCATTTCTACTTATTTTTTTTAACTTGAAGAAAACATTTTTGGCCAGGTTTTATACATTTTAGACCACTGTGTGACGGCGACGTTTACAATTAAATCATATAATATTGACCAACTTTTTTAAATTTACTTACTTTTGTTCCTAACTAGAAGATCCAAGATCTTGATCGAGCCAAATTTACTTTAATTTAAATGTATTTGCTTAATTATTTAAGGTTTTCTTGGGAACTTAACATTAAATATTAAAACAAATATTCAATTATTATTAAAAAAGTAAATGAAAAGTTATAAATTTAATGAGAATCAAAATGACATGAAATACTAATAGCAAAAAAACACAATATTTCGATATTTAATTTTGTTGAGTAAAATTTCAATTGAATTAAATTTATTATATGCTTAAAAGCATACAGAAAGTAGTTATTTTTTGACAACATGTTTTTACTTCCGCATGTTATATAGTCAGAAATAGGTTATCGACATCCAAAATGTCTTGTAACTTTTTAGTGGTTGAATAAAAACGGTTAATATTTTATTTACATTTAAACAGGGAAATTATAATTTTTTTTGTCAAAATACAATTTTTGTATCTACCTTAGTTTACCCAGAAAAAAACAATTTTTATTTATTTTGAAATAATTTAATTGTTTAATTAAATTTAGGTGTTTTTGTAAGTACTGTTGCACAATGCAATTCTAGCTAAAAACTAGGTTATCATATTGAACAACTTAAATTTCTTTCAACAAGATACAGATTCTGTGAAACATCCTCCTTTGATTCTGTAGTAATAGCAATTGCAGAGACGAAGAGAAGTTTATTTTATTCAACAGGGAAGGGTTAAATGTTAAATGGTAAAAAAAACTCACCTTGCTAAGCCCTATTTTATATTTTTAATGAATAAAAAATACTTATATTCCTAAAGTAAAACTTGTATTAAAAACACCATTTTGCACATCACTTTTTCATATTATATTCAGACATTTCAGCTGCATATTTTTCTTTGGATTTCTCATATCTATCAACATAAATCTGAAAAGATAAAAAAATATTAAATTAAAGGCTGGATTCTGCAGATTATTTTATAGGCTTACGATTTTTTCTAAACTCACAAAAGTCTTCCTCAGCGATTTTTAAATTGACCTTTGTCAGGAAAATATTATATTATTTTAATCATTTTAATATTTAAAATAGGTTTCTAGAAAATAATTACAATTGTAATATGCTAATTTACCATATTTTGTAAGTACCACAAGGGCAGTGGCCAGAGACGGAACAAGGTCTATAAACACTAAACATATGCTGAAATAACTCAATTTTTTACTAGCAATCATTTTCAAAACTGCTTTAAAAAGGATTTTTAAAATTCCAAAATTTTGTTTAACTCTTTAACGTACGGATTTATTTCAATCTTTTTGAACATATTTTGGAAGCATTTTGGGGAATGTATAAGAAATTAAAATTAAAAAGTAAATAAGTTGGAATAAATCAAGTGACAATATATTCTCTTTTGCACACACATTAATTCATGATAAGTACACACAAGATATGTAAGTGCGATGACGAGTCAGAGTCGTCAACCGTAACTTTGGCAAATGTACCCAAAGGGTTAAAGTTAAAGTACTGATGGATTTTGGTTTTGTAAAACCCAAAATACTACTTTTCATTTAAGTTAGGCGATTGATAAATAATTGTTAACATTAAGTGCGGACATAAAGTAAATATCCCCCCTGCTAACTTTTGAACGTTTATCTTTTTGATTCTGAAAATTTGTCTACGGAGGAAGTTCCGGTTATACCGGAAGTGGATGGCAACTTTCTTATTTTAAATGGAACACCCATTATATTTTTGCATTTTCTCCATAAAAATACCATTAAACTGACCTAGCATAGTGTGGTCTAAGATTAATACTTTCGGAATTACTCCCATTTGAAAATCGCATTATGCCCCAACTATCAAATAAAAACCAACCCTTTAAAAAAAATTTACCCAAGATATTTCCTGTAGATTTTATTACTGCCACCGGATCTACAAATTTTATCACCCTGGGCAACATGAAAATTTGGCGCCTCCCCCCCGTCCCCCCCCACACAAAAAAATTATTCTATAATAATTTATACCAAGAATTTTCCTGAGATTTGTTTACTTCTTCTCTTAATCTTTTTCTTTTTTTATATTCTGCACCTCTTAAGTTTGTTTGAAGACATCTATAATATAAATTTTATCCATGTAATTGCTAGATCTGTTTATAGATACTTTTTTGAATTAGAGGACTTAATTTAAATTTTTATACCAAAAAATGGTAGGTATTTTATAAATGAAAATCGACCTATCCAAGCTATATTTTTTTAAAAAATAACCATGTGCTGAATCACATGGTGTAATATCCAGAGCAGGGTAAAATACTTTTTTAAGTATTTGAAATATAAAAAGTATTTCAAATACTTTTTTATTCGAAATTCAAAAGAAATATCGAGATACTTGTTCTACTAAACTCATTGCTCATTTAATTTAAGTTCAACTGAGACCCAATACCCATCTAAACCCAAAATCAAATAACAAAATCTAAAATCTATTTTGTTTGTCTATCTTTCTTTCGATTTGAAAAGATTGAATCTAAAAAGTATTTCTGGCTAGTTAAAGTATGTCAAACCATGGTCAAACTTAGAAATATGAAAATACATGTTTAAAAAATATTTGAAATACTAAATCCAAAATACTACCTCACTCAGATAAAATAGTAAGTAATGTAAGTATTTGCGGAAAATAAATAATAACTGGGTAATATCAAAATTATAACTTATTCTTATTTACCTTCTGATTTTTGTTATTATGTGAAGTTTATAAGTAGTAAGTATTACAACTCTAATCCAAATCACATAAAATGTAATCACATATGTACATACATATATACGCAAAACGTACAAGACACACGAAAAATAGCTAACTTGTGGCAAAGTATTGAAAATTTTGGAATTTATAATATTGCAATGTAAGTGGTATTTTTCAGTGTACACCTGCATAAAAATAACAAAAATCAAAACAAGAAAACAAAAAAATGTCGACATCGGCGCCATTGGGTCGATCCTGAATATTCATATAAAAACATTTTTTTTTAATTAAAAAAATTGTCTTTTTTCGCGCCCCCAATGACTTTCACCCTGGGCAAGTGCCCCACTCGCTCCACCCTAGATCCGGCTCTGCTGCCAAGAGGTGGAAGGTGGTTATGTTAATCAGCAAAATTAACAAACTTACGGTTAAACATAATTTTGTTTAAATTTAATGTTATTAACTTAATTGCAAAAAAAATCATTTAAAATAAGAAAGTTAAATAAATAACAACAATACAGATGCTTTCGTTTTTTTGTTGCTGTGTTTAAACTGGGTACTTTTATGCAAAAACATAGTTCCATAGTTGCCTAATAACTAGTCATAGATATGTTTGTTTGTCATGTTTATGGTACTAATCGATTTATATTTTATGTTTTAGCAAATTGGGAGAAATTTAACTTCATGCTTTGATTCATTTTAGAATAATTTAACTGTAAAGTAGGTGAAAATTTGGTACAAAAATATAAAGTAGTTTATGAGTTCACACTCAGCTAGTAGAACCCTATTTAATATACTTCAAAAAAAAAAACTTAAGAAGATAGTTGGTGAAATTAGGGATAGGACTTGGCAATGTAAATTTCGATTACCTTAAAGAAAAAGAAAAGACGAATGGTTAATTGAAATCGAATAATTTTTTTTATGCTGCTTAATGATTCCATAGTTCAGTCAATGATGTTTTTAGTTTTTAATTTTTTTTTTAATTTTCACCTTTTGGTTGGGCCCAAAAACATGCAACATTTAGGCTGAATTTACAACCTTATTATGAAACTATTTTAAAAAATTAAAAACATCATCTGCTAGTCCCTTTAATATACTTTCAGGATTAATTTACAAAATTCAAATCGATTAACTCTTAATGAAGTTATGTTTATTTAAAAAACCTCCGTATAATCGCCTAAAATTCTAGTGGCATCTCTTTCACACAGTTATATGTTTCATTCTCCCATCGCATTTCCAAGGGACAGAGAAATCGGAGTTACACATTTTGCCGACTATCCTCTTAAGGTCTATTTATGCACACATTTAACATTTAAGAAATAAGAAGTAATACGTAACCAAAAAAATTAAGAATTTAAAATGCAAGCTTTATGCACCACATTTAACATTTAAGAAATAAGAGTTGGTGAATTTTAACTTTATTTCATAAACGTTAAATTTTACGTAAACTGCGCGTTTTTGTGCGCATAAAAGGCGGAGTTAATATACAAGGTGGGCCGCGGCAGACGCATGGATTTGAAAATGGAATAAAACACAGACTATTACGAAATGTTCAATTTTTTTTATTTTTTCCTGATTTATTAACATGGGAAATTTAAGTTTAGACGGTTTTGAACAATGTGTCCCCCAAAAGGCGCCCATCACAATCCAAACACTGACTAAGAATATTTTTAACATTTTTGTGCACTCTTTGGTGTTGTTTTTGAGAGTTTCCAGGGTTCCCCACATGAAAAAATCACAAGGGGTCAAATCAGAAGAGCGCGCCGGCCTGTTCAAATCGTCTCTTGGAGAGATGAGGCGCCCAAGATTTTTGTCTTGCCTCAATTGGAAGAGATGGAACCGGAAGACGTTTGATTTCAGCAAGACGGAGCCACAGCCCACACAACAAGGGTTAGCATGGACTTTTGGCGAGACAAATTCCCCGGGCGCCTCATCTCCCTAAGAGGCGATTTGAATTTTAAAAATAGGCTTACTCAGTGTTTGGAGTGTGAGGGGTGCCATTTGCGGGACACATTGTTCAAAACCGTGTAAACTTAAATTTTCCATGTTAATAAATCAGGAAAAAATAAAAAAATGATCATTTCGTAATAAACAATTAATATGTGATAGATCCTTCTAAAAATTAAATAATTAATATTTAATATTATAATAAAAAACTTACTCTATTTTAAAGATATTTAATAAGCCAGAACATTTTCGTCAACCAATGTTGACATTATCAATGGTATTAAAATTTAATGACATTAGACGTCACTGTGTGCGCATGACTACGACCCAACCAATAAGAACTCTCACTTCTTAAGTTTCACTTTTCTACATAAATCCTATAGTATTCTTAAATTTTAAATCTTAAATTAAATGTTAAATGTGTCTGCATAAATAGACCTTTAGTTATTTAATATTATAACTTACTTGTTTATCAAGAGTAGAAAGCGTTTTCCATTTAATAGCAAGCTGTTTTGTTAATTCCTGCTTTGTGGGTTCAACCTCTCCAGGTTTTAGTTCTGCAGCTAGTTGTTCCATTAAAATTTGACGCTGTTCCTGACAAAATTGGAAGAAAGGATTTGAAGGACGCTTTGGGGCTTTTGGATCCCTTTCTCTAGGAGTTTTTCTTTTTGTAGGTTTCTTTGCTGGCTTTGGTGGAGCAGGTGGTTTTTCTTCAATGACTGAAAACCACAAAAAAATAAGTTTACATGCAATAACTATAATAATTTGACAGTTGAGCTTGCTCCTACTCCAATTTATATTTTTTATGAGATGAACAAAAATTTTGGAAATGGTAATTAATTTAAACTTTTGTCTTAAAAAAAATATACAGTTTTTTGTGGTGCATTGTGTATTCTACTTAGCAGTGGCGGATTATGTCTTACAATTAGTGAGGCCAGAGGTGGAAGAAAGTTTCGAAGCCAAATGTAAGATTTTTATACAGGGTGTCCTGAAATTAAAAAGCTAATATTTTTCACACACAGCACATTCTATCAAATTTTTATAACACGACAGGGAAGGGACAAGTTTTTATTATTTTAATATTTAATATTTTTTAATATTTATTTATTTATTTAGCATTGCTATCACATACATTACATATTTATATCACATTCATTATCATTTAATAATCATTCAATTGGCGATTCTAGCTAAGCGATCTCCCTCTTGCGGCCTAGCGCGGAACTATGAAATGACGTCACGTCCGTGATAGTTGTGCAGACGAATTTAGCGTTTAACGTTTTTTAATGTCTGTTATAGTCAAGTAAATAATGTCAACTTACTTAATTTACTTTGTATTATTAAATGCGTTTGATTATTTCTTTGCAAGTTAATTTTTTTATTTATTTTGTCACTGATGTGACGTCATTAGAGTATGTAACCAAACACAAATACATTTGCGCGGGAAATATTAATTTGAATCGCCAATTATGAAAGTTTGCATTACAAACTGATACACTTTTTCCTTAAACCTATTTACATTTAATTCATTTTTTATATTTACTGGTAATTTATTATAAGCTATTAGTCCTCTGGACATAACTGTATTGTACATTTTTGCTGTTTTGTGCTTGTTAACAAAGATGTCTTCCTTATTTCTAGTATTGTGACTATGAATCTGGTTAACATACATGATTTTGTCTAACAGGTACTCTGGGCCCTTTTCACATTTCAAATCATAAATAAACATAAATGTTTTAAACATAATTCTTTGTTTGATACATCTAACATTATACTTATAGGCGTATACCTATTCACTTTTAAAATATCCCTCATAGCTCTATTTTGTATTAACTGTATCTCCTTAAATTGACATTCTGTGGAAGTAAATAATAAGTTCTTAATGTATCTGTACTTAAAAATTTACTAATTCTACCCAACAGAAAAAATTTTTTCGACATCTTATTTTTTATATACCGGGTGGAAATGAAGACCCGGTTTTCATTTCCACCTCTATAACTTTTTTATTTATGAATAGAAAAATTTGAAATTTGGCTATGTTCTATGGTTCAAAAAAACAAATTTTATGTGCATTTTTTATTTTCGAAATCACTTCCGGTTTCACCGGAAACACCATGAACTTTGTTTTTTTAAATGTAACATCCCATATTTTTATTCATGGCTTAAAATACTTTTAAAAAAGAAGTATTTTTGAAATATTAGTTTTTATTTTTTGCGAAAAAAAAAATTAATTTACTTGAACAATTTTTGTGATTTTATCGTTGTTACCTGCATTCTTCTCATTTTATTAATCATTTTTTATTGATGAATATTTTTACGTTTTTTTGGGGTGTAAAACTAGTTCGCTTCCATGCGGTGCACCCTGGAGAACGCTAAATGAACTAGTAAAATTATTTATTTCTTAAGTTGGCAAATAATAGCTATTAAGTATCTTTATTACAGGCACATGCAAAATAATAGCCCTACATATGGGGTACCAAAATAATCGTTATAAAATCCTCTTTTTAAAAAGTCGAATGACCCGGCATCATTGCATTTAAAAAAAGTGAGATATTTGATAAAATCTTCATTAAGTAAGTTTAAAAATTAATAGTTCAAAAACCACTTAAATTTTTTTTCAAATTACAATTTAATTTAGGTATTTGAATTATTTACAATTAGTTTTGGTACTTTTCACCGACTTCGAAAACCTTTTTTTTTGAAAAAAATTTTTTTTACAAAAAAAATAAAAACTAATATCTCAAAAATACTTCTTTTTTAAAAGTATTTTAAGCCATGAATAAAAATATGGGATGTTACATTTAAAAAAACAAAGTTCATGGTGTTTCCGGTGAAACCGGAAGTGATTTCGAAAATAAAAAATGCACATAAAATTTGTTTTTTTGAACCATAGAACATAGCCAAATTTCAAAATTTTTTAATCATAAATAAAAAAGTTATCGAGGTGACCCGGTTTTCATTTCCACCCGGTATTGCACATGTTCATTGAATTTCAACTTCTCATCAATAATTACACCTAAGTACTTAACTTTGCTTGATATGTTTAGAAATTGGTTTTTTATCACAATTTTATTACTTAAATCTATCTTTGGTTTTTTACTATGAATTAACATTCCTTGAGATTTATTAATGTTTAATACTAATTTATTGTTTTCAAGCCATACACAAATGTTCAATAGGTCTTCATTTAGTTTTTCGATCATCTCATCAGTGTCTGTTCCTTCTATAAACAACATTGTGTCATCCGCGAACAACTGTTCTGTATATACAGAACAATATCCATTTATTAAAAAGGGTCGAGAAGAAAGTGAGGGATATTGTGTCCATTGCAAAAGTTAGTTGAGTGTAGTTCATGGTGGCATTTCGGATCTTAAAGATCATATTAAAACAACAAAGCATATAAATGCTGTTGCTACTTGCTTCTTGCAAAAAAATTACTCATTTCTTTTCAACAAAAAATACCAAAGAGGAGGATACTGTACTCGCCACCGAAGTGTGTTTTTCTTACCATATAATTAAACATCACCAGTCAGTCATTTGCATCTGCAAGTTGTTTAAATAAATTAATTCCAAAAACCTTTGCTGATTCAGTCATTGCCATAAAATATTCATCAGCAGCAACAAAAAAAACTCGCATAATTAAAAATGTTCTGGCACCACACTCTATTTCTTGCTGCATTGACAAAATTCAGAAGTGTTCTTTTTATAGTATGAGTACGGATGCAAGCAATAACAAGGCCAAAAAAATATTTCCATTAGTTTTACAATATTTTACGGCATCAGGAATTCAAGTTAAACTCACCAGACATGGAAATTTGTAAGGTGAAACTTCTGAGATGGTGGCAAATTTTTGTATTGAAGCCATCAACAATGCAAAGTTAGATTTAAAAAATGTATAGCATTTAGTGGTGACAATGCCAACATAAATTTTGGTGGGCTTGCCAGGGCTGGTACAAATAATGTTTACATGCGTTTAAAATTGGAAATGGGTTCCCATTTAGAAGGTATTGGATGCCCAGCATACATCCTTCACAATAGCATGCAGACAGCTTCTGACCAATTAATTTGTGACGTAAGTGCCATTCTTTTCAAATTGTTTAATTACTTTTCGATATATACAGTTCGAACTTAACGCTTAAAAGAATTTTGAGAATTTGTCTCCATAGAATACTAAAAATTATTATCTTATTCAAAAACAAGGTAACTTTCCTTGTTGCCATCAATTGACAGAATTTTAAAAATGGGCTCAAATCGTTTTTCCGAAATTCCGAAAAATGCAAAAGTTACAAGTTTCCATTTAAAATTCATAATTGCCTCTACCCTTACCTATAGGTTAATATATTAAGGATGATGGTAGTGCTTTAATTTTTCCATAATTTAAGAAACCATTTGTCACTTGTTTGCTTATGTTTTTTCGTTTAATTTGTTAATTATGCAAGATATTAAATAAATATTTTAATAAAAGTTGTTTCTTTTTAAAAAACCTTTCAAACGATACCATACTCGACCTATGTTGCCATTTAAAAAATCAAAGTTACCTCCGGTTCCTGGCACTTCCGGTTTGTTCCGGAAAATAATAAGTGCACCAATGGATTCTTTGGGTTCACTTTGGTAATTAAAATTTTTATTCTACCTATGTGCGACAACCTGTTTTCGAGATAAAGTGTTGTTACGGGTGATCTGACTCCGGGTCCGGAAAATTCATCGCGAGTAAAATTCTTCGCAGGTAAAATTCATCGCGGGAAAATTTATCGCCGGAAAATTCATCGCGGGGAAAATTCATCGCACGAATATTCATCGGCAGGAAAATTTATCGCAAGGAAAATTCATCGCAGAAAATTCATCGCGAGAAAATGAACAAAAACACGAACGAATTTGAAATCTATCGCTAACGATGAAACACTGTGCTAATTAAGAGGATAGTTTAGAGATAGTACCGCGCAGCGATATAATATTTTAAATTTCCCTTGAGTATAAATTTTAATAAAAAACTTCTTTAAACGTACGGTTATCGTTCAATAAAACATATTGATTTGATGAATTTTCCCTGCGATGTATTTTCTTGCGATAAATTTTCTTTGCGATGAATTTTACTTGCGATGAATTTTCTCGCGATGAATTTTCTTGCTATGAATTTACCCGCGATGAATTTTCAGCGATGAATTTTCTACGATGAATTTTCCGTGAACCGTCTGACTCACCCTGTATATTGTTTTGTGAATAAATATTTCTTTACTACTTTTTTACTATATTTACTTCACCCCCCGTCCCGGTTTGGTCTGCTTACGTTCTGAGAACCCTAGTAGTAATATAATGTATTTTAAAAAACTGGTAAAATTTTGTTAATTTTAGAGCAAATACATAATGGATCTGTTTTGGGTTTAACTCATAGCCCAAGCATTTCTTCAAAAATTTCTGATTGAAATTGAAGTTGCTGGAGCAAATTCGCCCAACTTTTTAATCAATTACAAATTATTACCTTCCTCCTTAACATCTTCTTTAATAATTCGTGATAATGATAACGCCTCTAGATTTGTTCTATTTTCCTCTTCCTCTAATTTAATTATTTTACGGGGAATTTCCGACCAATCCTCACCATATTTTGTTAATAATCTTCTTTTAATGTAGTCTATTTGATCTAAACGACGTTTTGTAATTTTTTTTACCTCTTCAATTCTAAAAAAAAATAGAAACGTTTTCAGTTTTTAATTCTATACTAGGGTTGCCAGATTTGTGAACACAATAACCGGGACACATGTTCACTTGTCACATGGCGGTACTCGAGACCATACTTTTTTATGTTATATTTTGGGAAACGTCAGGTAGGGTCAGCATTTTTTGTTTAATTTTCATGGTCGCGAAATAATAAGATGATCTCATTAATACATATAATTTATTTTGTATAAAAATATATCAAATAAAAAATAGGAACTTAAAAGTAAAAATTCTCACTAATTAAAAAAATCACAGAAGATAATATAGGAGTATTAAAAAAAATTAAAATACAGAAATTCTCAAAACTTAAATTGAAAAAAATTATTGGATTGTCTTCTTCTCATACTTTAGACTTGATTTTCCTTTGTTTAATAAAGCCTTGTTGTTAATTAAAAAATCGTACATTTCAAAACAATTATGGAAATTATAATTTTCCAAACATTGCAGAATACTTTCTACAGTATGATCAGAAACACGATTCCTTTTGTCTGACCATTGAATCGCCATTAGAGAAAATATTCTTTCTACATTGGCGTTATGGCCAGGTATAGAAAAGATGTACTGACACATTGTATACAAGGCCATGTACTATTCAGTGTATTCAGTTTCAATTTTAGAAAAAATAATTGCCCATTTCTCTGATGCAACTTTCTTATTCCAATCTGAAGATAAAACTTCAGTTTCCACAATGGTTTTAACAACACTTATTTGATTGAATAGAAATGTGTCATTAATAATAATATTTTTATTTTTCATATATTCAATAGATTTCTAAAGTCTGGCCACTCAGGTATTTTTTTTAATTCCATCCAGGAAAATACCGAATATTTCTCAAGCGGTAACATCCATTTTTTTAAATATTGGGTCAGAGTTTCATAAAAATTGGATACTTCTTCGTGGAAATTATTAATTTCTTTTTTTGTAATTGTTCCATTTTCTTCACATGTTTTTAACATAGTTTTAACATAGTTTTAACATTGTTAGGTATAAAATGGTACTTGGATTTTTCCAGGGAAGTGTTTACTGTGGACTTTATAACAGCCAAAACTTCTATAATTGATTTTTTTCTACCTTCAATTTTTAAAATCTGAATATTGAACGCATGTGCTTGCCTTTGAATAAAATGAAGATATACTTCACTCAGAGGATTATTGAAAAAATTAAGTAATGTTTTAGGTGCTTTTTCCTCCGATAAAAAAATGATTTTAGCCCGTCAAATATTTCCAAAACACTTTCGATTGCAGGTTTTAATGACAACCACCTCGTTTTTGAATGTGATAATAGTTTTTTATATTCAACGTCCACAAAATCGCAGAAATTTTTTAGTCTCTCTGTTCTAACTGTGTATATTGAGAAATAATTGAACAATTTCAAAATAATTTGATCAGCACGCAGGATAATTGATCTGCCACAGTTTGCAACGTATTGTGCAAAATATGGGCAGGGCAAACAATTCCTTCAATATCTATCCCAATTTCGATTTTTAATTTATTGTATACATTATTTGTCCCCTTTCTCTCAAGTCCGCCAAAATTAACATTAGCGTTATCACCACCAAACCCAATACATTTTTTTAAATCTTTAAGGGTTTGTAAACAAAAACTAGAAACCATATCGGAAGTTTCCCCTTTCAAATTTCCTAGTTTTAACAATTTTAAATTAATGCCAGTCTTTGTAAAGTACTGGACTAGTAGTGGATAAATTTTTTGATTTTTATGGTTGCTAGCATCAGTGCTGATACTATAAAACAAACAAGTTTTTATATCATTTAAAACCATTTCTATCGAATTCGGTGCCAAAACTTGATTGATCAAACTTGTAGCTTTTGTTCTAGCACAAGCATATTTTATTGCTACTTTTGAATCGTTAAACACCTTTGGTATGAGTTTATTTAGACAGTCTGAAGAGGCAAAAGATTGGTGTTGCTTAATCAAATGGTAAGCAAAATTTAATTCGGTTGCAATAACTTTTTCTTCTTCAGAACTATCCCGTTTTACAAAATAATCTGCAATACGTGCTTTTGGTTGATGATGACACTGAAGATTTGTGCTTTTGAGTGTTGATGTGATCTTTTAAATCGGCAATTCCTCCATGCCCGATGCTTAAATAACTGTAGCAATGTTTGCAAAATGCTTCATTGTCATTGCTGCCCTTTTTTATAAATGGATACTCCTCCGCGTATTTGTCTAAGAATTTGCATTGCCGTTTTGGCATTTTTAGTAGCTCTACAAATTATAGAATTTAAATTTAAAACTAACACAGAATTTATTTAAGCTTACATTTTAACAAAAATACTCTACTTCTGTGTTTATTGTTTATAGCAACTATACACTCATCAAGTCAAGTCAACCTTTAAGTTAAGACAACGACAGAACGACTTACAGAATGGACTGAGACTGAACAAACGAAGCTGCGAGAGTGTGTTGCAGGGAAGGGCTACGCGCTACAGTACTCGTGGAGTGGGAGTGGACGTGCGTGCTACGAGCCAAAAAACATCGTTAGGTTGGAATTTTTAATAGTTTTTGAAAACCGGGACAATTGGCGATCAAGACGCCTCTTATCGGGACACCGGGATTTGAGCTTCCAAACCGGGAGAATCCCTGGCAACCCTATTCTATACTCAAAAGCAAATGGTAAAATAAAACATATACCACTGGTAAAAGGAGGAAGTAGCAGATTCAATATTTACAAACTGGCTTTTAAAACACTGCAACAAAAAAAATAAACAATTTAAATGTTCTGCATTCAGGTTGCTAGCCAGTTGGGTCAAATTTGAAATAACTTAATAAAGCAGGATTTTTGGCGAAGCGTTTGAAACAGTAGAAGTTAAATCTAGACTATGTATAGCTCGAGTAGGTCAAACTAGCTTGAATTCAGGCTTGATTTGACCTTTTACATGTACTTCAAATTCAAATGGTAGAGGTCAAACCAAGCCAAATTCAAGCTGGATTGAGTTGCTCGAGATAAATGTAGTCCTATAAATTAAAGTTTTAAATCCTGTGCTTACCTATAAACCAATCGCTCACTGTTTTTTTGAATAGATTCACATTCCTCCAGTAAATATTTATATTTTTTATAGTAGATACTATTTTCATGCCCCTTATTATCCACATATACCCCATCATTTTCTGAATCATCGGACATCATCTTAAACCTTTTTCCGAACAGTAACTTAAGATGAAAATATAATCTTTAAATTTAAATATGTAGTTCTTCAAACGACGTCAATTTAGTATTTTATTGGAAACTGTTAAGAACTCACAATCATTAAATATTTACAAATTTGTCGTTTGTATTTTCATATAACCTATAATTTTAAAGTTGTTTATGACAAATGACAAGTGACAAACAATGACAAGTGACAGTTATTTGAATAGGTGTGAAACTAAAATCTTAAAATTATAAAAAATAACATGTTAACTTTATTGTTCAGGATATGTAGACTTCAATGAGACTCACTTAAATTTTAATAAGAAATATATTACTGAGAAAATACAAAGATAAATCAAAACTTTCAACCGACCGTGAACGTGTTCTACTTCACACACACACACCTTCCTTCACCTTAGGCAACTCGATGTTTTAAAGTCTGTACAATGGGTTGCCAACACTTGATCGCTAACAAACGAGAACGTCTTGATTAAATTATGAAAAATGTAACTGTCGATAATTGTGGTTATTTTCAAATCAAGAAAATGCAAAAATACGACATATGTGATGTGGTAATTAAAAAAAATATTATTTAAAGCACCATCTGCCGGGGAAGTACTTAACTGAAAGATTTATTTACCACCTGTAAAACAGTTTCCAACATTATTGACATAACCTTTAAACTGATAAAAATAAACCTTGCAGTGAGAGTAATGTGCGACAATAATTTATTATTAAATTTTGGGTAATATAAACAGAAGTAATTAGTAATAATCATACAATGGTTAAAAAAGGTGATTTAAAAAAGTTGCAATCATCAAACAAGACCCGTTGTCGAATAATTCTCTACACTTCTAAAATTATTTACCCACAATTACCAGCTTACACTTACCCCACTTATGCCTTAATTAAATACATAAAATTAATAAAATCGAAAACGAATTTTAAAATATTAAATGCGACACAAGAATATCTACAAGAAATTTTCAAGTCGACCCCCACTTGCGATATAAATAACTGCATTTTAATTAACGAAAATTTTCATAAAGCTATACTTAATTCATCAGAATACGCATTACTTAAGTTCAAAAACAATCAAAATGAACGTTTAGTACAAGTTTACCCTACTAATTTGGAAGATACCTTAATTCGAGCAGGGGATGTTTTGAAGTTTAATTTGGGTGAAATACCAACCTGTAAAATCAATGGCGTGAACTTAGCCAGTATTAAAATTGCTAAACAAATAGAAATTGCATTCATAACGCAGGCCGCAGCGGTTGGCAATGCTGCAACTGATTTAGCTTTAAAAAATTATTTTAAAACTCCTAAATTAGTTTATAAAAACGACGTAATTGAAATAAACTTGAAACAATACGCTCCGGATTTTTATTACACTAGTGTCAAATTAAATAACACTGGATCAATTTATTTTAAATGCATTAAAGTTTCTACGGAAAAGAAGGATGATTGTTACCGGGGTTATTTAGGAATGCTTGGGATTACCGCCATTAAACAAGGCCCCGATGTTCAACATTTTTTACCACCGCAAAATGAAATAATGCCAGTTGGTGGTTTGGAAAAGTATTTTCACAAATTGGAAACTGCTGTTAAACCATTTTTATGTACAAAAGGTAAGCAAAAATGATGAAATTATTAATATTTCCTAGTTATTATTTTTGTTGATTGTTATTAAAATAAAAAACTGAGCTTAAAACGATTTTTTTCGAAAAAAAGTGGATTTTTCTGGAAAGCGATTTTTTTACTCTAGACGCAATTAAGTTTAAAATGAAATATAAATGTAAAATAATATATTTTTTGTAACATCGTTCTTCTTAAAATATCAATAAAGTACACGATGCGGGGGGTGGGGGTGGTTCAGCCCCCCACCCGATTAGCCGATGGGCATTTTTTTTAATTTTTAAGGTAAAGCATTGGTAAACCACAAAGGGCACACCCAGGGTGGCGTAAATACGGTCCGCAACCCCCCGTAATGCGGAGGGGCCTCTGTACTCAGGGGGCCTCACAGAGGCCCCTCCTATTTTATATAATTAAAATTTTTGAGAAGAATATAGAATATATTATGTTTTTGTATAGATAAATATACTTTTGGGTCAATATTTATTAATTATATAATTTATGTGAGATGTCATATAGTGAAAAATTATTTTTTTGTTTTCTTTTAAGAAATGTTTTTTTTATAAATATACACCGGGTGGAAACGAAACACGGGTTACCTCTATAACTTCTTTATTTATGAAAATAAAAATTTGAAATTTGACTATGTTGTATGGTTCAAGAAAACACATTTTAGGCACTAATACTATATTGTTTTATTAGGAGTAAAAGAAGTACCTTTTGTGGCAAGCAAGGGCGTACCCAGCGAAAAATAAAGGCTATGGTCTTCGCATCTCGCAGTTTCTCAATAATTTTGATTTTTATTATGTAAGAAATCATGCTTAACCTAATTTTAATTTTGTGCATTATCAAATAAAGATCTATTTATGCTCAAAGATTTAAGACTTAAGATTTTAGAAAATTATATGATTTATGCACCTGGTTTTTAAAAAATGGCAAATCTTAAATTTTAAATCTCAAATCTTAGATCTTAGGTCTTAAATCTCTGATCAAAGTATAGTCTTAAAACTATTTTAGACTAGCACATTTCATTTTGGTTCCAAAATCTTGTACAAGATCGACTCTTGAGTGTTTGAGAATAGACCAAGGTCTAAGATTTAAGACTAAAGATTTTAGTATTAAAAGTCTATTTATGCAAACAAATTGAACATTTAATTTAAGATTTAACATTTTTCACTTATCATTTAAGAATAGTGTAGGATTTATGCACCCAGATTTAACACTTAATCTAAAAAACGGAAATATTCTTTAAATTTTAAATTTTTATGATTTATTTGTGTTTTAAGTTCTTATTTTGTTTGTGTTTAGATATATTAAATCAAAATTTAAATAAAAAACAACGAATTTCACCAAAATTTTTATTTTAACGCATGCGCAGTTCACATAAAATTTAACATGTAAAGACCGAAGATATGAATATGATCAACTATTAAATCTCAAGTCTTAGTTCATAGTTCTTAAATCTGGTGCCTAAACGGTCTCATTTAAACCAAGTACTTTATCTCTTAAATCACAAGTCTTAAATCCTAAGTCCAAAATCTTAATTTTTAAATCTCTCTGCATAAATAGGCCTTAAATCTCTCACCATAAATACACCTTTAAGGTCAATTTATGCTCGGAGATGTAAGACCTAAGATTTTTTATTTAAATTTTATGATTTACAATTTCTTAATACCGGGTGTCGGGTGTATAAATCCTATAATTTTCCAAGTTCTTAAATCATAAATCTTAAGTCTTGAATCTTTGATGAGTATAAATAGACTTTCAGATTCTACTGCACAATGCGCAAACTCGTTCCAAGTCGATTTGCGACTCATCCAGTATCCGGTGTTTCTTTCAAAATGGCAATACCGAGTTGTGGTTCTAAAGTGTCAGGAAGATGCTTGACCTTGACAATTTCTAAAAATTTCCACTGAGCGGTTGATTAGAGCACCAGCCCCCCTAACTTTCCTGCAGCCCCAACATCAAAAACTCATATTTCTGCAATTTTCCTTAAAATAACGTCTGGTCTACTTCCTCAAAACCAATATGAATATCTGCCCCCCTCTAGATTAGATCCTGGGTACGCCCTTGGTGCCGAGCATGTAGGTTTGCGGGACGAGCTTTGCGAGTCCCGCGGATACATGCGAGCCACAAAAAGTTCTTTTTCTCCTAATAAAACATGCTATTTTTTCTTCAAACGTCGCAATTTTTAAAATAGTAATATAATAAATAATTTTAAAATTTGACATTTAATTTACATACAACACACAATACAATGTTAGTGTATATTATTGGGTTGCCTAAAATTCATTTCTACTTTTTTTAAATTATAATTTGATGTTAATTATAATTAATTTGTTTAATTTCAATACATGTATATTGGGTTGCGGAATAAGCGGATTAGAAATTTAATTTCTACTCCTAGGCAGTACAAAGTGACCATAGAATCAACGAACATAAAAAGTGACATTTTAAAGCCTGTCAAACGTCACAGAAGACTGTACTTTAATGACGTTGAAGAAATTTTTTTTTTCAATTTTACCGGAAAAACCGGAAGTGACATCAACTTTATTTTTTTAAATGTAACGCCTAATTTTTTTGTTCATAATTTACGACTATTTTAGAAAAGCAGTATGTTTATGATACATTTTTTAATTTTTTTGAAATTTTGAAAAATTCCGAGTACAAAAAATATGAAAAACTGGCATAAGTAAATTGATTACACCCTACATACGCGATACCAAAATAATCGTATTAAAATCTTCTTTTTAAAAAACCAAGTGACCCGGCATCTTTCCATTAAAAAAAGAGTTACTTGCAAAAACGTTACTTAAAAAAGTTCATAAATTAATACCTCAAAAACTGCTTAAATAATTTTACATATATTTTGAACAAAAAAATGGGTGTTACATCCCGTGTTACATTTAAAAAAATAATGTTAATATTACTTACGGTAAAACGAGAAGTCATATTGAAAAATTTTTAGTGTCTAAAATGTGTTTTATTGAATCATACAACATAGTCAAATTTAAAATTTTTATTTTCATAAATAAAGCAGGTGACCCGTATTTCGTTTCCACCCGGTATGTACATCAAAATATTTTTTTAGATCTTTTTTTGGTTTTTTTGACTTAATGTTATACAGGGTGTTTACGGTTCACCCGTTAATCTTTGAATAGATGATACTAGAGGTGAAAATAAGTAGAATGACAAAAAATCATCTTAGTAAAACTTTCTTTATTAGAGTTACAGCGCTTTGAAGATGCTGCCGAAAAGTGTGTTTTTACGATACTATTTCGAAACGGTTTACATTACACGCTTCAAATTTGGTACAGATCTTTATAAACTTAAGATCTATTATTATGATTTTTTGAGAATTTTTGACAGCCTCTAAAGGGTAAATTTGAATGGTGATGAAGATAAAGATCGTCTAAACTTTGTAACGGTTAAATATCAAAGCTTTATTCTTTGAAAATAATATTCTTTACTTAATTTTAGACAAAAAAGGTCCTCTTAATCTAACTCGCTTGGATGCACCGTTTACCCTAAAAAGTTATTTACAAAAGCTGCGCGAGTTTAAAATTAATTTTATTTTGACAACCTAGTTTTTTTCCAAATAAGTCTACAATTCTATCTTTTATTAATTATCCAATAAAATTATGTTAGTGTAATGTCTTGGATTAGTAATAATCACCTGGTGGGATAGCGTGTTATGGATAGTGGGTAAAATTTTATTTCTAATTGGGGATACGAAAAAAAAAATTAAGAGAAAGTTTTTATTTTTATGAGAAAAACAAAAATTATAAAAGTTGATCAAAATTATGATCTTGCTGTTGAACACAAAGTCTCGCTCTTGGCAGCCATTCACCGGCATAACTTCCCGTATTGTATTTGCAGCCGCTTCCACCCGGTTACGAAGATCATTATGGTTCAAGATTTCAGTGGTGTATATCAAGGTATTCATATTGCCCCATAAATAAACATCCGGAGAACGAGGTGGCCAGGCCAATTTATAGGACACCCTCGACTAATCCATTTATTTTGAAACGTTGTGTTTAAATGTTGACGAACCGCTCGAATGAAATGCGGTGGTGCACCATCCTGCTGGAACCACATTTGTTGACGCACATTTAAGGTAACTTTTCTTCTAAAAGATCAGGCAAATTGTTTTGTAAGAAAAATAAATAATCATTTCCTGTTATACGATTTGGTAATACATAGGGGCCAATAAGTAGTCCATTTACCAAACCGGCCCAAACGTTTAATGAAAATCTATGCTGAAAATGAGTGCGACGTACAACATGTGGATTATCCACACCCCAGTGGTGTGAATTATGGAAGTTGCTTACACCATTGCGCGTAAAAGTTGCTCATCAGTAGCCAATACAAGAGAAGAAAAGTTTGGAATGTTAACATGTTGTTGCAAAAACCATTCGCAGAACTGTAAACGGCGTGGATTATCTTCAGGTTGTAAACTTGAACCTGTTGCACATGGAATGGGTATAATTGATGCTCCCTTATGGTTCGCCAGACAATGCTATTTGAAATATTTGTTTGACGCGAAATTTGTATCGTGCTTATTGAGGGATTTTCTTCGGCGAGATTCAAAATTTCTTCATCAGCAAATAAAATTCATCAGTCTCGACCAGGTCCTTCGTGATTTCTTTGACCAGGTCTTGAAACTCCCGATTGTCGAGCACGTATTACTAAACCAGTGAAGTTCTGTAGGCTAGGTCTTTATGTATTTGGAAATCTTTCACCATACAATCGACTAGCAGCCAGTGAGTTTTGGTGGACTTCTCCATAAATTAATAACATATCCACTAGTTCGATATTTGAGAATCGATAGGCCAGGGCCATGTCAATTTTCACTTTTATTTAGAACAATTAAATTTAATGAAACTACACGTATAAATTATGGAAAGACAGCACAAACAATAAAAGTAGGGGGTCTTGATCAAAATCAAGCAAACTCATATCAAGAAAAATGCATGGCTTTCTTATTAAAAAAATCTTAAAATAATCTTTCATTTTAAACTGCACGAGACTTATGTAAATGCGTTTTTTTGTGTCCTAGCGAGTTATATTAAGAGGACCTTTTTTGTCTAAAATTAAGTAAAGAATATTATTTTCAAAAAATAAAACTTTGATATTTAACCGTCACAAAGTTTAGCCAATGTTTATATTCATCACCATTCAAATTTACCCTTTAGAGGCTGCCAAAAATTCTCAAAAAAATCCTAATAATAGATCTTAAGTTTATAAAGATCTGTACCAAATTTGAGCGTGTAATGTAAACCGTTTGGAAATAGTATCGTAAAAACACACTTTTCGGCAGCATCTTCAAAGCGCTGTAACTCTCTTATAAAGAAACTTTTACTAAGATGATTTTTTGTCATTTTACTTATATTCACCTCTAGTATCACCTCTTCAAAGATTCACGGGTGAACCGTAAACACCCAGTATAGGGGGCCACTTTTCTAATTTACGCCACTGCACACCCTGTGTATAAATTATTATATTTTTCTATGATGCAGAATATAGTTTTAGATAGTTTTTTGTACCCGACGCTTTTTCATTGACCATATCAATAATTTGTGGTATATTTTAAGTATTCAAGATAACTTTTTCAGGAGTTATTTTTATTTAGAATTGGAAAATTGGAGTTTTTGACGTATTTATGAGGGGCTGAAGCTGTAAGCTGTAGACCCCCTTTATTGCACCGCAAGCGAAATTTTTAAAAATTATCAATGTCAGCATTTTCTGGACACTTTAGAAACGAAACTCTTCTTCTTTTTAAAAAATACTCTATAATAAATGGAGTTTTTGAAGAGTTAAAGAAAAAAGAAAGAAAGTCCGCTCCTGCTGACACTTATTTAGAAATATATCCCCTATAGCCTTCTCCAAATAGAAGCACCGGGTGAAAGTTTTTTAAAATTCACGAAAGTTTAAAAATTTAATTAAAAAAATAGAAAAAATGTAGATTATAAGTATACAGAGAGGTGCACAAAAAACGGCCTTTTCTTAAACATTCAAAAAGAAAATTTGGAGAAATAAGATTAAATATTGTCAATTTATATGCTTCACCGTTTGTTTTTCTATTTTTGTAAAATATTAAGACCTCGATAGTTGCTTTTTGGGTCTTTTGGCCGCCCTCTAAAACGCCAGCGGGGCACGTTTCATAAATTTTGCATTTCGAAGATAAAACAGCAAGGAAGAAATTTGAAATCAGTGGTTTGAATTAAAAATTTGTCTCCCCTAGTCTAACGTCGAAAATGCCAAAATGCCTTACAGAACTGCAAATACGTAACAGGCCATAGAGTTGCTTATTATTACTTATTACGAGTCAGAAATATACAACAAATGAACATTGGCGCAATAACCGGTCAAGGCCATTTTTCAAAGTAGTGGAAAAACGATAAAACGTTTCCAGAAAACAACACAAATTCTCAATTTAGCATTTAGCCAATGTATTTTAATACATACAGTGTGTCCCAGAGCACCCGTACCACCTCTTTGTTTCGAGAACCCTTTGTCGCACATTGATGAGAAAAAAAAATTACTACCAAAGTGAACCTTTTGGTGAAATTCTTAATTTCCAAAACAAACCGGAAGCACTCGAAACCGGAAGTAACTTTGGAATTTTATAGGACAACCTAGGTTGAGTATGGTATTGTTGGAAAGGTATTTTAAAAAGAAACAACTTTTATAAAAATATTTTCGTAATATCTTGCATAATTAACAAAATAAACGAAAAAGAAATATGAAGGCAAGTTTCCATTATCCGCAAATAGGCGAGAAAGAATTTTTTAAATGGAAACACTTTTTTTGCATTTTTCGCTTTATTCATTAAAAATAATCAACTTTCTTTTTTTAATAAAGGAGAATACATAACCTAAAAAAGTTGACTATTTTTAACAATAGAAACGAAAAATGCAAAAAATACAAGTTTTCATTAAAAAAATCATAATTGACTCTACCCCCACCCATTGAGGATGATGGTAGTGTTTTCATTTTTCTATAATTTAAGAAACTATCTGTCACTTGTTTCCTTTTAGTTTTTCGTTTAACTTGTTAATAGTGCAAGATATTAAAAAAATATTTTTATAAAAGTTGTTTCTTTTTAAAAGACCTTTTCAACAATACTACACTCGACCTAGGTTGCCATTTAAAATCTTAAAGTTACTTCTGGTTTCAGGTACTTCCGGTTTGTTTTCAACAATGTACGACCAAGGGTTCTCGTAATAAAGAGGTGGTACGGGTTGTCTGGGTCACCCTATATATTAATTGTGTTCTGGACTTGACAAAGTACTACACAAATCGATCGCCGCCTCCGCGGTACTCAAAACTCTACTCCCAAAAAAAGTGAAACAAAAAAATGGAATTGACCGGTTATTCCAACAAGGTCTTCAACTTGTACCTGATACCTTTTCCTTTTTTTGTAAAAATAAAATGAGATGATCAAACACGATCTTTCGATTTTAAGCCTATTGTAATTAGGGGGAATCACTCAGGGAATGATTTATTGTAAGACCAAATATTTTTTTCAAAATGGTGAATTGATTCTGCAAGTTTTAAGGCCTTAACCGTTTTAATCGACCGTTTCTTGTTTATTATTTAAGAAGATAGTCGGTGAAATTAGGTATAGGACTTGGCAATGCAAATTTCGATTAGTTTAAAGAAACAAAAAAGACTAACGGTTAATTGAAATCGAATAATTTTTTTATGCTGCTTAATGATTCCATAGTTCAGTCAATGATGTTTTTAGTTTTTAATTTTGACCTTTTGGTTGGTCCCAAAAATACGCAACTTTTAGGCTCAATTTACAACCTTATTATGAAACTATTTTAAAAAATTAAAAACACCATCTGCTAGTCCCTTTAATATACTTTCTGGATTAATTTACAAAATTCAAATCGATTAACTCTTAATGAAATTATGTTTATTTAAAAAGCCTCCGTATAATCGCCTAACATTCTAGTGGCATCTCTTTCGCACAGTTATATGTTTCATTCTTCCATCGCATTTCCAAAGGACAGAGAAATCGGAGTTACACATTTTGTAGACTATCCTCTTAAGTAATTACCCAAAAATAAAGCTGCTGAGAGGTTCTCTAGTTAGATCAGAGGTGGAAGTCTGTAACTCTAACGAGTTGATCTCTGTTGAGACTTGACTCGTTAGATATTTTACGTCTCTCTCTTACACATAAAAACGTTCATAATATGGAAACGAGATAAAAATCGTAACCATACGAATGTAGTAAACATTCCATCGTTCTCGTTACGTTAGGCGTAACAGACTTCCACCTCAGAAATTAAGTTTAGTTAGATTTCAACTGGTATACAAACCTAGTAACATTAAAATTCCTAAAAATAGTAAATTATACAGGGTGATTCAGACCACCTGTGCCACCCATTTATCTCGAGAACGCGTTATCGCACATCACTGAAATAAAAAACTTAATTACCAAAGTGAACCTAAACAATCCATTGGTGTATTTATTATTTTCCGGAACAACCCGGAACTATCCGGAACCGGGTGATCACTTTGATTTTTTAAATAGCAAAAGGGTCGAGTTTGGTATATTTTATAAAAATATATTTTTAATATTTTCCATAGTTTAGAATTTAATCGAAAAACAAAAGAAAAATTCTTAAAAAAATTAAATAAAAATTATTACATATTTTGAAGAATTTTATAAATTTATAAACTCTTTCTACAAATTCTAATATTTTATCAACTTTAAATATCATACTTGTCCATATTTCAACAAAATTCTTAAAATATGCAATAATTTTTATTTTCTTTTTTTAACAATTGTTTTTTGTTTTTCAAATAAATTCTAAACTACGGAAAATATTAAAAAAATATTTTAATAAAAGTTATTTGTTTTTGAAAGACCTATCAAACCATACCAAACTCGACCTATGTGGCCATTTAAAAAATCAAAGTTACCTCCGGTTCCGGATAGTTCCGGGTTGTTCCGGAAAAAAAAAATAAGTTCACCAATGGATTCTTTAGGTTCACTTTGGTGATAAAATTTTTTATTTCGACCATGTACGATAATGCGTTCTCGAGATATATGGGTGGCACGGGTGGTCTGAATCACCCTGTATAGTATTATTGGTTGTCTAGTTGAATTCCCTGTACATTGTTTATTTTGTTCGGACTAATTTATTTGGAGTAAAAAAACTTTTTGTGGCTCACATCAGTAAGTAGATCTTTTCCTTCTAACAAAACATGCTATTTTTTCTTCAAATACCTAACAATTTATGAATCGCTAATTATAAAATTTTTTTGAAAAGAGATGTCGTAAACATACTGACGAGATTTTGCTCGAGGTTTCCAAAGCGGTTTTGCATTTTAAGTTGTGTTAATTTACAACACAGCACGGAAAACCTCGAGCTAAACCTCTATGCTCACCTCTCGCAAAAACGCGGCAGTAAACACAACCTTAGGCGGTGTTTATACTGGCGAGTTGCGAGTTTTTTTTTGAGAGTAGAAGATAGAGGTCCACTTCGAGGTGCACCTGCATCTAAAGAAACCAATGTATTTATATGCAAGCGTGTATACTGGCTACTGGCGACTACTCGCAAGCGGTGCGGTGAGAGAAGAGGTGAAGACTACGAGGTAATTTTACTTTAAAATGTAAAAATAAAATAGGTAGAATTTATTTTTTGAAGTGTTAAATCAAGGTAAAATGCCAAACTGCTTTGGAATTTGCAAACCTCGAGCAAAATCGCGCCAGTATGTTCAACACCTCTACTCTCTCCTCGCCGCTCTCGTCTATGCGCGCACTCTAAGTCTTTTGTATCTGAGCACCGAGCACAGTAAAAAAAGAGTTTGTGTGCCATTAAAGTTTATAGGAATTGTTATTATTTAATCATTTTTCTTCCGAAAATACGGAAATAAATTAACCTTAAACTATTACCAACGGCTAAAAATTTAAATTTTACAAGATCATAGGAAATTTCCGAACCTGTGAAATGCCCAAACTTAATCCATTTACAAATACTGGCTTCCATACAAATAAAAAGGCAGTAGTCCGAAAACGAATACCAAGATGAAGATCGAAAATTGATACCCCTCCTCCTACTCGAATCTATTAAAAATCGGAAGAAAACTTCTTTTGAGCTTGCTTATCAGTGGACATTAGAAGGTCGATCATAGCTCGAATGACAAGACAACGACTTCTAGAAACAGACCTGAATGGTGGTAGACCCGGTGTACCGCGAGAAAAAACCATAGATATCAGAGGAAAAGAAAATGTCTGATCTAAAGTGGGTTTTTCGACACCAACATTTTAAATCTTAAGATCTATTAAACGTGAATATTACAAAAATGGAAATGTGCCCAAATATTTTATCACTCCTCCGCACTGAGAAATTGCGACCTTAAACTATAGTATATATAGTTTCGACTTATAAGTCGAACACCCGAAACGCACTCAGTGCAACGTAGTGCAGGCTAGTGCAGAGTAAGCCGAAAACGCTATTAAAAACCACAAATGACTTAAATTGAAATCCCTTTTTTATTAAAAGATAAAATTATACCAGTCAGTTTTAAGTTAACAATTTTACCTAATATTTTTTCATTCCAGATCTCAGTATTAAACCAACATTTCTTCTTCAAGGTAATAGAGGAAGGGGGAAAAGACACATTTTAAATTGTTTATCAAAAAAATATGGACTAAAGCTATGTAAATTTTCAAGTGTCGATATTACAGCACAAGCTTATGCACAAACTGAAACTAAACTCAAAAATGCATTTTTTAAAACAAAACTGTGCGCACCTTGTATATTAGTAATTCAAGACTTCGAAGTTAGTTGCCGAATTATATTTAAAAATGATTTTTACTGCATTTTTTAATTTTTAGAACATTTGCAGAAATAATGAAGGTCATCACGATTCTCGCATTGCAAACTCGTTTAAAACTGAACTAAATGCTTTATTTGAATCAAACGAAAATGTGATTATTTTTGTAGCAATTTGCAATACGAAAGAGTTACCCCCAGAATTGGGGCGCGTTTTTATAGAAACTATTATAGTTGATGCTCCTAATCAAAACGAACGCGCAAGTATGCTAGAGTGGATTATTAGCAGAAAAAAAATACAAATGTGTAAAAATTTGGACATGGCAGGGATAGCGGGAAAAACTCATGGATTTGTATTTGAAGACTTGGAAGCACTTGTTTTTTATGCCGAACAAAATTTTTATAAGGAAGGACGGTTATTAGTAAATGAAACTGATTTCGAAATAGCTTTGGGTAAGAAATTCAAATTAGTTGTTAAGTGATTAAATGTTTATAATTTTGTAGATATTATGCAATCGAACTATACTGATAGCCTTGGTGCTCCTAAAGTCCCTAAGGTTAATTGGTCGGACGTTGGGGGACTAGATGATGTCAAACATGAAATAATTAAAACAATTAATTTGCCTCTTAAGCATCCAGAATTGCTTAAAACAGGACTAAGACGATCTGGTAAAGTTTACCAATATTATATTTAAAACTATAACAAAAGTTACGATTTTTAAGGTATTTTACTGTTTGGGCCTCCAGGAACAGGGAAAACGCTTATAGCTAAAGCAGTTGCAACAGAATGCGGCCTATGCTTTCTTTCGGTAAAAGGTCCTGAATTACTAAACATGTATGTTGGACAGTCAGAACAAAACGTTAGAGAAGGTAATTTATGTTTACCTAATATTCTGGACTTGAAATGTCATTATTGTTTTAGTTTTTGAAAAAGCACGCCAGGCTTCACCTTGCATTATATTCTTCGATGAATTAGATTCATTAGCTCCTAAAAGGGGGGTATCAGGTGATTCGGGTGGTGTAATGGATCGTGTAGTTTCACAACTGTTATCAGAAATGGATGGGTTAAATCAAGATGCCACTATATTTGTTATAGGGGCTACAAATAGGCCCGACTTAATTGATTCCAGCCTGCTCAGGCCAGGACGTTTTGATAAACTTTTGTATGTCGGAGCTTGTACTGATCCTATTTCAAAACTTGGAGTTTTAAAAGCATTGACGAAGAGGTAAAGTGTAAACAAAATCATATTAAACATAACTTTTTATTGTTATTTAGATTCAAGCTTTCGGAAAAAGTAAATTTAGAAAAAATTGTCAAGACTTGTCCGGAAAATATTACTGGTGCTGATTTTTACGGGATTTGTTCGAACGCTTGGATGTCAGCAGCAAGCAAATTAGTTCAGAAGATCGAAAAAGGTAAATATAATACTAGTTCGTGACTGCTTGTTTTTCGTTGCATAGAGTTTTTGTTTTTAATTTGTTCATTTAATGAATAATTTACAGTCAAGATTCTGAAGATTGCCCTATTTTTTAACCAAACTCAGAAATTTAAATTTTCGATCTTTGTCCGATGTTTTTAGTTATTCCTACAAATATCCAAGATCCAAGGTATCTAATAATAAAGAAAAAACTGGACTTTCTATTTTAAAGCTCCTATTGTATTGTAGTTGAAATACACCGTCAGGAAAATGTCGAGCATTTTCCAAAGCAATTGATATTTTCCATTAAAAGTGAACTCAAAGCTTTACTTAGTCTTTTTATTTTTATTACAAACTTATAGTTTATGCATTCTATAGCTACAAAAATCTTATTTCTATATTTTATTTACGTTTTCTTAGATTTAATGCTCGATTTAGTGAGTTTGAAGGAATTTTGTGAATATTAATATTCACGTAAAAACATTTATTTTTTGTTATTGTTTCCGCTGGTTGTATACCGTTTCGACAATACACTTTCATCGACATAGCATTTTCTTCGAATGCTATTTCATCAACACGACCGTTTCATGGACGTGGCAAATTCATGGACACGGACGTTTCATCGACATTACCTTTTTATCGACAACCATTTCGTACACACTACCTTTTCATTGATAAACATTTTCTTCGATAAGGAAGTTTTCTCGACATACAATTTCATCGACATTACCATTTCTTCTAAAATGTCGTTTCATCGACTACAACTTGATCGTCACTATCTGTTTATCGCAAAGACATGTTTCATAGCCAATAGTGTTTTATCGACAAAGGCCACAGACGTTTAAAAGTGGTAGATATTATATTTTAATCATTTTCAGTGGTGTAAAATATATTAAAAGGTAGTGTCGATAAAACTGTTGTCAATGAAACGACATTGTCGACCAATTGGTAATGTCGATGAAAGGTAGAGTCGATGAAAAGATAGTGTCGATCAAATGGTTGTCGATGAAACGTCTATGTCGATGAATTGTCCGTGTCGATGAAACGTCCGTGTCGATAAAACGGACGGGTCTATGTAAAGATCATGTCGATAAAACCGTTTCACTGTCGACGAAATGGACTGTCGATGAAGTGGTAATACGCCGTTTTCGATTCTGATTTGTATTGTGCAAACAGTACAAAAAACTTTTTTGTGAATTTTTAGAAAACTGTTTCAGAGATTTTGAATATATTTTTAGAAAATGGTTCAAACGGTTCTAGAATGAAAATTCAACAGTTGTTCGACGGACGCATTTTTACGTTTCTCCTTTCTCATTCGATATTGATTATAGGCTTCAAATTTCGCTTTTTGAGCAGCATTTTGGAAAATTCAACACGACTACTTAGTACTTTCTCATTGCAACTGAAGTTAATCTTAGAAAAAAAATATCCTAAGCCAGAAAATCTACATTTTACAACTTTGACCTGAAAATACAAACTGTTTTTTCTTATTTTATAGAATTAAAAATGTATTCGCACATAGAAACCATCAATAACAATATTGAAATTTCCTAATATTTTTCAAAAAGTTTTATCAAATATCACATTTTTTATCCCAAGAATGTAGTTAGGGACGATTTTATAATACCAGTTCTAAAGCAGTAAATATTATGAAAAATTTTAGTTTGTATGATAACTTCGAAACTAAGATAATTTTTCAAAATTTAAAATTTTAATATTTATACAGGGTGGACGATCAAACAAAGTAAACTGACAGAAAAGGTCATTTCCAATAAATGTAACTACAATTATTGATGGCTCAAGAGTTATTACAGTTTTCGTATTTTTTTTCAGAAATCGCGTTCTGCCTTTATTAAAAAACAGTTACGAAAGTTCTATGAGTTGTTCGATTATTTTTTTCAGTTACGGTCCTTGAAGGGAACACCTTTCTAATAAAAGCATTTTCAGGAATTCTGTTATCATCTATCAAATAAAAAAGATTTTGTGAAAATTTCAAATCGGAAAATTCCATTAGTTTGGTTACTCAAAAGCTTGCTTTTCCCTTTCCTGACTTAATATTTTGTAAAAACTTTTTGTTCACATAAAATGTTGAAATGATAGAAGACGAGTTCATAGTTCATGAAAATGCTTTTAATGGAAATAAGGTTCACCCATCAAGGATAGTAACACAAATATAATTTTCCTAATTAATTTTTTGGTGGACGCAGTGATTTCTCAAAAAATACGAAAACTAAAATAACTCTTTAACCTTCAACAATTTTATAGAGTGGTTTTCATCTGAAAAGAACCCTGCGCAGAAACCAATGTTTAAGAATATTGTACATGATGATGTACTAGTCGTCTAGAACTAAGGTTTCTGAATTAATCTGAATTCCTGTAGTGTATGAATCGACATTACATATTTAGTTTTAATAATAATCGCTCGGGTAAAACCGCCTGCGGAACAGGGAAGGTTTAAGTATTTCAATTGAAATCCAGTATATCAAAAAGTATGGTTATATTGATAGGAAACAAACCTCCTCTGTGATCTGGGACCTCACTTTTCTTGTACATTCACTTTCAGAACACACTGTATATTAAAACTAAAATAGGTTAAAGTATTTTTATATTTATAAATACTTTTAATTTTTATTTGATGGGATTTGTTATGTTCCAAAAAACCTCTCCAAGAATATTTAAAATTAAAACAGAAGTCTTTTAGGAAAAATTGACCCTTCTAATCACGATGCTGTTGTTGTAACATCTAAGGACTTTGAAGAAGCTATTAAAAATGCAAAACCATCCGTCAGTAAGGAGGATATGATATATTTTGAAAAATTGAGAAGCGAATTAGCCTTTAAAAAGAAATAAACATTATGTACCTGCTAGTTATTACTTTAAAGTGCCAGATTGTAAAACGAATTTCGTGGTCTTTAAATTTAATAAAATTAATAATATGGTTTAAACTGAATAGTTTTTTTTATCATCTTTAAATTTCAGGTCTTAATCGTGAAATCTTCCAACTTTTAGGAAAACAGTAACATAAAAATGTCAAAACGTCTCCGATGTGTGAAAATTAATATATTTCGGGTTAAAAACCACAAAGTTGTTTTTTTACATCAATTTCCACGGAAAACGGAAAAAGTTCATTTCCATTCAAGTAACATAAAAAGTTGTAGAAAATTATTTGTGTTATCATGAGTAGAGAGGAAATGAGATTTAAAATAAAAGTAGGTATGTATATTGTTTACATTAAAAAAACGCACTCGAAAAAAGCGCTCGGAAAAATACCCACACGGAGAAAAGCGCTCACGAAAAATGCGCGCAGATAAAAACGTGCTAGGAAAAAGCGCGTACGGAAACACGCCACACACGAAAAAGCGTACTCGGGAAAAACGCACACCAAAAAATGAGATTGGAACTTCATAAATAATGTTAGGCCAACAATAAATTGTTCTCTTATATGGCAAGTAAATGAAACGTCTCTATAATTCTTCATTCACCAATATAAAAATTTTAAAATATGAGTCAAAAAACTAATTGAAATTTTTTACTACCAATCATGATCAATAAAAAAAATACTTTTAAAAGAATTCTGACAAATATGTTAACAGATGGTGAATTTTTTTCACTGCGCGCTTTTTTCCGAGTACGGTTTTTTCAGAGTTTTTTTCCGTGTGCGTTTATTTCCGTGTACCCCTTTTTCCCCTTTTGAAGTTATCTCACTATCAAAATCAACGGCTCATATTATAATATAAAGGGCGTTTCATTTGAAATATACAGGGTGGTCGAGTTAAAGTGAATAGTCGAAATATCTCCAAAAGTAAGAGTTTTAGAAAAAAACGTTTCAAATAAAAATTATTTGGTCTTAAAGGGGCCACAGAACAAGAACAGTTATTTTTCACCTGGAGGATTTCTTCATGGTCATTCTAACCCTAACTAAGTTTTTTCAAATGGAAACCCATATTTTTTTTTATTTGAATCTGAATCAAGCAAACATTTCTTCTTTTTTTGCTGGATTCAGATTCAAATAAAAAAAATATGGGTTTCCATTTGAAAAAACTGAGTTAGGGTTAGAATGACCATGAGGAAGTCCTCCAGGTGAAAAATAACTGTTCTTGTTCTGTGGCCCCTTTAAATCCAAATAATTATTATTTGAAACGTGTTTTTCTAAAACTATTACTTTTGGAGATATTTCGACTATTTACTTTAACTCGACCACCCTGTATATCTTTTGAATGCACGTACCAAATTTATTTAACAATTTTTCACTACAATAGATTATAGGGTTAATAAAACAACTTTTACCACATATAAAGAAACCTTTTATTATTGAATTATAAACAATTACATTTTAAGATAAATATAATTCTTGCGATGACTTGGATTTATTAAATTCGACATTAAAATTAATGAGTCTTTGGTTTTTCTACTATTATGATTTGATTGAAAAATTACCGTAATTTCTATTTCACGTTTGCAGCAATTTTCTTTGAATCAGAGGCGTAACTAGTAATTTTTGGCCCTTAAGCAATGTTTATAAAATAGTTCAAATAACTTTTGATATCTTACTGTTCCTGTATTTTATTATTGTATGTATTAAGATTATATCTATTTTTACGTGTACTTTTTATATACATATTTATGTATCTGTTATGTTGACAATGTACTTGTGTTTTTACTGATCACCATGTACAATATCTTTAATAAAAAAAAACAGAAAAAAAAATCTCCTTAATAATAAAAATATATTTTATGATTTTGGGGACAAAATCGTAAACAAAAATAACAATGCAAAGGTCCACCCCAACCAAAACAGCGTAAATGGACGAATCGGAGAAAGAGAGGAAAGACAAAAATCCGACACATTCAAAAGGCCGAAAGAAAATAAGCGAATCACAAAACTCACTTTTGTATTTTAGTCACCTTTTTGGGGGTTTTGGTTGAAAAAAACTAAATAATTTTTTTATTTTTATAAATATTTTGCCAAAATTTCATACAATCGTGTATCGTGTATTCTATGTACTATTATTTATTACTTGGTACAATTTTCGCCGGAGAATTAAAAGAAAAACTTGAGAAAATCGTCGATTTCTTGAATTATTTTGTATTTTATTCACCTTTTTGAGACTTTAGTTGGAAAAAACTTAATAACGTATTTATTTTTATAAACATTTTTACAACATTATGTAGAATCGTATATGCTGCTATTACTTAGCAGTGGTACAATTTTCTCCGGAAAAGTCCAAGGAAAACTTCAGAAAATCGCCGATTTTTTAAATTATTTTGTATTTTAATTACGTTTTTTTGGAGCTTTAGTAAAAAAAAAACTTAATTACTTTTTTATTTTTATAAATGTATCTACAAAATTTTGTGTAATCGTGTACGATGTACGGTACTAACATTTAACAGTTGTAAATTTTTCGCCGGAAAAATCCAATGAAAACCTTAAAAAATCGTTATTTCAAGAAATTATTTTATGATTTTTGAGACTTTCACCCACAAATAGCATATAAACCTTTTTATTTTTATAAAGAAATTTACACAATTTTGTACAAGCATGTATGGTAAAATACCGAAAGAATATAGCTAAACAAACCCAATCTCAACTAATATAAAGAATGTTTGGTTCTAAAGCAAAATAATGGACATAGTTATTTAATTTAATCTAGGCTTTTCTTAAAATTTTTATATCGAGATTTTGTTATTTTAGTCCCTTTTAGTATTTTTTCAGTGTCTTTTATCGAATTCGGCCTTTTGTTCTATTCGGCTATTTAACGTTCGGTCTTTTTTGTATTCGGCCTATTGTCCATGTCGGCCTATTATAATTCGGGCTTTTCCTTACGACCATTTGCCCACTTCGACCTTTTATCGTTTGGCTTTTTTTTCTTTCGGTAATTTTAGGCCTATTTGGTTTCGGTCTTTTCGAAGAACCAGAACATAGAAAGGCAACTTATAATGGTAAAATATAAAAATCTAAAAAAAAATTTTTATGTATGATATTTTCATACTTTCTTATTTCTTATCGCGCGATATTGGGCTCCTTGGTTTAATCGGCCCTTAAGCATTGCTTAACCTTTTGTCTATTGGGAATTCTAACTACGTATAGATGGCGCTATAAATGGAGGATATTCGGTACTTGTCAGTGTCAAAAATTGTGTTTAAAATGCATTATTTTATCTTATAACTACGTATTTAACAAAACACAAATAGATTTATTATTTAAAGCTTCAGTAAAGCTCAAAAAACATGTACCAATGGATTAAATCAAAAAAGTAATTACCGAATATAGAAGTTCATATTTTCACCACCAGAGGGCGTGCGGGTTCTTAAAATTCCCAATAGACAAGGCTTATAGGTAGTTACTCCACTCCTTAATTGAATATTAAATCGTGCTTGCCTTCTCGAATTAATTACATCTTACAGACTCAATTTAAATAATTCTCTTTGATATAATATTTTTGAAAATCAAGAAAATGCTCGATCTCAATTTTACTGGCCTGTACTTTAGTCAACTCCAAGGAGGTTTGCCCCCATCCCAAAAATACATTATGAATATGCCACTGATTTAATTTACAATTTTGGATTTATCATATCTTCGGAACGAGAGGAGATAAGTCAATGAAATTATGAATGGGTGAACAAGTTAGGGCGTCCTCTCAAAATTTAAAATTATTTTCCACTTAAAGAAGTGTGGTGACGTTACGTGGGCATATTTTAATATACAGGGTGAGTTTAAAGAAACGCATAAAATTCATAACTTCTTTATTATTTGAAATTTTCAAAAACACTAAAAGAGGTGTCGAATTGTTTTTAGAAAACTTTATTTTAAAGTTAAAAAATATATTATCCAATGGCATGACGTCACAATGACGTCATTAATTTTTTTTAAATGGGTTGATATGGTTTTTATACCATCAAAAAATACCTTATTTAAAGAACTTTTTAACAGTACCAAAAAAGTTATACTTGCGCCATCTAGTTGTAATAAGAAAAATTATTAAATATCTCCTCAAATGACCATTTAAAGTAACGCATAAAATTCATAACTTCTTTATTATTTCGAATTTTCAAAAACGCTAAGAGGGGTGTTGAATTGTTTTAGAAAAACTTTATTTTAAAGTTAAAAAAAAATATATTATCCGTTGGCATGACGTCACAATGACGTCATCATTTTTTTTAAATGGGTTGATATGGTTTAAATACCTTATTTAAAGAGCTTTTTAACAGTACCAAAAAAGATATACTTGCGCCATCTAGTTGTAATAAAAAAATTATTGAATATCTCCTCAAATGACCATTTAATGTAACGCATAAAGTACATAACTTCTGTATTATTTCGAATTTTCAAAAACCCTAAAAGGGATGTCGAATTGTTTTTTAAAAACTTTATTTTAAAGTTAGCATGACGACACAATGAACGTCATCAATTTTTTTTAAATGGGTTGATACGGTTTTTATACCATCAAAAAATACCTCATTTAGAGTGTTTTACAACAGTACCAAAAAGTTAATACTTGCACAAATTTGATGCAATAACGGAAATATAAATTAAATTTGAAATAAAAATAAACTTAAACCAATGAAGTCTCGCACAAAACTACTTAAATCAAATCAATGCGCTAAACGGGAGTATACAGAACTAACCGTCCTTGCTAAAATGTCTGGAAAAATTTGTGCAATTTCTTCCTGAATTCTAGTTTTTAAATCTGCTAAAGTAGTAGGTCTGTTGACATAAACTTTACTTTTTAGATGTCCCCATAAAAAAAGTCTAATGGAGTGAGGTCCGGTGATCTAGGGGGCCATTCCATATGACCTCTACGACCTATCCATCGGTCAGGAAATATTCTGTTTAAATACGCTCTTACTTGGACGCCGAAATGAGGCGGAGCACCATCTTGTTGAAACCACACAGCATTATTGGGAATAGCGTTATCATCGGTGTTAGGAAACAAAGCAACCAAAACTGGAATTAATTGGGTTTGATAAAATTGTAGATAACTATCTGCTGTAAGTGTATCTTCAAAGAAAAATGGACCAATGACTCTATCCCCAATAATTTCTGCCCACACATTCAGCTTTAGCCGATGTTGAGTATGCGCATCTTGAATCCAGTGTGGGTTTTCACGAGCCTAATATCAGCTATTATGACGGTTCACTGTACCATTAAGACAAAAAGTAGCCTCACCAAAAAAAAACAAGATATTTTAGAAAATTTTAAATAAAAATAGGTAATTTTATTAAATAACGACGTACCTGACCAAAGTACATTGGATAGAAAGTGGGGTTCGGCAATGCATTTTTCCATAAGGTCTTCACAAAATTCCAACCTGCGATCAAAATCGTCTTCCGCTAACTCATGAACAAGTTGAATTTTGTATGGATGAATCTTTACTTTTTTTAAAACTTTTACGACAGCTGACCGACTAACATTATTATCTAATGCTAATTGTCTAGTGGACTTATTGGGATCTTCTTCAAGTTCCAACAATATTTGTAATTGAATGTCTTCATCAATTTGTGGACGTCCAGCTTTTGGAATATTGCGTACATGGCCCACTTCATGGAATTTGGTAACAATCCTACTTACTGTGGACTGAGTTATTGGAAATCTCTCCGGATACTTTTGGTTAAACAAAATACGAACTTCTTCTTCACTTCGAATTTTATCCCCATAGCCTACCATCATAAGAATTTCGATCCTCTCCGTTTCTGACAAACGTGCCATTTTAAGAGATTAAGTTAACAAATTAATCACAAAAACGTAAAAAAGAACCGTTGTAATAATCAATAAATTAAAGAATGTACCAATGTGAAAAGGCAAAGTTGAATAAAGTTAAATCAGAAAAATCGCAAAAGACGTGGTTACTCAAGTAGTGAACTGCAGAGAATTAATAAATAAACCTCAAATAATTTTATTTTAAAATTCGAAAAAGCAAAATAAATTGTATTGTATTTTTTTTATTTGTCCTTACAATGTCTGTTTATGGCACATGTTGTTTCGTTGAATGGGACTTTAACAATTATTAAAACGAAAGTGTAAACATAAATTTTGATTAAAAATAAACTACTTTATAAAAAAATAATAATTAAGTAATATTAAATAGTAATTCCATTTTTAATAATTCTTAATAATAAATTTAAAATTTAATCTTAGGCGTTACTTTGAAGTATCCTGTAAGGTGATAATTATTAGCATTGTTTCCTACAAAAAACATTTAAAAAAAAATTGATGACGCCATAGACGTCACAGAGACAATAAAATAAAATCCAAAATAAATATTTTTAAAACAATTAAAAACATTTTTTAACGCTTTTAAAAATTCCAAAGAATAAAGTATTTATGAATTTTATAATTTTATGCATTACTTTAAATGGTTATTCGAGATGATATTTATTAAATAAATAAATAAAATATTATTACAACTAACTGGAGCAAGTATATATACACTCTTGGTACTGTTAAAAAGCACACTTAATAATAGTTATTTATGCACCAAGGGAGCAAAGTGAGTAATTTAATCCTGAGTGTGGAAATTGTTGCCCGAGACGTAGTCGAGGGCAACAACCACACGAAGGATTAAATGCACTTTGCTCCAGCAGTGCATATTAAATTTTTTGCACTTCCAATTAATTATTTGAACAAACGTTTTCAATTTTGGGACAATGGTTATTTCGAATGCAAATAACTACTGAGCCAGACATAAAACTGTCACCTTATTAAAAAAAATAATTGAACAAGTTGTACCTCCTTTATTTGGTCTAACAAATTGTATTGATTGTAATGTTAGAGTAAACGTACATATTTATATTTAGTAATTTGTAAATGTACATATCTATTAATAAATTTGTGTTGTTTTCTCCAGTCTTGTATAATTTTGAAGCACATCGGAAACCTAAAATCAATTGATCGGTTAATTTATGATAAATTAAATATTATTAAAAATTTAAGTACCTATACCATGATTCGATACGGATCAGTCTGCATGAACTTCCGAGTGATGATGAAACATTCTATCGTTTATCTTCTAGAAACTTAAACAACTAACAAAAATCTTTTGAATTGTATAAATATAAGCATTTAGCATACTACATTAAATAAAACCATTAGATATCTTAATAAATAATACAAGACAATTTAGAGGTTAGAATTTCTTGTCAATAATATTTTTTGAATTTAAGACAAAAAACTATAATAAATTCCTTTCCCAAATAAAAAAACCCTAAAAATTATTGTTGTAATATTAGAAATATACTTACGTATTAAATTATCAAATATAATTCAGAATTCAGAAACAATTATTTTTAAAAACTTGCGCGCCATCTGTGTTTGTAATATCTAACTACGAAATATTTTTAATACCAAGGGATTAAATGAACCGTTATGGGACTTTTAATCCCTAGAGATTAAATGAATACTTGGTAGTAAATGTGTTACTTTTACTTCGGCCATTAACTATTATTAACCATTAGCCATTTTACTCTCTTAATGGCAGAAGTAAAAGTAACACATTTTCTACCAAGTATTCATTTAATCTCTAGGGATTAAAAGTCCCATAACGGTTCATTTAATCCCTTGGTATTAAAAATATTTCTTAGTTAGATATTACAAACACAGATGGCGCGCAAGTTTTTAAAAATAATTGTTTCTGAATTCTGAATTATATTTGATAATTTAATACGTAAGTATATTTCTAATATTACTACAATAATTTTTAGGGTTTTTTTATTTGGGAAAGGAATTTATTATAGTTTTTTGTCTTAAATTCAAAAAATTTTATTGACAAGAAATTCTAACCTCTAAATTGTCTTGTATTATTTATTAAGATATCTAATGGTTTTATCTAATGTAGTATGCTAAATGCTTATATTTATACAATTCAAAAGATTTTTGTTAGTTGTTTAAGTTTCTAGAAGATAAACGATAGAATGTTTCATCATCTCTCGAAAGTTCATGCAGACATCCGTATCGAATCATGGTATAGGTACTTAAATTTTTAATAATATTTAATTTATCATAAATTAACCGATCAATTGATTTTAGGTTTCCGATGTGCTTCAAAATTATACAAGACTGGAGAAAACAACACAAATTTATTAATAGATATGTACATTTACAAATTACTAAATATAAATATGTACGTTTACTCTAACATTACAATCAATACAATTTGTTAGACCAAATAAAGGAGGTACAACTTGTTCAATTATTTTTTTTAATAAGGTGACAGTTTTATGTTTGGCTCAGTAGTTATTTGCATTCGAAATAACCATTGTCCCAAAATTGAAAACGTTTGTTCAAATAATTAATTGGAAGTGCAAAAAATTTAATATGCACTGCTGGAGCAAAGTGCATTTAATGACGTCATGCCAACGGATAATATTTTTTTTAACTTTAAAATAAAGTTTTTTAAAAACCATTCGACACCCCTTTTAGCGTTTTTGAAAATTTCAAATAATAAAGAAGTTATGAATTTTATGCGTTACTTTAAACTCACCCTGTATTTGAAATTTAGGAGATAGGTATATTAAACTAATGAACAAAAACGAAAGAAAATCATATTATTAATATTTATTTTACATTCACAGCCTCCAAACAAAAATATTTTAGTTACAAAATAGATTAACAGTAAGTATAAAAAACGTATTTTACTTTTAAAATTAATTGAATTGCATTATTTTTGGTTTAAATAATATAAAAATTAACAAAACTGTAAGTTTTATTTGGAATTTAAAACAAATAAAACACAGTTGTACATTAATGACAATTATTATTATGATCTAAAAGCAAGACCTCGTATTTATTTAAAACTGGATACCAGTGGTAATACTTCTAAATTAAGTACTAAAACAATCATTTTTACAAAATGATCTATAGTACTACTTACTACTTACGAGGTATTGATTGTACATCATTGAAATATTATCACGTTATCATTTTTTTAAATTGTTGTTCACTAAAATAAATCATAATATCTATCACAAACATTCTCCTTACATAACAAATTATTAAAGTTTTTATTTTAAAATTATCACAAAATGATGTTACTTTTTTAATTAAATTACCAATAAATATTCTTTTTATTTTAAAACAAAGCACGTAAAACAATGTAGTAATTATGTACATTAAATTAAATTAAAAAATAACATCAATTTTTAATCTATGCTCTAGATCTAAAAGTTTAAAAAATTAAAAGGCTTAATCGTATTATAAATAATATTCTAACCTTTTCGTTTTTGTCTATCACAATTATATTTATTCAGTCTATTTAAAAAATTAAATTAAATAATAGTAAGCATTTTTTGTTTTTTAACTAATTTATAAATAAATAGATATAATTATGTGGTTAATAACTAATGAATCCCATAGTATACATATTTTTCACACCATGTGTAAACTCCATCTTCGTCGCTACAGCACATTGGATAAACGACAGGAGATTTCGTTATTTTCGCACATTTTTGACATGTATCTTGAAATCTTTCCTAAAAAAAATTGTTGTTTTTAAAATTTATAACAAAATTATTCAAGTCGATTAAAATCAAAATAAAATTTTTAATTAGAAATACAAAAATTTACGAATTTTACAAGAAAAGTTTAAAATAAAATGATGTTACTAATGAGAAATATTTTGAAAAATAATATTTTGGACGTTTTAAGTTTACATACATAATTTCTAAGCTTTGGTGTTAGTGTTTTAAAGATTAAAACTAATTTCATGAAGTGTACTATGAATATTTTTACTATTTTCAAGGTTTATTTTCGGATAGTCGCATTTAAATTATTAAACTATAATTTATTTACACTTACGTCTGTCTTGCAACTGCTTTTTTCTAAAGAATTCTTTTGTGGTCCATCTTGTGGCCTTGCCACAATATTATTCAGCATAATTGCGATTGTGAAAAAGAGGACAGTGATCTGTAACCATACATAAAGAATGTATTTATATAAAAAGTGATAATTAAATAATATATTTATTTATTGTGAATAACTTGATTGTTTATTAATAAAAAAAAACTTTTGACTTTTGGTAAATATGTCCTTTTTTATCTTGCATGAAACTTATTTCGTAAATAAAATTAATAACATAAAAAATGAATATGAAACTTTTAACATGTTGAAATAAATTTTTTTTATTTTTATTCAATTCAATTATCAATAATATGAGTTTTACAGTATTTTATTAATTTTTTACAATTTCATTTCTACACAATTTAAATTTATGCAGGTTGTAACAAAAGTAAAGAATATTATTTGTAGTTTTTTTATTTGAAGAGTTATACAGCGTGCGTCTCGATTTATGAGACGATTCACGGCGTTTCAATTTTGCGCATACGCCTCTTTCGTAAAAATTATAATTTATTGTCCCACCAAGTTGCTTCCAAAAACCCAATCCACCAATCCCGAGGCATTGCGCTCACAATTCAATTGTATCAAATGCAAATTTAAAAAATGCAAATACGATTGGTGTTTACGCGACGCGGTGATAAGATGAATAAGCGCCGCGCGCCGGCTCCAAGCGCATGAGAATCTCACTGTCTCATTTGCTTGACGCAGCAATGTATTTAAACTGGCTAAAAAGCTAAGATACGTACTCCTAATTTTCACATCAAAGATCTGTGTTTTTCGTCCGATTTTCAAAAAAAAAATTGCTTTGTAAAGGAGAATGATCATTTTAACACCCTTCCTAATTTTATTTATTTAGGGGTACGCTAACACCTTTAAAAAAAATTCCCAAAACGTTCAATTTGTTGTACTGTTTTACCGATTGTTGAGTCGCCGGCGTCAATTTAAAAAAATTGTAGCGCCGTCGGGGTTTAAAGGGAAGTAACGAAATTTGGCACTGTTAATTCGTACATCCTAAAGGTTAACCTGACAAATTTTCAAGTCTCCAGGGCTACGGGAAGATCCACATCACCTGGATAAAAAAGATGTACCTACTTTAAAATCGTCTTTTAAAATGTGTCATATTTTAAAGCGTTTTGTTAAAATTAACCCCTTATATTGCAACTCGATTTACGACAAAAACTCATTTTGATGTCTCCTTTCGTTTTTGAGATATGACTGAAAAATCCTCCGTTTTTACAAAATTATTAATATCTCTAAAAGTATCTGATTTCAAAAACCGATCGCCGAGACAAATTTCAAAGTCCTGATCTTAAAAAATTTTAAGATGATTTCAAGACCAGCCCCGCAAATAAACGATAATGATGTTGGAAATTTAAAACTTCACAAAAACATTTCAGAATTCCTTACTTTTTTGTATCTAAACCCTTCCAAAGTGGTTAAGCTAAACTAAATTAGTACTTATGACAAAAATAAAAATTTTCTCGAACCGTATTAAAAATGAATCAAGGTACTACCAAACTTCCAAAAAAGGAGAACATTATTATGATCGTTTTACAAAAGTTAACTATTTTTATAATATTTTTTTCAATTCCACCATATTAGAAGATACCCACATTACCAAAATTGTTTGTGAAGTTTTAAATTACCAAAATCATCATTCATTTGCCAGCCGGATATTGACTTAATTCGAAAGACAAGGTCCTGAAAATTTTCTCAGCTATCGGTTTTGAATTTTGTCTCTACGTAATTTTAAAAGGAAGCCATATTGTCTAAGAAAATAAGTAAAACTGCTGAATTAAATTTGTAAGAAAAAAATCACAAAATTTTGCTAAAATATTTATACCTAATACAAACTAGGAAGGCGCAATATATTACCAAAAATTATTTTTAAGGCAATTATGTAGAAAAAAATATGACGTTTGGGCTATCGTACGTTCTAGTAGAAATAATACTTTTAGAGATATTAATTATTTTCTAAGAACGGAGTGTTTTCAGTCATAACTCATAAACGAAAAGAGATTTCAAAATGATTCTGTTTTTTTCTCGTAGAGAAGACCTTAAAACGTTTCCTGGAAGGTTCAATACGTCATAGTCAAATCCAATATTGGAGGTTAATTTTATCAAAATGCTTTTACGAATAGCTAGTGCTAAATATCGTGACTTTCCTATAAATCCCGATTTTACTATTTTTTTATTTGAAGCCGCCTACAGAATTTTTAACTGTTAGCGTACTAGAAAAATTAGTAAGGGTGTCAAGATGAACATTTTCTATTCAAATGAAATTTGTTTTTTAATCGGACGAAAAAAACAGCTCTTATAGGTAAAAATTGGAAATACCCTTTAAAAAATTAACCGATAAATCCTTTGTATCCAGGCGCCAGTGCCTAATTTCGTAGTTTCCCTTTTAAACGCTAACGGCGCTGATGCATTTTTTAAAATTGACCCCGTCAGCGTCGACTCAACAATCGCTAAAATAGCAAAAAGTAAGGGCGTGTCTAGGATTTCATCTTGGGGAGGGCAAATTATTGATGAAAATTAAAAATTGGGCAATTTTGTCGGGATCCCGAAATTAAAAAAAAAAACTAGGTTACCCTAACATAATCTTAATATTTTATAATTTTGCAAACATATTCAGGATGTCTCGAAAATGGCACAAGAGCGTAGTACGTTGTTGGAGACCCTTCCGCCTTCAGGAAGATCCTCAGAAAAATAGTTAAAAGGTCCTCTTGACCAATTAAGATATGAAGAGACAAAGTTGGGTATTCAACTATGGTATGAATTATGAAAACCCGCTAGTGGTTCTTAAAAGTTTGGGTTCTCTTTAGTCGTGAAGTAATAAATTAAATTTTAATCCTATTATTCACAATTTATTTTTTTAAATGGAAAATTATGACGGGTAAATATTGTAGGTAATTTTAAATAAAAAAATTGATTTCCCAACGTTGTCTCATCAGATCTCGGTCATTTGATCATTTGGTTAAGAGGATATCCTGTATTTTAAAAATTGTTAATTGAAAATATTTACAGTGTATCTCAAAAAGAAGTGATGAGAAGAATATCGTAGAAAGTAGGCTGTACTCATCTACAAAAAAAACAATTTTTTAATTTTCACAAAGTAATTATTTGCTCTTAGCTCCAAAAGTATTATCTGTACCAGGACGGAATAAAAAGTAATTTTCGGTTGAATATTGTGTATTACTGACCGGATTAGTACAAAAAAATGCAACTAACCAGTTTTAACAAAGTATAAAATACGCCCTCTTGCAATAGTTTGCATCAGTAATCATTCGAAAAAATTAAAAACCTATTTTTGAAAAAAAATTACCCCTGCCTTAAAAGAATCTTTAGAAGTTTCGAATGATTTTAAGATTGACCTCTAGCAAATGAAAGATGAGGATTTTTGCAACTTAAAAATTAAAAAAAATTGTAGATAATGTAGGTACCTTCAACTAAATTTGGCGATTGTGTTAATGTGTATTTTTGAAAATTCATATTTTGCTTAATAATCAATCTTTAAAAAAATTAGTACACAAAAGTTTTTAAAATTTATTTTTGTCATAAGTACTATTTAATTCTCTTTAGTTTGACCACTTTGGAAGGGATTAGATACAAGAAAGTAATGAATTCCGAAATGTTTTTGTGAAGTTTTAACTTCCCAACATAATTTTCTTTTAATTGCGGGGTTGATATTGAAATCAATCGAATTATTTAAGAATTTTTTAAGATCAGGACTTTGAAATTTGTCTCGGCGATCGGTTTTTGAAATCAGATACTTTTAGAGATATTAATAATTTTGTAAAAACGGAGGATTTTTAAGTCATATCTCAAAAACGAAAGGAGACATCAAAATGAGTTTTTGTCGCAAATCGAGTTGCAATATTAGGGGTTAATTTTAACAAAACGCTTTAAAATATGACACATTTTTAAAGACGATTTTAAAGTACATCTTTTTTATCCAGGTGCCGTGGATCTTCCCGTAGCCCTGGAGACTTGAAAATTTGTCAGGTTAACCTTTGGGATGTACGAATTAACAGTGCCAAATTTCGTTGCTTCCCTTTAAACCCCAACGGCGCTACAATTTTTTAAAATTGACGCCGGCGACTCAACACTCGGTAAAACAGTACAACAAATTGAACGTTTTGGGATTTTTTTTTAAAGGTGTTAGCGTACCCCTAAATAAATAAAATTAGGAAGGGTGTTAAAATGAACATTCTCCTTTACAAAGCAATTTTTTTTTTGAAAATCGGACGAAAAACACAGATCTTTGATGTGAAAATTAGGAGTACGTATCTTAGCTTTTTACCCAGTTTAAATGCATTGCTGCGTCAAGCAAATGAGACGGTGAGATTCTCATGCGCTTGGAGCCGGCGCGCGGCGCTTATTCATCTTAACACCGCGTCGCGTAAACACCAATCGTATTTGCATTTTTTAAATTTGCATTTGATACAATTGAATTGTGAGCGCAATGCCTCGTGATTGGTGGATTGGGTTTTTGTAAGGAACTTGGTGGGACAATAAATTATAATTTTTACGAAAGAGGCGTATGCGCAAAATTGAAACGCCGTGAATCGTCTCATAAATCGAGACGCACGCTGTATAAAAAAGTTAATTACAAAAGTTTTTCAGTTGAAGTCAACGCATATTTTGACTTTTTTTCTTTTTATGTGTTCTTTTATTGTGTTGTTACAACAACTAACTATTTTTGTGACTAGCACGCAAGGAAACTTTTTGTTCAGAATAATATATGTATTTACCATCCCAATAAATTTTTGCGGGTTAAAAAGTGGGACAAACTTCATTTTTTTCTATTTTTTTTAATTTTTGTTTATTATGATAAAATTTTAAGTGGAAAGAAAACATATTAATACTATTTAAAAATATAGTTGGTTTTGCTATAGCAACAAAATAGAGGAAGACATAAAAAAACAAAAACGTCAAAATATGCATTGAAATTAACTGAAAAACTTTTGATTTAACTTGCTTATGTAACTTATCTTTAAATTAAAAAGCTCACCTATTATGCATCACTTTTGTTACACCCCGTATAGTGGGTATCTCTGAAATACCAGTATACAGGGTGTTCCATTTGACGTTGGACTGTATGGGTATCTTTGTTATTATTGCAGATAGAAAGTCGGTTAAATGGACAAAGTAGTAGAGATTTTTCGAATATTAATATTCATTTACAAAAAAAATGAATATCGCATCGTTCCAACGCTATCTTGAAAAAACAAGAAAATGCGATTTTTAAAATATAGCTACAACTTCTTTATTTTCTGTGGTACCAAAAAAGTTTTTTGACATAATACAGACAATTTTTCGTGTACAATGCAGTAAAACAAATGAATATTTATTTTCGCTAATGGATTGACCGGAAATGAACCAAACTTATTTTTTTCTTATGGCAGCCATATTGGATTTACACATATTCGGAATTAGTCTTTTTTCTGAGTAATTTGGTATACCATATGTCATATTAAAAAAAATAAAATTATTTGATTTTACAAACTAACATTGGATTTTAAGAGATGTAAATTGCCAATAACATAAATGTAACTATTTAAAAAATTAAATGTAAAATAAATCTTAACACATTTGTATTGACAGTTTACATCTATTCAAGGCCATTTTTGGTTAGTAAATAAAATTATTTCTATTTTTCTTAAAATATTACAAATGATATATCAAATTACTCAGAAAAATTCCGAATATGTGTAAATCCAATATGGCTGCCATAAGAAACAAATAAGTTTGGTCCATTCCCGGTCAATCCGTTGGCGAAAAAAAATATTCATTTGTTTTACTGCATTGTACACAAAAATTGTCTGTATTAAGTCAAAAAAGTTTTTTGGTACCACCGAAAATAACGAGGTTATAGCCATATTTTGAAAATCGCATTTTCTTGTTTTTAGAAGATAGCGTTGGAAGTTGGAACGATGCGATATTCAAATTTTTTGTAAATGAATTATTAATATTCCAAAAAATCTCTACTACTTTGTCCATTTAACCGACTTTCTATCTCCAATAATAACAAAGATACACATACAGTCCAACGTCAAATGGAACACCCTGTATACAGGGTGGTCCAACGAAAACTTCACAAGCCCGGTTTCTGGAAAAACGCTCGGACAGGTCGATTTTTGTTTCAAGGGGGAACGATTTTTACCTATTTTATGAAATATTTTAAATAATGTAATTTGCTCATAAAAGTATATTACTCAACGAGCAAGAAATGATAGCTATTATCCTCGAAGACCGAAATTGCAACACGAGCCGGCAGGCGACTGTCGCAAAGAGGTCTGAGAGAATAATGGCTATTATCTTGCTAATAGAATACTATACCCATAATCCATTGCTCATTACCCAATGGGTTGGTAATACTGGAGCTTTGTGATTGGTCCGCACACGGTCCGAGCATGTTGAATAATGTGAAAAATTTTGTAATGAATTTCACTACTTATCAAAAAATTCAAATGTAATGAATCGTTTATTCAATAGTCTTTTAATGCAAAATTGTCCTTTGCCAGGATTCGAACCTAAGGTGGAATTCTGTAAGCTAGCAAATTGATATCGGTGGTATTCGTTAAATATTTTCTGTCTTCCTCTTACACACAACAATAGTCATAACGTAGAAGCGAGGCGAAAATGGTAACGATAGTAATGAAGTAAACAATCTACCGTTTTCGGTACATTACACACAAATGTTTATAATGTGGAAACGAGACAGAAACTGTAACCATAGTAATGCAGTAAACATTCCACCATTCTTGGTACGTTAGGAGTTACAAACTTCCACCTCTGGAACCTCCAAATCTCATGTTTCGTGTGCTGGTACGAATCCTGCCCAAGGACAATTTTGCATTGCTTGATTCTTCTCAACTATTGATTGGTCTTTATATAATTTTTTTTTATAAAAAACTTTTATCAAAGAATTTTTTTACTGTAATTAAGCTTAAGTGAATTTCTATGAGAGCAGAGAGGTTTTTTTCTTTTTGCACCAGAAAGACAATATTGCTTGAAAATTATCTTAAATTTTAATTAACTGATATAGGGATCATTTTTGCCAATTAATTAGTCTACTGTTAATCTGTTTACTACTAAAATCTAAAAAGAGCCATGTGCTTAAGTTTAATCAAAATTTAAATAAATATAATTGATTCTTCAATTTTCATTATATCAAAAATGATAACAAAAGTTACAAAATCTTATAAATCGATTTATAAAATATATATGTACATACTAAAAAATTACAATGTTTTAAAAATATACTTGCATTTCAATTTTGTAACAAAAGGATAATATTAATTACCAATTTTAAAGATTTATTAGTTATTTTGTTAATTTATGTTAAGAAGTAACGAAGATCCACTAAAATACTGTAATTTTGACATTATTTTAATTAATGATCATGATATTGATTAAAAAAGTACATGTTCTTTTGGCCTCAAATAGTTTTAAATTCCAAACTTTCTTACTAAAAAATGATTAATTTTAAAAATTTAAAAAGAGCGGACAAATTTTAGAAAATATATTACATTACACCCTTTATTTTATATTTACAGAATTCGAATGATAACTAAATGAAGTGATTAATTGGTAATTTAGTTGAAGCCATTCATTTTAATTAACGGCATTTTATGAAAATCTAAAATATTTTAAATTAGGAAAACTGTTCTTAATCTTCCAAATAAGTTTAATTACCACTCAAAATATTTAAATATACATACCTTAATTGCATTCATGTTTGCAAACTTTATTTAAATTAATAGCACTCGCGATTAGTCACAAAAAATGAAATAGCATGCCTTTTCTTGAGTAATTTGTAATCAGGAAGCACGAGGTCGTCGTTGGTTAACTGTGAGCTCTCTGTGCGTGATTAAACTAAGATGTAGTGGGAGGATTTTTGATTTATATGCGACCCAAAAAGAATAAAGTCCAATTAAAAATGACCGCTTGTGAACGAGATGAGAATTTTCGCGCATTCCAGGAAATACATACCTCTGCCTCGTGACACAAATGGCCTCCTTTTTGATTTATTGCTTTCTTTTACACCGCTTCGCGACCGCTTATCATCCAAATTTATTCTGACTAATTATTATAAAAATACTCCTAATTAAGATGATAAAGCTCTTTTGGATTAATTATAAATTTCGGTTGCGGAATAGAACATGAAACCTACATCTTACACGAAATACTAAAGTACCTACTACCATTCTACTACCTACGAATTTAAGTTACAGAAAATATTTTTTTCCAAAAAATTCAACTACTAATTAGGCATTAATTCAATGTAAATAAGATATTTATCAAAAAAATACAAAAACAATCTCAAAAACCGTGACACATTGTATAATAATAAATTTAGTTAAAAATCCTTCCACTAAGATCCCCATTCACCTCCTTAAATTAACGCATCGAGCTACCAAACACCCTGTATGTTATTGTTAAAATATGTAATCCGGTATTCCATGAAACAACTAGTTTTTTCATGTAATACCGATATGTGGTACTGTGGTAGTTAAATTATAGAATAGGTGTGTTATTTTGTACTTTAACTAGTAATTCTATAGAATAAGGCTGCATTCTGTTCCAAGTTCCAAGTGTGAAATGTACTTTATATTTTGTATTCCTGTTTTTGATAAGAATAATGTTTAATTAGGTATATTGTACAGACTTGAGAAAGTAATGGTCTTATTTATAAATATGGCTCATCTTTGTGTTAATTGTAATTATATGTAATAAAGTTTTTAAAATGAAAACGTACAAATTTTTAACAGCTTCGAAATCTACTCAAAAATAATTTAACTTTTTAAAATCATATTTTATTTGACAGATTTTTAATTTTAAAAATTTCTATATTTTTTTTGTGGCCAGCATTGATAAAAAGGTTCTTTATTTCTTAAATATTTACTTGTCTCGAGGTAAATGATGCACCCTTTATAGGAAATTTTTATTTTTTTGTCTCGAGTCTGTATAATATAAGTAAACATTATTCTTGTTAAAAACAGGAATACAAAATATAAAGTAAAATAACAAAACTATTCCATAATGCTATATTATAGTTCATAGAATACCGGAATTATACGTTTTAAGGGTAATATACAGGGTGTCTCACTTTTTTCCAAGCAAAATTTTTCTTTAGATAGTAAATGTCATTCTGAACAAAAATTTTCCTATGGACTATTATGTTTTTTCGACTCCTTAAAAAGTTACAGCAATTTTAAAATTTCAAAAATTTAATGATTTTGTGGGACACTCTGTATAAATTTCATTTTATTTCAATTTTTTTTTATTAAAATCAAGTATACTTTAGATTTTGTATAAGCCAATAAGATGCTAAATTTTACCGAGGGAAATTTAACCTCGTCGTTCACTCATTTTAAATACAGCCAATTATGTTCAAAAAACCAATTTGGCCTATAAAAAATCCAAATAATATTTGATTTAAATAAAAAAAAATATAATATGAAAGAATATTATACAGGGTGTTCCACAAAAATCATGAAAATTTATCAATTTTAAAATTGCTGTAACTTTTTAAGGAGTCGAAAAAACATAATAGTTCATAGGAAATTTTTTGTTCAAAATGACATTTGCTATCTAAAAAAAAATTTGGCTGGAAAAAAAGTGAGACACCCTGTATACATAAAGAATAAATAATTGGTCCCTGGATTAAGGTTGTATGAAGGTCCGCTCAACATAAAATTTTTAGAGTGAAGAAGTAAATGAAAGTCCGCCCGCCATAAATTTCGGAGAAACAGGTTAACAAGAAAAGTATCTTACAAATTTCAGTAAAGAGCTCATAATTAATGTACTCACTTTGTGGAAATTTTTTGTTAAATAAAAACTTTATTAAAATCATGTTAATTCTTATAAAATACAAAATTAAGTGTGGTGGGTGGAAAAACGGTTTTTCTAATTTTCAATATTACTCTACTGCGCAAGAAGGGGGCAGCTCCATTTTTGTTCATTTTTCAGTTTACTAAGTCTTAAAAAAAGAGGGCTTTATCAGCCTATCAAAAATAAGCAATTTCAAGATAAAAAAAGGTGGTTTAAACAAGCTTTTTATATATGGAAAAACCAAAAAATATTTTACACGTTTTATAAATTCATTGCCCGCCAAAATAGTATATTAAAAAACGAGTTTCATAAGTCGCATATTGTAGCACGCGTTCAATTTTAAAATACGAGTCGCGTAGCGACGAGTATTTTAATGAACAAGTGCTACTATCGACTTATAAAACGAGTTTTTTTATACTATTTTTTCTATTTTGCGCCTTTTTATCTATTTAAAATAAAATATTATACTTTTCAATTTTAGTAACTTTTTTGGTAGTTGGCAACTCTAATGTCAGGTTTGTCAAATCATCAAATAACCTGTAAATCGCTTGGCAACTGCCACATTAAAGTCAATAAACTTCAGTGCTACCAACTTCGAAAAATAAAATTTACTACTCAGTAACGCACCGATAGCAGTGCGGTAGTGGCTAGTAACGCACTGCTGTCAATGTGTTACTAGCGACTAGTAACGCACCAAAATAGAAAAAAGTATATTGCACTATTGCACGGTCAAAATATACAGGGTGGTGATAAAGTTTGGAACCAAGGTCATAACTTCCGTAAAAAATTTTTTTGTAAAAATCGCTCGGACAGGTCAATTTTTGTTTTAAAAATGCCATCTTTTGGAATGAAAAAAATATTCATGACGTCACTGATAACTTCACTATGACGTCATCATCAATTTTTTTAATGGAAACCCCTACTTTTTTTACACATTTTTCATAGACCTTTTTATCATATTAATGATCACATAAAAATATTTAAAAAAATTTCAACCATTTTTGAAAAAAAAATAAATTTACTCAAAAAAAAATTTATTAATTCTCAATGAAAATATGGCAAGAAAAATAAATTAAACTAATTTTTTGTTTAAAAATAACTTATTATTGAAAATATTCGAATTGTTCTTCTTTACACAATTGGAATTTTCTTAAAACTAATTTTAAATAACTTTTAATGAAAAAGGTAATTAAAATAAAAAGTTTGAGTAATAATAAACTTTAAATAAAATTGTAATTTATTATAAATTTGAAAAAGCTTTTGATATTCAAAATTTATTGAAATAAAAATTGCCTTTATAAAAGTGCTTTAGTTGACGTTATTTTGTATGGCAAATAAAATTTTAAATCCATTTACCAATGCTTGAATAGCTTACTTCGTTTGTTTAATAATAATCAACAATTATTAAGTTTTGCGAAATTAAAAATGCCTCGTTTAAGCGAACGCGAAAGAATCGAAATTTTAATTATGGTAGGATACGGCGATAGAAAAAGAACCCATGGGGAAGCTTGTGCTTTGTTTAATGAGCAATATCCAAATAGACCGCAAATCTCAAGATCTACAGTAAGTAAGTTAGTTACCAAATTTGCAGAAACAGGATCTGTAGGAGATTTGCCTCGACAAGGACGGCCTCAAGTGAATGAAGAAACCAAATTAAATTTATTACTTGCGATTGAAGAAAATCCCAATATTTCAACAAGAGATATTTCAAGAAATAATAATGTGGATCATTCCTATGTCGCAAAATTATTAAAAAAGGAAAAGTATCACCCATACAAAATAAAACTCATACAAGAGTTAAATGAAGATGATCCCGATCGCCGACTGCAATTGTGTGAAGAAATGATGGCGCGATGTGATCAAAATCCAAATTTTTTAAGTAGTATAATTTTTTCCGATGAAGCTACCTTTCAATTGAATGGATCAGTGAATCGACATAATTGTAGGTATTGGTCACAGGAAAATCCTCATTGGGCCGTAGAATCCCATAGTCAAAGACAGGGAAAGTTAAATGTATGGGTGGGAATGATTGGCAGACGTTTTATAGGACCTTACTTTTTTAATGAAAACCTTACTGCCGAAAGATACTTGAATTTTTTGCGGACTGATTTGCTACCAGTTTTACTTCGTATTTTCCCCAATTATGAAAATCGCAACATTCCTAACCAAAACATTTGGTTTCAACAAGATGGGGCTCCTCCACACTTTGGCAGGGCGGTGCGAGAATTCCTTAACACCACGTTTCCCAACAAATGGATAGGTCGGAGGGGACCAATTGAGTGGCCTCCGCGATCTCCCGACCTAACGCCCTGAGATTTTTTTTGTGGGGACATTTAAAATCAAAAGTTTATTTCAATAGACCTAATAATTTACAAGAATTGGAGCTTAGAATTAGGACGGAATTGCAACAAATTGACGAAGAAGCTATTAACAATAGTATTCAGAGTGTCTACACTCGAATGGGACAATGCCAAATGGTCAATGGGGAACAATTTGAACATTTTCGTTAAAATTTGTTACTTGTAAATTAAAAATTTACTTTTTTTTTTTGTAATATTTTCATTGAGAATTAATAATTTTTTTTTTTGAGTAAATTTATTTTCTTTTTCAATAATGGTTGAAATTTTTTTAAATATTTTTATGTGATCATTAATATGATAAAAAGGTCTATGAAAAATGTGTAAAAAAAGTAGGGGTTTCAAATTAAAAAAATTGATGATGACGTCATAGTGAAGTTATCAGTGATGTCATGAATATTTTTTTCATTCCAAAAGATGGCATTTTTAAAACAAAAATTACCTGTCCGTGCGATTTTTACAAAAAATTTTTTTACGGAAGTTATGACCTTGGTTCCAAACTTTATCACCACCCTGTATATGGAAAAACCAAAAAATATTTTACACGTTTTATAAATTCATTGCCCGCCAAAAAAGTATATTGCATTATTGCACGGTCAAAATATATATTTAACAGCAGACAAAGAAATTAAGTTTAGTAAAAGTACATTTATCAGTAACCAGTAACAATGTCATTGGTATAAATATTTAAACCACGGTAAGATATGATCTGTAGAAGAGAACAAATAAACTATAAAAAAGCTTTTAATAATCATAGTAGCCAGATATATTACTATAGAAAATTACATTTCCAGTTTTAAGGAAACAAAAATATATTTAAGTTATGAAATAAACCTAACCCAACTCTTATGCTGGGGGTAGGTTAGGTTAGAACCAAAAAAGAAACTGAAAGCATGCAATTTCAATTTTGAACTAGTCTAGTAGGGCTAGGTCCCCGACGTGAATTTCGTAAAAAAATAATCGCTAGTACCGTGCAAACCACTTTTTTTTTACGTGTGAATTTTTAAGGTGCCATAAACTGTTTTTTGATGTTGTAGTATCCCCATAGTATATATGTGCATACTACATGCTATACATAAATAGATATCGTTTAGTTAAATATGGGTATTCTTAGAATAATTAATAATTGTAAGCACTTAGGTAGATTGTAGATTGTGCATATTTCATGCCATACCTGAATCAATGTAGATTCATGTGAAAATGGGTATTCTTAGAACAATCAATAGTTGTTAACATTTAGGTTTAAGTAACAATATTCGTAAATATTTAATCCCGGGAACACCAGGAAATCCCACCGCTGCCACCAAAAAATGTAGTGGTGGTTTTTTTTTAACTTATTAAAACTGGATACTTGAAACTAACGATTGACAATGAAAACTTTACTTTTAATTAAATACAACTCCAAAACGGTTTAAAACAGGACTCGTGTTCTTCAGAGTTGTTTGCGTAGACCGCTGCCACCAATTATAATGTAGTGGTGGTTTTTTTAAAACTGATATTTTACCAATTTCGATGTTTTCGTTAAACTAATACTTCTTTTAAATTTATAAATTCAAAAACGGTTTAAAACAGACAGACTCGACTACTGGAACAATCTAGATCTTCTATTTTACTCGCGTCTTCTTGCTCTTCTGTCTTCTATCAAAGTGTCTGATCAAAGTGTATTTTCAAAGTGTTTTCTCAAAGTCTTGGAGTCGAATGTCTTCTCTATCGATCTAACCTCGGGAATATTGATAAATCCAGAGTAGGGGTAAAATGATCGGAAAAACCCCAAGTAACAATTATTAATTATTCTAAGAATACCCATATTTAACTAAACGACATCTATTTATGTATAGCATGTAGTATGCACATACATACTATGGGGATACTTCAATGTTTATTTGCTGTACAACCTTTTTTTTGTTCCCGTAATATTGTAATATTCTGGTGTCACAAGTATTATCTGAATATGCATTATACTTTATTGATGTGATAAAATAATACTTATACTTATTTTGTCGTTGATTCATTTATTAATGCTGTTAGAAGGCTGTCGTGAATTTGAAAAAAAATATCGCTACATGACACTATTTTCATGTTGATATCCTGTAGTGCAAATAACGTATTTTTACGTGCCAATATACAGGATGATTTTTATGTATGGAATCAAAGCCGCCATGTCCAAATAGCTGGATAAAAAAATTTGAACTTCTGTATTATCAAACATTTTTTAACTGCTTAAACATTTAATTGTTTCATTTAAATTAAATATTATTTTATTTTAGAAAAATGTCTTAGCCCGTTTTTGAAAGTAAAATATTTTTATTTTGAAAGTAAAATAATAAAAAGGCTATTTTTTGTAATTTACGGCAGTCCAAAATAGTTAAAGTTCGAAAACAAAATTTTATCAATGTTTATTTTTTATGATTAAATTAATAATGTTATGAACTGTCGTAAAGTACTAAAAAATGACTAAATATTAGCTTTCCAATGATGTATTGCAGGACATATGTTGCCATTTAAGAAAATTCAAGATGGCTGCCATGTCAAAAATCCGAGCGATAAAATTTTTTTTATCTTTGTTATATTTTATATTTGTATCAAGACTCCATTTGATCCCAGAAACTTAAAATTTTTTTATCCAGCCATTTGGGATGATGGCTTTGGTTTAATACATAAAACTCACCCCTTAAAACAATCTGATTTATTTGGTACAAGAAAGAAGAATATCCGATAATAATAAGGCAAAAATAACAACTGTTGAAGATGCCTCCTTTTTTGGTGCTAGGAAGATTTGGCACTATCGTTGTTAAAAACAGAGTTTTCTTCCTGCAAGGTCTTCAGTTGGAGTTCAATAATTAATTTTCTCCAAAAAATAGTAATTAATAATAATGAAAATTGACGATGATTTGGGATATTGTTTAATGTGGAGCGATTAATGATGATTCTAATCCCAACTATTACCATACGAAGAAATAAAAGACAGTAGTGCTACTACTTTGGCCTTTATTAGGGCATCATCAGGCACTATAAGGAATTACAATTTTTAATTAGTTTTAAAAAACAAAAAGAATGTTTAAAATATAAGTCATACCTTCAAAATTAGTTTAGACACAAGACATTTGCAATTTATGACAGTGTCAAGTCATAGAGATAATATTCATAAATTCATAAAGATAAGTTTACATTGTTCAAATAGGAACATAGGAAGACGAGGTTTATAACGTTAACAGGTGTTTGAGAAAATTGTCGTGGTCAGATTCCAATTGGACATTAAGTGTTGTTGGGTTTGCATTCAACTGACTTCTCATAATCTCTAAGTTCTCCAAGTTGTCGATAAATTTATCCCATGTTTTATGCAGTACAACTGAGTTTGATTCTAAGTCGAATTTATGGTTAGTAGAGATTATGTGGTCAGCGAAATTTGATTTGGAAGGCCTGTTTAGTCTAATCGCAGCCTTATGCTCTTTGAATCTGACCATGAACGGTCTTCTAGTCTGTCCTATATATTCGCTTTTACAATCGTTACATAAAAGTTTATACAGGGTGGGCCAACGAAAACGAAACAGACGAGTTTTGAAATAGTTAATAAAAAAATTTGAAAAAATGCTCGGACAGGTCAACTTTAGTTTCGAGGGGGACATATTTTGCAATAGAGCTGATTCAAAAATCCATTCATCCCAGCGCCCTATGGACACAAACCCTTAAATTTTAATAGGGATGGTGGGGTAAGTAATACCTCGTTGGAAAGATCTTTTCATCCAGAGTAACATACAAAAAAAAGTTAAATCGATTGATTCGTTTTAAAGATATTCAAAATTTAGCAAGTAAAGATTTCATGCCTTATAAAATTGTGCCATGAACACCACACCTTCAATTTTAAGTGTTTTGATAAGGTAAGTAATACCGTTTCGAGAGGGACATACTTTGCAATAGAGCTGATTCAAAAATCCATTCATCCCTGCGCCCTATGGACACAAACCCTTAAATTTTAATAGGGATGGTGGGGTAAGTAATACCTCGTTGGAAAGATCTTTTTACCCAGAGTAACATACAAAAAAAAAAGTTAAATCGATCGATTCCTTTTAAAGATATTCAAAATTTAGCAAGTAGAGTTTTCATACCTTTTAAAATTGTGCTATGAACACCACGCCTTCAATTTTAAGTCTTTTCTAAGTAATACCTCCTTGGAAAGTTCTTTTTACCACAATTAACATACAAAAAAACAAAAGTGAAATTGATTGGTTTGTTTTAAAGAATTCAAAATAAAACAGTATTGCACATTATTTTTTATTTAACCAAACTAAACTTAACTAATTTTTTGAAGAAAACTTAACACTTTAAAGAATCTCATCGTTCCCGACACTTTCAAGGATGTTTTTATTATTTTATTAAATGTTCGAATTGAGTTCCACCAACCTCCATGCAAACGTACAAATTTTGCTCAAAGCGAATTCTTACATCATGTAACATTTCAGCAGTAATTTCTCGTCATTCATTAATAATTCTCTGTCGTAACTGTGCTAGAGATCCTGGTTCCGTTGCGTAAATCTTACTTTTTAAATGCCCCCAAAGGAAAAAATCAAGGGGAGTAAGATCGGGAGATCGTGGCGGCCACTCCAAAGGTCCTCTACGCCCAATCCATTGCCCAGGAAACGTCGTATCCAAGAATTCCCTAACAGGCCGTGTGTAATGAGGAGGGGCTCCGTCTTGTTGGAAAATCAGATGGTCTTCTAAATAACGATCATCATTTTCGATAATATCGTCAAGGAATGGATGAACAAAGTTTTGAAGTAGATCCAAGTACATATCCCCTGTTAGATTGCCATCTAGAAAATAAGGACCAATAAGACGGTCTCCAAAAATTCCAACCCACATATTCAATTTTTGAGGAGTTTGAGTGTGAACTTAATGGATTCTCATCTGACCAATATCGACAATTATGACGATTAACGGTTGAGTTTAAGAAAAAAGTGCACTCATCAGAAAAACAGATATTATAAAGATAATTTTCATCAGCAATTATCCGTTCCGTCATCACCTCACAAAATTGCAGTCGCCTATCAAAATCATCTTCATTTAACTCATGAATTAAATGAATTTTATAGGGATGATATTTGTGACCTTTCAATATTCGGCGAATGCTTGTTCTGCTGATGTTAGTCACAGTCTCCAGTTTTCTTGTGCTTAAAGTTGGATCTGCAGCAACTTGTCCCAAAACACCTATTTCAACGACCTCATTTCTTATTGGACGAACATTACCAGGATCGCGTTTCTTATTACCAACAGAACCAGTATTTTTAAATTTTGCAACCAACTCCAGAACGTATTTTCGGTTACAATGTTTGTTTGGATGTTGTTCATTAAATAAATTAGCTGCACGATGAGCATTCTCATCGTTTTTAAAATAAAAAGTGATTAATTCAACCCTTTCTGGAATTGTATAAACCATTGCTAGCAGAAGCTTTTACAGAAGTTCACAAAATTTTAAATGTTGATTTCTAATAATTAGTCATAAACAGTTTTAACACGATGAAAATCACCACTAATACAAAATACAACTGATAAAAAGAATCTCAATGTGGTTATAAATCGTTTTATGTTTTGCATTGTTTTGTTCCAGATGTTACAAAATTTTAAACAATTCCTCGAATAAATTTAAATTTGTTTTTTAAAATCTCTCTTTTGTAGAAAATGAAAATAAATTGCGTTTTACATGTTTTTGTATGTTACTTTGGGTTAAAAGATCTTTCCCAGGAGGTATTACTTACCCTATCAAAACACTTAAAATTGAAGCCGTGCTGTTCATAGCACAATTTTAAAGGCATGAAAACTCTACATGTTAAATTTTGAATAACTTCAAAACGAATCGAAGGATTTAACTTTTTTTTTGGCATGTTACTCTGGGTAAAAAGATCTTTCTAACGAGGTATTACTTATCCCACCATCCCTATTAAATTTTTAGGGGTTTTGTCCAAAGGGCGAGGGATGAATGGATTTTTGAATCAGGTCTATTGCAAAATATGTCCCCCTCGAAACGATATTACTTACCCTATCAAAACTCTTAAAATTGAAGGCGTGGTATTCATAGCACAATTTTAATAGACATGAAATCTCTACTTGCTAAATTTTGAATATCTTTAAAACTTTTAACTTTTTTTTTTGTATGTTACTCTGAGTAAAAAGATCTTTCTAACAAGGTATTACTTACCCCACCATCCCTATTAAAATTTTAGGGGTTGTGTCCATAGGGCACAGGGGTGAATGGATTTTTGAATAACTTCTATTGCAAAATATGTCCCCCTCGAAACCAAAGTTGACCTGTCCGAGCGTTTTTCAAAATTTTTTATTAACTATTTTAAAACTCGTCTGTTTCGTTTTCGTTGGCCCACCCTGCATATGCCGCTACAATTCGCAATGTTATCTTTGTGTTTGTTGTTCTTAACTAAGCTCAATGAGTTATTGGTGGAAAAAGATATTGTGATACCATATGCTTTGAACAATCTTCCTAATTCAATGGAACTGGAATTCAAATATGAAGAGAAATATTTGTTGTTACTGATCAATTCTAAGGTTAAATCACTATTGTAAGCATTCGAATATAACAGTTTAAGTTGTGTTTTGAAGATCGTTTTCCTAATGATGTTGTCAGGAAAATTATTCTTCTTTCCTACAAATCTAATCATATTTATTTCTTTAGCAAAATTGTTCTCATTCATTGGTATTTTAAAAAGTCTATTAGCCAAACTATAAAACGCTGTAAATTTGTGAGCAGGTGGATGGTTCGAGTTAAAGTTGATAGTGGTGTCAGTGGCATTAGACTTTCTATATATTGATAATTCTATATTGTTGTTCTGTCTAGTGAGTAGCAAGTTTTAAAATGGAAGACAATGGTTAGTCTCTTTTTCTGAAGTAAACTTAATACAAGGTTGTACAGTATTAACGTAGTCAAGAAAATTTTGTAAGTCTAAATCATTACCATTAAAAATATTAATTAAAAATTAAAAATAGTAATTAATACTATTTCGCGGTTTGGATGCACGGGAAGCACGAAGTTGCGCAAGGGTAACTGAAAAGGGAATGTCAATTAACCTTAAACCTTAATCATGAAATTACGCTCGTCAACTTTTACGGAGTTGATTTGCGATGCTAATGACTATAGACAATAGCATGTATTCAACGACCGTGATGAAAATTTTAGAGACGTCGTTAAAGTTAATCACGTCTTTAAGAAAATATTTCTTATGAAGAAATATTTTTTAATCACGTGTTTAACGATTATGACGTCTCTAAATTTTTCATCACGGTCGCTAAATACACGCTTATATCTTTATCTTTTGAAGTTGGAGAAGGAGAAGAAAAAGGAAAATCGTTGTCTTTTGGAAATTTTGAGTACGATTATGACAAAATTAGTAATCGGGTTCTAGAAATGTAGCATGTATCTGCTTTAGCAAAACGTAAACTAAGGTATAGATAATCCCTGCGATCATCCATCAAAAGTTATTTATGTTAATGGAGAAAATTTACAAGTGGATGATTTGAAATGTACAAGAGAGAATATATTCCCAAGAAACATTCACGACGTACGATATGCTCCACGATAATGTGGTACACAAAAGAATAAGAAGCTTTCTTGCAGCGACATTATCGTGGAGCATATCGTACACAGTTTCATTGAGGGATTAACGTTTAGGGACCTTATTAGAACTATTGGCATGGTTTCATTCTGGAAAACTACACCGCAGGATGCAGACAGCATAAATCCAGTTCTCAGTAATACATCATTAGATGTTGAGGTACAATAGGACCGACTGTGCACCAGAAGTCTTAAAAGCGTGTTCGGCCAATAATTTACAGTTGCATATAAGCAGTCCACTTCAATCCAAAAAAATAAAACAGTTGACTCCAGAGTGTACTCACCCAATTAGACAACAAGTCCATTCACCTATTCACCATTCAAACTCAACAAAATTTCTTCGATTCTATGTTGATCAAAAATTAACCTGGCTGGTTACTTAGAAATTAAAATCCTGCTGCTACCTACTTAGCAACACCAAAATAACGATTTCATCGCAAGTGTTAAAATTGGTATACATTCGATTTTTCCAATCCCCAATGGTATATAGCATAATATTCTGAGGCTCTGCATCAAACACTTCATATTCTCTTACTGTTTGCAAAAAAATTCTATGGTGAACCAAAAATAAAAGTGTGTCATCTTACATTGATGTCTTCATGAATAAAGAAGACTCGCATTCTTAAGGCCCGTTTTAACGGGCATAATTTGTTACCAAAATTTTGAGATTTTGAGTCGATTTGGGAACAAAATTTTGGTAACAAATTATGCCCCTCTAAACAGACCTTTATGACTAGACTAACTGTCGGCCAACAAAATCCAAGGTAATTAGGAGTAAAGTGTCACAACCACCTAAGAAAAATGAATCCAGATTTGTGGAATAGTAATAATACCACCGGTTTTAAACTCAATTTTAAGAAGAATATGTTATTTTGCGACTGAGGAATTTTTCAGCGAGAAAAACCAACAAATGATTATACATACGAGTATACGTGTAGAAAAATTAATATTGTTATATTTTTAACGGTTGTATTGTATTGTATTGTATCTTATAATTCGTTTAAAAATAAATCTTCGACTTTTTTCAATATTTCAGAAGTGCCACCCATCGATGTTTAAATTTATACTATCAAAAGACACAATCAGGAAAAGACTGCTATAAACAATTTCTAGATGAAAGTTTCCCAACGTTTGGTATTCTATTATGCTATAAACAAAATGTGGCGAAGTAAACAGATTTTGCAGCTTATTCGAACAAAAATTTCGGCTTTTATTCTTACTCGGCAGCTTTTGGGTTAATAAAATTTTCGCCTAATAATAAAAAAATAATAATTTGATATTAGACTAGAATTTTAGAAGTCCTTACAAAACTTTATTTTTATATGCAAAATTAAATTCTTTTGATAACTTATTACATAATTTAAATCGTCCTTGCAATAAACTAATTTATATGAAGTAATATTCAACATAAATTCATCATTTTAATATTAAATTTATCTATTAAATTGACAATATTTTCTTGGCATCAATATTTATGCAATGTATAATAATAAATTGCGTATAATCTGATAAACTATTAATAATATAATTCGCCCTTTATTCTTTATTATAAATAGCACACGCTCATTTTTATCACATGTTTTTTTAGGTTATAAACAAAACGTTCATTTAAAACGCATAAAATTGACACAGAAAAGAAAAATATCTAGTAAAATGTATACTGAATAAATTTAGCAAATTTTATTTAGCACACAATTGGAGTATGATAAAAATATGTTTAATTTAGGTTAAGTTATTCGAGTGGTCAAGATATGGAAATTTTTATTTATTGAACTATAAGATCTAGGGCAAGTTTTTATTTCCAAAATGTAGATACAGCAATCTTTTAATTGTTTTTTTTTATTAGAAAGGAGTTGAGGTTTTTAATAAACAATTTTATTAAATTAAGTATCTTATCTACATTCATAAATTTTATATTTCCTTGTTGTACATTTAATTTTTATATAGGTTTTTTTTTACAAAATTGTGTTTTTGTTTCAATTTTACAGTCTTGAAATAAAATAGTCCTAATATTTTTTTTATTCCTGAGCACAAAACGTGTTATTATAAATTGTCCTTCAAGCTTAATTTATTATTGTTTTCGTTTTTCAGATATTTATGTTGGGTCGTAAAAAATCCACATTATTCAAAACTAATAAAGTTCTATTGAATTTTATAATAACTATCGCAAAAAATCATAAGCCAATTATTTAATTTAACCCTTTCGATTTGATATTTAATTAAATCTTTATGAATACATTTTAAACCAATTATAAAAATGTCAATATAAATAAATTGTGAATTTCGAAAAGGACTCGTCTTGGAAATTTTTCAAAATTCACCTTTTCGCTCTTTTGCTATGTACATCTTTAAACCGATGTTTCATGAGCAGGAAGGTCTCATATATCTTATATCTTCTGCTGTTCTAAGTTCTAAGTGAAAAAAAAAACCAAGAAGTTTGTCCTATCGAAAACAAAATCAATCCCTTAAATAAAAATAAACAACCTGGAAAAGTTGAAACTATACAGAGTGTCTAAAAATTAAGATGAGATTGCAATTTAGAATCTTCAGACTATATTTTTTTGCAATGTTTGTCTTTGTGAAATAAAAGTTGCGGGTATTTTAATATTTTTTTAAACAAATACTCCAAGGTATGTTTTGTATTAAATAAACATAAAAAATATAAAAAATGCATTATAACAACAATATAGGCATTGGAAATTTAGAAATTTTATCGCACATTTAAAAATCACCCTAAATAAATAATAAATTAAAATTTGCGAAAAAAAGGAAATCTCGACATTCTCTTAAATGTTTAGAAAATTTATAGAAGAAAAAAATCGAAGTGATGCTGTAAACTAAAAAAACCCATAAACAATGAATTTCTTCGTGAATTGCAAGTAACACATGTGCTCCGCAAAATACCTTATTTTTGGTTAGTAATTAAACTTAATTTATTTCAAAAAGTTGAACATGGGAAGGGATATCTGCCACCGATCATAATGACATATAAAACCAATTGAAAAACTAAAGGTAAGTACATGAAAACTAATTATTATTAAATATAAAGGAAAATCCAATTTGCATTTTTATTGTGTGCTGTTATTGAATATAATCAATCATCCTTACAAATCATATCACCAAATACAGTACCTTATATCAATAATTCGTGGCGTTGTTAAGTGCTTTGGCTTTCAATATTTCCTTAATTTGCGTTGCAGGATCAAATCCCGTTGAGGTGCTTTTTTTGTGCAATAATCACTTCTTTTTACATTTTTTCTTTATGTTAATTCATCATTAGATGTTAATTAAATAATTATTTTTAATTTTACTAACTGGTTAATAATAACCTCAACCGTGGTCTTTCCTTGCCTTATCACTAGTTAGTCACTACTAAAGGCCGGGTTGGTGCATTTCCTGTACCCATCCATTCTAGCTTCCTTTAATAGTAAATAGTACAGCAACATGGTTCTAGATTGCTTCTATTGTGAAGCTGTCATTCGTCCTAATTCATTAGCTTCTGCATCTAAATGCCTAATTTGTAGTGTAGTGTACTGTTAAGGAAAATGAACGAACCAATGAAAAGGAATTTACCTGTATTCGTTGCAACCCTGATGAGTTGGATGATTCAACTGTTGATACTCAAGCTATTAATGCTATTGAAATTATAAACAAGTTTGAAGTATTTGAAAGTCAATTTTTGAATTTCAAGCAATCTATTGTTAGCAGCATTAAATCTATATGCTCAAAAGTGGAAGCATCTGAAGCTAGAATAAAGAATTTAGAAGATCAAAATAAAAGACTTGAGCAGGAAATAAGTGATTTAAAAAACAATCATCGTTCACCAAACTCTAATATCATGTGTACAAGCGAAATAATTAATGAAATGGAGGAAAGAAGAAAACGGTCCAATAATATAATGGTGTTCAATTTAGCTGAATCGAACTCTAGGAATCTTGATGAGAGAAAGGTAGATGATAAAAACGAAGTTTTGAAATTATTGGAACCGGTGACATGTCAAGAACCAATGAAACTTTTTAGACTGGGTAGACCAGGAAATAAACCGCGTCCCTTAAAGATGGTTTTTTTAAGGATCAAGCAACTTCGAAGGAAATTCTTAATAATGCAAAAACGATTGTTGGTAGTGACATTAAACTGAAGGCTGATAAAACGGTAACTTAGTTAAGAGAACTGAAGAACTTGTACCAGGAGTTACAATCCCGTAAAAATAATGGGGAAGAGGACTTATATATTAAATACGTTAATAATAATCCCATTATAGCTGAAAATAAATCAAATGCATCTCATTCAAAAATCTAGATATCAAAGTCTCCTTCCATAACGTAGGCGGAATGAGTACAAAATTAAAGAAATTTTCTCTAAATGTTAATTGTTGTGTGTATGATGTTATTACTATTGTTGAAACTTGGCTTACTGAAGATGTCAATTCATTGGAATTAAATGTATCCAATTTCAATGTGTTTCGTTCAGATAGAACAGTTGCTTCCAGTTTAAAGGCCAGGGAAGGAGGTGTGCTTATAGCAGTTAACAAAAAATTTGATTCTGGATTAATTCAATCATCTAAGAACTGTTCGTTGAATTCCAATATAACAATTGTAAATATACTAGTACGAGTTTATTTACCGCCTAAATCATCTGATTATAAATATAAATTACATAGTGAGTCTGTCGAAGAAATACTTGAAAATCGTCCAGATACGAATGTTATAATTTGTGGTGATTATAATTTACCAGTTGCTAATTGGTCCAATGATGACTATGGAGTAATTATAGATAATGTTGTCAATGATTCTGTGAGAACCATCCTAGAAAGTTTTTCGTATCTAAATCGGTAAAAATTCACTATAGGGTGTGGGCGTTGGTGGGCGTGTTTTATTCAAAAAAAGTTTTTCGTTACCATGGTTTAGAATGAGTGTATACCATCAAATTTCAAAACAATGAAGGAGAAAGGAATAATAACCCTGTAGAAGTTATAATTATTATTTATTATAAAAACTAAAAGTAACCATCACCTGCTATTCGCCATCAAAAGAACCACCAACACTCCTCTAGCCCATTCAAAAATATGACTATAATTTTAATATTTTACAAATTTAATTAAATGTGACTGTTTGAGTCTCAACGAATGGTGATAATCGGTGACAGCAGCTGACACCAGCTGACACTAAAATCTATGACACTAAATATTTGTCTCCAAGAAACGATTCGCGCGTGGACACGCCCACACCCTATAGTGAATTTCAACCTCTAAATCTATTTCAAGTTAACCATCTTCCCAACCAAAGAAATGTATACCAGGATTTAATCTTCTCGAATTTAAATACAAGTATACCGAATATTCTCCTGAAAATTGTGTATTTACTTTATTAAAACCCCTCCAATTACTTTTTGAGTACTCTTTGCTGAAGGAAGAATTCCCACAGCTTTGGAAACAGAGTTACCTAACACCTGTCTTTAAATCAGGTAACAAATCTGTCATTACTAATTATAGAGGTATCTGCAACCAATCAGCAATACCGAAGTTAATGGATAAAATATTATCCAAGCAACTTAGTTGGTTCTCAAAGCAAATTATCAATAACGAACAACATGGCTTTCTTGAAGGGCGATCAACCACTGCGAATCTTCTTCAATACACGTCTTACATAATTGAAGCTTTTGAATCTGAAAAATAAGTACATGCAATATACACAGATTTTGCAAAAGCTTTCGACCGGGTCGATCATGCGATACTTCAATCAAAACTGGCAGTATTGGGGTTTAATTCAATGATCGTGAATTGGATAAAAAGCTATCTTAGTAAAAGAACGCTATGGGTTAAAATCAATAATTATATATCCAGGGAGATATCAGTTACTTCAGGGGTTCCCCAGGGATCTCATTGTACCTATACTTTTCCTTTTGTTCATCAATGATATTGCTGATGGTATAAAGTACGCAAAATTTTTGATGTTTGCTGATGACTTGAAACTTTTCCTCACCATCGAAAATTTAGAAGATTGTGAATTACTGCAAAACGATTTAAATCATATTGGGGCCTGGTGCAGGAAGAACAAATTGTACTTGAATCCAGTCAAATGCAGCTCAATGGTTTTTCTACGCAGCCTACAAAGGATATACAGGGTGTCTCACTTTTTTTCCAGCAATTTTTTTTTTATAGTAAATGTCATTCTGAACAAAAAATTTCCTATGAACTATTGTTTTTTCGACTCCTTAAAAAGTTACAGCAATTTTAAAATTGATAAATTGATTTTTGTGGAACACCCTGTATAATATTTTTTCTTATTATATTTTTTTTATTTAAATCAATTATTATTTCGATTTTTTCTTTGCCAAATTGGGTTTTTTTTTAATATTATTGGCTTTTTTTTAAATGAGTAAACAAGGGGATTAACTTTCCCTCAGTAAAATTTAGCATTTTATTGGCTTAAAGATATACAAAATCTAAAGCATACTTGATTTAAAGAAAAAAAAATTAAATTAAATGAAATTCATACAGGGTGTCCCACAAAAATCATTAAATTTATGAAATTTTAAAATTGCTGTAACTTTTTAAGGAGTCGAAAAAACATAATAGTTCATAGGAAATTTTTTGTTCAGAATGACATTTCCTATCTAAAAAAAATTTTGGTGAAAAAAAAAGTGAGACACCCTGTATAACTATGCCTACTCTATAGACAATACTACTTTAACTTCGCTTGGCTCAGTTTTGGATTTAGGTGTCTTGTTTGATACCAAATTAAGTTTTATTGGGCATATACAAATAATTTACACAAAAGCTCGTTAACTGTTAGGCTTCATAACAAGAACATCAAGGGAACTCTCAATAAGCGCTTTTATTGTTTTATACAAGTCATTGGTAAAGCCTCATTTGGAATATGCCTCAAATGTTTGGTCACCTTACTATATGTGCTACAAGAATCAGTTACAATCAATCCAAAATAATGTAATTATTAGTGATTTCAGATTTTGGATTTGATTTTCGGTCTACATATAGTCTTGTATCTATTACTTTGAATAATAGTTAATTATTATTAACAGTTCTTTTATTTGTTACGTTAAAATCATAAATTGTATTTGAGTTGGGAGTATTACTAATATCATATAAATTGTATTTAATTTAGGAGTATTACTTGTAAAAAATATTTTTGTATTAAAGGGTAATGCCGTTCAAATATAGTATATTACGCAACGAGCTAGAAAGTGACGAATTTTGTGCGAGTGCGAAAATAGGTGGCGCTGTTTTGACGGAAGCAACTTATCGAAACGAATAAAAAATGTTCCTATTTTATTTAAAATTTACAGAAAAGTGAATTATATAATGATTTTAATAATAAAATTAGTAATATTGGCGGGGTTAAATATAAATTTTTATTTGAACTATCCTTTTTTTGCAAGTTCAAAAATCTCCAAGAAAGGGCTTTCGGAATTCCTTCGCAGCGCATCTATCGAAAATTACAAGAACTATTTGACAGTTACAACTTGGAAACTTAAAGTCACTAGTGTTGAAATGAACGATTTTCTAAACTCCTAATATGAATGACATATACGATTTTCTTATATGGTCGTCGGAAAAATAAATAAATAATAAAAATGTATCTAGCTTCTTGAATGAATTTCGAATAGGACCCATCTAGGAAAACGGTAAAGTTTTCAATGACAGATTTTCATGCAAGAAAACCATTTTAGTACGAAATATTGTAAAATAATAGGTAGCAGTTACGCGTTAACGACGTCTCTAAAATTTTCATCACGATATAAAAGATTCAGTTGTATCTCCTGTAAAATGTCGAGAATTCGTGGTGCGTCCTTTTCAAAATTTGCAATTACAATTTTATAATGCATTTATTTTTCACTGGGTGTCTATAACCCATTGTTACTGAAAGGGTTAAAGAATTATTGACATATCGGGAGAGTTCTTTCCTCGCGTGACAAGCTTCCTAATAGTATTAAGGTCTCTTCTGATCGCACACCTCACACCTCTGCAGAGAGAAGAGTTCAAATCTATCGTAGAAGAGTTAACATTGAGAGAATCGCATGGTGAAAAGGACCTTTACCTCCGCTACATCAACGGTCAGGCTAAAATACTCAAGAGGACAACAACATTGCAAAAAAAAACCCATAACTGCCCAACAGACCAGCCTATGTAAAATATTAAATTGTTATTATCAAAACGTGCGTGGACTAAATAGCAAAACCACTGATCTTTACAACAACTTATCTGCTATCTCATACGACCTTATACATATATGTACAATATATATCTCTGAAACCTGGCTACACTCGGATGTATACTCTGGTGAAACATTTCCTTCCAACTTTTGCATCATCTTTTGTATCTACAGATCTGACAGCTGACAGAATCAATCGTAGGGGAGGGGGAGTCCTTATCGCAATAAATAATTGTTTTAAATCGGAGTACGTTATGATATCTCTTGATGATGACTCCTTATTTGAAATAGTTGCTGCTAAACTGTATCTGGACACCAAACATATTACAATCATATGTGTCTATATCCCTCCATCCTTGCCTGTTAATATCTATGAAAGACTATTGGAAACCATAGAAAGGCATACAGATCTTGATAAAGATGTTATAATTATGGGCGACTTTAATATACCCGACTTTGTATCACCTAAAGAGTCTCACTGTGTAAATAAGAACCAACAATATTTAGCCTTTAATAATTTTCTGAATTTCTGGGACCTCTGTCAACATAATAAGATTCTTAACTCAAATTTAAAAGCTCTAGATCTTATAGTAAGTTCTTCTCAAATTATCTATGAAATCACCTCTTCCATCGATCCGTTGGTGAAAGAAGATCCTTACCATCCTGCCTTGAATATTAACGTGCAAATAAGAACTGGAAGAGCCACAAACTTTAACAATAGCTCTAAGCAGAGTGTCACTAACTATAACTTTAGAAATGCTGATATGGTATCTTTATACTGCCACCTTTGTGAAATAGATTGGAGCGATTTTTTTGCAATTAGTGACAATCTCCGTTGTGTTACAGTTAAAGTTTATTTACGTTCTTATTAAATATTAAATTATTAAAATTAATAAAATAAATTTCTAATGTATGAAAACATCTTCTTAAGTCTGGTATGAATCGTTTTTGTTGTAAATATTTACATCCAAAACATTATCCTTGCAATTTCGATATTCAAAAAAAATCAATTAAAATTATGATTTTGAAACTTCGATAATATTTATTGGAAAATGCACTAAAGTATTTGATTAATGAACACAATATTTTTATACTTGTCAAAAACATACATATAATTAATGAGAAAAATATCTTAAATAATGACTAATAAAGCATTGAAGCACTAATTTATTAATATTTCGTAACTAATTACATTTTTATAATTTAAACAAATTTTGCTAACGTGATTACATTCCTCACTTTGCCTAATTAAACTGTATTTTCTTAAAATTAAATTAGATAATTAAGCGCGTGCCTAGAAATATGCAGAATAATTAAATTTGTTTTGGAAAGAGGAGCCAGCTTGCCACCTCAGATAGTAAACAATTTCGCATATCACGTTTTTTGCTTTTATTTATTAAGTTAAAGTAAATAACCAATATTATCAAAAGCTACGAGACAAGTCTACTTCGAATTAAAGTGATATCTTTTTTTATTTTATTTTGATTCGCGCTTGTTTTAATTTGATTAAAAACGTCGGAATATTTTTGGTAACAATAAAATGATTTGTTTTGTATTTTAATTTAACCAGTTATTATTGGTTTTAAATTTATAAATAGCCAACACGGAAATTTGCTAATGTGACATTTTATTTTTGTAAAAAATAGTTTATTTATTGCTTCTTAGTAATACATTATATAACTCTAATCAATCAAAGTACAAGGACTATGCGTATTAATAATTATTTAGTCAATATATAAATAAGTTATATAATTTTTGTAGACACGAGCAAATTCCGTTTTTATCATTTTTTTTTAATTCTTTTTTAAGATAATGTTAAAAAATTTATAGATTATAAAAAATGTAATTTTCATAATGCTAACATACAGCTATTCAGTTCGTGTTTCACCTAACGTCAGGGTTAGAAAGTAGAGCAAATTTAGTCGATAAAAAATGTAAAAAGTAGGGGTCTATTCTTTTTAGTTTTGGAACTACACCCTTTCGAAATTCCAATCACCGCACAGTGTGTCGTTTTCACGATCTAGCTGGACAAAATTATTTAACTCAATTAAGGCAAGTAAAACACCGTAGTAAATAATAAAAAATATATTTTATGAAATTTCAATCAATATAAAACATAAAATAAATTAAATTAAATTAAAAAATTAAAAAAATTATTAATTTTTGAAATTTGAAAATCAAATAAGTCGATAAAAATACAAAAAAAAATTAAAATAAATCCTTAGTCAGAATCTGCATCATATTCATAATCTGACTGTCCGAATTCCTCTGGTTCAGATGAAGATTCCATTTCCATCTCAAGAAGTTCGCGTACTTCCGGAATAATTTGGCCACGTACAGTTTTTGGAGGAGCTCGTAAACTGGCAATTACTGGATCAGATGAAATGAGCAATCTATTTATTAAATCCCTGTTCGTATCAACTCTTGATGTTTTTCTGGTAAATAATTCTCTGAATTTCCTGTTATCTTTGTTTCTAGCTTCTAGAGCTTCTTCCGAAAGTTGGCCGATTGGAAGAATACTTGCAGCAAGAATATCTTTTCCGTGAAAAAGTATTTTATGTACGCTTACAGGCATTGAATACCATGAATATTCCATAATATACAATTCTCTTGTTGTCTTAGTGTATTCATGGAATTTATTAATATCGATAGGTAATCCACTATTGATGCACTCTAATATGACACGGAAGCGCTTGATTAGCTCAATATTTACATCTGTTATTTCAGCTGAAATTTCAGCATTTCTAAAAAACTTACGGGCCGTGTTCCCATCATTTGTATTACCTGTTTTTTGTTTAGGCATATCCACTAATAAGCCTAACTCACGTCTAAACTTTTCTTGAACACTTTTCTTTTTTTCTGCCACTTTATTTTTATGCTCCTGTCCCCTAGCCTGCCATGTTTTTATATCAAGGCGATAAGATATATGTAAAATACACTCGAAGAATCTTATCCAAGCGTGCAGAGGAGAAAGGGAAAGAGAAAGAAATTCGCTATTTACTGTCTTTTCTAACACAACCCTTTCATTATTCATTTCCCTAGGCTTTGCACCACATAAGTAACAAGTTTGTGTTGATGCACACGAAGCTACAGCATTACAAATTTTGCCATCAATCATACAAAATATTAATGTTGCTTTTACCAAGACTTCCGCGTCATTTACTATAATTTTAGTAGGTGTCAATGAAGTTACCTCCTCCTTAACTTTGCCAACTTCTGCAACAATCAAATCCACAGTTTCCTTGGCAAATACAAACTTTATGGGTCTGCAATATCTCGTAGAAGATGTGGAAGGATTTTGCCATACAAGTTTTGATGCTTTCGTCATTCGTTGCATACATTTGGATTGGCACCATCGAAATGCTGAATAAACTGGCATCACTGCAATGTTCTTCGGAAAATTTCTGTTTATATGTAGTTTGTTCCGCGCCATCACAACCCCATTTTATAATTATATCAAGACTTTTCAAATTAGTTATAGTCTTCAGGTCCTCTTCTTGTACCTTGCACAGTCGTGTAATCGTGTGATCCATCAAAGATTGTAATTTGATTTCAGCTTGCGTCTCTGTAATTTCAATATCACTAGGATAGCACTCCCGTTTTGCCTCTTTAATTTTGTAGTAAGATGGATAAATTGTGCTATTTACTGCTTTTGCTTGATCGCGTATAATATTATACTGATGTGTTGAAAGATTCGCATCGATCATCATCGCGAGAGCTTGATTTTCTGACAGTCCATCTTGTTTTGGGCATGCTACAAACTGTCGCGCTTTTTTTATATTAGTACCTCTATGAGGTGAACTAAAACAAAGCTCCTTTACAATGGATGCCGAATCTCTTTTTCCTGCCTGGCGAAGCTGAACTTCAGTTGCCATCAATAATTCTTCCTCGTTCGAAGAATCAAGCAGATGTTGAATTCGTCGCCTTTTTGTTTTTTTCGCTTGCAGCTTCAAAGTCCTTTTGTGGTCTTCCGGGTTGGTTACTCGTTCTAGGAGTTGCTACATATTGGGTAGGTTCAATGACAATAACCGCAAACGAAATATTTTCATCTAGCCACGAAGAATTTGCTTTTAAAAAGCGACCTCGATGTCTTCCAGATTTCGCCCATTTTTCATCAATTTTGGAGCAATTATTGCGAATAGTAGCTTTAATACTCCTTAAATCGTCATCAGAGAGGGTTGGGTCACCAAGTTCTTCAATAATAAAACTCAATAAGGCATCCAGTTTGAAATCTTTTGCGTTAGCAAACCAAACGTCAAAAAAAGATCGTCGCGGAATTAAAGAAGTCATTCTGAAAAAGGGAAAAAATCTATGATTTCGCAAATTTTCGCAAGAAAAAAAACATGTTTCGTATAGCTTATAAGTGGATCTTTCATTAGAGTCTAATATGTAATCGGAATAATGCGGAAAAATAAACTAAAACTCAAGAAAACCCTGTCATTTTTACTAAAAAATTTCCTTGATATCTTCTCATTGAGTTTACAATAAAACACAAACATTAATAAAAATTTTTTTTAGCAAACTTACCTTATTAGTATTCACTTAAAAATAAAATTACCACAAAATCACAATTAAACAATAAAAACACAGTGTATTCATAGAGCAAAGTCAGACGAATGATGCGTGCGAGTGGTGCATTTAGTCGAGAAAATTCAGGTAGACGGCCCTTATAATCCTTGTATCTTTTGTTAGGGGCAATTTCTCGGTAATTAAACCTCATCACAATCAAATATAAGTTATCTACTACTAATTAACGTATTAATTAAACCTGTTTGGAAAAGTACGAAATTTGAGTTTTGTCCAGCTAGATCGTGAAAACGACACACTGTGCACCGGTTTTCTCCTAAATATCATAAAATCTAACAATAAATTATTAAATAATTATTAAAAACAAGGCAAAGAACAAACAAAAAATATGTAAAATAGTGTTGTAATTGTTTCTAGAGGCTAACTTGGAGTGCTGAACACGGATCTGTTGTTGTCCAACAAATTTTTTTTCGCCAAATATAAGAAATCATCAAAAAAAATTAAAAATTGCAGGTTTTTTGGTTTTTGGCTTATAACTTGCAAAGTAAGCTTTTTTCGCAAAAAGTGAGTTATATCTATATATATATATTTTTTGTACGTCATGTGCTTTTCGCCCAAAGAGGCTTTGAAAAAAATCGGCGTAAATCAGTAATTTTCAGAAAAGGGCAAAAACACATTTTTAGATACTTTCTCGTCCTAAAACGAAAAATCAGCATTTTACTGTAAAAATTATCCTATACTTTGAAATAGAAGATCAAATTCTCTACAATTCAAGATGTAAAAAGTTTATGAGACATGAGAGTATGTACTACTACAACCCGCAGCATGGAACATGGGAAGGAAAATTCAGCGTCAATATCAGTTAGATTAGAATTCCTGTTTGCTGGCCGGTCCTACTACAGTATGTTAATAATCATAAGAAGTTTAAAGTTTAAACGTTGTGAACCTTCACAAAAAGAAAATGAAAAAGTTGATATTTTAAAATAAATTGGAAAAAAGTTGGAATTATTTTGACATCAAAATTTTTTGGAATGTACTGCTAAAATACACCTTTGTGCTCAAAATGTGTTTAATTCTAAACAGAACTAAGAACGTTGTTCAGCTTGAAATAGTACATTTTGCATAATTTAAAAAAGGCGAAATGTATTAAGGTTACATAGCTTTAAGCATTTGACCTTTTTTTAAATCTCACTCATGTATAAGTTGTTTAATTTAATGATTCATGTAAAACATGTTAAAATCTCTCTGGTGACGTTTTCAATTTTAGATCACCGATTTTTGGCAAAAATCACTAAATCCCTAATTGCATTGTAACCAATGTGCATAGGGATTTAAAAAAGTTATCATTAGATATGCAAAACTATCCTTTTTCAATTCCTCAGTAGTTTCTTTAAGAGAAGATCCATTACGCGCTTGTATTCTATTTTTAATTTTCTGAATTTTGTTTATATTCTGAGCAAACCAGGGAAATTTTTGAAACTGTGGCCTTTATCGTTCACTTACTAAAGCCTTCTGAAGTTAATTCTATGAGAAGTAGTTCTGAGCATAGTTAGTCAAATAGGCTGTACGGTTTGTCAAAAGGAGTGAATGTTGTCAAGTAGGGCCTACTTGACAAACTACTTATTAGGCTATACACGAGACTTCCCAGTGTTTTAGAACAGTTTCGCGCCTGTCCACCTGCCGCTGCGATGGTAACAAACTATCCTCAAAACGCTTCCTATGGGAGTAAATCTTCAGAAGGCTCTACTGTCGTGTGAAAAACACATTATCTGCCACAACTAAAAGTTCGGAAAAAACAGCGTAAAGTCTTTTATATTGGTTCAACTGTAAAAAAATCGTTAAATTGTGATGAAACTAGCAGAAATTGTTTTGTTATTAGTTATTGGTTATTGCAAAGAAGAAAGATGCAAAATGTTCATACAAAGCATTGATACATAATATGTATAATGTATATCGTATATCGATAACTCTTCTCAAAATGAAATGCAGTTAACGGTTAACCATGGCAGTAAAGTAAATGAAGGAAAATAACTACTGTTTCAAATTTTTCCCTGATTTGTTGAGAATATGAAGAACTTTCGAAAAACTTAAAAAATCCACAACCTTAAACCTTAATAAATCTTATCTTGAAAAAAAACCAAAAGAATTTCGAAAACTGAAATAAATATTTTCTATTGAGTTATTTTCCTTTGCTATTTTTTATTTAACATATTATGCCCTATTAATGTATTTTAATATTGTTACCAATAGAAAAAAGATGGTTTTAGGTTTTCAGTGATATTTTTTTAATTCTATGAACATTGGTTAAAATGTAATTATAGATTTTGTTTTTTGTCTGGCAAAAATTGGTGACCTAATAAAAACTAATAATAAGATTTTAAGTTTGAAAATAATTCTACGTTCATATTTTCTTTTTGGTTTTTAAAGCATTGTTATAGAAACATATATGTGGTATAACATTTTAGTTATTTTATAAATTTTAAGACAGTGTTGTGTTGAACTTGGCTCAGTGTGCATAAATAAATCAAAGATTTAAATTTCGGTGTTTTATTAATTGTGCTTGGCCCTTCACGAACATTACAGTTAGGTCCCTACTTTTTTCGTTATTTGTCGGTTAAATTTGTTTTAGTTTCTAACCCTGACGTTAGGTGAAACAGTAATGGAACACCCTGTATAAGAATAGATTTTCATTATTTCTGCTTGCCTAAGAGCCAGTAGCGCCACTTTTCCTTAATAGGGATTTAGTCATTGCATGGAACTTTTTATTGAGAATGGCCGCAAAGTTCAAGAAGAGATGGAAATAGTAAGATGCATCAAGAATAGAATCAAAGCGCAGAATATATTATTTTTAAATTAATGGCAGGTGGCGTCTCATTTTGGACGCTTTTGGTGGAAAAAGATACTCTCTTCTGGACACAATATTTAAATAATAAAATGACGAAATTTAATTTTTTTCTTCTAAATTTGAAGAAGATGAATACCATAAAATACTCTCGACGAGATTTTGTCGTTTTAATAAATGTATAAAAATTTACAGTGATTTTAAAAACACCTAATTTTACCATATTAAAAAAAATAAGTAACAAATCTCGATGAGAGATGTTACCTTAGAGGGTAATATTTTGAAATTTAAAAACCGATTAAAAACCTATCACAGTTTTACCATAATCATGTACGGCGTTTACATGATAGTGCATATAAGTACAGTATTGGAAAAAAGTAGAGCAACATTTACATTTTCTTAATACCTATATAGGTTATAATATTCTGTAAATAACTTTAATATTTCAAAATAAGAATGCTTTAAATCTACATTATTTCATAATTTTTTTATTAAATAAAAATTGCAGGATTAGTAAAATAAGTTAGTAATAAGGCTGGAAAAAAGTAGAGCAACAATTAGAAACTTATTATTTATTCATATAAAAATAGAAAAATTAAAGTGTAAACTAATATTTTGTCCAATACCCGCTGTTCTTAAGTATATCAGCACATCTTCTGGGCATTGATTTTAATTGATTAAAAATAGACTTCATCCCAAGCATTTTGAAGCACTGAAAAGAGTTCGTCCAAATTTTTGTAAGTTTTATAGCGAATTTTGTTATCCAAAATACTCCAAAGGTTTTCAATTGGATTTAAATCCGGAGATTGTGATGGCCATTTCAATAAATTAATTTTTTCTTCCGCAAACCATTGTTTTACAAACGTTGATGTATGCTTCGAATCATTATCCTGTTGAAAGAAGTGACGTAATGGGAGATTGGTATCAGCATATGGGATCATAACGTTCTCTAAAATATTTTTTTATAATTTGCGTCTATAATATTCCTTTTAAAACACCGCTAGCGAAACCATAATGGGCCATAGCGCAATCATTATAGCACCCGCTTACGAAGTTGGTAGCATTGATCTGTCAAATTTGTGGTATTGATTATCGTAAATAAATTTCAAGATTTAAACTCCTTGCTATGTTTTTTATGTCTCCTAAATTTTTGGTAGGATACAGAATAATTCGTCACTCCTTATGAATAATTAATTTCCAACAAAAATTAAATTAAATAATCTTTAAATTTAATTGTCAAATAAGAAAAGTCAAATATGAGGTATTGATTTTTGTGAAAATATGTCAAGATTTATCAAAAAGTAAGGGCTTACTATTTTTTTGCAATTTTCGGAATATCTGGTAGGATACACGATAACTATCACTATAAATCTAAAAATCTGCAACTTAAAATCTAAAAACTGAAACCTTAAATTAAACTGTCACTGTCAAGACTTCTATGTTTTCTGTTGTTATAACAACGATTCAATAAGAAATCATTGTCACCAACTGCTAAAAAAATAAAGAAATATTTGTAGCTCGAATAATTTCCAAATTTATTTAGTTTTTGCGCAAATTATAAAAAATAGTATAAGCAACTCGTTCATAAGTCAATTATTGCACTCGTCCATTAAAAAACTCGCCGCTACGCGGCTCGTTTTTTAAACTTGGACGCTTGCAATAATACTTGACTTGTGAAACTCGTTGCTTAATATACTATTATACTCAAAACGATCCATTATGCCATTTATACGATGAATGGGGTCCATTCCAAAACCAGAGAAGCACCCCCAAATCATAAATCATTAAACATCCACCATCATGTTTTACTGTATGTCGAACATATTTGGAATGTAATCTTTTGCCATCAGGACGTCTCCCATATTGCATTCCATCACAACTTATCAATTTAACCCTTTACCGCATCGTGTGCCATATATGGCACAAACCATACTATTAATTTTTTTATACATTTCACATTTCAGTCAAACTCTTGTTGTAACTGCATGACTGTCCACATGTGACACTCTCAGATAAAGCATGTAAAGCATTTGAGAAACTAGTCAAGTTAAAACGTCGAGCGCCATAAGGTTTTGAGTTTGAGCCTGACAAATTTCTCTGACATGCTAGAATATTCATCATTTGATACTTATTTTTTGTTATAAAACAGTCTCTTTTCAGTACAGAAAAATTATTAGTGTCTTTTTAGTGGTATTATGTTTCTATTCAGGTAAATTTTGTGTGTTATAATTATTGATAACCTATGTAAATGACAAAATAAGGTTTGTCCCATATATGGCACATCATTCATTTACGTTTTTTTTGCAGTCACGGATCCAAAAAGTGTTATGGAAATATGTCTGCTGTTCGATTTCCCCATGTGGAAAGTGAGGAATCCGATTTATCTGAGTTTTCTGAAACAGATTCATCAGATGATAATATTCCTTTATCAGTATTGAGAGAAAAAGTTCGTAAACAGATTAAGCAACGTCCTCACTGGATAGAAGGCATCCTAAGAATACCAGATAATGAAATACAGTCCAGAGGTGGGATTTTGTTTCCACAGCGGATTCTAAAACTCGCCAAAACGTCATCATTCAGGCGAAGAGAACAATGTAAATAATGACGAATTGGCGGAAAATGATGACGTTTTGGCGAGTTCATAAAACTCGCCAACAAACAAAATCCGGCCTCAGTCCAGTTTTTCAAGTTTTTATTTCCCGATAGTCTGATAGAGTATATTACAGAACAAAGCAACAGTGCAACAATGCTCGAATAAACCAGCTAACATTAAAGCTTCGGAAATTACACAATTTATAGGTATTACTCTATACATGTCAATTATTCAACTTTCTTCTACAAGACATTATTGGAATTGTAACGTTGGCCATCCAGCAGTAAGTGCCGTAATGAGCTGTAACAGATTTGAGGAAATAAAACGATTCTTACACTTCAATAACAATGACAATATAATTGAAAGAGGACAGCCTGGATACGACCGCTTATTCAAGATTAGACCATTTCTCCACCAAATTAGAAGTAGATTGCTAGAAGTACCTAAAGAAGAATTTTTAGCTATAGACGAACAAATTATACCTACAAAAGCACGAAGTCAATTGAAGCAGTATAACCCAAAAAACCGCATAAGTTGGGATACAAGAATTTTGTTCTGAGTGGCATTTCTGGTTTTAGCTATGATTTTGATCTTTTTGCTGGATCCCAAAGCAATTCTATACCTCCAGGGGCGCCAGACCTTGGTATGAGCAGTAACATGGTTGTAAAATTGTCTGAATCCGTACCAAAACATCAGAACTACAAGTTGTTTTTTGATAATTGGTTTTCTAGTGTTCAACTTATGGTATATTTGACCAAGAAGGGCATTCTGCCATTAGGAACAGTAAGAGTAAATCGTATTCCAGGAGCTGAAATACCGAAGGAGAAAGAAATGAAGAAAATAGGAAGAGGTCATATGGTAGAGAAAGTAGCCAGTGTAGATAATGTGAATATTAGTGTAGTATCTTGGTTTGACAATAAAATCGTTAATACAATGTCAACGTATGCTGGAAGTGAACCAAGAGGAGAAAAAATAAGAAGATTTTTCAAAAAGGAAAATGCTCATAAGATGATACCTTGTCCCAACAGTGTCCTTATTTATAATAGTTACATGGGTGGTATAGATCTTTTGGATTCGATGTTGGGATTTTATCGCATAAAAATCAGGTCCAAAAAGTATTACTTGCGTATATTTTTTCAATTTTATTGATTTGGTGGTGGTGAACTCTTGGTTATTAGGTAGAAGAGCTGGAAAATGTGCTATGCCTCTTCTAGATACAAAATTGGCAATAGCAGATGCTCTTTGTAAAGCTGGTCAATCAGCCAAACTCAATAAAGTGGGAAGGCCATCAAGTAATAACCTTCAGCAACTATATGAAAATAAATGAAAAAAGGGACCAGGAAAATAAATACCCCAAAAAGATATTCGAAAGGATTGTATTGATCATTTACCGTATTGGGATGAGACAGATCGATCAAGATGTAAATACCCCGGGTGCGCAGGAAAAACTTATATGTATAATCTGTACATAATGCCACATTCCATTATGTCTTAATAAGGATAGAAACTGTTTCTTACGTTTTCATACCGAATAAACTACAACTGTGAAATAAAAATTGTTGTATTATTCTTTTGCTGCATGATGTCCCATATATGGGACAAACGCATTTTTTAAATAAATCTCGTTAATCTAATAGTTTATATTTTTTAAAATATTTTTATGTGAAAATAGAACTCAAGTTTAATTCTCAATAATTTTTTCACCGAAAAATAAAAATTCATGCAGTAAAGGGTTAAACTTTGATTCATCACTGAATATTACCCTATTCCAATCTTCCAAAGTCCAATTAATGTGGTCTTGAGCAAATTTAATTCGGGCATGTCTGTTTTTCTTTGAAAGTAGAGGTTTCTTTGCTGGTCTTCTAGCTATAAGATTGTTCTCACTTAGTCTATTTATGACAATGCGTGATGTAATATTTGAAAACTGATTTTGTTATCAAATTGGGCCTTAATTTGGTTTGAAGATAAAAATTGGTTCTGTTTTGAAATATTTATAAGCGCTCTATCTTCACGTAATGTTGTTTTTCGTGGCCGTCCAGACTTTTTTTTTAAATCTACTGTTCCACTTTCATTATACCTTTTTATAATTCTGGATATAATGCATCTATGCAGCGAATACTTTCTAGAAATGTCAGCTTGTGACACTTTTTTATTAAAATCACTAATTCTCAAAATTTTTATTCCTCGCGGCATGATGGATAAGCATAAACTAAGTATTTGAGCAAAATGCTGTGAAATAAAATTTTTCATTATTTTATGTATTATAATAAAATATTGTACATGTTTCTGTAAGTACTTTTTTTAACAATAAAGCCTGAATGATAAAAATTCTTTAGAAATATTTAAATTTTCAAAGAAATTTATTTTAAAATAAAATAAATTCGATACTAAATACTGAGTATTAAAATTAAACATTATTTTCACTATTTTTTTAAATTTTAGAAAAAAAGTAAATGTTGCTCTACTTTTTCCAATACTGTCTATTCGAGTAAATCATATATTATTCGAATAAATTCAAATAAGCAGTTGAATTTACAATACTGTTGATAGTTACTCTTTTGTGCATAAATTTTTTTCTACCAAGGCTTTTTTATTACACTAAAAAGTCTTGTGGCTTTTTGGCTATTATTTTCAGAATTTTTGTCTTTATAGAATAAACTCAATAATTTTAGGAAAAGAGCAAGGAGAGTGCTTTAAAAAATAGGCGCCCTTTTGACTGAATTAAAAATAAAGAAAAAAAGATACTCTTAATGCAGGGTATCCCAGACCACCCGTACCACGTCTTTATTCTCTCTGCTGCTTTCTAAAAATTATTAAGTTTATCCCAAAAGGACAAAAATTACAAAAAAATGATAGTTACAAGACCTTTTAGTAAATCAAAAAAAGGAATTTTAAAAATGCTTCAGTAGAAAAATGTTATGACAAAAATCGCAAATATCAACCTAATTTCACATTTGACCGCTTAAGACGATAGTCGGCAAATTTGAGCGCTTGATTTTGAAATTCGTTTGATATTTACGATTTTGGACAAAGTTTATCTTGAGCTACTCACTCCAGCTTAGCTTGACCTCTACCATTTGAAGTACATGTAAAAGGTCAAATCAACCCCGAATTCAAGCTGGTTTGACCTGCTCGAGCTAAATGTAGTCGTAGTCATATTGTCATATGTTTTTTGCTGTGAAGCCTTTTTAAAATTTCTTTTTTTAGTGTAATAAAAAGTCATGTTGCTATGATTTTTTGAAATTCTTATCTTTATGTAATACAAGCAACAAAGAGAGTGCTTCGTAAAAATTAGCGCGCCTTTGACTTAATTAAATGTAAAGAAAAAACAAAAAGTCATAACATTCTTTTTTCTGATGCTATTTAGGGCGCGTTCCACTAAAGACTCGCAATGCCCACGACGGCGACGGCCGCAAAGTTGTTCCACATAAGACCGCAGTTGTTCCTTTCGTGCATAAAAACGTCATCCATGGCGACCGCAAGAAGCTCACAACGACAGTATTTATTCGTGGGTTTCTGTGGTCGTTTGTAGAATGGTGACGTTTTGAGCTAGTGGAACGGGAAAATTTTGCGGTCGTGGGCTTTAGTGTTCATTAGTTGAACGCCCCCTTAGTAGAAATGGGTTAAAATAAAAACATGTCTTTTCCTTATTTGCTATATATATTTTTTGTAATTTTATAACAACTGAAAAATGTTAGTAAAATTTTATAATTTTTTCAAAACTCCATTAAAAAATAATAAAAGCACGTATAGCAAAAAAGAGAATGACACGTTTTTGTTATAATCCTTTTCTACTAAGTAGCACCAGATAAAATATCTTATCACTTTTTGTTTTTTGTTTATATTTAATTCGCCCAATTTTTACAAAGTACTCTTTTTGCAGCTTAAAATTGTTCACTTATTCCACAATGAGGAAAATTACAAAAAATGATAGTCACGAGATCTTTTAGTATAATAAAAAAGAAATTTTAAAAAAGCTCCACGTGAAAAAAAATTATGACCAAAAGTAGTGGTGCAACTGCCCCTTACATTGATAGATACTATTATACTTAAGTACAAAGTGGGAACATTATTTGTTTAAACTTCTCTATTTAGTCTAACGTTTATTTTATCTTATCATGGAAATATTTTAATCCAGCACCTTTTTATCTAACAGTGAAATATATTATTAGGAACATTAAGTATGGAGCAATTGTTTGTAAAAATGATCTTTTTATAGAATGAGTTGCCATGAAAACAGAAGCTCTATTAATTTCTAGAATTTCTCATAATTTTTCCATAATTTTATATGATAATGAGAAAAAAATAGTATAAAAGAAAGTAAATAATTATTTTTAATCATTTAATTTGAAACAAGTAAATATTTTAAGAAATTAAATGCTAAAAATTTTTTGGTTTAAAGAAGAAAAAATTAAAAAAAACTGTCTATTATTATTTGTTTTGGTTTTCATTTATTCTTTTACCTTTTATTTAAAACTTTTCTCGGAACCTTCTTTAGTTTTTAAGATATTTAGTTGTCTCAAGTTAAATGAATCACCCTGTATATTTTGGATATAAGTATTGTCCAAAATTTTGACTTTAAACAGAAAAAAGTTCACCGGAAAATAAATTCCATAAATTTTGTGCGAGTACAAATCAATGCTTGATTTAAGTGGTGCTGTTAATACAAAAGTACCCATATTTCATATTTCGGACTAAAGCACGCAGGAAGATGAAATTTTATGAAAAATCAAATTGGCAGATCACTTAATAATTATTTTTAGTTGGACTTTTTTGTGTTTCAGTAATTTAAAACAAATGTCAGGTGAACCAAGCCGATTTGAAAATTGTGTATTTTTTAAAATGTCCTTTATCAACTATAAAAATCGTTAGCCAGTAAATCAAATTTTGCGATTTATATGTTCTACAAATTAAGATTTTGTTATTATAATGGTTCTGTTTGTATAGAACACTTTTATGTTGCGTGGCAAGTTATTACTGGTCTATAGAGTCGAAACTCAAAATAAACGGATTTCATAGTTTCAGAGTTAATTTTGTACAAAATCGCTTTATTGACTTTTAATTTTTAAGTGATAAGATCACAATTTACTTATTTTAGTCATTTCTATTTGTATCTTAATATTATGTACTCATTATTAAAATTTTTATTAAGAAAAATATATAATATAAAAATATAAAAAGTGTTCAGATATAAGCCGCAAAATTTTAGGACGGGATTCTACAGCTAATTTTAAGAAAAAACTTCTTATAAACATATGTCTGAAGGGAGCTAGAGTCCAATAAAGATGGTGACAAAAGAGGTTTTAGCTTGTTTATTTAAAGACTGTTTATTGTAGATATTTTGAATTCCTTAGTATACTTCAGATATGACTTCATGATTTTTTCAGATTTTTTGCGAGCTTTTATTATGAAGACTTATCTGAAGAGTACTAAGAAATTCAAAATCTCTACAATAAACAGTCTTTAAATAAAGAAGCAAAAACCTCTTTTTTGTCTTCATATTTATTGGACTCTAGCTCCCTTAGGAAACGAAATCGGACATATGTTCATAGGAAGTTTTTTTTCTTAAAATGAGTTGTAGAATCGCTTTCTTAATTTCTGGACACCCTGTATAATAGGTAACTCATCATACTCTTATTTAATGACGTAGTGTAGAATAAGATATACATACTTATCAGATTAAAAAGAAGCTAATAAAATATATATTTTTCCAATTAAAACAGGATGTCCTAAATAATTAAATTATTTTCTTTAGCTATCGTTGAAGTTATCTGTTAGGTCGTGATTAGTTTATGTAAACAAAATAATATAATCGACAAACAAGCGTTAGCAATTCTGTTTTATGTCTTTAATACACCAACACCCACACCATAAACCATTTCACTTTTATTTTTAATACATAACACAAATAATAAATAAATTTTATAAATAATGCACCCATATTTTAATTTTAAATATGTATATTAAAATTAAAATATCACAAAACCACACATGCATACAGGCCAATGAAAACGAAAAGGACTAATTTTAAATAAGGTAATATAAAATTTGAAAAAAAAAACGCTGAAATAGAGTTGACCCAAAAGTCTATTCATCCGTGGGCGCAATGAACACAACCCCTAAATTTTTAAATGATTTGGGGTCGCTGATAACGTTTCAAGCAATATTAGCGTGATCCAAAGCGTACTTTTTAAAGTAAAGCATTTTGAAATATCGTATAATTTGGAAAATTTTAAATTGTTAATTTTTTGTCAATAACTTTCTAATTTCATATAACTAATAGGTTAGTTTTCTGTCAGCTGATTACGGAGAGATAAAAATTTGTAATCTACCACCACTAGTTTAGAAGTTAAGTCAATTTTATAGCGCGCAAAAAATGATTGAAAATGGTACCCCTTTTGCTCTAAAACCGAAAAATGTTGAATTTTTTTTTCGCCATTTCTTATTTTTTTCCAATATATTTAGGTTTGCTCTTCAATCGATTCCAATGCGTACTTTTTAAAATACAGCGTTTTGAAATATGGTCAAACTATTTTTTTTTTCAAAATACAGTCGAACTTCCATAACTCGAACTTCTATAAGTCGAATTTTTCCATAACTCGAATTTTGTTTGTAATGTTTTTGTAAAAATATTCGTTTTTAACTTGCGAAATAATTTCTATATCTCGAATTTTCCCTTGAAGATTTGAGTTAGGCAAGTTTGACTGTATTAGAATTTTATATAACTAATAGACTTGGATAATGGATTTCGGTCTGCTGATTACGAAGAAATAAAAAAAAATTCAACTACGACCAGTAATTTCAGTAATTTTTATAGCGCTCAAATAATAAAACGATTTAGGTTCGTTGATAACGATTCAAGTAATATGTTTTAGGGAATTTCGGAAAAACTCAATTTCTTGTAGAGGATTCCGCAGGTGCTTACATTTATTTTGTACCTCTATTGTATGTAAATTTAGTTCTGACTAGATCTGAATAGATCCAAGTTATTCCGAAATTAAAGTTTTATTACAGAATAAGGGTTTATCATTCCTCACCTTACAAAATCAAAGGAAATTTTGGAAGGACTTGAAAGGACAACAAGAGGACATTGGGCCTGATCAGTCGATTTAGAGTTAAGTTAGAAGATAATACAAATAAAGAAGAGGATTTCTTGTTTTTAAATTTGGGCGAAGTTAGCAAAATTTTCTTGGATGGTACATTTTTTATTGTACGAAATACTTATTTCCAAGAAATGCGTTTACTAGAGTGAGTTTTTTTATTTTAATATTAAATATTAATTTTTAGATGGATCTATCCAATATTAAAATTACATCAACATTCATTAAGCCTATATGTAAATAAATTTTACTATCCGCATGTCAGAAATAATGTTGATAACTTAATAATCATGCGGCTAGTAACATTTTTTTACATATTCATAATGAATGTTTACAAGATTTTTGCTGCTAACATATTTTGCTATCAACATGTTATTTCCACTCGTACAACGTCGCACATAAAATTCTTTGCTATGTTTTTCTAAGCATCTGAGGTGTTATGAATTCATATGTTGCCACCAGAAATTACGATTCTTTGACCCGGGCGGCTTGCTACAACTGCAGTGCTTTTTAATCGACAACGGTTTCATCGACATGACTTTCACATCAACAAATCACGTCTTCAACAAGGACGTTTCATTAAAAGTTTTAACAACCGGTTCGTCCGAACCGACAAATTTTTAAGAAACGGTTCTGCCGAACCGGTGCGAATCGAGTTTCATCGACACTACCTTATCATCGGCAAACCTTTTCTTCGACAAGGACGTTTCATCGAAATTACTTTTTCATTGACACAAACGTTTCATCGACATTACCTTTTCATCGACAAATCACGTCTTCAACAAGGACGTTTCATCGACAATACTTTTTCATCGACACAGATGTTTTATCAACAACCATTTCATCGACTCTACCAAAGGCTCTTTCAAATCAATTAATATCCTTCCTTCATACGAATTCCTTGTTATGTAACCACCAGTTTGGTTTTAGAGAGGCACTTTCCACAGAGAAGGCTTGCACGGAATGTCTCCAGGACGTCTGGGATTGCCTTAATGAGAGAAAACGGGTGGTCGGAATATTTTTCGACCTAAAAAGGGCTTTCGACACGCTTTATCTTATCATATTATCAAATAAACTTGACGCTCTTGGAATAAGAGGTGTACCAAACAGTCTTATCACATCCATTGTAACTAATCGTACATCGAAAGTTATAATAAACTCTAATGAAAGTGAATTATTTGACATTGATAAATGGATACCCCAGGGTAGCATTTTGGGCCCACTTTTGTTTATTTTATTCATTAATGACTTGCCAAGTTATTTGAAAGGTTGTAGGACTTTTATGTATGCGGATGATACTGCAGTAGTCATCAGCGATGATTGTGACAAAATTTTAGCTGATAAAGTGAATAACGTCATATTTTTATTTAACGATTGGTGCAAACGTAATAATTTGATGGTTAATAACAGTAAAACGGAGTTTATTGAGTTCTTAACCTATAATCGCAACCCACTAAATCTTAAAGTTCAATATGATGGGATTCATGTATGTCAGAAAGAGTCTGTAACTTACCTTGGTCTCAAAATTGATAAGTACCTAAACTTCCACGAGCACATTACTGACATCTCAAATAAATTAAATAAAGTGTTTTTTGCAATCTTGCAATTGAAACCAATTTCAGACCTAAAAGGACTGATGACTACGTATTTTGCAATGGGCCAGTCTGTTCTGGATTATTGCATACTAGTCTGGGGTGCAAGTTCTCACATCCAGAAAGTTTTAGTAAGTCAAAAGAGGGTCATACGAACAATTTTTGGTCTCCCACCACTAACATCTTGTAGGGAAAGTTTTATAAATAACAATATTCTAACTGTTGTGGGTCTTTACTTATATAAATTATTAACTAGTACACACAAAATGTATAAAAGCTTACCAAAAAACTCAGACACGCATAATTATAATACTAGACGAAAAAGTGACATTAAAATAAACTCTTATAAACTCTCAGGCCATATCAGATCACCACAACACTCTGGTGCATTATACTACAATATGCTACCAAAACATATGAAGGGCCTAAGTATAATTGTCTTTTTTTACTTTACCCAATAATTTGAACAGAAAATAGCGCGAAATAGAATACATACAATGCTTTCCCTTGAAACGAGCGTTTTTTGATATCTCAGTTTATCCTGTGCTTTTGAAATCTCCAAATTCGTGGACATTTTTAATTTGTTTTTATAACACCTCCCCCCACCCATTGTCCCCCCGGGGGCGCTTATTATCCCCCTCGAATTGAAAGGCCTGGATTCAACACTGGTTTCAATAGACTTTTCATCTGTAATGAAATATTTTAGGAGTCCAGGTCCACTTCTTATCTCGCCTAAATCCATTTGTTTCTTATATGTTTTGTGTTTTTTGTCTCGCTGATTTCAAGTTAGTTCGAGTAAAAGGACTAAATAGCTTTTGTGTTTTCTTGTTTTAGTAAAATTCTTAAACTTTCGGATATTTTCAAAAAAACATCATCGAGTACACAGTAATTTTCTAAGATGGCAATACCGAGATGACAGCCGCTCCGTGCGGGTGGCAAAATTGGTACAAAGGCGGGTGACCAAAGGAGGGCCAGTTTGTCTACAAAATAAAAAAATTTATAAAAAAAAATTAAGTAATTCGCTATTATAGGGACACATAATATACATAGTTATGAATTAGCGGTAGGGGCGAAAAATCACTTGTATTATGTATAAGCAGGGCGGAATTAACATATTTTTGAAAAATTGTGAGCAAAACGAAAAATTAAAAACAGAATCTCTAATGCATCTTTGAAAAACAAGTATGGGCGTCCCCAAGGGTAATAGGAGGAATATTTCATTTATTTAATATTTTTATAGTAAAAAGGAAAACGTTTTGGAATATTTTGATGAACTTACTTCAAGGGTTAGTTTATTTTAAACAAGAGCTGTACAACCCGTTCTGCAATAAAAATCAAATAAAAATTTATTGTCAATTTAAAAAAAATATTGATTGTGCAATAAAATGGCTACTTTTTTCTAAGCTTAGTAAAAAAACCCTAATTCCTATCACTCATTACTGAATGAGTTTTCTTTTTTAATTTTTTTAGTATATTTTAAATACGTTCAAACATAACCCGGTATTTTTTGGAAAAACCCATTACCAAGTGTCAGGAAAATGTTTGGCATTGATAATTTTTTTAAATTTCTGCCGACGCCCATGAAAACAAGAGCAAATGAAAATACTATGGGCTGTGTAAAGCTAGGATGTGGATGGTGATCGGACTTTGGTTCAAATTAAGACGTTACCATTTATCGTGTCTCCTTCTAACACTAAAACAATAAACGAGAGTATATTGTATTGACTTTTATAAATGTTAGAAGCAGTCAGAATAAAAAGTAACGTCGTAATTTGAACCAGAGTCCCGTTGACATCCACATCCTAGCTTTACACAGCCTGTACCCACATCGCATAATGTCTACACATGTGTGTATACAACAGAAGTTTTATTATTTTTATGTTCTTAATATTACTGATAATAAATTCATTTAGAAATTTTTGAGGGCCACTTTATAATCAGTCTTTAATCCGGCTCTGTCTATAAGGTTGGTAGTTTTGGTTAGTTAGGTTAGGTTAAGGGCACCTAAAATCTCCTGCTCAAAGGCACCTTTTATAACCTACGAGCGGCCCTGCGAGCTGCGAGTTGAGTTTCTAAAGATTTAGGAGGTAATGTCGATGAAACGGACTGTCGATGAAATGGCATTCGATGAAGAGGCTATGTCGATGAATGTAATATATTGTCGATGAAACGGTATACAACCGACTACCGGCAACCAATAACCGATCCGGGCCGCTTCCAGAGCGATCATAAAATTTGTGTTGTCAATTAATCATATTAGTAAAGTTAAAGTGGAGAGTTATAAAAGATGTAGCAAAACATCTAAAAATGGAAAAAAATCGTACATTAATGAACGAGTTTCATAGGGCGCGTTTTTTCTAACAAGTCGAAGTTTAAAATGAGAGCAGCGTAGCGGGTAGCGTTTTAACCGACGAGTAGGAATTTTCTGTAAAATATTTAAAATTTGTACAGTGACTTCATTTAGAAGGGGGAAGGGGAGCGGGACATAGACAAAAGACCGACTAGGGCAAAAGGCCGAAGTAGAAAAAGCCGAACGATAAAAGGCCGATATGGACAAAAGGCCGAAAGAAAAAAACCGAACGATAAAAGGCCGACGCAGACAAAAGGCCGAAGGAGAAAAGGCCGACATGGACAAAAGACCGAACGGTAAAAGGTCGAAGCGCACAAAAGGCCGACGCGGGCAAAAAAACCGAAAATAAAAGTTAATGTGCACAAAATTAAAAAAAAATGTGTTTATTCTGTTTCTCCTTTTGAAAACAAATGTTTATTTAAAACAGTTTTTCATAAAATCCCTAGTATCGGAAATATTTTCATCTTTCAGGTTGTGTGACCCACCGTCACCTTGTACAGGGTGATTTTTCAGTTGATACCTTTTTTCGACGGGATGTAAACCTCAATGTACTAAGTCATTTGGAAAAATATTTTGCATATAAGTGTTTAAATAAGAATGGTATAAGGAGAATAAGACAAAGAATTTCTTAATTAATTTCATGCGTTTATTATTAATTTTATATTTATAATATTTTTATGCGCTTCGTTCTTTTACCGTTCGGCCTTTTCTCCAGATCGGCCATTTTTCTTTCGGGTTTTTGTCTGCGTCGGCCATTTGTTTAATACGGCCTTTTATCGTTCGGCCATTTCTCCTTCGGCCTTAAGTCCGCGTAGGCCTTTAATCTATGTCGGCCTTTTGTCATTCGACCTTTTTTCTTTCGGCCCTTTGTTCATGTCGGCCTTTTGCCATTCGGACTTTTCTCCTTCGGCAATTTGTCCAAGTCGGCCTTTTATCCTTCGGCCTTTTCTCATTCGGCCTTTTCTCATTCGGCCTTTTCTCATTCGGCCTTTTCTCATTCGGCCTTTTGTCCCATTGTCTTTCATTTTACTTCCGGTTTATCAGGAAATGGCACCCACTTTCTTATTTTAAATGTAACCCCCTGATTTTTTCTACGTAAAATCAAACATTGGTTAGTTTTAAGTATGTTTATGACAAAAAAATTTTTTTTTTCAAAACTTTAAGAAAAAATGTTGAATTTTTTTTTGGTAAAAAATTTGAGTAAAACCTACAAAAACTATTTTTAAATAATACAAATACGTAAAATAAATTGTAATTTATAAAATTTATTTCACCGTTCTTGAGATATTATTTTTTTTAATTTTCAAGAAGCGTTTTTTGGAAATATCTTTACTTTTTTAAATGGGATGATATAAGGGCCACCCCCTAATTAAATAGAGGGTTTTTTTCCGGTTACTGTGATATCAAATATGTATGTTTAAAAATAGTTTTTGTAGGTTTTACTCATATTTTTTACCAAAAAAAAATTCAATTTTTTTCTTAAAGTTTTGAAAAAAAATATTTTTTTGTCATAAACATACTTAAAATTAACCAATGTTTGATTTTACGTAGAAAAAATCAGGGGGTTATATTTAAAATAAGAAAGTGGATGCCATTTCCTTATAAACCGGAAGTAAAATTAAAAATTTATTCGATCCATAAGATTTGTTGTCTTAGATAATATAATATACTAAAATTTATATTTTTTATTTCCATAAATAAAGAAATGCAAGGGGTGGCCCTAGTTTCATTTCCACCCGGTATATACAGTAGTGGAAAAAAGTAGAGTAACTTTTTATACAAAAATAAATAATCAAACTGTATACTTTTTAAACGCGAGTTTGCAATAAATTTTTGTATTTTATTAAAACCCGAAAATCGTACATAAATAATTTTGTAAGCATCTGCAAATTCAATTGATAATTCATATAACTTTATTGTCTGGAAAAAGTAAAGCAGCTTATTTTTCTTTTACAAATAAATATTTTAAACAGGCCTTAATTCGTATTAAAATGAAAATCTTTACTCAGTATAACTTTGTTAATATGGCTCGCGGTTGTCCCTTATCAATAGACTTAAAAGAAAGAATGATAAATGTCTATAATAATGGTGTAAAACAATCAGTTACAGCAACAAAATATTCGCTAAACAAATCTGTTGTATCGCGTGTAATTAAAAGTTTTAGAGAAAGGGGTCATCTTCAGCCTATTAAGAAGTCTGGACGGCAAAAAAAAACTACCCCACGTTTGGATCGCGCAATTTTAAATATCGCCAAAAACGACCCTTTCTTGACTTCTGGTCGTATTACGGCACAAATTGAGGAGACCATGGGAATTTCTGTAAATTCCTGCACAATAAGAAATCGTCTGGTTGAAGATGAATTGTTTGGAAGAAGACCTGCCAAAAAGCCACTTCTTTCAAACAAAAATCGCAAAGCACGACACGCATTTGCAAGAGAGCATTTGAACTGGACTGGAAAAAAGTAATTTTTAGTGATGAATCAAAGTTTAATTTATTTAATAGTGATGGAATTAAGTATGTGCGTCGTCCAATAGGCAAGAGACTCAACCCAAAGTATACAAAACCAACTGTCAAACATGGTGGAGAATCCGTGATGGTATGGGGCTGCTTTTCAGGATTTGGGATAGGTCCACTTCATCGCATAGATGGAAAAATGGATAGATTTGTGTACAGGGACATTATGTCAAATATTATGGTGCCCTATGCAGATGAAAAATGCCTCTACAGCACTTTTTTCAACAGGATAACGACCCAAAACATAAATCCAAGTTGGTGTGTCAGTGGTTCAGTGATGAAAAGATACGCTTACTACCCCGGTTATCTCAATCTCCCGACCTAAACCCAATTGAGAATCTATGAGATAGTCTTGCCGTATAGAGCATACGGCACAAATCGTATTAAAATTTAGCAGATCTCTTTAGTGCTTTAGAAAATGGTTGGGTGGAGATAACACAACTTCAAATTGACCGTTTGCTCGAGTCTATGCCACGAAGATGTCATCAAGTAATTAAAAATAAGGGATACGGGATACGGGATACTTTTTACAAGATATGAGGAGTACCTAATTAAATAATATTATTAAGAAGTACTGTATTAATAAATAATATAGTTGTTCTACTTTTTCGAACACATATCACATTTTTTTTATAAAACCTTGATGCATGTTACAATATCGAAATAAATTGGTAATAGTTAATAGTTTTTAGAGTACTTTAATTCAAGCTAATGGATTTTGTTCTAGGTTAATTACTTATTTAAATTTAAATAAAATTAAAAGTTGCTTTACTTTTTTCCACTGCTGTATGTATTAAATATTTTATAATTTTGTTAGAACACCTGTATAAATGTGCGAGAAACATTTTCTCACAAAATTATTCTCAGGAAAGGTGTTGATATATGCTGTATATTTTTACTTTTCCATTTTTTATAAATTCCTACAACTTTGTTCAAATCATTTCAAATTTTAAACGTTTTTAGATACTTTACTTTTATTAATTTCGTTGTGGCAATTCTGAAACTGAATGATGTGTCAAAAGTCAAAACTCAATTTTAAAAATGGCGCGCCAATTGATTACCTCTGACGTGTAAATAAATAAATTTATATAGATATGCGGCCCTCAATTAGTTTAATTATAAGCTGTGTATTTATTTTATTTATATCACATTCAATATATAATTTAATATCTTTATACAAGGCGCCGGTATGCAAAGAAAACGAAGAATGCTACCCTTCCTATTTAAACAAGAACCCTAACCTGGAATTATTTGTTTACATTTCTCATGTTTTAAAGCACAGCGAATCAAAACTAGTTTTCCATTTAAAAGACTTTAAATACCGTGAACCCTTTGAGAGGTATGTTTTTATATAAGGCGATGATTTAATATATTTTATTAAAATTTTTAGAGAAATTGAAATTTACATTCCAATAGAAACACGATACAATGGAAGTTTATTTATTCACTCTGTAATCATTCCTGAAAGGAAAAGTAAAACTTCACCGTCTTTAAGTGATCTACTCCATTCTCTTGATGGTGTTTATCTTAAAAGCAGGTTATCTAAGTATGCTGTACCAAAAAGCTCTACTTTTAATTTATTGCAAGAAGAAGCTGTTAAACAATCAATAAAACCTGTGGCACATTTGAAAACGAAATACGCTATAACAATGTGCACAGATAATTTAAATATACCTCGCTACAGTGTTCCAATGGAAATATATAAACTAATTAGAATTAATCGGAATGGAGAATTTTTACCAATAGCAATGCAAGATGTATTGCAAACCAGGCTAAAAGATTTGGAAGAAATAACTCCAGACGCTCATCGAATGAATTTTACATACATGTATTCTGGAACATCGATAGGAAGATTTAAATTTTTAGTACAAATGGAAAGTACTTTTCATAATTTTATTGACTTGGGTTTTACAGCAAAGGATGTGGATGAAGTTAAGGGTGTTTTTGCAGATACAAATTTATATTTGCTCTGCGCTACTATGGTAGTTGGTGGTATTCATGTAAGATATTATTTTAAGTATTTGAGTTTTTTTGTAAAAGTTATTTTTGTAGCTCTTACTTGATTTCTTGTCGTTTAAAAATGATGTTAGTTTTTGGAAGTCTCATAAATCGATGGCTGGGCTGTCAATTCGTACTGTATTATGGAGGTCTTTTTCACAAACTGTTGTATTTTTGTTTTTGTTGGATGAAGGCACTTCGTTGTTGGTTTTAATTCCTACTGGAATTGGAATGTTCATAGAGGTAATGTAATACATGCAGTAGATTATATTTAATTTTATAAACAATATATAAATTTTGATTTTTATAATGTAATTATAAATATTATAAAAAATCATTATACAGGGTGATGATACTCGCGATTGGAATCTTTTAAAAAGTGTAAGATATCCGAGGTGAGTTAAATTAAAGAAAAGTTCTGCATTTTTATACAGGCCTGTATTAAAAACCTGTGGCAGAATTAAATGTTCCCAGGGCCATGTCTAGACCTTTTCGGGCCCTAGGCACAAATTTTAATCGCGGGCCTCTTGTAGGGGCGGATTTAGTACCTGTATATCCAAGTTTATTGAAAAAATCCAAGGGGAACATTAAAAAATTAAAATTTTGTAAAAATTGCACCATTTTACTTGTTGAAGTTGTTAAAAATTTGTAAAAAAATAACCACGTGAGCTAGAATTAATTTTCCAGTTAATTTGAATAAATTAAAGAATTCTGCAATAAGTGAAACCGACTTTATTGAAAAATTCTAAGGGTAACATTAAAAAGAAATGAGATTTTCTAAAAATTACACTATTTAACTGTTTGAAGCTGTAAGATGATTTTTAAAAATTTATACATAAAAAAAATAACCTTGTGAGCTAAAATTTATTTGTCGGTTGATTTGAATAAATTAGTGAATTCTGCAAAATAATAATCCGAGTTGATTGAAATATTCCAAGGGAAATAATAAAAAAACTAAAATTTTGTAAAAATTGCACTAATTTTACTTGTTGAAGCTGTAAGATGATTTTAAAAAAATTTATAAAAAGAATAAATAAGCAAGCTAGAATTAATTTTGTGATTGATTTGAATAAATTAGACAATTCTGCAAAAAATAAACTCGAGTCTGTTGAAAAAAATCCAAAGGGGAAATTTAGAAAAATGCGATTTTGTAAAACTTGCAGTATTTATTTAATTAGATAGTTCTGCAAAATATAAACCCGAGTTTCCAAGAAGAATATTACAAAAATGATTTTTTTGTCAAAATTTCACTATTTGACTTTTTGAAGCTTTAAAGTGATAAAAAATAAAATATATTTGATAAAGATAATCTTCAAATAACAAAGAAATACAATGAAAACATCAGCTAGTGCACTTTCTGACTTTCGTCCATCTCAGGCACAATAAAAGGAAAATAATTTAAATGTTTCAAATAAAAATTATGACAGACATTTTAAAATGTTTTAAATTTAAATTAATTTTATAATGTCTCACTTTTTTTCCAGCAAAATTTTATTTTTAGATGGTAAATACAATTCTGAACAAAAAATTTCCTATGAACTATTATGTTTTTTCGACTCCTTAAAAAGTTACAGCAATTTTAAAATTTATAAATTTTCATGATTTTTGTGGAATACCCTGTAAAATATTTTTTCTTATTATATTTTTTTATTTAAATCAATTATTATTTGGATTTTTTTCTTTGCAAAATTGGTTTTTTTGAACATTATTGGTTATTTTTAAAATAAGTAAACGACTGTTAAATTTCCCTCGATAAAATTTAGCATATTATTGGCTTAAAGATATACAAAATCCAAAGCTTACTTGATTTAAATAAGAAAATTTAAATTAAATGAAATATATACAGGGTATCCCACAAAAAATCATTAAATTTATGAAATTTTAAAATGGCTGTAACTTTTTAAGGAGTTGAAAAAACATAATAGTTCATAGGGAAATTTTTGTTCAGAATGATATTTAATATCCTTAAAAATTTTTTGCTGGTTAAAAAGTGAGACACCCTGTATATTTTTTTATAATAGGATCTGGGCAAAATGAAAATAAATAATTTATATAAAATACTCAAATACGGGCCCTAGGTAAGTGCCTACTTTGCCTAGTGGGAAACGCGGCCCTGAATGTTCCCCTAGAGCCGCTACAATTTTTGTCTGAAACATTATTAAAGAAATCTCGATATTCAGCTGGATTAATTAAAATGCCACACCCTGTATAAAGCAAATTCAAGATATTTAAAGTCGTGACTGAATGGTAAAAAAACTGAAAAATATGGTTTTAGAAAGTAAATGCGCGCTTTTTAATATTTTATTTGTCTTGTTTTTTTGGTACTGTTTGGTAGAAAAAGGTAAAATCATAGTTAGATCATTCGATCTTTGTTAAATTTGAAATATTTTCATAAGGAGTTTAAAAATTCCCTAAAATTATTTATTGAAACAAAAAAGAAATTTCAGAAAAATAAAATCCAACAAAAAGGAATAATTTGTTTTAAAATTATTCTGAATTTAATTTGGGATATAATTTTTATATGTACCTAAAGCGTGATTTAAAACACACAACAAAGTCCTATGTATTTGCAATAAAATATTAGAAAATTTGGCCTTTGCATTTTATCTTCGAGTTAACAAAATGAAATCTTAACTTAAATATATAATTTTTATTTGTAAATAAACAACTTTGATGAAATTTTTTAAGCATTTTGAATTAATAATTTAACTAATTTGGAAGGAAATCACTATAAGGCCACGAAGTGCTTTTATTGCAGATACCACTATGTACTTTAATGTCGACAAGTATAAACCTTTACAATGCTGCTTTTAAATTCTTTATTTTATGGAAATGATTTAATTAATTAAAAGGTTTAGGGAAAGGCAAAAGAAAACAAAATAACCTGTAATAGAAAATAAAATTGGTAGATCATTTTTTAAAACTTTTATTTTTCTTAGCAGAAATTTCAAAATTATGGACGGTATTAGCATTATAACAAAAAATATGACTGTAATTTGTAATTTTACAAAAATATAAATGTTTTTCTTACAAAAACTAAAGACTACTATAAAACTGATTATTTGTAAGTAATAGTAATTTACTAGGATTTCATTAAATTTGTTTATAATTTATAGCTGACTTTGTAATTTTTCCTCTCTAAAATTAAAAAAACCAGAAGATTTTTAATAATATTTTATTGCATTAAACTTTGGATTATCAAATTATCGCTCTAGGCTTACGCGTTACACAACTTGTATTTTGTGATATTATAACTTACTTTATTTTCAGTTTTGGAAAATAACCAAAGTATTTAAAATAACTGTATCGTGGAGTGGTTTTACATTTGATAGAAATATTCAAGAGACCGAAGCAGAAGCAAATACAAGAAAATATGATGAAGAATCTATGAAATATTTGAATTATCTTTTATATCCACTCATACTCTCTGCTGCAGTATATTCATTAATTTATCAATCTCACAAAAGGTAAGAAATTTGTGTACTTATTCAATATTTACCTAGTGTTAATGGAAATTGAGTACCTACAGATGAGGTATTCTTTGAAATAGGATCATTTTTTTCTATTACTCTAATCTAAATGAAACATATTTAGCAAAGCTTCTTTTTAACTCACTTTTGGTTACAATATGCTAATTTAATATAATCAAGGTTTTTTAAATTTTTTTCTATGAATCTAAAATTGAAAAATTATAATCAATTTGAAGTAAAATTAGAGTAATAATTAGATTTTAGTGGATTAAGCAGAAAACCTGTCAATTTTTATTTGGTAGGAGACCAATTTTTATGGTAACACAAGGGACAACATTTATGCAAGGAAACTACCCCTTCAGAAATCTTAAATGAAAAAAGGGGTTGAGTGATACATCATTGTAAAGCTCCTACTATTCTCTATACAGCTGTCATATTTTTTTTTAATTTGATGGAATATTTGAGAAGTATTTTCATGTTAGACATGTAAAACATGTTTTTAACAGGTGACATGGGCTATATATATTCGTATCCAAAAAGAAACAATAAATAATATAAGTAGTTATATAACACCAGACCAAAACTTCGCGTAATTAATTGCAGATGGACTTGCTTCAGCTAATTCAGAATTATTTGTAAAATTTTCAAGTTTTGGACAAATTAAGAGATGTTCCATATTTTGAATTTCTTCACCACAAGAACAGGAAAGAGATCCATCATAAAAGCCCCAAAGTTTCATATTATATTTGCAACGACCAACTGATGTACGTAATCTATTAAGACTTTTCCAAATTATCCAATCTTGATTGGCACCAGGTGGAAGACATTCTTTTGGATTTAAAAGTAAATTCCTATCTTTATCATTTAATGATTGTTCCCACAATTCAATTCTCTTTATAGATTTAGTACCCAGAAGAGGTAGAACACTTCTTATATTTGGAGGAGCAATCCCACTTTAATCAACAGACGGTTTGAATTTAAATCTTTATGTGTTTCTTGTAAACATAAAACATCACAATTATTGTAGCTACATATATCTGCAATTAAATCTTGCTTTGCTGATGACAATCCTTCAATATTAATTGAGATAACTTTAAAGGCCGAAGTAGAAGGTGAATCCATTGTATCGTGTAAAAAAAATATTAAATAACTTGTTTCTTTATTGGTGGTTGCAGAATTATTAATGCCGCGGATAAAAACGCTTCTGCAATGGCAAATTTAAAAATTGTCAACTTGTCAACTTGACAAATTATCTAAATATTGTGACATGGGCTAAAATGCTTTTAAAGCTTGATTTTGTTAAAAAATAATTACAACTTACAACCATACTTTGATTCCCCATCTAATAAGGATTGACCGGTTTCAGAGTCTTTTTTTCAAAATACTTTTAGTTCCCACCCAGGTTATTTTGAAAACTAGTAATTTTTGAAAAATAGCCTGAAACTGATCAATTGTTATTTAGTGGGGGGGGGACCAATGTATGGTTGTATTTATTTTTATTGTAACAGTTAAAACATCTTTCAGCCTTTTCTTTTCGTCGGCTTTTTGTCCAGGTCGACCTTTTTCCTTTCAGCTTTTTGTCTGCGTTGGCCATTTGTTTAAATTGGCCTTTTTTCGTTAGGCCATTTCTCCTTCAGCCTTTTATAGAGGTCGGCCTTTTGTCCCTTTCGGCCTTTTGAGGTAGACCCGAACAAAACTTATGCAAAATCAACTCATTGCACAGACAAAATGTTTACTTATACAAGCATAAGTTTTATAATAATTATTTCATGTGAAATGTTCGTTTTTCCGTGTGCGCATTTTTCAATGTCTGCTTTTTTCGATGTGCGATTTTTTCGTTGTGCACTTTTTTCGGTGTGCGGTTATTTTCGTGTGCACTTTTTTCATGGAACTGTTAGAGACATATAATGGTTTGTTTAAAACAAACTTTTGAAAAACGACAAACGATTGATTAAAACTGTTTATAAATGTGGAAATAATAAAATCAATACAAAAAAGTCTAATATTTTTTTATTTTATGGTACCAAGAAAGGTGGCATTTAAAGTTTTTAATTAAAATTAGTCAAAGTTTTAAAGTCTTTCTTCTATGCAAACATTTGGTGATAGTTCTAACAAATCTGTTGAATATAAAAAATCTTTAAAAATCCTACAAGTCCTTGATTTGATTTTCATTTTACACTTTACTTCAAATAATGTCTTTGTTTACAAATACACCCAAAATTATAGTTTTTTCCAAGGTTAGGTAATATAATTGTAATTAATGTATCTTTTTAGTTTCTATTCCTGGACCATAAACAGTCTGGTCAATGGAGTGTATGTTTTTGGTTTTATTTTCATGCTACCGCAGCTGTTTATTAACTACAGACTTAAATCAGTGGCTGCTTTGCCATGGAGAGCATTTACTTACAGGGCATTTAACACATTTATAGATGACATTTTTGCATTTATAATTACTATGCCAACGGCACACAGATTGGCCTGTTTCAGAGATGATGTTGTGTTTATTATTTATTTATATCAGCGATGGTATGTATTTCACAATCACTAAAAGGGCAGTATTAATTAAAAAAATAATTTTTAGGTTGTATCCTGTTGATAAAACTAGGGTGGATGATTCTATGGGAGAATCAATCGAACCAGTGGGAGAATCAATTGAAACAGTGGAAGAAAAGAAAACGAAATAATTATTTCTTGTTGATTTTTTTAAATATAATTTATTAAATATAATTTTTATTGTAAAAATGACCCAGGGTCCCTGAATAACAACCAAATTTACTGGTACATACTAGAAGCATTATACAGCACTAGTCAAAATTAAACAGCAAAATTTTGAAAGCAGATTTTGTTTAAATAACCTGACTAAGAGTAATAGCGGTTTAGGGGAGGGTGAAAAGTATTTAATTTTCAAAAGCTCAATTTAAAAAAATAAATATTTTCCAATGCGTTTTAAATACAAAAGAAATTCAATAAAATTAATCGTTCTGTGAAAAAATTTAAAATTACATTACAGTAAACTACATCATTTAAAGATTTTCTCAAATAAAGCGCACTCTAGCAAAATTTTAAAGAAAATCTTTAAAATTGAATATGAATTATTATCAAACAAAATTTAAATAGTGTATGATGAATCATTAAAATGTCGAGTGTAATCAAATTTATTTAAATAACGGGGAAAATAAAATAAAAGATTTTTCATAATAATTTCATAGAATTTTGTTTATTTAAAAATATCTAAATAACATGGCACTAAAGTATCTTTTGAATATTTATTAAAATCTATTTTTAAATTATTTCTTAAATTTACTGTTTCTTCTGGAGACTCACAAAAATGTTTTAACTTTTCAAATAAATCATCTTTATTATTAAAAAGACATTCCTTAGGATAGATTTCCGGGTATACTAAATCATTAGGAACTAAAGGAAAGCATCCACAGTACGTGGCTTCAAGCCTGAAAAAATAAAGTTGATTTATATTAAATATTTTATAAATTGATTACTTACATGGATACTCCAAAAAATTCATGTTTTGCAGTTGACACCGCAACATGGGCTGTCTGTAAAATTTTAAAATAGTCATCCTTATTTTCTACATACCCATAAGTGAGGATCGAGTCTTTTAATATATTTTTGGCTGCAGAAAATATTTCAGGTACTTCTTCAAAAATTTCTCCAAGAAAATGGATTTTAAAAGCTGAATTATGTTTATGCAATCTCAAGAGACATTCAATGAATGTTTCTGGATCTTTATCAAATTCCCAACGATGTGGCCAAACGATATGCAAATAATTTGTTTCCTTATTTACAAAACTAAGATTAGGATAGTAGATTGGAAAATACAATACTTTACATTTGGTTTCAAATTTAAATTGCAAGTTTTTGGGTCTGTAATCAGGAAACATTTTAATTACTTTTGATACGTTTTTCAATAAACTGTTTTTATTAAATTCCGAATTGAATAATATGATATCTGCTGCTAGACTAAAACAGAAGTTTATAATAATGATTTTTATTTGTATTATTCATTACTATACCAGGTTGTAATTTGATTGTAAGCGTATTGAATATCTCGTTCTTTAATTTTTTGAACTGGATAAATTAATTGATTTTCATGGAAGTAAACAATTTTCTTCAATTTTTGTAGATCTGGTCGAATCCCTAATAATTCAGCTAAATTTAAAACAGAACTACAAAATAAAACAGTTTCGTTTTTAACGGCAGGAATTAAATCAGATAATATTAGTGAGCTACAACGAGCACGCCATGGCCATTTTTTTGCCGACAAAGTTACCAATTCATGGGTTGGGACATCTGAAGAATAAATAAGAATAATAATTTAAATAATTATTCGAAAATAATAAGTACTTTCAACTAAAAGGTCAATGAGTTGCTTATGCGATCCTCCATAAAATGGTTCAATAAATAAGACTTTCATTTTTAAAAGTTAATTACTTTTGAAACTTATAATAGACGAATCGAAATAGTGAAGGATATGGGTTGTTTTTGCAGTAGAACAAATTTTTAACTGTTCTTATAGGTTAGAAAATCTTTGAAGGGGTAACTGGCATTTGCGAGGTTAGAATCAGTCCGCCGGAAAATAACAGCTCACGGTTGACTAATTTTTCAATTTTAAGCATGGATATAGATGTATCTATATACTCGTGATTTCAAGCCAAATTAATTCAGCTGTGATTTTACACAACTATTCATCACTTTCGTTAGGAAACGAAAAACTGTTCATTACTTTCCCAGTCCTTTTTGCACCCATTCAAAACGCAACCTGTCAGAAAAGTATTCGGTGCGTAAATCAAAGAACGAGCTGTATATTCTTATATAAAGTTTCTTTACCTATTTGTAAAAATTTTTTGAACCAATTGGTCGAACTTGTTAAAAACTCTTCAAAAGGATAGTCGGCAAATTTGAAATTCGCTTGATATTTGCGGTTTTGGTCATAATTTTGTTTCTAGTGGAGCTTTTTAAAATTTCTCTTTGTATACAGAAGTCTTGTCAAACCAAATATAGCCATACCACAGCAGTAAAACGGGCTCTTTTCAAAAAACTAAAGTTGTGTTTGATTTTCTTAAAATAATACAGGACCACAGTAAAAATTTTTCAAATATTTTGACTTGTCGACTTGCTTCAATTATGTATTTGGTATCGTCAGCCTTTATTAAATTCAGTAATAAAATTAAATTTTAAAAATAAATAGGTATTTTAAATAAAATATTCATATTTAATGACTTTATTAATCAAAAAATATCCAACATTCGATATATTAATTTTAGTTTAATACTCTTCACCACCTTCGCCTTCTCCTTCTGCGGAATCCATACCAACTTCTTCATAATCCTTCTCAAGTGCAGCCAAATCTTCACGAGCTTCAGAGAATTCACCTTCTTCCATACCTTCTCCCACATACCAATGTACGAATGCACGCTTAGCATACATAAGATCGAACTTATGATCCAAACGGGCCCATGCTTCAGCAATAGCTGTGGTGTTGGACAACATGCAAACAGCACGTTGTACTTTAGCCAAATCTCCACCTGGCACGACAGTTGGTGGTTGGTAGTTGATACCAACTTTGAAACCAGTTGGACACCAGTCTACAAATTGGATTGTTCTTTTAGTTTTAATTGCAGCAATTGCGGCGTTGACATCCTTGGGGACAACATCTCCACGGTACAACATGCAGCAAGCCATGTATTTTCCATGACGAGGATCACATTTCACCATTTGGTTTGCAGGTTCGAAACAAGCGTTTGTGATTTCTGATACTGAGAGTTGTTCATGGTAAGCTTTTTCAGCTGAAATAACTGGTGCATAGGTGACAAGAGGGAAATGAATACGAGGGTATGGAACCAAGTTAGTTTGGAACTCAGTTAGATCAACATTTAAGGCACCATCAAAACGCAGAGAAGCAGTGATTGATGATACAATTTGACCGATGAGCCTGTTCAAGTTGGTGTAGGTTGGGCGTTCAATGTCCAAGTTACGTCTGCAGATGTCATAAATGGCTTCGTTGTCAACCATGAAAGCACAGTCGGAATGTTCCAAGGTGGTATGGGTGGTTAAGATTGAATTGTAAGGTTCAACTACAGCAGTTGATACTTGTGGAGCAGGGTAGATTGCGAATTCCAATTTAGATTTCTTGCCATAATCGACTGACAAACGTTCCATCAATAAAGAGGTGAATCCTGAACCGGTACCTCCTCCAAATGAATGGAAGATAAGGAAGCCTTGTAAACCGGTGCATTGATCAGCCAATTTACGAACACGGTCAAGAACGATATCAACAATTTCCTTTCCAATAGTGTAATGACCACGTGCATAGTTATTGGCGGCATCTTCCTTGCCAGTAATCAATTGTTCTGGGTGGAACAATTGCCTGTAGGTACCAGTACGAACTTCATCAACTACAGTGGGTTCCAAATCAACGAAAACTGCTCTGGGTACATGCTTTCCTGCACCAGTTTCACTGAAGAAAGTATTGAAGCTGTCATCTCCACCTCCTACGGTCTTGTCGCTTGGCATTTGGCCATCAGGTTGAATTCCATGTTCAAGGCAGTACAATTCCCAACAGGCATTACCAATTTGGACACCAGCTTGGCCAACATGAACTGAGATACACTCACGCTGAAAATAAATAAATTATTAATTAAGGACTAAGCTTATAAAAAAATAGGTATGTATTTTTTTTTGATTCTGAAGATGAGAGGAAAACTCATAAAAAAAAATTAATGAACAAACCATTTTTTTAATTTTCTCTAATAAAAATGATCAATCGTCAGCACTGTAACACATTAACAAGTAATTTATAAATTTTGCTCAGATTGAAATTCAGAAGTAATTAAAAAATGCAAATGGGTGCTTTTAAAATAATTTTTTTGCAAATATTTTTGGAAAATTTAAAAGAATAGTCTTTATTGGGAAATGAAATTTCTTGTAATAAGTTTTCTCTTGATTAATGTTACACACAAAATGAATTTTCCGAATCTAATAGGATAGTACTCAAAGTGTTTTAGCACGATATTGGGGATAATATTACAGTATATGTATGTACTATTTCTATCCTAAAATTACAAGTATAAATTTATATAAAAAACAAATATTAAAATTAAAAATACCCCAATTTTGAGCTAAAAAACAATCTGGCAACTTTGCATGAATAAATATTTTAGACTGTTTCTTATTGAGTAGTTTTAATGTATACAGAATCGTTTATTAATGACCCCTATTAATGAATGATTCTAGAGCTAGGGGATATGGGTGTTAATTAATTTTACCTTTCTTAATTGCTTAATTTTATAGATTAATTAAAATGTTATATCTTAATTTTTAAGGCATAATAACATAATGAATTCATGAAAAAAAATCACAATTTTGGTGATGTTTTCAGATATGTTTTAAATTAAAATAATTTTGTCTTCTAGTCTAAAGTGTAAAACATGGTAAGTATTATCAATCATTTTCTTGATAAGTATAGAACTTTACAATAAATATACAAAATGTCATATAAATTGACGTATAATAAAATCTCCGGTGAATCTATAAAAATAGTAAAAAATTCCCTGATTTAATTGCGTCGATGTTATTAAAGGTCAATTTAAAAAATATCTTGCCTGAATTATAATTGAAAAAAATCAACCTGAGAATAAATAATAAAAATAAGGATGCGGCTATTTGCACATACAGTATGTACGAATAAATGGCTATTTGCACATACAGTATTTACGAAGAAATTACTATTTGGACATACAATATGCATGAATATATGAGCATTCAAATTACCATATGCAATACGTCGAAATATTAATTTTACTAATATTTTATTAACGGTATCTAATAACTTAGATATATTTTAATGTTCTAAATTTTGATCTGAATATAAATTTTTTTATTAATATGACTTACTTTAAATACCTAGGTTTAATTCAATTGTTTTTTTTTTAAGTTTTGTTTTTTAATTTATTATTTTATTTTAATTAATTTATTATTTTATTTTAATTAATTTATTATTTTATTTTAATTAATTTATTATTTTATTTTAATTAATTTATTATTTTAATTAATTTATTAAAAAATTTTAATTTTTTTATAAATTGAAAAACAAAACTTAAAAAAAATAAAAAACTCAAAAACAAAAACAATTAAATTAAAAAAACATTAATAATAAAAAATTTAAAAAAAATAAGAAAAAAAATTTAAAAAAATAAGAATTTTCTTTTTTTTAAATTAATTAAAAAACAAAATTATTCGTACATACTGTATTTGCAAATAGCCAATTATTCGTACATACTGTATATGCAAATAGCCACATCCTAAAAATAAACCAAAAAGACAATTAAAAATTATCTTGTTTTCTATTTTGAAAATTATCAGGTATTAAGTTTTATAACGTTTTAATTTTTAAATATTATTTGATATTTTAATATTATCTTCATGCCTAAAGATAGGACAAGTTGTTTAGTTGTTGTAAAAGAAGACATATATATATATATAATATTTATTTTATTGGTATAATGAACATTATTTCATGTCTTGAAGTAATACTTCTTATTTCAAATCATCATCAGTCTTCTTCTCTCTATTTTAGTAGGTTTAATTTACGCGAGAATTTAATAAAAGTTAAATTTACTCAGAACAGAAATAAAGTTCATAGGGTCAATAAACTTGCCTCGCCCTTATAGCCCCCCCCCCTTCGAGTTTATGCCTATTTTAAAAGCTATTTTAAATTACTTTTGGAGTTTATTCGTGTGCATTTTGAATTTGAATAAAAAGTTTTCTCATTACACAAAGTTTTTCCATAATCTACCTTGCTTAATTTTAAAGATTAATCAAAAAATCAATGAACGATGACGAAGCATCTATTTTTAGTGATTAAAAAAATGTGTAAATTTTAAAATGTGTAGTTAAATGTAAATACCTAAGTATTTCTATTAGATATTACTTATTTAAATTTAGAAAAGAAAAATTGTATAAAATACATAATTTATTAATGAGTAACTGTTAATTTTATTTAATTAACTTCCTTATTAGAGCTACATGTTTAAAGTTTAATTTAATAAATTTACATTTATACTAAAATAGACAATGGCGGTCTACTTGAGTCATGTTAACCGGTGCCGGATGCATTTCTTTTGTTTTCTTATTAATTCAAATTAATTATCGCTATAAGAAACAAAAATCTTGACTTATAATTAAATATAACTTACCATTTTGTAAAGTAGAGAAGTTCTGGTAAAATAAGATTTATTTAATGTAGGAACGTTTGGACAAGCGTTCTATGCAGCTTCCCAAACGAAACTAATGGCGGAGTAGCACGGAGCTGTAGGAAGTTGACTTGCGCCGGTGAAGATGCCGGAAGTAGACAAACATGGCCTCTGCACGGTCAATGTTCATGACCTTGAAGTGCTCTGTTAACTTCACAGCATAGAAACTCGTTTCTCCGTTTGGTTGGTAGGTTGTTGCACTTTACACTTACTACACGCAAAAAATATTTTTGAAATGTAAAATGTTTTTTTAAATCAAAATATCTTCGATTATAGTAATAGCGGCGAAAAACTAAAATACGAAATAATTACCTATACCGGGTGTCCACGGAACTAGGGCCATCCCTGTAACTTCTTTATTTATAGACCGGGAGGATAGAATATTTACCCTGTAATAACAAATAAAAGCGGGTACTAAACCCCTGCACGCTTTCCGATCATATGGAAAATTGCATTTACATTTTCACAAAAATTTGGTGTTTTTCTTTTATTTAATATTACTTTAATAAGTAAGTCTTGAAAATTATAGGCATGCGATTCGCATGGTCTCAAACGGCCATTTGATCTTCTAAATAATAAAGATATGATTTTCCGCGTTTTCATTCTGCATGCCAATGAAATGAATTAAAGTTTGTGTCATAAAACCCCCATAAAAAATTGGCATGCGCCCCTCGTTGACTTAATGGTGGAAATTTAGGAAAAGTTTAAAATTTTCACAAAACTTCACTGTCATTCCACAAAACTAACTTTTTAATTTTTAGATGTTTTGCTTTTATTTTATAACAGTGATCTTGTGTTGTTTTTTGAATTATATTAGTTAAATTAGTGAATGTAAGATGGTTCAAATTCAATGCTGACAATTCTTCATCTAATTGTTATTGTAATTTATAATTGTTGTTTGATATAAGATATCTTGGATGGTTCTTTTACAATTTTGTAGTTTTCGCATTCAAATACTATTACTTTGTGATCTGAAATTCCATAATCAAATGTTTCTTCGGTAAAATTGAGAATTGAGGTTTGGTATATCTGAGATAATATGATCGATTAGTGTGTCAGGTGATTTTTTATTGTTTCTGGTGTGTTTTTGTTCAATATTAAAAGAAATATATGCAGATTTGACCTATACAGGGTGTCCCAGACCACCCGTACCACCTCTTTGTTTCGAGAACCCTTTGTCATAAATTGATGAGAAAAAAATGTTTATCACCAAAGTGATAGAGAATCATTTATAAAGAATCATTTGGAGTAACTCGTAATTTCCAAAACAAACCGGAAGTAACTTTGAAATTTTAAATGGCAACCTAGGTCGAGTATGGTATTGTTGGAAATAAGGTCTTTTAAAAAGAAACCACTTTTATTAAAACATTTTTTTAATATCTTGCATAATTAATAAATTGAACGAAAAAATAAAAGCAAAAACAAGTGACAAATGGTTTCTTAATTATGGAAAAATGAGAACACTACTATCATCCTCAATGGGTGGGGGTAGAGTCAATTATGATTTTTTAAATGGAAGCTTGTATTTTCTTGCATTTTTCGCTTCGATTGTTAAAAATAATCAGCATTTTTAGGTGATGTATTTTCCTTTATTCAAAAAAAGTTGATTATTTTTAACGAATAAAACGAAAAATGCAAAAAGAGTTTCCATTTAAAAAATAATCTCTCGCCTATTTGCGGATGATGATAACTTTTTAATTTTTCGATAATTTCTTTGCATATTTCTTTTTCGTTTAATTTGATAATTATGCAAGATTTTACAAAAATATTTTAATAAAAGTTGTTTCTTTTTAAAAGACCTTTCCAAGAACACCATACTCGACCTAGGTTGCCATTTAAAATTCCAAAGTTACTTCAGGTTTCGGGTACTTCCGGTTTGTTTTGGAAATTAAAAATTATATCAAAAGATTCTTTACATTTACTTTGGTGGTAAATTTTTTTCTCATCAATGTGCGACAAAGGGTTCTCGAAATAAAAAGAGGTGGTCTGGGACACCCTGATATGTATACTAAATATGGCTTATTTGGTAATATTTATACAAAAATACTCATTTTCAGTTAGGTATGTACCCAAACTAAATTATAAAAATTATTCCTTAGAAACATAAGGGTTCGCTACTGAAAATTATTAATTATTTTTTTTTCTAACAGAGAGACATCAGAAATTAAAAATATCAACATAAGTTTACATTATCTACAATTCTATAATTTTGGTATTATCAATTAATCTGTGGTAATACATTCTATAAATAATTACTTTTTGATATCTTGTAAATCCTTGTTACTTGAGTGAAGAGGGAAAAAATATACAAAATCAATTTATAAAATAAACAGAAACATAAACCAATCTTACAGTAGTGATATTCTATTTTGCTTGTCTGATCTTCGGTAGTTTTTTAATTAGGCTAATACAGTGGTGCGTTACCATATAGGCAATTGCCGTAAGTCTCAAACAAGGAAGAGGTCTCCAACAAATTTAAAAAAAAATACATTGTTTTGCTCAACTTTTTTAATACAGTCGAACTCGGTTATAACGAGCGCAGATATAACGAGTAAATCCGGATACATATTGTGGTTCCAATTAATTTCAATTTAAAAATTCACGGTTATTACGAACATTTTCACGGATATACCGAATAAATGTTTTTTCGGCGAATTTCGTTAATTCCCTTTTAATGAGATTTTTGGCCTGGGATTCGAAAATATTAATTAGTATACCTACACGTGATTTCTCGTTACATATTAGATAATAAAGAGCCGACTGCACCCGCTTTCTTGGTCTTTGGCACGAAGCCCTGTTCACCAATCACTAGTATAATTATGGATTAATGAGCCAGTGGCAGTTTCAGGGGTGGGGGCAATTGACTAATTACCCCCCTAAGAATTGTTCGTTTACCCCCGCTAAGAATTTCTTGTTCGCTTATTTATTTTTATTCTTAAAAATTACCAATATTTCATTATTTTTTTTAATTAGAATTTCTACATCAGAATTTATGTAATATTTATGTCGCAAAGAGGTGTGTAATGTCAGCTAAATTCTGATCAAGAATCGATGTATTTTATACATCTTTTTATTATGTAAGAATTATATAACATTTTGTATGTGTCTATTACATATGCCGGTGTATATAGTTTAAATGTAAAAAAAAATTAAGTAGATAATATATACATATATTTATATACATAATATATACACCAATTAAGTATTGTCGTTGGACTCTAGTGGCATATGACTGTAACTGCTTTATTGTAGGGCATACCAAAATGTTGATCACTACCCGGAATACCATTGGTTAAATCTAAAAGTAAAAATAGGTTAATAATTCAAATCCCAAATCTTTAAATGTAATTTAAATATTAATAGATAAAAGCAAACTCATTCTACTATAAAAATAATGATAAAATAAGTTTCATACCTTGATATTCAATTTCAATTAATTCATTATTTCCAACTGCTACGTCATTGTTGTTAATAACGAAATCTTCAGCAATAGGAATGTTCTTTTTAATTACGACAACTACAAATTATCTGTATAAATAATACAACGTTAAATTATTTCCAAAGTTTTTTAATTATATTAATTTTTTACTTACCTATTTAAGATATTATCGGCGTTGAAAATAATTAGCAGGTAATACGGTAAGGGATGTGTGGGTCACTCAGAAAAAAATATTGCGATGGGTGTTGAAGATGCACAAAAGTATGACAAAAGCACTACACTGTTAATCACCCGGATTACAGAAACAGACAAACAGAATAACAAAAACCTGCTATGTCATATAGTTGAGCCACCTGCATAAACGTCTACTTTAACAAAAGATATGCGTAGACTTAGTGTGCGCATGTAGTTATAATATTATATTTTAATGTATTCTTTATATCTCAAAACTATATGATTACTACATTTTTAATAAAATCTAATATATTAAGTATTTTATTTATAATTTTACCATAATAATAATTGATTTTTATTTTTTTTAATTTTCACTTTTAAAATCACTATAAAATAAAGCGCAGGCGAATAGAAAATAGAAACGTCCGCAAATGACGTTTTTGTTACTCAAAAATATCATAAAATACATAAAGTATATAATTATAACCTATTGTCCAATGATTTATATATTCATAAGTACGTAATAAATACATAAATAGTACGTAACTTTTGTTACATTTTTTCATAGGACATAATTATGATATATTCTCTATGTAAAAAAAATATATAAAAGAAAATTACATCTATTTTATATAAATTGTACATCAATAAGAAATATATTAGCTACGTACGTTTTAACGTAAGATTTATATGTATAGTGTATATATATTTTTGTAATGTAAACTTATTATTTAAATATAATGTATATGCTATATAATTGTTACATCTGTGTTTACTGAGTGTGCACATATTCTTGTTTTTTCTTTTCAAATTGATCAAAAATTAGATTTCAGAGTTACAGACTCTTGGTTTGAAACACCCTGAAGTATATTTCGAATTACAATAATAGCATTTTCACAGTCATATTAACGGTTATAACATTTAGCAAAATTCGCCGCCCCTTGATGGTCGTTATAAGCGAATAATTTGACTGTAATTTCAAAATTCTTTTTAAAAATATGAATATTTTGGGGGGCCTCAAAATTGCCTAAGACCTCCTAAAGGCATAAATCGCCAGTGATGCTGTAGTAGTAGTAACAATTATTAAGATAATCTACATCTTGTTTTTGTTGACATCAAATATACCCTGTTTGAGTTTAGTTGCATGTCCGGCTAATGCTGTTTTTTCTGACTTATTTTTAACATCTCTCGTACTTACCTAAATTAGAAATAAGTTGAATTTTTTTGTCAAACAAAATGTATTTGTATGCTTATATTACCATAATATACTATTTCTACCAAAATTAAAATAAATTGCTTTTGAAAATTTAAAAAATTCTCAGAAAAACCCATGAAGAAACAGTTGCTCGAATACTGAAGAAAGTAATTAAAACTATGAAATGTGAACAATATTTAAGCATAATTTTATTTTTTGTTTTAGAGTTATTAATAATTAAGACTTATTTCAAGAAATGGTATAGGTATCTATGATTAGTCTCTTAGATCATAAAAAGGAAAGGGGCCATTTTTTACTCCGAGTTTGGACCTGACCAGTGCCGAGATGTATAAACTGAGCTTAATTTTAAAGATGTTAATGGGTATGAATAAAAATTAACTTTTATTTAATCAGTTTTATTTAAAGCATGGCTTTTCAAAAAAAAAAAACAGAATTTTTGTTTTAAGTTTCTTCAAATGCTTAATATTCTTCACCACCTTCGCCTTCACCTTCTCCAGAATCCATACCAACTTCTTCATAATCCTTCTCGAGGGCTGCCAAATCTTCACGAGCTTCTGAGAATTCTCCTTCTTCCATACCTTCACCAACGTACCAATGTACAAAAGCACGCTTGGCATACATAAGATCAAATTTATGATCCAAACGGGCCCATGCTTCAGCAATAGCTGTGGTATTGGACAACATGCAAACAGCACGTTGTACTTTAGCCAAATCTCCACCTGGGACAACAGTTGGAGGTTGGTAGTTGATACCAACTTTGAAACCAGTTGGACACCAGTCAACGAATTGAATTGTCCTCTTGGTTTTAATGGTGGCAATTGCTGCATTTACATCCTTGGGGACAACATCTCCACGGTACAACATGCAACAGGCCATGTACTTTCCATGACGAGGATCACATTTTACCATTTGGTTAGCAGGTTCGAAACAGGCGTTGGTAATTTCAGCTACTGAAAGTTGTTCATGGTAGGCTTTTTCGGCAGAAATAACTGGGGCATAGGTGACAAGAGGGAAATGAATACGTGGGTATGGTACCAAGTTAGTTTGGAATTCAGTAAGATCGACATTCAAAGCACCATCAAAACGAAGGGAAGCAGTAATAGATGACACAATTTGGCCAATAAGCCTGTTCAAGTTTGTGTAGGTTGGGCGTTCAATGTCCAAGTTACGTCTGCAGATATCATAAATAGCTTCGTTGTCAACCATAAATGCACAGTCGGAATGTTCAAGGGTGGTGTGGGTGGTCAAGATTGAGTTGTAAGGTTCAACTACAGCAGTTGATACTTGTGGTGCAGGGTAGATTGCGAATTCCAATTTAGATTTTTTGCCATAATCAACTGATAAACGTTCCATTAATAAAGAGGTGAATCCTGATCCAGTACCTCCACCAAAAGAGTGGAAGATAAGGAATCCTTGTAAGCCAGTACATTGATCAGCCAATTTACGAATACGATCGAGTACCAAATCAACAATTTCTTTTCCAATAGTGTAGTGACCACGAGCATAGTTGTTTGCAGCATCTTCCTTGCCAGTAATCAATTGCTCTGGGTGGAACAATTGCCTGTAGGTACCAGTACGAACTTCATCAACGACAGTAGGTTCCAAGTCAACAAAAACAGCTCTTGGGACATGCTTTCCAGCACCAGTTTCGCTGAAGAAGGTGTTGAAACTGTCGTCTCCTCCTCCTACAGTTTTATCACTTGGCATTTGACCATCGGGTTGAATGCCATGTTCAAGGCAATACAACTCCCAGCAGGCATTTCCAATTTGGACTCCAGCTTGACCAACATGTACTGAGATACATTCACGCTGTAAAGATAAAAACAAATATTAATACACATTTGTCAAATGAGATTTCTTTATTTTAGCGAATAAAATAAAAATTTTCTTATTTCTTGGGGCAACAAAACATAAATGGAACAAATTTTAATATTCATGAAATTCATGATTATTTTTTCGATCCTACTGAAGAAAAAAAATGCAAATTTTAACTTGAATCTAAGATTATATTTTTAGCTTGTTAAAAAAGTCGCTTTTATTAAATAAAGTGAAAAACATAAAAATTAAATTTCAAATTAACCAACAATTTCAAGAGTGAGTCACCGGAATTATGACACTTAAATAATGACAAGATAATAAATTAAAAATTTGGTAAAAAAATTATCTGGTTTAGAAATATTAGTTTCTTTATGAGAATTATTAAATTCATTGAGTGAAATGTGAAAAGATGCCACGGCGAACTCTTGTTAAAACAAGATGGCAGCCCACGCGAATTCGCCGGTTAATTAAAATTGGATTAGAAAAAATATAATTGTATTGTTCATTCAAAATAAATATAATAAAATCTTACCATTTTGTTGCTTTTAGTTGTTTTTTCTGATTAAATTTGAAAAAAGACAAGTTTGGACGTTTAGGAACAGCGTTCAAGGCAGCCTTCCAAACGAGAACGAACTATGCGATTTGAGTGAATTTCTCAATGCGTTTGCTATTTATACTGGTTTCTACGTCACGACCAACGCCTCGCTAGAAACGATTCTGATTGGTCGATTTCTTTAACGGCACTTCGAGTTGGCGGTACTTTCGATGCAACGTTGCCTTTTTCGTAAGGATCACACATTTTATGGTGGAATTAAAAATGCTTAAATTCATAAATTCCTTATTTAAAAATTGCCATTTAAGTGTTTTTATTCAATATATTTAAAACTATAAGAATTAAAGTAGTAACTAAGATTTTAATCAATTTATTTCATGTTTTTGTCACACGTGTGACGTGTGTTGTGATTCACCGGTTAACCCACAATATCCGAATATCCAATGCCCGTAAACAAATTAGTATATTTTTTAATTTAATTTTAATAAATTTATGATGAATTTGATTTTCAAAAATATCTTTATTAAAAAGAAACATTTCTGTAAATCTTAATTTTATAAAAAAATTTAAATAATTTACCTAATCTCTAGAATGTGCGTTTTGATTCAAAACATAAAAAGTACAAATTACAAATGTATTCGATTAAAATTCGCTTTATGTGGTCGATGGCTTACTTTTAACCGTCATCCATGAGAATATTCCAAAAGCAAAAAAATAATGAGCAAAATGCCTCTACAAAGTAATACAATACAATTAAGAACTTATTGTTCTATTTTGGTTCGTGAAAGTCTTTAGATGAAGATGATGAGTTTTAAAGATGCCAAAATAATTTTATACCTAATATAAAATTTACCAATTGGACGTTATTTTTTTAATTAAAGATGATTAACTATATTTGAACGAAAATAGATTAACCTTTTGTTATATTTTTAAACGTCCCTATGCCTTTTTTAGCTAAAAATAGGGGCATAAAAAACAGATGCCGGCTGATGACGTATCATCGGAAGCCGACAGCATATGGTCTATTGCACTTAAATACCTTCTAGATAGTTATGTAAAAAGAAAAACAACTTATTGATTGAAGGTCAATAATTTTAAAAAACTTCATATCATATCTCAATACACAATACAAAAATATGTGATTGAAATGATTTTCTTAAAATTTCCCACCTTATTCCACCTACTAATACACATTAATGAAATAATGATTCTCATTCATGCCCATTTAAAGTAAAGTAAAAAGCAAGGACAAAGAACAAGCAAAGTCATTACGTCAGAATTCAGAACCCATATATGAAGGCGCACCATTTTTTACCGCATGATGAGGTCACCAAGTCGTCCCAAACAGTTTATTGATTAAACAATAATAAAATGCGTAATTTAGTTTGTATTAAGCTAAAATGGGTAAAACATGCAGGTTCATCTAAATAAATCAATAGGTGTGTTATTTTTAAAAAATAGGGGTGTATGTTTTAAATAACCGATGAATCATATTATGATAATAAAAAATAATAAGTAATAAATTCCAAAGCTACAAAAGTAAAATTGCTGTTAAAGTTTGTTACCTTTTTTATTGGGTAAAAAATGCTATATAGTTTTTTTTTTAAGATGACAAAATATTTTGGGCTAATTGAGTAAATTTTAGTACTTGTACCTATAGGTACATTTTATTATTGATTTTTGGAAATAAATTACTATGTTACTACTCCACCAACTACCATTAGGTATTTATTAGTTAGTTCAAAAACCTTAAAAACTCCGCAAAAATTAAAGAGCGACCTTTTCCATCAGAAATATGTTTATGAGTCTATTATTTCATCTATTAAAGGCGCGGGATGTTTCCGAAAAAAATGATTTTTTATGGAAAATCAATGACTTGATATTAGATATTCGTAACACGTAAGAAAGTCGATAAAAATAAGACTCTACAGTGTCCAGGCGGGTGCCGAATTTTCTAAGTTCAACATTTTGATATCTTGATTATTTTAAATTTTTTAAATATGCGAATGTCGGTTAAATTTGGACAAAGTTGCGTATTTTTGTGTTAATTTTATTGTTTATTGATATATTAACTATTACCTGAAAGAAAAATGAGTACCGTGTATTTTAGTTTTAAAAATATCGCGAAAAATTGAAAATTTTGGTTTTTATACAGGGTGTCGCAAAATTCGACTGACAACGCTTAACTCCATGGAGATGATGGTACACAAAAAAATCGATATGACCAAATTCATTTGAATTCATTTCTATAAAAAATGCAGACTTATATAAGCCTCAAAAGTTGATTTTTTAAATATATTTTTTTATTGCAACCAAAAAGCAGAGTAAAGACCTTTTAATGAAATTTTGTATACGTACATTTTGAATAATACTGAACGCTCAATTGGTAAAAATTTGGATAATCCTCGATTTTTGTAAATAGTGTTTGATGGAAGAATAAGATATAAAACGCAGTCAAAACCTTTTTAGGTAATTAAAAATTATTTACTTTTGTAGAGAAATTCAAATGAAAGTTTTTTTGCCCCTTGTGAATTTTGCGTAGATTGTGCCGTGTAGAAAACAGCTGACTTATGACTTATTCTTATTTCAAACACGTCTTTCCATTTCGCCTCACTCTGTATCCTGTACATAGGCGTTTCCAGCCAACTGGCTTAGGGGGGGTAATTTAAAAAAAATAATGAAATATTGGTAATTTTTAAGAATAAAAATAAATAAGCGAACCAGAAATTCTTAGGGGGGGTAAACGAAAAATTCTTAGGGTGTGTAAACGAAAAATTCTTAGGGGGGTTATTACTCAATTACAACCCCCCCACCCCCTGAAACCGCCACTGATCCTGTATTTCATCTCGGAGCATCTTCATCAAAGGCGTAACTATTATATAATTTTTGGCCCTTAAGCAACCTTATAAAATTGGACCCCCAAACTAATTGAATTCGGGACAAATATTCTCTGTGAAATAATTTGAAACAAACGATCGAAAATTCCAAGAAAAACTTGAATTATTTCGTGTTTTAATCGCGTTCTTAGTTGAAAAAAACTTAATTACTGTTTTATTTTTATAAATATTTTGCCAAAATTTTGGACAATCGTGTGTTGTTCTATTATTTATCACTGGTACAATTTTCGCCGGAAAATTTTAAGAAAAACTTCAGAAAATCGGCGATTTCTTGAATTATTTTGTAATTTAATCATGATTTTTTGAGTTATAGTTGAAATAATATAACTTAATTACTTTTTTATTTTTATAAATATTTTGCCAAAATTTTGTACAATCGTGTGTTGTACTATTATTTATCACTGGTACAATTTTTGCCGGAAAATTCCAAGAGAAACTTGAGAAAATCGTCAATTTCTTGAGTAATTTTGAATTTTATTCACCTTTTTTGGAACTTTAGTTGGAAAAAACTTAATAGCCTGTATTCGGCGACTGTGATGAAAAATTTAGAGACGTCGTTAAAGTTAAACACATGATTAAAAAATATTTCTTCATAAGAAATATTTTCTTAAAGACGTGATTAACTTTAACGACGTCTCTAAAATTTTCATCACGGTCGCCGAATACATGCTATTAACTTTTCTATTTTTATAAATATTTTGCCAAAATTTTGTCCAATCGTGTGATGTACTATTATTTATCACTGGTACAATTTTTTCCGGAAAATTCGAAGAGCAACTTGAGAAAATTTTGGATTTTCATGAAAGTTTTCTTTTTATGGCACAAATTTTCTTATTTTTTATTGCGCGATATTGGCCCCCTTAGCTTCGTCGGCCCTTAAGCATTGCTTAACCTTGCTTATAGGTAGTTACGCCACTGATCTTCATTATGCATTATTAATTATACCGGACTGAAAATTTGAAATGTATTAGTAAAAAAAACTATGTAACTGAAAAAAATATATATTTTAAAACCACTTTACATTTATACCCATTACATTGCCAATGGGTTAATTTAATTCAACAGATAAGTAGAACATGTTATATTTAAGTCTAGTTTTATATTTCATTAATCGAAAAATGAAATCACTGTACATAAATGCAAATTTATTTATACAAGTAAAATTAATAAAATAACCAAAGGGTATATAAGATTCTTTATTAAAACTCTGTTATTTCTAAACAAGCAGTGCAATGTGTTTTAAATTTTAAAATACAATATAAATTATAGGAGCTTTAAGTTTAAAGTCCTGAAAAAATACAAAAATATTTAGTTCTTTATTTATTACTTCTTGTTTAACTGTCAATTGTATTTACTTAAATTTATATTAATCAATAAAATTACTTTGCTAACAAGACTTTTCTATTTGATTGAAACAAAAGTAAATGCTTTTAACAAAAGTATAACAAATTTATAAACGAATAAAAACTAAATATTTATGTATTTTTAAGATCACTTAAATAATAATTATATGTACCTTTAGATTATAAAAATATAATTTATTTATCGTACAATTAACCTTCTTGACCAAAATCTTCAGTGAACTTTTCGAGTTTCCTTAGGTCTTCATCATTAACAGTGGGTTTGGATGTTGCCAATGATCTTAATACATCTCTCTAAACATAAAAAAGTTTAAATGAATAATTTTTTAAATGTTAGTTTTTTCTTTTTCTCAGCATATACAGTAGCTCCAATTGATTATAAATTTAACAATGCTGCATATCAAAGATCAAAGTATTTGGAAAACTACAATTGTGCCTCATGAAAAAATTTTCTGTTTTTTGAAAATGGGTGGTCTAGTTTATTTAAATACCCTTTTAAAAATTCACCATATTTGAAATTTGATTAAAAAATATCTATCCTCCTGTTCGATAAAAATTATCACACAAAAATAAACATAAAGTTCTTACCATTGTAACCGGTGGTTCAAGAAGTTTATCACTTTCAACTTCCATCCAGGTCATTTCTAGGGCACCTTCTTCTCCAGGAGAACAAGGTGTTAGCAAATCATCAACAATAGTTTTTTGATCTTTTGGGCTGGGACCAGATACTCTTTTAAAGTGGGTGGCTGTTTGAACTTTTCTTACAGGTTGCATTAAGGCATCTCGAACAACAATTCCAATATCAGCTCCCGAGTACCTAAAAGAATGATTAAAGAATTTTGGCATTTCTAAACTGAAACACTGGGCTACAAACCTTTTTGTGTTTTTATAATACTACCAACTCATATCAACAACTAATTAGTAAAAAAAAATGAATACTTTCAAGAAATTTAAAGAATTTTTTACAGAAAATAGTCAAAATCCATGCAAAATACACGGAATGACAAAAAGATGAAGTTGCACTTATATACAGGGTGTTTATGGTTCACCCATGAAAAAGCTAAACTGGAAATGAAAATAAGCCAATTAACAAAAAATCATCTTAGTTAAACTTTATAAGGGAGTTATAGCCCTTTGAAGGTGAGGCCGAAAAAGTGAGTTTTCACGCATTTATTTCCAACATTATACTTTTTAAATTTGACATAAATCTAGGCCTAGTACTGAGGCCCGGATACGAAGTATGACACTGGCCCGGGAAAAATACCATCCTACCGGCCATTTCTGGGCCGAAAAGCACAGAGCGACATTTTGTCTTCAAAAATAAGGTGATAATTTTAAACAATTTTGACAATTTGTGTAAACAGTCAATCCTACTGAGTTAGAATAATGCCTGTTTTCACCAACGATTCCTAAATTAGGCATTTTTTATAGCACTAGTTGCTAGGTATTTTTAATCGTTTAACAAAAAGTACCTAGCAACTAGCACTATAAGCAATGCCTAGGGAATAGTTGGTTAAAACGGGCATTAGAGTATCTATTTTATTTATAATTAAATAAAGAATATAATTTTGAATGAAAAAAGCTTTCAAATTTACCCCTTTGCAAGTATTCTGTCAATTTTTATCCCTTCAAAATTACCCTTTAAAATCAATCAAAAAATCTCAAATAAATCATAAAAACAAAAATCATAAACATTATACTAAATTTTAAAAGTGTAATATACACCATTTGGAAATAAATGTGTAAAACTCACTTTTTTGGAATCACCTTCAAAGGGCTGTAACTCCCTTATAAAGAAAGTTTTACCACGATGATTTTTTGTAAATCGGCTTATTTTTACCTCTTCAAAAGTTAACGGTTGAATCGTAAACATAATCTTTTACTAAATTAAATGAAATTGGACTTTTGAAAATGGTGTTTTAAAATTATAAAAGTAAACTTCTTACCCTTCAGTTTTTTTAGCTAATTCTTTTAAGTCATCTTCCGTTAAGGTTGTAAGTGTATTACCTAGATGAATTTTAAACATTGTTAATCTGGCATGTTCTTCAGGTAGGGGTATGTAAATTCTTTTTTCGAATCTTCTTCTTATAGCTGCATCCAAGACCCACGGAATATTCGTAGCTCCCAGCACTAGTATACCCTCAGTATCATTACCGACGCCTTGCATTTGGACAAGAAATTCAGTTTTAATTCTTCTATTAGATTCAGATTCGTTATCTGATCGAGAGGAGCATAACGAATCCACCTCATCAATAAAAATAATGCTTGGTTTATGATTCCGTGCCAACTCAAATAAATTTTTAACTAACTTTTCAGATTCACCTAACCATTTAGAGACTAGATCAGATGACGATACTGAGAAAAATGTCGAGTTGTTTGCTTCAGTGGCTACTGCTTTAGCTAAATAAGATTTTCCTGTTCCGGGTGGCTAAAATATTATAGTTAGTTAATAAGTCTCAGGTAATTAAAATAGTCGTTACTCCAAACAATAAAATTCCTCTCCACGGAATCCTTTTACCCGTAAATAAATGTGGAAATTTAATTGGCAGTATTACCGCTTCCTTAAGAGCTTCTTTTGCAGCATCTAAGCCAGCTACGTCCGACCACTTTACATTTGGTTTTTCAACTACAATAGCTCCTTCTAACTTGGATTGGAGTTTTTTCTTTTCTGGGTCATCACTATCACTATCGCTATCACTTTTTTTATCATCTCTAAAAATACATCATTAAGTATAATTCTGATTGGCTTTTTTATATTTTTTTCATCAACAGAATATACTTTTGAGTATTTGATTTGCTTGAAATCTATTAAACATCAGAATGATGAAAGATAAAGGTAAGAGTATGAATATACAGGGAGTCCCAAAATTCGACTGATATTGCTTAAATGGAGATAGAAGACCTAACAATAAGTCGAAATTACCAAATTCATTTATATAAAAAGTGTACCGTTGAAGAGTTATACTTCCGTGCTTAATGAAAACGATCTCTTCAAAAATGACGACAGCAAAAAATTATACAGAATATGTTTCTAAACTGAGTTTTCATCAAGTATAATTTAAAAATGTGTGTGGGCAAGAACCTATTCCTCAGCAAGTGGAAAATATAATCCAAATTTTCGGGCCTTAGAATAAATACTTACTTTGAATCACTTTCTCCATCTTTCACAGGTTTTTTCTGTCCTTTTTTCAAAAGAGCTTTTATTTTTTCAGCTCGCTCCAAATACTGAATACATTTTGATCTTATACTTTCTTTTGCTTTCTCACCTTGGGCTTCATCTAAAAATATTAAAATGTTATTTAATACCAATGTCGATATTAATTTTTCTTGATAACTAAATTAAATGAAACATAAAGTTTACAAAATAAAATGCAATCATTCAAATATTAAAAAAAATGGAAAACTTCAGGTAGTTAAGTAAAAGTTCTCTGATTTTCCACTTAACAATCAAACAAAATGGAAATATTAAGAGCATCTTTCTAGAAAAATCAAATCAATTTCTTTTCAATTGTAGCCTTTATTTGAAATACAATTTTTTTATTAAAAATAGCTAATGCATTTTCGATCCTTAGATCATCATCAGGCTTGAAAAATATTTTAAAAAATTCAAATAAAAATGACTTATGTAAAAAATTGTAAATAAAAATCAAATCAATTTCTTTTCAATTGTAGCCTTTATTTGAAATACAATTTTTTTATTAAAAATAGCTAATGCATTTTCGATCCTTAGATCATCATCAGGCTTGAAAAATATTTTAAAAAATTCAAATAAAAATGACTTATGTAAAAAATTGTAAATAAAATGAAAATGCATTAGCTATTTTTAATAAAAAAATTGTATTTCAAATAAAGGCTACAATTGAAAAGAAATTGATTTGATTTTTATAAAAGAAATACATATGTACACCATGGACAATTATATTATTGATATCTTTCTAGAAGTCCTCAATAAATTTTTTTTCAGAGATCCTAAGAGGGGTTAAAAATTCATAACAATTTGATGGAGCTTCTTTGAAAATTATCAGTAAATTACTGATAATAAATGTGGACTGCTAGTATGAGTTTGGGAAAAAAAATCATGATAATTGAACATTACGAGCACCACAAGATCTCTAAATTGCTGTCAGATTTTTAATTTCTTTTTCTTATTTATAAGCTAAATTAATTAGGCTACCATTTATGTTTATGTAATGAAACTCTAGGCAGAAATAATTCGAAGGGCCCAAAGTAATGTAAGGTAATTTTTAGGTCATATATATTTTTCATGAAATGTGCAACTTTTTTCAGTTGTCAAAATTCATGAGCACTAATACTGCCTTAATGAAAACGCTGTAACCAACATTTTTGCGATTACTGACTTTTTAACTGATATACTATTTTAGGTCTGCAGACTTTAGATTTTTGGATTACTCGCATCTAAATTATTTGAGAAATAACCAGAATACTAAGTCGATCTCTTCAATAATGACGACAGCAAAAAATTATACAGAATATGTAGTGTTTCTAAAACCTGAGTATTTCTACAGGGTGTCCCATTTTAATTAATCCAGCTGAATATCTTGAAAACGAAGCGATTTCCTCAAAAATGTTTCAGACAAAAATTGTAGCGGCTCGAGAGGGACATTCAATAGTGCCATGGGTTTTTAATTGTTATGAAGTTTTATGGAAAAACATTTTTTTTCAAATGGGAACCCCCATTTTTTATTGTAGATTCGTAATCTATGGAAAATAATAAGAAAGTTTTGGATGAAACTTTTTTTTCTAAAATTTCAATTTTTCCCTATATTCACCAAAATGAACAAAAATTTTGGGATTATCGATACAGTTTTACTAGAAAATTAAAGCTTTATAAGAAAACTCGCAGGAGTCAAAAAGTGCTTAAATTAAGGCAAGGATTAATAAAAAATATTATTTTACTTTATTAAAAAAAAATAAATTTAAAAAAAGTTTATTTTATTTTTATTATTTTTTAAGAAAAATATTTTTTTTTTACTTATAAAATTTAATATAAAGTCAAAGGTAATTAATTAATACACTTAAAGATATTTGGATCTGTTCTTAACCCTTCCACGTGGGAGGTAAAAGTTTCAATTACTGATGATGACTTTTGCATGACGTATTGTGTACGGCATTCCGCAGTAGAGATGAAACATTTCTTAGGTCAATAAATGCGTTTTCTTATGTAATATATCATAAAACGTAGTAAGATTTCAAATTTTTATTTTCATAAATAAAGAAATTAGGTACCCCTAGTTTCGTGGATATCTGGTATAAGAAAATTAAGGATCATGTTTTCCTAACTAATGTTGCCAAATTAATATTTTTCTCTTTGATTCAGTCAGACAAAACTTCATGTACTTCCCGCAGTTTTAAACTTCTACTTTAAAAGTAAAAGAAGTTTTTTAGTTTATATTTGATTTGATAGTTTCTGTCTTGATATTTTTACAAGTGCTTATTATTTGTGTAGGTTGTACCAATTATTATAAATGTGATGACCTTTTTTATGTTATGCTTAATTTTGAATAACAGCCAGAGAATGTTGAGCATTAGACTTTTATCATTCATTCCTCATAAATTCTTAACTAAATGCTTTATGCATTATCGTACATTAAAATTATAGCAATATAGGAGTAATTTGGTTTTGATGTTCTATTTTGTTATATTCTTGTCGAACAGGGACTTTAATACGTTTCTGGGGGAAAAATATGCACTCATACCAAATCCATACTTTATAAATTGAAGAGTGGTATTCCCAAAGGGTCCAAGTGCCAAAAATATAATCTAGAGAAACTTGATTTTAAATATTACATTTTACATACCGGCAGAGTAGTATGTTTTTTTTTTCTGAACGGCACAGTATACCGGGTGGAAATCAAACTAGGGCCACCCCTGGCATTTCTTTATTTATGAAAATAAAAAATTAGAATTTTAGTATCTTATATGATCTAAGAAAACAAATTTTATGGATCGAATAAATCTTTCATTTTACTTCCGGTTTATCAGGAAATGGCACCCTCTTTCTTATTTTAAATGTAACCCCCTGATTTTTTCTACGTAAAATCAAACATTGGTTAGTTTTAAGTATGTTTATGACAAAAAAAATTTTTTTTTCAAAACTTTAAGAAAAAATGTTGAATTTTTTTTTGGTAAAAAATTTGAGTAAAACCTACAAAAACTATTTTTAAATAATACAAATACGTAAAATAAATTGTAATTTATAAAATTTATTTCACCGTTCTTGAGATATTATTTTTTTTAATTTTCAAGAAGCGTTTTTTGGAAATATCTTCACTTTTTTAAATGGCATGATATAAGGGTCACCCCCTAATTAAATAGAGGGTTTTTTTCCGGTTACTGTAATATCCCATATGTATGTTTAAAAATAGTTTTTGTAGGTTTTACTCAAATTTTTTACCAAAAAAAAATTCAAATTTTTTTCTTAAAGTTTTGAAAAAAATATTTTTTTGTCATAAACATACTTAAAATTAACCAATGTTTGATTTTACGTAGAAAAAATCAGGGGGTTATATTTAAAATAAGAAAGTGGATGCCATTTCCTGATAAACCGGAAGTAAAATTAAAAATTTATTCGATCCATTAGATTTGTTTTCTTAGATCATATAATATACTAAAATTTTAATTTTTTATTTCCATAAATAAAGAAATGCCAGGGGTGGCCCTAGTTTCATTTCCACCCGGTATATGGAGATATATACTGTTATATATATACCTGGTGGAAATGAAAACCGGGTCACCTCTATAACTTTTTTATTTATGAATAGAAAAATTTGAAATTTGGCTATGTTCTATGGTTCAAAAAAACAAATTTTATGTGCATTTTTTATTTTCGAAATCACTTCCGGTTTCACCGGAAACACCATGAACTTTGTTTTTTTAAATGTAACATATTTTTATTCATGGCTTAAAATACTTTTAAAAAAGAAGTATTTTTGAGATATTAGTTTTTATTTTTTGCGAAAAAAAAAATTTAAAAAAAAAAAAAAGGTTTTCGAAGTCGGTGAAAATTACCAAAACTAATTCTAAATAATTCAAATACATAAAATAAATAATCGTTATAAAATCCTCTTTTTAAAAAGTCGAATGACCCGGCATCATTGCATTTAAAAAAAGTGAGATATTTGATAAAATCTTCATTAACTAAGTTTAAAAATTAATAGTTCAAAAACCACTGAAATTTTTTTTCAAATTACAATTTTATTTAGGTATTTGAATTATTTAGAATTAGTTTTGGTACTTTTCACCGACTTCGAAAACCTTCTTTTTTTTGAAAAAAATTTTTTTTACAAAAAAAATAAAAACTAATATCTCAAAAATACTTCTTTTTTAAAAGTATTTTAAGCCATGAATAAAAATATGGGATGTTACATTTAAAAAAACAAAGTTCATGGTGTTTCCAGTGAAACCGGAAGTGATTTCGAAAATAAAAAATGCACATAAAATTTGTTTTTTTGAACCATAGAACATAGCCAAATTTCAAATTTTTTTATTCATAACTAAAAAAGTTATCGAGGTGACCCGGTTTTCATTTCCACACGGTATATACAGGGTGTCCAGAAAATGGCGCCGTAGCTCTCCAGTGCGTAGTGGGGACCATTCAGGGATGTCCAGAAAAATAGTTAAAAAAATCCCCGTGACCAATTGAAAATTATGACAAGTGGTTATGACAGGTAATTTTCAATTTATAAAAATAAATGGTGAAGTTATTAATACGCGATTTAAATTAAATTTATTACTAAGCGACTAAAGAGAAGCCAAACTTTAAAGGACAACTGACGGTTTTTCAAAATTCACAAAAATAAAGAAGTTAAATTCCAAACTTTGACCCTCCATATCTCGGTCAATTGATCACGAGGATTTTTTTAACTATTTTTCTGGGGATCCCTGAAGGATCCCCAACAATGTACTGGAGAGCTTAGGCGCCATTTTCTGGACACCCTGTATATATATATGACATATAGCATCGATGGCTGTTTCCTTCTGTCACAAGTGAAATAATAGCAGAGTCGAGGATAAACTTAAATCTAAACGTCCATGATGTGGGATTCAAACCCTCGCCAACAACAACTGCACTCTTGGATACTATCCATCCAAGCTATGCGGCCATCGCGGCCTCAGTCATAAGTTTTCAATTATAAAAAACATTTCCATAAAAGATCCGAATGTAAAATCAAGTAAGCAACAAAGTAAGCAGTATTGTATCTAGACCAGTTTTTAAGGAAAAAGTGAATTTCCAAAAATTTTATTTAAAGATCTGATGGATTTAGAGTGAATTATTTAAAAATAGACATACAAATGAATTTGTTTTGAAATTTCAATTCCAATCATTTTTCAATTAACCAATAAACTAAGAGTTTTACCCTCGCTGAATATTGGATACACGAATTGGACTAAATTCTTTGGTTTGCAACATGCTGGTGAAGTGTGCAGTATTAGGTTACAAACAGAAAAGACTGATTCAGATTCTGATTTTCCAAACCCGCCTTAGAATTTAACTCATCCCATAATCATCCAATTCCATAATTATCACTAATACTTGCTTTAATTTCATTTTTCTTTAGCCACCTCATTTAAATAAGGTGACCAGTCATCTCAATATTTTAATATTTGCACCCTATCCTGTGGAATTTTAAAAAATCCTGCTATTTACCTTAAAAAATTTAGTTTTTTTGTTCCAATTCTTAATATTTCTTGATGTTAATGTTGTTTTAAATAAATATTTTTTGATTAGCAACACATACCCCCCTTTGTCACGGTTTTGTCCCACGTCAGCTAATTAAAAATCTAGTCACCTTATATTTAAAGTCAATATGACTGTAGCTGCTTTTTAAAATCAGAGTCAGAATTTGAATCGGCGTACCAAGAAAACAAAATAAAACTTACATTTAATAGCGTGTAAAAAATATTCCACCCCATGTTCATATAATCGCAGAGCTTCTTCAAAGTTTCTGTTGCGATCTTCTTCTGTTGCTTTTGTAACTAATTCAATGGCCTTTTGCAAGGTAGTGCTTTGGGCCATTCTAAACTATTATTTCCTAAAAAAAATACTTTGCATAATCTTATTTAATTACACATCAAAAAAAAACCTTGAATTTTAAAAAAATCAACTTTCAATACATGCGGTTATTTTTATTGCTTACTATATAAAATCTCAACTCGGACGGGCCAATGGCAGAAAATAAATTAAACTATAACTTATTTATAACAAAATCGGTAATTTCTTGGAATAATTAATTTTTCTGACAACACATGTCAAGATGACAGCCAATGACGGGACTAGTTAGTCATAGAACAACAGAACTCATTGGAAAATATTATACAGGGTGTTAATATAATATGTATTTCCTGTTTTTTTTTTGAAAATGGCTCGGACAGGGGACTTATCACTGTTCTTGGGGCGATCGAGATTTTTATTTTAAAAATTGTATCTTTTGAGGTTAAGAGGATTTTGAAATTCGCTTGATATTTGCGTTTTTGCTCATAATTTTTTTTCCGGTTGAGCTATTTTAAAATTTCTTTTTTTTTGGTAAACAGAAGAGTCTTGTGGCTACCAATTTCTTCATGATTTGTTTTAATAAGTAATACTAATTAAAATAATATTTTTTTTCAACGCTAACAATAACATAAGGTATAAACGAAGAGTTTGACGTTGCGTTTTTTGTTTTAAGTATATTTTTAAACTATTTACAGCATCTCAAAAATTAAGTAAAACTTGAAGACATTTTTGGAGCCCTGTAAAAACAAAACGTTACAACTCTCCGTTTATACCCTAACTTATTGTTAGCGTTTGAAAAAAAATATTATTTCAATTAGTTTTTAGAATAATTTGAAGAAATAAAAATAAATTCCTATTATCCAACTTTATTTAGTTTTTTAGAATTTAAGCGAAAGATGAATAAAGACATTGGTATACACATTTTATTTTTTGAAAAATCTAAATTCTTAATAAAGATTGTAAACAAATTTTGAGTAAAAAATTCCTTAAATTGTAAACAAATTTAAAATAATGCAATAAACTTAATTCAAATATTTTCACTAAATTACCTAAATAACTCAGGTTTATTGCAAATTTAAATTCACAAGTAAACACTAATTTGACTTGAAAAAATAATTAAACCTTACAAGTAACTGACATCATCCTCGCATTTAAAAAAAATCATAAAAATTCTTGGAAATTTGGCTTTAATCATTTCGTCTTGTAGTATCAGTTTAGAAAATTTAAACAAATTATTATCAAGAAATGAAAACAGTGTAACAAAAACAAATTAAAAAGCTTTTCAAGTAATTTTATTTTACATCATTCTGATTAAAACAAAACAAGAATTTCTAACAAATTTTTTAATACTCTTCGCCACCTTCACCTTCTCCATCCGCAGAATCCATACCAACTTCTTCATAATCCTTTTCCAAAGCAGCTAAATCCTCACGCGCCTCAGAAAATTCACCTTCTTCCATACCTTCCCCAACATACCAATGAACGAAAGCGCGCTTGGCATACATAAGATCAAATTTATGGTCTAAACGTGCCCAGGCTTCAGCAATGGCTGTGGTGTTTGCTAACATGCAAACAGCTCTTTGTACCTTGGCCAAATCTCCACCCGGTACAACAGTTGGGGGTTGGTAGTTTATACCAACTTTAAAACCTGTTGGACACCAGTCTACAAATTGGATTGTCCTCTTGGTTTTGATTGTAGCAATAGCTGCATTTACGTCCTTAGGGACTACATCACCTCGGTACAACATGCAGCAGGCCATATATTTGCCATGACGAGGATCACACTTCACCATTTGATTAGCAGGTTCAAAACAAGAATTAGTAATTTCAGCCACCGATATTTGTTCATGATAGGCTTTCTCTGCAGAAATGACTGGAGCATAGGTGACAAGAGGGAAATGAATGCGAGGGTATGGTACCAAGTTGGTTTGAAATTCAGTGAGATCGACATTTAAAGCTCCATCGAATCGAAGTGAAGCAGTGATAGATGATACAACTTGACTGATAAGTCTGTTCAAGTTGGTGTAGGTGGGACGTTCAATGTCCAAGTTGCGACCACATATATCAAAAATAGCTTCATTGTCTACCATGAAAGCACAGTCCGAATGTTCTAAAGTGGTGTGCGTAGTTAAAATTGAATTGTATGGTTCTACAACGGCAGTGGATAATTGTGGTGCAGGATAAATTGCAAATTCCAACTTAGATTTCTTTCCATAATCAACAGATAAACGTTCCATCAACAAGGAAGTAAATCCTGATCCGGTACCTCCACCAAATGAATGGAAAATAAGGAAGCCTTGCAACCCAGTGCACTGATCTGCCAGTTTACGAACACGATCAAGAACTATATCAACAATTTCTTTTCCAATTGTGTAATGACCACGTGCATAGTTGTTGGCGGCATCCTCCTTGCCAGTAATCAATTGTTCGGGATGGAACAATTGTCTGTAAGTGCCTGTACGTACTTCATCAACAACAGTAGGCTCTAAATCTACGAATATAGCTCTAGGAACGTGCTTTCCAGCTCCAGTCTCACTAAAGAATGTGTTAAAACTGTCGTCTCCTCCTCCAGCAGTCTTGTCACTTGGCATTTGACCATCAGGTTGAATGCCATGTTCAAGGCAGTACAATTCCCAACAGGCATTGCCCATTTGGACACCAGCTTGACCCACATGAATTGAAATACACTCACGCTAAAACAAAAATAAAATAGTTTATTACATTGAAATTGCTACAAAAATTTATAAAAAAATTAAAAATTTTACAAACATTACAAAAATTCTTTTTAGCCGAGTAACATTGGAATACAACATTTTATAAAATGAAATTCACAAATCTTAAATTTTGAATTAAATAAACTTTTTTAGTGTAAATAATTTGAGTTAGATTTTTAAATCTATTATTTTTTGGCAAGTTATGAGCAGTTTCAGTTCACTAACGCTAATATGCATGATATTTTGCTAATTCCAAGTAGAAACTAGTGGGCATTCGTCAACTTTTAAGCAATCCTAATTTAATTTTCAAACTCCAAAACAGAAAATAAAGTTCTTAGAAAAAAAAATATATTTTAGTTGACAAATACTCATACCTACTCTACTTTAGAAAACTGGTATGGCATTTTTAATTCAGCAAAAACTAACACACCCAATAACCACAAAAATCGCATAAAGAATGATTTAAATTTTAAAATAACGAGATTTTAATGACACATGTTATTAAATTAAATACAAATTGTAAGAAAGAACATAATTTCTTTTTAAAGTAAATTTTAAATCAACTATGTTTTTATTTAAAGTCTTCAAATTTAATTTTCTGTTTTGGAATTTGTAGATTTAAAAGTGTTGTAACTTATGAATAAAAAAAATTGACCTACAACTTTTGTGTTTATTAGTCTTAGAATTGAACCTACTTTACACTCACAAAATTTCTGCATAACAATACAGGACACCTTGTATCAGTGGCGTAGCTATCGTAGGGCAAAGCGGTGCAGTGCACCAGGGCCCCGGTGGGTTAAGGGGCACTCGGCCAACGGCCGGTCCTAATTCAACCACGCAGTGCGAAGAGTTCAAAGGTGCCCACAGGGCCCAGTTTTTTTTAAGTATAATTTTTTAGCTTTTTTCTTGAAATTAGTATAATAAATAAAAAACTAACTACTATATGTTTTTTATAGTTTAGTTTTAAGCGCCTGCCCCCCTTTTATGCTCTAAAAAAATTGTTCTAAACTAGACTAGGGGCCCAAAATCATTTTGCACCTGGGCCCTCTTCCACTTAGCTACGCCACTGCCTTGTATAGTATTGTTTAGTAGGTATTTCAAAAACAAACAACTTTAATAAAATTTTATTTCATTATACTTTACAATTCAAATTTAAAAAAAAAGGAAAATAAAAAAAGTAAAATTGACATTATAATTGGCAAATACATCTGTTTTTCCTATATGATAATCCCAAAAATGGGGAAGGTGCCCCATTCTATGGTAATTTTTTTTCCAACGATAAATAGTTCAGTTTATAGCTAAATGCTAAATAACCTCTGTTTTTGAAATCGCACGATATAAGTAAAAGAAAAATAATACATTCTTTTTTAAATGTTTGGAAAACAATTTTTTTGTCATCCTTTGCTATTATTAAATAATTCATAGAAAAAAAAAGCGAGGTGTTACAATTAAAATAAGAAAGTTAAGAGGAATCTTTCCACGCAACATAGCGATTGTTGGGGAAATAAATTTAGATATCCCTCCAGTAGAAAGCAACCGTTTTTTTATTTTTATTTGTGTTTTTTTGACATTTAAAGAGTATGGATGGATTTACCTTTCTAATGATATATATTTTAAATCTAGCATTGGTAAAAATGTAATTAGCTATTTTTGTGATTTTTAATATAAATCGGTGACCTAAAATTAAAAACGTTCTAGCTCCAAATCTAAAAAAGATAGACCCCACTTTCGTTATGTCTCGATTGAATTTGCTCTTTTCTTTAACCTCGACCTTTGGTGAACCACAAACGGAACACCCTGTATAGGTTATTATAAATTGTTTCCTAACTAAATATTTTCTATTAGAATATTTGTTTTCTTGATGAGGCGACCTGGGACCGATGTTGATAATTTCAAAAAATGTTGATGTTAAATTTTGTAGTCTTATGTAATAGTGAATATGATACACCAAATAAATTTCTGGAGGTTTGCTCTGTTTTCTTAGCTCATATACATATAGTCCGGGAGGTAGCGTCTCATTTAATCTAGTAATTTTATACACGATGGTATGTAGTTTTTATACCACTAACCACGCGTCAGACCGCGCCCGCGGTGGATAAAGTCGGTAGAGACTGCAGAACTTGTCGAAAAAAGTTTTCCAAATAGTTATTTTATGCACACAGAAAATTGTTCAGGTCAATATTTAGTTAATATATTTTATAAAAAAACTCGTCAGACGCTTGGTTGCAGCAGGAATGCGCATCGGTTGTGCGTAACAACTTGTTACAAAACTTTGACAATTATGTCATAGTATGCAAGTTGGAATTCTGTCACTAACCTTGTCACACTTCATTTTCCCAGTTTTCTAAGCTGATAAGGTCAGCATCGCGCATTCAACCCCCTACCAAGCGTCTGACGATTTTTTTTAGGAAATATAGTTAGTAAATACTGACCTCAACAATTTATACCGTGCATAAAATAACTATTTTGAAATTTTTTTTCAACACCCACTCACGACTCAACCCACCGCTACTGGAAGGTCTGACGGTCGGTTACCTCATGAGCAATATAGGAAGTACCAATGGTATAAAATCCAGCGAGCATAAAATTACTAGATTAAAAGGGACGCTACCTCCCGGACTAATACTACAATTTCAATTTTTTATTATGTTGTGATTAATAAAGAAATGACAGGGATAGCCCTGCCTTCATTTACACAATGCATCTGCTTTCAAGTGGGTGAATGATATTCTAAAATTGGACAAACTTTAAAAAATGGTTTCTAGTTTTTACAATATTAACAAGATATAGATCTTATAAAGAAAGATATAAAACTTTGTAAGACAAAACAAAAAGTTTGTTTTGTGTTCGTTTTATTAAAAAACTTTTTAAACTGTCCCTTCCCACAATATCCACCCACAGTTTTCTGAGGGCCATGAATCTTTTATATAAGCAAGTATAAAAATAGAACTAAATTCTGTAACTTGTCCGAAGAAAGAGAAAAGGAAAGTTTCACTTAGTTCACCTTAAGTATTATAAAGATTGAAATTTTTTTGAACCGTTCTTTTATATTTTCTGGTTAATTTCTCGTTTATCACTAGGGAACCACTATAAAAATTATAAATTTTATAAGAAAACTAACAATTTTGATAAATTTGATTACCAAGTTGAAGTTGCATTTAAATTCATTCACTTGTAGTCCGCTATAACATGTCTTGCAACAAGTCAGCAGACATGACGGATAGTTTATAGACATAAGCCCGTAGATGTAAATGGGTATACAAAAGTCTTGTTTTTGTCATAGCTAATTTTAAAAACGTGTGATTTACAGGGATATTCCAAAGTGTTTGTGATGAAAGTTTATGTTTTATATACAGGGTGTCTCACTTTTTTTCCAGCAAATTTTTTTTAGATAGTAAATGTCATTCTGAACAAAAAATTTCCTATGAACTAATATTTTTTTTCGACTCCTTAAGAAGTTACAGCAATTTTAAAATTTCAAAATATTAATGATTTTTGGGACACCCTGTATAAATTTCATTTAAGCCAATCAGATAGCTTAATTTCCTTGTCAAAAATTTTAAATGAGTCCACTTATTTTAAAAACTGCCAATAATGTTCAAAAAGGCAAGTTGGGAAAGACAAAACACAAACCATAAATAAAAACATGATGATAAGAAAGAAAAATTATACAGGGTTTCACAAAAAATCGTTAAAATGTTGAAATTTTTAAATTGCTGTAACTTCTTAAGGAGTCGAAAAAAAAATTTTTGTTCACAATGACACTTACTATCTAAAAAAAATTTTTGCTGGAAAAAATAGTGAGACACCCTGTAGAACACATCCACGTTCATGGATGATTAAGTCGAGAGACTATATGAACAATAATAAAAAATGAAGCATAGTTAAAAAATAAAATAATTTTAAAAGTTTTTTTAATGGTTTAAGAAAAACAAAAAAAATGTTGGTTTTGAATTTTTAGTATGTTGTTTGATAATGAAAAACCAAAGAAAAAATTTTCATTTTCATTTCACAGGAGTGGGGGTAACGAAACCAAAGAAAAAATGTTCATAATAAATAAAACTACTCTTGTACTTCGATGGTGCTGTTTATTATTGCACAAAATTTTTAACACCAAGTCCACTAGTTTCGGGCCTGTGGCCATCTTCAGGACTACTACAAATAAAACATTAAAACAATTGCTTATAAAACCCTTACTTGTCAAAGTATCAAATCCAAAACATAAAATTAAACATCAGCATCAACTCAACCTCCAAAATACCAAGGTAGAAAAAAAAACCCCCAAAATACCAAGGTCGAAAAAATCAAGGAAAAACTGGCTGTAAATCCAAAAATTGTAACATGTAGATTTGTAAAAGACAACCTACAATTTTCAAATTAGATTAAAATTTCGAAACGTAATAAAACTTAATTTTATGTTTTGGATTTGATACTTTGACAAGTAAGAGTTTGATAAGCAATTGTTTTTATATTTAGGTTTGATTTGTAGTAGTCCTGAAGATGGCCACTGGCTGAAACTAGTAGACTCGATGTTAAGAATTTTGTGCAATAATAAACAACACCATCGGAGTACAAGAGTTGTTTTATTCATTTTGGTATTGCATACTTGAGGATAATCTATTCATTTCATTAAAAAAATGTTCATTTCACAGGAGTGGGGGTAACAAAATGAACATTTTTTTTCTTTGGTTTTTCATTACCAAACTACACGTTTACTAAAAATTTAGAAGCGAGAATTTTTTTGTTTTTCTTGAATCATTAAAAAAACCTTTAAAACTACTTGTGAAGTGTATAAATAATATTAAAACTTTCCTACAGGAAGGGGAGCAATGAAATGAGCATTATTCTACTTTTCCTCCATTACCTACCTTACAATATACTAAAAATTTAGAAGCAGACGTTTTTTGTTTTTGATTAAAATACTTGGAAAACGAGGGTTGAAATAAATGTTCTCATCAAAAGTTATTGGTAGTCGACAAAATAAAAAAAAAGGACATTGATTTTTTAAGATTTTTTTATAAGTTTTGCATTTATATGTTACTTCAACTTGGTATTTAATGGACTTTATTTTAGTTTCTTCTGATTAATAGGTTAATGGGGAGTTCTGAACAAAAAATGTTAGCCGTAACAGCACTGTTAAATTTGACAGTCAAAAAAACGCTATTCTGTAAACTTTAATGTAACTTAACGGCTATGTAAAATTTCATTTTCGGTGTTAAAATAACATCAATTAAAATAATAATATTACCTTAATGTATAATCGATCAAAATAATAACATTACAATGATGTACAAATTATTTTAACACTGAAAATGTTATTTTACATCGCCGTTAAGTTACAGCAAAGTTTACAAAATAGTGTTTTTTTTGACATCAGGGTGACTGTCAAATTTAACAGCGCTGTTACGGCTAACATTTTTGTTCAGAATCACCCCATTAACTGTGATTTTTGGCCAAAAGTTTAAATTTTGCAATGTAGTTTTTCCTTTATAGTCCGGGAGCCAGCGACCGTTTTTGATGACCAATAACAGCAAAGCTAATTTTTATTCACATGATTGATTTAGTGTTAAAAGTAAGCAAAATGGCCTTCAGCTGGCGCGCAAATGGGTGGTTTGGCTGCGACTGCATCCCAAATGGGGATATCAAACTTCAAAGTTTTTAACTGTCAAAATTTTTATGTTTTTGTTGATATTACTAGTTTTCATGGTTTATTTTAAAAATACGCTTCCATAGCCTGAATAAAAAGATTAGGGTTTTTTTAAATAAATTCTAAGAACTAGAAATATTAGCAAAAACGTAAAAATTTTGAAACTCCCGAGAAAACCCCCATAAAAATTCTAGAACTCAAGAGAAGAATAATTGCATATTTTTCAAGTGTCTAGTATTCCGCTAGCCAGAGACCGAAATCTGGGATTTTTATGGAGGTGTCACGGGTGTCAATCTTCAAAGTTTTTAACTGTCAAAATTTTTATGTTTTTGCTAATATTTCTAGTTTTTATGGCTTATTTAAAAAAAACCTGAACTTTTTAATCAGTCTATGGAAGCGTATTTTTAAATAAACCATTAAAACTAGAAATATCAGCAAAAATGTAAAAATTTTGACAGTTAAACTTTGATATTTGGGATGCTCCCGCAGCCAAACCCCCCATTTGCGCGCCATCTGAAGGTCATTTCGCTTACTTTTAACACTAAATCAATTATGTGAATAAAAATTAGCTTTGCTGTTGTTGGTCATAAAGAACGGCTCCCGGACTATTAACTTTAATTTATTTTCTGATGAATTGCAGTTTACTGAATAATTTCTTATATTTATTTTTTGTAATGTTAATGATTTATCAGATAATGACCGTCCATTAAAAAGGGCATCTTATTATTATCTTTATATTTAAAAATGATTTCAGTAATTAAGTTAGCGTACTTTTAAAATAATAGCGCCAGTACATATTTAGGTTAATGTACTCACCAAGAAATACATTACAGATTTAAATTTTTGTTATTTTAAATAACTTTAATCGACTTTATTATACGAAACTTATTTCGTTTTTAACCTATTTTAGTTGCTCCGAGGGGGAGGACGAAAAACTTTTGCACAAAGTTGAAAACATGTGCATAGCCAAGGGGGCGCATTTGCAATTCCAGTTTTTATTTTTTTTAAATACCTAAATTTTGGGGCCCAAGCCACTACCTTGCACCCCCCTTGAACAGATGCTTGTTACGTCCATGGTTGAAAACAATAAAAATGCTAATCTTTTCTATTATTTTACTGATATTAACAATAATATATTTAATTTAATATTTAGAACTTGAAAATATTATACTTAAACAACAGATTGGTATTTTATTTTTCTGAGAATCAAGAAAATATCATTGGGAAATGTAAGTAGGTCTTTCGAGACCTAAAATGGAGAATCTAAATTATCATGGTAATTTTCTTTTACCCGGCCCGGTAATGAGGTTATCCTACGCGATTTCTAGCGCGCCGTCACCTGAAACCTCATGGGAAGTTTTCATTGATTTTTTTTTCATTTAAAATCAATACGTTAATTATATAAAACCTATTAAATACTAATTTCATGTGATATTTGATATTTAAAATGTTAGGAATGCTCAATCTTATGTTTACTAAAAGATTAGATTATTCGCATATTCGTTATTATTCCACACCTACCGGCCATTTTAAATTTGCTCAATTTATTAATAAATTAAAATTGATACTGACAGAATAACTTAGCTTATACTTATGAACGCATATTAAAATAGGATTGTAACTCACCATTTTGATGTTTACTATTAATTTCGTTTAAAGGATAATTAATAAAATCTGTAAGATCGTTTAGAACAAGCGTTCAATGCAGCTTCCCAAACGTCACTGAATGAATTTCGTCGCATGACATGCATGATCCTTGCGCAGTGCGATGCGCACATTCACAAATTGCTCCGTTTTCTTGAACTTTTTTGCACATATCATTTTCTCTCTCGTTTTCTTCCACTAAAATAAAAAGAGAGGAGGCAAGAACAAGCTAGCAGTAAATTTGTTCAAAAAGAAAACTGAACAGCACCTACTAGTAATTGATCCCAATGCCAAATACAAACAGTAAAGATTTTTTGTAAATGCGGCTATCCACATGTTTGTAAATAGATAAGAAACTTACAAAAGAAAAACAAATTTCAAAAAACAAAAGCACACCAACGTTGACATTTTCAAAAAATACGTTGAATATTCCACCATTGAATGAAAGTTATCATCTTCTACTCTACAATAAAGTAATCTGGTGGTATAAAACAAACGTAATTCGCTATTTATAATACTTTATTTAGTACTTCGTTTAACCTTGGTCAAATTCAATGTCATCTCTCAAGCAAAAATATCTTTTTTATAACAACCATATAAGATATATTTTATTTTATGTTTATTTGAATATTTAGAAATTTTACGATAGTGAACATTTCAAAATGTTTCGAAAAATTCCCATAGCTCTAAAATACAGGGTGATGAGATTATAAAGTTTGGAACAAAATTCGGAACTGTCATATTTATTAATTTTTTTGAGAAAATCGTTCAGACACGTCAATTTTAGTTTTTATAAAGCCACACCTCTTGATGTAAAAAAATATTGATAACCTCACTGATGATTTAGTAATGACTCCATCATCGGTACTTGTCAGTGTCAAAAATTGTGTTTATAATGAATTTTATTGTACCTTATAACTATATATTCAACAAAACACAAATAGATTTATTATTTAAAGCTTCAGTAAAAAGCTCACAACGTACCAATGCTTTAAATCGAAAAAGTAAATAGAAGTTCATATTTTTGCCACCAGAGTGCGAGAGGGATCTAAAATTCCCAATAACCTGGTTGGGTTTTTCCAAAATACTGAGTGTTTCTAAAATTGTGGTCTCACGGCTTCGTGTGCTTACACTAGAAGTAAAAATAAGACAAAAAGTCCATATAAACATTTCTTCAAAACTCAATGAGGAAGAAAAACGAAAAAAATAATTGATATTTTTATATCTTATATTTTAGAAATCATAATTATAAATAAGTTGTTTTTTGTTTCAATTCGATACGGCAAATATTAACGTAAATATAAGCGTTCGAATTTTAAGAAAATTAGCCCATCCGCTTCAACTACGCGATGCATTCTGACGTCATTTCTTCCGAACGCTGTCCGTTCCGTTCCGTACACGCGTATAGTGCACTTGATCGTTTCTTTCTGTGACCCCCTACATTTCATCTATTTTCTATTATCTTTCATTTTGGTTAAAATCGGTTAAACAGTTTTTTTGGAAAATATGGCAAAGTTTTGGCAAAATTTTGGTACAAATACGGGCCTGGACGACGTAATTTTATACTGAAAATTAAAATTTTCACGGAATTTGATGGGGTCCCGGCGGTTCTAATAGATTAGAAGATATTAATTATTTTGTGAAAAGTGAGAAATTTCAAACAGCAATTTTGGTTCCAAATGGAGATTTTGCATATTTTTGCTATATTTTCGGCCATAACTCGAAAAGGAGATAGGAGATAGCGAAGTGATTCTTTTTTTTGTCGTAAAGTGGAACATGAAAGCTTTCAGAAAATGTACATTGCGTTAGAGTAGAATAAAATTTGAGAGGCTGATTAAATCGAAACTCGAATAAAAATTCGACTTTTTTAAATGCGATCCTAAAAAATTTTAGATTTCGTTGTTTTTTCAAAATTTAAAGAACCCTATCCGTGGGCGGTTTTAATACTAAGAGTAGATTTATCAGAATTTTTAAAAATGAAAATTCGTTAAAAAATAGGCCGACGGAAGCCGCCGACCCCTAAATTCATCATTTTTACATTTTTACGCCATAACTTTTTAACCGCGCAAAATTTAAAATTGCACTATGCTCATTACACCACAAATATTGTTATTCTTTGATAATCTGATGTAAAATTGAGAAAATTTTAAAAATTGACGGTTACACAGAGAGCTGACCAAAGCGCGGGTTTGAGCTATTTTATTAACATTTCACTTGGGATTTTTTTTTCAAGTCCAGGGGTAAAATATAATCGTGCTGATTTTTTCTCGCATAAATAATAAAGAAAGAAGGGAAATAAAAAACATTGGAATATTATACACGGTCGGGATCATAAGTTACGAATTTTCAAAGTCGGCGTCGAAAAAGCACTAATTTCAAACTACAAATTCGAGGGCGCCAAAAGTACAGAAAAAATTAAGATATCAAAACAGCGCTCGTTTCCTGATGTACCGCGGTATGTAGATGACAAATCAAGAAACCGCGATTTTTTTTCACCTGCCGATCTTCTAATCGAAGCCGCATAGTTTTAGCACTTTTGCCGACCCGTGCGAGGCGACTAGGAAATAATGACGTCACTCAGCAGCTCGCAAGGAAAAAAAGTAGCGCCGACCGATTTCATAAACTTTAATTAATTGCGAAGCCATTTTAAGTGCTAGACCAAAAATTCAAATTGCAAAATTCAAGTTAAAAGGTACTCTTTTCTATAATATTATAAAAAAAATGGTTTACACACTCATTGTTACCGAGATACAGGGTGTTGAAAATTCTTTTTATTTTTACTTTTATTTTATTTTCCCTGGATCGGATAAATGAAAATTAATAAAATTTTAGGGGAGTGTTCTTCTCATGGCTAGCCACAGTTGGTGTGCTGTGAAAATTTTAACAAGGGGCTCGCGATTTTTTTGGCGTTTCTAAGAATGTGTTTTTTTAACGAGGGACTTCCCAGTATGCCCCACATGCATTTTTTGCATTTCTTTTTGCAATTTTTAAGGACTTGTATTATTTTGATATAAAAACAGTAGCTCTCTATTTTTATTGTAAAAATTAAATTCAATACATTAAAACTATACATATATTATAAAAAATAACATTTTTTTAAAGTACAAAAGATTAAAAATGGAACAAAAAATAAATTCTCAAATAAAGAAAAAAAAAATCTGGAAATTATCATTTTAACAAAGGGCTCGCAAATTTACAAAAATTTTAAGAAGGGGCTCTCGCGAGCCCCTTCGTGCCCCCTAAACCCTAAAGCACACCACTGGCTAGCCACCTTTGGCTGTTATATTTGTCTTAATTTAACAATCCAGTAGCGTAGAAACGGGTCAAGGTTTTTTGGATTTATTTGGCACGCCACTGCAAAATTTTACGATTTTGTTTGGATTTTTAAAATCTTCATTAAATTTTCCATAAAAAAGTATACACCTGTTAAATTTTGCTAGGATTAGTGGTATTTCTGATATTTCCAATTTTATGGTCCAGTGAACTTGCTTTAATTTACCACAAAAAAGTACACCTATAAAATTTTGATAGGATTAGTGGTATTTCAGTAATCTTGCGTTTTATAATCCAATACTAATATTAACATCAAACTAATTTTCAAAATTTGAAACAATTTAACTTCAAATAAGGAAAATTAAAATTAATAACTCTTAAAGTATAACATTTTAAAAACACCCAATTTTAAATTTTAGAAAAATGCTCAAAATGGCCCTCCATATTCATTTTCTTATAAAATGTAAAATTGTGTTTCTGGTTTGTTCATTTATTTAAAACACCAACTAAGAGTCTTACTAAGAGTTATCAATTTAAATTTTGTTCGTGTAATTTAAATTTGTTTAAAATTTTGAAAATTAGTTTGATTTTAGCAAGTTCACTGGACCATAAAATTGAAAATATCAGAAATACCACTAATCCTAGCAAAATTTAACAGGTGTATACTTTTTTATGGAAAATTTAATGAAGATTTTAAAAATCCAAACAAAATCGTAAATTTTGTATTGATGTACCAAATAAATTAAAAAAAATGGGGCGCCTTGACCCGTTTCTACGCCACTGGATTGGTAAATTTTAAGGCAAAAGTAATGGCAAGAGGTGGCTAATATCCAGGAGAAGTATAAACAAAAATTCTATATGAAAACTAAATTCAATTTGATTGGAACTAGGCATCGTTTTTGTTAAATTTTTGATTACAAATGACAAATGCCCAAAAAACAATGTTTACTAGCGAAAAGTACGCTTTTCAAACATTTCGCGGAGTATCTTCTTAATAGAACATTTGAATATCGCATCGTTCTTGCTCTATCTTGAAAAAACAAGAAAAGGTGATTTTCAAAATATGGCTATAACTTTTCTTTATTTCCGATGATAACAAAAAAGTTTTTTTTACATTATACAGGCACTTTTTAATGTACAATGCAGTAAAACTCTAGATACGCCACTGCACCGATTTAATTAATTAAAAAATATTATATATACAGAGGGTGCGTATAAATTCGACCGACTACGCTTAACTGGAGCTAGTAGATAGTAGATCCAGAAATAAGTCGATATGACAAAATTCATTTAAATTTTAAATTTAAAGGCTCCCCTGAAGAGTTATATACCTATAAAGTTGATTTTTTAAATATATTATTATAAATTATAAAGTAGCAAAGATTTATAATGACATTTTATTTACGTACATTTGAATACTGAACGCTCAATTGGTAAAAATTCGGCTAATCCTCGACTTTTATAAACGCTCCATTAAAAGTTAAAAAGCTCCATTTTCGAAATACAGGATGTTTGCAGATTATTTTAAATTTTTTTAACTTGCACATTTTTAATGATATGCATTTTGCTTATCAATCCATAATTATATTCGTGATTGGTGAACAGGGCTTCGTGCCAGAGACCAAGGACGAGCGCATTAAGATGAAGCGAAAGCCTATATGGTAACGCCACTGGCATATAGACCTTGAGCCGATATTGTACAAGATTTTGCTCAGAGATTGAAGACCAAAGATTTGCCATTTCTTTAAAACGGGTTCATAAATCCTACAATTTTCTAATGAGCATAAATAGAAATAGACCTTTATTTGATAATACTATAATGTACAAAATTAAAATGCACAATAAAATGGGGGAGGGGGGCATGATTTCTTACATAATAAAACTCAAAACTATTGAAAAACTGCGGGATGCAAAGATCATAGCATTTATTTTTTCTTCTAGGGAATGGTCAGGGGTCTTCCTGGCAGCAACCACCCCCCCCCACCCCTAGCTGGGTACGTCCATGCCGTCTAACGTGCTATGGTATGTCTAAGCAGTAAGCACTACTTTCACCAGAATATAAAAGCTATTTTATTTGAATTCTGTAGCACTCTGTATATTGTAAATGATTTAGTTCCAAAAACTACCGCTAGGTTCTACAATCAGAGGACTCGTTCTATGTTCTATAAAATGTTTCTATGATATTTGAAGGAAAAACGGTTGACGGCTTTCATAAAAATAACGAATTTTAGTGCCAAAACAACAACCGCCAAGATTTTCGTTGTGATTTCATCCTCACCAATTTACCTAAGTTTATGATAAAAATAGGGAGTACACTTTAGCTTCGTTATGATGTCCGATAAAGCTTTTTATGATTGCAAAGAACAAAATGGGATTTTTAAAACCCCATCAACGAAATCTAAGTATTTTACACCCATGAAAGCAAGCAGTAGTGAAGAAAGTTTACAAAGTGTACCCGATATTCCATCTACACAATCCGATTCTGATTCCAATACAGGGGACTTAAGTTTAATTGCAGAATTTGACGAAATCGTTCGGATGTTAAAACATCAACGGAATGAAAAGGTAGAGGATGCTTTCATCTCAGTTGTTGAAAAGTTTAGAGAAGGGGTTAAGCAATTATGTGCTGCTAGAAAAGAATGCGAAAGATTGCAAACCGAGTTGGAAAGCAAGGTACATGATCTTAGCGATCTTGAGAGGAAGTTAAACCATGCTCGCAAAATGATAGACAATGAGAAAAGGCAAAATAGGAAAATTGAAGATGAGAAGGATTATTTGGAAGCGCAAATTAAACAGGTTCATGAAGTTTTTCAGAGAACTAGATTACCAGATGACACTCGGGAAAAGCTAGGATTTTTAAGTAAATTTTCTGAATATCCTCGAGACTCGAAAAATTATGGTATTGGTGCAGGTTCACATTTAAGTGCCATTCAAGAAGTTAATACTACTGGTAAGTGAAGTATAAAAAGTCTTGCGTATTATTAATTAACAAATAAGTAGGTAGCTTAAATGCAGGGCCGCGTCTAGACTTTTTGGGCTCTAGGCACAAATTTTATTCATGGGCCCCTTATAGGGGCGAATTCAGCGCTTGGGGCCCTGGACAAAAATTGCTATGGGGGCCCTGGGATATCACAAAACTGGCCTAATCCCAAAATATTAGCACTTATTTTTAATTTTTTTTTTAAAGCTGCAATTTAAGTTTTCGATTGCCTCAAAAAGAGAGGGGGTCCTATTAGACTGTATACAGGGTGTTTCTAAATATATGCGAAGAAATTCTACAGGCGATTCCTTGACCAATTCTAAGACAAAAGTAAAGAATAAAAATTTTCTCAAAAGTGCTCTATTTTTTTGTTATGGGGTGTCAAACTTTCTATATTTTTTTCATTTTTTGAATATAACTTCTTTATTTTTTAAGATAATTTGATCAAATTTGAAACACACTCTAGTTATTATAGTCGTAACAAGATAAAAATATCAAATATCGAAATAAAATACAGGGGGATGTATTTTGGGGGTATAAACCCCCTTTTTTATGCCATAACTTTTTTGTGCTACCCCACTTAACATTTTAAATGAGATATTCTAATTCCTTGCTTTTTTCTGAAAATTTTTGCTCTCTTTAATTTTTTCACAGTTGGTACGGTTTAGAAGTTATTTAAAAACATGTACGAAGTTGTATGCCAATTTTGCATTAAACAGGGGTGGCTTTTTTAAAAAAATAAATACCAGAGACTTCCTAGAAGACTATTTGACCAATTTTAAGACGAAAACAGAGAATAAATATTTTCTCTAAAATGCTTCGTTTTTAATTTAAATTAAAATAAAATTAACAAAATAAAAAAAACTTATTTTATTTTAATTTAAATTAAAAACGAAGCATTTTAAAGAATAATTTATTCTCTGTTTTCGTCTTGGTCAAATAGTCTTCTAGGAAGTCTCTGGTATTTATTTTTTTAAAAAAGCCTCCCCTGTTTAATGCAAAATTGGCATACAACTTCGTACATGTTTTTAAATAACTTCTAAACCGTACCAGCTGTGAAAAAATTAAAGAGATCAAAAATTTACAGAAAAAAGCAAGGAATTAGAATATCTCATTTAAAATGTTAAATGGGGTAGCACAAAAAAGTTATGGCATAAAAAAGGGGGTTTATACCCCCAAAATACATCCCCCTGTATTTTATTTCGATATTTGATATTTTTATCTTGTTACGACTATAATAACTAGAGTGTGTTTCAAATTTGATCAAATTATCTTAAAAAATAAAGAAGTTATATTCAAAAAATGAAAGAAATATAGAAAGTTTGACACCGCATAACTAAAAAATAGAGCACTTCTGAGAAAATTTTTATTCTTTACTTTTGTCGTAGAATTGGTCAAGGAATCGCCTGTAGAATTTCTTCGCATATATTTCCTGTCTGCCATAAACAAATCCTAGTTTATTGAGAAATTCCAAGGGGAATTATTTGTAAAAAAATAACCATTAATTTTGCGGTTGATTTGAATATACTAAAGAATTCTGCAAAAAGTGAAACTGACTTTATTGAAACTTCTAAGGGGAACATTAAAAAAATGATATTTTCTAAAAATTAGACAATTTAAATTGTTGAAGCTGCAAGATGATTTATTAAAAATAACCACGAGAGCTAAAATTTATTTTTTAGTTAATTTGAAATTTGAATATTTTAGAGAATTCTGCAAAAAAATAATCCGAGTTTGTTGAAAAATTCCAAGGAGAACCATAAAAAATCCAAAAATTTGTAAAAATTGCACTATTTTAGTTCTTGAAGTAAAATGGTTTTTAGAAAATTATAAAAAAATAAGTAAGTGAGAGGGGATTAATTTAGCGGCCAATTTGAATAAATTAGAGAATTCTGCAAAAAATAAAACAAAATTTCTTGAAAAATTTCGAGAAGAACATTAAATAAAATCAGATTTTATAAAAATTACACTATTTTACTTGTTAAAAATTTATAAAAAAAATAACCAAGTGAGCTAAAAATAATTTTATGGTCAATTCAAATGAACTGGAGACTTGTGTAAAAGTAAATATTGGAGTATTTTACTTGTTGAAGTTGTAGAAGGGTTTAAAAAAATATAAAAGAATAGCTAAGCTGGCTAGAATTAACTTTGCGGTCGATTTGAATAAATTAGAGAATTCTAAAAAAAATAACCAGTTTGTTAAAAATCCAAGAGAAACATTAAAAAAATTGAGATTTTGTAAAAATTGCACTATTTACTTGTTATAGCTGTAGAGTGATTTTTAAAAATTTATAAAAAAATAACTAAGTGCGCTAGAATTAATTTTGAGGTCGATTTAAAAATATTTGAGAATTCTGCCCAGGGGCGGATTAAGCACTTGGGGCAAAAATGCTATGGGGGCCCCTGGATACTACAAAACTGGTCTCATCCCGAAATGTTTAGTAGTTATTTCTTAAGTTGAAAAGTGGGTCATTGGCTACAGCTCTATTAGACTGTATATAAATCCGCCCCTGGCCGCTTGTACTTTTTCAAAACACTTTTTAACCATGTTGATTTAAAATTCTTGTTTTTTTTTAGAAAAATTTGATATAATTTAATTCTACTTTTGTTATATTTTTTATCATTTCATCATTTGTATCTTATTTTATAAAATAGGATCTCTGCAAAATGAAATAAATAATTTATTAAAAAATCTCAAATACGGGGCCCCCAAATTTGCGGGCCCTAGGCAAGTGCCTACTTTGCCTAGTGGGAAACGCGGCCCTGTTTAAATGTATCTATTATTATATTATATTGACCACAACCAGTGTTTGATATTTTATAAACAACATTACAAGCAGTTTTTATTATAGAGTTAATAGTCCGCAACGTTTTTTCTGCAAATTTTGCACATTTTGAAAACACTCGTAAATACATTATCTAAAAAACAGTGTAATGTATAATGCAGAGTAGCAATTGTGAACCGACTTTACACAGTTACGAGTATAAGATTGTGCCATTACCAATGCAGTGAGGCACTTACCGGGTGTAAAAGAAACATGGGTCACCTCTATAATTTCTTTATTTACAAAAATAAAAATTTGGAATTTGACTATGTTTTTAAATGCAAGGATGCCGGGTCACTTGATTTTTCAAATAGTAGATTTTATAATGGTTATTTTGGTATCCCATATGTAGAGTTAAATCAATTTGCATGTGGCTGTTTTTCATATTTTTATTTCTTCATACTAGAATTTTAAAAATAGACACAGGCAAATTGATTTGACCCTTCATATGGGGTACCAAAATAATTTTATCGGAACAACAAAAAATGTCTGTAAAAATTTGGTATTTAACTTTTTGAAATGGGTATATGTAAAAATATTTTCGCACATTGATATTCTGTGCATAAACCTATGTATACGAATTTTTGCCAAGAGACGTAGTAGTTCAAATTTTCTATCAGAAAGTTTAAAAAATGATTATCCAAAAAATGGTTCATATGCCCCTCTTCCATGAAACCTTCAATAGGTGTATAATATACATATTTTTTAGGAGTACTCTATCTAAGTAAATACAGGACAACAATTTTTTTTACGACATTTTGAAATAAACTTTAATTTAAATTACTTAATACAAAATTATTAATACAAGAATATTTTAAGGGTCCTTATTATCCGACTTTAGTTACTCTCGTTCCGAAGATGACTTGGACGTATCTGATTTAAATGCAGGAAAAGGTTGGAAAAAGCATCGTCCAAGTGATGGTCACGTTGTAGAGCCCTGTTACAAGAAACGAAAGTCATCAGGACATAAAGTTGTTGAAGTATGTATAAAGCGAATAACTAATTTCCAAAATAATTTTGTTTTTTAAGATCTCTAATAATGACAGTGTTAAAGCAACTACTACTGTAACTATACCTAAAAATGGACCAATTACTGCCACATCCGTTATTGAAGCAGTACCCAATCAAATGGAAGTAGAAGAAAATCAAATTAATAATAACCAGGTAAAAACGGTTTTCCTTTTATTGATCTTTTTAGCAAAATTAATTACAACAAATTGTTAAAATATAAATTTTGTGATTTATGTTCTTAAAAATGATTGTGAAGATGATGTTTGAAATTATTATTAAATTTTTTGATTTCAGAATTGTCTATTTTTTGATTTTAGATTAAGTCAAAATTGAAGCCAAGTGCTCCTGCAGCAGACATAATTTTTGATATGTGGCAAAGCAGTCCGAACCCACAACATACTGTTCGTCAACATTCTTTGCAAGCGAAAACAGTTGTAATGCCTGATATGTGTGGTCCCTGTGAAAAAAGAATTAGATTTGGAAAAACAATCCTAAAATGTAAAGATTGTAGAGCTGCATGCCATCCAGAATGTAAACAAAATCTTCCATTGCCTTGCATACCATTTACTCCAACAAATCGTAACTTACTTGTAAGTACATTATTTGATTTAAAGTATTAAGTTTAAAATTTTGTTTTACACATTTTTTAGGGTCTTATAAGTGATTACACACCAACGACTCCTCCTATGGTGCCTGCAATAGTTGTTCATTGCACAAACGAAATAGAAGCTAGAGGATTAACTGAAATTGGACTATACAGAGTCCCTGGTGCGGAAAGAGATGTAAAGCAACTAAAGGTAAAAATATTTCTAATAAAAATTAAAATTTACTAGCAGCGAACTTTAAACGCCATTTCATTTTCTTATAAGAAATTATTGACCAAACTAAAATAATAAATTTTTTTTCCAATTTCCAGTTAAAGTCTGTACTTTATGCATTCTTTCTATAAAATAAAGATGTTTATCTGCTTCCAGACTTTATCCATAATGATTGACCCTACGATCCTTATGACATAAATAACTATTATTTTAAATATTTTCCTTAAGGTGATAAGGAGTCATTTATTGAAAAACCGATGTTTTTATCTTTCCCGAATTTTTTTAAAGTGTTTCATATTGGAAACAAAAAAAAATATTAAAATACCGAACTTAAGTAAGACTTGTACTTTTATATACAATTTTTGTTTTTCATGTATCTAGATTTATATAAGCGTAGTTTTGCAAAAACAATAATATAAATTTTTTCTTGCAAAATTACACAAATATAGTTATAGATACATAAATAACAAAAATTGCAAATGAATGTAAAATACTTACTTTAGTTTGGTATTTCTTTATTTTTTTGACTTTCCAAATCGAAACACTTTAAAAAATTCATGAAAGATAAGTACGTCGTTTTTTTCAACTTTTGACTCCCTATCACCTTAAGTCTTAACAAAAGGTACCTATTTATGTGAACTTACATTAAATTTATTTTAACATAACATTTAATATAATTTATTGAAGGTAAAATTTAGAAATATTACAACTTTAAACTTTCTGAAGCTTAAATTATCTTTCTTAATTATATTGCATACTGAGGATTTTCTTGTAATCCAATTTATTTTAGGAAAAGTTTTTGAGAGGTAGAGGAGCTCCCAATTTAAATCAAGTGGATGTACATGTCATTTGTGGTAGCATTAAGGATTTTTTGCGATCACTTCATGAGCCATTAATTACTTACAAGTTGTGGCCAACATTTGTTCAAGCTGTTGATGCTAAAGACGAACAAGAAATTAAATCTTCATTGTATCGTCTAATTGCTGAGTTACCTCAACCTAATCGTGACACTTTAGCATATATGATTGTGCATCTGAAAAGGTAAGTTTATTTGATATTCGTTCTTTTTTTAATAAAAAGGAGTAACTGTTAAAATTACAAATATATTTTTTGTTCAATAATATCTAAGTATATATCAAATTTTAGTAAGGATTTTTTTCCTTTGGTTGTTTATCAATATTGATTAAAATTATTTTGATTGATTAATATTACTTATGTTTTTATTTATAGAATCAGTAATGCAAAGGAATGTAAAATGCCAATTTCTAATCTATCCAAGATTTTTGGACCAACAATTGTAGGATACTCATCAAATGATCCACATCCTCAAAATCTAATAACTGAAACAAGGCAACAAAACAATGTAAGTTACACCACATACTTATTTGTTTCTATTCTTTTAAACTGTAGTGTCAGGTATCAGGATAATTAATAGAGCTCCTTTCTTACATTAAAAATACGATACTACCGTGCTTGATGAAAACAGTGTCTCTACAAATACAAGTTTTTAGATACACAACATTTTATATATATATATAATTTTATCTTCATGCTGTTGTCATTATTTCTCAAACAATTTGGATGCGGGTAATCCAAAAATCTAAAGTCTGCAGGCGTTGTAAATTAAATATGTTAGTAAAAAAGTCATAAGTAAAAAACTGCAATATTGTTGGTTACAGCATTTTTAAAAATAATAATAACTTTATTTACGGGATACCCCAATACATTAAAAAATTTAGTACAAAAAAAATAGGTCTTACGACATGAAAGATATCAAATTACAGCAGTGAAGATAAAATAAAAATTAAATATCTTCAATAATCAAGTAATATTACGTAAAATTAATAAATAAATAGCATTACAAAAAATCGGAGCTATAAAATAAAATATTTTATAAAAACAAACAATATACAGGGTGAGTCGAAATGAAACCGCCAAATTTTTTAAGCCGATTCTATGACTAATTTTAAGATAAAAACTTCAAATTAACATATGTCCGATTTCACTTCCTAAGGGAGCTATAGCCCTTTAATTTGCATGTACCTGCAACCTTCTAGAAAAGTACTGGGGAACAGTAATTTTTAACACCTTTGGAACAGAGTTTCATTTATTTTTTGTCATCGCTTTTGAATTTGGACATCTTAACATAGTCTGTTGTGTCTTCAAATAATTATTTCTCTCATCTTTCACACAAATCCAAACCGATAAGAAAAAGGCCTATATTAGGCAAGTCAATATCTAGGTGATGACTTTTTCTAAGATGCTCTTCTTACTCAACAGATACCTCCCCAATTTCTTAGCCTTGATATAGTTCTAGTTGTTATGTCTGTTTTGAACTTTAATTTTTTTACACCAATCCAAACCGAAAAGAAAAAGGCCTACTTCAGGCAGGCCAAGATGCAGGCTCTAAAGCCTCTGAAAGAGACTTTTTTAAGGTCATTTGATTGTAACAAATAATGATATCTTCTAAAATGAATTCGCTTTCCCAAAATAATTATGGAAAAGTTATGGGGTTAGTTCTAGAAATATGTGAACAAATTTCTAGGACTTTAGTGCCTTTTAGGCGGGCATATATAGATAACAAAATTTTGTTCCCAAATTTCACATTACGCAGTTGCATCTGAGTCGATTTGGGAAAAATATTTTGTTATCAAAATATGCCTGTCTAAAATGACCTCAACATACAATACAATTTATTCATCTGTCCTATTTTTTTTTAAATTCTCTTGAAGGCTGGATCCTGGATCTCATGACCCTCTTTGCTCATGCATACTGTTCCTACCTTGTTAAAGTTTGTAGTACTAGAAGATAAAATAACATTGGTGAAATTTCTGCACATCCAGAAAATTTATGTTTTTATTGGCTACATATTTTGAAGAGGATTTGTAATTATTGGTTTCAAACTCAATTTCAAATAATTTAGAATTATTATATTAATTATTATTATAAATAATAATATTGCTAACCAAAATTAGAAAAGAACGAAAGTTACATAAAGGTCACCTTTGTTTTGCCTTTGTCCACAGTATATATGATTAAGTTCATCTTTTGAAATAAAAAATATTTATGATGTCTTGGGTGTTTTTGCCAAAAATCGCTAAAAAGTTATTGAAGACCAACTTTAGGTCAGTTTCATTTAATGGTCACAAGTTAAAATAACGTCTATATAAACCTTTTTCCATTACATATTCAATTACCAAATTTTATCTTGTATGTTGAAATAGATTTTTTGTAATACAGACAGATACCCCTATGTCAATTGTTTTTTTTAAATGGAGTGATGAAATGACTATAACTTACTATTGAAAATTTTAAAATTCCGCTCTCCCTCTGGTGGCCAAAGTATGAACTTTTATATTTGGTACATACTTTTTGCAGTTAACGCATTGTTACATGTTTTTTGAGCTTTACTGAAGCTTACTTTAAATAATAAATGTATTTGTCTTTTCTGGAATATGTAGTTATAAGGTACAAGAATACATTCTAAACACAATTTTTCACACTAAGGCCACGTTTATAGTAAGGAGTTGATAAATGTGTTTCACATAGCGTTGAGCAAAGAAATTGGAACAAACACATACTTAAATGCTGGTGTTTATAGTCGAGCAGCGTGTATGCTGATGCATCCAAATGCTGAAATTCCAAGTTGCTAAAGCAACTCCTCACTATAGTGTTTATAAACAGGACCTAAGAACTACCGAATATCCTCCATTTATAGTGCCCTCAATACATAGCTAAAATCCCAATAGAATTTATTAGGATTTTTTTTTTAAATTTAAACTTTTTTTAAAATAACACATTTTTTAAAATACATAGTTGCAGACTTAATATTTTTTTTACAAAATTTAAAATACCACTGGTGGTATTATGTTTGGGGTTGAGTAATATATCATTTGAAAGCTGCTTATATTTGGAATTCAACGGAATAAATTAAATTATAAAATTGATCGATTCGTTTTAAAGAAAAAAAAAATAAAAACTCATTGCAATAAATAAATTTAAAAAATCTTAAATTAACCCTTGCCACTTCTGCTATATTTAAAATTAAAATTATTTTATAACTAAAAAGAAATTTTATTGCAGACTAGATTTTTTTAAATTTGGATATTACAATAGGTTTTTATTTTTTTCTTTAAAATGAATCGATCAATTTTAATTTAATTTATACCATTGAATTCCAATTATAAGCAGCTTTCAAATGATAGAATACTCAATCCCTCTTGCCTTTTAAGAAATTTGGGGGTTAACGCCTCCGCTTAAGGGAGCGACGTGAGAGTCGGTCTTGTAATGTGTCCCCCTCAAAATAAAAATCGACGTGTTCGGTTATTTTTTTGAAAAAAATAATTAGTCATCAAATAATCAGCATTTGAAGTTTTCAATGAAACACTGTGTATGTAATATGTATTATTATATTTAAAAATATTATCTTTCTATTGTAGGTAATGGAATGTTTAATGAATCTGCCAACAGATTATTGGACGTCATTTTTAAATGTTCCCGAAGTAGGTACACCAAGACTTCAGCAAACTCCCAGCACCGATTCATTACTAAGGCCAGGAATATCTACTTATACACCCAGCTTTGGAAGGTATGTTTTATGACCAAAAGCATAATATGATAGTATTAATTATTTATTTTTAGAACTAATAAAAGAAAGCAAAAGATTTTTGCTACCCCACCAAACTTCAAGTATTAATTAATAATATAATATTTACTATTTACCATATTTCTTTATTTAATTGATATACTTAAAAATGCTTATTAATATTTTTATACATTATTAACTTATAAGTAGTTTTTGTATGCAATAATTCAAAAATAAAAATCAAATTGAATTATTTTATTTTAAATTAATTTATTTTCAATTTCGTTTAATATTATTAGTTTATATTTATAGTGTGACACAAATGATGCGAGATTTTGAAAGTAAACTCCCAAATACTTCTATAAAATTTTTAAACAATTGTAGTGCTAATTAAAAATGATCTACCTCCCTTGGCTAAATCCCGAAAACCTGCCGTAGTGTGAACAAGAGAGCAATAATTTTCAAAGTATTTTAATGCAGCTAGTTTTTGTCAGGTGAAATTTTTAATTTAAACTTTTGCACATTCAGTTTACAAGTCAAACATGCGTGATGCTCTTTTAAAATAGAAATAAAAGTTAATATTGAAAATTCGTAACTTTCGCTAATTTAATAAAGTGTTTATGTCCAATTTTCGAATAATTTCAATTTTTCAATGACTTATAGTGGTGGAAAAAGGTATGAGGTATGGAAACTTTACAAATACTTAAAAATATTAGCCAGTATCATGTTAAAACATGCCTTTGTAGTTTGTACTTTAAAGTGGAATTATTTTAATTTAATATACTTGTCATAAAATTATATAATAAAAATAAATATTAGTCCAGTCATTTGGTAGTTTTACCTGGAATGTTTTCCGGGAGTTTTGAAAATGGGTAATTTTATAGATTTTGATGTGCTGTTTCCGAATTTCAACTTTGCCACCTCGTATCTTTGCCGCACGCACCGCCATATTGGAATAATGGCGCCCAAAAGCAGTTTTTTGACGATATCTTTTTTCCGACTCATTTTACGATAAAAACATTTATATTCAAAATTAAACTAGAGAAAATTTCCTACAATTTATTTAATAACCTTTTTTATGTAAAATCAATAGTTTTGGTGTACGAGCGCCGCAAAGGGTACTTCAACACGCGTTTTGGCCAAAAAACTCATTTCGACACCACCTTGAGGCGGCGCGTTTTTTTTAACGTGGTATCCCCAGTAGGGGATACAATAAATATTTTAAATTTTTACCGAACGTAAATATTAGTCGATCGTTGAATAATATACCTACTATTATAACTAAAAAGAAATGTTATTGCAGACTTTAGATTTTTTAAAATTTTGGTATTACAATGGGTTTTTATTTTTTTCTTTAAAACGAATCGATCAATTTTAATTTAATTTATACCGTTGAATTCCAATTATAAACAGCTTTCAAATGATATGTTACTCAACCCCTCTTATTGCCCTTTAGGAAATTTCGGGGTTAACGCGCCCCCCGCTTACCGACGTGAGAGTGCTTAAATCGGTCTTATAATGTGTCCCCCTCAAAACAAAAATCGACGTGTTCGGTTATTTAAAAAACAAATATTTATCAAATAATCGACATTTAAATTTTTCAATGAAACACCCTGTATACGATTTTCTCACATGGTCGTCGGAGAAACATGGATATTACATAAATTATAGGAAATTTTCTCTAGTTTAGTTTTGAATATAAATGTTTTTATCATAAAATGAAAAATGAGTCGGAAAGGAGATATTGTCAAAAAACTGCTTTTATTCGGTTGCAAAGTTGAAATTCGGAAAGAGCACTTTGAAATACAGCCGTGTGCAAAAGTATTAGGCACCCCTTTGATTTTGCGTTATGTCCTAAAAAAATTCTTAAAATTAGCGCTAATGTTTATGGTACTATCAAATTTGTGTTTACTTAAAAATATACAACAAATAAAAGAATTTAAATAAGTCAATAAAAGCATAATGGGCATCCACACATGTTTAAAATTTTGTATTTGTGATTTGATGTATTGTTAATGTTCGTCTGGTGCTGAGTTAGTGTGAAAGTAATCTGTTTCCCAGTATTTTTGTGAACCAGAAACATATTATTTGTTAATTATGGCAAAGAAAAAACAACTTAGCCTAGAACAGCGATTGCGAATTGAATATTTATTTAAACAGGGCAAGTCTCAAGTACAAATAGCCCAAGAAGTCAAGTGTTCGCGTTGTGCAGTGCAATTTACATTAAAGCGTTTTAGTGAAACTGGTTCCCATCAAAATAAACCGAAATCCGGTAGAAAGCGTAAAACAACACAACGTGAAGATCGATTTTTAATTAGGCAGGCATTGCAAGATCGCAAAAAAACATCTTCAAAAATTGCTGCTGCTTTATTGGAGTCAAAAAAAATATCTTTAAGTGGTAGTACAGTGAGAAGAAGGCTTCTTAAAGCTGGACTCAAAGGTTGCAAAGCCAGAAAAAAACCATGGCTCACTGAAAAAAATATGAAGGTACGATTAGCATGGGCATTAAAACACAAATATTGGACTATAGAAGATTGGTCAAATGTATTGTGGTCAGATGAATCTAACTTTGAGGTATATTTACTACATCTATATACTTATAAAAAAAAATTAAAACATCACAAGATGTATTCTTTAGAAGTAAATAACAGAGAAGTAATGATTAGAGGATTCAATAACAATTTTTAGGTATTTGGTACATCTGGTACACCGTACGTTAGACGAAGAGTAGGTGAACAATACAAGCCGGAGTGCGTCGTTCCAACCGTAAAACACGGTGGAGGCAGCATTATGATCTGGGGATGCATGGCTGCAAATGGTGTGGGGAAAATGATTCTCTGTGAGGGTCGTATGAACAGCCAAAAGTATATAGAGGTCCTTGAAACCACTCTGGAGGCATCCGTAAGGGAAGTTTTTGGTGATACAAATTCTAGTAATGTAAAATTCCAGCACTCCGTGCCATAAATCAGCGCTCTCAATGTCGTGGCTAAGTCAAAGTGGACTTGAACTACTGGAATGGCCACCACAATCCCCAGATCTCAACCCTATTGAGCATTTATGGGGTATTTTAAAGAAGAATATACGACGTCACTCAATAACATCCAAACAGTCGCTTTTTAATGCTCTTAAACAAGAGTGGAACAAAATAGTGACGAGCAATGTTACAAGTTGGTAGCGTCAATGCCTAAAAGAATTGCTGCTGTAATAAAATCGAAGGGTGGACCCACTAAATATTGATTATATTATTTAATACAGTTACTGTAAATATATTTGTACTATTATTTCTACTTTACTAATACCCCAAGTGCCCATTATTTACGTTTTTATAGGGTGCCTAATACTTTTGCACACGGCTGTATATAAAATTACAAATTTTCAAAACTCTCGGGAAGATATATTCCAGGTAACCCCCTTTTTTAGTCCGCAATGACTGGACTATAACCAATAAGCGGCAATAACTTTATCAACAATATAAACACCTGAAAAAAAGTATGGAAACTTTAATTTTTCTAACTTAAAAAAAATAAAATATGAAAATATTTTAAGTTGCTTATCCTTTTCAATCCAGTAAGGCTTGACATCTTTTGGGCATCTAATCTACTAATTTAGGTAGTGTATTCAACTTGTCTGTTAATACTTATTCATACGGGACAATTATTTTTTTTTCTTAAAATCTTTAGAAACATAACGGCTTTTAGGCATTTTAAAACAAATACCTAAAAATTACTAAAATGTAACTATTTTGAACAACTTATGTAAAATAAAATGATTTAAATAAAAATAAATTTCCATACTTTTTTCCAGCAAAAACTTGAATGTGACCAAAATAAAATTTATTGAACATAATTTCAAGACATAAAATCCTCAAAAATCTTCTTTTGTAAATAAACAATTAATTAAGAAAAACTGTAAGTTAACAGATAAATAATTAAAAGTTTCCATACTTTTTTCCACTTTGTTCTATATGTATTGTACCAGAAAATTAACTTTATAACAGATAAATGATAAATGAGTTCAAATATTTCACCTTTAAATAAATAATCATTTGGGTTTTAAAGGAAAAAATAAAAAACAATATTTTCTGCTTATTTTATGTATTTTTAAATAATTAAATACGTGGATAATATACATCAAAATAACTATTGAAATAAAGGAGTATGACAAAAATTAAATGTATTATTGTTGGTCAATTAATAATGTGTATAATAGTATAATTTGAGTTGCACCTTTCCATCCTTTCTATCGGAAACTGGACATGATTTTTATGTCGTTTTTCTAAATTTGTTTAATAACGGGTACAAAAAATAAAATACAAAAACGAGTAAGTACTTATTTCTGTTTTTATATCTTCACATATTTTAAATTCAAATGTTATTGTTTTATAAATTATTTTTTATAGACAATTATAAATAATAGCAATAGAAAAGATAGAATATTTTGGTTAAACATTCACATTTTATTAAGCACATAATAAATATACAGGGTGTCCCATTTGACGTTGGACTGTATGGGTATCTTTGTTATTATTGGAGATAAAAAGTCGGTTAAATGGACAAAGTAGTAGAGATTTTTTTGAATATTAATAATTCATTTACAAAAAATTTGAATATCGCATCGTTCCAACGTTATTTGGAAAAACAAGAAAATGCGATTTTCAAAGTATGGCTATAACTTCTTTATTTTCTGTGGTACCAAAAAGTTTTTTGACTTTATACAGACAATTTTTATGTACAATGTAGTAAAACAAATGAATATTTTTTTCGCTAACGAATTGACCGGAAATGAACCAAACTTATTTCTTTCTTAAGGCAGCCATATTGGATTTACACATATTCGGAATTAGTGTATTTTTCTGAGTAATTTGATATATCATATGTAATATTTTAAGAAAAATAGAAATAATTTTATTTTACTAACCAAAAATGGCCTTGAATAGATGTAAACTGTCAATACATATGTGTTAAGATTTATTTTACGTTTAATATTTTAAATAGTTACATTTATGTTATTGACAATTTACATCTCTTAAAGTCCAATGTTTGTAAAATCAAATAATTTTATTTTTTTTTAAATATGACATATGGTATACCAAATTACTCAGAAAAAAATACTGATTCCGAATATGTGTAAATCCAATATGGCTGCCGTAAGAAAAAAATAAGTTTGGTTCATTTCCGGTCAATCCGTTAGCGAAAAAAATATTCATTTGTTTTACTGCATTGTACACAAAAAATTGTCTGTATTATGCCAAAAAACTTTTTTGGTACCACCGAAAATAAAGATGAGAAAATCTCTACTACTTTGTCCATTTAACCGACTTTCTATCTCCAATAATAACAAAGATACCCATACAGTCCAACGTCAAATGGGCTCCCCCCTGTATATGAAATTTTTCGAAAAAAACTTTCAGTTTTTTTGGTATTATGTATTATTTTAATGGAGATGTACAATAAAAGAAGATAGAAATAATTTAAAGTTTAAAACATTATTACTTATTACATAGTTAATTTTGTTTTTATAATATATTAATATTACATTACACAATAGTATAACTGGAAATTTGCCAATGTTGAAAAAATAAAATAGTAAGTATACAGATATAACATTAAAAAAAGAAAGAACAAAAAGCGAATGCGTAAATAAATTCGATTTATAACGTAAAATTCATAAAAAGAAAATTAAAAAGTACCGATAATTCCACAAGACTGCAAAAACTCTGTATTAAATTTCAACACTGGCATATTATTTTATATCACATAATTTTTTTAAATATCTAACACTGAACAGGATAAGTATTAATTATTACCAAAAATATATACAAAAATGTAATGTTTTAAAATAAATTGATGAAGAAAGAAATTTTTAAATGCATATGCAAGTATATCAACTTTAATTGTTAAGTATATAATTAGTAACAATAATTTGTAGCAATATTTTTAATGTGATGGCTTAAATACAGAATAACATCATAACTTGAGCGATACCTTTAAAGTAAGATATATTAAGTGCTAATAATAATAGAACATAATGTATGTTGTATGTACCTACACATGGTGAATTTTTTTAATTTAAAAAAAAAAACGGTTTAACCTATTTATTGTGTATGTAAGTTCAACCAGTTTATGTTACTATAAGCATATTGAATTACGGTATTTATTAAAATAAGGGATGATTTATTCAATAACATTGAAACTTTTTTCATGCTTATGTTTGCAACATGACTTTCATATCTGCTTAAATTCTTACTTCCCTTGCACGTTTAAGAAATTCTAGCCACTTTTTTGACAATGCAATTAAATAAATATCCTCGATCGACGTTAGTATCGATTAAAATTGATAGCAATAATTGGTTTATTTTGAGAAATCTGTGATTGAGCATTGCTTATTTAAAAAGAAAAAACATTTAAATAACCAGATAATTAAAAGTAAAAACAGTATCTGACAGAAATGAATGGAATAACACGAGAAGCATTTTTATTTAAATACAAATATTAAATATCATTAAGATTGTCTATGTTGCAAGTTGCAAATATATACATTTATTTATCATGAGACTCATAAAGGACTCAAAATAGTTTCTTCTCGGTGGCAGACAATACAGTATTTTGCAATTTTTCAAACTAGAATAGGCAATAGAAATATAATATCTTAGGAGAAATATATGTATGTATATTGCTTTACATTACTATGCAATTATTTTTTACAATATTTAGATTACATATGCGTAAGTACCAATTATAATTTTTGGTACATCAATCTAATAATTTAAAGAAGAAAAATCTACTGCCACAATTAATTTTTAAACAATTACTTTTAATGTAAATGGCACATAGAAGAATATGAATACTCTGGATTTTTTTATTTTGTGATTTTTTTTTAACAATTATTAATAACAAGAATTTATTTGTCAAATTACAACATGAAATGGAAGAATATTTAAATATTAATTACAAATGTTATAACAAGGACCAGTTTAACAACATATTAGTCTTATCATCATTCATTAATTAAACAATTATAACTTATACAAATCGAATTTTTGTCCGCATAATTGATATGGCCATGATGGAAGGCGAAGTAAGTACACGTTTATTTTTCAATCTTTAACAATTATTATTTTATGTTGAACATAATATAACTAGTAAAACTAATATGCAGTTAACTTTTTTATTTTTTTGTAGATAAAAGATAAATTATGAGAAATGGAAAATGGAAAGACTTTTTTGTATTCAACATTGCAATTAAGATATGTGTACGCTATCAAAAGAGTGCAAATATGTGAATTTAACATTAAAATATTAACATGTTACGCATAAAATATGCAACATTTTACAGAAATATAAAATATTTTAAAAAGATTTTAAATACTTTGAATTAGATTAATAATTATAATAAACTACAGTAAACATTTATCAAGAAGTATTTTATCACTGTAGATTTCATAATAGGTAGACAGTAGACATCAGAAGTCAAAAAGTCATATACCTTGATGTATAAAATATACTAAATCAATGTAAAAAAGTTAAGTACCAAGTATTGGAAATAGTAGATGTATAATTTATTTAAACGTGTTGAACAAATTCTGGGTTTAAGAATGAAAATCCCATAAATTCAGTTTGATCTAGATTCATCATGAAAAGTTTATCAGTAGGAGTGAGATCTGTTTTTTCTGAAGTAAACTGCTTATCAAAGTTACTTACATCTTTGCGATGTTTCTGAAAAACAAAAAATAGATGGTATTTTTTCAAATTACAATATTTCTTACTATTTTTGGCTTAAAAGGTGGCTGGATTTCCCTGTTTTCAATTTTTTCCCAGTCTATTCTTCGGAAGAAAGCATGTCCTCGAACGTCTTCTTCTCCGCGTGCTCCGCATCCTAATCTTTTCACTGGGTTTTTGGTAAGCAACTAGAATATTTTTTTTTGAAAAATATTTAAAATTTACATATTCCTTTAGACTATTTTTAAGAAATTTCTCATCCAGACATTTTATTGTCCGTTTGTAATGGAATTATTGCCAAAATATACAAAAATGTAGTAATTTACTTACACCTTTGCAAACATCTTTTGCTTCTTTTGATAAACTTTTCGGATAACTAACGTTATGATCAGTAATAGCAGCAAAAAGTTCTTCCTCGTCCTCTCCATCAAATGGTGGTTGTCCGACTAACATTTCGTACAACAAAACTCCGTATGCCCACCAATCAACAGATTTGCCATATGGTTGATAAAGAATTATCTAAAATTATGAAAAAACATTCCTTTAAAAAACATAACTAAATACTTAGCTATTCTTTTTCTATTTTGGTTCGTTACTATGGCTAGTAAAATGCACTAACAGCGGTGCTGTAATATTCAGTACCGCACCGCTATCGGTGCGTAGAGGCGATTATTGTAATAAACAAGTGCTACTATCTTAAGACGATAGTAGCACAATACGTAGTAGTACAATATACTATATACTATTCTATTTAGGTAAGGCATCAGTTATCAAAAAAACGCAAGTACTTTTAATAAAATTTCCCAAATTTTTGATATTTGATTTAAATCCCATTTTTTAAAGTTCAAAAATGGAAATGGATAGAAAAAATATCATCAAAATCCTTTGATCGTTTTTCGAAAAAATAAAAAAATCGTCTTATACGAATCACCCTGTAAATTAACCTTTTTTCGGTTAAAATAATATTAAAAAAATATATGAAAATTTTAACGTTGTAACACAAATCCAAGGGACTTTTAATTTCTAGCTGTTTCGGAGAAATAATTTAATTTATAAGTGGTATTTTAAAATAGGTTATTTGTTGGTAATAAGAAATAACTCCTTTTTTATTAGCTATAAATTTTTAATTATCTCCCCAAAAATTCATAACTTTTCCATAAAAATGTTCGAGCAGCTACTCGTTTTAATAATCTTCATCCAGATAAAAATGTATCTGCAAGATATGTTTTAGATTTGTTCAATAAATTTCGTGAAACGGCTCCAGTAGGAAATAAAAAAAGAACTGGCGCCACCCCAAATGAAGTAGAAACGTTGACTGTAGTAGGCGAAACATATCTAAATCCGCAAACTTCCATAAGAAACTTATCTACATTGACAGGACTTCAAAGTACCAAGGTTTGGAGAATTTAAAAAGATTTAAAATATCGCCCGTATAAATTTTCTTGTCATCAAGAATTAAGTGAAGATGATTTTGATCGCCGAACAGAGTTTTGTGAAGTTATGTCTAATAGACTATCAACTATCAAATACTCCAAACCAATTACAAAACATCTGCTTTAGTGATGAAGCAACATTTAATTTGAGGGGTGAACTTAATAAACATAACTGTCGTTCTTGGAGTACAGAAAATCCACATTGGATGCGAGAAGAGCACTGTCAGTATCCAGAAAAATTAAAAGTTTGGCTTGGCATTTATGGGGACCTATGCCCAATATTTATTGATGGCAACTTAACAGGCAAAAAATATTTAGATATGCTGCAAAATATTATCGAACCTACAATAACACATGTCTTAGAAAATGATGATATGCTGGACGAAAATTTGATAATTTTTCAACAGGATGGTGCTCCGCCACATTATACGTTACCAGTTCGTCAATATTTAAACAGAACCTTTCCTAGTTGGATTGGCCATAGAGGTACTATTGAATGGCCAGCACGCTCGCCTGACCTCACACCGCTGGATTTTTTCGTTTAGGTCTATTTAAAAAATAAGATCTTCCAGAACCAACCTGATACTTTAGCAGACCTTCTCGTCAAACAATCATAAACGAATGTGGAAATATTACACCAGTAATGCTACAAAATGTTCGCGCAGAGTTTGAAGACCGCCTCTATTTCTGCTTGGAAAATTCTGGAAAACATTTCGAACATTTACTTTAATTATCTATTTAAAAATAAAATTATTTTATAACTAAAAAAAATTTTATTGTTAACTTTAAATTTGAGTATTATAATAGGTTTTTTCTTTTTTTTTCTTTAAAACCAATCGATCAATTTTAATTTAATTTATACCGTTGAATTCTAATTAAAAGCAGCTTTCAAATGATATATTACTCAACCCCTGTTGCCATTTAAGAAATTAGGGGGTTAACGCCCCCCGCTTAAGGGAGTGACGTGAGAGTGCTTAAATCGGTCTTATATTGCGTCCCCCTCAAAACAAAAAATCGGCGTGTTCGGTTAATTTTTTGAAAAAAATTTGGTTATGAAATAAACGACATTTGAAGTTTTCAATGAAACACCCTGTATGTAAAAGTCATCAGTAAATTAAATAATTTGGTAATCTCAATTCGCTGAAAGGTTTTCGCTACTGAGAGGTCAATTTTTAATGTATTTATTCATAAAAATAACCATTTAATCATCTTCCAGTAGTGAAAAGCTTTCAGTAATTTAAGTATATTGGATAGTTTAATTTACTGATCACTTTTACATGTAAATAACTAATAACTCCCTGGTAACACTACCGAACATTTTACTGAAAGGTGAATAAACATAGTCTATTTTGCTGCTAAATGTGATCTATAGGCAGATTCTGGTCAAAATTAAAGGCCTTTAATTAGACACATTTAGAAGAACATTTAGATCTACCAGACAAAAACGTGGGTCTTTCTTACCTGTTTCGGAAATTTCAAGTTTTTATTCTAACAGTGATTATTTGCCCTTAAACCATTTAGTTAATGATAGTGAGTCTGATAAACATGTAACAGTTAGTAGCAGAGGCAGAGTAAGAAAACTTACGGAAAGAGCTCGAGCTCTTATTAAGAAATGAGAGAAATTATATTTATATTATAATTTTTAATTATTAAGAAACCAGCATGAAGTATGTACAAAAATGAAAATTAAAAAATAGTAATTTGGTAGAAAAAATTAGACACAAATAATGTAACCATGGAAATTGTCCATTACAACCCATATAACAAATTTAAATTAAAGGCCTTTAAACTTAAATGATTTGACCAGAATCTGGGTATTAAACTATATTCGAACTTCATAAAAATACTATACATATATGTCAAATTAAACCTCATTTAAAATTAAATGTCTGTGGATAATGCTGGGGGTAAGGGTTCCAATTGATAAAATTAACATTTAAAAAAGTTATTTACAAGTTAGAAAATAGAGTTTTTCAATTTCTAAGGGAAATACCCTCTTATACCCAGATTCTGGTCAAATCATTTAAGTTTAAAGGCCTCTAAACTTAAATTTGTTATATGGGTTGTACTGGACAATTTCCATGGATACATTATTTGTTAAAGGCCTTTAATTTTTCGTAATTTTATTGTCATTAACTCTAGGCATATATAAGTTTTTCTTTCAATTTTGGAATGAAAGGGAAACCCATTCAGTTAAAAAAAAAACATCGTTTTTTAATATTTTTTTTATAAACTTAGAGGAAGTTTAGTTTTACGGTATAATAAAGTTGAATTTCTTAAAATTTTATGAAGGAAGCTACAGAATTTTTATTTTATAAATGTAAAATTTAGCACGTTTCCGTTTTTCTTACGTTTTCAGTACCTGCCACAATTCTTAAATAACAAAAACCATTTGTGACAACTATAAAAAAAGCATTCAGATATATGTACATATTTGTAAATTAAAAAATAGGTATGTACCTCTGGAGCAATATAATCAGGAGTTCCACAGAAAGTTTTAGTTGTTTTATCACCAGAAATCCCTTCTTTACACATTCCGAAATCAGCGATTTTAATATGACCATCCTGATCAAGAAGCACATTATCTAGTTTTAAATCCCTGTAAACAATCCCTCTAGTATGTAGGAAAAACAATCCAATGGCAATTTCAGCGGAGTAAAAGCTGTAAAAGAAAACATTTTGAAAATAATACTCCTAATAATTAATTACCATATTAAATTTGGGAAAATTACATACACTGCCACAGGCTCTTTAAACTTTCCACATTGTTGAATTTGAAACATAAGATCGCCACCATTAACATATTCCATTACAAAGTATAAGCGGTCCTTAAAATAATATTTTGGTAAATTAGGTTGTTTCTATATATGTAGATTTTTGTATTTTACCATTGTTTGAAAACAGGAATGTAATTGTACTAGGAATGGTGGTTTACTCGATAAAGCAAGAACTCGCTTCTCCACCATTGTACACTCCACATCGTCATCTTGAATGATTATATCCTTTTTGAGTATTTTTATAGCATAAAGTTCATCAGTTCCTTTTCTTTCCGCTAACATTACCTTTAAAAAATTAATAACAGCATTGTACAAGTTCACATAATTTGTCTTTACCTTCCCAAATGAACCTTTTCCGAGAACCATTAAAAAGTTAAAATCAGTAGCTCTTATCACGTCCTTTTTACCCATGTTGTGTGGAACATCTTTATCTGGGGCCAAAGATGGTTTTTTTGTGAGCGAAGTTTTCTATATAAAATAAATACAATAATAAAATATTAATTAAAATATACGTAACAAATAAATATTTTATAATTCTTATTTTGGGTTTTATAAAGCACTTAAAATCCAATATTATAAATTTTTTACAGTTTCCGCAATTACGATTAAATGTGATTGAATTTCAAAAAAATAAAATTGTCAATAGATTATTTACTAGGTAATAAAAATTGCGAAATGAAATTCCCTGAATCCACATTGGTTTTCATATATGTACGAAGAGATAAATTTTATTTCTAGCTTCCTTCATCGATTTGTGAAACTTGTTGAAGTTGATGTATAAAATTGCGAATAATCTAATCACAACTCAAACTCTCGACTTCTCGAACTTTACCCAAGCGCCACATTTTATAAAAATAGGGCTTGATACCTTTGGGATATCATGTGGAGAAGTCGTTAAGTAAAAGCCTGTTCAATTCAATAACAGCGCACTTCTGTTTTTAGTTTCTGATATCATTGAATAATATTTAACCAAAACATTTCGTGATTTAAATCCATAAAATGGTATTAGTTTCGCGCAAAAGAAAGATCCATTGAAATCGTTAACAATCTCCACTTCAGAATATCATAATTTGAAACCAATATTTGTAAACTTGAAACTTTGAGATTTTATTTTTTAAATTTTAATTCAAACGTTAGCCCAGGGTTACCACCTTTCCAGGTTTGACACGGAGATTACGGGTTTTGTATGTTCCGTGCTACAGATTTACCTTCTAAATCTCCGGGTAAACCAAAAAAAACCGAAAATTGTAAATTCACATCATGGTCAACGAAATATTTACTACGTTTACATGCAATATTGAAAGCGCTACGCTTACTTCTGATTGGAAGACTTATTTGGCAAACCAATCAAAATCGACTATGGCGTTTTTAATACGTTTTATAAAATGCATGTAAACATGGTAATTATATGCAATTAGCAACCCGCGACTCGTTTATGACAAAAACGGAGAGGAGACAACTGAAGTCAGTGTGGTGTTAATGATTTCGGTGTCGGTCTAAAGGTAAATTTTCCTCGAAGTGCTTCAGGGATTTCCGTGCCGCGTTGTTGTACCTCTGCTTCTCTTACGGATTTTTAATGAAGAAATATGTTGATAGTGTAACAGTGTAACTTGGTGAAATATACAAACCCATAAGTTAGTCATCCATTGCAATGATCATAAGACTATAGCAAAAATCGCTGGAGTCGCCTCGAGGAAAATGAGTACGTTCATATGCCCGGTTTATATTCAGGCCTTGTCTTTGCTCCTCGCGCAGGTCATAATACTTCTGTGGCAGCATCGAAGGTAATGACCAAGGTAGTGAGTGTTTAAATTCATCTTCATAACTCATAACTTACTTCGATTTCGCAATTGCAACTGAGAGAGATAGTAGCACGTAAACTGTATACAGTCACTCGCTCTAGCGCTCCCAGTCCTTTGACGTCAGCAAGAAAAACCTCAAGTTTGGGGAGCGTCGGGCAGCGCGAGCGGCAGCGGCATGAGAAGTGACCCGTTTGCATACTTGCGCTACCCACTTCCATGCTCACTTTCCTGCTCACTGCCAGGGAAATGGGCTGGGTGTAAACCAGGCAATATGTATATCAAACACGTGTTTATCATTTTTGTAATTCAAATGTACCAATCAGAAGGAGGATGTTCTAAAAAACTCTTAAAGAGCTCACAACACTTCTAAATTTCAAACCGAATGGTTGTAGAATGGAAAACGAATCTTGGCTTTTAAAGCAAGATAATACTACTGAGTTTTTATTAATATACTTATAGTCCATTTTAGTTTTCTTGAAATTATATCCAGTAAATAAATCTCAAAATTATGGAAACTTTTTTTTCTCCTGGTCAAGTTAAAACCCCAGGGTGGTAACTCTGCGTTAGCCAAATGATGGAAGCTTTACAAAGACAGGGATTCGAATACATGTATAGAAAAAGTGAACATTCGTTTTAAGACGGGTTTGTAATTCATAAAAACCTGCCCAAACAATTACAGGGTCGGGCTTATTACCCAGTTTGCCCTTTAAACAGGAGCATATTTTCGGTTCTCCAAAACATTATTTTCACCCATTTTCATGGAAATCTGAAAAAATTGTACAACCTTGAAATTAAAAAAAAAATACTTTTCCCTCAAACCCTTTTTTTTCTGCTCTTTTGCAACACTATTGGCAATTTTAACTACTAACAGATGACGCTGTTCGCCCTCTGGGCTGGGGCGAAATTATGAATTAAATTCTGTAGTACACTTTAAAAATGTTTGAATATACAGCAAACAGATTTACGTTAGATTCGTTGGATTTATGTGTTTTCGGTACAAGCCACTTTTTGATGCACCACACCGAAAAAATGATTCGCCACCGAAGCTAATTCCGGTTTTACCTACTAAGTGTCCGAAATTTAAACACCAAAATACACCAAATTTTAGTAATTTTCTGAAGAAGGTGCGAAACACATGAAAACACAAATTGGCGCCTATCAGATTACTACAGAATTTGACATCGTTATTTCCGCCTGCAGAAAGCCTCTAGAATTCTAAAACCGCGAATTGTTTTTGACTTGTATTGCTATTGCCACCAATCAAAGATTTAATCATCAGTGTACTGTACATTTTAATGAAGAGGGGGAATTTAGTGGGAATATAGTCCAAGCAGCAGACGATGAATAAAGGGGGTACTTGGAAAGTTCCGAAGTTATTGATATTTTGGCATGACGTTTGTATGGGTAGTCTATGGCATAGAATATGACTTTTTTTCAGTTTTGCTTATAACTTCTAAACTCTAAACCATGCATTTTTGGCGAAGTACTTCTATTTACAAAGTTAAAGAGAATTAAATATCCTTCAAATTTCACTGGTCGTAAGTACTTTTTGACCTAATAGTTACCGAGAACCGAGATACGGTGGTTGAGTGGTTCAAATATACAGGGTGGTGATAAAGTTTGGAACCAAGGTAATAACTTCCGTAAAAAAATTTTTTGTAAAAATCGCTCGGACAGGTCAATTTTTGTTTTAAAAATGCCATCTTTTGGAATGAAAAAAATATTTATGACGTCACTGATAACTTCACTATGACGTCATCATCAATTTTTTTAAATAGAAACCCCTACTTTTTTTACACATTTTTCAAAGATCTTTTTATCATATTAATGATCACATAAAAATATTTAAAAAAAATTCAACCATTTTTGAAAAAAAAAATAAATTTACTCAAAAAAAAAATTATTAATTCTCAATGAAAATATTACAAAAAAAAAGTAAATTTTTAATTTACAAGTAACAAATTTTAACGAAAATGTTCAAATTGTTCCCCATTGACCATTTGGCATTGTCCCATTCGAGTGTAGACACTCTGTTGCAATTCCGTCCTAATTCTAAGCTCCAATTCTTGTAAATTATTAGGTCTATTGAAATAAACTTTTGATTTTAAATGTCCCCACAAAAAAATCTAAGGGCGTTAGGTCGGGAGATCGGGGAGGCCACTCAATTGGTCCCCTCCGACCTATCCATTTGTTGGGAAACGTGGTGTTAAGGAATTCTCGCACCGCCCTGCCAAAGTGTGGAGAAGCCCCATCTTGTTGAAACCAAATGTTTTGGTTAGGAATGTTGTGATTTTCATAATTGGGGAAAATACGGAGTAAAACTGGTAGCAAATCTGTCCGCAAAAAATTCAAGTATCTTTCGGCAGTAAGGTTTTCATTAAAAAAGTAAGGTCCTATAAAACGTCTGCCAATCATTCCCACCCATACATTTAACTTTCCCTGTCTTTGACTATGGGATTCTACGGCCCAATGAGGATTTTCCTGTGACCAATACCTACAATTATGTCGATTCACTGATCCATTCAATTGAAAGGTAGCTTCATCGGAGAAAATTATACTACTTAAAAAATTTGGATTTTGATCACATCGCGCCATCATTTCTTCACAAAATTGCAGTCGGCGATCGGGATCATCTTCATTTAACTCTTGTATGAGTTTTATTTTGTATGGGTGATACTTTTCCTTTTTTAATAATTTTGCGACATAGGAATGATCCACATTATTATTTCTTGAAATATCTCTTGTTGAAATATTGGGATTTTCTTCAATCGCAAGTAATAAATTTAATTTGGTTTCTTCATTCACTTGAGGCCGTACTTGTCGAGGCAAATCTCCTACAGATCCTGTTTCTGCAAATTTGGTAACTAACTTACTTACTGTAGATCTTGAGATTTGCGGTCTATTTGGATATTGCTCATTAAACAAAGCACAAGCTTCCCCATGGGTTCTTTTTCTATCGCCGTATCCTACCATAATTAAAATTTCGATTCTTTCGCGTTCGCTTAAACGAGGCATTTTTAATTTCGCAAAACTTAATAATTGTTGATTATTATTAAACAAACGAAGTAAGCTATTCAAGCATTGGTAAATGGATTTAAAATTTTATTTGCCATACAAAATAACGTCAACTAAAGCACTTTTATAAAGGCAATTTTTATTTCAATAAATTTTGAATATCAAAAGCTTTTTCAAATTTATAATAAATTACAATTTTATTTAAAGTTTATTATTACTCAAACATTTTATTTTAATTACCTTTTTCATTAAAAGTTATTTAAAATTAGTTTTAAGAAAATTCCAATTGTGTAAAGAAGAACAATTCGAATATTTTCAATAATAATTTGTTATTTTTAAACTAAAAATTAGTTTAATTTATTTTTCTTGCCATATTTTCATTGAATTAATAATTTTTTTTTTGAGTAAATTTATTTTTTTTTTCAAAAATGGTTGAAATTTTTTTAAATATTTTTATGTGATCATTAATATGATAAAAAGGTCTATGAAAAATGTGTAAAAAAAGTAGGGGTTTCCATTTAAAAAAATTGATGATGAGGTCATAGTGAAGTTATCAGTGACGTCATGAATATTTTTTTCATTCCAAAAGATGGCATTTTTAAAACAAAAATTGACCTGTCCGAGCGATTTTTACAAAAAAAATTTTTACGGAAGTTATGACCTTGGTTCCAAACTTTATCACCACCCTGTATATTGTATAACAAATTTCTAAAATTATCACAAATAAGTAATACGTGGGCAGAGCCTTGCTTACGCTGGTCTTGGAGTTAAAAGAAGAAGAGTTGACTGCACTGGATACAGGTAAGAGCACAAATCGCGTGAGCATAATATTATGTAAATAGTAAATAGTGGTATGATTGGTTACAGTAAGTGCTTTTTTACATCTGACATCACCTCTCATACTAATTCCATTTAATATACCCGGATCATTGTTAGTGGATCACTTACGACTTCAAGCAGAATTGTCAAAATCACATACCACACTACTTACCACTGCCATGCGATTTCTTCTTACCAATCCAAGATATATTCTGAGGATTTGCATCCTGTGAAAGTTAAATTCTCGTAAGTGCTGAAGGAAAAATTAACATTAGTAATAAGGGAAGTCCTCAGATACACGTGGTGTTCAGTTGTCTCTTTGCTCATTGACACTTTGAAGGCATATTATACCCACAATCCATCGAAATAGCACACAATCACCGACACCACGAGTCAGCCAGCCATTACTCCTCATGGCACCCATGAGAACCTGCTCTATGGTCATGTCTGACCAGATGTCAGTTTTGCAAATACTAAAGTAGCCGTTAGTGGTGAACTTTTCAAATTCTCGAGAATTCATTATATCTTTTTAGTTCAGTATCCTGGTAGCACGAGTCTACACTCTAGTTTAAATGCCCAGCTGCATGAAAGTAGGGGATCATTTCTCTGATTGAGTCGAGGTGAAGGTTCCAGCTACCCGTACGTTCAACACTGATGAACTTTTTCATTAGGATACACAGGCGGAAGTATTGGATCGACAGCGCAGCAGTTGACCCTCTATATTCAATTTCCTTCAGCACTTTCGAGAATTTAACTTTTACAGGATGCAATGCCGAATGCTGAATCTATCTTCAATCAACTCTTCTTCTTTTAAGCCCAGTAGTTCAATTACCAGACCACCCACAACAGCGTAAGCAAGGCTATGCCCACGTATTTATCATTTTTAAATTGGTGAGTCTTTGGTCTACACAAGCCTTCATGGGGCTTGGTAGATGGCTCTCCAATTTCTACTAACTCGAATGCTCGATTCATGCTTATGCGTCAGAGCTAAAGGTGTAGGAATCAACAATTCAAGCAAGCAGTATGTGATGCTGGTGAGTGCTAATAAGCCCGAAACGCAGCATCCATCACTCTGGAGCATGTTATTAATTGCTTGGTGCAGCTTCACTAATAATTAAGGCAGATCTAAGGAATTCTCTTTCCAATTCGTATATTTATTGTACCTACTTATTTTTGATACTTTAGACCAGTGCATTTAATGGAAATTTAATGCTCTTCAACTTTGTAAATAGATGTATTTCGCTAAAAACGCATAGTTTAGAAGTTATAAGCCACAAACTGAAAAAGTCTGAAAATGTTCAGGTTTTTCGGCTACCCCAAGTCAGCACAGGGTCCTAGAGGTCGAAAATGTCAGATTTTACTCCACGGGCTACCCACAAACGACATGACAAAATATTCAAAACATTAATAATTTCGGAATAGTTTCCAGTTAAAAAGTGCATGCCGGTTGGACTAAAATCCATCACCTAAAAAACTGCCCTTCTAAGCTAGCATTTCAACGTTTTAGCTTATTTTGAGATAAACTCAATTCTGTATTTTAAACTGGGATAATTTTGGCCTTTGAGGGTAACTTTGGCCCAAAATTTGGAAATACATAGTTTGATCTACTGTTAATTTAACACATAATACAAACTGGTAACTAACAGATTTCCAAGATTTTGGCCAAAGTCACCCAATGGTCACATTACCAATTTTAATTAAATCGCATTGAATAAAAAGTTAACAGAAAAATAGTTTTTTCTTTATCGAATGATTTATTATATTTATTATAATATAATACAATTTAAATTTTAAATATCAATATTTTTAATTTAGTTTTATCCAATTTGTTCCGAATATTAAATGACACTAAACTTTTTTAGGAGCGGTAGTTTTTTATAAAAAGTTTTATGGGTCGTGAATTGATCCTTTGGGTGGTTGTAACTTTTTATGGAGCATCTAGCAAAAACACTCTGAACCGTATTGATTTTGAGACGAAGGTGTGTGTTTAATGTTTCATTTTTTTCCTACTTCACTCTACATCTTTCAATAACAAAAAATAAATCATTAATCATTTAAATTGGAATACTCCAATAAATTACAATAAAATAAAAATATAATGTAGAATTGTAATTAAATTATGGATTGGCAACAAAAAGAATTAAAATTTATGTTTATTTGTTTTTGTGATTACTTTTATTGGAGCTAAAAAATGTTGAAATACGACCAAAAAGGTCTCATATTTTATTTGAAATCCAACATTTAAATATAAATAATATATTTTTAAATTATTTTATTATAGTAATAACTTCTATTTTGAATTTTATAAATATATGTTTTGTAAAAATAGAACGGATATTAAACATTCATCATCATTTTTATCTTGCAATTACTTTTTATTTTTATAGTTTTGTTCATTCGTAACTCGTAGCTTGCAGATTGAAATTTAAAAAGCGCAATACGTTATGTCTTTCGATATTTTTATAATAATTACAGCATAAAAATAATTAGAAAAGTTTATCTTTACTTAAAACATTTTCATACCCTCATTGCAGATTTAATTTGGGCCATATCTACGCCTTCCTCTGGCACTGGCACATTGTAAAAGTCACCCTCTTCCTGCGTTAATAACTTAAACCATCCATCAGCAGGAGATTTAATAAGTTCAGAAATTCCAAACGATAAGGACCCCATAAAGTCGTTTCTTGATGTCCTGTCCCAATCCCAAACTTCAATTAAAAGCCGCCTGTCCTTATCCTCTGCTTTAAGGTCACTACAAAAAAGTTATGAAGTAAATAAATTTAAAAGAGCGAAAAAGCTTACAAGGTAAGAGTTTCATTCCACACAGGATTTAGTGATGAGCGTATAGTTTTTGTTTTCTTCTTTACATTATCTGCATCGGGTATTAGTTTAATCTTAACGTATGGATCACTAGAACCATTCGGGTCCATAGGAATTAAGTTTCTTCCTTGGCAAACTATAATAAACAAAATATTAATCTTTTTTATATAAAGACATTTTTAAAATCTAGATTGTAAAATAATTGTTTACATTTCTTTTTAAATTGTCACAACCAGAGCAAATTTCATTGTCAATAAAGCCCAAAAAAGTAGGAGTCTATTTCTTTTAGGTTTGGAGCTACAGCATTTGGAATTTACGTCACCGATTTTTAGCGAAAGTCAGTACACAGCTAATAGTTAATTATCTAATGTGTCATATGTCTAGAGATTAAAACAATATCTCTAGATCTGGTAATAACATTTATGTAGAAATTGTTGAAAGAATGTTGAAGAAAAAAAATGTTTTTTCAGTTTTTTTCTTCAAGGTAAGACCAATAAAGGTTGAGTTTTTTTAAGTTTTCTGAAAATTCTCCCTATTCCCAACAAATCTAAAGAAACCGTATTAGAACAAATTTTTCGGGATCCTACCATCAGCATTCGACGTATTTCCGTAAGGCTGGGAATTACCTCGGTTTGGCGGATTCTCCATAGGGAAGGATTGCATGCCGCATCCCAATCATTTTCGTTCAGTATAGGATCTACATGAACCGGGTATTCTTAGCCTTTCTGTCTTCTGTACATTAATACTGAGGAAGATGCGATTTCTTAAAAAATGTAATGTGGACTGACGAAGCGAATTTCGCCCATAAGAATATTACACATGGAGCAAAGAAAGATCAACAGAATCAGCACTAAACGCTCTAGTGTGCAAAAATGACAGATCACTGTAAGAGAAAGCATACACATTTGGTGCTTTTATAGACATCGACAGACCAACGTTCGAAAATATAAATACTGCACTCGAGGAACATGGGCTTCTTTCTCCCATTAAGGGGGTAATAACACACATGCTCAAATGTAGAGCACTAACAATAAGTGTGGGAGACTGTAAGCAGAGGGCGCTTTCGAGGTGGAGTACCACTCCGCTAATATATTAGTTTCTTTCTCCGAAGACTCAATGACGCTGGTTTCTACACAATCGCATATGTAGATGACATTGCATTAATGCTTAATGCTCACAGGGAGTTACACAGAAGTCCTTTGCGAGTTAATGCGGAGGCTTTAAATAATCTCGATGGTTCGTGCAAGTGCAAAGAACACAATCTGCCAGTTAGTTGGACTAAGACATTCCATTCACAAAAAAGAAGAAAAGGTAAAATTTCTAGGGGGCACTGCGGTTCCTGGGGTGGGTCTTGATCCCCAAGCCACCCCCTAGTTACGCCTATGAATCACATTCGATAGGAAGCTTAGTTGAGCTTTCCATTTAAAGAGCAAAACAGATAAAGCATGCATGGCGTTTTGGAAATTCCGTCATATCGTGGGCTGATCCTGGGGACTATCTCCGAAGATCACCCAATGGCTCTACACGGCAGTCATTAGACCAATAATATGGTAGGTGGCTAAGGATAGAGCAAAAACACAACTGGCACACATTACTCACGTCCAGAGACTACCTTGTCTCGCAGTAACCGGAGCCCTGGAAACAACCCTTACCACAGTTTTATGCCTACCTCCCTTAGACATCTATGAGGAAAAGATGGTACTAATACGCTCCCTTCTAAGACTGGGAAGGAAAACTCTTGAGTGCAAGTTTCGAAGGGAATAGAGCCACTCCTCGGGATAGACTACAAACCGGTAAAGTATATCTTTACCAGGAACTATCGCATTGAATACATATATGAAGAAAACAGGAAACCAGATCTGGGATAGGAGTCTTCTCACCTGAATTAGATCTACAAGATTGTATCCACTCGGCGACCATATCACAGTTCTGTAAACAGAATTGGCTGGTCTACCTCACGGGGCCAGAGAAGCTGCGGATTCGCTTGTGAACATACAGCATGGCAACATTGCTAGCCTAAAGATGGGTTTTGGTAGCGAGCATAGATGCAGCGATGTAAATTCTGTCGACAACGACAGAAAACGTCGAGTGGAATACTTTGCTTAGAAACTCAGCAACTTAACTGACACGTTGCTAAGCAAAGTATTTCGCATGGCGTTTTCGGCCGAGGACGACGTAAAATTTCCGTCGCTGGCGAAACGTACCTTTAGGGAGACAAAAAGTCACCTCCTGGCTGGTAACAGAATGCTATCAAATTCTCGAGACCCTAGCGATAAACAACAAAGTAGAAATCATGTGGATTAAAGGACACACAGTAAACCAAGGCAACGAGAAGGCGGACGACCTAGCCCGAAGGAGTGCCACCCAGCAATTACTCCACATTGATGCCTTGATAAAATAGCACTCACTGCGACGACATGCCAGCAGACGGTTATAAAAAGCTGCAGATAGAGTAAGATGCTCACATGAGCACCTACCCTGAAAACAAGGAACAAATGCCTTCACCTAACGAGGGATAAACTCAGAAAACTCATAGGAATATGGACCGGGCACTGCCACACCTTCATCAGCTCCAGATTCAGGAGCACTAAAAATCCACACAACATCCGATCTGCTGGATTTCAAAGAGTTCTCAGTGAACTTTTGGGACGCCAACTTATTGGTCTAATTGAGCTACCAGAAATGTTAAACGTTCCAAGATTTCTACAGTTCCTGCAAAATGAGTTTCGTGGACGAACTGATACTCGCTACTAGACGGAGGATGTCGCACAATTGCATATCCACCAGGCAGGGCCGGCGCTAGGGTTTGCGAGGCCGTGTGCGAAAATAAAAGTGAAAATAGCGAGAAAAACTTTATTTTTACTACTTTTCACCGATGAATGTCTAAATTTTCGAGTGACGTACGAAAATTGACAAGTGGTTTCGAGAGCATCCGATAAAATATAAATAGTGCCCCAAATAGGCCAGTTAAATAAGCTCAAAAACATGATCTACTTCGAAAAAATTATAGGAAAGCTGGAAATCGTTTTAATCACTTTACTTTTCATAAAAAAAGAACATATTGAGTTTGCAACACTTTTCGTGCAATGCTCTATGTGCTGTGTAGAAAAAACCAAGAAAATTTCGGTAATTTTGCAGTTTTTTTTAAATACAGCCAAAATTATGCGTCTGGAGGAAAATACTATTCTTTCCAATTTTAAAAATCGTTAAATTCTGCGTCGATTGAGTACCCAACTTTTGAATTTAAGCCTCAAGAAGTTAGGGAAAACTAGAGTCAAAAATTGCCCCCTTGGAGAAACAAAAATTGTCTTTCGGATATACCGAAATTTTGCACCGGATAACTTTCTAATGAATGTAACAACTTAAAAATGGCTATAATATAAGTTTAATAGCGTTAAATTCTGCATTGATTGAGTGCCTAACTTTTAAATTTAAACCTCAAGATGTTGGAGAAAACTAGAGTAAAAAATTGTCTATGTAAATTTTTTATTCTGTTTATACTGATTAATTTTTGAATAGCTTTTCCAAAGGAAATAGTCCAAAAGGAGTAATGCACTGGATCCCACCCATCGCATGAAAGTATTCAAACCATCAATCGTGTCTATGTTCACATCGGCATTATCAAACACAAATTAATGAAAACTGTTTCTTGGTACATCTGACGTAGGCTGTTGCAAGATAATTCGAAATTTTTTACATTCATATATGAGCTGCAAAATCCTAGGCGCTGATAGAACATCCAGCAAATCTCGCGAATCACGTTTTCTATGCAGAAATGCTACAAGTCCAATCTGCAGAGGAGACATGAATGATCTTGGCCTTGTTGCAGCGATAATTTCGTGAGCGATTGCTTTGACACGTACAGTATATTTGGCTTCTACTCATTTGTCCACGTTTTTATTCCTTCAGGATCTTGGGACGTTTATTATTTGCAGTTTGCAGAAGCAGAAGCAGAAAAAGAGATTCAGGAATATCGTCATCAATGTAATCCAAGAAACCAACGGGTTTAGGATAATTTTTGAGATCGTATGCTTTCGATCGAATTTCAGCTCTTACGTAGTCTGCACAAGCTTGAGTCACGCGAAGACCTTCTTCTTGTTTGTTCGGTTTCCTTGAGGCGTACCAGTTGTCTGACAGTATTGAGTACCCAGTATTTTTGAAACATACTATTGTACTTTTATGTTTATTTCCTGCTGAAATCTTGGGTATATTTATATTATCGTCATATTTCTCGAAAAGTCTTTTTTTGATTGTTCCTATCGGCGGAACGTACTGCGAATAGCCTTGAAGGATTTCAGTCAGGTTAAACTGGCATTCATCTTCCTCCATGTAGCCGATTATATAATCGATTGCAGCTATAACATCATCATCCAGGTCCAGGGGACCTCTTCTGCAACTGCCAGAAGCGAGAGGTTTGAAGAATCGTTTTCCACATGCCTCATGATGACTAACTTATTGACCCCATGCATCACCTCTGTTTGCAGCAACTTCCAGAAGATTGTTTTTGAATCTCAGAGTCATCACGCGACGTACGCTATCGTGCAAATCTTTATTCTTTTTCAGATTTTTTTTATTCAAAATCAGATGCTGCATCTTCACCACTAAGCACACAATTCTTCTTAAAATCGAACTCGGTTGAAGATCGTCTAGTTCTCTTACTGGGAACTTCTCCGGAAATTACAGCATTGATGTTTGATTCTTTGTTGTATGCTTTTCTACACTTTTCGTGAACAACAACTGTTGAGAGACATTGTAAATGCCTGTACTTGTCATTAGAAAGTTATCCCGTGCTAAACATCGGTATATACGAAAGAAATTTTTTGTTTCTCCAAGGGGGCAATTTTTGACTCTAGTTTTCTCCAACATCTTGATGCTTAAATTTAAAAGTTGGGTGCTCAGTTAAAATTGTAAAGATTAGTATTTTCCTCCAGATGCATAATTTTGGCTCTATTTTGAAAATACTGCAAAATGGCCGAAAATTTCTTGGTTTTTTCTACACAGCACATAGAGCATTGCACGAAAATTGGGGCAAACTCAATATGTTCTCTTTTTTATGAAAAATAAAGTGATTAATACGATTTCCAGCTTTCCTCTAATTTTTTCGAAGTAGAATGCTAATTTGACTGGCCTAAAGCGTTTCATATGTGATTCGGATCTCTCAATCTTCTATTCTCTTGGCTGTAGATTTTTGAGTCTCGCACGTGTTTTACGCGTTCGCGTCTATACCCCGCGCGAGGCCCTTTGGACCGCGAGGCCATGTGCGCTTGCACATGCTGCACATGTCTAACGCCGGCCCTGCCACCAGGGAAGAACTTCTGAGGTGGAAGTGTGTAACGCCTAACGTACGGAGAACGGTGGACTATTTACTACCTACTATGGTTACAATTTTTGTCTCGTTTCCACATTATGAACGTTTCTATGTGTAAGAGAGTAAGAGAGAGACATAAAATATCTAACGAGTCAACTTTCAACCAAAATAAACATCAAAGATCAACTCCTTACGGTTACAGACTTACACTTCTGGAACGAATTCGTATTGTTAGAATTTACCGATCTTAACAAACTGTGCTCAGGACACTTTGTATAGATTTTAGTAAATGAATATCTTATCTTGGAGAAGATTTCCAATTGAAAGAGGACGGTTTTAGCTATTTATTAATAAGTGTTTTAATCTTTAGACATATTGCATGAATTAGTATTAGTGATGGCGACCTGAAATTCAAAATGATGTAGCTCCAAAACTAAAAGAGACAGACCCCTTCTTGTTCGTTTTTTTGTGGATGAAATTTTATGAACCATGTACACCCTGTGTATAATGTACATTAATATTAATTACATTGTTTTATTATTATTAAATGTTGTGAAGAAGGTAATTAATGTGAAATTTAGTTTCCTCACCTTCTACACTTAATTTGTTTCCCGAACAAGTAATTTTCAGTTGGATGCGTCCTCTTCGCTCCGTGTGATCACATCCGCAGAGATTAGGAACAGTTTCTTCGCATCTCTTGTGTACATTCATATCGCAGGCTACACAAATCCATCATTATTTCATTAAGAGTAATTCCTCCTCATAAGGGGTAGAAGGAGAAAGCCATGGAAATATCTACAGAACATGCTTCAATTTCTACTAAAGGTTTGAATATTACTAATTATATAAAAAATAAAATTTTATAAGTTCTGCTTAGGTTTGATTTTATAAAAATGTTTTTAAAATGGATTTTTGTATTAACACCAAATTGAATATAAGGAAAAGGAAGTCGATAAAGTGGTATATTTTGTGTTTCTAAAGTTATTTCATTTGGAATCAAAGGTAAATTATTATTAGGTCATGTCAATTAGCAAGAATCCTTAGTATTAATATTTTTAAACAATGACCGGTAATTAACTTTAGTAATTAATTATCAAAGAAAGTTTTCATTGCGATGATTGCACGTTAAATTATTAAATAAAATGAAAATTCATAAAACGTAATGCTTTTAGTATTTTAGTTCCTTGGAACAAATTTAACAGTGTATTCCCTAGTCGGTCAATGATAAATTATGCAAGCAATAATTTTAACGAGTAATCTTCTCGTTGCATAAAATCTCATCAAAGTCAATTCCCAGTATGGCAGTATTTTAATTTATTTTGATAAACTAATCCACTAATAAATGATAATTACGCTTTTTATCAATAATTCAAAGCTGCATTTATGTAAAATTTGATGAGAGACTTTAAAGCGTAATGCATTTATATAGTATAACTTGGGAGTACTTATTTAAAATTGCATTTACATGCATATAGATGATAAATTTGCTGAAGATTTTACGGCAGGAATGGGGAGAAAACGCCCTTTGATTTAATAATATAGTAAGGAGTAAAAGGATTTACCGGGGTATGGTTGGAAACTATAACGCCCGCATTCGCCATTCACAAAGGAGAAAAGCGGATCAAAGTAAGAACCGGGAATCCATTGCAAATAGCTGGTTATTGCTAATAAATAAAAAAATCGAACAAATTTAATAAAATTAAAGTGGGTTATTCTGAAAGGATGTAAAACTGACGTACTAAAAAATTAAAATTAAAATATATTAGCGTGTGCTTGGTCGAAGTAATGGGGTTAAATTTTCCTTTGAAATATGCAGGTATATTTTTCTTGAGTTTTAAAACTAATTTATCCAGCGGAATAATTTCTTATTTAATAAATTGTTTCTTCTGTCTTTCACCAAATTCAAACATAGAGACTTTTTTGATCTAATTGGTAGAAATAGTTGTCCGGAGAGAAAAGAGAGGTTTTATTAAATTTGATTGATAATGTTTTAATAAATTAATAAAAAAACTCACTGTATTTAAAAAATATTATAAACATTAGTTGACGAAAACGTTCTGGCTCATTTCATATTTTTTAAATACAGTTAGTTTTTTTTATTTTAAAGCTTAATATTAATTAATTTATTTTTAGATGGATTGAACACACATTAATTAAATGCTTTAATAATCTTTATTATGATATCAGTATTTTTTAATCAAGTTGGACACTTAAATGATCCGGGAAACAAAGCGATCATGCCCAGATACTATTTGGTACACCTTTATCAAAAAAAGTTCGATGTAAACCTCGCTGTATGTGGGCGAAGATTATTATTTAAAAAATTCGATTTTCAGTTTTTAGTTGATGTACATATGGAAGAAACTTATTTATACCCAGATTCTGGTCAAATTATTTAAGTTTAAATTTAAATTTGTTATATGGGTTGTAATGGACAATTTCCATGATTACATTATTTCCTTTTAATTAAAGACCTTTAATTTTGACCAGTATCTGCCTATAAAACTTAACGTTTTTCCAGAATTAGGATTTTACAAAAAATAGCAAATAACACTTTGTTTCAATCGCAGTTTAATTTTAACCTGTAATGTTATGGAAACTAGAGGTAAGATGGTGTGATCCATATGACCTCTTATCTGATTAAATACTTAGCACTAAAATAATAGTTTCCTACAACTACAATGCGAAGGGTGCTTCGTGCCTCTGGGTTTTGATTCTGGGGTGTTATTGGCCTTCTGTTACATCACACAGCGATGTATTAGCCACGATTAACTATTAAAATTATTTGCGATTTCGTAGAATGAATGAACCTTCCTGTTGGCTTAAAATTGAGGAAAATTTGATTATACACGGTGGAGCATAGAAAATTATTGGTAGGTAGAAGAGCATTTATAAATTCATAGTAATAGCAATAATAATCGTGTAAGAAAAATGAAATCTGTCATATGATGTTCGTTTTCGTTGACGCAATGTTGAAAACGTTTGTAAAATTAGGTCTCTACTCTTTCCAGTACGTTGACAGATCCCTTCCTTCTATCCATCTAATTTTTAGGGTTTGTCCTCGAACACACATGACTTGAGGTACCTCTATAAAAATTGCTTGCAGACAAGTAAATTAACTGAGGGGCCATAAGATGCAGCTGCAGATGCCATAAGCGAAAATGGGGATATTATTTGGTGGGCTAGCAACCAAAAGGCACTAAGTCAAAAAAATTTGAATTTGAAAGCTTCATAGCATTCGAAAAAGTAGTTCTAAAGTACTCTTACAGTGCCGTCTTATCAGTTAACTGGTCACTAGTCCCCACATGTTACGTATAAAACGATTTTTTCGAAAAACGATCAATATAATGATATTATTTGTACCGTTTTTATTTGGATAACCGCTTCTTTTTTGTTTCTCTCTGGCCATCGTTTATATTCAGAAATTTTTATTTTTTTAACCTAACTCAAAATCGGGATTTCGAACTAAAAATTATTCGCCCCAAAATTTGCAAAAAGAAGTAATTTCCAATAATAAAGGGTTTTTGAAACAGAAATTACGAATTTCTTGTAAATATCGTGTATTTTTATTTTAGAAAGAAAAGAATTTTCTGGAATTTAAAGTGAAGAGCTTTTGTTTTTTTTATATGAATTTTAATTTTGGAGAAATCGTGGATTTTTGAAATATGCATTTTTTTTTAAATTTGTGAAACTCTTACTCACTTTAAAAACGTCTACATTTTACTTATCAATGTTATTTTTTCCTAAATTTCAAGAAAACTAATTAATGAATAGCTTTTTCATTTTTGGAACATCCTAGATCCTTAATAAAATTCACAAAATGCAATACGTTTGAGGATAATTTTAAACTAGAAAAAATGATCTATTTTTAGAAATTTACGACATTAGATTCGGGTAGAGTAGATTTTAATGGGGGAGTAAAGTTAATTCGATACAAAAAAGCATATTTTCGATAATTTTTTTTTGACGACAGTTAATATACAGGGTGTCCCTAAAAGGTCTGTACAAAACAATACCACATACTCCTGAGACCAAAATAAGACGATTTAACCAAACTTATCTCTATCCAAAAGTGCTTCGTTAAGGGGGGACATCACAGTAAAATTTTGAAAAAATCGAAATTTTTCTTTTTCGCATAAAAGGGGCAAAAGCGAGGAGGATATAGATTTAGAAGGCCAGTTGTATGGTGCAGGCATCGCAGATTAGAGGTATATAAAAATATTATATGATTTTACAGTACTTTAAACGCGTTTTTCTCGAAACCACTTTTTTTAACTGGCTGGAAACATAACTCGGGCAAATCTTCACCGATCGATCTGAAATTTCGATAGTATATACCAAAAACGTTTCTCTATGGAGCCACGTAGGATTTTTTTTTATATTAATTGTTTTTTTTTTAAGAACAATTTTATGACGTTTTTTTGGGTTGAATTTTCAACTATTTTTTTTTAAACGTGCACCATTTTGACAAAAATCAACATATCGAAATAATCCTACGTGGCTACATAGCTGTTGATATGTAGAAACTAAAAAACTTTGATTTTTTGTTAAGTCAAAAATTACGGAGTCGAGGTTACCGCCCATGGACCTCCTTCCAAAATTAGGCGTCTCCGGACAAGTGCTACACAGTCGTCATTTTGGTCGAAAAAAATTGGAAAAAATATGTTTTATAGTTTTTTAATAATATTATCAAACGTACTTGACCGATTTCCGATTGATCTTTTCATTAAGACAAAAAAAATTCCCGAAAATATAAATCCTTTACCGCGCTCTACTGTGATGTCCCCCCTTAAAGTTTTTAAAACTATTTTGTATTTTTTAAATTACTAAAAATTGGTTTATACGATCATAACATAATTTGGTATGTGGGTATGTAATGGAAAAAAGTATTTCTAGACAATTCGTTTTTACTTTTTCGCGTTATGTAAATGGTCAAAATAGGTCATCGACATGCAAAATTTCTTATAACTTTTTAATGGCCGAATAAAAATTCATAAAACTTTACTTGTAGCTAAACAGTGTAATTATAAACTTTTTTTGTCTCCTACAAAAGTTTTCTGTCTCCTTTATTTTAAGCAGAAAAAAATTATTTCCATGTGGTACATAACCTAACTTTGAAAAAATATTTAAATTTTTCGTTAAAAGGTCTGTACAAATTAAAACAGTATATTCCTGAGAACAAAATGGAACAATTTAACCAGTTTTATCTTTATCCAAAAGTGCTTCCTTAAGCCTCTATTGACCATGAAATTTAATTAAAAAGATAAGATTTTTTAAGGTCGCTAGACACTTAACGAAACACTTTTCGATTAAAATAAGTTTGGATAAATCATTTTATTTTGGTCTCAAGAATATGTGGTGTTACTTTGTACAGACCTTTTGGCGAAAAAATTAAATAATTTTCTAAAGTTACGTTATGCACCAAATGGAAATATTTTTTTCTGCCTAAACTAAAGGAGAAAATTGTATAGGAGACAAAAATAGTTTATAATTGCACTGTTTAGCTACAAGTAAAGTTTTATGAATTTTTATTCAGCCATTAAAAACTTACAAGAAAATTTGCATGCCGATGACATATTTTTGACCACTTACATAACGTGAAAGAGTAAAAACAAATTGTCTATAAATACCTATTTTCATTACATAGTCACATACCAAATTTTGTTATGATCGTATGAACCAATTTTTAGTAATTTAAAAAACAACAAAATAGTTTTAAGAACTTTAATGGTCTGTAGCGCCTTAACGAAGAACTTTTGGATAGAGATAAGTTTGGTTAAATCAGGGTGATGATAAAGTTTGGAACATAATTCATAACTCCCGTATTCAATTGTTTTGAGAAAATCGCTTGGACAGGTCAATTTTAGTTTTTAAAATGCCATCTCCTGGTATAAATAATATATTATGACGTCACTGGTGCTTTAGCAATGACGTATTCAGAGTTTTTTTAAATGGAAGCCCCCACTTTTTTACTCGTTTTTGATAGACATTCATGTCACTTAAACGATGATATAAAAAACAATAAAAAAAATTTTTAATTCAAAAAAAGGAAATTTTTATTTTAACGAAAAAGGTTTTATAAAAATAAATCAAAATGAATTTGAAGTTACTAATAATAACAAAAGAAAGTAGTTGTTTAAATATTGCGCATTCTAATGCGAATGTAAAATGTTAATTGTATTTAAAAGAATTTAATAAATAGTCTTGAAAAACTAATTTTTTGATTTCATTTAAATATAAGGAAATTTACCAAAAATAAAATTTTAAATTTACCATTTAATGAAATCAGCCAAAATAAATCTTATACAACATTCAACTTTTTCAAATTTAATAGTACAAATTAATTTTAAATTTACATTAAAAAATTTTTAAACGATAATTTATTTTCAAATGCAATCATTTTTTTATATCATCGTTTAAGTGACTTGAATGTTTATCAAAAACGAGTGAAAAAAGTGGGAGTTTCCATTTAAAAAATCGATGATGACGTCATTGCTAAATCACCAGTGACGTCATTAATATTTTTATTATAGCAATAGATGGCATTTTAAAAACTTAAATTGACCTGTCCGAGCGATTTTCTCAAAAAAATTAAATATGGCAGTAATGAATTATGTTCCAAACTTTATCATCACCCTGTGTATTAACTGTGTCGTCAAGAAAATACCCTTTTTTGTATCGAATTAACTTACTCCCCCCTTAAATAAGTGTTATATTCAAATCAAACAAGAAATAGTACATTTGTTGGCCGGGCCCTTTTTGAAAGCGGGCCTGACTCTTCATTTAATCTAGATTCTATTGTAGATAACTAATTCAAACTAATTATTTTTTACAATAGTAAATATTAAACCAAAATATGTTATCTATTTTTGACATCGTGCCTTTTGCTTGCTTGCCCACAATTTAGAATAAGTTTTAGTAGTTTTTATCAACTCATTCGGATGAGGAAAAAAATTTTTTTCTTAATTTTTGAAAAAAATAAAATGATTTTTACAAAAATATTATTTTTTTTTAAATTGCTTCAATCTGAACTAAGCAATGGTGTTACATTAAATGATATTGATAAAATGTTTAGTGCATAATTTAATATTTATAAAACGTTTTCTTGAACCAAAAAATGTAGTCAAATTTCAAAATTTTAATTCGATAAATAAAAAAATTATACAGGGTGCCCGTTTTTCGAAGCCATACATGGATATAAAAAGGAATTTCATTTGCCATTTTTGTTCTCAAAATATCGCAAAAAACTACAAAAATTGCGATTTTCGTTTTTATTCCAAAATCAATCTAGCTAAAAGACATTCCTAACTAATTCATATAAAAATTAATACCTGAAGATCAATCTTCATTTTAAGATTGTTACTTTCATCGAAATTTTTCGAAGTTGACTATATTAATTGTTGACTATGTGAAGGATTGCTAAATTGGATATTCAATATATTAGAATTTTTTTTTCAAGAATGACTTTTCTGTACGTATAAGAAAAAGTTAAGGGAAAAACTGGCATACTTTGTATATTCTTTTTATTAATATCGAAAAATCAAAAATGGGTCGGCAAATATTATTTCCCGGGTCGCTAGTCAGTTGCCCATTCGCTCCTGATAAGATGTCACCAAATTTCGAAATTTTCGTGAAATTGTGGCAGATGTACAGCAGCCCAATACCGATAATTTTGTTTGTTTACAGTTCCATTAAGATTGAAATGGGCTTTATTCGAAGGTCGTTAACGTAAAATTCTGAAACTCTGTCATTTCTCGAAAATACAAAATCCGAAGAAAACGATTTCTTAAAAATTTGTTTATCTAAAAATCTAGATAAAAATTGATTGACAATTTATTTTTAGTATTTCCAACATGGCATTATGCTGGTATCTTGAAAAATGACCAAAATGTATAGGTATAAAAGTTTAAATGTAGGTTCCTTATAAATTTTCACAATTCTTGTTATAAATATTTTCATGTTCAACTAATTTCACTTGATTAGTTGCCTATAGGCCTATTCTGTAAACATACCAATCGAAATTCGCATGCGAAAAAAGAGTGGGAAAATGTCAATAATAAAGTCTAAGATAAAGACAGAACACAATTATCTCGGTCGAAAAGGTTAGGTTAGGTATCGTAGAATCTAAATTTTTTGAAGTTGTACCAAAAACAAAAAAGGCTCTTTATTTTTAATTTAATAAGGATATTTAGAAAAATTTTACACCTATTTCTTTTATTGATTTTAAATTCTGTTAAAAAATATTAAGTTATGATACACCATATAAATCAAGGAGAAAAAAGATTAGGAACAAAAATCTTTTAATATTAGGCTATAATTTAATAATGTTATTATTTTTAGGTAAGTATGAGTAAAATTCCTACATAACGTGGCCTCGTACTTTTAACTTCTAATTCATTTAGAAATTTAGATCAAGTAATTTAATTGGGTTACCTTAGTTGGTTTCATTTTGTACTCTACATGTATATGTATAACCTTATATTGTAATTAAACAGATATGTTATTATAAATATTAAAGGCAGGAGTCAGTAAAAAAATAATACTAATAATTTAAAGAATCAATAAAATTTACAATTTAATTATAAAAAATAATTACTATTTAAAAATGTTACTACCAAAAAATCAATAACAAATTAATAATAGAATATACCTATGATTGTTTAAATAAAATCTAATGTAAAATTGATATAAATAAGAAAAATAAAAAATAAGGTTTATAAATAAATATTTTAATAATAGTTTCTTTTTAGTATTTTGGATGATTTATTAGGAAACAATAAATTAAATAAACTACCTATATAATTTATTGAATTTTTAGACAATTAAAATAGTCCATTAAGGCAAGTGAACAAGTTTTAAACTGACAATTTTTTGAAGATTAATAAAATACCACTCCAAACTGGCAACCATTTTCAATATAAATAATAATAAAAAGTTCAAATATTATTAAAAAATAAGGATTTTTTTGAAATTCATTTTTTGGATGACATGTCAAGAGAATTACTGAATCTGGCACTGATGTTATATAACTAATGACAATTTTGCAAAAAGTGATATTATTTTGTTAAAACTGTCAAGGTTTGAAAATTTATTTTGATTATTTCTCGCCTTTGGTCAGTACAAAGCGTTCTGATTTATTACTGGATTATCGAGATACTTTGGGTCCTAACTAAATTATCAAATCAAACGTTTTGACATTACATGATATTTGATTAATACCCAGATTCTGGTCGAATCATTTAAGTTCAAAGGCCTTTAAATTTAAATTTGTTATATGGGTTGTAATGGACAATTTCCATGGTTACCTTATTTGTCTCTAATTAAAGGCCTTTAATTTTGACCAGAATCTGCCTATAAATTTCAAATTTTTCATTTGAAGTAAAGACAGACTTTAACATTTTAATTTTTCTGTATTTTGTGGAAATAAGACTTGAAATAATCTTACAAAATACAATTCGTAGGTTGAAATCACTAATAGTTATGTCGCTTTAATGACAATTCAATTGTGTCGCTTTTTAGAAACACGATTTCATTTGTCAATAAATTGACAGAATTATTGCGGATTTTAACACAATCATGAAATTACTATCTACAATCTTCATCAATGGTAAAAATGACAAATATAATACACTCCGAACCTTGTGTATGTGCTGCTGGTCATAGCTGCTGGTATTATCGGATGTTGTCAAATTACCCATACTTTATTTGGTTAATTAAAAACTTAACACATGTTGTGAAAATAATGTTTTAAATATTTTTCCGTTACTCTGCACGTGGATATCTGAGAACATGAGTATGAAGCGATAGTTTATGCGACAATTTTGGGAAACCGGACACTTTATAGTTATGGTGATTTTTATGTTAATTTACTCATAAAATAAATTTTACCGATAAAATGTAACCACCTAAGGACCCTATCCTCATTTTTAGGAATAAAATCGTAGGTCTCTCGCAGAACTATCCTAAGTCAAATTTTACATAATTGAAATACATTATGGGATGAAACTAGTTTACAGTTCAAAATAGTAGTCTTCTTTTTATCAAAATTTAAATGATTTGCTCGAGCAAATTACTTCATTCTCTTTTTAGTTCCATAGGATAAAATGAGATAGAATATGATTTGCTCAAATTTGCTCAAGAAAAGTATGTAATAAAAACTATTATGATGACTTTAATGCAGAAACATTCAAACTTAAATTCAATAAAATAAACCAATCTAGATAATGTCCTTAGAAGGTGTAACTTTCGCATATCACTAAATTTTAACATAAATAAATTAAAAAACACCTCCTCCTGAAAAAAAGTTTCTAGTTCTATTTTAGACCGACGAAAATCCTATAGGAAAAACACTACGTTTCTATGGAAATTTTTAAAAACAACCAATAAGTAACCAGTATTTTGCTTGACCACGCCTTTTTTCATGTAGGTTATTTTATACACGGTGTCCAGACTACCTCCTCTTTATTTTGAGAACGCTTTGTGGTACATTGCTGAGAAAAATACCACCAAATTGACCTATACTATATACATATATATTGTAATGAAATTTGCACTTTCTCTTTTTTTAAATTTTGAAAAGTAATTTTTATACATAATATGTAGATAAATTATAGTTTTAATTTTATTCTAGTTTTTAAGCCTTTAAAATTTTTATTAGCATCCAAATTAATACAATAAAGTGTAAAATAAAAAAGCAGTGTAGCATAATCCAAATTTTCAAATTTAAGGTCTTAGAAATTTTTCTCAAAATGATCTTTTCATGGTTTTGAAGACAATTTTATCAGGATTCTTCTTTAATTATTTGTTTTAATTTTTCTAGGTTTTGTATATAATATCATAATTAAACAAGGACAAAACAAGACCACTAATACAAATCATTGCTTTTTAAAAATATTAACATCTCTTCAATTTATGATCTCACTTGGAGAATTGTAAGGGGGAACATCGAAGTCCCTTGTGACTATATCAGTGATATTGATAACTATAACTATTTGTAGAAGGAAGTTAGGTTTATTAGTTATGTCATTTATAATTATATAAATGAGCATATTAATAGTATGGAGTAGTTTAATGCACGAATGTAAGCTAAGTAAATTTTAGCCATCACTTAATCCTTTTAACTTTAAGTGGATTTTCTAGGATGACCTAATTTAGGTTATTACTTGTATATGACTTCATGTTACTTCATTACGTAATTTAAATATTGATTACAACTAAACATTTTCAGATTAAAAAGTTTTTCGCGAGAAAAAATTTAACATTTTTAATACAGGGTGGTGATTACCATTGGTATCTTTTAAAATGGATGAGATAGGAGGTCGGTTAAATTAGAGAAAAGTTGCTCATTTTTATGGCCATTAAAAATCTGAAAAAAAAATAGAATATTTAAACTCGTTGTATAGTTATGGCAAAAAAAACAAAAAATGTGATTTTGGAAAATAATTTATATTTGCCAAACCATTACTGCTTCATCAATGAAATTTAGTACTTTTAAATTATTGACTACTCTGAGTTAACTGACGTCAAAAAATAATTTTTTGGCCTCCTAGATTCGAAGCCGCGATATTCAATTTTTTTATTTCTTATGGCCACTATGTTGAATTTTTACATCATCAGATAATAAATAATAATATATTTTCAGATTGCTAATTAACTTTAATATGTTCCTTTGGAAAATGTATTAAATTTAAGAATTTGTATAAAAAACAAATGAAAGCAATGTTTTATGGACAGTTTCTATGGTTACCATAAAAATATCTCCTCAAAATTGCTCTAATAATAAAGAAAATAATAATAGTAAACAAACGACCTGCAATAAGAGCATTTTATTTAAATAACAGGTGTCTTTATAATATTAAACAAATAAAATGATTAAAGTATTTGCTTTTTTATTATTAGAATTTTGATCAAATTTAAAGTTTTATTTGAGGCGATATTTTTATGGTAACCATGGAAACTGTCCAAAAAACATTGATTTCATTTGTTTTTTATACAAATTTTCAAATTTAATACATTTTCTAAGGGAATGCATTAATGTTAATTAGCAATCTGAAAATGTATTATTATTTATTATCGGATGAGATAAAAATCCAATATGGCGGCCATAAGAAATAAAAAAGTTGAATATAGCGGCTTCGAATCTAGGAGGCCAAAAAATTATTTTTTGACGTCATTTATCTCAGAATAGTCAACAATTTAATGGTACCAAATTTCATTGATGTAGCAGTTATGGTTTGGAAAATATAAATTATTTTCTAAAATCACATTTTTTAGATTTTTAGCCATTATTTTGGAGTGAGTTTAAATATCTTAAATTTTCTTTCAGATTTTTAATGGCCATAAAAATGCGCAACTTTTCTTTCATTTAACCGACCTCGTATCTTTTCCACTTTAAAAGATACCAATGGTGAGCATCGAAATAATCACCACCCTGTATATAGTAAAAAAATATTACAGATACCTACTTGTAAATATTCGAATATTTTTTTAATAATTAACGTTTGTATATTAATTATTCACCAATTTTTTGTTTTTCATTATTTTAACAAATTTTTGTACTTGCCAATGAATTTTTTATTTATTAATTTTTTTTCTGATTTTAATACAGGGTGATTCAAAAGTATTCCTCTCATGAAACTAAGAAAAATACTGGAGCTACTGCCCTTGACATATTGTGTCTAAAAGTAAGTTTTTTGTCATTTATTTGAAAACGGATTGTAGTAGAGATTTGAAATTTTTTTAATTATTTTGGGAAGGGTAGTTTTTAGGGAGGGGTTATGTTAGAAATAGGGTAAACTTTTTTATGGTTAAGGTAAAATAAGTTTTTTTTTCATAATATTGTTCCGATTTTACTTTTTACATTTAGCTACTATTATTCTGCAATAGTCGATATTCGAATTTATTATTAATTAGTGAATAAAATGTCATTACTTTGTTATTTTAATAGTTTTTTTTTTAAATTATTTTTTAACACCCTTTTAAAAGTGTGTCAATAAGTTGGTTTTTGTTCGTTTAATTCAAAACAAATCGAAGTACTGATTTGAAATTTGATATTAATAATAAATACAGTTAGGATACGTTTTCGTGAATTTTTCACCTTTTTTAACAGTTTTGGATAAAATAAAATAATCCATGGCCGACATGATATATTTAATTTGAATTATGTTGACCATCAATAAAATTGTAAAATACATTTTCTTCGAAAACGATTCAACCGTAATATTTAAATATGAGCATCTTTTTTGGTTAAAAATTAAAAAGGGAACATTAATTTAAAAAAATGTTGTAAAAATTAACCACAAAAAATTATAACCTTAACCCTCTTTTAAAACATGCAAAAAAATTGAAAAAAAAAATCACGAAAACGTATCCTAACTGTATTATGATTCATACCAAGTATCAAAACTCCTCTTCAATCTGTTTTGAAATTAGTGAATAAAATCTACTAATTGATTACACCTGGCTGTAGCTCCCTTTGAAGCGAGATCGGATGATAAAATTTTCTTCTTATTTTCATGAGAGGAATCTCCCGTTAAGGGGATGCGTAATAGTTTTGAATCACCCCGCATAATAATAATAATCTTTTTCTTCAAACATCATTAAAGTACAGCCTTATGTGACACTTGACAGGTTTTTCCAAGTAATTTTGTTGTTCGTTGACTCTATGGTCATGTTCTTGCATTTACGAAACAAATCGAGTACAATCGGGTATACTTTGTATTTACAAGGATTAGAAAGTCGGAGTAGAAATGCATTTTAAGTAACCCAAAATACACTAACAAATTTTAAAATTATTTTTTATATTATTATTAAATGAAGTTCGACGTTCGAAGAAAAAAACAGCATGTTTTATTCGGAGTAAAAGAACTTATCCGTGGGACTTGTAGAGCTCGTCCCGCAAACCTACATGCTCGCCACAAAAAGTACCTCTTTTACTCCTAATAATACTATTACCTTCATTTAACATTGATATCTGCAGTAAATAGTCGATAATACGACAATATTTATTCTTAAAATAAATTATTTGTTTTTTTAAACTAAAATAAAATAAATCAAAATGTAATCAACGTTTGTCGGGACTGAAATATTAAAAACGCCAAAGGTGGTTTTCTTTTAAATTTATGAGTGGGCGATGTATTCTCGTATACTTTAACTGTATTGAATATCTCTGTTTTTTCTTTTAATTATTTTTCTCTGAATTTTTTTAAGATGGAGATCTACTTTAATTAAATACTTATTTATTAAGAATTCACAAAAGAACAAATGTCCCTGCCTTTTACACTTCGGCAACATTTATTTACGGCTTTAAATGACATTTAATTAAAATGAAATTTTATATTTTTCAATGATGTTAGTATATACAGAGTGTTCCTTAATTGACGAACAAGCACTAATTTTTTTCGAAAAACAATATTTCAAATAAAAATTGTACGGTTTTTTTAGAAGCACGTTATGTAGCAATATTATCATAATCTTGTAAAATGTGACCAGTTTCAATTAAAAATCAATATTTTCTAAGCCTGAACCGAACTGTAATTTTAATATTGTTTAAAATGCCAATTTTGAAAAATTATGCCATTAAAAGTCTACAGAAACCATAGCGTGTATTCAGCGTCCGTGATGAAAAACTTAGAGACGTTGTTAACGTTAAACACATGATTAAAAAAATATTTCTTCGTAATTTTAACGTTAACGACGTCTCTAAAATTTTTATCACGGTCGCTAAATACAGGCTCATGACTTTTGCTGACTAATATGTATATATGTAAAAACACTTTTATATTTTTTTCACTTTTTCTTTTAAGAGATAATTTATTTAAATTTATACCGCGCCCATAAAGTTTCTAATTTGTTCAGCACATTTACAGGAAAATTTATGAGATCATAAAAACCTTAGCTAACAAATAAATAATTATTTTAAATAATGCACTGTAATTCTAGAGCAACAAATTTTATGACAAGCGGGTATTGATTCGATATAATTATTTCATTTATCAATATACAACTTAATATTTTTAAACCACAAACTTCTAAATTTATTATATGTTTTTAAATGCCTATTAAAAAATTTAAAATGTTGCTTTTGTTATTTAAAGCTTGCCATTTTTGATATTATAACATTTTTGGGTAAAACTTCATATGCATACCTTGCAGTAGTCCAATTACTGCATTTTAAAATTAAGAATTTTAGAATTTATTATACTTTAAAATATGAAAGCGCCACTTTTACTAAATTTTTAGGTAGCACATTAAGAGCAATTTCCTAAACGGAAAATATAGTGGTTTAGTTCTGCAGTCATAAAAGCTAGTACGAACAACATTTTTGTATAATTTTTTTTGTAGATGATTTAGAAGTCATTCCTTTAATTTTTGCCAGAAGGAAAAAAAATTGAGAATGTACAAGAAAAAATATAATGATCTAAAAGTATCTTAACTTTGGACTCCTTTAATTAATTTTGTGCTAGGTTACAGAAGGTAACTCTCTGGCAGGATGTAGCCTAATCAATTTAGGTTATAAATCTGAAAAAAAAATTAAAATCTAACGAGGGAAACTTGAGTTATGACTGCAGAACTAATGCTCGATTTCATGAATTTTCATAATTTTTTCTCCCAAACTCGCGCGCCCTCTAGGGATTCGCATTAATTATCAGTTATTTGGTCATAATTTGCAAAGAAGCTCCAGAAAAGTGGAATGGATTTTCTATTAAGGAATAGAATAACAAGGGTTATTATCTCCAACGGAAAATTTATCGCGTGTGTCTAGGAAGATGCTCTTAAGGTTGTATGAAAATAATAAATAAATGGTATCTTTCGCAGTTGTAACTTTTTCCAGTCATTTAAAAGGAAAGTCGTCAAGGAAATTCGCTTTGCCGTCTTATTTTAGTAAAAACTCCATTTTTAATTACAATTTCTGTTTTTAATAGTTTTTCGTACAATTTTCGAAAAATATGCTATAATTTAAAATTATTTTGTCTTTAATCGTATCTATGTACAATCATGCTCAAGATATCGAGGATACAAAATAAATATTCTGACCCAATAACAAGTATTCTAAAACGTGAAATCACAGGAAATTAGAAAGGACCCCGCCTCAGAATATTTCTTTGTGTCCTCGATATCATAGAGCGATTTTTTAATACTCCTATTCACAAAATAAGCATTACAAATAGATAATGCAGCCTTTAAAAATTTATAATTTCAGGAAGATAAGTAATATGGTAATATGCATATAAATCGTGCTATGTGTGCAATAATAATGTTCAGATATTTAATCTTAGGTATATTACCAGAGCATTTCATCCCCTGATGAAGTACTCCATATAAAAGGGAACCGCAATGATCACAAAAAGACGGTGAGCTGTACGTATAAGGTTTGAAGTTGTGTTTTGTACGAGTATCCTGAAAAAAATTAAAATATTAGTTACTCATCTTCTAAATAAACTTAACTATTAAAATATAAGCATTTTTTAAAATATACATTTTTATATTTAAAGGCATCTCCAAAAGGTGATTTTTTTCTTAAAATCTGTTTCGCAATTTCTATAATTTTTTAAAATTTCTTCAATCCTTTGGAACGAAAAATTGCAAAAATTTGGATATTTTAAATAATTTTACATGGGTACTTACCTATTGGTTTGTTTTATTTTTTTTGAAATTGTACTTTTAGAAACTAGAAACGTTTTTATATTCACAGAAGGATATTTTTAACATGAGGTAAAAAGTCAAAAGAGGTGATTACAATATTAGTCCAGTCAATTTGTGCTCAAAATGGCCTCTAGAGGGAAAGTTTTGGGGTAGTCTTGATTTTTTCTATTCTATAAATGTTTGGGTATGCTGATTCCGAATCTGAGGTTTGCTAACAAAGTTTCGTGACCGAAAGCATCAAAAATTGCGACAGTTTTAAAAGCGATCCTGAAAATTTTATTTTTGTTTTTCTTTCGTAATTTAAAAAACCCTAGACGTGGTCGGTTTTTATTCGAGGAGTACATTCGATTAAGGTTTTAAAAGTGAAAATTCCGTAAAAATGGCCCGACATGATTAAATCCCTTCCAGTATAAAAATAAAAAATATTTCCAATTCCATATAGAAATGAAGTAAAATTTGAAGTTTGTTAAAAACTATGGGCGCCAGTGGTACAACCATTCGACCGCATTTTGCGCATTTTTTTTTTTAATTTTACCCTCGATTTTTTCCTGAACTCCAGGGTGAAAAATTAATTAATTTTCTTGCTTATAAATATTAATGTAGAAAGGAAAATAGCTGGCTCGTATCAAAAGTTATGAATTTTCAGTCATCGTCATAGGTCATCGTCGAAAAAGCATGAAAAACAAACCGCGACTTTGAGGTCGCCAAAATGTCATAAAACTTATTATACTAAGAAGAACTCCAGGAAGGTGGTAATAACGTGTATTCTAATTTCAAATAAAATGATTTTTTTTTGCATTGATGGATCTTGAGATGAAAACCGAAAAATGTTGGTACTTTTGCGACCTTTTTGGGGCTGGAGAAATGTTTTCAAAGTTGACGTAATCGACCACCGGAAAAAAATTTCATTGTCGAATTTTTAAAATTGAACAAAAATAATCGGCCTTTTCGAGGCTTCCCCTTTAAAAATGTCCGATTTCGGGGCAAAAATACAAAAGGGATTGCATCTCAGCTCCTTAACAGGCGGGTCAAAACCAGTTTTCAGAATTAGGTAATAGGTCCCCCATACATACTAAAATTTTGTACCATTCAGGGTTGAATAACTTTTTCCGGAAAAATGCTGGAAAAAAAAACCTTTCGACATGTTTAATCTTAGAATTTTCTCTTCCATTCCCACACAAAATCAAATCAATCTCTCTATGCATAAAACTTTCTACCCCTTTCCTTATCGTTTTCGTAGACAGACAAAATACATCAATTTTCAATTAGCGCTTGAGCGGTTCGTCGGAGAAAAAACCTATATAGTAAAATTTGCAGAAAATTTTATGTACTTTCATTTTATATTAAAAGGTTATTTACGATTGCGAGTTATAAGCAAAAAACACTAAAAAATTAGATTTTCGACCTTGTTTTGCAGTTTTTTCAATGATGCGTCACGAAATGTTGTTAGAAAACCTCAGATTCGGTTTAACCACTCCAAAAAGCGTATAGAACGGAAGAAATCAAAACTACCCCACCACTTTCCTGGTAAAAACACACGTTCGCTGGACTATTTGGGGCATTCAAATTCACTTTACGTCTGTCATGATTTTTTTTCTTCAAATTTTCGATCTTTCAGTTCCAACTATGATTAAAGGACATTAACAAAAACTAAATTAGATTTTTAATATTAAACGCTTAAAAAAATATAACAAAATATTAAATTTTATCGGCCTACAGCAAAACTACCATTTCAAAGAAATTAAAAAAAAACATTAAATTCCATGTGACCAGTAATATATTTAAAAGTTGACCTCTAAGCCGTTTTGAAAAATGAGATTAAACACGTTTTTTCCAAAATAGTGAAAGAAAATTACTTACATCAGAATCTGCTCCTTTGTCGGCACCTGGGCAGGTGAAAGTAACATATTCGTGACATCTTTTGTGCACCACAAAACTGCACACTAGAAAAAAAAAATTGTTAATAAAATTTGTTATTATGTTATATGTATAAATTTTTTTTTTGAAAGTATTACCAGAAAAACATTCTTATTACCTTATTAAAATATAATAGGAAACAATCTGTTATTAAAAAAAAGAAAATACTAAAAATGAATTTAATTTCGAAAATCCTTTTAAATGAAGATATCCTATTTACCTATACAATACACAGGGTGTTTTGTTCATTATTTACAAAGATCAGGATTAAGAATTAAAAATTTGGATTCCTCCTTTTTGTTTACTGTTACACAACTTTGTCTAAAATTTCTAAAAAGTTTCGGTTATAATGATTAGATTATTTTTTATAAGTAACAACCTAAAAACAGAAATTTTTTGCTAAACAACATATTTTCTCAGTTTTCGAATTAATTTCAAGATATTTTTTTAAATAAAAAAACTCACTGTATTTAAAAAATATTTAAAGAGCCAGAACGTTTTCGTCAACTAATGTTGATCATTTATTTAAAAAAAAGCCACCCCTGTTTAATGCAAAATTGGCATACAACTTCGTACATGTTTTTAAATAACTTCTAAACCGTACCAGCTGTGAAAAAATTAAACAGATCAAAAATTTTCAGAAAAAAGCAAGGAATTAGAATATCTCATTTAAAATGTTAAGTGGGGCAGCACAAAAAAGTTATGGCATAAAAAATGGGGTCTATACCCCCAAAATACATCCCAAAATAAAAATAAAAAATAAAATAAATACATATCAAAATACAACTACAGTGTGTTTCAAATTTGATCAAATTATCTTAAAAAATAAAGAAGTTATACTCAAAAAATGAAAAAAATATAGAAAGTTTGACACCCCATAATTAAAAAATAGAGCACTTTTGAGAAAATTTTTATTCTTTACTTTTGTCTTAGAATTGGTCAAGGAATCGCCTGTAGAATTTCTTCGTACATATTTAGAAACACCCTGTATAGGCTATATGAGGTTTTCAATTTTTTTTATGGTTTTTAAAAAATATGGTTAAAATTTTAAAAAATAAAAAATCATACATACAAATTTTTTTAAGGTAAAAAATTATGTTTTTTTACTTTAGTAAAACATTGAGTTTAAAATTGGAACCTCTATTAAAAATATAGGTTGTTTTCTCGATAAATTTTCTTCCAGTTTCTAACACTGAAATTTGATAAACAGAACACCTTGTACTTAAACAATATTTTATTTTAAATTTATAGTTAAATAAATAATAATAACAGGCCTTTAGTATTAACCTTGTTTATAGTAGGTATACTTATAGTTACTTAACCTTATAATGTGAGTGCATTAATGAAATCGAATCGAATTTTCTTGAAAATGCTTTAGCAACAAACAACGATTTTGCCAGTGGCGTAGCGTCAAATTTCGCGCCCCCCGTGAAAGTCTGTGTTTGGCCCCTACCATATGTAAAAAAAGTTCATTCATTATTACATCCAGGGCCGCGTTACCCACTAGCCAAAGTAGGGCCTTGCCTAGGGTCTAAAACAATTGGGAGCCTGAATTCGAGAGTATTTTTTTTCAATAAATTATTTTTATTTTAAATCTTCTTTAAATGAGTGTTTTTTTGTATAATAATAAAGTTTGTACATCAAATTAAAAAAAAATAAAAAACTGTTAACTGTTGGTAATATCTTTTCCTATTTCAAATAGGATAAAAAACATCAGTATTTCGATTTAATGGCGAATGAGTCGCCAAAATTAAGCCAAAATGGGAAAATTGGGTACTTGTCTGGACATTAATTTTTGGGTTAAATTTGTTAAATACGCTAGAAAAATAAAAATTTAAAAATAAAACACATTAACCTTTTATGGGTTTTGTGGTCTTTTCAAATCTAGAAAAGCTGTTCTTCTAAAATTTTGAGAAAACATTTAATTTGTAGAATTTTGTATAATTTCTAAAAAATTTTTTTCAGTTGTAACATATAAATATTTTTAAATCGTCATTTATTAAGGGTGAAAAACCAATAACCTTGAAAATTTCAAAAAAATTTGCCCGTGTCTGATTTTATGGTAGAGGAAGAAGAGTGTTAACAACGCAAGTGATTATTTAAAACTAAAAGTTTTGGGGAAGAATAGACATAAAAAAGAAATAACTTGTAATAGGAAATAAAATTGATAGATGATTTTTTAAAGGGCCCTTAAAATCATAATTGCCTAATAGAGCCCAAAATGATTTTGAGGTGGTCCTGGGTGGATATTTTCGAATCACAACCCAAGTAACAGGACATAGGAAATATTTAGGATTTAAGTAGTTTTTACCTAATTAGGAAAAAAATACGTAATATTCCCCTAAATAACAACTTTCATGGCACTGAATTGGGCACACGCATTTAGACCTTATGGGATTATTAACTGTTACACCGATTAATAGGTTAATCTGACCACAATATAATCAAATTTATTACTATAAGGTCATTTTCCTTAAAAGGTAAAATTAGGGAAATTTTAAAGTAAAATTACCTTAATTTTTTACCTCTTTTCGCCTCCAACGGAAAGTCGTGTTAGAAGTCAAAGTTAGGGTTAACTAACTTCAATTTGACCTAGGAATGACTATTACGGAAAAAGCATCAAAAAGTAAAATAGTAGTAAGTTTGGTAATGTTTCCATAAGTAGTTAAATTTACTTATTGGTCAATAAGACGTAATCTTGGTTAATAAAATTTTACTGACAACTTTGTAGGCAAATTTACCAGTTTAAACAACTTGATAGTCGTAATTCTTTGAAGGTATTTTTATCTGTATTTGAGTGAAGGAAAATTTACGCAAATTAGGTTAAATTTAAGTCTAGTGGAATTCCCCACGTTTAGTCTCAGCATTGTTATTTAAATTAATAAAGGTGTATCTTTGTTATAATGAAATAATAATATAATAACTACATATTATACGTATAATTAAAATACATTTTACAATGGGAAGAATATCTTATAAAAGACCTTATAGACTAACCACTACGTATTATAAAAAATATAAAAAAGCTTTAACTAATCCAATAAAAGTGATTTCACCCGTAAACCTACAATCTCAGAGTTCTGATGGTGTAAATGCCATTAAATCTTCCCATGGAAATGTTAATACTACTGAAAATTTAAAAAATCATAACAGCGATAGTTAAAGCTCATCATTTGATGAGACTGAGAGTATTTTTAACAGCACACATGTTGACGGGCATTTAAGGCAAATTAACTTAATCAGGGCAAAAAAACTTTAAAGTTATAAAGCATTTGACCATAAAGGAAATAGTCCCTATAAAAAGGAAAAATTACTGAAAGGTCAAAATTATAAGGCAATATTACCAAGCACTAAGGAATAATTTCCTGATAGGCAGTAAAATGGGGAAAACATTCTGTTAGGTTAGGTTAGGTTAGGTTAAGTTTTGTCAACGAAGCCATTTTTACAATAAAAACAATTTTAGGTTATGTAAAAATATTAATATAAATTATTATTTATTGTGATAATATAATCATCCATGGTATATGTATTCAAGTTAATAGTTTAAAGATGTATAATCAATATTTATAAATATTTTTTACCTGCATGTACCAGTCATTTAATTTTTCAAAATGATGTTAGAAGCCTGAAGATGGCCTAAGGGCCGAAAGTGCACTCGCTTTTTATTTAAATAAATTGTATTCAAAAATAAGACGACGTCAGTATCATTTATTTGATTATACATCTTTAAATTATTATTTATTGGTAAATAAAAGTACTAGGATAAAAAATGGGCAAATACTATGAGGTTTTGTGATATTCAAATTAAATTAAGAACTATGAGTAAAATGTTGCGAATGAAAAAAAAAATAAAATAAATACATAAAAACAATAATTTTTAAACAAAGTTTTTCGAGGGGCCCCTTTTGTTTTTGGAACAATTATAGTTAAGTTTCACAGTAAAAAATTTTTCGCAACTAATTTTAATTCCCTTACTTTAAATGGCAATTAAATTAAATCATCATGAAATCCTGAATATTATCTGTATATTATGCATACTTTCATTTTAATACTCCATTCGAATAAATTTTAATAAGTTGGTACCAGTTGTGTTTGGCATTAAATGTCAAAATTATTTAATAAAATGAGGTTAGAATTTATACTACAATATTTGTGTTATTTTAAGGAAATATGTGCTAAATTTTACGTAGTCATTACGTAAATTTAACGTAATTGACTTATTGGTAATTTCTTTATAGGTCGAATTATAAGGAAACATTACGTTCTGACAACCATTATTTTTTCCACAAATACGTAACCTCCACGTAAACATTACATCGTCAGGACGTAAATTTAACAGGGCACGATGACTTATACAACCTAAATTACGTAAATTTTACGCAAACTCAACCTAAAATGCTACTTGGGAAGACGGAAGACACGACCCAAGTAACAATTTTGGTCAAAATTACGTAAAATTTACGTAATTTAGGTATATCAAGCCGTTTTGCCCTATACGAATTAGGTCGTTATTATGTAAACTTTACGTAAATTTTACGTAAAGGGGGAAAAATTGACTGTAGTTTCGACGTAATATTTCCCTAATTGTCGACCTATAAGGAAGTTACCTATAAGTTAATTACGTTAAATTTACGTAATGCCGACGTAAAATTTACTACGTACTTCCCAAATATTTCCTAACCTCAATAATAAAGATGTTCTACAACGATTTTGGCTCACGACTACCAACTTTTATTTCTTAGAATGAAATATGTTGGGAACATTAATCCATTATAAGTTAAAGTATCCATGATGGTTTACTAATATTTATTATGCATTATATTATGTAGTGTTCGGAGTGTTTTTGAAACTACTCGCCTATTCTTCAAATTTGGTTGCGATAAAAAAAATTCTGTGAAACTTATGGATTTTACCTTGAAATAATACAATTCCCCATTCAAAAATCTTTGTTTAAAAGTATTTTTTCTTATTAATTAGATTAGACTTTTTTTGGTCTTAGCTTTATATGTGTAATTTCAACTTTTAAATATTTATTTAAAGAACTGTCGTATGATTTGTTAACTTTTTATTTAAAAAAACTTTATTCTAATATATAAATAATCATTAATCTTTGATAAATTTATACTTAAGAGGATCAAATTTAATTGCAGCAAATTTAGCGGTTTATTTTGCAAGGATTGTATCAATATGGGTACAGATACAAAAAAAAAGAAAAATTGAATGTGAAAGTAGAATTATTTCTTAAGGGCCGTAGAAACCGATATTTTTTGTATTTTAACTTTAAACACCCCAAAATAAAATCTCCAATAACGCAAAATAATTGACTTTTTAACGTTCCATTTTTACAGCATTTTCTTCTTCGAGGGCCCTAGAATATACTATTATTTAACTAATGCAAAAAAAAAACTTAAAAAAATGTCAAGGATGCGGTTGTAATTTGTTAAAAATGATACCCATTTTTACTGTAAAATTTACTGATATTCGCGTCAACGATTAAAGAATTTGCTTATTAATGATAGATTCTTTTTTCCATTGTTTGGGACATCATTTTAGGAGTAAATAAAGTCTGCTAACTTGCGGGGATTAGAAACTAATATTTCTCGTCATATTTGACTCTCTACCACCTTAACCTAAAATTTATTAGTAATAAATATGGCGTCATTGCTAAAATTTCCCAAATAGGAAATTTTACTTATTTTCTAGCCTATTAGGTAACTTTTCCTCGAAACTTGATAAAAAATTCTTATAAATTGAAACTTTTTACCTGAAAGTCAATAATACTTTGAAGTATTTTTGTACTGAATAAGTAAATTTGACTTTGATGGCAAGAATAGGGCACGCACGTTTGAGATCAAACGCGAAGTTCCTATAACCTAAAAATATAACCCAAAAATTTGTAGCAGTGGTCTCTTTTAAGTTTAAAGGTTCATTTAAATTCTGTGAAGAATACCAAGATTATAAATGTAGATGTGGAATCAATTTGACTTCCTTTTGTATCCCCTGGTAAAATTTTTTATAAGTTTTATGAAAGTTCTTCCCATCATGATAAATCAGCTATGCGTTTGAGACAGAAACATTAAACTCGTTAGATTTAATAATAATCTTACAATTTTAAGGTATACATAATGTTACTATAAAAATATTATATTAAACAACTTTGAATTAAAAAGTGTCCTAAATTACGTATTTTTTTCTTCATCCACCACTACATAAATTGCCTAGAAAGAATTATGCCTTTAAAGTTCTCCAAACTAGTAAGTTTGACCACAAAGTTATTAATTTAAATTAATTGACTATAATAACCCTAATTTCGACCAATAAGGAAATTTTACTATTATAAGAAACGCAACCAAATTTACTAAAATTTTACTATGAAGTATTATTTCCCTAAGTCATTATAAAAGTCAAAAGTCAGTAAGTTTTACTATAAATTTGATTAACAGGACATTTTTTACTTTAAAGGCGACGTTAGGTAAAATAATTAGGTAAACTTTACTTTAGAATTTCCTTATTTTCAACTTTGAAGAAATATGACCAATTAGTAACAAATTAGGTCAAATAATGGTAAATTTTCCCTAGTGTTCGCCTTATTGGTAAAAATGTCTATCAGATAAAAATGCCTTAACTAATTAATGCTCAACGAAATGCCTATAAAGTTGTTACTTTAGTCAATATTACGTAAATTTTCCTTAATTAGGTAAAATTTACTTAAGCACCGGGATATTTCCCATGAGCTGATACTTGGGGATGTCGTATACAACTTTTATCATTCTATTCTTGTCATTTAAATCCAAAAATTAGAAGATGTCCTTGTCATGGCGTCTACGAAATCTTGCTTGTGGTTCAATAATAACCCATCTAATATGTTTTGTATGCGAAAATCGTAAATCTGTCGGCTTGGCCCTCAAAATTTCAACGCTCCCCCCCCCCCCCCCTCTAAATCGATACCTCTTTTATACATGTGCATTATCCAACTATAAGTATACATATTATAAACAATGGTATTAATGAGGGCTCGAAATGGAAATTTTCACGAACCGGAACACTAAGCGGAACCAGAAGTATTATCCTTCTTTAATTCCCTTTTTGGTTTAAACAGATGGTTTATGTTGGGACAAGGGACAAGGGACAACCGAATTTACAAAAAAACAGAGTAATTAATTAGTAGCCACACAGCTTTAACAAGATATCACGCAAACGAACGATATTCTTCAGAGTTTCAGCGTTCCGGTCAGCTCAGGAACATTTCGAGCTCTATTAATGATGGTAAACTAAATTAAAAAAATTACCTTGGCATTGGTAACCCTGTTTTCCAAATCCCCTGTAACAAAAAAAATAATTCATTAATTTTAATTTATTAAGATATAAGTAATTTAAAATTGTTGTAATAAAAAAATGAATTTTACGAATATTTTATGTAATAAAACTAAGTAATCAAGTATAAATAAATAATTTCGTTTAGCTGTAAGTTCGTGATTTAAAATTGAATGATTGAATAATATTATGATAATATTATGTACCTACTAAGTAAAACACTTTAATTTCATCGATTTATTTCAATTCTTCCCGCTGCTCGCTTATTCTAATATGATTGTGCATTGTGCCCTTCTGAACATAAAAGACCTGAAAGTGTTTCTAAGCAGCGAAAACTTTTCGTGATTGAGTTCGTGCTGAGAGAATTTTCAGCTACGAGTTTGCAGCATCATCAACATTTTTTTTTTCTATTATACTGCATAATTTTACACTTAATAAGTACATACATACATATAATTAAACACGATTCTTTCAAATTAGGTAAAAAAAATTAATCAATGATATTTTGCTTAGGAGAAAATGTAATAAAACCAAAATCGAAAGAAATATAAAAACAGTAAAAAGTGACACCACGTAATAGTATATTATTCAACGAGCGTGTAAAGTTGCTATTGCACACGAGGATTAAAATCACAATAACTACACATTTTATTATCAATAATACGAAAAATGTCAACGACGGAAAATGTCAAGTACCAGCTGACTAAAAATTACAATTTGCAATCCAAGTGAAAATTAAGAATCATAAGAGTAAAATTAGCAGTGATTAACAAAATTAAGATCAAAATCAGTTATCAATCATCCAAACCATGAATTGTGGAATTTTAATGACAAATAGAAAAATAATAGTTGATGAGCTCTGAAGAAGTAATTAAAATAAATTTCGAAACTAGTAAGCAAATCTACGCAGTATTTTTCTAATTATTATCCAGTCCTAAAACCCTAAAATTGAACCAGCAATTACAATCTGAAGGACGTAAAGCGTTAATAATTATCAATGTACATGTCTTTGGAACTTCCTAAATATGCTTCTTTACAATAAATAATTGCATTAAAATAGTTTTTGTAGAATCTTATGTCCTAAAATTATTAATGTTAATTTTACAGTGGACGGCGTTAGAGTCGAGTGAAGATAGCATCGCCGTTTAATTTCGACATATTATTTCGGCTCTAGCCAACTTCAGCCCGTGACTTTACTTTACAAATAGAGCTTTCTGATTGGCTGCAAGCTACGACTTGCAGTGTAATGGCAAAGTAAAGTCACTAATGTAATGAATTTCATTACATGCCAGAAAACGCATATGTAATGAATACTTTACATGTTAGTCGTAGATAAAAATTATATTAAACCAGTAAAGTGATCAAAAATCAATTTAAATATTAATATAGCATGAACAAATTTACTCAATTTATATTTTTTTGTTTATATTTATTATTGAACTATCCGGGTTTTCATTAAAATCGGATTTTTTTACGATAGAATTGAAATTTCTCGTATATTTACTGTTGAATGAAAATTAATAAGGCAGACTTCATTGATTTTCATTTGCAAACAAAGTTTAAGTAAGGCTTAAAATATTTAAGAGGGATTTGGCTTTAATATCAATTTCTCATTTAAACTTTTAGTCGAATGGAATGCAAACAGCTGTCAGTAATTATTGAAATAAAAACAAAATATATTTTTTATACTTTGGATTTTTAAAAAAATTAACAAATATTAACGTGAAATTCTTCTGTCTTCCGTATTGTGTAACAGGATTAGTTTACTATTTTTAGAAGCCATCAATTTGAGCTACTTGTAAGATGCATTACTAACTGATCTATTTATAACACTCAAATATAAACAAACGAATAAAATCTACTATTTACTTAACTATACAACTTTACTAAATTTCCTAACTACGGTATTTGTTATTTTTTACAATTTATAGTTTTTTAAAAACAAAAATGTTATTTTCACCAGTATAAATATTTGTTAAGTTAGATTATTACAGGTAAAATTTTAGCTAAATGTTCTCTTTTAACAGGTTTATTAGGCAATAATTTTAAATACTTCAAATGGTGCAAAATTAGTATTATTAAAATAAAACCTGGGTTTCACCCAGAACTAAACTATAAATAATGTAAGATATTTTATCGTTTATCAGTTTGTGTATTCTTCAATAAAATCTAAAAAATTAGAATAATTGAATAATATTTCGAATTTTTAGTAAATTAAAATTTTAGTTTTTAATATTACTACGAATAAATTTTGTATTTGTGTTTCTTCTTTTTGATATTATTCGTTTCTTATTGGTTTGTTGTAAAGTAAAGCGTGTAGTAACTAAATAAACAAATATTCTTCAAAGGCCCATGTACAAACTACAAACATCTTTTATTCCTACGTTATCTAAACATAAGGATATAAAAACAACGGTCAAGTCTACCCACTGATCTATACAAAATTCCCTGGAAATCTTTTTTATTGGACAATTTTTATCTCAATCCTTTTAAGTTGCTTGGCCAACAGGGAATAATATTTATACTTTGAAATGAATTCAAAAGAACAAATTCTTTTTGTGTGTAATAAGTAGCATCGTATAAATAAAATGACTGATAAAACTAAGAAAGTGCTTAAACTTCAATTGAAATCCATATTACATACATTATTTTTGCAGATTAATCATGAATATTATACATGGTGTTCCGAAATCATACATCCAAATTTTAGGAGGCAATTCTATGACTAATTTTAAGAAAAAACTTCCTATGTGTTCGATTTAAGTCCAATTTTCTCAAAAACGTTTACACTATTTTTAACCACAACGTTACCTAAAATTATTTTTTCAAAGTTTCCAAAAAATCTGAAAAAAACATGAAATTATATACAGGGTGAGCCGGTAGGAGTGCATCAAATTTAGAGAGTGTATGTAATATAAACGTCAATACTAGGTAAAAAAACCAAAATCTTGTAATCCAATTTTGATTACTTTTCAAGTTAGGTAAAGCAGCACATTTGGCTTATTTTTAATTCATAGAATATTTTGAAACATATCTCCCCACGTGCCTATATGAACATTTTTACGCTCTTCTGTGAACACTAGCCATTGCTATTTTAAGTTCTTTTGAAGCTTATTCGTTTCAGCATAATATTATGTGAATCGTGGTAAGATGGTTAGTGGATGGTAAGTGTCTTTTGACATCTGACATCATCTCACTTACCATTCCCACTTAATATACACGGAGCATGGTTAGTGGATTGACATACCACCACATCCCACGATCACTTACCACGTCAAGCGAAAATGAATAGTATGTGAAATTCACTAGTAAGTAGTAAGTAAGTAGTAACTCCACTTACCACTGCCAAACGAATAAGCCTATAGTTTTTTTATTAGAGCTACAGCATTCAAAATACGTCGGATTAGTATATTCCAAACTCCAACCTATTCTTTATAAATTTTAATTTTTAACGACTTCTTCAAGCAAAAATCTAAAGATTGAATAACTGATGACCTTGAGAGGAAGTTTAAACCAACGAAACCAATCCATGGTCCAAGACAAGAATTATGCAAGGATTGCCAATTGTAATTTTTAAAACCCTATAACTTGAAAACAGATAACACTCCCTGAGTTTGACGCACCCCTTCTGACTCACCCTGTATGAAGTGTATTGTGATTTACACCAAATTTCAAATATCTACATCAATCAGTTTTCCAATAAATGTCAATAAACTACTTTTAGACACAATGTTTTAAAGGCAGTAGATAGGAAGAATTTTGCTCAAAATTGATAGTAAGATCGCTTTCTAAAAATTTGGCTGCTTAATTTCGAAATGCAAACTACGTTCCATTCTAGTTCTAAGACTAGAAAACACAAAACTTGTAGGTATCCGTTGTATTTTGTATTCAATTTTACCCAGAGTGCACAGGATAATTTTCCATTTTTGATTCTAGTAATTTTCAATCGAGTTGAAGTCGAGAAACTACTATTTCCCGCGCAAATGTATTTTTGGTTACATATTCTAGTGACGTCACGTCAGTGACAAAATAAATAAAAATTTAAACTTGCAAAGAAATAATAAAACGCATTTAATAATACAAAGTAAATTAGGTAAGTTGACGTTATTTACTTGACTATAATAGACATTAACAAACTTTAAACTTTAAACTTCGTCTGCACAACTATCACGGTCGTGACGTCATTTCATAGTTCCGCACTATGCCGCAAGAGTGAGATCGCTTAGCTAGAATTGCCAATAAACCATTTTGCCTTAAATGACTGAACCGGTTCGGACTTTTTCTTAAAGTATCTTCCTTCTCCCTGGTACTGAGAAATTACGTTTTTTGCTTATACCAAAAATGTCGGAAATTTCTTTTTAATTATTTACTTGTAATACAGAGTTTGGTAAGAGAGGACAGTAATGAAAACAGAACGTTAAAAAAAGGAAACGGACTGTTCCTAAAAATCAGACTGACTTAAGGAACTTGCTGAAACCTTTTGAAGTAGCTGCTTTTGAGCGGGAAACAGTTTTGTTTCTACTTTCTCCATTGGGCGGAAAACCAGCATAAGAGTTTTCAAATGTCACAGTCCTGTGAAAAACTGTAAAATGTAGACCTACAACTTTTGTGTTTTTTATTTAAAGAATATTGAAAAATGCATAAAAGAGTTTCCATTAAAAAATTATCTTTCGCCCATTGCGGATGATGGCAATGTTTTAATTTTTCGATAATTTAAGAGACCACTTGTTTCTGTTTGTACACTTACCATACTCGACTTAGGTTGTCATTTAAAATTTCAAAGTTACTTCCGGTTTGTTTTGGAAATTACGATTTTTGTTGTTTGCTTTATTATTAGCTTTGTTGCAACAACGAGTTCCACTGTCACCAAACTGCTAAATTAAAAATAAATAAAAATATAAATAAATCATAAATTTGTAACCAAACTTAGCTTTAGAAGTAGTTACCCTTTGGTTGGTAAAAAGTAAGCGCAAGCGCATAAACTCGATTCTAGCAGTTTGGTTACGATAACGTGACGGTCAGAACTCATTGTTGGAACTAAACTATTATTTGTAAATTTTTTGTTGTTTGAGGTTAAGTTTGCTTTATTATACGTAAATTTTTAATTGCTAATGAAAACTTTAAAATCTTAATAAGTTTTCTAATATTGACTAGTATCCCATCGAATATTAAATTAGTATTCCATAATTGCTCATATTTAATGGAACAGTAATTATTCTTTTAACTTCATCCATTAGAAGTATAACTATTAATTTTTTAATTTATTTTCGATTTTGGTTAACCAACCTGCTCGTTTCGGTTTTAAAATGACGTCATAAACAGGGTGTTTCGTTCATGGCTCATTGAACGTCGGGGTTAGAAACTACCCCAAATTTAATCGACAAAAACCAAAAAATTTGGGGGGATTTTTACCACAAATCACAAAATCGCTGAATACATTTTAACCAATGTGTGCAGGAATCAAAAAAATTATCATTAAAAAGCTAAAACCATCCTCTTTCAATAGGTAATAACAGTATTACAAAAACAAGTGTTACAATCTTGAAAAAAAAAAATCAAAAATATAAACTAAAACTATTTTATTTTTCAGTTTTCTTAAATTTTCTCCTAGTTATGACCCATTACGGTTATGGTATTTTTTAATTTTCTGAAACTTGTTCATACTCTCAACAACTCAGGGAAAATTTGGAAACCTTAAGTAAAGTCTTCTGAAGTTACATATATCAGAAGTAGTCCTGAGCATAGTTTGTCAAATAGGCTACTACTATGGCTAATACCGCACCGCTATCCGTCGTTACTGAGTACTAAAATTTATTTTTTGAAGTTTGTAGCACTGAAGTTTATTGATATTAAAGTGGCAGTTGCCAAGCGATTTACAGGTTATTTGATGATTTGACAAACCTGAGATTAGAGTTGCCAACTACGAGAAAATTATAAAAGAGCGCAAAATAGAAAAAATAGTATAAAAAAGTCGTTTCATAAGTCGATAGTTGCACTTGTCCATTAAAATACTCGTCGCTACGCGGATCTTATTTTAAAATTGAACGCGTGCTACAATATGCGATTTATCAAACTCGTTTTTTAATATACTATTATAACAGTTTCACCCAAGTCCACCTGCCGATGGTAACAGACTCTGCACAGTTTTCTACTTCTAGGAGTAACTTCAGAAGACTATAGTAAGAGAGGGAAACGAGCTTTGTTTCAATTTTGTCCCTGATTTGTTGTAAGTATGAAGAACTTTCAGAAAATTAAAAAAAATTACAACCTTAATGTGCCTTATCTTAGAAAAAAATTAAAAAACCGAAAAAAAAAATATTTTTTCTTTTATTTTCTTTGCGATTTTTTATTCAACATTATATCAACTATTTTTGTATTACTATTGTTACCAATTGAAAGACGATGATTTCAGTTTTCTAGTGATAATTTTCTTTAAATTCTACGTATATTAGCCAAAAAATAGTTTGTGATTTTTGGTAAAAATTGTTGACCTAACATTCAAAATGCTGTAACTAAAAAAGATAGACCCCTACTCTTTTCGTTTTTTGTCGACTAAATCTGATTCTAACGTTGATGTTTGGTGAACCACGAATGGAACACCCTGTATGTACGTCATAAGTAGGACCAATGTCAAAAAAGCTGTAATTTTAGTGTCAACCAGAACCAACCAAAACCAGAACTGGGGAATGAAATGAACAGGCCTATATTTTTGACTAAATCTAATCAAAATATTTAAGAATAGTTATTTAAAAATATTATAATTTTTTTTTTCTTCTCAAAAATTTACTTCATCAGACTTATGTGCCGAGTTAAGTTTAATAAATATGTTATTCACTTTGTATATTATTTTATCGTAAGTTTATTTTAATTATACCCAATACCTACTATGAGAATATTCAAAATATTTCAACAGCTAAAACATGTTAGGATTTAAATATTTCCGGATTTTCCTAATAAATATTTATTCTACTTATAGGCTAATATTAATATTTAAAATTTTTATACTTTAAACATTTTAATCCGGAACGAATAAAACTATTATCTCAATAATTTACTCTAATCGTAATTTATGATACTTTAAACTTAATCATAGTATGATTTTAAAAATAATTAAATTTTAATTTACCAAACAATTTTTAGTAGGAAATTTACTTTTTACGTTGTGATAAAAATAGATTTTCAATCTGAAATACGAAACTGACGTGGGAAACGATATTTGATCCGAGTTAATCTATTTATTTTAGTACTATTACTCTCTCGTTAACTAGTTATTAGGTTTAAGCCAAAAAGTAATAATTGAAAATTTTTATGATCACTTTTAATTTGATGTTAAATGAGATATTTTATAGGTTAAAAATGGATTCAGCACGCTGTATTTTTATAGGAGTATTATTTATTTTATGCTATTTTTTATGTAATCTGATCAAACAATTAGAAATTTCATTACTTTTATTTGCGCCATTTGCGGCTTAGGAATATCAAAACTTGTTAACCCGTTATACAGGGTATAACAAAAGTGACTCATAATAGCTGTAACTTTTTATTTTAAAGAATTAAATATAAAAGTTTTTCAATTTATTTCAATGTATAGGTGTGAGTCTGTAACATGGAATAGATTCAAAAAATCAGAGACGGTTTGAGACTTCAAATTATGTTTGTAATTGCGGACATTTTGCGTAATTTAAAATTTATGTGACGTCATCGTACAATGCCTACGTGACCTCATAACAGGGGAATATATAATTGTACTTTAAAGAAATGGCTATAACTTTGGACAAACAAACTATAAAATGATTGATTTGCACTTTGGATGATTAAAACTATATAATAACTACTTTAAAATAACAGGCGTCAAATTTAAAAAAGTATTTTTAAACTTTACCTACCACTATAAAATGAATGGTGAGCACTTTGGATAAAATAAATTTCTACATTGAACTTTCAGCTAGAAATTAATGGGTTTGCATTTTGTAGAAGGTACTCCTATATTTAAACTATAGATAGGTTTACTCCAAAAAATCACAGGTTTGTATTGTATTTATAAATGTTAGCTTAGGTTAGGTTATGAGAATGTATGAACTTGCGTTTCAAAGTGCTTATCAATCGTTTCTATAGCGTAAATCTTTTTTTATAACGAATAATAATTATTTATAAGTGAAGTATTTTTCATTTAATTGGGAAACTATTTTTTTATGTTATGATAACTTTAAAAATGAGAAGGTTCTTTTTTTAAAGTACGATACATAATTTAGAAGTGTAATATCTTAAAAACTATTATTTAATGTTATTACATGTTTTTATTTAATTAATGATTAATGTTAATGCTGTTCATTCAAAGTGAGACTTATTTTAAGAAAGTAATAATTTTGTTATTTTTTAAAGTTTAAAATGTTTTTATAAAGTTTTCTTTCTTTTTTACAAAGCTATTTTGATCTATTTTAAAGTACAATTAAATCTAACCCATTTTTAAATATAAACCCACAATTTTAAGTAATCAATTTGAAAAGAATTCTAGACTTGTGTACCAATGTACAATTTCATTGACTTATCTCCTTTCGTTCTGAAGATATGATGAATCAAAAATTGTAAAATTAAATTGATTCTGTAACATGTAATACATCGAGAAGGCAAAAACGACAAAATATGCGTTGAAATAAATTGAAAAACATTTGTAGGTATTTGACTATGTTATGTAACTTTTTATGCGTTACTTTTTTTACAACCTGAACATCATAGTTATTTATGATAGTAAAAATAATAAATATTGTTCAAGATTTTGTTTGTTCTTTGATGTGAAAAATTAATTAAAAATAATTGCTAGTCCAAGAATTCTATTTTTTGTTTTTGTTTTGTGTATATTTTGTATGTTTTGTTTGTAACAATTCAGCATTTTTTTTAAATAGTTTACGTGTCCTAGAACTAATGCAGTAAACTCAAAACAATGCACATTGTTTTGAGTTTATTTATAGGTTTTTGACAAAGCACACATTTTTATAAGAAATAAAATTTCCTTAGAAGACAATAAATATGGAATTCAATAATTACTGCATTAGTTCTAGGACACGTAAACTATTTAAAAAAACGCTGAATTGTTTAGGAACAAAAACAAAATATACATAACGTATAATTAATTTAGAAACAAATTATATTTTCTTACGTAAAATGTTCTTATTTTGGACAGAAGGTAACATGTTTCTTTTATTTTTTATGCATAACTGGGTTAAGTGAAGTAGTACAAATGACACTTAAGCCCCCAAGACTACTTATTTATTAAGATTATCTTATTTATACAACACTTTTATTTTTAAGACCACTCGGGTTATAATTAAAATATTCCAAGAAACGCATTTGACCAATATTCGACTTTTTGATCATCGTGTATTTTCCACAGTACATTTTTTATATTACCTATATTTTTTGATAATTCAAAGACCTTGGAAGCGATATTAGAAAAATGGGATTGGGGCACCAAATGACTTAGTTGAACTCCTTAATTATTCTGGAGCCATAATCCAATTTTTCGAAAATAAATTAAAGTAAATACAGAGGGTGTCCCCAAATTGGCGCCAAAGCTCTTCGCTACGTTGTTAAGGACCTTTAGTTGAGTAATGGTAAATTAAAAAAAAATATATCCACCGTAGATTGATAGTTATTAACCAAAAAATAAATGAAAATTTGGCAAGACCGGAATTAACCTGCAGCCTTATTCTTGGGCCGGGCGAGATCGTGTCGTCGACGAGACTAGAAGGACATACTCTTATTTTTTCATGTAAATGAAAAGGACAGAATGAGGAATGTCGTCGACCACACGATCTCGGCCGCCCCAAGAATCAGTCTCCTGCACTAATCAAAGATTTTTAAAATTAAAATTCAGATAAAATAATATTGTTGTTAGAATCATTTCACGCAATCAAAAAAAATCTTATTTTTAGACATTTAATCATTTTGTAAATTTAACAATATATTTTTTTACTATCACATCTTCACAAATATTATTTAAATTTTAATGCATAAAACTGCAGAAAAACATAAAAACCAATAAAAAAACATTTGTTAATATCAATGTTATCACACAAAAAACAAATTATTACGGGATACTTATTAAAAAAATAAACAATATTTTTGGTAATAATCACCTCCATTTCTACTTTACCAAATTCGTTAGTATAAAAAAAAATAAAAAAAGGATGTCCATAATTTATAATTTAGTAAACAAATTAAAATTAAGGAAAGAGATATATACTTTAGTGTTTTTTAATTATGGCTATTTATTATTAAATAATAATTTCTTCAGATTTTTTACTTTTTTACAATTGAAATGTTTATTTATAAAATGTTACGTGTACTTCTAAACAATAAATAAAACAATTTAACGTACTCTTATTATTGATTTATTTACTGAAAATAGCAATTAAACAAACTTACGACGTCTCTCATTAGGAACATAGATGTATTACGTTACAGGATACGTTTGAAATGTTTTTGTCCCAGAACAAACGAATGAGACAAAAAAGTGAAATAAAGTAAATCTTGCGAAAGGAAATTAGAGGTCTGACAAAAGAAATCGTTCGTAATGGCCAAAGTTACGACTTACTCCTACCTACATGAAGAGATGGTGTCGTGATTTATTGACATTTTTATTTTTGTTCTTTTTGGACCTCGAAGTGCTTAATTTCACTGTTAGTTCTTTAGATTTACGAGTTTTATACTTTAAATTTAATAATACATAAAAATACACATCTACTTTAAAAAAAGCCTTAAATAGCTCTTGTATAAAGGACATGTCCCTAATTTAAGCGGTTCGTTACATTGTTTCGGACCCTTAATATACAGGATGTCCCATTTGACGTTGGACTCTATGGGTATCTTTGTTATTATTTTAGATAGAAGGTCGGTTAAATGGACAAAGTAGTAGAGATTTTTTCGAATATTAATAATTCATTTACAAAAAATTAGAATATCGCATCGTTCCAACGCTATCTTGAAAAAAAAACAAGAAAATGCGATTATCAAAATATGGCTGTAACTTCGTTATTTTCGGTGGTACCAAAAATTTTTTTTGACTTAATACAGACAATTTTGTGTGTACAATGCAGTAAACCAAATGAATATTTTTTTTCGCCAACGGATTGACCGGAAATGAACCAAACTTATTCTTTTCTTATGGCAGCCATATTGGATTTACACATACTCGGAATTAGTGTATTTTTCTGAGTAATTTGATATATCATATGTAATATTTTAAGAAAAATAGAAATAATTTTATTTTACTAACCAAAAATGGCCTCGAATAGATGTAAACTGTCAATACATATGTGTTAAGATTTATTTTACATTTAATATTTTAAATAGTTACATTTATGTTATTGACAATTTACATCTCTTAAAGTCCAATGTTAGTTTAAAATATCAAATAATTTTTTTTTTAAATATGACATATGGTATACCAAATTACTTAGAAAAAAAATACTGATTTCGAATATGTGTAAATCCAATATGGCTGCCATAAGAAAAAAGTTTGAATCATTTCCGGTCAATCCGTTAGCGAAAAAAAATATTCATTTGTTTTACTGCATTGTACACAAAAAATTGTCTGTATTATATTAAGAAACTTTTTTGTTACCACAGAAAATAAAGAAGTTATAGCCATATTTTAAAAATCGCATTTTCTTGTTTTTTCAAGATAGCGTTGGAACGATGCGATGTGAAATTTTTTGTAAATGAATTATTAATATTCGAAAAAATCTCTACTACTTTGTCCATTTAACCGACTTTGTGTCTCCAATAATAACAAAGATACCCATACGTCAAATGGGACACCCTGTATAGTTTCTCACTTCTTAAATTAAGACATTTTTTTTATTTTTATCAGAGTTAAATAAAAAAGATCTCTCAAAACGTACTATAATAGCTTCCATTCGTTAGGAAGTGTGTAAAAAGTTTCTTGCAAAAAAATCGTTTTGGTAAACATTTTGTAATTTTATACCGCTATTAAATTTGGTGACAGGGGTAGTTGATTTCGTGGTTTCTAAAAAACGTATTTTTGTCTAAATGAACCTTCCGGTTATACCGGAAATTGATAATAACTTTCTTATTTTAAATGGAACACCCTGTATATTTTTGGATGTTTTAAATCTCCGTCAAAAGCTGATTCAAAAAACCTACCATAGTAAGGGTAGAAGGTTGATAGTTTTGGAATTACGCTAATTTGAAAATTGTATGTTTTGAAATTCTGTGAAAACTGTTTTTGCTACACCAAAAGATTTTAATGTCTCTAATTTTCAAGAACTTTCTCATTAAAGGACTGAAAATTGTAATACAAGATGAATTTGTTTTCCAGGTTATTATGGTTAGGTTAAGGTTTTTTTGGACAAAACATAAAATTTTCAAATTGCCGTAATTCCAAAACTATCAAACTTTTACCCTTACTATGGTAGGTTTTTTAAATCAGCTTTTCATATAAACAAAAATACGTTTTTTAGAAACCACGCAATCAACTACCCCTGTCACTCAATTTTCAGAATAAAAAATTAAGCTGTTCTAAAGTTAGCTGGGGGGGACTTACTTTTGGCGCGCACTGTATAAATATACAGGGAAAAAAAAATGATTTAATTTAAGGTGTTTTTAAAACCATATCCATGGTAACAAGCTATATCTTCAACTTTTCAACTGGCTTTCCTAATTCTAAAATTTAAATTCGAGTTTAATGAGTATGCGAATATGTATTTAATATGGGGTAAACGCAATGGTAATTTTTGGACTTTAAAATAAATATTTTCTTAAAAATGTATGTTAAAAAGCCTAACTTACTTACCATTTATTAAATTATTTTTTTAATGTTACTCAGAAACTGCACTTCCTACGTAAAATTAGTGAGGGACAAAAAAAATTTCACTTGTATTTCTCTACAAAAGCAAATAATATTTTACTAAAATTTTTGAATACCAAAAAAGTTCTTAAGTGAATTATGTCCTTTGGTACCATATACGACCATTTCCAGTAATCGAGGATTGGTAAAATTTTTACCAAATGAGCGTTTTTTATAAAAATGCATGGATACAAAATGTCATTAGAAAATTTTTAGTACTTTGGCCCCAATTTAAAAAAATATTTTTTTAAAAATCAACTTTAAAAGCAATTCTTAGGGGTGCATTTTTGGATATAGATAAATAGGGCCAAATCGACTTATTTTCAGCTCTTCTATCACCAGTTAAGCATTATCGGTGTAATTACAGGATACCCTGTAAAAATAGCATAATCATAGTAACTCTTGTAAAAATAATCACCTAACTGCTTACTACTTGATATTTTTGTGTATTTAGTTTTTTTTTTGGGATGAACAGTTCATTTCTTTGTCTTTATTGCATGTATACATTTATTTTGTTTCTGCAATAATATAACACAAAGCTCGCTTTGCAAGGTAAGGGATACACAATATTATTATTTTTTTTTATCTAGAATGAATTGAATTGTATCAACATATTTGTAATGTTTTCTCTTCAATATATTTTTAAGGTAAAAATAAAAAGTAAACGCATGAGAAAGATGGTATTGATTTTTGTTGGCGTACTAAATAAATAATGCAACGTAATTTAAACGTATCATAAAACATGTTTACCGCAAAAACCTATAACGTTTAAATGACCTAGTAATTTTATAAACCCATCTACCGCAAATTTGAAACACTGCGAAAGCTCAAATCTAGTATTTACTCATGTATGGTTTAGTGTTTCGTATAAATTTAAACTGATATTTATTAGATTAAATTTGAAAAAATGGGGACTTTTCATTGCGTCAACCATTTAAAACCCGATTATAAATAAGCTGAAATTCTCTTGTTGAAGTGTAGATCTTTCTCTTTAGTTGAGAGTTTTAAGTCCGTTAAGAGTCATTTCGGGTGCTGTTAAATACGTTCAAAGATTGAAGAAAACAAGGAGTATTATATAAGAGGATAACCGACAAAATGTTTGTAAAACGTATTTTTGGCTAAGAAAAATTGAGTTTTCTACAATTTTAAAACAAAATTTAATAAATATTACAAAAAAAAGTAAATTTTTAATTTACAAGTAACAAATTTTAACGAATATGTTCAAATTGTTCCCCATTGAGCATTTGGCATTGTCCCATTCGAGTGTAGACACTCTGAATACTATTGTTAATAGCTTCTTCGTCAGTTTGTTGCAATTCCGTCCTAATTCTAAGCTCCAATTCTTGTAAATTATTAGGTCCCCATAAAAAAAAATATAAGGGCGTTAGGTCGGGAGATCGCGGAGGCCACTCAATTGGTCCCCTCCGACCTATCCATTTGTTGGGAAACGTGGTGTTAAGGAATTCCCCATCTTGTTGAAACCAAATGTTTTGGTTAGGAATATTGCGATTTTCATAATTGGGGAAAATACGAAGTAAAACTGGTAGCAAATCAGTCCGCAAAAAATTCAAGTATCTTTCGGCAGTAAGATTTTCATTAAAAAAGTAAGGTCCTATAAAACGTCTGCCAATCATTCCCACCCATACATTTAACTTTCCCTGTCTTTGACTATGGGATTCTACGGCCCAATGAGGATTTTCCTGTGACCAATACCTACAATTATGTCGATTCACTGATCCATTCAATTGAAAGGTAGCTTCATCGGAAAAAATTATACTACTTAAAAAAATTGGATTTTGATCACATCGCGCCATTATTTCTTCACAAAATTGCAGTCGGCGCGGCGATCGGGATCATATTCATTTAACTCTTGTATGAGTTTTATTTTGTATGGGTGATACTTTTCCTTTTTTAATAATTTAGCGACATAGGAATGATCCACATTATTATTTCTTGAAATATCTCTTGTTGAAATATTGGGATTTTCTTCAATCGCAAGTATTAAATTTAATTTGGTTTCTTCATTCACTTGAGGCCGTCCTTGTCGAGGCAAATCTCCTACAGATCCTGTTTCTGCAAATTTGGTAACTAACTTACTTACTGTAGATCTTGAGATTTGCGGTCTATTTGGATATTGCTCATTAAACAAAGCACAAGCTTCCACATGGGTTCTTTTTCTATCACCTACCATAATTAAAATTTCGATTCTTTCGCGTTCGCTTAAACGAGGCATTTTTAATTTCGCAAAACTTAATAATTGTTGATTATTATTAACAAACGAAGTAAGCTATTCAAGCATTGGTAAATGGATTTAAAATTTTATTTGCCATACAAAATAACGTCAACTAAAGCACTTTTATAAAGGCAATTTTTATTTCAATAAATTTTGAATATCAAAAGCTTTTTCCAATTTATAATAAATTACAATTTTATTTATAGTTTATTATTACTCAAACATTTTATTTTAATTACCTTTTTCATTAAAAGTTATTTAAAATTAGTTTTAAGAAAATTCCAAATGTGTAAAGAAGAACAATTCGAATATTTTCAATAATAATTTGTTATTTTTAAACTAAAAATTAGTTTAATTTATTTTTCTTGCCATATTTTCATTGAGAATTATTATTTTTTTTTTGAGTAAATTTATTTTTTTTTTCAAAAATGGTTGAAATTTTTTTAAATATTTTTATGTGATCATTAATATGATAAAAAGGTCTATGAAAAATGTGTAAAAAAAGTAGGGGTTTCCATTTAAAAAAATTGATGATGACGTCATAGTGAAGTTATCAGTGACGTCATGAATATTTTTTTCATTCCAAAAGATGGCATTTTTAAAACAAAAATTGACCTGTCCGAGCGATTTTTACAAAAAAAAATTTTACGGAAGTTATGACCTTGGTTCCAAACTTTATCACCACCCTGCATAATACATCAAAGCATTAAAATTGTATTCATTTTTCCTAAACATTGACTACGTTTGTGTCATGAAACTCGATCCGGATTGGATTGAATAGTGTTGACTCTATCCGTATTTTTCCTAAATATACATTCAGTTTTAGGATTCAGTTCAATTATCCAAAAAGTGAACCAATCCGATGTGTTAATTTCGACAATAAGTTGTTCTAAGTCGCCGATTTTTGTCCAAATTCCAGACTAATTTAATAAATTGACTTGACAAAGTTATCCGTTATAAGATAAAACCATACTCTAAATAATGAAAAAAAAATCGCAAAGAAAAAACCTTTATTTCAGTTTTGAAAATTATTTTCTCCAACCTTCTAGTTTTCTACGTATATTAAGTTGGAAATACAATTATAGCAAGCTGCAAAAAAATAGTGGGGGAATTTGTTATTTATTTGTTGCTATTTTGTTACAATAAAAAAAATTGTACCTCAAATTTTTTTTGAGTTATCTCCAAACAGCTGACTTAAATTTAAAGTTAGCAGTCATCGCGATAACTTGGTGACTATTCACATGAGGACAATCATTAGGGCATCCAAATTTGTTACTTTTAAAGTACTTCAAAATGCACTGTTTTTTTTTGAAAAAAAAATTTTTTCGTTAAAAAAAAGTAAAATGTAATAGGTTCATAAATAAAAAAGCAACTTTATCGCTAAATTAAACTTGTACTGAGTATATCCCACCTAAATTTAATTTGTTACGTTGATGAAAATCATTTTTAAAGGAAAACGATAGTATGAGGTCATATTTCCTAGAACGCGATTTACGCCTCTCTCTGCCTAACACAAGTTTTGATGTTTAGGGAAACAGATATACAAAAAAATTTAGTAACAAAATTCAAACTGACTTAAGAATGATCAGCAATGCCAAATCAAGTTAAAAAAATAAAAAATTTTGTTGGCAGCTAAAATTACAAAATAAAAACAAAGTAAGTCAACGTCATTTTCTGATATTTTTATAAATTGTCGTATGTTTTGCTAATTATGGGATACATAAACTGAAAAAAAATAGTAACAAATTATGAGCTGACTTGAGAATGATCAGCAATGCCAAATCAAGTTAAAAAAATAAAAAATGTTGCTGGCAGCTTAAATTACAAAATAAAAACAAAGTCAACGCCATTTTCTGATATTTTTAAATATTGTATGTTTTGCTAATTATGGGATACATAAACTGAAAAAAAGTAGTAACAAATTACGAGGTGACTTGAGCATGATCAGCAATGCCAAATCAAGTTAAAAAAATAAAAAATGTTGCTGGCAGTTAAAGTTACAAAATAAAAACAAAGTAAGTCAACGTCATTTTCTGATATTTGCTTTTTTTGACGAAAAATTTTAAAAAAAAAAAAAAAAACAGTGCATTTTGGAGTACTTTAAAAGTAACAAATTTGGATACCCTAATGACTGTCCTCATGTGAATAGTCTAACTTTAAATTTAAGTCAGCTGTTTGGAGATAACTCAAAAAATTTTTGAGGTAATAATTTTTTTTATTGTAACAAAATAGCAACAAATAAGTAACAAATTCCCCCACCATTTTTTTGCAGGTTGCTATAAATGTATTTCCAACTTAATATACGTTAGTTTTCTAAAACTTCTTAATATTCTTAATAAAGTAACGAAACCAGGGCAAATGTTGAGGGTATCCTTACCTCTTTTCCCTAACTTTTGTAAACTAATTATTTTAACTTGTATGCAAAATTCCAAGTAGCTAAATTAATTAAATCTTTAGACCAAAAGAAATTATATAATACTATTACCGAATCTAATATAATTAAAAACATAAATGACAAAATTAATATAAAGAATTTAATTTGTACAAAATCAGATAAAGGTAATACTTTTGTAATTATTCATCAAAATGAATATAAACAAAAAGTTCAAAACTTTATAGATAGTGAAAATATTACAATTTTAAATAAAGATACCACCACAAAATTTTAAAACCAAATTAAAAATGCTATTAAAGGTAGCTCGAGTTTATTTTCTGATAATGTTAAAAATCCCAAACCCCCAAAATTGTACGGTACAATTAAATTACATAAAGATAATTTTCCAATTAGACCTGTAGTATCATACATTGATACTCCAAATAAATTATTATCATCAAATTTTAACGAAATTATACGTGATTATAATTATAACTCACAATATTCTATTAAAAATTCTGTTGATCTAGTTCTATTTTAGCATCATTTGATGTAAAAAGTATGTTTTCTAAAATACAACCAAAAAAAACTTTATTGTTGGTTAGAGAGTTTTTAGATCAAAATAATGTAAATGTTTAAATTAAAGATGATATCTTAAATTTATTAGAAATTTGTATGAATCAAAATTATTTTCAATTTAATGATAAATTTTATATTCAAAATGAAGGTCTTCCTATGGGAAGTCCACTTTCTCCTATTTTGGCCAATATTTTTATGGATAATGTTGAAAAAAGTATTTTTCAAAATAAAATAACTAGTAAATTAATTTTTTGGTATCGCTATGTAGATAATATCTTAATATGTTTTGATGGTACTTATAACGAGCTAGATGTTTTGTTTAATTTTATTAACAAGGTTCATAAAAATATTGACTTTACTTTAGAAAAAGAAGAAAATGACCAAATTAATTTTCTTGATTTAACAATTTCCAAAGATATTATTAAACAGAAATTTGATTTTAAAATATTTAGAAAAGATACTAATTCAAATTTAAGTTTACCAAATAATTCATGTAACCCTATTTCTCACAAATTTTCGACATATTATAGTTTCATAGAGCAATTTACATTCCTATGACCGAAATTAATTTCAAAAAAGAAATTGAAACTATCAAAGACATTGCAGTTTTAAACGGTTTTAATTCTAATTTAATTGATCAAATTTTAAAAAAGAAACAATACAAAATTATTCTAAATAATATTTTTCCTAAAGAAAGTAAAAAGTAATGTATTTATAAATCATTTACTTATTTTGGTAAAGTCTGAAAATATTTCAAAAATCATTAAAACCAATAATAAAGATATTAAAATTTCTTTTAGACCTTATAAATCAATTAGATCAATATTTTATTGCAATTCTTGTAATGCAGTTTATATACTATAGGTCAAACAATTCGTAATTTCAAAATTAGATACGGTGAACATTTAAATGCTTTAAAAAAAGCTTACTTAAACAAATCAAATTTTGGCAAACATATTTTTGAACGAAAACATAAAATTAATGATGATATTTCTCAAAATCTTAATGTTTTACATATTTCTAATAATAGATTTAAACTCAATTTTATGGAACAATTAGAAAGTCTTAAATGTCAAATAGAAAATGTACCTTTAATGAACGAACAAATTGATATTTACCAATCGTGCTTTTTAGATATTCTTTTTGAACCAGACTGCTTGGTCCAAGTTTTTTTACAGGTTTCCTTGGATCCTTGAGCGAATGCTTAGCGGTATTTAAGTAGACGCATAATATTATATTTATATTTTTGGAAGTATTTATTATATTTCTTTTTCCAAATTAAGTTTTCATAAATGATTTCCTAAGCAACCATGTTTGTATTTTTCTGTCATTTAATGCCATTGATAAAGTCAACATTGGTTTTATTTTAATATTAAATATTAATTAATAAATTTTTAGATGGATCTATCACATATTAATTAATTATTTTAAGTAATTTAATATCTTGATATTTTAAAGTTATAAAACTAAAAAGGTTTGGAAAACCAAAATCGGTTTTCGCATTCTTTTCTAAACATTTAACACAATGTTGAGATTATATTTATTTTTTGCTTTTTATTTATATAATTTAACCATATTAAATTCACTCATATATTTGGTGAAAAAAAAAAACGCTATCAAAATGAATTTATATTTGAAAATACATAAATATAAAACATTATTTATAGAGAGATTCTGGTCAAAATTAAACGTCTTTAATTAGAAAGATTTAAGGTGAACCTAGAAATTGTCCATTACAACCCATATAACAAATTTAAATTTAAAAGCCTTTAAACTTAAATGATTTGACCAGAATTTGGGCATTACACTTAGGGTATCCTTCATAATATAAACTTTGAAAAAGGGCAAAAATAAGTTGTCGTTGTTTTGGGGTTTGTTTAAAAAAATATTATTGATTTTTCAGAAAACTTAATTTTTTTTATGGAAGTTTCTGCAAAAATCCATTTTTTAAAATATTGATTTTTGCAATTAATTTTAAATTTCATACTAGAGGTGAAAATAAGCGGATTGACAAAAGATCATCTTAATAAATCTTTCTTTATAAGGGAGTGACAGCCCTTTGAAGGTACTGCCAAAAGGTCAGTTTTTAAGCATTTATTTCGAAATACTGGGTGATGATAAAGTTTGGTATTTAATTGTTTGAGAAAATCGCTACTACACATTTTCCAATTGTATTTCAGAAAAAAACAATTCGATTTCAGAATAGTATTTCAGAAAGCATCAATTGTATTTCAGAATAGTCAATTGTATTTCAGAAAAGATCAATTGAATTTCAGATAGCAACAACTGTATTCCAGAAAAATCAATTTAATTTCAAAAAGGATCAATTATAAAAAAATGACGAAGTCAAGATTTTTTGGCGGTGATTGTGCACGTGAACCACAACAGCACACACATTAATGTGCTTTCTAAATTTAACAGTAACACCAGCCTTAGGTTTACCAATGAAATAATTTGCCAAAAACTCTTGGCTACCTCAATATTTTACAAAAGGCTATTTTTCTAAAATACAATTGATCTTTTTTGAATTATAATTGATGATTTCTGAAATTGAATTGACTAATCTAAAATAAATTGATACTTTCTGAAATTAAATTGACTATTCTGAATTACAATTGACGATTTCTGAAATTGAATTGATCTTCTCTGAAATACAATTGGAAAAGATCTAGTAATTATTTATACTGTTGCTGAACCGTAAACACCCTGTATAATAAAAAAATATGTTTATTTTTTATAGAGATACGTCATATATATTTTGAATATTTGTGTTTTAGACAAAGCAAAAACCTTCAAAAAGAATTTTTTTTAGTAATAAATACCTAATATTTTACTTCATTTGTTGCATACTTAGGTTGCACTGTTGAAGCTTAAGCTTGAAGCGACACGACGCTTAAACTAAAAAATGTCCCATTGTATTTCTGTAATTTTTTTAGTTTAAGTGTCACTTCCAGCTTAATGTTCAAAAAATAAAAAGGAAAATTTAAATTTTGTTTTTTTGTTGAGTCTGAGCTCTTTTATTTTTTTAAATTTATTCAAATCGTTTTGGCAGTAGATTCAACTCAAGATAATTTCAAAAAGTGTTTCTTAAGTTTTGACGAAATTATATACATACTTTGGATTCTCTGATAACACAGGCGGAGTTAATTTTCTGCGGTTGAATGTTTTCATGAGGATTTGATATTTTTCCTTAATTTTTAATTATTGCTGTAAATTTAGTTCAAGTAAGTTTTTAATATTTATACGTTAAATTAAATCTGTTTAACTAGAATATTTAATTAGGTTTTACTTTTTTTCATCTGTACGAAATTGAGTCTGTTATTTGGACACAGACACTCCGATTTTGACCATCGAAACGATCTCATATGTTCTTACTTCACTTCTGTTAAAGAAGTCATTATTTTATCGACTGGTCCTTATTTACGTCTATTTTTAGTTTTTAAATTTTATTAAACTGCTGATGGTTTCTATTTGCGTGTGATCCCGTAGCTCTCCAAATTTTTCAAAATTGTATTTCACCGTTTTGGCAGTAGATTCGACTTAATTTCGAACTAATTTCAAAATTTTTCTTAAATTTTCACGACCTGTATACCTTGATTACCTTTTAATTACCACTGGTGCAGTTAATTTGATGCGGTTGGATGTTTTCATGAGAATTTGTTGTTCTCTTTAATTTTAATTATTATTGCTGTAACTCTAGTTCAAGTAAGTTTTTTAACCTTAAGCTATTCTAAGATGTGCTAATATTTGTATTTTATTTTATTAAATTTATCTGAATTGTTTCTCTGATGACTGATGGTTGCAAAACACTAAAAATGGCAGATGAAATTTCTTTTTAGATTAACCATTCGCATAAAATACGCAATTTTGTCCTTATTTAACCGACTTGGTATCTCTTAAGATAACTATAAGATCCTCATGTATAGCCTCGAAAAAACGGACACCTTGTGTATATTACTGATAGCACCATCGAAAACAAAAATTGTTGTTTTGAATAATAAGTATCGAGAAAAAATTTAGATTTAATTCATTACTGTATACTTAAGAACAAGTTAAATATAGAGTGGGTCAACGTAATCGAAAAGGTCGAAATTTAAATTACTTAAAATAAAATTATAACGAAAAGCTAACACAGGTCAAGTTTAGATTGAAGGGGGACAATATTTGGAATAGAGCTGACCTAAAAGTTTGTTCATCCTTGAGTGCTCTGAACACAACTCCTAAAATTTTAAACGGCATGTTAGGGTTGTTACCTCATTGGAAAGATCCTTTTATCCCGAGTAACATACAAAAAGAAAAGTTAAATTGATCGGTTTGTTTTAAAGTTATTAAAAATTTTACATGCAAAAAAGTAGCATCTTAAATTTTTTCTTATTTGTATGTTACTCGGGGTAAAAACATTTTTCAACAGGATATTAATTACTTACCCTGCAATGCCATTTAAAACTTTAGGGTTCCAAAAACTGTCCCCCTTCAAACAAAACTTGACCCCTCTGGGCGTTTGCCCACCCTGTACAACATTTAGTAGTTAGGTTAGGTTCCAGGTTAAAAATAGGCCAAAATCAATGAGTCCCAAAAAGCCAATGCCCAAAAGCCGTTATATTTGAAGCAAAAAATAATTGTCCTCTACACGTGGTGGTGTTGAAACGGCACGTAAGTCGGTAAGATCTCAGAAAACTATCCTAGGATAAAATGGCGACGAAAATTCAACAGGAATTTTTGGACCAATTCAACTTCGAATTCTACATCCAAAACGATCAGAAATTACTTTATACTACAGATATTATATTATACTTTATCTGTAGGTTTAAATTGACGTGTTACTATACAAAACCTGTTAATTTTCAAGATAAGATAAGAGAGCCCAAATGGAATTTGACAAAACGCATTTGACATTAACCATGAAAAAGTGGAATATTGGAGGGTTGAAAGCGAGGATGAAAGTTTATGTTATTTGGGTAAGTTGGTATATAGAATGTTCGTCAACCCATAATCCAAAATTACATCGACTATTCAACACTGGGGTGGGTCTATTATGGTATGAGGTATTTTTTCTCGATGTGGGGTTGTCCCAATTAAACAAGGAGAGGCCAAAACGGATGATTTTCAGTATAGAAGCATTTTAGAAAACCAAATTTTACCATTTTCTTCCGTAGAAATACCACTGAAGTGAAGATTTCAGCAGGATAACGATCCGAAACATTCTGTTAAGTGTGTGAAACAATGTTTTTTTCAAAAAAGAAAATAATCTACTTGAATGGCTGTCACAATCTCCAGATCGAAACCCAATCGGACAGCTTTGGGTTATTTAAGATTTTTTCATTCGAGAATAATAAAAAATAAATAATATTTATACGAAGTAATTAAAGAAGATTGGAACCAAATTCCCCTGGATACTTTTCGTAAATTTGTAGATTTAATTCCCAAAATATGTCAAGCCTTAGCGAATGCAATATGATAAGGAACAAAATAATATTATTCCTCCTTATTGGATATTTAGATAATTTTATGATCAGCATGAGCATATTCAACGTATATTAAGTTGGAAATACATTTATAGCAACCTGCAAAAAAATGGTGGGAGAATTTGTTACTTATTTGTTGCTATTTTGTTACAATAAAAAAAAATTTGTACCTCAAAAATTTTTTGAGTTATCTTAAAACAGCTGACTAAAATTTAAAGTTAGCAGTGATCGCGATAACTTGGTGACTATTCACATGAGGACAATCATTAGGGCATCCAAATTTGTTACTTTTAAAGTACTTCAAAATGCACTGTTTTTTTGAAAAAAAAATTTTTCGTCAAAAAAAAAGTAAAATGTAATAGGTTCATAAATAAAAAAGCAATTTTATCGCTAAATTAAACTTGTACCGAGTATATCCCACCTAAATTTAATTTGTTACGTTGATAAAAATCAATTTTAAAGGAAAACGATAGTATGGGGTCATATTTCCTAGAACGCGATTTACGACTCTCTCTGTCTAACACAAGTTTTGATGTTTAGGGAAACAGATATACAAAAAAAATTAGTAATAAAATACGAACTGACTTAAGAATGATCAGCAATACCACATCAAGTTAAATAAATAAAAAATGTTGCTGGCAGCTAAAGTTACAAAATAAAAACAAAGTAAGTCAACGTCATTTTCTGATATTTTATAAATTGTCGTATGTTTTGCTAATTATGGGATACATAAACTGAAAAAAAATAGTAGCAAATTACGAGCTGACTTGAGAATGATCAGCAATGCCAAATCAAGTCAAAAAAATAAAAAATGTATATACAGGGTGTCTCACTTTTTTTCCAGCAATTTTTTTTTAGATAGTAAATGTCATTCTGAACAAAAATTTTCCTATGAACTATTATGTTTTTTCGATTCCTTAAAAAGTTACAGCAATTTTAAAATTTAATATCTTTAATGATTTTTGTGGGACACCCTGTATAAATTTTATTTAATTTTAATTTTTTTTATTTAAATCAAGTATGCTTTGGATTTTGTATATCTTTAAGCCAATAAGATGCTAAATTTTACCAAGGGAAATTTAACCTCGTCGTTTACTTATTTTAAAAACGGCCAATAATGTTAAAAAAAAAACAATTTGGCAAAGAAAAAATCCAAATAATAATTGATTTAAATAAAAAAAATATAATAAGAAAGAATATTATATAGGGTGTTCCACAAAACTCATGAAAATTTATCAATTTTAAAATTGCTGTAACTTTTTAAGGAGTCGAAAAAACATAATAGTTCAAAGGAAATTTTTTGTTCAGAATGACATTTACTATCTAAAAAAAATTTTTACTGGAAAAAAAGTGAGACACCCTGCATAAATATACCCCGAGTAAATAATTCAAATACCTAAATAAAATTGTAATTTGAAAAAAAATTTAAGTGGTTTTTGAACTATTAATTTTTAAACTTAGTTAATGAAGATTTTATCAAATATCTCACTTTTTTTAAATGCAATGATGCCGGGTCATTCGATTTTTTAAAAAGAGGATTTTATAACGATTATTTATTTTTTGTATTTGAATTATTTAGAATTAGTTTTGGTAATTTTCACCGACTTCGAAAACCTTTTTTTTTTTTGAAAAAAAATTTTTTTCGCAAAAAACAAAAACTAATATCTCAAAAATTCTTCTTTTTTAAAAGTATTTTAAGCCATGAATAAAAATATGGAATGTTACATTTAAAAAAACAAAGTTCATGGTGTTTCCGGTGAAACCGGAACTGATTTCGAAAATAAAAAATGCACATAAAATTTTTTTTTTTGAACCATACAACATAGCCAAATTTCAAATTTTTCTATTCATAAATAAAAAAGTTATAGAGGTGACCCGGTTTTCATTTCCACCCGGTATATATCCTTATATTTAAGGATCGGCAGGTGCAAAAAATAGCGGGTTTTTGATTTACAAAGTAGATACCCGTTATTATGGCCATCCGAGCCCTTTTTTTTATATCTTCATTTTTTATATTAAATTGAGGCCTTTAAATTTGCATTACGTTTTTTTTTGCTTTTTCGACGCGGACTTTAAAAATTCGTAACTTTTGATAGGGGTTGGATATTATGGTGCGATATTTTTTATTTTGCATATTACATTAATATTTATAAGCAAAAAAATCGACACCTCTAAATATTCTCCCTTTGCTTCAGAAAAAAATCGAACGTAAAAAGTTCAAAAAATCGCACAAACGCGGTCGGACAGTTGTACCACTGGCACCCACAATTTTTTAAAAATTTCAAAATTTTAATTAATTTCCCTTAAAAAGAATAACTTGTACAGCTAATAGGCTATTTTTTGTTTATATAATCGATGGGTTTGGGAAAATAAAGCAGAATTTTTGAATTTAAGGGTGGAAGGCTCCTGTCCGGCCATTTTTTAAAGGATTTTCATTTTTGAAAACTCTGCTGAATCTACTCTTAGAACCAAAACCGACACACAGGGTTTTTTTTAATTTCGAAAAAATAACGAAAAAATATTTTTTTAATGTCCCATTTAAGAAACCCCTCAAATTCTATTTCATCGTCATGTAATACACCTTTTTTCTGAAAGCTTTCAAGGTCCGCTTTACGACAAAAAAAAGAATCACTTCGCTATGTCTTTTCGTTATCGAGTTATGACTGAAAATGTAGCAAAATTAAGCAAAATCTCTATGTATAGGACATTCGCGCTACTTTAACTAAAAATAAGTTTACCCTACAAAAATAGTTTCGAACAAAAGTTGTAGGAAATTTTATGCTCTATGAGATTGATTATAAATAATTTTATCGTAGGATTGATAGAAACCGAGATATTTGGAAAAAACCATTTTCATCCCCCTTTCCACCTCCATAACTCCAGAAGCAGGTACCCTACAACCTGGGGCTCTTTAGATCCTAAATGTACATGATTTAAGAGCATCTTCCTAGACACCCGCTATAAATTTTCCGTTGGAGATAATAACAAGGAATAGAAAATCCATCCCACTTTTCTGGAGCTTCTTTGCAAATTATGACCAAATAACTGATAATTAATGCGAATACCTAGAGGGCGCGCGAGTTTGGGAGGAAAAGTTGTGAAAAATCATGAAAACGAGCATTAGTTCTGCAGTCATAACTCAAGTTTCCTTCGTTAGATTTTCAATTTTTTTTTCAGATTTATAATCTAATTTGATTAGGCTACATCCTGCCACAGAGTTACCTTCTGCAACCTAGCACAAAATTAATTAGAGGGGTCCAAAGTTAAGGTACTTTTAGATCATTATATTTTTTTTGGATATTCTCCAATTTTTTTTTCCTTCTGGCAAAAATTAAAGGAATGACTTCTAAATCATCTACAAAAAAATTTTTACAAAAATGTTGTTCGTACTAGCTTTTATGACTGCAGAAATAAACCACAATATTTTCCGTTTAGGAAATTGCTCTTAAGCTACAAATAAGCAGAGTTTCATTAACTCCGCAATTTTTTCCTTATTCATGCTGTTTTTGTTCTAATTTTACTGTACTATCAAAATACTTCTATTTTAAACTCAAGAGACATTTTAATATGATACTGGCTAATATTTTTAAGTATTTGTATAGTTTCCATACTGTTTCCACCACTGTACATACATATATTTTAATTTTCTAAACTTTCATATTTACCCGTTTTAATCTCGGTAATAACAATAGTATTCTTGAAGCTTTGAGTAGGACACTTTGCGGTTTTGGGGTGGATCATGGTTTTATGAATGTGCGTCATTTTCCGGTTTTGAACTTTTACGGTATGTGACATAAATTTTAGGGATTTTCGTATAGCAAATTTAAACTTAAGAGCATCTTCCTAGACACACGCGATAAATTTTCCGTTGGAGATAATAACAAGGAATAGAAAATCCATCCCACTTTTCTGGAGCTTCTTTGCAAATTATGACCAAATAACTGATAATTAATGCGAATCCCTAGAGTTGTGAAAAATCATGAAATCGAGCATTAGTTCTGCAGTCATAACTCAAGTTTCCCTCGTTAGAGTTTCATTTTTTTTTCAGATTTATAACCTAAATTGATTAGGCTACATCCTGCCAGAGAGTTACCTTCTGCAACCTAGCACAAAATTAATTAGAGAGGTCCAACGTTAAGGTACTTTTAGATCATTATATTTTTTTTGCACATTCTCCAATTTTTTTTCCTTCTGGCAGGAATTAAAGTAATGACTTCTAAATCATCTACAAAAAAAATTATACACAAATGTTGTTCGTACTAGCTTTTATGACTGCAGAACTAAACCATTATATTTTCCGTTTAGGAAATTGCTCTTAATGGTGTGAAGATTTTTTTTTGTAATTTTTAGCCCGTTTACAGTTCCTTTTTTATCCTACAATAAATTAATATTCGAAATTTTAATTCAATTTATTTATTTTATTTTTCTAATTATTATAAATTGAATATTGCTATTGGTTTTTTTTTCTTTCCTTTGATTCATTATGCATTATGATTTACCACCAAACTACTAGAACTAGAGATTTCCGTTTCTAGATTAAAATTTTTTTCCTTATGATCTCTAAAAGATCTGCAAGAGCAGTTATGGTAAGTATATTTTTTAAGTGTAAAATTTTTAATTGGGTCAGTTATAATTGGCTCACATCAAAGTAAAAAATCAATAAATTGATAAATAATAGTGTTTTATTCAAATTGATTTCAAATCCTCTAGGGACATTTAATGCGTGATTTCAAGCACGAAGAGATGAATATGGAATGTTGAAATAAGATAATAAAATAAAGTTAATTTAAATGTTTAAAATAAAATGATATGTCGTTATGTTGAGGTAATGCTCTGAAGTATGGGAAGGGAAATTAACGATCAGCCGGTTGACACGCGCGGTGATCAACCTGTTTGCTTCGACTTGCTTCCTTGATATATTTATGGATTTCTTAATTTTATGGTTATTGTTTACGAGCTAATATTGTTTTCAATTCTTTGTTTATAAAAAACTGGGAACCTGAAACAAGTTTCTAGCACTTGCCCTTGATTTATAAATTAATTAAATTATAATTCGCTCTTGCTCTTACCAAATAAAGTCTTTACAGTGGGAGCAAAATGTTGGCTGTTTGAAAAATCTGGGCATAAATTTGTGATCTTTCACATTATAAATGTTTTTCTTCTTGAGGGCTCCTTTCCTTCCTCTTGATCGAAACCCAGATTTTGCATTTTGTTCAGAGTTTTCTTCACAATAATCTTCCTCGGCCATTATGAACACTTAGAACGATTAAATCACCAGTAATTGAATTATAAACACAAATTCCGCGGCGCCAAGATTTATAAATAAAAATTAATTAAAATTCTAGCTGCGCTTTCGGTGTTTGGTTTATTTTGACGTTCGCGCGAGGCGCGACCGTAAAATAACGTGAATTGTGAATGGAGCAACTACCAACACGACTTGGATGCCGATACTCAATACTCAGGTGCTCGAGAATTTTGTAAAGAAATTAGCGCTCTTTCTTTACATCTTAATTTATAACAGAGCTAACAGCAACAGAAAGTGCGAACGGAACCTTGGCGAAAGACATAATATATTCGGTACACATGCGCATCGTCAAGTCGGGTGTAGCGTGTATATTTTAAATAGCTTTTATATACAAAGTCTAATTAAATAGCTAAACGTAACTCTAAAAAACATAATTAGATTACTTCTATAAAAATAGCTCTTTAATATGTAAAAATACATCGCATTAAAGTTTTTATATAACAAAAGCTAATGCGCGCGACTCTTATGTTTATTGATTTTGATAAACCTCGACATACTACCTACGAGCTACGACCCTCTCCGAAGAGTGATTGCTGATAGCTCCAGATATTAAGATTTTTAAATCATTTGCCGGTATTGTCTTTCCTTCCCAAATGCACAAAAGCCTTAATAAGAGAAGACGATTATCTTTCCAAGATTAGTAACTCGAAGTATATAACCATCATTCCTTCGACCTTTAATAACTACAACCAAATACCAAATAGGAAGTAATTTTGTGGAAAATATCTTGTTCGACTTGATTCCAAAATTACATCTTCAAGAGTTGGAGAAAGTTTAGTTTAATTCATCCCCAACTTGTTAAATGGATGTAATTATCTATTAGGCCAGTCAAATTAACATTCTACTTCGAAAAAAATTAGAGGAAAGCTGGAAATCGTTTTAATCACTTTATTTTTCATAAAAAAAGAACATATTGAGTTTGCCCCAATTTTCGTGCAATGATCTAAGTTCATACAAGAAGCTGAAGGTAACATTCGTGAAGATCCACAAGCATTTTGGTCCTTTGTCAACAAGACCAAGAATTATACCCGCATTCCAGGTATCATGACACTTAATGTCATATACTAACCCTACTGAAATTGTTAATGGGTTTGGGGATTATTTCAGCAACGCCTACCTTGCCTCGGATAATGATTTACACTTACCTGATATTTCGAAATGTCATTTTGGGGACTATAAAATTACTGAAGATTCTGTAAGAGCACACCTAAAGAAACTTCTACCTAAACTCACTATGGGTTTGGACAATGTTCCAGCATTTATTTTAAAAAACTGTTCTGAAATTTTATATAAACCTCTGACCTTCATTTACAATCTGGCTCTAATATCTGGTAAATTTCCCGCAGTTTGGAAACATGTAAAAGTATGTCCGGTGTTTAAGAAAGGCAGTAAGAAGAAAATTGAGAACTATCGTCCAATCTCCATTGTGAGCAACTTCTCTAAGGTTTTCGAGGCAATTCTGACTGATCACACATATTCCTTGGTTCATAATAAAATTTCAATACATCAGCATTTATGCAACGTCGATCTACAGACTCGAATTTTTTCAACATTACCCAATACATCTCCAATAATCTGGACACCCGGAGTCAAACTGATGTCATTTATACAGATTTGACCAAAGCTTTCGATAGAATGAGGCACAAAAAGCTCCTTCAAAAACTACATGACTTTGGAATTAACAATAATATTATCCAGATAATTTCTTCATATCTACATGATCGTCCGCAAACTGTTTTTACAATGGCATCAGTTCGAAGTCATATATTGCAACAAGTGGTGTTCCGCAGGGATCTGCCCTTGCCCCTGTTCTATTTTTAATGTTCATTAACGAAGTATGTTCTGTTATGTTATCTCATGTGTTACTTTACGCGGATGACCTAAAACTTTACGCTAGTGTCTCAAGTGAAACGGACTGCCTGCACTTACAGGAGGATGTCAATAGACTTTTAGAATGGTGTCAAACAAATGAACTTAGCCTCAATGTGCAAAAGTGTTGTGTATTATCATTTTCTCGTATCAACAATCCTATTCACTATAATTATTACATCTCTGGTCAATTGCTAAACAGGGTCAGTGAATTCAAGGACCTTGGGGTTATCTATGATCATGGGCTTACTTTTAACAGACACATTTTGTTAACTGCTAATGAATGTTATAAGAGGCTGGGTTTCATTATCCGCAATAGTAAAAACTTTCAATCCCTTGCGACATTATATGTTCTGTTCAACGCGTATATATTAAGTAAACTTAATTACTGCTGTATAATTTGGGCTCCTTTATATTCAAAGTACATAAATGCGCTGGAAAGTGTTCAAAAACAGTTTTTAAAATATTGTTATTACTTTAAACATAATAAATATCCCGACTGGAGCGTAACTTACAGTGATCTACTACTAGAGTTCAATTTCATGTCTATTCAAAACAGACACAAGATAATTTCAATCTGTTACTTATTTAAATTGATTCATAACTTAGTTGATGATATATGTACTGTCAATTCAATAACATTTCATGTACCACGGTTCTCTGCCAGAAATTGTCTTACATTTACGTATACTATATACTATATACTTGAAACAAAAAACGCTTCGTTTATACCTTAACTTATCGCTAGCGTTGGAAAAAATATTATTTTAATAAGTTTCTTATTTTTGGGGAAAGTGCCGTTAAGCAAACGTTTTTTAAAAAGACCCCGTTTTACTGCTGCCGTATGAGTATTTGGTTTGACTTACAAAAACAAAACCAGAAGAAATTCGTAGCTATAAGACTCTTCTGTGTACCAAAAAAAGAAATTTAAAAAAAGCTTCAATAGAAAAGCTTCAATAGAAAAAAAAATTATGAGCAAAACCGCCAATATCAAGCGAAATTCAAAATTAAGCGCTCATATTTGCCGACTATCCTCTTAACAGCGAAAATGTGTTAATAGTTGGTGATTTCAACATTCCCGAGTTTTGGAAGTCCATAACTGAATCTTATAATAATGATCATATTCTTGTACTAAACAACTTTATGGATTTTTGTGATCTACAACAATTTAATAATATATTGAATTGTAACAATAGAATTCTTGATTTGGTTATGGCTTCAAATGAAATGCAGTGCTCTGTAACTCTTACTGATGAGCCGTTGGTTAATGAAGACATATTTCACCCTGCTCTACAGTTTAGTATTCCTATCATTGATAATACTCCGAATCTTGAACCGTGTTGCAGTGGCTCGTACAATTTCAAAAAGCCCAATTTTCCTCTTTTATATGAAGCTTTCTGTAAGGTTGATTGGAATGAACTATACCTACTGACCAACGTGGATGAGTCGTGTGACTATTTCTATAGTAAGCTGTACTCTCTATTTGAAAGTCATGTTCCTAAATCCAGACCGATGAAGCACACAGACCGTTACCCTCTTTGGCTTAACATCAATATCATTAAAGGTTTGAAAGAAAAAGAAAACAGTCGAAAGAAATATTTAAGAGAGAAAACTGCTGAGGCGAAGCACAATTATTTTCATATCATATCCAAATTAAGAAACGACATTAAGCAGGCACTTAAGAACTATGTCCTCCTTGCTGAGAAGGAGATTAACAATGATCCGAGTCAATTCTGGTCATAAATGAACATGATCAAAAATTCAACCCGGATCCCTGGTTTAATGTCACTAAATGATATTACTTTAAGTGACCCTTTAAGCATTGTTGGCGGTTTTGCGAACCATTTCAGCAGTATTTATAATCAGCCTCAACCTTATCCATCCTCTAATAGTTCTAACACACCAAATCTTTTAGGAGACTATACATTCTCTGAGACCCAAGTATTAAATCATTTGAAAAAGCTAAAACCGAAACTAACTATGGGACTCGACAACGTCTCTAGCCTGATATTAAATGACTGCGCTTCAATACTCTATCAACCTTTAACACACATTTATAATTTGACACTCCGATTTGGTACATTTCCGAAAATCTGGAAGAAGGTCAGAATATGCCCCGTGCATAAATCAGACAACAAAAGATGTGTTGAGAACTACCGGCCTATCTCAATTATTAGCAACTTATATACGAGTCGATTCTAAGCGAATATATATATTTTACAATTAAACGTAGGGTCTCTCCAAATCTACATGGATTTCTGCCAAGAAGATCAACGACAACCAACCTTTTTAATGTGACACAATACATTTCCAATAATTTAGAAGCAAAGTTTCAAACAGATGTAGTTTATATGGATTTTTCCAAAGCGTTTGATCGTATGCAACATCATATTCTTATCTCAAAACTGCAAGTGATGGGTTTACCCGGTAACATCGTGAGAATAATTGGTTCGTACCTTCAGAATAGAGAGCAGTACGTTGTTTATAATGGGCACACATCATCGCCATACATAGCACTAAGTGGGGTGCAAAGAATGGTATTTTGAAAAAACTGCAAAATGGCCGAAAATTTCTTGGTTTTTTCTACACAGCACATAGAGCCTTGCAAGAAAATTGGGGCAAACTCAATATGTTCTTTTTTATGAAAAATAAAGTGTTTAAACGATTTCCAGCTTTCCTCTAATTTTTTCGAAGTAGAATGCTAATTTGACTGGCCTAAGTTGGAGAAAGTTTAGTTTAATTCATCTCCTCAACTTTTTAAATGGATGTAATTATCTATGTACGTTAAAAAGATCAACGCAGATCAATTGACCAGATGTCTTTGACGTAGTTCAAATTAATTTCCCTAGTCTCGTACATAAGATAGCTTTATTTTAGAACAGAGGTAATTACAGTTGTCCACTTTCCTTTTGAGTGAAGAGCAAGGATTAAATATTTATGAGGTGAAGGATATTCGAGTAAATATGTTAAGGCGGAAGGAGTAGGTCGCATTTTGTGGCTGAGAAGTAAAATATCGTCTAACCTTTGACTATTTGTTTGGGGTTGGTTCGTTGGTTAAAATCGCTGGTGGGGAAAGCTAGGATGTTTTACTCAACATAGTAAATATCATCCAATCTCCCATTTCTAAAGCAGTGTTTTGAGAAATTCATAGAAAATTAATCTAAACACGACTAGTATGGAAGAGGGGAGAGATTTCAATCATTGAAAGTAAACAGATTTTATTTATGATTTATTTTTCGTTAAAGTAATTTTCATATGGAGCTATTTACTTACTATTTTATTAAATTAAAGTAATGCAAATACTTAGACACCCTAAAAAATTAAGTAAGAAATTTGAACCTTCATTACAACGATAAAAGATATTTTTAGAAGCAGGTCACGGCATCTCGGAATACTGAAATTCTTTGCAATCTTCTTTAAATATTCATACAAAAACTTTTAATTATCGAAAAAAAATAACGTTTTAAAAATTCTATAAAACTATTTTTGTAGGTATAGCTTTACAGTTTACAATCACGTAACTATTTAGTAGTCAGAGAAAAAATGAAAAATGGTTGGTGTTGAGACCAACACACGTTTCTAAAGAGCTTTGATTTGTTTTCACCATGTTAAAATTAATAGTACGATGAATGGTTATATTGGAAGGTTAGATCAATTTTGTAATAAATTATTTACTAAACAATCTTTATTCCGGTGACGTACTAAATTGTGGAACGCAAAAGTGTCGAACTGCTAAATTGTCTAAACGCAAATCCTTTAATTCGTAGAAAGCAAAAATGGCGAAACGCAAAACTGTCGGATTGCAGTTTAGTCCAGTCAAATTATCTCAAAAGAACGGCTTACCTTACAAAAGGTACAGTAGTTTTTTTTATTTTTTTATCTTGTATATATAGGTAGGAAGTGTTCGAGAAAAAAAAATGTATACTCTGAATCCCTCGGCTCAACTTTTGGCAGCCCGAAAAAGTTTTTTGCACTATTTTCAGTTTTTTCTAAATTTTTCCAAAACCTTTAAATACAAAACATATAGAGCATTAAATTTCCTAGAATTTTTGTGTTTAAAGTTTTTTTCTCCGACCAATTGAGAGCGCGCTACAGCCTCTCAAAGATGAACCATTTTTTCGAAAATGGTTGAAAATCTTAAAATCGCCTGTTTCCGACCAAGCTATCCTCAGTGAGCTTCATTTCTTGCCGTCAACATTTATCCCATTAGTTTTTTTTTCGACTTTCCGAGACCCCCCCCCCCCCCCCCCCTTACTCGGTTGAAAATTACAGTTTCCGTCTCGTTTCCAAATTATAAACGTTTTTGTGCGTAAGAGAGAAACATAAAATATGAACCGAGATCAACTAGTTAGAGTTATAAACGTCCACCTCTGGAACGTTCCATGCTATGGGTGGAATTATGGTTCCTGAGGAGACTTTGCAGCGTCTGTGAATGATGTCAAATTGAAATGCTGTGAGAAAAGCAAATTACATTGAGCTGCAGACCTTAACAACCACAATTGGAGGATTATAAGATGTTCAAATTGAAGATTCACAGAAGCTCAATCCTATTTCTAATGAAATAGTACCATTGACCACAGATGTAGTTTGGCTATACTGCAAGTGGATTAAAGATTCAAGTGTTGCTGGCTGGAATGGATTTATGGAGCAAGTTACTTGCAAAGAAAAATACGACCGTTCTAAAATTACAACGATCCCATTTAAAAACAACCCACCATCTCAGGCCGAAACAATATACACATCACTGTTAATGGCTTCAAAGAAATGCACTGAACTTAGCCCAAAAACGTGTATTGCCACCTTTGATCAGCCCTTATATTTTAAAGCAAGTGACATTGTTGCAGGCAGCCACCCTGATCCGAAGAATGTGGTAGTGAGGCTTGGGAGGTTTCATCTACCCATGCCCTTCATGGGGGCTGTAGGAATCATATCATGGTAGGCTCAGGTTTGAAGCATGGTTATCCACGATATATGCTGAAAATAGTGAAGATATAAAATTTTGACCGGGCACGCCTACTCACGTGCTGTTCGAGATCATTTGTCGATGCATGGTGTTCGCTTCTTTGATGTAGGAGAGAATTGAGATAGTAGATGAAGATCGTACTGCAGTGTTACAGGTTGTTCAAAACTTTGATAGAGCTGGCATAGTACAGGCGTGCCAGAACAACACCTTCCTGAAAGGTATGAGGGAGGAATTTCGCCAAGTTTTGTGCCAACTTGAACTTGAAGTTGAAAGTTGAAAAAAACTAATGTGATAAATGTTGACGGCAAGAAATGAAGCTCACTTAGGATAGCTTTGTCGGAAACAGGCGGTTTTAAGATTTTCAACCACTTTCGAAAAAATGGTCCATCTTTGAGAGGCTGTAGCGCGCTCCCAATTGGTCAGAGAAAAAAATCTTTAAGCACAAAAGTTCTAGAAAATTTAATACTCTACATGTTTTGTATTTAAAGGTTTTCCTGTAAAACTTCTACTTTTGGAGATATTTAGAAAAAACTGAAAATAGTGCTAAAAAACCACGGTTTTCGGGATGCCAAAAGTTATGCCGAGAGCTTCAGAATTTACATTTTTTTTGTCGAAAACTTCCTTCCTATATATACAAGATAAAAAAAAATACTATTGGACCTTTTGTAAGGTAAAATTCTAATTTGACTGGACAACGCAAAAATGTCGAAACTTAAATATGTTGAATCGGCGATCCGTAAAGTTGCAGAAATCAAAAGTAATAGGAAAATAAGTTAGATTAGTTTAGGTCTATTTATATTTTCCTATTATCCGTAAAGATTTAATATTTTCAGATGTTTATACAAATTGATTCCGTTCGGGATACTTCTCATTCGACATTTTGGCGTTCTGCGGATTTACGGATTTGCGATTGAACAATTTAGCACTTCGAAACGTTTGTTTTACGTTCGACTTTTTACCTTCGACAATTTTATAACGCACTCTTTATTCCTAGGCAGTTTCGATAATTTTTTTCTTTTTCGAACTTCAAAACTTACTATTGTTTATATCATTTTTTTTTAATTTTTATCCTATAATCCATTATACTGTCACAGATTAAAGTGTTATAGTCAATTTAGTTTAATTATTTATTAAATTTTTATTTAGTTTGGAGATTATTATTAAATAAAAACACTAGAAATAATCTAGAGCGAGTATAATAGTATAAAGGTCACCAACTCCAGAATACTAAATAGAAAAACTACAGACAAATTCTAAACTTTTTTAAATTTTTATCAAATTAATTTATCCAGAGACTGCTTGACTGCTACGTGTTAGGTTGGAAAAGGAATTTATTCGGCGAACTATATCTATACTCTAAGTCTAATATTTAGATTATTTAGACGCTAATGGCCGATCTCACCGACATGACTTAGGTCCCTAAGTAGTACTTAAATTTTGAATTGACAGATTTTGTATTGTATTCCTGTCAATTTAGACATTAAAGTAGTTCTTAAATTTTAAGTCGTCTCGGTGAGATCGGCCATAAATGACCTAAATGCACAACGCACAACATTACCCATTTGACCGAATCTGTAAGTTTATTAATAACCAATATACCCATGAAACAACTCAAATTGGGACACCCTGTATATGCAATATTTGCTATTAATTATTATTATATCTAATAAGTACATGACAATAGAAAACACTGCATTTATTTTTAAACCTTACCCAATTTTATTTACGACGCTCTTAAAGGAATCAATAATTAAAAAAATATTACCAAGTCTCAATGATTTTTATCTTATATTTAATTAAAAGCAATTCTAATAAAAATACATGTATACCATTCCTAAATATTTAAATCTACCGTAGGCTTTTTGAGAATTAAGCCAAATAATCTAATCTTATCAGAAGATATCATTTAGGTATATAAAATTTATCGCAATTATTTTATTATTGACTAATTTTGCTAAAACTAATTTAATATAAAAGTAACATGAATGAAGATAAAACTGACAGAATTTTTGGCTGGGGAAAAAAGTAAGTTTATTTAGTTTTTTTTTTAATTTAAAATAAATTTTGAGGATTTAAAAAAAAAACTTTGCATCTGCAAGAAAAATCGAAAATTATTAAATAATATTATTCTAACTAACTAACCTAACCAGGATATTCAAGCAAAGGATGGCTTATTAAAAAAATCGCTTATTTATTTTTTGTAGAATAAAATGGGAATCGATAATTTTAAAGAACCGTTTCCATGCGAAGCGTTGATTATTTTAAAATTTACTTTGAAGTTATTCACACTCTCTTTTCTAAATTAGAAAACTTTTATCGAATTTTTATTACATTATGGCTCTTGATGTAGCATATCAAGCATCATAACATTTTTATGCAGCTGTTTTCCAATCGTAATTTATACCCTACATTATGACCTTAGAAAGATAATTGCATTATAATGGTATCAGGTACACCATTAGTAGTGTAAAATATTCTAAGAAATTACCTCATTTGTAATATACTAAGATTATTTTATAAATCATTTTAGGAAATCAAGTGAACATGAAACTTGAGCAAGTCTTTATTGGTTAAAAATAAGTGAAGTTGTTTTTTCATTTAGAAAATATTATTTGAAACAAATATACAAATAAGTATTTTGTTGACTTAAATTAAACCCTAGAATAAGCGCAATGAAAACTGAAAACTAATAAAGCTAATTTATTTATTATCACAAAATAATAAAATATTGGAAAATTGTATTTAATAAGATACTCACTTATTAATTGCTTTAACTTTAAGGAAAGAGAAGGAAGAAGATGTCGATTCTATGCCAAAACAGAAAACTCCTAATGGACCAGTTTCAGCAATCCCAGCTGACGCAATTTATTACAACATGAACCATAAACACCGTGGCAAGGCCCTCATTTTTAATCATTACTCCTTTGATGATTACAATTTAAGGCCAAGGGAGGGCAGTGATAAAGATTCCAAAGATATGAAGATGGTTTTAGAAAATCTAAAGTTTGATGTGACTACTTATGATGACTTAAAATATGGAAAAATTTTTGATGTTCTTAAAGCTCGTGAGTTATTTCATATTTTGAGTATTAAATTTCAAAACTAAAAATATTTTATGGCAAATAAGAGATGTATTTCGTACCCTCCATTCAATAATATATGATTGATTTTTGAATTTCTGCTGTGAATTTATATAAAAAAAGTTGTTTACATTGAAAGTGGTTGTAATGGACATTTACAATTATACCTAATTTTCTAATATTTTAAAACTTTTAGTATCGAAAGAAGATCACAGTGATAACGATTGTTTAGTAATTGTTGCAATGTCCCATGGTGATGGTAGTGAAATTCACGCAAAAGATTTTCCCTACCAAGTTGAAGAATTGTGGAGCTTTTTTACAGGAGACAAATGTCCAACTTTAGCAGGAAAACCAAAACTATTTTTTATTCAAGTAAGTAATGTTTTACATCAAAATGTAAACATTTTGTAAACAAAGTAAACCAAGAGATATAAACAGTAAAATTGAATTAATTTTTCATATTTTTGTTTTTAATGTTTATTTTTTTTCAAAAATATGCTGATAATAAGAAAATTATATGATAAACAAAAATTGGATATGAAAAATGAATTCAATTTTAATGTTCAAAAACAAATTTTTAGTTTTTACCGACTATACTCTTATTAATCTTCTTATAATTTATAAACAGTAGTTTGTTGGTAAATTAAAACATTTTCGAAAACAATATGTATATTACAATTAAAAGATAATAATAGCATCTCTAAAAAAATTTAGTAACAAAATCTTCCCGAAAAGGCTAGTATTTACAGGCATTTCCTAAATTTTTATCAAATTTTTCAAAAGTAAATTCTCTTTGACAATTGAGCTGATTTTTTGTTGAAGTATCAACCTCGACCCACATTTGCCCTAGTTTATTGCCAAGAATTTTATATATAGGTCATAATATTCTGTAATAAATAACTTTAATATTTGAAAATAAGAATGCTTTAAATCTACATTACTTCATAATTTTTTTATTAAATAAAAATGAAAATTGCAGGTTTAGTAAAAAAAAATTAGTAACAAGGCTGGAAAAAAGTACAGCAACAATTAGAAGCTTATTATTTATTCATATAAAAATACAAAAATTAAAGTGTAAACTAATATTTTGTCCAATACCCGTTGTTCTTAAGTATATCCGCACATCTTCTGGGCATTGATTTTAAAAGATTAATAATTAAAATTGGATCTGCTTCATCCCAAGCATTTCGAAGGGCTGAAAAGAGTTCGTTCAAATTTTTGTAAGTTTTATAGCGAATTTCGTTATCCAAAATACTCCAAAGGTTTTCAATTGGATTTAAATCCGGAGATTGTGATGGCCATTTCAATAAATTAATTTTTTCTTCCGCAAACCATTGATTAACAATGGTGCTTCGGATCATTATCCTGCTGAAAGAAGTGGCGTAATGGGAGAGTGCTATCAGCATCAGCATCAGACCATAACCTTCTCTAAAATATTTTTATACACAAAACGATCCATTATGCCATTTATACGATGAATGGGGCCCATTCCGAAACCAGAGAAATTGCATCATTACAGATCCATGTTTTACTGTATGTCGAACATATTTGGGATGTAATCTTTTGCCCTCAGGACGTCTCACATATTGGATTCCATCACTACTTATCCAGCTAAACTTTGATTCTTCACTGAATATTACCCTGAAATAAAATTTTTCATTATTTTGTGTATTATAACAAAATGTTGCACAAGTTTCTCTACTTTTTTCCAACCATAAAGCGTGAATGATAAAAATTCTTTAGAAATATTTAAATTTTTAAAGAAATATATTTTAAAATTATCTTTATAAATTCGATACGAAATACTTAAAATTATCTTTATAAATTCGATACTAAATACTGAGTGTTAAAATTAAACATTATTTTCACTATTTTTAAAAATTTTGGAAAAAAAAGGAATTGTTGCTCTACTTTTTTCCAATACTGTATAATTTAAATCAAAAATCTGCAACTAAGCAACCACAGTGGCTTACAAAATGGAAGGGACTAGTAGTTTACATTATTCATGATTTTTTTTCTATGTAGTTAAAATAATTGATTTTTTATAGTTGTTGTATTTCGATATAAAAATGTATTTTTACTTTTAAATTTTATTTACAAAACTTCTAAATATTTTATTTTTAAAATTCGACAGGCATGTCGTGGAGAGAAACTAGATGGAGGAGTTCAAGTAAGAGTGGCTTTTGATTCAGTTGCAAGTTCCAAGAAATACGTTCTTCCAGCAATGGCAGATATACTTGTAATGTTTTCAACTTCCAAAGGTAAATAAACAACAATTGATATTTTTGTTACTCATATAAAATGGGGTTTCCTTTTAAGTTGCCTTAAAAGATGTACTTATGAAAAACAAATTTAAACAATCTAAATCAAATTAATTTTGAGAACCCTCTGTTTAGTTATTGGAAAAATATTTTTCTAACTTTCCAAGTATTTTTTGATTTTTTGAGAAGAAGAAACGGTTATAAATTAATCAAATATTCTTGAAATTTCAAAGAGTTATAAGTTATAGATATTCAGAAATCGGGACTGTCCCGCCAAAATCGGCACGTCTGGCCACACCTTACTGTAGAATCAATCGATGGTAGTAGTTTTAATCTTACAAAGTTGAAATTTGGTAGGTATATGCATTTCGAAAAAAAATTTAGAACACGGTTGAAACTTTTTTTCTAGCGGCTCCCTGAAAAAAGTTATTCGCCCCGAAAGGGGTAAACCGGTGTCCTCGAATAACTCACCGAACCTCCAAAGTAAAAATTGTGATTTTTCAACATTTGACGACCAAAATTATTGTTGTAAGGTATAATAACATCGCATCGTCAAACTAAAATATGCGTCGAAAAGGGCTTTTTAAGCCTATAATTGTACGTGTCGATTTTTTCAATATCTCAAAAAAGAAACAAAAATTTTAACCGCGCAAAAAATCGCGTTTTTGACTATTTTTTTATCCCGCCTTGCCTTAATAGATTTAAACTAATGATGACTCAGTTTAAAGGTCTTCACGTAAGCTTTAAAATAAAAAAGAATCGTTTTGATATCTCTTTTCGTTTAGAAGTTATGACCGAATAACAGTTGAGAATTTGAAAATTTCACTTTTAACGAAGAAACTGCTATGAAATTTTTTATTAATCGGAAAATAATTAATTTTGACCGAACCACTTGACCGATTATGACAATTTATGGCTTAAAAATTTCAAAATACTTTCCTTCATCGATAAACGCAACACCGGTTCATGTGGTGTCATAAGAGCGCCCTCCTGGGCCGTATTTGTACTCGAAATTTACAAAAACTTTTTTTTCGAAAAAACTATTTGGATGATTTTCTTCTAACAAGACTTAAAATACTCCTATTATGGGTGTCTATATTGGGTAAAATTTTTAGCTTGCTATTGTGAATACTTTTTGAGAAAATCCTGAAAAAAAATCTAGCCTTCAAAAATTATGAAAATTTTTTTTTTCGAATTTTTGCAAAATCGACCCCCTAAATGAAAGATTGAAAACTGATTAAAATTGATCACTCAGTTCCACTTTTAGTCTATTATTTATATACAAATAGGGTGACCAACCGTCTGGGTTTCCGAGGACATGTCCTCTTTTTTGGGGTGTCCTCCTACGTCCTCGCGGGTTTTTTTATATTGTCCTAGTTTTGTGTACTGTATACTTAATGATGGAAAATGAAAAATGCGATTTTTTATGTTTCTTTGTTGTTAGCTTTGAACATTACTGTGATTTTTTTGTATATTTTTTTGAAAAATAAATGAGTTTAAATGTCCTCGTTTTACCTCTTTTACAAAATGGAAAGTGTCCTCGTTTTGTCCTCTTTTACAAAATGGGAATTGTCCTAGTTTTCTCGTCTTTTGTTCTAGTTGTTCAGAAAAATAATTGGTCACGCTAGATACAAAGTTGCAATCGATGATGTAGATCTGGGTTTGATAAAAATCAAAAGAAAGATAATTCCTTAGATCTACCTTTATAGTGGCATTTATCTGTCACCAGCTCTAAAAGCATTGCAATTTTGAGAAACGCACGCGTTTTATATTTTTTTAACTTATTTAGCTTGCATATATTTAAAATTTTTAAATCTTATTTTTAAATCCCTTAAATCTTCGTAAATAAGGAAAAAGATTCGTATCGAAATCCTTATTGGTTCCAAAGATATGAGCCAAAAAATTTTATAATTTTGAAAAATTTAATTTTGTTATTCCACGAAGCTGTAAATTTTAAGTTTGAGCAGCTTCACCAGAAAAAATATTTTAGAATTTTCTCAAAGTCGTTTTTTTTTTGACATTTTTAAATAATTTTTGTTTTCAGATCACTATTCATTTAGAAGTCCACTAAGAGGATCTTGGTTTATTCAATGTTTATGCACCGAACTGGAAAAATACGCAAAACGTTTCGATTTGTTGACCATTCTTACCTTGGTTAATCGCAAAATGGCTGTCGAATATCAAAGCTATGTTCCTGGTAACTACGACTTCGATAAGAAGAAGCAGATTGGAAGCATTGTCAGTAGTTTGACACGTATTCTTTATTTCTTTCCTCAGACTTTAGAAGAAAAAATAGAGACTTGTCAGATTACTAAATCTTAATATTCACAAAAAATCTACTACTATTTTATAATTTTTATTTATAATCATAATTCTTTGGGTCAAATATGGTTTAGCTAGTTTAAAATTTTCTATTTGTTTAAACTGGCTTCTGAAACAACTGGAACATAAAGTATAAATTTTGCCCATCAAAGAAATAGTAGTTTTGTATTTAGCAAATGCCCAAAGTACACATTTAATTTTCTCAATTTTCAATTGATAATTGATGGAAAGTCGTTATCAATTAACAACTTCTCTTACAAATAAGTTATAAATACACTGTGCTGCAAAATTAACAATTAACACATAATTCTAAATTATCGTTTTAAAGTAAGTAAAATTTGTTTCTATGAGTTTCTCGACATCCCCCAATCAAGAAATTTTTTTAGAGTTCGCACATTACGGCAAAAGTTCGTAACAAGTTATTTTTTGCAAAATGAATTTGTGGACCGTTATAATTTCAGAATAAACCAAAATACTAAGAGGAGAAGACTTGCAGAACCTAATCTAAGACTTGCAAGGGCAGCCACCAGTCCATTGCTCACCAGGCAACACAGAATAAAGCAAACATTACAGTTCGCTCGTGAACATGTTGGTTGGGAAAATGAGGATTGGGCAAGAGTTTTATTCTCGGATGAGTCCAGGTTTTGTCTTTACTCTGATGATAGGCGAAATAGAGTGTACAGAAGACCAGATTTACGTAGTGTAATATCGTTGGAACTATAGGTTATGGTGGAGGGTCAGTTATGGTTTGAGCTGGAACAAATTGGAGGCTCGGACCGAATTAGTGATCAATGATAGAGGACGTGTCTAACTGCACATAGGTACATAACATACATTCTTGAAGAGCACGTGGTCCCATTTGCCACCATTTATTGGATAGAATTTCCTACTAATGCAAGATAATGCTTGAGCTCATGTAGCTAGAATTGTGCAACAGCATCGACAAAAGGTCGGAATTCCTGCCATGATTTGGCCACCGCGGAGTTCAGAACTCAATCCCATTGAACATGTGTGGGAACACGATCAAGAGAATTCCTAACCCTACAAATTCATTAAAGCTGTTTCCCGAAGGTTGTTAGAAATTTGAATTGAAATCGACCTAGACCAAATTAGAAGACTAATTTGTAGTATGAGAGATCGTTATCAGGCCGTAATTAATGCTAGAGGGGGAATATATTTGTTTTAAAGTTACGTTTTTCCATAGATTTAAATTTTTATCTTTGAATCTTTTTTTTTCAATGCCATTATTTTTTGGTTGGAAATAAAAATTATTAACCAAACTGTATCTATTTATCAAAAAAGTTTGAAAATAAGGTAAGCAGCTTGTAAAATTTTAAAAGAAAGTTACACGCAAAAATGCAAATATGCATTAATTTTGCACTTTAGTTTTAACTTAAACAGAGAAGGCGTTAAACATAAGTAATGGAACCTTGATTTATAGGCAAATGAAAGACTTATAATTAGAAAAATTTAAGGTAACCATACCTTGGAAATTCATTACAACCCATATAATAAATTTAAATTTTTACCTTTAAACTTAAATGATTTGACCAGAATCTGGGTTTTAGATTGAATCTGGTAACAACGGTTTATTAGACAGGCTTTGAAAAACGCTTAAAAAAACAAAAAAAGAACCAAAAATTGGTAGCCACAACACTCGTCTGTACTCCACTGGAAAAAAAATATGATCAATATATGGTCAAAACCGCAAATATCAAGTGAATTTTAAAATCAAGCGTTCAAATTTGCCGACTATCCAAATCCAAATTGATTCCATTTGGGATACTTAGATTCGATATTTTTGGGTTCGACGTTTTTGCGATTCGACATTTTTGCGTTCGATGTTTTTACGTTGTACACTTTTACGTTCGACTTTTTTACGATTGGGTTCTGCAAATTTCATTTTTAAAATTATGTTTTAACAAAAAGTGTCGTTCCCGTTGTTCGTTCTTTAAGCTTCAGTAAAATATGTTCTTAATTAATTTTTAGAAATTAAAAAATTAAATAACTTTTTACTAATTGGAAAATTTAAACATTAAAAATCGAGGAGTCTCATTATTTTATAGGTATATTCTCTGTATATGTATAAGAATTTATCAATTTCCTGGAAAACACATTCTATATTTATATTGCTTTTAAATCTTTTCAAATACCTATAGATTTAGAGAATATTTACGAGATACCATGGGGTACATATAAGAAATTCCTAAATCATCGAAACAATATAGGCAACCCAAATTAGTCTCCGACGAGAAGTTCGCAATAAAAATTTATCATGAAAGGTTTTTCTTAAATAACTTTTTTTCTATTTAAACTAGAAAACAACAAAGTAAATCATTTGAAAACTACTTTCAAGAGGACAAACAGGAACCCTACCCAAAAATTCAATGAAAATAAAAATGAAGTCATAATAAAGTTTGTCCTCTCAAAAAATATGTAATTTATGTAATTCATATTGAGATATTTATATTTTCAAGATGCTTTTTTTGCATTTATATGTTCATTTTTTAAATGGTATAAAACTGTGAGGCCACTCCCTATTTAGATAGAGGTTGTAAGTTAAAAAAAATGAGTAAGAAAAATCATGCAATCATGCGATTTAAAAAAATAACATATACAATGATAGTATAGACTAAAATTTTAATTCTTATTTTCAATTCAAAAATAAAGTAATTATACAGAGTGAGAGCGTTTGTAAATTAATTCTAAAAAACTGAACATACTTGCAAAGCTATTAATGTGAGTAATATGATATAATAAAAAATTGTTTCTGTTTTTTTTTAAATCACAAAAAAGTGAAACAAAAGAATACTTTGTTTTATTTTTCAACTTTTTATGATTTGTACAAAAAAATAGAAACAATTTTTTTATCATATCATATTACTCAAATTAATAGCTTGGCAAGTACCCAGTAAACCAATTTGTAACTTATATATAAAATACACATAGATAGCTCGTAAATTCTCCTATGTAGCTAATTTAACGTAAAATATATGTATATTTTACAGATATAATATTATATTATTTTCTCTATGTATATAATAAGTAAAATTTATAATGTGTTATTTATATAGAATTATTTACATATACAATTCATAAGTTCGTATATGTATATTTTATACATAAATAATAATTTATTATTAATGTAAAATATCGCCTGTGTTATTTACATTAGACATTTAATGTAAAATAACTCATACATAAAATATAAAATAAAATAACTTATTAGAAAAATGTATGTAAGTTGGGTTAGAATTTATTTATTTTGTTATAAATAATTTTAACTACTTAATTTTTATATTTAATGTCTTTATTTTGAATATTTTTAAAGTTTAGAATTTTTTCTTAATTTTTTTTTAAATTATGCGAGAAGGGTTAAAATTCATTGTTTATTTTGTTATAACTTGACTAATTTATATTTATGAATATTCAATATATTTATGAAAATAATAAATAAAAATTCTGGCCAAGGATATTATGCATAAAATAATAAAAGCAAAATATACTGCAAAATTGCGCTTACCAAAGAAATTCAACATTCAACACCGACATTATTAGAAAAAAGTTGAGTTATAATTTATAATTTATTTGTTTTGTTAAAAATAATTTTAACTACTTAATTTTTATATATAATTGAACTTCTTTTAACTTCACTAATTTATTTTTATTTTTATTTTTTTTATTTGTATTAAAACAAATATAATATATGTGGAATTGCTTTAAAGCAATGTTTTTGTGTCTTCATTTCGTGAAGCCTCGATGGTCCAACGGTTAGGTGGCTTGATTCGACAATTTTCGACTGCAACGGCGTGGGTTCGAATCCCGCAAATCCCACTTTAAGTTTAACATGGTTTAAGTTAAGATAATATTAATTTATTATACTTGTGATTACTTACTAGAAATGGCCTGGTTGCTGCTAATTACTACATTGTACCGTCCAAGCAAAAAAATGATATTTTTTGTTTTTATTTACTTATATCCGATATATATTTTAAATATAAAAATTTACATAATTTACACATAATAACCTATCCCCAAATATGGCTGACATCCTGACATGATTTATCCCTAATTTCTCTCTAGATTTTACATATATTTTCTTACATGTTATATATATTTTACATAAATAATACCTCTTTTGGTTTACTGGGTATGTTCAGTTTTTTTGGAATTTATCTTGTTTTGGCGTGAAGATACATTCTCAAAGTTTGACGCACTCCTCCCGACTCACCCTATATAATAAAAACAGGATTTGATAGTCTCTTCAATTTACTTTCAGTATTAATTAAATTCGATTAAGAGGATTGGGAGTTTAGACTTCTACTTAGGTAGAACCGCGCTCCGATAGTAAACGTATATTTTCTTCTTAAATTTGGGGAAGAAGTCTTGACCCAAAAAACATCCCACATAATTAGGCTGAAAGTACCAATAAAAATCTTCATTTCTGTTATATTTTAAAATTTGTATCATCAAAACTACGAAGGTATTTCCTGATTTTACAATTAAAATGCGCGTTCAAAATTTTCGAAGTATGCCTTGCAATTATTTCAAACTACAACCATATTTTGTAAATAACATTAAGTTTTATAATTGCATAGTTTAAGTAACATTCATGACTAGACTTCTATACGACGACTTTTTCAAAAATTAAATTATTAAGTCCAAAAAATAAGTTCAAAACAGGACAAATTTTACGTATTTTAAATGATTTTTTTGCCATTTTGGATATAACATATTAAAAAAACTGTCGCATACAAGTCTTATGCAGAGGTTCCACTTTCATATGATATTCTTATTTTGTATATAGCTCAATAAATATACGCGTAGTTTGAAATATAAAAACAGGGAAAAACCCGTATAATTTTATAGACTCCATAGGTGCTTTCCAAGTAAATTTTAACTACTTTGAAGTGAGTTACTTCTGAACTACTCAAAGTAAAAATGCGCTTGGAACACGTAAGGAGTTTGGTCTGTAAACATAACCACAAAAACCGAATTATAACCAATGAGAATGCGAATAAGAACCCCCACTCCCCAGGAGTAGTTCCACGCTAAAAATTAGGTAGGTACTTTAGGGGACGGGGACGAGGTAAAATGGAGTGCTTCAGAGTAGTTCACTCCGATCCGCTTGGAACATACTGAAGTAGTTCGGAGTTACTCTGGAGCGCTCTGGACTACTCAGAGCAGTTACCTGGAAAGCGCCTCATATCCTCTTAACTCTTAATTAAGTTGTTTAGGTTATTTTAAAACGTAAGTGTAATCGTAAGATATTCTAAGTTAAATCTTTGCCAAAGATTCTTTGGCATCTCTTTCACACAGTTTTATTCACGATTTTAGGAAAGAGCTCTCCCTCTGTCGGCGAATTTGTCAGGCTAGTATAAAACGCAAGTAGTAACTTCCCTCATTTTGAATAAAAATTGATTTTATATAAAAATTAGAAGAATATTTTGTAAAAACTTAGTAAAAAAACACTGAGTTCGACTTTATTCTGTATTCGCACATACAGGGTGGCCCACGACGAGCTAGCCAGGGCATATCTCGAAAACGATTGGTACGATCTAAATGAAATTTGGTACATTACTATAGTTTCAGACAGGGTCCATTTTAGGATAATAATAATTTACTTCCGGTTTATTGTTTCCGGTTACTTGACATAAACTTTAAAATATTTAATAGAACACCCTGTATATTAATGCATTTTTGAGAAGATTATTTCAATACAAATTCAACGATACCATACATTCTATGTTTTATTTTAAGGTAATGGGAATATCCTCAATTTAAATAAAAATAAAAAATATTTTATTATTAAATGGTAATTGTTTGAAATACAAAAAAATAAATATTCTAGCTAACAATTATGAACAAAAACTGGCCAATCTGGAATTTAAATGTAGGTGAACAAATAAAAATAAATAAAGGATGAATTTACATTCACAACTGCCTCATGTTGCTGTTGTGCACATGAGCATTGACTTATTTTTGATATCGATGGCGTTGGATTGTCGAGTGGCCTTCTGTTGTTTTTCAAAATTATTCCAAAATGCCTACTCATTTTACTTATGATGAATATGTAGACATGCTCCTTGTTTATGGCGAATGCCGAAAAAATAAGAGACTTGCTCGAGATGGGTATAGAATTCGATATCCAAATCGTATAACTCCAAATGAAAATACTTTTGCCCACATCGAAAATAAATTACGAAATGGTTCGCTACCAAATGGCAAACTGACAACACCTAGAAGACAATTAATTCAAATGGAAAACAACATCATTAATATTTTGGCTTATGTTCAACTGAACCCACATGCATCCACCAGACTTCTTTCACAAGAATTAGAATTAAGCAGAACTACTATTCAAATAGTGCTAAAAAATAATAAGTAGCATCCCTACAAAATACATTTAGTGCAAGGTTTAATACCGGGTGATTTCGAACGAAGATTAAATTTTATTGCTGGAATATCAATTAAACTTGAACATGATCTATTTTTCCTTAAAAATATTTTATGGAGTGATGAATCCAAATTTCATAACAATGGTACTGTTAACCGCCACAACAGTCACTATTGGTCACCCGAAAATCCGCACTGGGTCAAAGAAACAAATTTCCAGCAAGTTTGGAGTATAAATGTATGGTGTGGTTTATTCAATGACCGAGTTATTGGCCCCTACTTTTACCATGGTACATTGACTGGTGCCAGATATTTAAATTTCCTCCAAGAAGTACTTCCAGAATTGCTAGAAGATATTCCACTAAATGAAAGGGCTGAAATGTGGTGGCAACAAGATGGTGCTCCCCCACATTTTTCTCGTCAAGTTACGGAATACCTTAATGTTACCTTCCCAGAACGCTGGATTGGCCGTAATGGTCCTATAAATTGACCTGCGAGATCACCAGATCTTACACCCTTAGATTTTTTTCTGTGGAGATACTTAAAGGAAATTGTGTATACCATACAACCTCTTGACATACAAGACTTACAAACAGAACAGGATCATGGAAGCATGTAAAAGAATTACATCAAATATACGGTCAAGATTCGAATATTGCATACAAGAAGGTGGAAGTCAATTTGAACATCTCTTATAGTACGTACTGTTGGTAACATTTTGTTCAAAATTATTAGTTAGAATATTTTTTTTGTATTTTGAATAATTTTTATTTAACAATAAAGTAATTTTTTATTTTTCTTTAAACTGAGAATATTCCCATTACCTTAAAATAAAACATAGACTGTATGGTATCGTTGAATTTGTTTTGAAATAATTTTCTCAAAAATGCATTAATATATAGGGTGTTCCATTAAATATTTTAAAGTTGATGTCAAGTAACCTGAAACAATAAACCGGAAGTAAATTATTATTATACTAAAATGGACCTTGTCTGAAACTATAGTAACGTACCAAATTTCATTTAGATCGTACTAATCGTTTTTGAGATATGCCCTGGCTAGCTCGTCATGGGCCACCCTGTATAAACATGTAGATTCAATACTGGCTTCAATAGTTCATTAATTTCCCACAGAGGGCCATCAGCGCCATCTATTGGTAGTTGAAATTCCTAATATATTTCATATGCACATCGCATTTCCAAGGCACAGAGAAATCGGAGTTAAACATTTTACCGACTATCCTATCACCTGCGACCTGCGCACTTTTTTCTGTGAGTAATTTCCGTATCCGTATACGCTATTTTCATGTGCGCTTCATTTTGGTCATCCCATTTCGCATGTGAATTTTTATAGCGTTTTCGGCTTACTTGCACTGGCCTGCACTGCATTGCACTGAGTGCGTTTCGGGTGTTCGGCTTATGTATATAGCGTTTTCTGCTTATTGCACTAGTGCGCACCAATGACTACGTATACACCGGGGGGTACTAAAGGTAGACTAATAGCGTTTTCGGCTTAAGTGCACTTGGTGCGAACTTGCATTGCCCCAGTTTATCATCCAGGGCACCTCTAGTGCAACTCCACCAAACCAGTGCACGTTATAAGCCGAACACCTTTTAGTGAACCGGTGCTGAATTTAACATAACTTAACAAGTCACTAAAGTCTCAAAAAAAGAATTCATGAATATGGACGACCCAAGGAATATTACTCAACAAACTCAAGAACTATATATCCATGAAACTTTTAATTTTTGGGACGTTTTTTTAAATTTCCCCAGCTTAAATGAAAAATTTATCGTCATCCGAAGAAGAGATGATAAAATATTTGGGAACATTTCCATTTTTGTAATTTTTTTTATTTTTTTAGCTTTGTTATTATCGTTATTATTTTGGAATAAGTCCGCCATATTTGCACTAAAACCAGCACGAGCTCTTGGAGCCGGTGCGAGAAAAGCTGCACTCAGTGCACAACTGGTGCACTTTTCGCTCTAAGTCGAACACTCGGCACCGAGAAAATGCGAGTTGAAATAATAAGCCGAACACCCGAAATGCACTCAGTGCAACGCAGTGCAGGCCAGTGCAAGTAAGCCGAAAACGCTATAAGCTGGTCCGCGTACTAAATTACTTGTTAGTCTAGTTGCGTATACATCGCTCATTCTAAACACAACCTTAAAGTACCAAATAAATCTAACTTCTGTTTAGTCTACAATTTGTCAATTTTGACGTTTTAAGTTTTTGTTTTTATACAAACAAACCTATTTTTTATTCATTAACTTAACTATTGATAACGTATTTAAAACTAAAAATTATAAAGGTATAAAAATTATAACTGATAAGTTGTATAAAAAAATGTTTCAAAAAAAAGATACAAAAACATTCTGAAAAGTTGAAAAAATTGCAAATCTAATAACGATGAGTGATACAGCATTCTTCTAAATGATAAAAGTTCAGTTTTAAACTGAAAACAGGGACAAAATAATTAATGTAAATTACACAGACGAGGATTGGCTAGAAAATTTTAGAATACGAAAGTGCTCATTTCTTATTTTATGTGATTTATTAAGATAGAACCTCTAAATTTGACGTTTGACGCTTTAAATAGTTCTTATGCGTATACAGCGCTATCGCGGGACTAAATTTTCGTTTAGACCACCCTACTTCCCGAGGACCAACGCTAGACCAAGCGAGCATTAGTACCTTCCCAGTAAACCAAAAGAGGTATTATATATGTAAAATATATATAACATGTAAGAAAACTTATGTAAAATCTAGAGAGAAATTAGGGATAAATCATGTAAGGATGTCAGCCATATTTGGGGATAGGTTATTATGTGTAAATTATGTAAATTTTTATATACAAAATATATATCAGATATAAGTAAATAAAAACAAAAAATATCATTTTTTTGCTTGGACGGTACAATGTAGTTAGTAATTAGCAGCAACCAGGCCATTTCTAGTAAGTAATCACAAGTATAATAAATTAATATTATCTTAACTTAAACCATGTTAAACTTAAAGTGGGATTTGCGGGATTCGAACCCACGCCGTTGCAGTCGCAAATTGTCGAATCAAGCCACCTAACCGTTGGACCATCGAGGCTTCATGAAATGAATACACAAAAACATTGTTTTAAAGCAATTCCACATTAAATAAATATTATATTTGTTTCAATACAAATAAAAAAAAATTAAAAATAAATTAGTGAAGTTAAAAGAAGTTCAATTATATATAAAAATTAAGTAGTTAAAATTATTTTTAACAAAATAAATAAATTATAAATTATAACTCAACTTTTTTCTAATAATGTCGGTGTTGAATGTTGGATTTCTTTGGTAAGCGCAATTTTGCAGAAAAAATTAAGAAAAAATTCTAAACTTTAAAAATATTCAAAATAAAGACATTAAATATAAAAATTAAGTAGTTAAAATTATTTATAACAAAATAAATAAATTCTAACCCAACTTATTCCATACATTTTTCTAATAAGTTATTTTATTTTATATTTTATGTATGAATTATTTGCATAAAGAATATAAGTAAATAATTTATGTAGGTATATTTTAAATTAAATGTCTAATGTAAATAACACAGGCGATATTTTACATTAATAATAAATAATTATTTATATATAAAATATACAGTATACGAACTTATGAATTGTATATGTAAATAATTCTATATAAATAACACATTATAAATTTTACTTATTACTTACATAGAGAAAATAATATAATATTATATATGTAAAATATACATATATTTTACGTTAAATTAGCTACATAGGAGAATTTACCAGCTATCTATGTGTATTTTATATATAAGTTACAAATTGGTTTACTGGGTTGTCGTATACATCGTCGAATTTGGTACGCGGACCAGCTTAGTCCACCTTTAGTACTCCCGGTGTATACGTAGTCATTGTTGTTTCAACAGCTTAGGTTAGGTTACGTAAAGTTTGCAATTCTATCGTTAGGGGAGCTTTCGTTTTCGGCTTCGCGTGAATTCCTCAGCAATTCATAAAAGTGCATGACGTCACATGCTGCACTCGGTTCGCACTTGCACTGTTGAAGCAGAAAACGCTAATAGTTTCAGCTCGTATTTTCTCAGTGTAGAGTGTTCGACTTAAAGCGAAATGTGCACTAGGAATGCACTGAGTGCAGCTTTTCTCGCACCGGCTCCAAGAGCTCGTGTTGGTTTCAGTGCAAATATGGCAGATGACTTATTCCAAGACAATAATAAAAAAGCTAAAAAATTAAAAATTATTACAAAAATGGAAATGTTCCCTAGTATTTTATCATCTCTTGTTCGGATGACGATGAAATTTTGATTTACGCTGAGAAAATTTTAAAAAGTCCTAAAAATTAAAAGTTTCATGGATATAGTTCTTGAGTTTGATGAGTAATATTCCTTGGGCCTACCATATTCGTGAATTCTCTTTTTAGAGACTTTAGTGACTTGTAAAGTTATGATAAATTCAGCATTGGTTTACAAAAATGTATTCGGCTTATAACGTGCACTGGTTTGGTGGAGTTGCATTAGAGGTGCCCTGGATGATAAACTGGGGCAATGCAAGTGCGAACTGAGTGCAGTTAACCCGAAGACGCTATTAGTTGGTGTGGTTACATAATTATGCTGTAACTTTTATAAAACGACAATAATAAAAATATAAAATCAAGCTCAAGCACGCTACAACCTTGGTACATTACTTTTTTGTTACCCTGTGTGTGACCTAAGACTTGCTTGATGCTGGGGAGTGCTCGGGTGGTGCTCAGTAGGGCGCTTTCAAATTGAAGTTCTATGATACGTTCTTTGTGCGTCTATGCGTCTATTAACAGCTGTCGCGCTGTCATATTCACTTATTTGCTTTGTTTATTTGTGTAAATGTAAAGTTGTGAAAGGGGTTATCAAAATCAAAATATAAACACTGGTCTTCGAAGGCGCTTCTGAGGAATTTGTGTTCGAATTCATAAAAATTTGGAATGGAGGATTAATTTTGGGCATTCTAACATATGCCACCGAATTGGCCGAAGTAAACTTCATTTGTGAGATAAAAGAATTCTTTATTATTATTGTATAAATGCAAAATTAGGACTTAATAATTGAATATGGAAAGTCCTGTTCGTAAATTTCCAATCTTTGCCTACCCACAAACTTTGAAATTCTATTTAGGTGCTCGACATACACACAAGCAGCTTTTAACGCTATACAACCCATATGAGTTTGGAGTTGGGTTTAAAAGTAAGTTTGTATATGAATTTATAATTTATAAAAATTTTACATACTGTATTGTGTTTTGTAGTTATGTCAACAGCGCCAAATAAGTATACTGTGATTGATCCTGAAGGTACCATAGGTCCTCTATGTTGTGTTGACTTAGTTGTACGTCACACTCAACCGATGACTAGTAATTGTAATTTTGTAGATAAATTTAGGATATTTATGCATGAACATACAACTCGCAAAGTAAGAATTTATCAAAATATTCAGTAACTCTGATTAAACATTTTATTTTAGGCCTTGGGTAAAAAAGATATTGAAGCTAAATTATTTCAAGGAGAACCTGACAATATTTCAAACGATGGCGATAGCTTCCAAGTAGTTCCGCAAGGTGAACGTAGTCCTGAGGATGAAAGGCGTCAATATCCAATACCTAATTCTAGGTATATATTTTATATTTCTATTTTGGTTTGTTACTACTGGCTAGTAACGCACTGCTGTGTTTTACTAGCCAGTACCGCACTGCCATTGGTGTGTTACTGAGAAGTAAAATTTATTTTTTGAAGTTGGTAGCACTGAAGTTTGTTGATTTTAAAGATTGACACCCGTGACACCCCCATAAAAATCCCAGAAATTGCATACTTTTCGGTCTCTGGCTAGCGGACTACTAGATACTTGAAAAATATGCAATTATTCTTCTCTTGAGTTCTAGAATTTTTATGGGGGTTTCCTCGGGAGTTTCAAAGTTTTTAACTGTCAAAATTTTTACGTTTTTGCTAATATTTCTAGTTTTTAGAATTTATTTAAAAAAACCCTAATCTTTTTAATCAGGCTATGGAAGCGTATTTATAAATAAACCATGAAAACTAGAAATATCAGCAAAAGCGTAAAAATTTTGACAGCTAAAAACTTTCAAGTTTGATATCCCCATTTGGGATGCTGCCGCAGCCAAGGGCTGAGGGTCATTTTGCTTACTTTTAACACTAAATCAATCATGTGAATAAAAATTAGCTTTGCTGTTGTTGGTCATCAAAAACGGTCACTGGCTCCCGGACTATAATATTTTATTTTAAATAGGTAAAAAGGCGCACAATAAAAAAAAATAGTATAAAAAACTCGTTTCATAAGTTAATAAGAGCACTTGTTCTTTAAAATACTCGTCGCTACGCGACTCGTATTTTAAAATTGAACGCGTGCTACAATATGCGTCTTAGGAAACTCGTTTTTTCTATAATTTCTATAATACTAAAACTGTAAGAAACGTGGAAGGTACTTTTTTTCGTATCGAGTTGAAATTTTGCAGGAGGAAAGAGGAGAAAATTTTAAGACAAAAGTTTAATCGTCGCTTTTCGATCGGACAACCCCGAAAAAAGTTATTCCGCCCAGAACGAAAAATCGAATTCATCCCCTCAGTGTCCGAAATTCACCCCGAATCCCATCAAATTTTAGTATGTTATAGAGGACCAAATTCTGAAGATGAGGGTTTTGACCCGTCCGAATCTATCTATTGAGAGGGCGGAGATTTGTATATTTACCCCGAAATCGAACGTTTTTTGCGCGAAGCCACGAAAAGGGTAGTTTTTTTCGTCAGATTTTAAAAACTCCGGTTGAATCGTGAAGAGGGATGCGGGTTTTAAGTGGGGTTCGAATTTTAAATTTTTCCAACCACGTTAACACTTTGAAAAAAATTCTCGAAAATGTCGAATTTTCTTGCTTTTTTCCGGTTTTCGTCGGCGTCAACTTTGAAAAATCGCACCCCCGTCCGGTTTTAAAGGGGAGCGACGAAATTTGGCCCCTTTTATTCTCACATCCTGGGGATAAACCATAACCGTTTTTAAGTCTCCAGGAGCGACGATGGGGCATCGCGGTGCCGGCATGCCGAGTGTACAAATTTAGCGTTTTCTCGGGCGGCAAAAGTGCTAAAACTTCGAATAGAAGATCGGCAGGTGAAAAAAAAATCGCGGTTTCTTGATTTGCCATCTACATACCGCGCTACATCAGAAAACGAGTGCTTTTTTTGATATCTCAATTTTTTCTGTACTTTTGGCGCCCTCGAATTTGTAGTTTGAAATTAGTGCTTTTTCGACACCGACTTTGAAAATTCGTAACTTGTGATCCCTACAGTGTATAATATTCCAATATTTTTTATTTCCCTTCTTTCTTTATTATTTATGCGAGAAAAAATCAGCACGACTATATTTGACTTGAAAAAAAAAATCCCAAGTGAAATGTTAATAAAATAGCTCAAACCGCGCTTTGGTCGGCCCCCTCTGCAAAATTTTTTCAATTTTACATCAGATTATCAAAGAACAACAATAACTGTGGTAAAAGGAGTATAGGGCATTTTTAAATTTTGCGTAGTTAAAAAGTTATAACGTAAGAAAGTAAAAATGTTGAATTTAGGGTTCGGCGGGTCCCGTAGGCCTATTTTTTAACGGATTTTCATTTTTAAAAATTCTAATGAATCTACTGTTGGTATCAAAACCGCCCACGCATAGGGTTTTTTAAATTTTGAAAAAACAACGAAATCTTAAATTTTTTAAGATCGCATTTAAGAAAGTAGCATTTTTATTCGAGTTTCGGTCTAATCAACCCGACAAATTTTATTTTGCCCAACGTAATGTACATTTTCTGAAAGCTTTCGTGGTCCACTTTACGACAAAAAAAGAATCACTTCGCTATCTCTTTTCGTTATCGAGTTATGGCCGAAAATATGCAAAATCTCCGTTTGGAACCAAAATTGCGGTCTGAAAATTTTCACTTTTCACAAAATAATTAATATCTTCCTAACTACTAGAACCACCGGAACGATTAATAGCTTAAAATTCGCACCGTCACCTCCCCCCACCAAAATCTGTGAAAATTTTAATTTTCGGTTTAAAATTGCGTCGTCCAGGCCCGTATTTGTATCAAAATTTTGCCAAAACTTTGCGAATTTATTCCAAAAAAACTTTTTAACCGATTTTAACCAAATATTTTTTAAAACGCGTCTATCCATGGTATTTACCTTACCTTTGGTAAAAATTTGAAATCGCTAACTTTTATAGTTTTCGAGAAAAACAATAAAAATCGATTTCCATGAAAAATTTTAAGCCCATAGCCTTAAAAATATCTCAAAATTTTTTTTTTTCGAATCTTTTCAAAATCGACCTTGGAAATGAGAGATAATAGAAAATAGATGAAATGTAGGAGGTCACTTGCCCTCCACACCCCCCCAAAAAAATTTTACACCCCAAAACTTTTCTAGGTGATGTACCTTAAAAAATAATTAAAATTTAATAAGATAATATCAATAATTTTTACAAACTTATCTGTACGAATTTTTGTTTCTTAATTTTAGTTATTAAGCGAAATATGAATTTTTAACAATCCACCTTTACTCATTTGTTAGAATGCCATCTTTTTATAAAAATTCATATCTTTTGAACAAAAAGTTGTACTGCCTTGAATTTTTTTTTTATTTTTTTCTTATTTCTTTATACTACAACCCAAAATTATTAACTTTCAAATTTTTCATTTGAAACGCTACACACTTGTTTAATATAAGACTATTATCTATGCATAGTTTAATTAACCCGGGTGTGGGCACATGTTGGTCATTTTTTTAAATCGCAAGAATATGTAAACACATGCAATTTGATGTTTATACTTCTCAATTGCTATTTATTATACATTTCTGCCAGTGTTATTGCAGCTTTGGCAAAACTTACGAGAAAAAACATTTTGTTTTGTCCTGTGAAAAAAGTACTTTTGTAAGCGCCTCCACTCCGGGGTTTATATTAATAAGTTAATTTCGTTCAATTTGAATACTGAAATACCTAGCTATTTTATTAAGGGTGGTATTGTATTTTTTGAATCGAAGCAATAAAATTTACCAAAATGCTATCTAGATTTTCAGGTTTTTCTGAACATTTTCTTTTAAAAAATGGGAACAATTAAGAAATTAACTCTATGGAATAATCCAAAATTTACTTTATTTAATTTCAGGTCACCAAATACCTCCTCGCAAAATTATCTAGCGGTAATATTAGGAATTGTATGTAGTCTAGGAATGTTTTGGCCAATGCAACCGGAACCTCCAGTTGAATCCCATTTTATACCATCATATTTGCATATAACGCTCACAGTTAAAATTGTGTTTGCTTATATTTTGGGTTTAATTACAATTGTTATTTTTAAGCCGTGAAAGAATTATATTTTTGGGTATTATTTTAAAATTTCAATGATATAAGCAATAATTTGGATTGTGGCATTTACATAAATTGTATGTATATTATTTTAAAGGCATGTATCCACTCAGTACAGAGAACCTTTGCAAATGATTTCAGGGTCTGTAAGAGTGAGAAGAATCTGAAATCAAATAAACTTAAACAAATTGCTTACATCGCTTGATCACTATCTCCAATGCGTTTGCAAAGTTTTGCACGCTTAGTGGATACGCGCCTTAAAGTTTTATGATTTGTATTTGTATTATTTTATCAAATTAGACTTAATTTATTGAATAAACAAAATATTTTGTTACCTACATAATATTATTTCTTTTATTTTAATACCAAATAAACAGGGTCTCGGAAAATTCCACCAACAGCACTTAACTCGAGATACTAGACCTAAACTAAGAGCAATGTGTAATAAATAAACGAGTAAGGAGAGAAGATTCTTTAGGTCTGGCTCAAGGGTGGAAAATTTAGAAAAAGTTTTGTGGAAGGACAGTGAAGTTTTGTGAAAAATTTAAACTTTTTCTAAATTTCCACCCTTGAGCCATTTTTTTATTACAAGATCACATGACAGTTTGAGACTGCGAATCGCTTGCCTATAATTTTCAAGGCTTAAATTTATTTTAAATATCTTGCTAAAAGGGCAAGCAATATTAAATCAGAGAAAAACACCAAATTTTTGAGAAAATGGAAGAACAATTTTCCGTATGATCGGAAGCGTGCAGGGGTTTAGTACCCGCCTTTCTTTGTTATTAAAGGGTAAATATTCTATCCTCCAAAAGGCATGCTGTATGAAATCAGAGACCAACAACTGTCACTAGTGGTTACGAGCTCCCGGGCTATTATAGGTAAACATTTGGTAAATTACAATTGACATTCTTTAATACCCAGATTCTGGTCAAATCATTTAAGTTTAAAGGCCTCTAAATTTAAATTTGTTATATGGGTTGTAATGGACAATTTCCATGGTTACTTTATTTCTTTCTATTTAAAGCCTTTAATTTTGACCGGAATATGGCTATAAGTTAGGTTATGAATGGAGATTATCTATGGAATGGAGTCAAATGGAATGATCTAACTGAACAGGTGATCCCCCTCTAGAGCAAGTGCACTTAGAGGAAAGGGCAGGGCCGGATTTATCTATAGGCTTAGTAGGCTATAGCCTAGAGCGGCAAATTTTTGGGGGGCGGCAAATCTTCGGAAATTAAAAATATTAATTTTTAGACGCCCCGATTTTTTAACATTTGTTAATAACTGCTTTTTTGATTTAAATTAAATAAGCAATTTATTCTTTACAGAGATAAAGTGAACAGTTGATATATCTCCAAAAGTAAGAGTTTTAGAAGAAAACATTTCAAATAAAAATTATTTGGTCTTAAAGGGGCCACAGAATGAGAACAGTTTTTTTTTTTCACCTGGAGGACTTCTTCATGGTCATTCTAACCCTAAGTCAGTTTTTTCAAATGGAAAACCATATTTTTTTTATTTGAATCGGAATCCAGAAAAAAATCTTTTTTTGGTATATTTCAACTATTTACTTTATCTCGACCACCCTGAACCGAATGTTCCGGTAGAGTCACCTTGCGACCTTGGTGGTATTGCGACTTCGCTGGGACATCTCTGCGAAGTCAAATGCCGCGGACATTTGGGACTTGTGGGGACCGCTTAGAGATCTGGTGCAGATATTCGCATAGATCTCTCTGAGAGATAGCTCTGTGCTTGCTGGGATCGAGTAAATGCAATGGCTTTTTGAACTTTAAAATAGTAATATTTTATTACAAATGTATAATACGTTGAGTGGCCTCAACTTTTTTTGATCATATCTTTTGTTTCTTTACGTTTTTGATAATTTTAAAAGTACTAAAATAATCCTTGATCAATGTTCTACAGAAAAGGTACTCTTAATGTATGTCGCTCCGGTCGCTTTCGGAGTAAAAGTAGATTTTATTATTTTTAGCTAAAAATATGAATTTAAAAAACAACTTCAAAGTAGGGCTAATTTACCTAAAATTTATTTTAAGTATCCTTTTGAACCAGTTACAGATCCTATATTAAAAAAATTATATTCAAAATATAAAATAAATTTAGTTTTTTACAATACTTAAAGATAAATTTCATAATAATAAAATGTCTAATTTAATTTGTAAAATTCAAGAGGACATATGGAGTCTACAAATTTATATTGCATTTTCCCTGTTTTTATGTATGAAACTATGCATTGAGCTATATACAGGGTGTTCCGTAAGTAATGCATAATAATGAAAGGGGTTGTCCAGGACACCAAAACAAGCAACTTTTGTTAATAAATCCATATCCGGAAATTAACCATTAAGTCACTAGGTTGAGAGAAATTTTTTAAAATTTAATTTACTAAAATAGCTTTATTTTCTTTTTTTTGTAAATAAATGTTTGCGATTTATTGTCATGTCTTTACAATGGACCGTGCACAACAGATTTTTAAAAAAACACGACACAAATTTGGAGTGAACAACTTTAAATACGATAGTAGTAAATCAACATCGGTTTATTTTGTTGTGCTATTCTAAGATCAATTACGTTTGTTATTAAAGTTAATTACTTTCGAAAATGGTGAATTTTTCCAATGCGGAATTAGCTGATATGCATCTCATTTATGGGGAAGCTCTTTGTAACTCTTTGAGAGCTGCGCGCCTGTACCAGCAAAGATTTCCTCAACGTCGTCAACCGCATTATTCTATCTTTGCTAGGATTCATAATCGTATTCGAGAAACTGGATCTGTCGAACCTCGTAGAGCTGTTGGTCGTCCACGTTCAATTCGCACTATCCAATTTGAGAAAGAAGTGCTCAACCGTATAGAGGAAGAACCAAGCACAAGTATTCGTGCCATTGCACATAACATGGGAGCAAGGCAAACAACTGTTTGGAGAGTTCTCCATGAACAGTTGCTACACCCTTATTCAATTCAACGTGTTCAATCGTTGAGTCCAGCAGATTATCCATCTCGAGTAAATTTTTCCCGCTGGCGATTACAACAGCATTTGGTTCAACCTAATTTTGGCAGTTTCGTGTTATTTACGGATGAAGCATGCTTCACGAGGGATGGCTTTTATAATAGCCGAAATAGTCACATTTGGGATGATGAAAATCCTCATGCGAAATCAACACCAATTTTCTATTAATATTTGGGCTGGAATTTTGGGAGACAATTTAATTGGTGCATACCTACTACCACCACGTTTGAATGGTGTAATGTATCGCCATTTCTTGGAGGAAGTTTTACCTGAGCTCTTGGAGGAAGTGCCGCTTATTATTAGACAAGGTATGTGGTTTCAGCACGATGGGTGTCCTCCTCATTTTTCTTTAAATGTACGCCAATTTCTGAATGAAGTTTTTCCCAACCGTTGGATTGGTCGTGGCGGACCTGTTAATTTGCCTGCACGTTCCCCTGATCTCACTAGCTTAGATTTTTTCCTTTGGGGATATTTGAAAAGTCTGGTGTACGAGACGCCTGTTATTACAGAAGAAGAACTTCTCGCAAGACTTTTGGCTGCTTGTACCATTGTCCAAGACATCCCTGGGATATTCCAGAGGGTTCGAACCATCGTGCAACCTTGTGCATTGAAAATGGCCGAAATTTCGAACAATTTTTGTAAATTTTATTAAATAATTACCTTAAATCTTTTTTATTTACCCTGGCTTAATGGTTAATTTCCGAATATGGGTTTATTAACTAAAGTTGCTTGTTTTGGTGTCCTGAACAACCCCTTTTATTATTATGCATTACTTACGGAACACCCTGTATACAAAATAAGAATATCATATGAAAGTGGAACCTCTGCTTAAGCTTGTAAGGGACAGTTTTTTAATATATTATATCCACAATGGAAAAACAAATCATTAAAAGTACGGAAAATTTGGCATATTTTAAACTTATTTTTTGGACTTAATAATTTAATTTTTGAAAAAGTAAAAGTTAATGTTATTTACAAAATATGGTTTTAGTTTGAAATAATTGCAAGGCATATTTCGTAAATAATGAACGCGCATTTTAACTGTAAAAGCAGCTAATACCTTCGAAGTCTAGGTGATACAAATTTTAAAATATATCAGAAATGAATATTTTTATTGGTACTTTCAGTTTAATTATGTGGGATGTACTTTGGGTCAAGATTTCTTCCCCAAATTCAAGAAGATGGTCATAATATACGCTTACTATCGGAGCGCGGTTCTACCATGTTCTACTTAGAGTCCCAGTTACATAACTGTTTCATCATAACCAAAGAACTTTATTACATAACAAACTGGTACAAACAATATACAGGGTGTCCTGTAACTACACCGATAACGTTTAACAGGTGATAGTAGACCTGAAAATAAGTCGATTAGGTCCTATTTATCTATATCCAAAAATGTACCCCTAAGAAGTTATAAGCTTCTGAAATTCATTTTTAAAAAATTATTTTTTTTAATTGCTGCCAGAGTACTAAAAATTTTTCGATGAAATTTTGTATGCATGCATTTTTATAAAAATCGCTCATTTGTTAAAAATTTTACCAATCCTCGATTACCGGAAATGGTCTTAAATGGTACGAGAGGAGATAAAACACTTAAAAACTTTTTTGGTATTTAAAATTAAAATTTATTGCCTTATGTAGATAATTTCAAGAAAAAGATTTTTTGTCTCTTATAAATTTTGTGTAGGATGTGCTATTTTCGAATAAAATTAAAAATAATGATTTAATTTAAGGTTATTTTAAAATCGTATCCATGGTAACAAGCTACATCTTCCACTTTTCAACTGGATTTCCTAATTTTAATATTTAAATTCCCGTTTAATGAGTATGCGAATATGCATTTAATATGGGGTAAATGCAATGGTAATTTTTGGGCTTTATATAAACAGTTTCTTAAAAATGTATGTTAAAAAGCCTAACTTACTTACCATTTATTAAACTATTTTTTTAATGTTACTTAGAAACTGCACATCCTACGCAAAATTTGTAAGGGATAAAAAAAATTTCTCTCAAATTTCTCTACAAAAGCAAATAATAATTTACTAAAATTTTTGAATACCTAAAAAGATCTCAAGTGTTTTATGTCCTTTGGTACCATGTAAGACCATTTCCAGTAATTGAGTATTGGTAAAATTTTTACCAAATGAGCGTTTTTTATAAAAATGCATGCATACAAAATTTCATCATGAAATTTTTATTACTTTGGTAGCAATTAAAAAAAATATTTTTTTAAAAATGAACTTCAGAAGCTTAGATATAGATAAATAGGGCCAAATCGACTTATTTTCAGACCTATCTTAGTATCACCAGTTAAGCATTGTCGGTGTAGTTACAGGACACCGATTCGATTGTTATGCATCTGTTATATAACTGATGTTACGTAAGTGTTTTATCACAAGTAAAGAACTTTGTTATGGTATAACAAAAGTTTTGTAACTGTTACAAACGTTTGTGATGCATCTGTTATTCGTAATTCAAATTAATATTTCCCGCATAAATGTATGTTTGGTTACATATCCTAGTGACGTCACGTACGTGACAAAATAAATGAAAATTTAAGCTTGCAAGGAAATAATCAAACGCATTTAATAATAAAAAGTAAATTCGGCGAATTTACGTTATTTACTTGACTATAACAGATGTTAACAAACGTTAAACGCTAAATTCGTTTGCACAACTATCACGTACATGACGTAGCTAGAATCGCCAATATAACCCATCTTACGCAAATGTTACATAAGTAATGGGGATCTGCCAAGTGTCAACCCGAGCAGTTCCAAAATAAAGTCTGGATGGCGCTGACAATTTCTACTCAGAATTAATGCACGGTGCGCTGATCACATTTTTATTAAAATAAAAAATTAACAACAATGTGTACGATAATACAAAAAAATAATACCTTAACTTAAAATCCAAAAAAATAATAAAATATATGTTTAGTATTCTTCAAAAAAACAGATATGTACCTACTTTTTATTGTTAATACTTTACTTTAATGTTACTTCATGATAAACTCCAAAATTAAATAGTTGCCATACGGTGCGAAATCATTTTTAAATATTAAAGAAAATGTGTCATATTACTACCTTTCTAATAACATTAGTATCCACCCTACACCCTTGTTTATACAGGGTGGGCCAACGAAAACGAAACAGACGAGTTTTAAAATAGTTAATAAAAGCTTTTGAAAAAACGCTCGGACAAGTCAACTTTGGTTTCGAGGGGGGCATATTTTGCAATAGAAGTGATTCAAAAATCCATTCACCCCTGTTCCCTATGGACACAACCCCTAAAATTTTAATAGGGATGGTGGGGTAAGTAATACCTTGTTAGAAAGATCTTTTTACTCAGAGTAACATACAAAAAAAAAGTTAAATCGATCGATTCGTTTTAAAGATATTCAAAATTTAGCAAGTAGAGATTTCATGTCTTTTAAAATTGTGCTATGAACACCACGCCTTCAATTTTAAGTGTTTTGATAGGGTAAGTAATATCGTTTCGAGGGGGCCATATTTTGCAATAGACCTGATTCAAAAATCCATTCATCCCTCGCCCTTTGGACACAACCCCTAAAAATTTAATAGGGATGGTGGGGTAAGTAATACCTAGTTAGAAAGATCTTTTTACCCAGAGTAACATGCCAAAAAAAAAGTTAAATCCTTCGATTCGTTTTAAAGATATTCAAAATTTAACATGTAGAGTTTTCATGCCTTTAAAATTGTGCTATGTACACCACGGTTTCAATTTTAAGTGTTTTGATAGGGTAAGTAATACCTCCTGGGAAAGATCTTTTAACCCAAAGTAACATACAAAAACATGCAAAACGCAATTTATTTTCATTTTCTACAAAAGAGAGATTTTAAAAAACAAATTTAAATTTATTCGAGGAATTGTTTAAAATGTTGTAACATCTGGAACAAAACAATGCAAAACATAAAACGATTTATAACCACATTGAGATTCTTTTTATCAGTTATATTTTGTATTAGTGGTGATTTTCATCGTGTTAAAACTGTTTATGACTAATTATTAGAAATCAACATTTAAAATTTTGTGAACTTCTGTAAAAGCTTCTGCTAGCAATGGTTTATACAATTCCAGAAAGGGTTGAATTAATCACTTTTTATTTTAAAAACGATGAGAATGCTCATCGTGCAGCTAATTTATTTAATGAACAACATCCAAACAAACATTGTAACCGAAAATACGTTCAGGAGTTGGTTGCAAAATTTAAAAATACTGGTTCTGTTGGTAATAAGAAATGCGATCCTGGTAATGTTCGTCCAATAAGAAATGAGGTCGTTGAAATAGGTGTTTTGGGACAAGTTGCTGCAGATCCAACTTTAAGCACAAGAAAACTGGAGACTGTGACTAACATCAGCAGAACAACCATTCTCCGAATATTGAAAGGTCACAAATATCATTTAATTCATGAGTTAAATGAAGATGATTTTGATAGGCGACTGCAATTTTGTGAGGTGATGTCGGAACGAATAATTGCTGATGAAAATTATCTTTATAATATCTGTTTTTCTCATGAGTGCACTTTTTTCTTAAACTCAAAAGTTAATCGTCATAATTGTCGATATTGGTCAGATGAGAATCCTAGGGTATTTCATGAAGTTCACACTCAAAATCCTCAAAAATTGAATGTGTGGGTTGGAATTTTTGGAGACCGTCTTATTGGTCCTTATTTTCTAGATGGCATTCTAACAGGGGATATGTACTTGGATCTACTTCAAAACTTTGTTCATCCATTTCTTGACGATATTATCGAAAATGACGATCGTTATTTAGAAGACCATCTGATTTTCCAACAAGACGGAGCCCCTCCTCTTTACACACGGCCTGTTAGGGAATTCTTGGATACGACGTTTCCTGGGCAATGGATTGGGCGTAGAGGACCTTTGGAGTGGCCGCCGCGATCTCCCGATATTACTCCCCTTGGTTTTTTCCTTTGGGGGCATTTAAAAAGTAAGATTTACGCACCGGAACCAGGATCTCTAGCAGAGTTACGACAGAGAATTATTAATGAATGCCGAGAAATTACTGCTGAAATGTTACAAAATGTAAGAATTCGCTTTGAGCAAAATTTGTCCGTTTGCATGGAGGTTGGTGGAACTCAATTCGAACATTTAATAAAATAATAAAAACATCCTTGAAAGTGTCGGAATCGATGGGATTCTTTAAAGTGTTGAGTTTTCTTCAAAAAGATACTGTTTTATTTTGAATTCTTTAAAACAAACCAATCGATTTCACTTTTGTTTTTTTGTATGTTACTTGTGGTAAAAAGAACTTTCCAAGGAGGTATTACTTACCCTATCAAAAGACTTAAAATTGAAGGTGTGGTGTTCATGGCACAATTTTAAAAGGCATGAAATCTCTACTTGCTAAATTTTGAATATCTTTAAAACGAATAAATCGATTTAACTTTTTTTTTTGTATGTTACTCTGGATAAAAAGATCTTTCCATATAGGGATGGTGGGGTAAGTTATAACTTACTCCACCATCCCTATTAAAATTTAAGGGGTTGTGTCCATAGGGCGCAGGGATGAATGGATTTTTGAATCAGCTCTATTGCAAAATAGGTCCCCCTCGAAACTAAAGTTAGAATTACCAATAACAGGTAATAGTTAAAAACAATCAAAAAAAAGTTTTAGTCTTGGCTTTAAGAGTTTTGCGCAAGCCACCTGCCGAAGGTACAAATATTTATAAGTAGCTAGGAAATCAGGTATCATAAGCTTATCGTTCCCTTACAACAAGAAATTACACCTTAATATTAAGCTTACTAAATAAAACTATATCTAAAATACCGAGTTTTAGAATTAAATAAATATTATTACAATAGGAAGCGTTTTTTTTTTGCTTCCGAAATGCCTAATAACAAAAAGAAGGCAGCCCTTATCGGGTATGACTACGCAAATTCTTAAATTGATTTTGACTATTATTGAATAAAAAAAAAATGAATTATATTTATTATTGAACAAAAAAAAGAGAGCAAAAAAATATTTGTTTCAAGATCAAGTACGTGTTGGGTTTACTAATGAACCTGGATAACTTAATAATTATTTAAGAAACCTAACCCAACAGAATCTAGTGGCAAAAGGTAAAAACTTCTAGAAATATTGATTATACAAAATTTAAGACGACACAACAAAGAACTCCGACCTTATTAACAGTAGAAAAGGGATGGTGTTGTAACAACAAGCGATTCTATAACGCCCTCTACGCACACTGTTCCTTTCCAATAACAAGATTCCCAAATTTAGAGTGGTTATTCCAAATTGTCCTGTTCCAATGACAAAATTCCAAAACAAAAATCAGGATTGCAATTCCAAGTCCCAGTTCCAACGTTGCCAACCACACAATTCCCCTGCCAAAAAGGGCACCAAAAGAAAAAAATTCCCTCGTCGATAGCTTTTCTAGTCAGAAAATGCGGGATGATAAAATAGAACCATACAATTTCTTTGTAGATATTTTTCCCAATAAACAATCCGACAGGGTGAAAAAAAAGGCCTAAAAGACGATATGTAAATACCAAGCAAAAAAAAACCTTAAGTAATTACCTCAGTTGGTAGAAGCCTTCAAAAAAAATATTGTAATCCCTTGAAATATTAGGGTATTCCTCTGCGATTTACAAGTAAACTATAAAAATTATTGATATTATTAAGCGGATGACTCAAGATGATTTTGGAAACGTACCTTCTGCGACAAATGGCGGCTTTTCCTCGTCAACGTGATCCGATAAATACTTAAGGTGATAGGGAGTCATTTATTGAAAAACCGATGTTTTTATCTTTCCCGAATTTTTTTAAAGTGTTTCGAAATGGAAACAAAAAAAAATATTAAAATACCGAACTTAAGTAATACTTGTACTTTTATATACAATTTTTGTTTTTCATGTATCTAGATCTATATAAGCGTAGTTTTGCAAAAATAAAAATATAAATACAGAAGTTTTTCTTGCAAAATTACACAAATATAGTTGAAGATACATAAATAACAAAACTTGCAAATGAATGTAAAATTCTTACTTTAGTTTGGTATTTCTTTATTTTTTTGACTTTCCAATTCGAAACACTTTAAAAAATTCATGAAAGATAAGTACGTCGTTTTTTTCAACATTTGACTCCCTATCACCTTAAGTATACCGGGTGGAAATGAAAACCGGGTCACCTCTATAACTTTTTTATTTATGAATAGAAAAAATTGAAATTTGGCTATGTTCTATGGTTCAAAAAAACAAATTTTATGTGCATTTTTTATTTTCGAAATCACTTCCGGTTTCACCGGAAACACCATGAACTTTGTTTTGTTAAATGTAACATCCCATATTTTTATTCATGGCTTAAAATACTTTTAAAAAAGAAGTATTTTTGAGACATTAGTTTTTATTTTTTTTGTAAAAAAATTTTTTTTCAAAAAAAAAAAAGGTTTTCGAAGTGGGTGAAAAGTACCAAAACTAATTCTAAATAATTCAAATACCTAAATAAAATTGTAATTATTTATTTCTTAAGTTGGAAAATACTAGCTATTAAGTATCTTTATTACAGGCACATGCAAAATAATACCCCTACATATGGGGTACCAAAATAATCGTTATAAAATCCTCTTTTTAAAAAGTCGAATGACCCGGCATCATTTCATTTAAAAAAGTGAGATATTTGATAAAATCTTCATTAACTAAGTTTAAAAATTAATAGTTCAAAAACCAATTTTTTTTCAAATTACAATTTTATTTAGGTATTTGAATTATTTAGAATTAGTTTTGGTACTTTTCACCGACTTCGAAAACCTTTTTTTTTTTTGAAAAAAAATTTTTTTACAAAAAAAATAAAAACTAATATCTCAAAAATACTTCTTTTTTAAAAGTATTTTAAGCTATGAATAAAAATATGGGATGTTACATTTAAAAAAACAAAGTTCATGGTGTTTCCGGTGAAACCGTAAGTGATTTCGAAAATAAAAAATGCACATAAAATTTGTTTTTTTGAACCATAGAACATAGCCAAATTTCAAATGTTTTTATTCATAAATAAAAAAGTTATCGATGTGACCCGGTTTTCATTTCCACCCGGTATATAAACAAGGCCTACACGTATGACTATCGTTAATACATGATTTATGTAGTAAAAATAATATATTATTAAAAAAATTAGGCGGTACGATATTATACAAAGTGCCGATCTTTCGAACTAAAGCGCGAAGAGAGGGAGTGTTTTCTAGCCAACCAAAATGTATGACTCTTATACAGGGTGTTTACGGTTCACCCATTAATCTTTGAAGAGGTGATACTAGAGGTGAATATAAGTAGAAAGACAAAAAATCATCGTAGTAAAACTTTCTTTATAAGAGAGTTGCAGCCCTATGAAGATGCTGCCAAAAAGTGTGTTTTTACAATACTATTTCCAAACGGTTTATTTACATTACACTATTCAAATTTGGTGCAGATGTTTATAAACTTCAGATCTATTATTATCATTTTTTTGAGATTTTTTGGTAGCCTCTAATGGGTAATTTTCAATAGGGATGAAGATAAACATTGTCTAAACTTTGCAAGGGTTTATTCTTTTAAAATAATATTCTTTACTGTATTTTATGCAATAAAGATTCTCTTATTCTAATCGCTAGGATGCACCGTTTACCCAAAAAACGCATTTAAGATAAATTTGCTAGCGACATTCGCGGACGACGGAAACGTCGAGCTTAGCAACGCTGCTAGTTTGCTGAATGTTGCCAAGCAAAGTATCCCGATTAGCGTTTTGGTCGTCCGTGAGGGAAAATTTTAATGCGTTTTTTGGGCAAACGGTGCATCCTAGCGAGTTAGAATAAGAGGACCTTTTTTGTCTAAAATAAAGTAAAGAATATTATTTTGTAAGAATAAAGCTTTGATATTTAACCTCTGCAAACTTTAGACAATGTTTATCTTCAACCCTACTAAAAATAACCCTTTAGAAGCTACCAAAAAATCTCAAAAAAATGATAATAATAGATCTAAACTTTATAAAAATCTGTACAAAATTTGAATAATGTAATGTAACTCGTTTGGAAAGAGTTGCGTAAAAATATACTTTTTGGCAGCATCTTCAAAGAGCTGTAAATCTCTTATAAAGAAAGTTTTACTAAGATGATTTTTTGTCTTTCTATTTATATTCACCTTTAGTATCACCTCTTGAAAGATTAAGAGGATAGTCGGCAAATTTGAGCGCTTGATTTTGAAATTCGCTTGATATTTGTGGTTTTGGTCATATTTTTTTTCCATTGAAGCTTTTTTAAAATTTCTTTTTTTGGTACACAGAAGAGTCTTGTGGCTACCAATTTCTTCTTTTTTTGTTTTGGTAAGTCAAACCAAACAATCATACGGCAGCAGTAAAACGGGCTCTTTACAAAAAATGTTCGCTTAGCGGCTCTTTGAAACATTCTAAAAAACTAATTGAAATAATATTTTTTTTTCCAACGCTAGAAATAAGTTAAAATATAAACGAAGACTTTGATGTTGCGTTTTTTGTTTTAAATATATTTTTAAAGAATTTACAGCATCCCAAAAATTAAGTTAAAAAAAAAGTTATGACCAAAATCGCAAATATCAAGAAAATTTCAAACTCAAGCACTCAAATTTGCCGACTATCGCCTTAACGGGTGAACCGTAAACACCCTGTATATACCCAGATTCTGGACAACTCGTTTAAGTTTAAAGGCCTTTAAATTTAAATTTGTTATATGGGTTGTAATGGACAATTCACATGGTCACCTTCTTTTTTCTAATTAAAGGCCTTTAACTATGATCAGAATCTGCCTAATAATCTCGGTTTTTGGATATATAGTAAATCTATGAAACTATCAAATTGCCAGACGTAATGAAATTCTGAAATTCTGAAAGTGGTCAATAACAAGACATAATCGAACAGCCCAAGAGACCTCGGTACCCACCCAAAATGTATGGCGACTATTTTCCGTTGGACTTTTTCTTTATTTAAGTAAACTAAAACAAATGCCAGACGGTGTAGAATGATTTGAAAATTGTATATTTTCCAAGCATTTTCTTTGGGAAATATCAAAGTCATCGAATTGTGCTATTATTTTATGGTACTATTTAATACATTTTTATTGTTGGCTCCCGGACTAATTCTTTAACTATATTTATTGGACCAGCTAAAGTATCATCATCATCTAAATACAAAGTATGTATTAATATTAATATTAAAGCGCTTGCTGAACTAAAAATTTTCTCCCAGTAATCCAAGGTTACTATAAAATCTTCGTTTCCAATATTCATTATTTGAAAAGTCATTATTTTAAAACTGGCCATGAAGAAGTGAATGGTACTGTTTGTATCGTAGTTATCTAAAAAAAATTTAGTGTTCAATTTTTTTTTAATAGGGTAGTAATAAATGTACTTATCCTGATATACAGGGTGATTCACATTTATGTTAAAATCTCTCGGGTGGTGATTCCTTAGATAAAAATAAGAAAAAAGTTCATATAAACATATATCCGATTCCGCTTCCTAAAAGAGTTACAGCTTTTCAAAGGTGCTGACAGAGAAGAGGTTTTTGGGGATTTATTTCAGAATGGATACTAGTGAAGCATTCAAATTTGGCATAACTCTTAATATGCATTGGACTCACGTCCAATATTAATTAATTTTACTTCACGGACTTTAAATTTCAAGTCTCCTCAAAATGTCCCGGCGCATTCGCCCCTCCGTTTTATTGATGATGGAAACCAGCCCTAATTCTAAATAGATGGGTGTTGTGAGCTACACACCTTTTTTGCGAATAAAATACTACATTATCATTTATTTAATTAAAGATAACATCAGAGTTTTATTTTAAAGTAGGTTATGAATAATGTCTGTTTTTTTAAACTTAATTTTTCGCTCTCTTTAAAAAGTATTTTTATACTATAAGACTTTTGCTTATAAAACTATAATTTGTAAATGTTTTTCTGGGTTTCCATGATTTCAAATCGCTGTAACTAGAATGGCACTTATTATTGAGTAAATTAAATTGTAGAGGAAAGATGTTGGCTTCACTTTCAGGTTTAATAAAATACTCGTGTTAAGTATGAAATTTCACATCTTTCATTCTCTATTCGTAGGAGTTATTGCAGCGCGGGCGCAATTTTGGCGCGAGCGTCCATCCGACGACGGCGACGCCGGGCAGTGATAAAGGAGAAGCGCGTCTGGAAGCAGCAGCGCGCGTTTGCCTGAAGTGAGCAGCTTGCAAGAAGTCCGGGTCCGGAGCGTCGCGAGTGCGAGGATAACAAGGATAAACAAGGTATGATTCCAAAAACATAAATATACACTCAATTACCCAATCATTAACATTATGCAAATTTCTCTCTGCTTATTGATTGATTTGGAGAAGACTGAAACGGGAAGAATGCGAGAATTGCCAGATTAATTTCACCGCAAATTTTCAAGTTACATAACGCTTTTTAGCCAAAGCGAAGTTTTGTCGATAAATAATGCATTAGGGCTCAACTTTTAATTTTTTACTAAATTCATCATAGTTAACACATGCAAAATCGACATTATATTTGATAAAATCAACATGATTATTATTGTTCTGTTTTAAGTAATATAATTGTAATTCCAATTTAATCGTTTTACTTTTGTGTGTTTTACGCTAATAAAACATATTACCATTGTATATTACCTAGTAAGTGTAATGAGGATTAAATATCACTAGTTGTATTCAGTTTATTTGCTATTTTATTAAATGCGTAACCCTATAAATAAATGAGTAAAAGCACCTTTACATTGTATACATAATAGGCGTCATATTATACCAATACTCCTATATTAAGTTACATTATGTATTTTAAACTGTAAAGTTTATATTAAAAGACTAGACTAGACGACTAGTAACCTTGACCATACCTGTAGATTATATCGATTCCAAAGATTTATAAATTTATATGAATGAAAATCATCAACATAAATCGATTAATATAAGTATCTTTAATGATTTTCATAAATGTTTTATAAATAATAAAATAATTTTTAATCAATAAATCAATTTTTAAATAAAATAGAGTATTATCAAGGAAACAGAAGAGAACGGGGTTAAATTCAAGAGTTTTTGATTGATTTCGATGCATGAGAAATAGCCGATCATGAATTAACCTACTGCTCTTTAAATGTTCAAACAAAAAAGGAAACGATATACAGGGTGTCCCATTTTAATTAATCCAGCTGAATATCTTGAAAACGAAGCGATTCCTCAAAAATGTTTCAGACAAAAATTGTAGCGGCTCGAGGGGGACATTTAATAGTGCCATGGGTTTTTAATTGTTATGGGGTTTTATGGGGGTTTTATGGAAAAACATTTTTTTTTCAAATGGGAACCCCCATTTTTTATTGTAGATTCGTCATCTATGAAAAATAATAAGAAAGTTTTGAATGAAACTTTTTTTTCTAAAATTTCAATTTTTCGCTATATTCACCAAAATGAACACAAATTTTGGGATTTTCGATACAGTTTTACTAGAAAACTAAAGCTTTATAAGAAAAATCGTAGGAGACAAAAAGTGCTTAAATTAAGGCAAGGATTAATAAAAAATATTATTTTATTTTATTAAAAAAAAATAAATTAAAAAAAAAAGTTTATTTTATTTTTATTATTTTTTAAGAAAAATATTAATTTTTTTTTTACTTATAAAATTTAAAATAAAGTCAAAGGTTGGAAACAATAGGTGTCAAAACGGTTTTTCAATTTTATTTGCAATTTAATATGTTAAATAATATTTTTCAATTAAGGAAGAAGGCTTCTAAAAATAAAGGAATTTCATTTTCAGCCTACTTTGTGTTTCGCACATAATTGTTATATTGTGACAGATTAGTTTTTTGTAGAAACTCATTGTTATTGAAGCCACTGTGATTATTTAAAATCAGTCTCTCATAAAATGGCTGATTATACACCTAGAGAAATCGTGAATATTATAAAAGTTTTGGGCGAATGCCATGATAACTATCGGCACGCAGCACGTCTTTATGCTGAGAGGTTTCCACAATTGCGTCATCCAAATCATACAAATATTAGGAGGCTCGTGAAAAGAGCGGAAAACGGTTCTCTTAGAAGAAAACGTAGTAAAACTGGTCCTAAGATGCTCCCCTCATTGATAGCATTAGCTTCCGTAAATGTAGATCCACATACATCTACAAGAAAAATTCAGCGTCTTCATGGACTTCCTAAATCTTCTGCCAACAGAATTTTAAAACACCCTAAATCACACCAATATGATGTTCATTTAACCCAACAAATTAAAGAAGATGACTATATCCGTCGACTTAATTTTTGCATATGGGCTACGAATCAAGTTAGAAGACATCCCCTTTTTTTAATCACGTACTTTTTACTGATGAAGCAAAATTTGACAACATGGGTGGAGTAAATCTTCATAATGCTCATTATTATTCTGAAAATAATCCACATTGGCAAAGAGATCATAGATTACAGTGGCGTTGGTCTATAAATGTTTGGGCTGGAATAGTGGATGAGTATCTTATGGGACCATTTTTTTATGAAGAAAATCTTAACCAACATGTTTATTTGAATATAATTCAAAACGAAATGCCTACTCTTTTAGAAGATGTACATACCTCTAGATTTAAGACAGCGAATGTGGTTTCAACAGGATGGAGCTAGACCCCACACTGCCAGAATTGTTAAAACATTTTTACATAACCAATTCCCTAATATCTGGATTGGAATTGGTAGTGAAGTACACGAATGGCCAGCAAGATCTCCGGATCTTACAAAAATGGATTATTTTTATGGGGTTAGATAGAAGATAAGGTTTATGAACGACCAACTACAACTAGAGAGGATATTATGATACGAATTACGAACGCTTTTCGAAGTATCACTCCTAAAATGTTGAGAAATGTATCATTGGCTTTTCGCACACGAGTAAACATGTGTATTGAACAAAATGGAGGAATATTCGAACATCTTATTTAGACCAGCTCTCGTAATTTAAGAACAAATCCAAATATCTTTAAGTGTATTAATTAATTACCTTTGACTTTATTTTAAATTTTATAAGTAAAAAAAAATAATATTTTTCTTAAAAAATAATAAAAATAAAATTAACTTTTTTTAAATTTATTTTTTTTTATAAAGTAAAATAATATTTTTTATTAATCCTTGCCTTCATTTAAGCACTTTTTGACTCCTGCGAGTTTTCTTATAGACCTTTAGTTTTAGCGAAAAATTGAAATTTTAGATAAAAAAGTTTCAATCAAAACTTTCTTATTATTTTCCATAGATTACGAATCTACAATAAAAAATGGGGGTTCCCATTTGAAAAAAATGTTTTCCCATAAAACCCCATAACAATTAAAAACCCATGGCACTATTAAATGTCCCCCTCGAGTCGCTACAATTTTTGTCTGAAACATTTTTAAGGCAATCGCTTCGCTTTCAAGATATTCAGCTGGATTAATTAAAATGGGACACCCTGTATAAAACTTCTCGTTCATATTGGTAAGTGGCCGTATTTCCTTCAATAGGTGATAGACAAGCTCATTTCCAACAAATTTAACCATTAACCAAATCCTCATTGTTTTCGTGATATTCCAGGATTTAAGTTTTTTTTTTTAATTCCACTACCTGCTATCCCTATTTTGCAATTTTTTAGAAAAGTATATAGTTTTTTCTAATATTTCGGTTCTAATTATCAGTATAAATAATGGTACCTGTTATGTGTCGAAGATGATTTTGTTCGTGTTTAATTATTGATAAAAGGTGATTAACAGTAAAAACGAACTATGTCTTGAAATTATTTATTTAACAAATTCTTGCCAACTTTTCGACCTAGATTGTGGTCTTATTCATGGCTACAAAAACAAAAATAGACGAAAAATTAGACATCAAATTCAATATACATAACGCATTTTTATTAAAAAACACACATTGAGATATTAAATTATAATTTTTTACATAGTGATGACACTCAAAAACGGTATAAACAATTAAAATAGTAATAGCGAATTCCATAATTACCTCTCTGTTTTTTATAATTTCTCGTTAGAATATTCTAATGACATTATTTTTAAAAATAATTTTGTCGAATGTTGACATACCTTCCAACACAAGAAAATTGAATTAGTCAACTTTTGATCATCTATTAACATTTAAGATGGTAACTAAATATTGATTATGCACAGAATAATTAACAATTTAATGATTTTCACTAATTTTTGTTGACAGATGGACAGTTATTTGTAACAATCGTACCAACTCAACATTCATCATAGATAATATAATTTATACGTATTATGTTATCTATGACATTCATATATAACTACCTTATCAACCTTATCAGCTAACAACCTGAGCATATGCAACCAACAATATTTCAACGCAGTATTATTTATCTACAATGAAATAATGATAAATCTTACTTATTACAATCAGTCTTCAAATTAACTACCTTATCACTGTTTTGTTTTATAAAGAACATCTCGCTGATTAACCGTTTGAAATATCCTGATTCAAAATCTAAAATTTTTACTTTATCGAAGTTTAATTCGTGGTTCAGTTCAAAATGATGTTGACTCAAAGCTGTTTTGTTTTCTTTATTTCTATTAATTGAACGACAGTCATACGATTGGTTGTAATTCTTTTCCTCAAATGTTGACGAGTTTGTCCAATGTATTTTTTATCGCATCCTTTGCAAGGAATTTCGTAAACTAAGTTTTTTGTTGTTCCTTCATTAATTTTGTTTTTAGTTTTGTGAACAATTTTTCATTGGTTACCAAGTTATAAAAACAAATATTGCAGTTCTCTGAACCTAAAATATTTTTAAGGCGTTGTGACAGACCCTGTATGTATGGTATTTTGAAGAACATGTTAGGTTTTTCAATCCCAACTTGCACATTATTTTCATTCGTAGAACTAGCTTCATGTAAAAAAATTTTGAAAACAATATTTATCTTTTGGCTTAGAGGATGATTTGAAGTATAACCAAGTATACGTTTTGAGTCTGGCGGTTTTGAGTAAGTATTGAAAATAATCTTATTATCACCATTATAATTATTTAATAATAACATGTCTAGGAATGGTAGTTTTCCTTTTTCTTCGAACTCTATCGTGAACTGAATATTTGAATCTATGGCGTTGAAAACATCTAGGACGGTATTCATTTTATCAGCTGGTACTATGGTTAAACCATCATCAACATACATCCCAAAAAAGATTGGTTTAATACTTAGGTTATTTAATGCATTTCTAATAATTTCATCCATTACAATCGAGGCCAATATGGGGCTTAACGGTGTCCCCATGGGATCTGTGAATAAAAATAATAAGAAATAACTCGTATCAAAAATTAATTCTAACGTTCTATTAAACAACATAAAATCAATGTTTGTGTACCTCTTGATGAGTTCCCATTTATTTTTTATGGCTTCTAAAACTTTTTCTTTTGTGACATTGGTGTATAGATTTTACATCTAGCGAGATTTATCTATCTGTTGGTGAATTTTTAATATTATATTCTAGAAAGGGAATAATGTTTCCTAGAATCCTACCAAACATTTTCTGTAAGTTATAAGATATGCTTTCTATACATGAGACGATTGGTCTTAGTGGTCTATCAGCTTTGTGTACTTTAGGTAGACCATAAATTCGGGGTGGTAAAGGATTTATTGATGTTAGTCTGGTTTTTTCTTTATCATCTATATACCTCTTAGTATGAAACTCTTTGATGACCTATATTACCTTCTTATTATAGGTATTTATTAGTTGGGTCACTGTTTCATTTTAGATAATGTTTCTCATCCGATACTATGTCATTAAGTTTTTTGTCATATTCAGTTTTATTCAAAATAACCGTTTTCTTTCCATTGTCAGCTTTCGTGATCAATATATTTGGATTGTCTTTTACAAACGTCTTTGTGTACAAATAGTTTTTCTGTTCTAAAGTCTGTATTTTACTTTTACACTTATGTTTAAAATTAGTAACAATATTGGTACATTTTGCACGCAACCTGTCTTTGTCCACTGATTGTTCAGTGTTTCTAATGACATACTCTATGTCTTTAATTAACGGTAATATGGGGAATTGATCGAGATTGATAGGGTCCACCGCAAACTTTGGCTTAAACATTAAGGCTTAAGTTATTACTATTTTCATTGATTCATTGATTCAAGTTCCGCTGATTTTCCAACCTTGTAGTCTTCCTAGTAGTTGTCCTGCCAATTATTCATTTCTGTGTTGTCCAAATTCTTTTCTTGTGTTTTCGTAAAAACCCATAATATGTGCCTTAATTTCCAAATGAATCGAAGATAATTTTGTTCGTGTTTAGTTATTGTTGAAAGGTGATTTTTGTTTTTGTAGCCATGAATAAGACCACAATCTAGGTCGAAACGTTGGCAAGAATTTGTTAAATAAATAATTTCAAGATAAAGTACGTTTTTGCTGTTAATCACCTTTCAACAATACCTGTTATGTAACAATTATGTAAATTGCTTCTATGGAAAAAATTACTCGAGGTAAAAGTCACATCTGTTTCAAAATAATTCAGTTATTCTAAAATATCTCGAAAGCGATGAGGATTTGGATAATGCATGTAATGATTAAATTTTTGTTACAAATGTGCTTGGCTACCACCTCCTGAAAGAAATACAGCCACTTACCAGTCAACCTTCGATTTGAGTCATATTCCTTTTAACGAAATAATAGGATTTCAGAAGAAGATAGAAGATAGAAGATTTTTAATTAATTCAATACTTTTGGTTTATGATATTCATGCTCCTTATGTAACGTGTCGAATAAAAAAATTACCAGTACTCTGGTTAACATCAAAATCACGAAATAATGCACTAAAAAAATATCAAAAACCAAAAAAATCCCAACAATTTAAAGTTTTACATGGAAATGCGCAATTCTGAAATAAAAAGAAAAAATCCAGTTATTTTGAATTCAAACTAAAATCCATAAATCCTACTCAATAATAGAAAATTTTAAAAAGTAAAATTAAAAGAACATTATTAGTTTCTTCATATAATATCATTCCAGATGCCCTACGAAATGCCGATGGCATAAATGACTATTAATTCCATTCCTAAAACTAATTCAAACTCTGAGCTAATTAACTATTATAATAATATATTGCACTAAAATACATTTTCTGTTAAATTAGTAAATTCAGTAACAGTTCTAAGAGTTTAAATCGAATGCAAAAGGTTTGGAAGGGATTAATGGTGCAATTCTATGCAAATATGTAAGTCCTTATAGGAAAAATCTGTAAGGTTTGTTATATGGCTTGTAATGGACGATGATTGGTTACCTTACAGATATTTCCTGTAAGGACCTACAGATTTGCACAGAATTGCACCTTATTTCAATATGCAGAAAATCGGTGTCCCATATATTTTAGAATTTAATATAATCCATATCATAAATACGTGCTTACTAGAAAGTGTATTTCCACAGATGTGGAAAGAATCTATAACAATACCGTTCCCTAAAAAATCTTCTCCCACCGAGTATAAAGACCAACCTTATACCAATAAGCATAGTTCCTACATATGTATACCTTATACTATCAAAAATATTGGAATATACAGTTGACGAGCAACTTTGTAAATATATCGAATCTCACACGTTACTACCTGAAGACCATTCCGGTTCTAGAAAAGGATATAGATGTGAAACTGCACTGAACTATGTAATGAACGACATTATTCGTAATAAGAATGACAATAAAGCAAATAAAAGCGTAAGGGTAGGGGCAATTTTTTTCAAACGGAGGATATTAAAAACAGATGATGTTCCCCAGCTGTCAATTTTAGGACCATAACAGTATTCTATTTATACTTCTAATATTAAGTGTGCTATTTTTCATTGTAAATGGGCGCGTTCAGCCGTAAAAGAGCTAGAGATACGCTCAGTTAACGGTTGGTAAAATTGACCGCTTATTGACAGCGCTGGATCAAGCACTTGCCATTTTTTCTGCAGAATTTATTTTCCGCTCAGTTTATTAGAGGTTCATCATCTTTATTGTATATAAAAAACAATCCTAACCTCTAATTTTAAAATTTATTTCTATTGGTATGTATTAAGAGTTTATTGTCGTATATTATTAAGTTAAAATATGGCGGAAAATATAGAAACCTATAGAATTTAATGTTTATTATATTAATAAATAATAGCAACAATTATATTGTCGTTTATATCAGGGATTTTCAAACTTTGGAAATCTTGTACCACTTAAATAAACTGCTAAAATTTTTATATCCCTATGATAATATTTTCATATTTTGTAATTCAGACTTAATACAAGTCAAAAATATGCATATGGTTGTTAATTGAAGAGTTTGGTGCAAGTGCTTCTGCATTATCTGGACCAAGAACTGTTTAAATATTATGCCTAAAATCACTTATCACGTTTAAAAATAAAATTTATTATTACATGATACATGACCTTTAATTCTATATTCAATTTTATTAAATTATTTTGAAGTGTAAACCAAAAGATTTCCTCAACACGTTGCATTGAGTGAATGTTACGTTTTTCTCATTTATACCTCCAAACTTTATAAAGTGCACATTGACGGTTATTGCACCGAGCCCTTCAATTGTAGTAAAATATTGAACTGAATTTTTGATGATTTACAACTCACTTCGCTGTCTTTAAAACAATCAGGTATGTCTTTTACATTTTACTTGGTTGTCTTTGTCGTAGAAACAATGTTTCAGAAGGGATGGCTTTATCGAGTTGTTCGAAAATGTTTCCCCACACCAAGTAAATCCATAGGCCAAAGACTAGTCGTTATCTTTGCTTCATTTTTAATTTTTCAGAATCTTCATTTCCGCCGATTTTTTTTAACCGAAAACACCGAGCGGAATACTTTACTTAGGTCGGTATTACACGGTAATATTTATATGGCATAGATCTATTTTTAAATATATTTGATTAAATATGACTGTGTAATACGTCGTCTTTGATAATAGTTGAACTATGATCATATGTCTATAATAATGATAATATGTTCCAGTAAACAGAACATATGATAATAGTTTGAAAGAAAATGGCGTCCAACAAGTTTGATTGGACCGTAGCTGCAACAAAATTGTTGATTTCTGGGTATGAAGGAAATGAAATGCTATACCAAGCTAAACATATTGACTATAAGAACAGAAATAAGCGTTTAACAGTATGTCAGACAATTTCAGAGAGTGTAAGTAATCTGATTGATGGTTATAGAGCATCAGATATAAGAACCGTTTTATTAACCAAAATTCGTTTAAACCGTTTTATTTGAACTAACCGTAACCAAAGCTGAAACCGTTTTTAGAAATTTCAAAAAACCTTAACTGAAACTAGTTCTTAACTGATTTTTAACCTATTTCTAACCGTTAACTAACCTGTTTTTAACCGTTTTACTAAACGCTTTTTAACCTTTTATTTATCAAAATTTAAAAAAATAGGTAAAACATCTTTTTTATACCGAAACCGTTTTTAGAAACTTTTAAAAATCGTAACTGAAACCGTTTTTAGAAATTTTTAAAAACTGTAACCTAAACCGATTTAGTTATGATGTCACCATCGATTTTTTTAAATGAAAATCCCCAATTTATTTTTTCGTTTTTGATTGACATTCGTGTTACTTAAACGGTGATATAAAAAAAGATTACATTTATAAACAATTTTTTTAATAAAAAAATGTCTACCGTAAACGAGTAAAAAGTGAAATTTTTCATTTAAAAAAAAATCGATGATGACGTCATTGCTAAATAACCAGTGACGCCATTAATTTTTTTTTATATTAAGAGATGCCATTTTAAAAACTAAAATTGCCCTGTCCGAGCGATTTTCTCAAAAAAATTAAATACGGCTTTACGAATTTTGTTCCAAACTTCATCATCACGCTGTATATGCATATGGATGTATGCTGTTAGCTGTGTATCTTTTACATATTTGTTTATTTTATTTGTACAAATAAAATGTAATATCAAGAAAAATGTGCTAGCAAAACGTGAAACTCGCTTGTGTTGCAATAAGGGTGGCAGAAATTGCAACTCTTAAAACAAAAAGTAAATAAAAAATTTGGTGCAAGAAATGAGAAATTCAATAAATTAAACGAAATATCAAACGGTTTTTGTATATTTTTGTTTAATGTATGGAGAGCATTCAAAGAAACATAATTGGCTAATTAAATATCTTTTAAAAACAGTGAGTTAAACAGCAAAACGAACTTCAATGGTAAAATAATTGAATAAATTAAAGTAAAGTTCATTTTGCTATTTGAACATGTATTTTGTTATTACTTCAGACTCGTAGGTTTTTAGAAAAAATTACATCTCTGTGAGCGGTTAGAGAGTTTAAAAAACGGCTTTTGGCTTATCTAAGGAATTTATTAGAGAGCTTCTAGGTGACAAATATTAAAAAAGCGTTACGAAGAAATATTTTGCAATTATTCCAAATTCGGAATTAGAGCTAACGTACTCAGACCGGTGAATTGTTTACTGCATTACTATGGTTATGATTTTTTGTTGATTGTTGATAATTCAAAGTAAAAATATGGCATAGGCAACCATTTGTCAGAAAACAATGACATCGTTGTCCAATTGTGCAAAAATTAATTAATTTCAAATCCGTTATTTGGTCACTATAAAGCTTAATATGTCTTCAAAATTGTATAGTTGAGTAGTATTTACATATTAGTATAAGTTTCGTCGTTGGAGGAAATTTACCCAAAATCCGATAGGGTCCTTTGCTCTAGTTTCTAATCCTGACGATTGCCGAACCACCAACACCCTATACAAGGGGAGTTGGGAGAAATGGGTGAGGCAAAATAAACATGTTGAGGCAATACTTGCCTAATTCTTTTCCTGGATGATGGATTGGTCGTGGTGGTCCAATTAACTGGCCCGCATAGTCCTGGGATCTTTGGCCATTAAATTTTTGCTTGTCGAGCTGGTTAAAAATTGAGATGTATTAAGAAAATGTTCGGAATGCACTAATTTGGCGTATTTCGAATGCCGCAGCTCTCATAAAAGAAAGACAATAATAACTCGGAAAAGAAAAGGCTGGAGTTCATAGAAGAGCGTTAAAACTTTTCTACAGGTATAGCCTTGAATATATTCTATGAATTAAAATTCGAGGGTCCCATCTGGATTTTTTTTAAACATGTAGTTTTAGATTTTCACCAATTAATTAATGATTTTTTTTGTTCATGTTAAGTTTTTCTGCATTAAATTAATGCCTAACCCCGTCAAGTAGAAGTAAATTACCAATTTTACCTTCTTGTACTAAATATAATTGAATCGGTGAGTACAAGAACAGTATTTAGTCAAAAAAATTAATATTGAGATAATCAATTTAAATATAATAGATTCGTAATTTGTAAAGATGCAGCTTCATTTTTTGAAAAAAAGAAATACTGTACAGAGCAATTTGATAAAAAATATGTTGGACTTGTACTGTTATTGAACTTAATATATTTTCAAGTTATGGATTTATTATTTTAAATTGTGTTAAATACTTAGTTTATCAAGAACTTGGACTAGGTTAGATTTGGTATTACGTATTACTACTAAAAGTAATACCAATTTTTATTAGCTTCTATTTAAGTTTAATGTAATGTTGTACAATTTTATTATTTTTTCACTTTTTTAGTCCAGTCAAGGTTAGTATTAGTGTTCCAGGAAGATTACATGACTTTTTTAATGTTATTTATCTTATTTTGTTTATTTTAGTAGCAAGACTGTTTTTCTGCATCAAATTAATGTCTAACACCTTCAAATCAGATTTCTGTCAAAATAAGCTCGAAGTAAGCTAATGGAAATTTCGGAAGTTTTAGTGGTCTTTTACCGTTATAATAGTCCCTAGTCCCTAGCGTTCTTAAGCTCATGTTATAGAGGATCAAATTTGATGTACTTTTGGATTCGTACTGTTCTTGGACTAAAGACTAATTAAAATAATTAAAATTCTACATTATTTTATATTTCACTGTTGCCCAGTGTAATAATAAAAAATCCAAAAGTAAAAGAGAGATTGAAAGAGTGGTATGGCGTTTTATTTTTATTTTATGTTCACAACTTCACAACTTAATTGATAAAAAAGTGACTGAGAGAACATATCGAATGACTTAAATTCTAACTATCAAAATTTGTAAATGCTTCAATATCAACATTTTAATTAAATTCTGACCATGGCGCTAACCGTTAAACAGGGTGTATATTTATATTGAATAATTTATCGCTATTCGGCAATCTAAATTGGAAATTTCTCCCTCAGCTTTTAGAATATATTCGTACTTTGCTTTTAAGAAATAGCAATATTTTTATCTTTAATTACCTAATTCATTTAGGATTTTGTTCCCTGAGTATTTTTTAGCTTTATAACTCAAGTGCGTTAAGTACTCTATATTTTGTCAAGGGCTACTTGTGACCTGGATTCATTGTATGTATTAAGTTTTCCAATTTCCAACGATACTAGAGACTGTATTAATGTTGTATTATGTATTAATGTTTGTTCTTAACTTCAGGAGCCATTGTTTGACCAATTTAACAGAGCAGAAATAATTGTCTTTCTTCTTTAAAGTGTTTAATGATTTTTTTACGTAGTTCTACAGGGTGTCCCACTTTTTTTCCAGCAAATTTTTTTTAGTAGTAAATGCCATTCTGAACAAAAATTTTCCTATGATCTATTATGTTTTTTCGACTCCTTAACAAAAGTTACAGCAATTTTAAAATTGATAAATTTTCATGATTTTTGTGGAACACCCTGTATAATATTCTTTCCTATTATATTTTTTATTTAAATCAATTTCTATTTGGATTTTTTCTTTGCCAAATTTTCTTTTTGAACATTATTGGCCGTATTTAAAATAAGTGAACGTCGAGGTTAAATTTCTCTCGGTAAAATTTAGCATCTTATTGGCTTATTAAAGTTATACAAAATCCAAAGCATACTTGATCTAAATAAAAAAATTTAAAATAAAATGAGATTTATACAGGGTCTCCCACAAAACTCAACAAATTTTTGAAATTTTAAAATTGCTGTAATTTTTTAAGGAGTCGAAAAAACATAATTATTCATAGGAACATTTTTGTTCCGAATGACATTTACTATCTAAAAAAAAATTGCTAGAAAAAAAGTGGGACACCCTGTTTATTTTATTTTAGTTTATTAATAAAGTAGAGTTCTAAATAAATTGTATAGAACACCAAATAATTATAAATTTATGAATATAAAAGCTCCTCCAAAAAATAGATACACCTAAATATTTTTAGAACCGTATTGAATTAAAAAAAAAAGTTTAAACAAAAGTGTATTCAATTTTAATAAGCTATCATTTAAACATATTTTGAATATACAGGGTGTTCGTTTTATTAGTGATACGGAACCTAACTTTTGTTTTTTAAAGTTGAATGTAAAAGTTATTTTTGTAACTATGGTTCTTTTTGGCTTTTGAATACTTTACCCTCGTTTAATATGGGCCGTCATTCAGTAAGGATTTTCTAAAAATTCCAAAAAATATACAAATTAGATTGAGGGCCTTTCACCTTTCAGTAAAGTGTTCATTCATAGATAAAATTCATTAGCGTTACTGACAGGATTGACATCTGTAAGTCGTAAGTGTATACAGGGTGGGCCAACGAAAACGAAACAGACGAGTTTTGAAATAGTTAATAAAAAAATTTAAAGAAATGCTCGGACAGGTCAACTTTAGTTTCGAGGGGGACATATTTTGCAATAGAGCTGATTCAAAAATCCATTCATCCCTGCGCCCTATGGACACAACCTCTTAAATTTTAACAGGGATGGTGGGGTAAGTAATACCTCGTTGGAAAGATCTTTTTATCCAGAGTAACATACAAAAATAAAGTTAAATCGATCGATTCGTTTTAAAGATATTCAAAGTTTAGCAAGTAGAGATTTCATGCCTTTTAAAATTGTGCCATGAACACCACACCTTTAACTGTTTTGATAAGGTAAGTAATACCGTTTCGAGAGGGACATACTTTGCAATAGAGTTGATTCAAAAATCCATTCATCCCATGCCCTTTGGACACAACCCCTAAAGTTCTAATAGGGATGGTAGGGTAAGTAATACCTCGTTGGAAAGATCTTTTTACCCAGAGTAACATATAAAAAAAAAGTTAAATCGATCGATTCGTTTTAAAGATATTCAAAATTTAGCAAGTAGAGTTTTCATACCTTTTAAAATTGTGCTATGAACACCACACCTTCAATTTTAAGTCCCTTGATAGGGTAAGTAATACCTCCTTGGAAAGTTCTTTTTACCACAAGTACCATACCAAAAAACAAAAGTGAAATCGATTGGTTTGTTTTAAAGAATTCAAAATAAAACAGTATTGCACATTATTTTTTATTTAACCAAACTAAACTTAACTAATCTTTTTGAAGAAAACTTAACACTTTAAAGAATCCCATCGATCCCGACACTTTCAAGGATGTTTTTATTATTTTATTAAATGTTCGAATTGAGTTCCACCAACCTCCATGCAAACGTACAAATTTTGCTCAAAGCGAATTCTTACATTTTGTAACATTTCAGCAGTAATTTCTCGGCATTCATTAATAATTCTCTGTCGTAACTCTGCTAGAGATCCTGGTTCCGGTGCGTAAATCTTACTTTTTAAATGCCCCCAAAGGAAAAAATCAAGGGGAGTAAGATCGGGAGATCGCGGCGGCCACTCCAAAGGTCCTCTACGCCCAATCCACTGCCCAGGAAACGTCGTATACAAGAATTCCCTAACAGGCCGTGTGTAATGAGGAGGGGCTCCGTCTTGTTGGAAAATCAGATGGTCTTCTAAATAACGATCGTCATTTTCGATAATATCGTCAAGAAATGGATGAACAAAGTTTTGAAGTAGATCCAAGTACATATCCCCTGTTAGATTGCCATCTAGAAAATAAGGACCAATAAGACGGTCTCCAAAAATTCCAACCCACACATTCAATTTTTGAGGAGTTTGAGTGTGAACTTCATGATTCTCATCTGACCAATATCGACAATTATGACGATTAACGGTTGAGTTTAAGAAAAAAGGGCACTCATCAGAAAAACAGATATTATAAAGATAATTTTCATCAGCAATTATCCGTTCCGTCATCACCTCACAAAATTGCAGTCACCTATCAAATTCATTTTCATTTAACTCATGAATTAAATGAATTTTATAGGGATGATATTTGTGACCTTTCAATATTCGGCGAATGGTTGTTCTGCTGATGTTAGTCACAGTCTCCAGTTTTCTTGTGCTTAAAGTTGGATCTGCAGCAACTTGTCCCAAAACTCCTATTTCAACGACCTCATTTCTTATTGGACGAACATTACCAGGATCGCGTTTCTTATTACCAACAGAACCAGTATTTTTAAATTTTGCAACCAACTCCAGAACGTATTTTCGGTTACAATGTTTGTTTGGATGTTGTTCATTAAATAAATTAGCTGCACGATGAGCATTCTCATCGTTTTTAAAATAAAAAGTGATTAATTCAACCCTTTCTGCAATTGTATAAACCATTGCTAGCAGAAGCTTTTACAGATGTTCATAAAATTTTAAATGTTGATTTCTAATAATCAGTCATAAACAGTTTTAACACGATGAAAATCACCACTAATACAAAAAACAACTGATAAAAAGAATCTCAGTGTGGTTATAAATCGTTTTATGTTTTGCATTTTTTTGTTCCAGATGTTACAAAATTTTAAACAATTCCTCGAATAAATTTAAATTTGTTTTTTAAAATCTCTCTTTTGTAGAAAATGAAAATAAATTGCGTTTTACATGTTTTTGTATGTTACTTTGGGTAAAAAGATCTTTCCCAGGAGGTATTACTTACCCTATCAAAACACTTAAAATTGAAGGCGTGGTGTTCATAGCACAATTTTAAAAGACATGAAATCTCTACTTACTTTTTTTGAATATCTTCAAAACGAATCGAAGGATTTAACTTTTTTTGGCATGTTACTCTGGGTAAAAAGATCTTTCTAACAAGGTATTACTTACCCCACCATCCCTATTAAAATTTTAGGGGTTGTGTCCATAGGGCACAGGGGTGAATGGATTTTTGAATCACTTCTATTGCAAAATATGTCCCCCTCGAAACCAAAGTTGACCTGTCCGAGCGTTTTTTTCAAAATTTTTTATTAACTATTTTAAAACTCGTCTGTTTCGTTTTTGTTGGCCCACCCTGTATTAACCTTTCAGTAGTAGCAACCTTTCAGTAAATTTAGGTTACTGAATACTTTAATTTACTGATCAGTTTGACCTACCAGTAAGGATATAATGAGAAGATTACAACGTCAACTTTAAAGAAAATAGAGATTTTTTAAGAAGTCTCTTTGTTTTTCAATTTTATAAATTAAAATAGATATTATTGATAGCATGTATATAATCCTCGATGTCTTAGTTTAATTGTTTTCAATTACGGGATAATTTAAATTATTGGGGTGATCTGGAGTTTTTCCTTCCAGGGTATACTTAATGGAATTTCTGCAATACCATCGGTTTTCAATTTTTCAGACTTTCCTTCGCGATATTTTTGTTTTTTTTTAATCCATCATATTTCATTTTTACCATTACAAATTTTTGATTCCCCGAAATAAGGGCGTTACATTTTTTTTTTATAATCTTTTAAAAGTCTGCAACACTTCGGGACTAAATATTATTGAGACTTTTTAATATTACAAAAATATTTACAACGCAAATTTAGCAAAACTGCCCAATATTTAAGATATAAGAGATTAAGATATAAGAGATTAAGATATAAAAATAGAACAAAATAGATGTGCAAAAAACGCCAAAAGCCCCAAAAAACATTGTTGCCATGTCTCTTTCATCGCTAAATGTTCAGTAGTTACCTGACAGATAAAATCCAACGAATATACCCATTTTTTTACAGGAGACCTGTAACTTTACTTAACAAGCAACTAACAGATACTTTACTGGAGATGAATAAACCGGCCCTTAGACAAATTAATACTGGCGTTTGATATAAGAGAGAATATTATGAATTATAAAGTCTTCATGATTGCTATGGTTCCAAATTACTCCACTTTTATCTCTCTTTGTGAAAAAAAATATATCTAGATTAATTTGTATAAGCGTTTGTAAATCTCGTCTCTTTCAATTATTCTTCCTTTCTTATGTTTTATCCTTTGTTTTTTTACAAACCGTTACTAAGGTGGTTTCTTATGTGTTTTCGAACGCGAGTGCCTTAAAAGTGAGCACAATTTTCGCATAATTACGAGGCAGGCTTTGCTCTTGCAAACAGGAAAACTCAATTTGTTAGGTTTTAACGAGTTTCCTCGCTTCTACCGACGTAAATTTAAGAGGGATTTCTCTCGTTTCGCTACTAAATTGACGAACAAACGCCTCCATGGCCAATAACGACGTTTTCATCTCGCTTAATATATTCCAGAAATAATTAATGAGGCTTCATTGATGTTTATAACTGCTTCATATCATACAAAACAAGTTTAAATGGCGTGAAATTACCCACCACAAATTTTTAATAATTTCATATTTAATGTTTTAAGAGAATGCATTTTTTAATTTTTATTTTAGTATGAATATTTTCGTATTAATCTTTAAAATATTTCCTTTGAGAGGTTCACTTTAAGAATTTGCATTTTATGCGAAACTACCCAATTTAAATGTGAAAGGGCTGCAAGGCGAAAATAACTTATTTTTCAAAATAACTTGTGTAGGTAGATACCTTTTTTATAAATATTTTTAAATAAGTCCGAGATATTGATCTGCCATAATTTTAAAGATTTGGAAAATATATTTTACACTACAAAAAAGCGATAAATTGAAAAGCCAATTAATTTTTTTAAATGTTCATTTGAAAATATTATATCATTAATTTTCCAATTTAAAAATCAAATTATTCATATCGGTTCATAAAAGAAAAGAAGTCTTTTGTACGTCATATATCTTGTTTAACCAATTTGTATATAAAATATTCGGGGATATTCGTATTTTACAAGAGCCTGGAAACAGGACTTCTTCCATTGACTATCTTCTTTGATGTGACATTATTTTCACGATCGATTGCTTTCAAATAACCGCTATCATGATAATAACATTGCATTTTCCGAACCCATTATCACAGGTTTTGGAGCGATTAGGTATCTAAACCGAAATAAAAAAACATGACTTTTATTTAAATTTTTTTTTGTTTATAACATAATCAACAATAGCCGAACTAACCTACTTTTTTATCCTTCTAAATTCAGGGCTATAACATCTTAATAGAAATTACCTTTTTTTAATTTTCTATAAAAAAACTAATTGTTAGTTAAAGGTAAAAAAATAATAACCTACGAGAGCAAATTATATTCTTATCATTTTTATTGCTATACTTTATGTTTTGCTATGTGTATTCAGTATTATTTTTTTATCGCGGGGAATAAAAAATTTTGATTATCGCGAAAATTACTTTTAATCTGAGAGCTAAATATAACAAATGTAGTGACCTTTGCGTTTTTTCTTCTATTTGGTTTTAAATATGATCGATCATGTCGCTTTTATTGTTCTTCGTGCGGTGCTCAGGGCACTTCTTTTTTTTAACCTTTTCGACCTTTTATTTTTTGTCCAGAGAATCCGATCACATAAAACCTCGATCGTGCTTAATTGAAGCAAAAAACGTTCACAAAAATAATACCATTTACTTTGATACCTATATAAAATAGGCAAAATTTAATATTTATAGAAAATGTAAAATCTAATTATTATCGTAATAAATACTCATTTTAATAAATCCGTTCCATAAACTTATGCCAGCACTTTTCGTTTTTTTTTGGGTTATTGGAGCAAAAAACGCATTGCATTTTTTGCCTTAAAGCGCTTCATTAATTCGCCCACGCAACTTGAATATAAATTTTAAATGGGATTTTGCACGTGCACTGATAAAAATCTTTAGGTCGGCACAAATACATGTACACACTCACACGTGTGCGATTCTTGGATGGGGGTTGCGCAAGCTATGTTCACGTGTGTGTTTAAATATAGCGAATGATAAACGATTATTTTCACGTGCACGATCAGAAGGAAACACGTAACGAGGCTACAGAATTAATTAAGCGATTTTTACAGCTGATAATTATGAATAAGTTTGATAATGGTGTAAATTTGGTTGCAGACATTATAATTTATTAATTAATTGCACACGAATTGAAATAAATTAATGATATCAGATGAAAGGTCTAGTTTACAAACACTGATTATTATTATTAAAATTGTCACACTCTGGAAAAACTTCATTTTGAATTATTTAATTTTTTTACTTTAGATTTTGGGATGCCATTAAATTAAATTTTATAGACATTCGTTTTTGTTATATTTTTTGTTTGTTTTTACTTTAAACCTTTATTAAATATTTTAATGAAAGGTAATTATTATGAAAAGGTTTGAAGGGTAATTAAGCCACTATAAAATCAACTACAAATTATATAGGAGTATTTTTTATATAATTTATTTTTTAATATAGCTAAGTATCATCCAGATTAATTAAGTTTATGTTGCTAAAAAACGTTCTTTTCTCTACTAGAATAACTTTTCTTTCCAATTTACCTAGGTAGATACTCTAAACATCTGAAAATTATTCTTGGAACAAGAGTGTAATACAATTATAAGATTGAAGGAACTTAACTTAATTAAACTTCTATCTAAATTGAAGTTAGGATTAATCCTAGTTCTTAGAGAAAAATAAGAATATAAATCCCATTAACAGGATAGAGAAAATGCACGTTCAGTAAGAATAAATCTTTCATAAACAATTTTTGTTTTTTATGAATCAAAAAAATTATATATGAAAAAATTCGACCCAGGGTCAATACAGCGAGTTTTTTTTAAATTTTTCAACTATAAACACTCAAAAAAATAACAGGAACCCCCCTTTTTGAAGATTTAGACTTTGTATTTATTTATTTATTTAATACGGGACACACCCAATGTATACAAAACATAAAATACAAATACCGGGTGGAAATGAAAACCGGGTCACCTCTATAACTTTTTTATTTATGAATAGAAAAATTTGAAATTTGGCTATGTTCTATGGTTCAAAAAAACAAATTTTATGTGCATTTTCTATTTTCGAAATCACTTCCGGTTTCACCGGAAACACCATGAACACTGTTTTTTTAAAAGTAACATCCCATATTTTTATTCATGGCTTAAAATACTTTAAAAAAAAAGTATTTTTAAAATATTAGTTTTTTTTGAAAAAAATTTTTTTTACAAAAAAAATAAAAACTAATATCTCAAAAATACTTCTTTTTTAAAAGTATTTTAAGCCATGAATAAAAATATGGGATGTTACATTTGAAAAAACAAAGTTCATGGTGTTTCCGGTGAAACCGGAAGTGATTTCGAAAATAAAAAATACACATAAAATTTGTTTTTTTGAACCATAGAACATAGCTAAATTTCAAATTTTTTTATTCATAAACAAAAAAGTTATCGAGGTGACCCGGTATTCATTTCCACCCGGTATATAAGTTACAATTTACAATACATATAAAATAATTGAATACATAACAAATATTTCAGAAAAAATATACAATTAAATACACATAAAATAATTGAATACACAACAGAGAATTCAGAAAAAATATAACAAATTACCATAACAGAACATAAGTATTTAAGGCATACAATCACTCATGTAGTGGTATAAGTAGACTATGCAGAGTACCATGATAAAAATCAAAGTTCATGAGATTACAGTTGCTCTGCATTCTGTTGAGAATTGAAAACTTACCGTAGTTGGTTCGATGATGCTTCAAGGAGAAGGTATTATTATTTCTTAATTGTTTGGAAGGTACATGTAAGCTTAGTTGAGACAGAATAAGAGGGCTATCAATTAAACTATTAAGAACTTTGTATATAAAAATAACATCAGATTTAAATCTTCTCTTTAACAAAGTTTGTAAATTAATGTCATCCAGGATATTATCGTACTGAACTTCTGAAAGATGTATTCCCTGTTTAAATGCAACTAGCCTTAGAAATTTATGTTGTATCTTCTCTAAGAAATTAGAATACGAGGACTGATACGGTGACCACACAACAGATGCATATTGGGGGCGGACATAGGAACAGTAAAGAAGTTTAATAGAATTTATATCTGTAAAATCTCTTGTAGAACGACTTATGAATTATGAAACCCAGCATCTTCTTTGCCTTAGCTCCAACTTCACATATACGATCAATATATCTATGTTCATCATCATACATAACTCCCAAATCTCTTATTTTATTAACAATCAACAAAGGCACACCATTAAAGTGATAATTACCTGATAAAACTGATCTTTTCCTATTAAAAGTAATTTAATTACATTTATTAATATTCAGAATCATGGAGTTGGATTTACACCACTCAAAGAATTTATTAAGGTCCAATTGTATAGCATGTGCTTCCGCTTGGCAAGAAATTTTCAAATCATTAGCATAAAGAAGTACTTGGCAAAATTAAAAAACATTTACAACATCGTTAATAAATAAGTTAAACAAGAACGGACCAAGGTGAGACCCCTGTGGTGCTTCAGACGTAACAAATATTGGTTTTGAAATGTGACCTTTAATTTTAACATATTGTATCCTATCTATCAAATAAGACCGCAGCCAATTAAGTAATTGACCGGAAATACCATATTGCTGCTGATTCATTAAATCAAAAGCCTTTGAGTAATCTGTATATACAGAATCAAGAATCAACTTGGTTACCATTCTCCAGCGCACAGGATATAAAGTCCGACTAGAGCACCAAATTAGTGGTTGTAGACCTACCTCTTGAAAAACAATGTTCGTATACAGAGATGTGGTTATGAAGTAGACTGTCTAGATAATTACATACAATTGACTCAAAGAGTTTGGGTATAGCAGATAATATGGAGATTGGTCTATAATTGGATACCAAAGATTTGTCACCTGACTTAAAGACAGGAGGTAAGTAAGGGGTTTTCCAACCCTCAGGAAAAGTTCCTGTAAGAAGTGATTTATTGAAAAGAATCCATAAAGGCCTTGTAAATGCAAAAGAACAATTCGTTAATAATGAGGAAGGAATATGGTCAGGACCAGCATTAAGAGTATTCTTCAAACTACAAAGGCTTTCAAGAACATTACCAATGGGAATACTAAATTCATTAATTACATCGTTAGAGATACAATCAAAATGAGTATGAACAATGTTTTGGTTTATGGAATAAGAAGAACTAAATTGTGAAACAAACAGATTGGCAATATCCTGTGGATTATCAGCAACGATGCCTTCTAAATTTGTTAACCTGGAGAGAACGCAGTTGTTACTATTTTTATCCTTAAAGTGATTCCAAAAAGTTTTGACATTAGTTTTAATTGAACATTCGACCTCACTAATGTATTGATTATAACGTGTATTAGCGTAACGTTTGCAGGATGAGCGTAATTCACAAAATTTAAAATAATCAGTGATAGATAAAGTAGTTTTATATCTTGCACGAGCTTTCCTTTTATTTAGTACCATACCTTTTAGAGTAGCATCGAACCACCTAGGAAATTTATCATTGGTTGAATCATAGAATTTAAGTTTAGGTACATGCATGTCAATGAAATAGAAAACAAAATCATAACACAATTATTCAAATCACAATTTAGGAACATATTATCCCAATCAATATCTAACAGACATGAGGATAACAAATCACAATTCGCTTTTTTAAAATCGTAACAAATCTGATCACATAGTATAAGTTCATTCTGAATGTTTACAGGAAATTCAAAAGTTATTGCGGGATGATAACGATATAATCGAGTTATTCACATGAAAAAATAATCTACTGAAAATGAGATCAAGTGTTACACCATTTTGGTTACAAGTTGTATTTAGCTGCAAAAGACTTTGGTAAGCAATGACATCCAGTATTGTCCCTGAAGGAGCATTGTAAGGTACTGCATAGGCATCAGGGTCACACATGTGAAACCATGATATGCCAGGTAGATTATAATTACCAGCCAACAAGATATTAGACTTATCAAACTCTAATGCATACTTTTCAATATTACAAGAATGCTTAAAGTAAACTTCATTACATGAACCTGGACAAAAATAACTAGCACAAATCAAAATGTCAGAATTATTTACACTTTTTATCAAGATCCAAATTTCTTCAGGCACATCAAAGAGGCAATCATGAAGGAAACAAAACACTTTTTCACACCACCACCACGTAATTTACCCGAAGATTGGATATCACCATAAGATCAAAATAATAACTTTCATTTTGTTTCAAAAAAGGCAAATTTTGATGACATTATTAAATTTTAATAGAATATAAATTTTATAATACTTAGGTACCAAAAATGTCAAGAAATTTCTCACTATGCTTAAAATGTTTCCTTTATTATAAAAACGCAGTCTACTCTAGACTATAATTTTTTTAAAGTAATTGGGGTTGACAGATTATTTGGACTAATGTTAATTAAAATAAGATTTGTTTTTCAAACTTGAAGTAAATCTTCATTGATTAAATAGTTAATTGTCTTTATTGTAGAAGAAGGATTATCGTAGAATTAAATTGAAATGAATACAAAATAGTTTTAATATTTATTTCCAACTTTTTTCCAAATATTTTAATTTAATTTTAGTTATGACTTGTATTTTTAGGAGGTTGAGATATACATTGCTTCTACGATAATTATTTGTTTTTAATTTTTTAATGTGTTAAGATTATGTCATTTAAATAGTCAACTGTGATTTTGTCAATTTCCACATTATTTTACATTTAAAAATTTGTACATCAAATTTATTACTATTTATATTGATATTGTAGATTCTTATTTGTACCTGATGACGGAGCAGAATGCTCCGAAATCGATCATTTGTTGATGCCTTAGGCACATTCAATAAAGTTGGACACAAGAAATTTTATCTTATTTTAATTTTTTTACTAAAACACTTTAAGTAGGTATATTGGAAATTTATTTAAAAAATGTGGACTAGAAAATTCTAATCTAAAAAATTGTATTTAACAGGGTGTCGACTTTTTTTTCCAGAAAAAACTTTTTTAGGCAGGAAATGTCATTCTGAACAAAAAATTTCCTATGAACCCTTTTCGGCTTATTAAAAAGTTGTAGTTTCAAAATTGCAAAATGATTTTTGGGACACCTTGTATAATTTCCTTCGTTATTATATTTTTTATTTAAATCAATTGTGCTTTGGATTTTGTCCTTGCTCAGTAGCTTTTTTTAACACCGTGGCCTGTTTTTAAACTAAAAGAGTAGCGTTTTAAATTTGCCGCACTAAAATTAAGTCCAAAAAAGTATAAGTTCATAGGAAATTTATATATTTATATATACCATCTAAAAAAAATTCTAGAAAATGGATGTTTCTAAACATGTGTCCCTTACTTCAGCAATAGATTCTTTGGCCTAGTTGAAGATAAAAAGTAAGAATAAAATTTTTCGCCAAAATGCTAAATTTTCGAGATACAGGGTGTTATAGTTTCTTCATTGTTTCAATTTTTTAACATAACATCAATTGCTCACATTCGCCGAAATTAAAAGGTGATGTTTCCATCTTAAATGATGTCCCAAATAATGGAAAAATGATCTATTATTACAACTGAAACAAATAAAGGAACTTTAACACCCTGTATTTCGAAAATGTAGTATTTTGGGTAGAAAATTTATTCGTACTTTTTGCTTTCAAATTGGTCAAAGAATCTATTCCTAAAGGTAGAGATACATGTGTAGAAACACCGTATATAAGGAGGCAAATTTAAATACCAATTTTCATTTTTATTTGCCTCCGTTTTTATGTGCAAACTAATTGACATTTTACGAACTTAATTGTGCAATAAAAAATCATTTATAAATTCTTCAAAAGATAGTGCAAAACGGACCTTATTGGTTGTATACATGACTCAAAATTTGATATTTTTTAAACTTTGCTTTTGATCCCATTTTGCTTTTCATAGTTTATGGGGTTTGAAAGTAAATAAGGTGAAGATTTTGATTTATGAGATAAGCGGTTCGAGTCGTGTTGACTTTTAATGGATTTTCTATTTTAAAAGGAATTTTGAATGGTCTAAAGCCTAGAGATTTTTCTATTTCTCGAAAACAAAAAAACATATTTAATTTGAAAAAGCTATTTTATGAAGATTAAGACTTGTATCAACTCTTTTCGTTTTAGAATTATGAGTAGCTAAAATAAGCCAAAACTCGTTGGGGCCACATTTTTTTTTCGGTATTTATCCACTTCTTACTAAATAATTAACTTCTATCTATCATCCCTATCAGGAACTTTGGTAGTTTAATATTTGCCCCTTTACACAACGCTGCCAAAAATATAATTTTAGTTCAAAATTCGGCAGAGTGATGATTCTTCGGAATTGTAAATGCAGGGTGTCCCAAAATTCGACCGAAAACGATTAACTGGAGATAGTAGACCTAAAAATAAGTTGATATGACCCTACTTATCTATATCCAAAAATGCACCTCTGAGCAGTTATAAGCCTCTAAAGTTAGTCAGTGAAAAACTTTTTAGATATTTAAAAATTTTATTTACAATTTTCATCTTTTGCATTTTTAAAAAATAATTTGGGAAACGGTAAGAATTTAGTCGTTTCCATATAAACTGATAACTTTGAAAAAAATGTCTTCATTTAATGAATATATTAATAAGTCATTAATATTGAGTAAATGCAATGGTTTTTTTGTAATTTAAAAAGTATTTTATTAAAAATGTATGTTAAGTGGCCTAACTTTTCTAACATTTTTTAATTTTATTTAAAAACTACTCAGCTTACGAAAAATTTATAAGGGATAGAAAATATTAGTTTTTCAGTTTTCTACATGAAAACATAATTTTTAAATAAAATTTGACTGTATTGTGTCTTCTTATTTCATCCAACACCATTTAGAAAAGTCGAGTATTAGCCAAATTTTTACCAATTGAGCGTCCAATATTCAAAATTTCATTACAAAATCTTTACTGCTTTAGCAGTAATAAAAAAATTCTATTTTAAAAAATCAACTTTGTAGGCTTATAACTCCTGAGGGATGCATTTTTTTATATAGATAAATAGGATCAGATCAACTTATTTTTAGGTCTACTAACTCCAGTTAGTCGTCGTCGATGGGACATCCTATATATTATTATTCTCTTAATTACGTGGTATTTTTCCTCATGGGGTTTTATCAGGTATATATTAAGCATATACCTTATTACTCAATCGACAAGGTTCACTTTTGCTTTAACGTTCGGAGGAATAGATCTATGATTTTTTGGACCCTAATTATTCCGCGGAGGAATAGATATAATTAGTTTATAATTAATTTTTAGTTAAGTACATTAAATTTTCCCTTTAAATATCAGCAAAGACATTTTATCCAAAATGTTGAGTGTTCTGCAAAAATATTAAACTAAAAATAGTTTTCGTTTCTGCTTCATTTTTTTTAAAGCTAGACCTTCAAAATTTAATGTACTAAAATTGGGAAATTTCTTTTGAACATCTACACAGGCCACTCGGCATATGCCAATTCGACACCGAATAAATCTGCACAGGATAAGTCCCAGTTCCCAATGAACCTGTAAGTCAATTTTGTTCGCGAAAATAGAGTAGTTACTGAAGTTCGTAACGAATCGTAAAAATGTTTAGTCGCAAAAAATTTAAGAGTTTTACCGAGAAAATAAATAGGTATCTATGATTAAAGTCTTATTAAAAATCACAAAAAGACGAGTGAACAAAAGAGGGGTTTTAAAATTTTAGAGCAAAAACACCTCTTTTACTCCAAGTGTCAGGTCACCCAGTATAAAGATCTCCCGGGGCCAATATATCTAGTGGCAAATTATCCGGTGCCAACTTATCTGACGCTGATTTATCGGTTGCCGAATTATCCCGGTAGTGAGTTTTCATCTACCCGGATTTTTTTCGATATAATGTACAATTTTTTATCTTTTTTTAAAATCATTTTGCATTATAATTGCTTAGTATCTATTGTATAATATGAAATGATGTTTTTTAATTAATAAAAGTTCGATTTAAAAAAGTTATAAAGTTGTACATTAAATTTCTTTATAAAAAGTTTTAGTACAAGCATTTTGTTGAGAATAATTTCATACTTTCTTCTGAAAGTATCTCCCTTGGGTGACATTATACGTTTCCAAGACTACTTAAAATTAAAAAAATAATCCTCTTAGTTACAAGTATCACATTGGGAGTTACCTCACGAACCTAATATTCCACCAGCGAATCTAACTTTAGGGGCTTAGGTGTATATTCCAAAGAAAATATTTGATTTTCCAAAGTCTACATTATTACGAATATTTTCTTTTTAGATTGTTGAGATTGAAGTAAGTTGACTTAAAGTCTCATATTATGTACTCATAACATACAAATTAAAAATAAGGTAGATTGAAAATGTTAAAGGTTTCATTAAATATCTTTCCCGAACATTTTGAATGTCAATCCATGGCCGCCGTGCGGGTGACATTTTAGTCGACCACCGACCGCAAAATAAAATTCATTTGGGACAAGCTTTTCTACCATGAGTTTTATATAACGTTTATCCTTTGTTAATAAAAATGTCTATCCAAATCCGCTCGAACCTCGGGATTTGCGGAAATTTGCCCCCTTGCGGCGGAAATTGCTTTTCAATTTTTCCGATGCCGAGAAAAATTTAATAAAATTTATAACAACTGATATTAAAAACTTTATTTACTGCAATTATATGGGATTAAATCCCTGACTGCAAGTCAATAGTAACATTTTTTAATTAAGTTATTTTAATAACGAAACAGCAAATTGGAGCGGGTAAACAATAGGGAAGATATTAATTTCCGACATTTCCGCTATGTTGGCTTTTTCATTGATTATTGGAGATAATCAAAACATGTCAGTTTAATTAACTTAAATTAGTTTCAAATGTGCTGTTTTATGAAGAGTCAGAAATAAAAATCACAGGATAAATAAAAAAGGCTGTTTTGAAAAAAAAAATAAAGTCGTAAACTAACCTAACTACACCTAATTTGGTAGATTGATTTTTGCATATAAAAACTTACTTTTTCCGACGAATATAAGAAAATTGTCTAAAATTATGTAATAGCATGGAAAAATAAATCAATTTGATTCATTGTTCAACATGGGTTGTGCACAGTGAATCACAACATATTGGGAATTTAACTACGTATAGATGGCGCTATAAATGGAGGAGTTTCGGTACTTGTCAGTGTCAAAAAATGTATTTAAAATGTATATTTTCCCTTATAACTACATATTTAACAAAACACAAATAGATTTATTATTTAAAGCTTCAGTAAAGCTAGAAAACATGTACCAATGCATTAAATCGAATATAGAAGTTCATATTTTTAAAATTAAAATTCTTAAAATTCCCAATTGAACAGTGAAACACATTACTATATCATATGTTATGGAAAAAGTGTTACAATTTATTGGCAAGTAATAAAATTGGAAATATATTATCAGTCTTTGGATAAAAATTGCAAATTTCAATTTTAAAAACAACTTAATCAATGTAACATCAGCAGGACGTCCGTTCATAATTATTTTACCACCCCGCGCAAGTGGACGCTATATGATGCCTCCTAAGAAAAGTTACAACTCTAGAAAAACGAAAAACACACTTAACTTTTTTTGACAAATTTTCTGAATTATAAAATACACGGATATAAGCCAAACCTTTACTTTAAGAAAAATATAGAAGTGCACAATAAGTTTGTAACATTGTCGGGCGAGGGGTAAAGGGAAAATTTAGGAAAGCTAAGCTAAGGTAACGTCATTCTGACCTAAATATTTTTTATACAGGGCTTTCATTAATGACTGTTCGTCAGGCTAGCAAACCTTAAGGCTGCGTTTCAACCAAAGCAACATTGACGAACTTTTGTGTTTCTGTTGCTTGTGTCCAAAAATGTTCCACAAAGTTCCATAAAATTCCTAAATGTTTCTCGTTGTTTCCGAAACAAATGCCGACTATTTCTTCTTGTCGACGGTTTCCATTTCGAGCGGTAAACTTCAAAAGAAAATCGGCAACAAAAGGAAACTAAAATATGTTAAATTTGTTGCTTTTTGCTTTACTTGTTTTGTTTAGTCTCTGCGCGGTGGTAAGAATCGCCTTGCAAGGAATCGCAAAGTGACAATCAATCGTTCCATTGGGGAAATAGCTGGCCTAAAATTTGTATCTTCTTTTTGAATACGTGGAGCAATCTGACACAATAGCCATTCTATGTCAGAATTGGACAATCTTAAAAAATTTTGAACACTTCCATTTTTTATTTTTCCAGAGGTAATATCGTCTACTTTGAAGGTGCTACGCAGACGTATGCCACCATGATTTTGCCTTTCTTGAAGGCTCAGTTCTACCCAAAATTTGTGACGTCTTTTATTTTGTTTTTTTTTCTAGACAACACAATGTAGGCAGCCGCTGCCAGCGCAATTTCTTCATCTTGATCCATGTTCCACCACTTCACAATACACCAAATTTAGCTCGGTTAACTCGGCGACATCCGACATCGACCACCAGTGGAAACACTGTGTTGCGCGTTTCTTATTTGCCTGAAACAACGTGCGACTACTGACGATTTAGTTGCGTTAGTTGAAACAATAAGTTTATTAATGTTTCTTAAAGTTTCTTTTTGAAGCAACAAGAAGAAACAAAACGAAACAAAAAGTTCCTCAATGTTGCTTTGGTGGAAACGCAGCTTATAATACTACAGTTGGCTGGCCTGGCCTTTTAACAGTGGCGTCCTTAGAAAAATAACTTTTTCAATAATAATAGTAACAAAATATTTATTAAAAAATAATAAACTGAAAAAAATAATTCATTTGCAATAAACAATATTTATTTGTAAAATTTAATTACATAATTAAATTATAACCTAAAACTACTTTGAAGGTTAGAAATTACAAAATAAAAAAGGATTAGTTTCAGATCATCATTTGCCAAGTTCTTTTTGAAGAAAACATCTTTATTTATTACAACGAATGTTGAAAATGACTTCCCTCATTTTCTATACAAATAGCAACTCTTCGTTTCATATTTTCAAAAACGGATTGCAGTTCATCTGGTTATATTAGATTTATTTCTTCTTTTATTGCATTCTCTAATTCAACAAGATTGTGTAATCGATTTTTAAAAACATTGTTGTTAACTTTTCTGAATAAATAAAAATCTAGTGGAGTTAAATCTGGAGACCGTGGAAGCAATCGATTTTGGGTTATTCGACGATTATCAAAGTATTGTTAAATATACCTTATTGATGTTCTTGCAGTATGTGCTGTTGCACCATCTTGTTGCATATACCCATTTTGTAATTCGTCATCGTGAAGCTGTTCAATAAAAGGTTGTAAAATCAAATTTTGGTTTTGGTACCTGTCAGCATCGTTTCATGAAAAAAAATGCCCAATTATTTTTCTCCGTGAAATAGCTACCCAAACACCAATTTTCTGTGGAAGCAAGCTACTTTCCATGTAGGTATGAGGATTTTCAACCGACCAAGTTCGATAATTTTGACTATTTACAGAAACAGACAAGTGAAACCATGCTTCGTCCGAAAAGAAAGTCAAGTCTAGCATATCGCTGATAATCCATTGGAAGTAATTCTTGCACTACGCTTATTTTATAAGCATGCATATTCAGTTTTTAAGGCTTTATGACAAGTGCCAACAGATAACCCTAAAAATTATAAAAATTAATAAATTGTTTTGCAACACGTAATTGCTCTAACTAACCTGTTTGTGCAGAAAGTTTTGGCACTGATTTGTTTGGACTTTGTGCCATGCGAACACGTACGTCCTCTAAAATTTAATCGGTCAGTTTTGTAGGAGCTCTGGTACTTTTACCTTTGCAGATGCAATGACGAGTTTTAAATCGTTGAATGATTCTAGACTTATGAATTCTAAAATTATCATAAGCAAAGGGAAATTCAGGAAATGCTTCCCAAAATTGGTTAATACACGATTGCAAGTTGTAAGACCAAGTGCCATCAGTCTGCTCTCCACTTCGGAAGTGAGCCATCAAAATGAAGGCATCGTGCTGCGGCGAAAAAGCCATCGTAATAAATTTCAGTACAGCGGAAATTAGTTTTTAAAAAAACTGTTGTTACTTTTAGTTTCAAGAAAATGAGAAATAATTTGAATTTAACACAAAACCCGGAGGAAACTTGCAAGGGACGCTTTGACTAAAAATGACAGTTCAAAACCACAGAATAACTAAAATTGGTTGCATCGTATACTTGGTTGCCTAGATTCGTGACCCTGACCGAACAGTAATTAATGAAAGCCTTGTATAACCTTTTTCTTAGGGTGTAAAACTTTATTTTGGTGGAGCGTTTGAAAGTATATAAGATATACAATAATATTTAAAGTTATAAAATTCAAACATTTAAGAAATCTTTTATTTTCACTATAATTTTTTTTTCTCTTAGGGTGCAAAACTTTATTTTGATGGAGCGCATTTGAGTGCGTTTAAAAATACATAAAATACATACATTTAAAGTTATAAGATTCGAAAATTTAAGAAAGTTAGGCTGGGTAATGTTACCGTAGCCTAACTTTTATTTTTACTATAACTTATTTTCGGTTCCATGAAAAAAGCGCACACAAAAAAAGCGCACACGAAAAAAGCGCACGCGAAAAATGCGCATTTATCGTGTGCGCTTTTTTCTGGTCACCCTTATTTTCTGTTTGGGTACAACACTTTATTTTGGTGGAACGTTTGAGTGCGTTAGGCTGGGGTAACGTTACCCTAGCCTAACTTTTATTTTTGGCTATAACTTTTTTCATGTTGCGGTGCAAATCTTTCTTTTAATAATGATAATTCATTAACAATATTACTAACTCTACAGAGACTGGAAGCATCTGGCTTACTCAGGCTCAGATTATGTTGGCGGTAATTAAAGGTTCTTAACCATTAACAGTGAATTAATTGATGATCACATGAAATGATCCACTTTGAAACTAGGCGTGCTATCACTTCATCGACAGTCCGTTTCATCGACAGTGGTTTTTCATCAACAACGGTTTCATCGACATGACCTTTACATCGACACGACCGTTTTATCGACACGGACGTTTCATCGACATGGCCAATTTATCGACACGAACAATTTCGTCGACAAAAATTTTATTCGACAAGTACATTTCATCGACATTTTTCACCGACACTACCTTTCCAACGACAAACAATTTCATCGACATTACCAATTCTTCGACAACGTCGTTTCATTGACAACAGTTTTATCGACGCTATCTTTTAATATATTTTACACCATGAAAATGATTAACATATAATATCTACTACTTTTAAACGTCTGAGTCCTGTGTCAATAAAATAATATTGGCGATGAAACATGTCTTTACGAAAAAAAGGTAGTGAGCTGTAGTCGATGAAACGACATTGTGGAAGAAATGGTAATGTCGAAGAAAATTTCTATAGTTGAAAGGGCAATGTCGATGAAACGTCCCTGTCGATGAATTGGCCATGTCGATGAAACTTCTGTGTCTATGAAACGATCGTGTCGATGAAATGATTTCTCGATGAAATTGCATTCGATGAAAAGGCTATGTCGATGAAAGTGTATTGTCGATGAAACGGTATACAACAGTGAAACTATAGGCTATAGAGCATAGACCATTTTATTAAATTATATCATAAAAAAATTATAAGTGATTTAATATTCATTTATGTAAATTAGAATTGATTAATGACTACATAAACCCTAATGTAAATTAATTTTTTAAAAATCCATTCGTTAAAAAAACGTATTCGAAAATAGAGCAGCCTTCAAGCGGATACATGATACATTTTAACAAATAAATCAGTTGATTAGTTCAATTAACAAGTATTTGTGTTTGTTTGGAATTTTTTGAAGATTTTTAAGACGTGTATATTGACAATATTATTTACGTTGTATCCTATTTTGAAAAAAAGATTCTAATTCCTAAGGAAAATTATGTAAATCCAATATACCTCTGTTTGTTTTAAAATAGAACAGTGCAGCGTGCAGGATCAACACAGTACCAAAAGTAGCATTTCCTTTTTTATTCAACAACTTCAAAGAGCATACATGTGTGTCTATGATTTTAGTGGTTCTAGTATTCTGATCCAATTTTTTTCACTTTCCACAGCTATCGCTATCAAGAAAATAAAAGGCTTGTTAAAAGTTGAATTATCTTTTTGTATTTCTTTAGAAACTACAATACTTGCCACATAAACAAAAAAATCATCTGATTTATCAAATCATATCCGAAACATTTCCAGCTTACAGCGCTCCAAAAATTTCTTAAAATTTTACTTAATTTTTGGATCGTTGTAAAAAGTTAATATTCTTAAAATTATACTTAAAACAAAAAACGAACGGTAGATCTCTTCATTTATACCTTAGATTATTGCTAGCGTTGGAAAAAAATATTATTTTAATTAGTTTTTTATCTGTGTGGAAAACACCGCTAAGGGTGCGTTTATGCCGAGTCACAACTCACGACTCATTGATCTGATCCTCACACATCGACGAAAAAGCAAACGCATAGGTTTAACTGCTCCTCGCTCTTCACTCACCGCTCATTGATCCTCGCTCAAGAATCAAATCGGCAATGTGATCACTGTGGGCGGCGCTCTGATTGGCCGTGCGCTCTCACGTGATACTTGTTTACTAAATTTAGTTCAGTTTAAGCTGAGGGCAGAGGCATTTGAAATAGGAAAGAAGAGCAAAGATCGTTTTTCGGTATGAACAGGCATGTTTAAAGAGCGGTGAGTGATGAGTCGGGAGTCGTGAGTCTTGAGTCGTGAGTTGTGACTCGGCATAAACGTACCCTAAGCGAACAAATTTGTAAAGAACCCGCTTTTCTGTTGCCGTAGGACTATTTGGTTTGACTTTTAAAAACAAAAAAAGGGTCAAATTGGTAGCCAAAAGACTATTCTGCGTACCAAAAAAAGAAATTTTAAAAAAGCTCCACTGGAAAAAAAAGTATGACCAAAACTGCAAATATCAAGCGTATTTCAAAATCAAGCAATTTGCCGACTGTCCACTTAATCTTGAACCATTCAACAATATGTCGCATTAGTACCTACTTACATCATTCTGTTCTTGTAATTTTCACAAGAAAATAAGATTTTAGTGTCGTATATTCGGCATCGTATCCAGTGGTTCAAGGATAGGGGTACTATTTTCTAAAATTAATTATTTATCATTTATGATCAGGGACTAAAAACTGAACGAAAATGAAAACGTTAAACGAAATTAACCGAAATTTTTTCAGGAACGAAAACGTAAACGAGAACTTTATTTATATTTTCCGTTCAAGATTAAAAACGAAATTAATAATTTCGTTTACCGGTTTTAACCGGTTTTTTTTTATTATTGTCGGTGAAAATTTGCATTTTCAATAAATTTTTAATTTTTACACTTGAAGCAGATGACTGCATAGCAAAAACAAACAACGCATGCTAACCTAACTTGTGAGCACGTCTAATTTTAACATGGTGAAACAAACGTATGGAATAATCGTTCTATTTTCTTATTTTGAAGAGTTACAAAAAAGTATAAGACAAAAGATTTTTGATTTTTTTCGATGCATATTTTTGTTTTTTTACATTTGTTTTTGTTTCTTTGCTATGGCAACCAACTTTTTTTTAGATAGCAACCTATTTTTTTCAATTTTCAATAAATGTGTATTTTTCTGAATATCAGGGTGCTATTTTATCTCTATAAAAAAATTAAAAATATTAAAAAAAATATATTTTTATAAAAAAAAAATAATAATTTTTACTAAAACAAAAAATTTATTTATGTTTTTGTCAAATTTATATTAAAAGTTTTTTCCTTATCTTAATGTATAATTTGATGTTCTTGGCTTATTTGTGTATTTTTGCTTCTACTAAAAATTAGTTTTTTTTATTATAATTTTGTTTCTAAAATATTTTTTTTGAGATAAAATAGCATCCTGATAATTAGAAAAATACACACTCTTCGAAAATTGAAATAAATAAAAAATCTAAGAATATGCGTCGGAATAAATCAAACAACCTATATCTTAAACTTTTTTTGTATCTCTTCAAAATAAGAAAATAAATCGATTATTCCATACCCATACTTTTGTTACATCCTGTATATTTTCAACATTATTTAACTAATTTTTCAATAAAATAACACCTGCTTTAATTATCAATTATTATTAATTATTAATGCGTTACATACAGGGTGTTTCATTGTAAACTTCAAATGTCGTTTATTTGATAACCAAATTTTTTCAAAAAAAATAACCGAACACGTCGATTTATGAATTAAAAAAAAAACGGTATTAACCGGTTTTTTATTTCTATTCACGAAAACGAAAACGAAATTTTTTGGCTGGGAACGTAAAAAACCGAACGAAATTTTTCGTTTTTGTTCAGAACAGAAACGAACGAAATATTTTTCGTTTTTAGTCCCTGTTTATGATTGCTGTGAAAGAGAATGGTTTTTTTTTTCAAAAATGAAGAAAAATAAGAAATGAACCGAAAAATACAATGGCCCAAAAAATCTTTTTTTAATAACCATGGAACATGAAATTGTAAATTTATTTATCCTATATTGTAAATATTATATATGTATAGTCTAAGCGGCGGCGACACTAAGTCTAGTGTGATAAAACTTTTCAAGGTCGTACATATAATTCGTTACGCCATTGAGGGGAGAACACAAAATGCCACTGCTGCCACGTGTAGACCGAACGCCACTATAAAATTTTTTTTTTCAAAATTTTTAATTTTTTCTAATGTCTAGTATCATAAAACTTCAGGATTCTGATTTCTCCTCGCGACAGGGGAGGGTTAGGGCTATAAAAAAATGCGGTGCTGCCAGTCTCCGAGAGAACGCTTATCAGTGGCAGCAGGAAAATAAGAGATCCTACAAATTCGATTTTCAAAAATTGGCAACCACTTTTACTGACGTCTCGTAAAAGTGGTTGCTTATTTTTGAAAATGATTCCCACTTTCGGGTTGCTGCCTCGGTTCCTATCAGGTTTGGGGGCATTTTTTTATAGCCCTAACCCTCCCATGTCGCGAGGAGAAATCAGAATCCTGAAGTTTTATGATACTAGACATTAGAAAAAATTAAAAATTTTGAAAAAAAATTTATAGTGGCGTTCGGTCTACACGTGGCAGCAGTGCCATTTTGTGTTCCCCTCTCAATGACGTAACGAATTATATGTACGACCTTGAAAAGTTTTATCACACTAGACCTAGTGTCGCCGCCGCTTCTACTAATACGACAAGTCTAATAGTATTATATTATTGTGGACTATCTTAGTCTGAAGTACACCAACATTACCGAAATCTTTTTTAAATAAAATGATAATAAAACGATGACATTACCTATGTCATTCGTGTAAAGCTTTCGGTAATGGTATTAAGGGTATTACTATTGTATTTTTAGAAAAAATAAATAATATCCGGATTAATATGAAAGGTATGTATCTTACAAAGACTGTTGAAAGATTTTATCCATAAAATAAGAAGCGACTACCAATAAAATCAAAAAAAGCATTAAAAATATATCCAGTGGCTTTTTTAGTAGACATACCCAGGCTTACTATTTTATAATTAATATTAGGAATTTAATTGTTTATATCAACGCGATTAAAAAATCGACTGTATTTGAAAAAAAATCATGAAATATTTTATTAAAAAAGAGAGGTTCGAATCACATCGTATCGTAAGCTAAACTTACTTACCCTAAGTTGTTTTTGATTGCGATATGATTATTATAAAATTTATAAACCTAATAACCGATAAGATACAAGAATCTAATTTAAATTTGATCCATATTAGATTGTTCAGTAATACAATATGCATAATATTATAGAGTATGAATAAATCAAACAATGAATAATCTATTTATTTATGTTCTTTACAAATTGAAATTAGAAATAGAAAAATCCAACTAAGTAGACATATAGGGCACGTGCTAGACTAGAGGTAATATAAATAGGAAGCAATAAGGTTGAGAGGAATATCGAGTTACATAAACTCGATATGCAAATATTGACATTGCAGGGATGAAATGAACGCAGATATTAAATTTATTTCGCACTAATACGTGGCAAAATTCTATTTTTGATTTGATGGGAAAATTGCGAAACAAATGGAATGCGATATACTCAAATCCGATTCATCTATCTAGTTTTTAATAATCAAAAAGGTATATTTAATAAACATTTATACTCAAAAATAAAATTTATTCCTCATGCTTACAGCGACTTAAATAAGTTCCAATTTTTGATCGCTACTTATTCTTTAAAATTGAAAAAAATGAAATTTTCAAGGAACTATGAGGAAGCTTCTCACATTTCGTAATAGGTAATAGATAACTCGCAAGAAAACTACTTTTCATCGATTGTTAAAGTACTTCTAATTCTCGTGAGAGGCGTGACTTTCTGCATTGAAAACAGCGACTTGTAGAAAGAATCATCGAAGTACAGCTCTGGAAGCAAATCTACTTAATTTTCTTAAATTTTTTGATTCTATAAATATTAAAAAAAAATTGGTTGAAGGAATTTATAACTTCTGCTACCACGGGCCAATTCAAATGAGTTACGGCTGGGGTGCCCATCTTGGTGACCATGAACATTATTTTTCGCATATACTCAACAAATTAAATTTTTTTGAAAATTCTAATACCAGACATGTAGAGTGATCCATTTTACTTGAAGGAAGGAAATATCTCCAAAAGTAAAATTTCAGAAAAAAAATTGAATAAAAATTGTTTTGCAAAGGTGTAATAGCCTTAATAAATAAAAGTCAAATTTTGTGTGGAGCTTTTATTTTGCACATAAACCAATGAGCAGGTATACTACATGTTTAGATACTATGTGTCATCATCCAGACCAACTAAAATATGTTGAAATCCGAATAAATTAGAATATGTGGCTTAATTGTCAGAAATAAAAACAAAAGTAACATAAAGGCATGTTACGAAAACTTCTATGAGTCTGTCCCCTTATCCCTTATTTATTGACTTTTGTTTAATCCTAATGAATAGTTTATTGTTTTACTAGGAGCTAAAGTGACACTTTTCAGTGGAGGACTAGACGCGTAGCTTCGAGTCCTCCAATTTTGCGAACGCGGTACTGAAAAGCACTTTAGCTCCGAATAAAACATGCCACTTTTTCTTCAAATGCCTATTTAAAATTAAAATAATTCACATTTTCATTACATATGCTTGCATGATTCAAATGATCTATGAAAAAGGGTAGGTGGCGTAAACGCCGAAGGACAATCTTGTCCAATTATTTCCGATTTTTGGTGTGTACTTGACAATTCCATTAAATATGTTTACATTTTCTATGATAATAGTTGAAGCAACATAACCTCATTTTTCAGCAATCCAATTTGCAAACATATGATTTCTAGTTTTGTTCACGATTTTGAAACATAAATTTAGAATTCTATTCTTTTATTAAAATAAAGTGTTTTTGTAAATCAAATTCAAATTATTTTGCTTAAATTCAACAAAATAAAAATGTTAATTTCAATTGATTTGACGTTTGGTATAAATATTTGACACATTTGAGCGGCAGAAAAAGTAATTTTTTCTGCCTCTCACGGCTAGCAAAGTAGTTTAACACTCTAGTGCCTCTAGGCATTAAAATACATGTTTAACCTTTTGTATTGAAGCATATAATGACATGTTTTACTGATGTTTTATGAAAAACATTATTATTATTCACCTGGAGGACTTCTTTATGGCTATTCTAACTTTTTAAATAGTTGAAACTTCATTAAAGTATAGCCATAAGACTGTAACAAGTCATTTTTCTATCGTTGAATCTATGGTCATGTTCGTACATTTCCGACGTACAATCGGGTTTACTTTATACTTCCAAGGAGTAGAAATTAATTTCTACTCCGCCTATTTGGCAACCCAACCATGAAAAAAACATATAAAATTAAAACAAAAATGGATCAAGCCGACCTGTAGAATAATGTATTTCAAATACATATAGGGTGTTGATAAAGTTAAATTCGTAACTGCCGTATTTAATTATTTTGAGAAAATTGCTCGGATAGGTCAATTTTTGTTTTTAAAATTGGTGTAGAAAAATACACAGGTCTGCAAAAAAATACTTTATAAAAATTGTTTTAATTTGACACTTCATTTTGATGTAATTTTTAGTGCTGATTTCAAAAATGATAACCATTTATTTTAATCACGTTAGGTTATTTTACAAAAACGTTAAGTTTTGATTAAAATGACGAAAAAATAGATTTTACTATAATACTTTGTATATTTATTTTATAACCTAACTTATAGAAAAATAATACAAATTAGTAAGATTAGGAAAAACAATGTGGGTAGGGGAATATGCAATACAGATAGGCGTCAAAAAGCTAAGAAAATGGTCTAAACTGATTTTTTATTAGTTTTAATGTTTTGACCAATAAAATGTACAAACTTAGGTATGTTTAATCCATATAATTAGTTATATTGTACTATACTATTTATTAAAATAGTAAAAATTAGATATGTTTTTGTGGGAATATTGTAGGTGATAGAAATTTTTCATTATTTTTTCAGTAATCAGCGCCCAAAAAACTATAAAAATCACCAATTACATTACAATTTTTTCATCGTGACCTGTGATATTAATGACGTTTAGCAATGACGTCACCATCTATATTTTTAAATGAAAACCCCCACTTTGTTTACTCGTTGTTCTAAACCTTATTATTACCCTGTATATCTATGTAATTTCATGGGAAAATAAGCGGAACTAATGATGCCTTAACATTAAAAACAGAATTCAGCTATAAAGTAAATATAATAATTCATTAGGAAAAAAATATTAACAAAATATATTAAAGTACCAATTTGAAAAAATCTGTAAAAACTTAAGGCTAGAATAAAAAAAAGCTTTAAACAATTTTGAAATTTTTATTTAGGTAGATTCAGATTCTATTAAAAAATATGGGTGACCGTTTGAACAAACTGAGTTGATAAGTAACCATGAAGATGTCCGAAATCCTCTACTGATAAAACTGTGCCCTAAACTAAAACAATTGTTAAGCGATTTTCGTGTTTCTGAAAGGTTCGAAATTTGACTAGGAGGAATTTATTAAGATAATAATCACAAACGATGAAGTGGAAGAAAAGGAGAATGAAAAGAAGTGTTCAATCAGTTAATTAGATTACTTCATTATTTTATATTTGATTCTTTGATTGGTAGTAATACGTCAATGTGATTTAATATTACTTTTTGGGTGATAACACGCCAATATGATTAAGTTAAATTTAATTTCCACAGTATTATACAGGGTGTCCAAAAAAATGGTGGATAAACTCTCCAGTACATTGTTGGGGACCCTTCAAGGATCCCCAGAAAACTATTTAAAAAAATTCTCTTGGCCAATTGACTGAGATATGAAGGGTCAAAACTTGGAAATCAACTTCATTATTTTTATAAATTTAGAAAAATCTCTAGTTGTCATGTAAAGTTAGGCTTCTTTTTCGTGGTCTGGTAATAAATTAAAATTAAATCGTATTTTAATAACTTCACAATTTTAAAATTAAAAATTACCTGTCACCATTTTTATTTGAAAAAAATAAATTGTGAAGTTATTAACATACGATTTAAGTTTAATTTATTACTAAACGTTTAAAGAGAAGCCAAAATTTACATGACAATTAGTTGTTTTTCACATATCATAAAAATAAAGAAGTTGAATTCCAAACTTTGACCTTTTATATCTCGGTCAATTGGTCAAGAGGATTTTTTAAATGAAATTTCTGGGAATCTCTGACCCCAACAACGAACTTTAGAGCTTATCCGCCATTTTTGGGACACCCTGTATATGTATGTATAGTATTTTTAACGTATAAGCAAATTTGGGTTTCCACATCATGCGACCTTTGGTTAAATATTTATCTTCATCCAATTTTGTCAACATCAACTTGATCAATCGATTACTGCGTTCTGCGTTAAACTAAAAAAAATGCTAATTTTTGATATGATTAAACACTAGATTACGATTTTAAAGAATGGTATTTTGAGGAGCTCCTCAAGGAACCATTATATATTTTTGCCTGAAGATGGAGCTTTAAGCACCGAAATTAATTGTCGCAATATTCGCTGATATAATAAAGTTGAATAAAGATAAGGAGATTTTTACACTATTAAGTTTAAAACAATTACACTGGATTTTTTTAAAACCCTTAGACTTTTCGAGATTTTTACACTATTAAGTTTAAAACAATTACACTGGATTTTTTCAAACCCTTAGACTTTTCGAGATATTTCCACTAATAAGGTAAAATAGTTAGTTACTCTGAAAAAATATTAAAATAATCAAAGATTACTCGGAAAAAAAATTATTTGTTCTATTTTTTTAGATTAAGAATGTCGCAGCCCAATTATAAATTAATTTACTTCAACGCCAGAGGACGAGCAGAACACATACGCTTTATTTTCGCCTACGCGGGGGTGGAGTATCAAGATGAAAGGATACCAAGAGATAAATGGCCGGAATACAAAAAGAGTAAGTTTACTTACTAAAAGTTTTATAATTACCACGTGAATTCATTATTTAGGAAATTAAATAGACAGGGTGTTTACTATTTATTCATTTTATCCAGTAAAAAATTTTTAGATAGTAAATGCCATTCTGAACAAATAAAATCCTATGAACTAATATGTTTTTTCGACTTACAGCAATTTTAAACTTTGACTTTGACTTTGATTTTGTCTTTGCCAAATACTTTTTTTTGAAAATTATTGGCTTTTTTTAAACTAAATGTCATTTTAAATTTCCCTCGATAAAATCAATCAATTTTATTAGCTTAAAGGTACAGACAAAATCCAAAGCACACTTGATTTAAATAAAAAAATCAAAATATAATGAAATTTATACAGGGTATCCCATAAAAATCATTGAAATTTTACAGTTTTAAAATTACTGTCTCAAAAGTATATTAGTTCATAGGAATTTTTTTGATCAAAATGACATTTACTAACTAAACATTTTTTTGCTGGAAGAAAGTGAGACACCCTGTATATCATACTTGTTTTAAATACATAAACTCACCTATAATTTACTGAATATTATTACTACTATTAGTTTTAAATTTTGAGCTTATCTCAGAATAGGGTTTTATTTTTAAATATTCTGGTTTTCAATAGATCAGGAAACTAATATCATAATAGATATTTATGTGATAAGGATCGTAACGTCAATCATTTGCTAACAATACGTGAACCATGATTGATTACGATCCGAATAACATACAAAACTTTATCTACTTGCATAAATTATGAATAAATTAAAATTTATTGACAGCTTAGTGTCCTCAATTTGGAGCCCACAAAGTCATAGATCATAAAGTATTTATTATGGGCGTTTTTTATGATTTGGCGTCGATAATGAAAACGTCACTATGGTGATTTCCTTATGGGCCTCAAACCGATAAACAACGTCATTATGTCATTCAAATTGAAACACGCAAAGGTGACATTTAGTCCAGTCAAATTATCCCAAAAGAACAGCTTACCTTACAAAAGGTCCAGTAGTTTTTTTATCTTGTATATATAGGTAAGAAGTGTTCGAGAAAAAAATGTAAACTCTGAAACCCTCGGCACAACTTTTGGCAGCCCGAAAACCGCGGTTTTTTTGGCTCTATTTTCAGTTTTTTTTCTAAATATCTCCAAAACGAGTGATTTTAATGGAAAATCTTTGAATACAAAACATCTAGAGCATTAAATTTCCTAGAACTTTTGTATATAAAGTTTTTTTTGTACGACCAATAGGGAGCGCACTACAGCCTCTCAAAGATGGACCATTTTTTCGAAAATGATTGAAAATCTTAAAATTGCCTGTTTCCGACCAAGCTATCCTCAGTGAGCTTCATTTCCTGCCATCAACATTTATCCCATTAGTTTTTTTAAACTTTTCGAGACCCCCCCCCCTCCTACTCGGTTGAAAATTCAACTGTTTTCGACCCTTTTCCTTTCCGGGCCCCCCCTAATTCCTTCCTACTGGCCGATTTCTCCATCAATTGTGAATCGTAGTTCGGACAGCGCGACAGTTCTTCTATTGTGCTTATCTAAGCAATCAGACAAAGACCTGCAAGACAGCTTGGCCTATGAACTTGCACCCTACCCAATGTCTTTATTCTCTGAAGAAGGCATGAGAAAGGGTACCAAATCCTCATTGTACACACCATTACCCTCAATTGAAGGAAACACATTCACAGAGAGTCAACCAATAGCAGTCGTCGATGGTGGATATCTCCTACAAAAAAAATTGTGTCGCCTCAGAATGCCACAATAAGGCTTCAAGAAGAACAAGTTCTTGAAGCCTGGGAGAGGAACCAGTGGTAACGCTCTGTATTCCTCAAAGTCATATAGGTTCGACCCTGCCAGCATCTTCGTGAATGCGTTCAGTGGTTATGACACTGTTGTAGACCACCCAAGTATAAGATATTATATTATGTAAGTGTTATAAGATTGTTACTTTGTCACTATCATATTTTTCTTCAAAAGAGTCTGTGCGTGTTGAATAGTGCTGCGTCCACATCCGTTCCCATGGTGTAGCTAAAAGTGCGGACTTAGCAAAAGCCCCAAAAAGTGTCTAGATCTTAAGAACCAAGGGTCAGTACGCCTTAATCCACATTGAGAACAACTTGATTGTAATTGAAATCTTTTAAAGCTAACATCCAACACTAGTTTTTGTTAAATAAAGTAATTTAGTAAAATTACGTTTGTTTTATCTTGAAGACCACAACAAGATATTTTGGTGGCAGCGTTCGGGATTATTATTTCGTAACCCGCGGACTAAGTTTAAACCAAGTGCACCCCTTGCCGTGTAACACGTTTACCACGTCCGAATTTTTAGTTATTGATGTGCGTACCTCCGCTGACGCATTGTATAACTAATTAAATACTGTTGTTAATTCAAGAAAATTAGTGCAACAATTATCAATCAAAAGTCGTGAAAATTCAGTACTGCGACGACTGAAAGTTTGGTTAGTTAAATAACTTTTATTAAGTAAGACGTAATTGGGTATCTGAAAAAAAATAACGATAGTGGAAATTGGCTGCTCACCACAAAACTGCTGAAAATCCCTAAAATTCAACATCATTTGGAAAATATTGGAAGAAATTGGGTCGCTCAATATCACTTGGAGGATACTGGATCAACATTCAACACTTACCTGGACAAGTTGGAGGATCAACAACCCCACTAGAAGGATACTGAATTGAAAAAATACCTGAGAGGGATACAACCAACTACGTGGGAATAAAATGTTTCGTTTTATGTAAGTAAATAGTTTTGTTTCAATTTTCATAAATAGCCAAATAAAAGTAAATTTTCAAAATTAATCACATTTATTGAGATTAAATCAATCAATTATAAAAAATATATAATATATATAAAAAATGGTTGACGGTCAGGATAACGAGCAACCTGCCCCAGTTTTCGTAAGTTTAGATACAGGAGTTAGATTGTTACGCGAATTTGATGGTTCTAAACAGGGCGATAAGGTACATGATTTTATAGATGTTTGTGAAATGGCGTTAAATTCGGTAGCACCTCAATGTAGACAAGTGCTTTATAATGTTATTAAAACTAAATTAATTGGAAAAGCTCGCAATTTAACAAAGTATAGAGAGTTCGAAAATTGGCATGCTCTTAAAGCATTTTTAGAAGACACTTTCTCTGAAAGCGGTTCAATAAGTTATTGGCAAATGGAGTTGACCTCTTGTAGACAAAATAAAAATGAAGATATAGCAACTTATTCCAATAAAATTGAGCGAATTTTAAGCAATCTAGTAGATGCCTCCACAATTGGCAAAGAAGGCGAAATAGCCAATGAAATTTCAAATATTTTAAGAAATCAAGCATTAAACGTATTTATTCAAGGACTTATAGATCCAATAAAATTTCAGTTAAAAGCTAGAAATCCAAACAATTTAGAAATTGCCATTGAATTAGCTAGGGCCGAAGAACAAGAACTTTATTCAAATAAACACTTAAAAAATTCGGTGTTCAGTAATAATAGCCATAGAGATTATTCAAATTTTAAAATGAATCCTCAAGGATTGAAATGCCACAATTGCCATAAATTAGGACATAAAGCGGCAAATTGTTTTAGCAAAATGGGCAAGCAAGAGTTCCATCCTCAAAATATAAAAGTCGAACGAAATTTTCATGTCTCGAAATCGGAATTCAAATGTTTCTTCTGCGGTAAGATAGGGCACAAAATTGCAGATTGTAGGGCACGAAATAAAAATTTCAATCAGGGAAACGGAATGAGACCGTCGCAAAATGGTCCAGCGCCGGCGGCTCCCCAAACTTACGGACCAAGCACGTCAACGCAAGCGAACAACTACGCACAACAGTCGGACGCACGAAACAATTCCCGTCCAAATTTCACCCGTACGAATCAGTAACGAGACCTTTTGAAAAAGCAACATCAAATTTGAATTTAGAAATAATAAATCAAAATAATATAGAAAATGTATTTCATTTTGAGGCATCTAAAAGTAAATTAAAGTATTTAAAATTAAAGTTAAAAGGTTTAAAAAATAATATGGCGATATTTTTGATGGATACTGGATCGGCTATCAACATAGTAAAATTTTCCAAAATCGAAAACCCTATTTTAGTAAATTCACAAAAAAGCATCAAAATTAAAGGGATATCAGACACAGTTTTGAGTACTTTGGGTACAGTAAATTTAATTTACAAAAATGTAGATATAGTTTTTCATGTAGTTAGTGATAATTTCCCAATAAATTCTGAAGGAATAATTGGAAATGAATTCTTTGAAAATTTTAAATGTCTAATAGATTATAGAGATTGTAAGGTTTACGTAAATAATGAAGAGATAAATTTCTATTGTGAAGGAAATTTTGAAGTTAATAGTGAAATTGAAGAGAATTTAAATGAAAATGAAGTTAGTTGTATGAATCAGGATACAAATAAATTTTGTGTCAATAGATATAATGAATTAAAGCGAGATGACTTTAATAACGATTTGAATTTTGTTGAAAATGGTAAGGAATTGAGAAATGCAGATAAAAATAAAAGTGACTTGCTATATATTGAATTGCCACAAAGATGTGAGCAAATAGTTAGAGTAAAATGTAAACCGAATGTATCTCGTCAAAATCAAAGTTTTATTTGTGAAGCAAAAGAAATAAGTAAAGGAATATTCTTAGGAAATTGTTTAACAAATATTAGACGCGAAGATAATACCTGTTTAGTTAGTATAGTAAATACTTTAGAAGAAAATTTTAGGTTAGAAATTCCAGAAGTTTCTTTGGAAATTGTAGATTTAAATGAGAATAATATATGTACAAATGTGTTTAATCTTAAGGAAACTAGTGATAGGTCAGAAGATATACTTGAATTAACGCGATTAGAACATCTAAATTTAGAGGAAAGTAAAATCATAAAGGATCTGATTTTTGAATACTCGGACATTTTTCATTTGCCAAATGAAAAACTTACTTGTACAAACGCTGTGCAACATAGAATTCCATTACAATCAGATTTACCACCTGTGAATATCAAGCCGTATAGACTACCTATTTCCCAACGAGAGGAAATTCAAAAACAAACAGAACAAATGTTAAAAGATGGAATAATACAAGAAAGTAAAAGTCCGTATAATTCACCACTACTCGTTGTACCAAAAAAGCCAGACGCGAACGGAGAACGTAAATTTCGGATAGTTGTAGACTATAGAAAAGTTAACGAAAATACAATAGGTTTTTCTTTTCCTCTGCCAAATATTATAGACATTCTTGACCAGTTAGGTCATTCAAAATATTTTAGCACTTTAGATCTCTCGAGTGGATATCATCAAATTGAGTTACATCCAGATGATAGGCATATAACTGCTTTCAGCACCGGTTATAAACACCTAGAATATGTACGCCTACCTTTCGGATTAAAAACAGCTCCTAGTACATTTCAACAATTAATGAATACCGTAATGTTAGGTTTACAAGGAATTAAAGCTTTTGTGTACCTTGATGATATTTGCATATATAGTTCTAATCTGAAAAGTCATAAAATTAAGCTTCAGGAAGTCTTTGATCGACTGCGGAAGTATAATCTAAAATTAAATCCGACAAAATGTGAATTTTTACGTCAAGAAGTAGTATATCTAGGTCATAAAATTACGAATAAAGGTATGCAACCGGACGATACCAAAATCTCTGCCGTGCGAGATTTCCCCATGCCGAAAACCCAAAAACAAGTAAAGTCATTTCTAGGATTAGCTTCATACTATAGAAGATTTATTGAGAATTTTTCGAAAATTGCTAGACCTCTAACGGAATTATTAAAGAAAGATAAGAGTTTTGTGTGGACGGATAGGTGTCAAATTGCCTTTGACGAATTAAAAATTAAATTGATTAACCCCCCTTTGTTGCAATATCCTGATTTTGAAAAACCCTTCGTTTTAACTGTAGACGCATCAGGATACGCGATCGGTGGTATACTCAGTCAAGGAAAAATAGGTGAAGACTTACCTATTGCTTACGCTTCACGTACATTAAATACTGCAGAAATTAATTATAGTACTACAGAAAAGGAATTACTGGCAATAGTTTGGTGTTGTAATCATTTTAGGCCATATTTATTTGGTCGAAAGTTTTTTGTAGTGACTGATCATAAAGCTTTAGTTTGGTTGAATAACATTACCGATCCTAGTTCAAGACTTACGCGCTTTAGATTAAAATTAATGGAATATGACTTTGAGCCCATTTACAAACCCGGAAAGTTAAACGTTAACGCCGATGCACTTTCGCGCATTTGCACAATAAATTCCTTAAAAGATAAAACATTTGGTGAATATCTACAGCATGTATCTAGTAAAATAATAATAAATAATAACGTAGTTGATAAACCTGGTGACTTATTTTTAGCGCCATCTGATTTTTCCTTAGTTCAGGCAGTTAGTGTAGACCTAAAAATGGGAAAAGGCATTGCACTTACTTTTAGAGAACATTTTGATCATGTTGATAGATTAAAATTACAAGAACAGAAATTACATTCAATAAACTATGTTCCTGAACAACAAAGATTTATATTTTATTTGTTAGTCAAACAAAATTTCTATGATAAACCAACTTATGAGGATTTATATAAAACACTGTTATCACTCAAGACATTCTGTGTAAAAAATAATATAAAAAAATTAGCAATGCCCAAAATCTGTTGTGGATTGGACAAATTAAAATACGAAAAGGTTCGTATAATGTTAAGGTTTATTTTTCAAAATTCCGACGTTCTAATTTATGTTTATGATAATGAAGATAGTAAAGAAATAACTGAAGAACAAAAACTCGAAATTCTAAAGGAATATCACGAACTTCCAACGGGAGGACATCCGGGCATAAATCGCATGTTAAAAAGGATAAAATTAAAATACAATTGGAATGGTTTAAAAAACGATATAAAAAAATATGTTAAAAGTTGTCGACTATGCCAAACAAATAAAGGTACAAATAAACCCTTAAAAGCCCCTTTGCAAATTACGGATACTCCGGAACAAGCGTTCGAAAAATGCTATATGGATATAGTAGGTCCTTTACCAATATCCGAAAATGGAAATCGGTATATTCTAACTTGTCAAGACGCACTTACGAAATTTTTAGAAGCAATTCCAATTCAAAATATGGAAGCAATAACTGTTGCAAATAAATTAGTTACAGAAGTAATTTGTAGACATGGTATTATGAAATCAATTGTAACTGACCAAGGGTCGAATTTTATGTCAGACGTCTTTAAACAATGTTGTAAACTTTTGAAAATAAAACAAATAAACTGTAGCGCTTATCATCCGCAATCTAATATGGTAGAGCGAAGTCATAGAACTCTTGCGGAATATTTAAGAAGTTTTGTTAACAAAAGCAAGACCGATTGGTGTGATTGGATACCTTACGCGAAATTTACTTATAATACCACTCCACATACAACTACAAATTTTACACCTTATGAGTTAATATATGGAAGACAAGCTGAACTTCCTTCAGCAATTGTTAGTCAGCCTAAATTTTCTTATACATATGACGACTTTCTAACAGATTTAAAGTTAAAAATGCAAGTTAGTAGACAAGAGGCTAGAGAAAATTTAATAAAACGCAAGCACACTAGTAAGGAAAATTATGATAAAGGTACAACTGAATTCAAGTTTAATATAGGAGATAAGGTTTTATTATTGGATAATGCTACTAGAGCGAATAGAAGTAAAAAACTCTATTCTAGATTTATCGGTCCTTTCGAAATTATTGATGTTAATTCAGATGTAAACTATACTATTTTACAAAATCGAAAAGAAGTGGTTGTTCACAAAAATCGACTAAAATTATTTCACGATTAATGCACTTTGTTTTTTTAGGTTAATTTTAACACTTGGAAGAATAATAATATCTGATAAAATTGATGGTCATACGGTTCAAAATTTGGAGAAATCCGCCGGGATATACTATGAAAAATTGGGAAATTTGAAAATGTTTAGCGATAAATGGACTTTAATTACATACATCGATATGTTTGAACACACCGCAAAATTTAAACAACTCCAGATTCATTACTCGCAAACGGTAAAATTATGTTTACAAGTAGGTATTAATAGAGTTAAGGAAGATTGCGAAAATTTTATAAGAGTAACAAAGGCGTTGATAAATAAATTAGAAAAAGAACGACATATGGTCGATAATCTATTGGGAAACGATAATCACTTACGGGTTAAAAGAGGATTAATAAATGCTGTAGGAAAAGTAACTAAGTTTTTATTCGGAAATCTAGATGAAGACGATGCAGAATTTTATAGTAAGAAAATTAATCAATTTACAAATAATGAACAAAAATTAATTGAAACAATTAAAGATCAAAGTCATGTAATAAAAACTACTATTTCAAATTTTAACGACACTATAGGGAGTTTAAACATAAATGAGGGAATATTAGCGAATAACCTCAAAAAGTTAAGCCGATATTTGGTAAATGTAACGGATGACGTAAATTTATTAGAGATCAAACTAAATATTAACGAACATTTTTCATTGTTTACTATGCTTTGTTTTCAATATCAAATCGAAACGCAGAATATAATCGAATCGGTATTAAATGCTAAGAGGGGACAACTTCATCCATTTATCTTAACGCCAGAAAAATTAGTTTTAGAATTTCAAAATATTTTAAAAAATACTACTTTAAACCTTCCTATTATGCCAATTTTGGAAAATGCTCATATATTTTTAAAGATAATTGATATTGATGTTTATTTTAAAGAGGGAAATTTAATTTACATTATTAACGTACCATTAACAAACAATCAAGAGTATAGTATATACGAAATGATACCTTTACCTGTACATGTTACTGAAAATAAATTCGTTTTTATTCAACCTTCAAAATCTTACTTGGCTATAAATGATTTGAGACAGAAATATTTTCTTATGAATAATGATAATTTTAAAAATTGTATAGAATATTTAAAGTTACAATTTTTGTGTAAGCAAGTTCAACCTATATTTATAACGCATACAAATAATATTTGTGAAGTAAATTTATTTCATTCAGTTAAAACAATACCTGAAGATTGTGACAAGAGAATTGTTAATTTAAAATTAAACGTTTGGCATCAATTAAAATCATCAAATTCATGGATTTTTGTTTTGACCAATGCTGAGAAGGTTACATTTAAGTGTGATAATAATTTATATGATGAAATTTTACATGGAGTAGGAACTTTATCTATTTCAGAAAATTGTATAGCTTATAGTCAGAATGCAATGTTAATTCCAGAAAGGTCATTTTCTAGTTCCATTTTTGCAAATCAATTTTTACCTGCTGTTAGTTTAATAGATGATTGTTGTGATGAAAACTCAAAGAAAAAGTCTTTAAATATTTCAAGTTTAAATTTAAACCCAAATTTGAGACAGACTAATGTACATTTACACGATTTAAATTTAGCTAGTAGTAAACTAGAAGAACTTGAAAGTAATTTAAATAAGTTTAATTGGTCACCTTCTTCTCTTTCAGAAAATTATGGTTTTTTGTTTTACACTGTATTAATATTAACGTTAACCTTAAGCTGTTTGTGTTGTTATTGCTATTGTTGTAAAATGCGTTGTAATAGAGGTAATAATTGCGGAAATTGTTTAAGAGGAATTTGTGTAACTGTAAAAAATAATTTTGAATCTAAAATACAACAGAGTGAAACTTCTTTTATTGATAACCAATTTGATAACCAGTTAAGTGATGCTCATCCGATGACGACTCTAGAGACTAGCATGACAAAACCTATAGAGTTAAGTAGGCCTATTAGAGGTAGAAAATCAATTGTAAAATGAATAAGGATTTTAGTTTTAGTTCTTTATTTTTATGTAGGTATGTTAATCTTAAAATTGTTTTAGATTTTAGATCATGTTTGATTTGATATGTTACAATAAATTGTTTTAAAAGATTTCACAACTTGTGGTTGTTCAATCTTTTTCAATTAAGAAGAGGGGTGTTGTAGACCACCCAAGTATAAGATATTATATTATGTAAGTGTTATAAGATTGTTACTTTGTCACTATCATATTTTTCTTCAAAAGAGTCTGTGCGTGTTGAATAGTGCTGCGTCCACATCCGTTCCCATGGTGTAGCTAAAAGTGCGGACTTAGCAAAAGCCCCAAAAAGTGTCTAGATCTTAAGAACCAAGGGTCAGTACGCCTTAATCCACATTGAGAACAACTTGATTGTAATTGAAATCTTTTAAAGCTAACATCCAACACTAGTTTTTGTTAAATAAAGTAATTTAGTAAAATTACGTTTGTTTTATCTTGAAGACCACAACAACACTACCTTCGCCATGTTCGGACACTGCAAAATCAAAGTGTGCAACTTAATAGAAAACACACCACATATGAAGGAGGCAGCAGGCAGCAGCGATATTCACTGATGAAACTTACAGCCACGATGACATTGCTGCTGCAGGAGAGATAGTGTTTAGAGGTATTTATTCAGGTGTTTTATCCAAATCTGCAGAAAAGCCTCTGGACCTGTGGAGATACGAGGTATTCAAGAAATCCGTCTCTTCTGGCAAAGTCAACCTATCTCGGCTTCCACCAACATCTGAAACCGCTCGTCTTCATTCACTCAGAACCTATCATATACTACCAACCGTAAAATACAATTACTTTTACTTACATAAAATATTATTAACTTAATATCACATTACAATATTTATAGTTAAAGAACTTTATTAAAAGAACATTATTATTTATAATTCAGTTGTTTATTATTTAACCCATCTACACTCGATCATCGAAGGGAGGGGGGAGAAATGTGTGTGTGTGTGTGTTGGGGGGGGGGTCGAAAAGTTGGGAAAGATAAATGTTTACCGTCAAATGAAGTTCACTCAACATAGCTTGGTCCTTGGTCGGAAACAGGCAATTTTAAGATTTTTAACCATTTTGGAAAAAATGGTACATCTTTGCGAGGCTGTAGCGCACTCTCTATTGGTCGTACAAAAAAACTTTACATACCAAAATTCTAGGAAATTTAGAGCTCTACATGTTTTGTATCCAAAGGTTTTTCACTAAAACCACTCGTTTTGGAGATATTTAGAAAAAACTTAAAATAGTGCTAAACAACCGCGGTTTTCGGGCTGCCAAAAGTTGTGCCGAGGGTTTCAGAATTTACATTTTTTTTCTCGAACACTTCTTACTTATATATACAAGATAAAAAAATTAAAAAAACTACTGGACCTTTTCTAAGGTAAAATTCTAATTTGACTGGACTAATTATAGTATGCAAGCAGATAAAAATTGTATAAGAGTTGTATTGTGGGACGAATATCAAATAAAAAGAATAATGAAGTATTTTTCCTGATATAAGTAGTGCGGCAAGAAAATCCAAAATAATATGAAAACTGAATTTCGTTTTGTGGAATTTATGGATGCTTTAAAAAACATCTTTTACTATCGTTAAAATTTTGCGAACATTTTATTTCTATTCTTTATATTTGTTGTAAAATGATCAAATTTTTCCATATTTAGATTTTGCAAATTTTGGAAGACAGTTTTTATGCCTTACTTTTTAAAGCCTTGAAGAGTTTATTTTTATTTGACAGAGATGCCTTTCGGAATCGTTCCGGTTCTGGAGATCAATGGAAAACGTATCGACCAAAGCAATGCAATTGCTAGGTACTTGGCTCGACAATATGGCCTTACAGGAAAGGATGAATGGGAATCTATGCAATGTGATGCACTTGTTGACGCTCTAGGAGACTTGAAACAAGGTAATGAGGAGTATGTACTTTAATTAAATTCTTGGTTTTGATTATGTTATGAATTCTATAGAAAATTTCCTCCTTTAAATCCCTTGAACGTGTTAATTCAGCAAAAAAAATTACACTCTTCGAATTAAAATGAAATTATTTAAAAAACTGAGATTATTTAATAAAAAGAAATGTACCGATGTTGATATTTGAAAAATTCTATTAGTACAATTTTTGTTTTCAATGAAGATCTTAATTATCGGAGCTAAAATTTTATTGAAGAATTGTTTATTCCTAAACGGTCGCACTAGCAAAAAAATATAGTTTTGCATAAAACTACGACAGAAAAGCTGAACCTGAAAATATTTTCTCTCGTGCAAATAATTCGAAGTAGATTTGCCAATAAACGTCAGTGAACTGGTGTACGATATAAATTTTTATCGTACTTGTCAAATACTTTGTGAAGTATAAAATTTTGTATTGCAATTTTTTCCTATTACCTACTAACTTTGCGAACGGTAAAGTACATATTTAAAATTTAAATTGTATAAAATTATTTAAAAAATCTATAGTGTTTTATACTTTTTCATTTTTCTTTAATAATTTCCTAATTAAGTTTACAAAAGTTTAGTTAACTTGCAGTTAATCACCTTGGTTAAGTACTATAAAACTATAAAATCTATTATGTTTCTAATTGGTAATTGGACTTCTTCTTGGTAGTTAAGAAATTTAATAATGCAAGCTCAGAAATAAAAATAAAAGACCTATTTTTGCGTTATACACAAATAATTTATAGTCAGTTTTGTTACCTGGATGATATTTAATATTTATATCCCACAAAAAGAGGTTGTAATTTTTTTAGTTCTTAAGATAAATTGTTAACATGTTGCGTTAATCGAAAACCTACTATTTTTTCTTGCAAATAAAAACAATCAATCAACTACTATTTTTTTTCGAAAGTTGCTCTTGAGTGACAATCGATTCAACTTTCATTGTGATATAATATGTTTCACCCGTTTAGGGAATGGACTACGTTTGTTTAAAACTTAAAACATAAAAACATCAAAGTAAATTGGCTCAAACCAGTAGATTCAAAGATCCAATTACAATTGAAAGATAAGCTCCTGACTCCTGACAAAGGGACAAAAGCTGAAATGGGTTTTCTGAACTCCGTCTTTATTTTAAAGGAAATTCTCTGTATTCCAAAACTTTACAATCTTAACTTATGAAAACAGAAATTATTTAATATAAATATTTAAATGTAAGATTTTTCTTTTAGATGCAAATTAATCTTAATTAAATTTTAAATTAATAACTTTTATCTAAAGAAATTTAATGAAACATAAATCATTGTTAATTCATTATAGTTTAAATTAGATTAAAAGTAAACACGTACGAATTACTTGAAAACAAACTACTACAGTAATCTATTGATGCAATCACTTTCATTTCCAACCCCAAAGAGGCCCATAGTTTTCACTTTGAAACTTACCTTCATCTCATGTAAGTCCTGGAAAAGAATTTTCTTCATTAGCAGGTTTATAGTTTCCCCATGTTGATTACTTTGAAAAAGTTGTTTTCTTTCAACACTTTACCAATGTAAATTTGAAAAAATACTAAGTAGTTAAAAAACACAAGTATTATTTTAAATTATTATTATCGATACAAAAATTAATTATTTTACCGAAATAAATATTTTTTTTTGAAAAAATTTCATTATAAATTATAACCTTAGTTGACTGATCTTTTGGAATTATTTGGATTAACTAATAAAAACAAAAAGTAATTGACAGCTAGTAAACTTTTGGTGTATCACAATAATAAATCATAGAAAAGATCTGGGAAAACAATTTATGGCCGAATCTCGCACCCAATTTTGTCTGTTTTTTTAATAAAATATTTTGTTTTCTTAGTATTATGGCAGCTAAGAACTGAACAAGATCCCATTAAAAAGGAAGAAAAGAAAGCGAAACTTATGCGCGAAACAATACCATTCTATTTATCGAAGTTTGAGAAGATCGTTGCTGAAAATAATGGATTTTCAGTAGGTTCTGAGGTAAGTAACCATAATAGCTAATTATGCCATAAGGATCGTAATCATTATGATACATACCAGTCTTAAGTATTTACAGGCGAGGCGAAGGTAAAGTCTGCTAACACGATGTGTACCATAATGATTTTTTATGATTCGAATTAGATACAAAACTTTATCTATTTGCATAAATCTTGAAGAAGTTGAAATAAATTAAAGTTAATTATTTAATATTTATTTATTAAATAATTTGAGGACCATAATGAAATCATTATAGTAGCAAGCAGATACTTAAATGAATTTTATAGAAATCTGATTTTTTATACACAGTCTTAAAAACAGTCTTTATTTCAAGAACTCTAAATCTAAAATCTGTAATTTTGTATATAAAAAAAAATATGAAATTAACTATGAACATCTTGAACATAATATATACATAATATTGGGTGATTATTTGAAAACTATCCACCTTAAATATCTTCAGTTTGATGAGATGCATAAAAATTTGGTAAAACAGATTATTTTTCTTTAGTAGGGGGAAACTTAATGGCGTAAAAAAGTTTACCCCACATATTATTCCTTCAGCCACAGCCACCCTGACTATGAAATTTTAAATTGCATCCCCCACACTAGTGACATCTCATTCCAAACGATTTTAATAGCAGAGAATATAGTGGTATGTTTAATTTTAAAATCTGATCACCTGATGACAACTTATAACAAATAGTTTGTTATTAAAGGTTATTAATATCGATTTTAATGGGAAATTGACAACATTTTAGTTTATAATCTTTAAATAAATTTGGTATTGAAATTGTGAAAATGTTGATGTATTGCTATAGTAATTTCATTGAAAAATATTTGAACTGCCCTTTTTTTTAAATAAATAGAAACGTAGTCAAAATTACTGAACGAGGCGACGCAAATTGAAATTCTAGGGCATTTTGGAATCGGTGCTAATAACTTCGAAAAGTATCGAATACAGTAAATATTTCATGTGGTTAAGTTCAAAAAGTACTAAATATAAACTATATCATCCCTATAAGATGAATCAAGTTCATGAACTCAATGAAGATAATTTTGATAGAGGATTGAATTTTTTGAACGAATCATAGAAATATTTGCCCAAAATCCAATATTTGTTCGCAATATTTGCTGTAGTGATGAATGTTTTGTCATATGTAATATCAAAAGTGGTTAAAGTTTCTCGGTATAATTTATTGAATCGAGAGAGTAAATTGTCATAAAAATCACTTTTGAACAATTTACGAATTAAATTGTGCAACGAACTCGAGAAGATTCAATAAATTTTACCTAGAGAAAATTTAAATACGCGTGATATTCATCATGACTACATACCGAATGAAAAAATAGCTTTTAACATCAAATTAACAGTTTGTTATGAAATATCAAGCCTAAAGGTCCGTCCCTCCAGTGCAGATACACTCCCATACGTTTTATCAGTTGAAAACTTTGACGCGTATCAAAATGGAGCATTCTGATTGGCTTAGAATTCAATGAATTATATGGTCAACAGACATAACACTCGTTATTAGAATAATGAAAATTTTAGAAGATGCTATAATATAGAACCCATATTTATGGAAGAAAATTTTAATGGAGAACGACATTTAGAAATCCTTGAGAATATAATTGATCCATATTTTATAAACCGTTATATTTCTTCTATAAATGTTTTTACTAGCTCTTATCCAATTTGATACAACACTAGACTAATTAATTTGTTAAATGACAAAAATCAGGTTTCAGTCACTTAAGGGCTGAATGTAAAAGTCTTAGTACTTTCTTGCACAAACAGCATCTTAATAATGTACAATCAAATATACAGAGTGATGATAAAGTTTCATATTTAATTTTTTGGGAAAATCGCTCGGACAGGTCAATTTTAGTTTTTAAAATGCCATCTTTTGGTATAAAGAATATAATTACAGTTTGGAACGATATTCATAACTGCCGTATTTAATTTTTTTGAGAAAACCTCTCGGACAGGTCAATTTTAGTTTTTAAAATGCCATCTGTTGATATTAAAAAATATTAATGACGTCACTGGTGATTTAGCATTGACCTCATCATCGATTTTTCAAATGGAAACCCCCACTTTTATACTCGGTTTTGATAGACATTTATGTCACTTATACCCACATTCTGGTCAACTCATTTAAGTTTAAAGGCCTTTAAATTTAAATTTGTTATATGGGTTGTAATGGACAATTTCCATGGATACATTATTTGCTTCTAATTAAAGGCCTTTAATTTTGACCAGAATCTGCCTATTAGACGACGAGATAAAAAAATGATTGCATTTATAAACAAATTTTTGTGTAAAAATGTTTTAATCTAAACTTAAAATACATTTTTGTACTATTAAATTTGAAAGATTTGAATGTTGTATAAGATTTATTTTGGCTGATTTCAATAAATGGTACATTTAAAATTTTATTCTTTGTAAATTTCCTTACATTTAAATGGAATCAAAAAATTTGTTTTTCAAGTTTATTTATTATTTGTATGTATTTATTTAAAATTTAACATTAGCATTAGAATGCAAATTATTTAAACATTTACTTTGCTTATTAGTATTAGTAACTTCAAATTCATTTCAATTTATTTTTATAAAACCTATTTCATTAAAACAAAAATTAAAAAAGATTTTTTATTCAAAAATTTGTTTAAAAATTTAATTATGTTTTATATCATCGCTTAAGTGGCATGAATGTCTATCAAAAACGAGTAAAAAAAGTGGGGGCTTCCATTTAAAAAAATCGATGATGATGTCATTGCTAAATCAATCACCAGTGACGTCATTAATATTTTTTAATATCAACAGATGGCATTTTAAAAACTGAAATTGACCTGTCCGAGGGGTTTTCTCAAAAAAATTAAATACGGCAGTTATGAATATTGTTCCAAACTGTATCATCACCCTGTAGAATCTAATCCTCAAACGTTTTGGAAGCACATCAACTCTCTCAAAAAAAACTACTCCTTAGCAGTAAATATGTATCTTGGTGGTGTACCCAGCAATAATGGAAATGATCTACCCTTAATTTATTCGCAGATTTCTTTCATAGTGTTTATGAGTTTGAATATACTGGGTGTCTCATGTAAATTAATCTAAGCGATTTCCTTAAAAATGTTTCAGACAAAAATTTAATAGTACCATGGGTTTTTAATTTATCTGAGATTTTATGGGGCTATTATGGGGAAACGTTTTTCAGGATATTCAGCTGGATTTATTAGAATGGGACACCCTGTAGACTGTATTATTGTATGCAAAGAAATGGTGCACTTTTTAAACCTTAAGGGCCGGTCTATTCACCTTCCGATAAAGTGTTCAGTAGTGTTACTATACAGGGTGTTTCGTAAGTAGCGTATAAATTTGAAACCCCATGTAGGAAATGCTTTTTTAAGAAGAAAAGTTCACATGAACATGTCCAATATTCATTCATGAAAAAGTTATAAGCATTTGAAGAAAAATAAATTAAATCAATTTATTAGGTACTAAAAAAATATAATTTAGCATGCTTTGAAAATCGTCTTTTTCTAATTTTGGCATTTAAATAATAAAGATTTTTACCCAGATTATGGTCAAATCCTTTACTATAAACAGAAGAAATTCTTGCAGGGATTTGGATAGTAGTATACTGAATGAAACAACCTGGGTATTGTATGGGTTGTAATGAACAATTTCCATGGTAACATTATTTGTTTCTATTTAAAGGCCTTTAATTTTGACCAGAATCTGCCTATTAAACATTTATCGTATTTAAGTTTGAAACAAATAACAAAAACTACAAAATTTTATTTATGGATTTTGTAATGGTAATAGTTTGCAAGCAAGTAGAGAATATCAACGCAGGTTTCCCAATAGACGTCACCCTTCTTATCATGTTTTCTCCAGGACCTTTCAAAGATTAAGGGACACCGGAAACATACATTGTGCACCAAAAATTGGTGCCCCTGAAAAACATACATTTGAAGAAGAAGAAGAAGCAGTGATAGACGCCTTTATTGAAAATCCGCATACAAGTATACGCAGTGTTTCTTCAATGCAAGGTATTTCTCAATCATTTATTGGGAAGACGCTAAAGAGAGAAGTAATGCATCCATACCATTTGCAACAAGTACAAGCCCTTCAGCTAGGAGATGAGATCAGACGTTTAAACTTTTGTCAATGGTTGTTGGAAAAAATGGCAGCAGATCCAAACTTTTGCTCGAAAATTATTTGGACGGATGAAAGTCAATTTGGCAGAGGAACTATACCAAATTACCACAATGAACATGCGTGTTCATTGGAAAATCCCAAGTTAATAAAAAGAAGAGGATTTCAGCAAAGGTTCTCAATAAATGTCTGGGCAGGGATTTTTAATAATCAATTAATATCAATGCAAGTACTGCCTAATAGACTGACATCGAATGATTATTTGATTCTATTAAATACCAATGTACAAGATATTGTTGACAACGTAGCCTTAAATGTCTTAAATCAGGTTTGGTATCAATACGATGGAGCGCCACCTCATAGGGGAAGAAATGTGACTAATTGGTTGAATGATAATTTCAATAATAATTGGATAGATTTTGGAGGACCAATATCGTGGCCACCGCGATCTCCAGACTTAAATTCATTAGATTTTTATCTTTGGGGTACTCTCATAACAAATGTATACACGATTGAGATAAATACTCAAGCACAATTACTTGAGAGGGTAAACAATGCGGTTGCTGAAGTGTAAAATAATTTTAATTTCAATGTTAACGAAGAGATGTTACGTCGATGCCGTGCCTGCATAACAGCAAGAGAAGGTGTATTCGAACAAAATTTAAATAAATTATGTAATTTTCAAAGCATGCTAAATTATATTTTTTTAGTAATAAATTGATTTAATTTATTTTTTTTTCAAATTCTTATAACTTTTTTTTGAATGAATGTTCATATGAACTTTTCTTAAAAAAGTATTTTCTACATGGGGTTTCAAATTTATACGCTACTTACGAAACACCCTGTATAGGGAGCTATTTATTTGTAAAAGTGATCTTTTTACTTCTGGGTGGTGAATAAATAATTATTTTTAAATATAAATATATTATAAATTGGCCTCTCAGTAGCGATGAATTGAGATTATCGAATAGTTTAATTTACTGATCACTTTTACATGTTAATAACTCCCTAGTAACATCACTGAATACTTTACTGGAAGGTGAATAAAGTATAATTAATATTTAATTATTTTACTCAGTATCAAAAAAAGGTTTTTCTGAAGTATTATTTCTTAGAATTGTTGTACCTTTTATTTTTTTAATAATTTGTAATTTTTAATATTGTCTCTTTTGATTTTACTACGTTTAATAAAACTTAAAGAGTAAATTTATTTAAATTTTATTCTTTTAATTATGAAACTGCATTTTTATTAGAAAAAAATTTAGCTCAAACTTGAATAATTTCTAATTAGAATTAATATTCATAATTTGGACCTATAATAACTTTCTGTTATAAGTTGACATCGGGTGATCATATTTTAAAATTAAATATACTTACCACTATATTCTGCTATTAACAGCCTTTAGTCACATATGTGGAGGTGAAATTTAAAATTTTAAAGGTGGCTCGGGCAAAAGGGAACTTTTGTACGCCTTTAAGTTTCCCCCCTCTAAAGAAAATTAACCTGTTTTACCATATTTTTATACCTCATCAAACTGAAATTATTTAGGGTGGATTATATATGTATATAATTTGGAATCATATTGCTAATTTAGTTTTAGCAAGAAGGAAAAAATGTTTTTAATATTTATTATTTAAAATGCACCCTTTTCAGGCCAGTGTTTGAATTTTAGGGAAAAAAGAAAGTTGTAACTTTATTAAACCTTTTTTTTAACTTTTGAAATTACCATTATTTCGGTTAATCAATTCTTGATAACTGTATAATGAAGCACTCTCGACGTTTTGTTTATCTTTGGAAAAATCCACCCTTTTAAGTTTTTAGCTCTTTAATCATTTAAATATAAGTCAACATTCTTGAGAATTATTTTAGAAGTAGTGAATTCCATCTTTTATCTTGAAATACTAATAAAAAATACTCCTAAATCTTTTTAATGTAAATCATGAGAAGCATGCAGTTTGGTCCTCATTCATAATTATAAATATGTATTATAAACCAATCGTTATTTCATTTTTAGATAACATGGTGCGATTTTGTCTTCGCGGTTTCCTTGGAAAACTTTGAAGTGATCTTCGGAAAATCATCGCTGGATTATTACCCAGCACTCAAGGCCCTAAAGAATAAAATCTATGCCCTTCCCAGTATAACAGAATGGGTAGCACGGCGACCACATACAGAATCTTAATCACCAAAAATAAACATATCATTTGCTTGAGTAACAAGAACAAGACATATTTGTACAAAAAATATAGGTAATGTAAATTATGTATTAAAAAAGCGGGTGTTATATTAAAAATTTAGGTTAGAAAATGCCTCGCCTATGTATGTTATATAGAATTATAGAACGCGCTAAGTAATGACTTAAATTCGTTATTCTTTTAGGAAAAACCTTTCTATTTCAAATTTACTAATGGTACTTACTGGAAAATAATTTAATCTCATAATGTCATAATTTATTACTATACTTAAAATTTAGAGGGAATCAAGTACGAAAACTAAATTTTAATTTGAAATCGATTCTGCTCTAATCTTTATATCTTTTTAATGTAGCGCGTTCTATATTTGTATTAAATGTTCTAAGGTATGTACAAATTATTCACCAACAAGTTCATTACAATAGGTGATGTACAATATATAAGGTACATGTGTAGGTATTATTTTTTAGTGTCACTTTGATGAGGGTCTTCAAATATCGTGTGATTATATCACTTATTTTATTGAGTAATTTTATCCTAAGAGTTGTGTTAATAAGGAGACATAAAATAAATTATTGACATACATGATTTGAAAAATGCTAAAAAAGTGGGACTTTCTGTATATTAAAGTTAAATAATCAAGTGGGCCAATGAAAACATACATATTGTATGTATAATAGTATCAGGCGGGTCAACGAGAAAAGAACTTTAGATAAAATTTACTCTATAAAATGGTTTTATATTAATTTTTTCACTACCATTTTAATTTCTTCTACAGAAAAACTAATTTATTTTTATTGTAAGTTAATCTACTAGTGTAAAGGTTGTAGCAAAAGTATCAAATACTTGTTTTATTGGAAGATTCTTTTATAAAAGTTCTTTAGAAGTAATTTTTGGTTTGTTTAAATTTGCTGCAAAGATCAAGAGCGGGCATTTTGCTGCGAGTTTAAAAATAACATATTTTTGTACTACTATTTTATCATAATAAAGGAAATAGCATGTATGCATTAAAAATTTATTGCAAAACAAAAGATTGGCGCTAAAGAAAAAAATAAAAGAGACCAAAATAATCTAAAATATATACATTAAAGTGAATGATTCCTTTTGGATTTTAGCAATTATTGGTTACTTTAGTTACACCCTGTATATTATAAATATTTATTTTGATGAATTTAAATGAAAATGATATATTTTTTATAAAACAAAGTAAAAACTTTAAAATTTTATCCAAAATGCATTCCACAAATAAAAGAAAATATAATAGGTAAATATAATATTGACATAAAGAAAAATAAGAAGTAAACAAAATAATCGTGTTTTATAAAGAAATATATATGGACATGCGCTTTTGATAGAGAATCGAATATTTTTATAGACATTTTATTATATTTTTGAAATACTGAATCCTAAAAATATTTATTATTATTTTTAAAAAAATCTATTGATATTTTTTATGCAGAAGGTAAAAAAGATTGGAACTTTTAACCCTACATTTCGATAATTTCATTGGCGATTTAATTCCAAATGAACGAGTAACTCGTTCATTTCGAATTTCTCAGCAATTTTATAAGGAAATTCAATACGGTATATATTACGGGTAAAGTCAGTAATCTGGATCTACCCTGTACATACAGAGTGTTCCGTTTTTGATTCACCAAATGTAGGAGTTATAAACTAGAACAAATTTAATCGAGAAAAAACAAAACAGTGGGAGTCTGTCTTTTAGGTTTTTAGTTTTGAAACTACAGCATTTTGAATATTAATGAATGTGCGTAGGAATTAAATAAATATCATTATAAAGCTAAAAATATCATCTGTCAATTGATAATAACATTAATACAAAACAAGTTATTAAGAGCAATTTCCTAAACGGAAAATATAGTGGTTTAGTTCTGCAGTCATAAAAGCTTGTATTATACGAACAACATTTTTGTATAATTTTTTTTGTACATGATTTAGAAGTCATTTCTTTAATTTTTGCCAGAAGGAAAAAAAATTGGAGAATATACAAAGAAAAATATAATGATCTAAAAGTACCTTAAGTTTGGACGCCTCTAATTAATTTTGTGCTAGGTTGCAGAAGGTAACTCTGGCAGGATGTAGCCTAATCAATTTAGAATCTAAATTTTAGATTATAAATCTGAAAAAAAATTGAAAATCTAACGAGGGAAACTTGAGTTATGACTGCAGAACTAATGCTCGATTTCATGATTTTTCACAATTTTTCCTTCCAAACTCGCGCGTCCTCTAGGGATTCGCATTAATTATCAGTTATTTGGTCATAATTTGCAATGAAGCTCCAGAAAAGTGGGATGGATTTTCTATTCCTTGTTATTATCTCCAACGGAAAATTTATCGCGGGTGTTTAGGAAGATGCTCTTAAATTATTGAAAAAAAATATTTTTTGTAAATTTTCTCCAAGATAAGACCAATTTCGGTTGTGTTTTTTTTAATTTTCTGAAACTTGTTCATACTTTAAAGAAACCAGGAAAAAAATTGAAATTTTTTTTCTTCACTTACTAAAATCTATTTTATGATTATAGACAAAGATTGGTGACCCAAACTTCAAAATGGTGTATCTACAATACTAAAAAAGATAGACCTTGTTTTTATCGATAAAATTTGCTCTAATTTCTAACCCTGACGTTTGGTAAACCACTAACGGTACACTCCGTATACATAATACATACATATTAAAAATTCAAAAATTCTATATTTTTGCATATTTTATTAAAGAACGTGTTCCTACTTATAATACATGCCTAATTTAAATACCCATATTTATGGAAATTTCCGATTCTGTCCTTGTTTTATTAGAGTTTAATAAAGTAATTTTTCTTATCAGAATTTATCCCAAATTCCTGATAAATAATTTAAGTTAAAAATATGTTAATTTTAAGACAATTCTACTTTCAAATTTCTTTCAGATTTTTTTAAGAGAATCAATGGCAATCATAGCAGGGTCTGTATATTTGACAATAAAAGTTTTGAGGAGGGAGTTATAATATGTAATCGAAAATCTTAAACAGTTAATACGTATCTTTTTTATGAGATCATTAATTAAGTTTTCTAAATATTTTGCAAAATTTTATGAACAATCCTACAATTAATATTTTACGAAAATATACCTAAAATTTATTTTAATTATATGAATTTTATATTTCTTGACTTCTTAATTTACTTGCGTCTTAAGGGTAATATTTTAGATATCTTCTTTAAATTTATTTTTTAAGACATTTAAATGATAACTAATGAAATAGACACAAAAAATAACTTGGAGAAATAAACTCTAAAATGCAAAAAAATACCAAATAAGTTCCAAACTTTTTTACTTTTCGAATTTTCTATATTTACTGTTATCTATTTTTGTTTTCTAAGAACTAAGGGTACTTATCTATTAGCCATTAGGGATTAGGGAGCAGGAACAGATGTAGAAACATAATATAAATAATATTGTATGTAGTTAATCATTGTGAATTCTAAAAATCATTGTAAAATGCATATTTAAAGCAGTGTTGCTTAGTTAAATAGATTTTTATGTGTTAAAATAAAAATAGTAATTTAATTTTAATTGAATAACTGTAATAGCCTTGTTTTTATTTTTTTAACAAAAAACATACTGTATTAAATTTAAAAAATAATCAATCAATTAAAATATACTCTTGTTAAAAAACAAAAATCATTGTATGTGTTAAATGTAAGGCGTTGTTGAAAACTAATCGCTAAAAAAATAGTGGTTATTTATTCTAAACTATGTCTAAAATTTAAAATAAAAATAACATTCCATTACTTTTTTAATGACTAAAAAGGATAGGTTTGTTTATGGTTAAGTTTGTATTGAATCTATATGGAAGGAAATAAACCTTGTTGGTAAAAAATAAAACTGTTTTTTTTTATATTAGGAACAATACGTCGCTCTTTATTATAAATAAAAATACAAATAAATTATTTTCTACATATTATCAATAATTTATAAATTAAAATTAAGGGCGAGTTGCACCAATTCCTCTTAAATTTCTATTGAAATTTTTTGAATGATTTTTTAGTGATAGTGGTGCAATTGGCCCTTATTGAGTTAATAATTAAATTATACCACAGATAATAATGATATACTCTGCTTTTAAATGAAACAGAGTTTATCAAGCGTTTTTCGTTAAACAGACAAAAAGCCTGAGAATATACGTGGTTTAGTGAAAGTCTAAAGGTATAGAGCACATGCAAGTATATATGTAATTATAAAAGTATATCTAGATTGTTTACGGATTATTAAAGAAGTGTGCAACTGCAGGAATATATATTAAAATTGATTTACATAGTAATAAAATAGGTTGTTTGATTAGAGCATCAATGTTTTACTTAATGTTGTCAAATAATATTTATTAGAAATATTCCTCCAGCATTTTAAAAGTCCTCATTAAATACTGATTAAAATATTTTCCAGAAACACGAAAATTATAGAGCCATGTTCAAGAAAAAAAAAAGAGAATAATACATACTGTACTCATCTAAATAAAATTTAAACCAGGATTAGAAGAAGTATTTGTTTGCAGCTTGCATCAAGTTTTTGAATATTTGAAAAGCGACATGGTACAGTATATTGAGAATCAATTTCTTCTAACCTCAAATATTTACGACATCATGGAAATTTTCTAGAAAGATATTTGCAAAAATTATTTTTTAAATAAAAAAAACATTAATTTAATTTAGCTATCAGAGGCACTTTTACATCCATTCTATCTACTTACACCTATTTACTTTAAATAAAATATCAACATTTTACGGTTTATATCACCTTCATCGACAATCCTAGGAAATAAATTAATAGTCTCATATTCTGTAGCCACTCTAATTTACTTAAAATTTAAGCACAGCCTTTTTTGGAGCGTGGTCTATGGTTTCCCCGCCCATTTTGGATTTTTAGTCGCTCAGGCGCTTCTTCTACTTCACGCGGCTTGATTTTCAGGTATACTCTTGGCACCATTGGCTCGGTGTATCATTGAGGAACGTATTGCTCCTCTAAACGATGCCCTCGTAGATCCCCTTATGGATGGTATCCTCCTGAAGGATTCCACGCATTCAGTTTTTGGTTTTCTAAAAGAAAGAAAATAAAACAATAAAAAAGGGATTTTAAACAAAGTTTTTGTGAGACTTTGCTGGAATATTTTTCTAAGTTACGTTGCAGTTCAATGTCATTGATTCTTTAGTTCCTCAAGTGGTATGTCTTACTTAACAGTCATTATAAAAAGCAAACATGAAGGGACCTTATCGGTCCTGATACTGGTGCAAAGGGGAAGAATTAAACGTTCACCCAAGCAAGATCATCATCATTCCATTTACGAGGCGGAGGAAACTAAACCTACAAACGCCTCACCTAAAAGGACAAACAATCGACTTTTCCAATGAGACAAAACATCTCGGAGTTCTCTTAGGTAGCAAGTTGACTTGGAATCCACATGTCAACAAAACCATTTCCAAAGCTACGGCTGCCATATAGACATTCCGCAAACTCTTCGGACAAACATGGGGACTCCAACCAAAGATGACCTACTGGTTATACACCATGATGGTGAGACCCATCATCACATATGCCTAATTGGTGTGGTGGACGAAAACGAAAGAAACTACCACGCAAAACAAGCTGCAGAAACTGCAGCGGTTAACGTGCTTGGGAATCACAGGGGCTATGGGTACCACCCCCTCGGCTGCCTTAAGAATTTCCCAAAACAAAAACCTTAAAAGTGGAAACCTGCAATCTTTGTATCCAGACTTCACAACTAAACCATCGCATCGGATATATTGCCGAGTAGTTTTGACTTGATACTCCGTTTGAAGTGGTTGTCCAAGACCGCCAAGTGGTAAAAGACACGTTAAATCACTTGGATCCAAGACATCCTTGTGGTTCACGGACAGATCCAAATCCAGTAGAGGAACAGGTAAAGGCATATATGGACCCAGCTATAGGGTTTCCATGGCCTTTGGAACTTCCCCAACCATTACGCAGGTAGAAACTCTGGCTGTGGAATTATGTGCCCAGGAGTGCTTACGAAGGATAGTCAAAGGAGCACAAATATACATTTTGACCGACAGCCAGGCAACAATTCGGACTTTAAAAAGGCACACACACTTGAGTCCAAATTGGCCTAGGAATGTCGACAATCCTTGAAGAAACTAGCAAAAGGAAACTAGTATGTCCTAATGTGGGTGCCTGGGTACCAAGGAATATAAGGCAACGAAATTGCTGATGAGTTGGCAAGATCGGCCTCAAATCTTACACCGAGTGGTTCAGAATCGTTCTGTGGGCTGAACAAGAAACATCTACGGGAGGAGATCATACGGTGGGAAAGGGATAGTATAATGTCCCACTGGAGTCATACGCCGGGTTCAAGACAGGCGAAGAAATTCATTGAGTACTCGTCCAAGAAAGCCACAAAGCTTCTCGACGTAAGTAGGAACGAACTGACACTCATCACAGGCCTTTTAACTGGAGACTGCTCATTAGGGTATCATCTCAACAAACTAGGCAAGTCAGAAATTAAAACTTGCTGATTCAGTGGGCTTCGGAGCACATCATTTGCGAATGCGGCGCATTAGATTTGATCACTTTGGCTGGACAACTCTAATTTCAGACGAAGTCAAGGCTACCTTGGAATCCACATGTCAACAAAACCATTTCCAAAGCTACGGCTGCCGTATAGACATTCCGCAAACTCTTCGGACAAACATGGGGACTCCAACCAAAGATGACCTACTGGTTATACACCATGATGGTGAGACCCATTTATTAAGCATTTAGATATCCCAGGATTTCACTAGAGTAAGAGTTGAACAAAATATCAAAATGGTCGCAGTTCGATAAGGTTCAATTGCAGCCAATCTCCCTCCTATCTAATCTAATGTGTGAGATCATCTACTTTGTTAGATAAAGGACATAGGACACAGCATGTGTTATGTGTCCAATCTGCTAGGTGTCAATCATTCAAAAATTAATAGAATCATTAGAAGACATAGGGACACTGGGTCACACTCTGGAAAACGAGGCCAGGGTAGAAAAAGAGTCACAAGTCTATAAGGCGTTATCTTAGACAATAAGTTTTAAGAAATAGAAAATTCACAAGTAGGGCGTCAGAAATGTTATGATTTTCGCTCTAACTGCCAGAAGAAGAATATCCACAATTGTAAGATTCGATAGAAATCATGAGAATTGGACTATCGACTGATGAAACAAAGGTAAACTTAAAATCTCTAGACGGTCGTGATATAGTATATCGAATCCATGGGAACCGTTTGGGGGATGGTCTGGTAGGTACTGGGAAGGAATTTTCATTTCACTTTATTGCAAGATAATCCCAGACCACATATCGAAAGACCGATCATGAATTACTGGCTACCATGAAGTTCAGGCATAATCCGAAATAAACATAACATGTATGATTTCGCTTCCTAATGCGTACAACCCTTTAAAGGTGTTGATAAAAAAGTTGTTTTTGGTAATATCTTTTTCGGCCGATATTATCAAAAATTTTAACGGTCATTTAATTGTAAATGAGGTTTAATTTAAAGTATATAGTATTTTCATTTAGCTGATAAATAGGCTATCAATTTGTTTGATAGGGAGTTGGAATAGTTTCTGATTACGCTTTTAAATTTATTATGTACACTAGACTCATTTTTATGATTTATGTTGAGATGTTTTGCTTCCTTGTAAACAGTATTTTAGGACATCTTTGATATTAAATTCTGGCTACGCCACTGTTTTAAGTATTACGAAGTATGAAATGGAAATTAATGATGTAATTCTGTGCAAATATCTTTACAGGAAAAATCTGTAAGGTTTGTTGTATGGGTTGTAATGGTTAGGGTACAGATATTTCCTGTAGGAGCTTACAGTTTGGCACATATTCCACCTATAACTCATAAAAGGTTAAAGTTAACTATCAGTCAAACGTCAAACATTTGGGATATAAAAAAAATGTTGAGTTCTACTAATACCAATCTTTAAAAACTAAGTAGAAATATTTTACCAACGTTTAAGAAATTAAATTAAAATTTTAATATAAAGACTAATAGCTTTCGGAAAATGATTAATTGAAAAATGTCCTTGGCCAGGATTCGAACCTGGGACCTCAAAATCTCATGTTTGGTGTGATAACCACTACACTACCTAGGACCCAATTTCGAATATGTTCAGTTCTGTCTTAAATTGGGAGAATCGATATAGTATATTAAGCAACGAGTTTCATAAGTCAAGTATTATTGCACGCGTCCAAGTTTAAAAAACGAGCAGCGTAGCGGCGAGTTTTTTAATAGACGAGTGCAATAATTGACTTATGAACGAGTTGCTTATACTATTTTTTATAATTTGCGCAAAAATTAAATAAATTTGGAAATTATTCGACGTACAAATATTTCTTTATTTTTTTAGCAGTTGGTGACAATGATTTCTTATTGAATCGTTGTTATAACAACAGAAAACATAGAAGTCTTGACAGTGACAGTTTAATTTAAGGTTTCAATTTTTAGATTTTAAGTTGCAGATTTTTAGTGTAAAACTAGTGATAAGTTATCGTGTATCCTACCAGATATTCCGAAAATAGCAAAAAATAGTAAGCCCTTAATTTTTGATAAATCTTTTCATATCTTCACAAAAATTAATACCACATATTTGAGTTTCCTTAAGTACTTTAAATCTTGAAATTTATTTACGATAATCAATACCACAAATTTAACAGTTCAATGCTACCAACTTCGTAAGCGGGTGCTATAATGAGCGCGCTATGGCCCATTATGAAACCGCTAGCGGTGTTTTAAAAGCAATATTATAGACGCAAATTATAAAAATGGTTATTATCATCATCAACCAGTTAGACACAATGGAACATGACCAAGGACCTTTCGTGTCTTTCGGACAAAGGAATGTTAATATAAAGACTAATAGCTTTCGGAAAATTTCGAATACTGGCCAAGGACATTTTTCAATTAATCATTTTCCGAAAGCTATTAGTCTTTATATTAACATTCCTTTGTCCGAAAGACACGAAAGGTCCTTGGTCATGTTCCATTGTGTCTAACTGGTTGATGATGATAATAACCATTATCGATTCTCCCAATTTAAGACAGAACTGAACATATTCGAAATTGGGTCCTAGGTAGTGTAGTGGTTATCACACCAAACATGAGATTTTGAGGTCCCAGGTTCGAATCCTGGCCAAGGACATTTTTCAATTAAAATTTTACTACAAAAACTTTTCTTTTTGAAAAAAAAATTTTTTTAGACTTTTTATAATCATGAATTTGTGTATGAATAAGAAAGAGGTAAATATAAGTAAAATTTAAAAATGTTATCTTTTATAATAACTTTCATAAGATGCATTTTTCAAACCACTCAAAATGTTGCAACACAAAATACAAATAATAACCATCCTCTATTATACATTTTTATGATGATTTAAAATTATGTACATTTTCCAGTTACTTATTGAATTGAGTAAGAAAATTGAAAACTGTATTAGTTTTAATGTCGCATCTAATAAAATACTATCAGAATGCCTTCAAAGGGTTAAAAATGTACTTACTTCTTAAGACAGGGAAATTCGAAGAATTTTTGTCCTTCTCCAAACTTCTCTCCATCCTGAAGAGTCTGTGGAAGTTCTTGATCTAAAGTTTCAGGAAGGAAAAGTGATAATAAACCTCCGATTATTCCTAATATTCCTAAGATTAAAAGTGGAAGCGACGTTGAAACATTTGACTGCAAATAAAAAACACGTTTATAAAATTAAGAAAAAAATGGTTGGTAATAAAAGTTTTGAAAAAAAAACTAAGACTAATGCAAAAAATTTAAACGACACCAAATTGGTAATTATCTTCATTTTTCATTTACATTGAAAAAATTAAATTTCTCAGTACGTTTTGGGACACTCTGATCTCTGATTTGTACATTTTAGTTTAAGATTTTAACTACAAGCTTTAAGATACTTAAGTATGATCAAATTGAAGTTAGAATTAAGAAATAGCCAATTTAAAACAATACTTACTAAATAAACTATAAAAGGAGCAACGATGCTGGCTACATAACCCATGATGTGAATAAGTGCAACACCTTGTGCTCTGACTACAGTTGGTAACAATTCAGCTGCATATTGTAGACCAATATTATAGGAAATGTTGACAGCGAATCTACCTACTATTGCAAAACTAGCTGATGCTATGCCTGGAACATAAACAATAACACTTTTAGAACAAAAACGTAAAAAATATATAACAAAGTAATCCTATTTGGAGATTACTTGAATGTTCTCATTCAAATGTATTAACTAAAGATTTGTAAATAACATTTTCCAGTGCAGATGGAAAATCCTAATAATAAAGCCTTATGAAAATTTCGACTAGTTTTCTATTTGAAGTTATCGTTTTACTATAAATAACTTTACAGTAATTTTATAATAAATTTTTTAAAACTATTATAGTTTATATTTAAATAATGTTGGTAGAAGAAGATATCCACATTAAAACGAATAGATGTATACTTTAAGTTAAAGCGTTGTATACTAATTATTAAACCCTTTTTAAGTATACCATAAAAACTAAATATGTTGTCAAATTTTAGAGAGGTTGGAGTTAAAATTTCAAAAATTGACATGTGTCAACGGCATATTTTTAGTTAAGATATCTTTGGCCTAAAAATCTTGTTTCAAAATTTTAATAATGAATTTTTTTAGGAAAAAGAAAGCAGTTAAAAAAGATCCCCGCGAAAGCAAACATCACATTCACTTCCGAAATCATTTCCCACGTTATTCTGAGGTAAACATTGTTTTAAATTAAAAATATTTTAATAGACCGTAAAAGTAAAAACAGAACTTTAATTTTTAGATTTTAGCTTATTTAAATTTACTACATGTTATTTATGGTGATCGGGTACGTTTAGAGACTATTGGAAAAAGTTATGAAGGACGAAAAATTCAAATGATAGTCATTTCAAAATCCGCAGGAAAACATAAATATGCCGCTTTTCTTGATGCAAATATTCATGCAAGAGAATGGCTATCCAATTCCACAATTTTATACTTCATTGATCATATTCTGCGCTTTAAAGGTATATTAAATTATATGGATTTCTACATTGTTCCCTGCGTTAATCCTGATGGATATGAATACACACATGAAAAGGTACTAGAAACATTTGACATTTTATCCAGAAAAATAATACATACTTATTAAAAATACATTTATAAATGAAATGTCTTTTTAAGAACCGCCTGTGGAGAAAAAATAGGAATCCTAACAATAATTGTAGTCTAGACAAACAAGGTGTGGATTTAAATCGAAATTTTCCTTTTGGATATGGATGTGAGTAACAAAAATCTGTTTTTGTATTTCTACCCCACTATAAAGTACAAATAATATTATTACAAAAATATTCTTAGTAGAAGGGAGCAGTGATGATCCTTCAAGTTTTATGTATCGTGGTAAACATCCTTTGAGTGAACCTGAAGCAAAAGCTATTGCAAATGCTCTTACTAAGTATAGAAACAAAATTAAACTCTATATTTCGTTACACTCATATGGAAATGTTATTATGTTTCCATATGGTTACACGAAATGTGATGTTAAGGATAGGTCGTTATTGGTATTGATCTAAGTAAATGTGTTGCCATTAGGTTTTAGTTTTATTTTTTTAGGAACAGTGTGGGTATGCAGCAAAGTATGCAATGATAAAAGCTGGCAAGTGTCGAAATTGGAAAGTTGGCAGTAATGCTACTGAGATGTGTAGGTATTTTTGGTTTAAAAAAACCTCTTGAAGATCGAAATTATAAATTCATGATCTTGTATCCAGTATTTTTTACTTGCGAGGAGTTCTTTTGTTTAAGAACTTAATTATACAATTCGGAATGATTCAAAAGTTACTTGTTCATTTGGCAAACAATTAACTAATCATTCCCAATTGTGTTAGGCCAATTCTGTTCAAAACTAGTCTACGAAAAACACCTACAAAAGCTAATCATAGAAATTGTATATTAATCAACACCATCAACAGATTAGCTTAGTATAAGGGAAATATTCCACTATTTAAATATTTTGTAGATCTCTCATCTGGGACATCAGCTGATTATGCCTACGGAAGCGTGAATATCAAGTTTTCTTATACAATAGAACTACAGCATTATGGAAAATCTGGATTTGAACCAAAGCCCAATAAAATATTGAAAATTGGAGAAGAAACGACAGCTGGAATTCTCGCAATGGTTAAATTTGTTCATAAGTATTATCAATCATATGCTAAACCAAAATGCCAAAAATAATAATAAAATCCAAACTGCATATTTTATTAATTCTAAAGCCAATTTTTATTTTATACACTACACCTTTTCCAATTATATTTCAGAAATCATCAATTGTATTTCAGAATAATAAATTTAATTTCAGAAAGTATCAATTGTGTTTCATAATACTTAATTGAATTTCAGAAAAGATTAATTGTATTTCAGAAAGCATCAATTGTATTTCAGAAAAATTAATTTAATTTCAGAAAGGACCAATTGTAAAAAATAGGAAACCAAGAGTTTTTGGCACGTGAATTACAACATTATATACAATTCATCAAAAATGTGCTTTGGGAATTTAACAATAATAACAATTAATATTGTTACTGGTGTAATGTCCTTATTCACCAAAATGTTAAACCCAAATGAAATAATGTGTTCTAAGGTTGAATTCTCCTGAATTGTTACCTGTGTAATGTTAAATTACCAAAGCACATTTAGAATGAATTGTATATACTGTTGTAATTTACGTGCCAAAAACTTCACGTGTACATCAATCACCGCCAAAATTGGTCCTTTGTAAAATTAAATTGATTTTTCTGAAATGCAATTGATGCTTTCTGAAATATAATTCATCCTTTCTGAAATACTATTGACTATTCTAAAATACAAATGATACTTTTTCTGTAATTAAATTGATTATTTTGAAATGAATTTGATGCTTTCTGAAATACTATTGACTATTTTTAATTACAATTGATGATTTCTGAAATTGAATTGATTTTGTCTGAAATACATTTGGAAAAGTCATAGTGTTATATTATGTACATACCCAATGGTACTGATATTGCTAACAAACTGAAGATTCCGCTGACTACCATTGTTCCGCATGCCAACCACCTTCTTCCCCATCTGTCTAATGTTAAAGTCAAAAAAGTGTCAGCAGGAAATTCAGTGAATGAAGCTACTGAGAAAGTAAGGAAAACATCCAAACCAAGTGAGCCTACATTTCGTACATGCCCATCAAAAACCAGAGAAATCGCCATCCAAATTAATATCAGCAGGATGGTTATTCTTCTTAATCTTGGAGTTTTAAAAAGATCTAGTACGGAATAGGATTTCATCTCGTCTTCTTCTTTCTTCGCTCTATTACAACTATCCTAAAATAGAATTTAAAATAAGAAAACTGCAAATACCAATTATTATTCAATACTTACTGTGAATTGAGCGTATAATTTTGGATCTACATTAGTTCTATTAATTCTTTCAAATTTCTTTAAAATATTGACAGCCTCTTCAACTCTATTTTGCGAGGCAAGCCATCTAGCCGACTCTGGTACTATAAATGGTGTGAATATGGCGATGAATAGAGGCGCTGAAGTAACGATACTAAGAATTCGCCAGTCAGCAATGTATAAGGCCATCCATGGTAGCACGGTTGAAGCAATGGTGAAGAAAATGGCTATTGACATATTCGCCACAAATGTTCTCCATTTAGGTCCTACGTATTCCAAAACTACAAGAATAAAAATAGTATCAAAATATAAAACGACTTGGAATCTGATTTTTACTCTTTAAAAAGGTTGTTATTTGGTACGAGGCGGCCGCACTACAAATTAATTTTAGGAGAATAGTTCATTTTTTAGAAATGGACATTTTTTATACTTTATTATTTTTGTTTTTTACAATTCTTATGTATCTCGTTTACATATGCAGGTTCGTGGTTTATTAAAATAAATTTTTTGTTTTTGAACTAATAACCCTTGGAAATGTTCTTGAACAATACAGGGTGTTCCGTTCATGGTTCAACAAACATCGGGGTTAGAAACTGGACCAAATTTAATTGACAAAAAACCAAAAAAGTAGGAATGTGTGTCGGGATCAAAAAAATTATCAATAAAAAGCTAAAATCATCTTCTTTCAATAGATAATAACAGTAATAAAAAAATTGTTAAAATGTTCAAAAAAAATCTAATTCTTTTTCAGCTTTTTAAATTTTATCCAAGATATGACCCATTACGGTTGTGTCTTTTTTAATTTTCTGAAATTTGTTCATATTCTCAAATTCAAAATTGAAAACCGTTTCCTTCATTTATAGTAAAGCCTTCTGAAGTTACTTCATCAGAAGTAGTCCTGAGAATATTTTGTCAAATAGCCTGTATAGCGTATATCATGAGGGGTGCATAGTTTGTCAATTAGACTCTAAGGGATGCCTGATGAAATTCGAAATATTTTATAACAGTTTCATGTTAGCCCATCTACCGATGGTAAGATATACTGTCCTCAAAATACTTCTTCTAGGAGTAACATCAGATGGCTAAAGTAAGAGAAGGAAAAATTTCCTCAATTTCTTGTAAATATGAAGAACTTCCAGAAAATTAAAAAAATACAACCTTAATGAGTCTTATCTTGGAAAAAATTTCAAAAACTGAAAAAAAAATATTTTACCTACTTTTTTCTTTGCAATTTTTTATTCAACATTATTTTAACTATTTTCGCATTACTGTTATTACCAATTGAAAGAGGATGATTTCAGCTTTATAGTTATATTTTTTTTTAATTCTACGTATATTGGTTAAAAGAAATTAGCGATTTTGTGATTTTTGGTAAAAATTGGTGACCTAAAGTTCAAAATGCTGTAGCTCCATAACTAAAAATTTATTTCGTGCTAGTATGTACATTACATTTACACATGTCAAAAAGAAGGAAACATATAAAATTCTAGCTTAAATTAAAGTTACTTGACAGTATCTCTTCTACTGAGAAAGGACACATTTCGACAAGAAGCTCCTTAACCTTAGTCTTAAAAGCTTGATCCGTCAAAGTTTTTAAGCTGGGCGGAAGTTTATTAAATAGTTTGACTCCGTAGTAGTTTTTACCGGTAAATGTTTTATTTAGGCGTAAATATGGTATTCTTAAATGATCATTTTGTCTAGTATTATGACTGTGAACGTCTTTATTTGAGGGATACTCATTCACGTGGCATTTGGTGTAGGGTGTAGAGAATACATTCCAAGGCAAAACAAGCAGAAAGAGTTAATATTTTTAAATTTTTAAACAGAGGGACAGTATCATCTTGATAACCAGCCCCAGAAATGACTCTAATTGCGGCTCGTTGTAATCCAAAGATTCTTTTAGAAGCGGCGCTATGGCCCCAGATTATTAAACCATATCTTACAATGGAATTAAAAAGTCCACTGTATACTGTAAGAAGTACTTCGCGTGGCACAATTTTTTGTAACGATCTAAGTAAAAATATCACCGAGGTTAATTTTTTAGCAAGATAGTCAGTATGATTTGACCAAGTTAGAGTAGAGTCAAGATAAATACCTAATAACTTGACGGCATCGTTTGAAATAGATGATGGGATGTGTCTTGTTGACATAATTAGAGTTTGTGTCTTAGCGTCATTTAGACAGAGTTTGTTTGCGTCAAACCAAGCTTGTAGTTGAGTTTTTGTGGAGTCAATATTTTCAAGAAGTTTATTTAAATCTTTGTGGCAGTTTAGAGCAGTCGTGTCGTCTGCATAAAGAACCAATTTTGTTTCTGGAAACGTGGTACCGAGGTCGTTTATGTAGATAAGGAAAAATAACGGCCCGAGAACTGAGCCTTGTAAAACTCCTAAATCTACATTAGTGATGTTGGAAATGTCTCCAGAAATGTCAACGTATTGCTTGCGATTGCAGAGGTATGAATCAAAAAATGGTAATGATTTTGAATCGACACCGTAATACTTTAATTTCCTTAACAAAATTTCATGCGGTACCGTGTCGAAGGCTTTAGACAAATCGCACATAAGTGCACTTGCATATTGACCGTGATTTAAACAATCATGAACATATGATATAAGATCTATTAAAGCGCTGGTAGTCGATAAGCCTTCGCGAAATCCAAACTGAGAATTCGATAATAAGTTGTACTTAGTCAAATACTCGCAGAGTCTACTTTTTATCCCCATTTCAATAGAAATAGGTCTATAATTATTAACATCATTAAAGTTACCCTTCTTGAAAATTGGAATGACTCGAGAGGTCTTCAGACAGTTAGGAAATACATTTTTATTTATTGACCGATTTATAAGTTTAGTTAAAGGGTATATAATAGCCTCTGATATTCCTTTAAGGATATTATTTGAAAGTCCAAAAATATCTGTACTATTGCTGTTTTTAAGATTTTTTATTAAGTCACGAACTTCAATAAAGGTAAATTCTTTGATGATAAAAGTCTCAGTAATTTGCAGAGTGTGAAGCATATCGATGGGATTCACTTGTGTAGTAGGTATTTGATTTATACAGTTTTGCGCGATGTTACTGAAGTATTGATTAAATACTTCCGAATTAATGTTGCACTTATTTTGCCCGATTTCTGTCTTTTTGAATTAGCCAAATGCCACATTGATTTGACTTTATTTGAGCTTGAAAGAATAAAATGACCATTTGCATTTAACTTTGCAGAATTTATTGTATTATTATATCGTTTTTTTAGATTATTGATAGTGCATTTTAGATAAGGCGTAGGAGTCTTCTTGTAAAAATCATTTAACATACGCAGTTCATCACGCATAAGTTTAATATCGTTGTTAAACCACCTGACACACGGTTTGCTATTTGCCTTCACACTTTTAGAAGGCAAGAATGTATTGAGGAAGTATACAATATGTTCGATAAATATTTGAAAACATAATTGAATATTTAGATTAACATTATCAAGAAAATTCCAGTTTATATTACAAAGCGCTTCATAGAAATTATGCAAAGAGACATCATTTAGGGGGCGAATTACAATGTAAGTAGCTGGGAGGATTGTTTGTGGGAATTGTAGCGTTATTTTCTGCGCAAAATGATCAGACAACAAGGTATCAACCACGTTTGTAGAAAAAGGAATATTATTTAGGATGTTATAGTTAACGAAAATGTTATCCAAGCAATTATCTGCCCTAGTATTCATAAAAATAGTTTCTTGGAAACCGTATGAGCTACATAAATCTTTAAGTTTAAGAAAATCAGGACTTTCAGTACTAAATTTAACATTGAAATCACCGACTATGATAATTTCTTCGTACTTACTAGCAGAATTTAACACTGCAGACATAATAGTTAAAAATGAACTAATTTCACCTAAGGGAGGTCTATAGATACAAACTACTATAAGGTTTCTAGACAAGTGTTTGCATGCAGAGATCTCACATATGTTTTCCACTGACATTTTGCACATACATTCTAGATTTTGAAATATGGATAAGTTCTTAACGAGAATTAAACTACCGCCGTAGGATTTGCTTCTACAAAATTGAGAGCAAAGATTATAGTTTTCAATTGCAAAAGAAGAAATTTCATTTTCACCTAACCAATGTTCAGTTAGGCATATAATGTCATAATTATTATTACTACTGTACAGAAACGCTTCGAAAGCCGCACACTTATTTCTAATTGATCGAATATTAAGATGGAGGATAGACATATTATATGAGTCTTTTAGGTTTGGTTGTTTTTTGCACCAAGATGGCGTAAAAAATGGTTGATGCAAGTTTATTTTGGCCATAGATTGGGGTTAATTAAATCATCCTTTCTGTCTATTGGAACCTCAACTTTAAAAGACGAATACTGCTCGGGATATTTAGAATTAAGTTTTTCACAATCCACTGAATCAAAACCATTTTCTGATAAAAATTTTTGTATGTCTTTTACTTCTAGGGCTGGATCCAGGCGATAAACATGGAAAGCTGAGTATTTAATAGCTGCCTTAATTTTAGCATCCGAAGAGGTACCATGGATAATCGGGGATCGTTTGTTGCGACGACGTAATTTATTTTGAGTTTGCCATTCATTGTTGGATTCGCTTTCAGTGTTATTGTTGATATTATTTGTTAAGGTCTGTGACCTCGAGTCAGCTGGCACGTTTAACAAATTTCGTTTTGGGTTTGGATCCACGTTTTTGGAAGTGGTCGGTTGCAGAGAACTGCACATTTTAACAATTTTCGCATAATTTGGATCTTTAGGAGAATCGACGGATGGCGCCAAAGTTTGAGCCGCATAGTTGGTTACAGGTTCCGCAGGTTCCGCAACTTTTTTCGTTTTTTGTCAATTAAATTTGTTCTAGTTTTTAACCCTGACGTATGGTGAACGAAGAACGGAACACCCTGTATAAATTAAAGCTTTGACATGTCCTCTAAAATTTTAAATTTGTACTTATTAATTTTTACCAAATTATAAAATACTTGGCTACGATATAAAAAAGTGTTAATTTGTCTTCGAGATTCAAATATTTAACAGCTATTATATTTTTGGGTATTTAATAAACCAAAAAACTCTTCCTCATTCTTCCTATTCGTTAATTAAGGTGGAAGACATTGGATTTCATGCGCAACATATGAAAACGCCTTTTTTAATACCTAATTAAACTAATTGCTCACGCGATGTTAACGCATGTTCTTTTGTTTGAGAGCTCTTTTGTTTTTTGCTCATGTCAGAACCACATTTATCATAACGATTATTATAATTAAAATAAAATATAATCGAAAGTAACAACATTGAATTTACAATAAATATAATTATTGACAGTTGTAAACAATTATAAACAATTATGAAATCTGTGGACTGTGAAATAAAAAATTCCATAGAATTCTCGAGGATTAAATTGATTTTGTACACCATAAAAAATCATTAATTATTGCTTTTAAACGGAGTTTGTATCAAATGAAATAAGCATTATGATTTTTAATCATTATAATTTTTTGGAATGAAAAATACTGTGGTTGTTGCTTTATTTAAAGAATCCCAATAACTATTTTGAACAAAAAAGTTGATATCATCAAATTTTTTTAAGTACTTTTGTGTTTTGCAGACTTTTAGTGGTGAGTGGGTTAAACGATTTGAAATTCAGTACACGTTCTAGAATGAGTACATTTAAAGTTCAGTAATATTCGCTTTTCGCTTTGTTGTACTGATTATGCAAATATGCATTTTTGTATGTATTTGAATTAATAAGATTTAAATTTTAAATGATTTTACACCGTTATAAATTTACAATGAACTTGATTGCTATACATGGTACTTAACGCTTTTTAACATTTATAATTTCTCATATGTCTCATTACGTGTGCCAATCCTTGGAGTCGTTATGGATAAAGCGTGTCATTATTTCACGCATAAGCGTTAAATACATACGATTAGATACTTGTTTTTGCACCGTATTAAATGTGTCTGGTAAGTTTAAATAAAGAAATTATTAATATTGTTGTTAAATTTGCTGATTTCAGAAAAATTAACTCAAGCAGATTACATTTTTTAATCATTTTCGAAAATTAATAATTTTATTAATTATGTTTCTATGCCATACATGGGAGGTATTTTTTTCAACCTTCATTATCTTTGACAGTTCACTTTGTCAACAACAACATTTATATTAATAAGATTGATTTGTTAGCACCGTTTTGAGGCTACGTTAAAAAATTACTTTAGACGATAATTAGATTAATGAGGTGATTCTGAACAAAAATGTTAGACGTAACAGCGATGTTAAATTTGACAGTCACCCTGATGTCAAATAAAAACGCAATTTTGTAAACTTTACTGCAACTTAACGGTTATTTAAAATAAAATTTTCGGTGTTAAAATAACATACAGCAAGGTAATAATAATACATTAATGTATAATTGATCAAAATAATACATTCTATAAATGTACAATGCATTTTAACACCGAAAATGTTATTTTATATTGTCGTTAAGTTACACTAAAGTTTACAGAATAGTGTTTTTTGACATCGGGGTGACTGTCAAATTTAACATCGCTGTTACGGTTAACATTTTTTGTTCAGAATTACCCCATTTATCTAAAGGCAGGCAGGTTCAAAATTTAAAGTGGTTCTTAAGACCAATCTTTTCAGTTGCGTCGTATTCATACAAATAATTGCAAAATATGGTTTCGGTTTCCTAGAATCCAGGTAGCACATTAATCAGCTGACTAATCGTAGTGAAAATTCACACGTCTTTGGACATTGAATAATTTTTTTAATTTTTATATTTTACTATTATAAGTTGCCTTTCTAAGACCTAGGTCTTTGAAAAGGCCGAAAAATATAGGTCAAAAATGACCAAAATAAAAAAAAGCCAAACAGTAAAAGGACGATGTGGGAAAATAGTCGAAAGAAAAAGCCGAACTGCACAATTGACCGACACGGTCAATAGGCTGAATGTTAAATAACCGAATAAAAGAAAAGGCCAACTGAAAAATGGCCGTATTCGAGACAAGACACTATGATAAAATCCCGAAAATTACAAAAATTACAAAATGTCGATATAAAAAAAAACCGAAAATTTATTTTATAAAAAAATTAAATTAAATAACTATGTCCATTATTTGCTCTTTAAAACCAAACACTCTTTAATAATTGAGATTGGGTTTGTGTAAATTTTTTTAGAAAAATAAAAAAGTTTTTAAGTTATTTGTGGGTGAAAGTCTCAAAAATCATAAAATACTTCAAGAAATCAACGATTTTTTAAGGTTTACCTTGGAATTTTCCAGCAAAAAATGTACGACTGATAAATGATAGTACCGTACACGATTGTACAAAAATTTGTAAAATTTGTTATATAAATAAGAAAATTATTAAGTTTTTTCAACTAAAATTCCAAAAAGGTGAATAAAATACAAAATAATTAATTAAATCGATGATTTTCTGATGGTTTCCTTGGAATTTACCGGCGAATTGTAACACTGATAAGTGATAGTACCATATACGATTGTACAAAACTTTAGCAAAATATGTAATTAAGCTTTTTTCAACTAAAGCCCCCAAAAAACGTGATTAAAATACAAAATAATTTAAGATATCTACGATTTTCTGATGTTTTCCTTGGAATTTTCCAGCGAAAATTGTAATACTGATATGTGATAGTACCATATACCTACGATTGTACAAAACTTTAGCAAAATATTTAAAAATAAAAAAGTAATTAAGGTTTTTTTCAACTAAAGCCCCAAAAAAGGTGACTAAAATACAAAATTGAGTTTTGTGAATCGTTTTTATTTTCTTTCGGCCTTTTGAATGCGTCGGGTTTTCGTTCAATTTGCTCTCATGTCTTTCCTCTCTTTCTCCAATTCGTCCATTTATCGCTTGCCCACGTTTCTTTGGTTCTTTTGTCAATGTCGGTCTATTGGTTTTGGGGTAGTCCTTTGCATTGTTATTTTAGTTTCCGTTTTTGTCCCCAAAATCATAGTTTATTATTAAGGAATTTTCTCCTATCGACTATTGACTCGAAATAATTTTTAAAGTTACAATCGGATCATTATAGATTTCCAGATTTTTTAAGAATTTTTATAGATCTCACCGGCTTCATTATACCAATAATGTTCGTTCATATTTTATTTTGAATCGTATATTGAAATGATAGATTTTTAGAACAGATTCTAAATTCCAAAGCCAAGTTGAAGGATTTATTACACAAGGTGTCCCGTATCGATATGAACAAATTTTGCGAGCATAAACTAGTTTTAATACTGATACTAAAAATGCAAAATCTGTAGGTCTATTTTTTATTATTCTGAAGTTACAGCACAAGCTTGTGTAGTACACAATGTGAAACAACTGAATATACACAAAGAATGTATTCAATATTACAATACCGAAATTTTAATATAACATTAGTAAATTAAATTCACGTTGCAATAAAGAACCAAATATTTTTTTAAATCAGTCTTAAATCATATCGAGGGTTTCATGGAAAAGGGGTTTATGAGCAAATTTCAAAATTTTATTGGAACATCAAAAAATGTCTGAAAATTTATAATTTGTATATATTAAAAGATTTTCGCACATTGATATCAAATTTAACTTTAGTTTTGGAGTTTAAAAATTTCAAAGTCCAATTGGGAATTTTGACTACCTGTCTCAGCGCGAGGATCTAATTTAAATGTAATTTTTTCTTTGACTTTTATTCCTTTCGAGTAGTTCACAAAATTTTACCAGACGGCGTCTAGAATTGAGATAACATTTGAATAAAAAAATAAACAATAACATTTGAATAAAAAAATAGACCTACAACATTTGTGTTTTTTAGTCTTAGAATTGAACCTAGTTTACGATTCCTAAATTCGGGACAACTTGTACATATTTGCCTATATGACGTCGAGTTGACTACGTTTTAATTTTCTGGGGAATTACTCTCCACTGATTTTTAAGTCGACTTAGGACCTTTAAGTTAATTATAAAATAGAAGAAAGACATTTGAGGAGCATACTAAACGCATTAATTCAATTTCAATTTTTTTAGTGATTCGTGCCTTAGTGTGTAATGGACGTATCCATGCCCGGACATCCTTAGAAGCATCATAACATAACATATTTAGTTTTTGAAAATTTTTAATGTTTTGTTTATTTACTTTTACTTTATAGGTTAATAAGCAAATATGTATTTGTTTTTCTAATTTCCTGAACAGGCTTCTAAATGGTCATAAAGCGTCCGCTCCTCATTTATTTTAGAAAATTCTTTGGAATAAAAGGGCTCTGTTAATTAGAAAATAGAAGCAATAGGTACACTTTTCCCAGAAATTTTATATTCCAAATGTGGCGCCCCTTCTTTTTTTCCGTAGGAATCGAAAAAGTACGATCATATTTTGATTCTCTTTATAACCAAGAATTCTTTGACTCGGAACAATAGAAATCAATGAAGTCAATGTTGTAGCTTACAAATGTTGTAAGTACACCTTTGTAAGAAATTGACTTAAGTGTATAAAAAGTTACATTTTTAGATAACTGAAATATTTTGAATCAAGTATCGTCTGATGTTATTGGAAGTTCATATAATTCATAGTATTTAATAATTTTTAAACCATGTTTACTTGAAAGTTAAATTATTTTAATTACCTATTTCGTCGATTAGAAAAAGGTTTTGTTTGAAAAAGATATATTTCTAAATATCTTCTCGTTTTGTTTCGGGAAAAATATATTTTTTCCAAATAATTAACCAAACGCTATTCATTATAAAAAAAATCAAATTAAATACATCTTTAAGAACTTTATATACAATATCAACTTATATCGTGTGATTTGTTCTTTTTTCGGTTCGAAGTCCTGGGATAAGTTTTAGTAGGTCAAAAGCCCTGCAAAACTTTACTTTTTATAAATGCAGGTTTGCCTCTTAGTTTTTCTTCTAAATCAAATTATTGTTTTACTTTATCAAATTTCCCAGGCCTATGTTGAAATTACTTTAACTAATTACTCTATGCAACAGTAGTTTTGTATCCTTTATAAAATCACCTAATTTTAATTAATTTCGTGTTGCTGATTATGAATTTAGCAATTAAAATTTAATTCTGTGATACACTACTTAATAGTAAACAATGAAAGTTTACTGGATATTAGGGAATTTATTAAATTTTAGCTTCTTAAAGAGGTAGCACTGTTTAAACTCAGCTCCTCGGCTGCTTTTATGGTAATTCCCAACCTCATTTTTGTTTTTTAAGGATTTCAGTATTCGTCTTCTTAGCATTTCGTAAACTAGAGCAAAGTAATTTTTTTGGTCATATTTTGTCTTCCTAGGTGTAAATAAATAAAAAAAAATGTTGCTCAGTGTTGTTCTAGGTTGTAGGTATTTTAAAATTAATGCAGTCTAAAGGATTGTTTTCTTCTTAAATTATCTCAATTAGAAATTACAATAGCTTTTGTTTCTTATATAATTGAACTTCTTTTAGTTTTTTCTTGAAATTGACGTAGATTTATCCTTGACTGGCATTAATTTACATAAGAAATTGATTTACACTACGCGAATTAGCGTCCGCCATTGCGCAAAGACGACCTTATGGATCGGATCCAACCGTCTTTTGTTGATACCATTTACCATTGTAACATACTGTGCTCGTATATTTTATTGTAATATCCACCTTCTAATTTATCAATAGTAATAACCTTACCAACACGGATTTGCTTCTAGCTTCCATTATACATACTCACAAACATAACCCAGATTTATTTTTTACATTAAACGAAACAAGGCATACTATTATCATGATAATTATTGATTTTGGTCACAAATTATATGAAAGTTAGTTTTTTAAGCTTGAGGTTTTAATTTTGAAAATATTTCAAAAAAATAGTCTTTATACAAAAACACATCGAAACATTATTTTTGAATGATCACATATGTTTAAGAAGTTATGTTATACAATGGTTATACAAGGTTTTATTACATTTTTATCAAATTTAAGATCTTCTTATAATTATGACTCTTTAAGAAAAACTGAATCATCACAAAAATATTTATTATAATACTTAATTGATAAAAAAGTGTTGTACTTTATTTTAAACCTTTTTCAATCTTTAATCTCCAGCTAAATTATGATTTTATTTGTTTATTTTATTAGTTACTTACCTAAAATATACATCATAGTAAAACAGTTATCAAAAGCCATGCCAACGAAAAAGCGGCAGACGCAGAAAGCCCAGAAAGAGTTGCAGTAGGCGGTGCATATTCCAGCAATAGCACCCACTATATTAGTGCCCATCAAAGCTGGAATTCTTCCTTGTCTGTCAGCTATCCATCCAAATATCAAACCACCCAAAATGGCACCACAGAAAAAAATGGCTTGAGCCATGGTAGGTAGAGAATCGTGTTCGCACACCCAATCAAGCTGAAACAAAGAAAAAATTTAAACCAAGTTTCTTAGAACAAATTTTAATTTGGAATGATATGAATATATTTTATACAATCATGCTTTTTGATTTTCTTGATAATATTTTGTCATCCAAAGTACACTAATGCATTTTGATATTCATTACTTATATTTCGTCGGCGACACAAGGAAATCTCTTAACTCTTTTAAAAATAAAAAAACAGTTCCAAATATGATGAGGTTTCCACAATACGCTCTTGCCAAAAGATTGGAAAAAATATCGCTTTTCTAATTTGTAATTATTTGTTTTTCAAGAAGTTGATAATAGTGTTAATTGGACCATGCTTATCAAAAAGGGACCAAGCGACATTTTTAGAAAAATGGAATTATGGCACCAAACGATATAGTTGAACTCCAGAATTATTCTGAAGCCATAATCCCATTTTTCTAAAAATGTTACTTGGTGCATTTTTTATAAGCATTATCCAATTAGTAGTAGATAATTTTCATGATGTCAAAACCTAATTATTAAATTTGAAGTTTCCCTCAACAATTCAGATGAGTTTCAAGCACTAACTTGCAGTTATTTTTTAGTGTTCTCACACATTCCATAGATTAATTTTGGCTAAGAAATAGATAATGTTATTGAAGCTCGATATTCTTTTAAGTTTTAAAAATTTTTAAATAAATAGCTAAGGCTATACAAATTTCTTAAATAAACTGTTTGTATGAAATTGTAAAACCACGATACCTAGCAAAATTCTCCGAATTTAAATAGCAGTACAGATAATTTAACAATTTAGTGGATTTCGTATAAATAATTCGTTTGGCTCTCATCCACTATCAATTTTGGATCTTTTTTAAAATCTTTCAAAATTTCAATAATCCAAGTTCATACAGAAAATATAAATTTGTAACCATTCATTTCATGTCAAATGTGACAGTAAAAAAACTTTATTATTTTTTGGGTCTATCCCAAAAGGCAGAAACCCTTTAGGCCGACATGGATAAAGGGCCGAATAGGACAAAAGGCAGACTGAGAAAAGGCCGAACGATAAAAGGCCGACTTGGACAAAAGACCGAAGGAGAAAAGGCCTAAGGCAAAAGGCCGACGCGGACAAAAGCCCAAAGGAGAAATAGCAGAGAAAAAATTGACACTTTATTGATTTTTTTGCATCATAATCATATGTTTGGATGAAGAAAGTATTTTAGGTAAACTAATTTATGAGATTCATTCGGCCGATTTTGAGATATTAATTTTTATAATTTTCAAAATGCGTTTTTCGCTAATATCTTCATTTTTTAAATGACATGATAGTTGGGCCATCCTCCTATTTAAATACAGGAAGTTTTTCCGATTATAGTGATATCCAACATAAAATTACCTAAAATTTACTAAAAAAATTAACAAAAAAATTTTGTTTTCAAGTTTTAAATTTGTTTTGTCATAAATATACTTTAGGATTTAGATTTAAAATAAGAAAGTTGATATCATTTCCGGTGAAACCGGAAGTAAAAAAGAAAATATTTTTCATAGCGAAAACTCCTAAACGTTTGGGAATCCATAATCCTATAGAATGGGGTAGTTACGTATTATAAAACCAAACCAAATAATAATAATAATATTTGGTTTGGTTTAAAATATTTTTGTTTAAAAAAATGTACTTTACAAGCCCATATAAAATATACTTAAATTTTAATTGATTATTTTCATAAATAAAGAATTGACATGGTTATTCCTAGTTTCGTATACACCCAGTAAATAGTACAATTTTACGGCGTGTTTCTTAGAGAGAGGTATTCTTATAAAATTTCAAAAAGAATCTGTTACTATTATTAATTATATCGAACAAAATTTAAGAACTAAAAAAAATGTTGGAGAGGAAACAAAATCCTCAAAAAAATAAAAAAATCAGAGCCCAAACTTCTTCAAATCAGTTTTGAAAAAAAGATTTAGACTTATAACTTTTAAAAGCATTTGGAATTTATGACTTTGCAAAAAAACTTTTCGAACTCAGAATGAAAATAAAAAAGAACAGTCTTCAAATACCAAAATTTGTAAATTTATTTTCAAAAATACTTTGTTTTTTGATAAATATCACATTTGTATTATCGTCTGCACGTAGATAACAAACTGAAATCAAAAAGTATATCTTACATACTTAGAAACATGATACAAAAGCAAAATTAGAGTATTTTAGCAAAAAATGCAAAATATTTCAAAAATAATAGTTATTTCCAGTGGAATCACATAAACTTTAATTCTAATTTCCAATGAACTAATAATTTTGCACTTCTATCATTTCCATCCTTCGAAATGCCTTTTCAATTTATCTTCATACATTTTCTTTTCCGTAAATAAATCATTTGGGCTTTGTCGAAATTTACAATTTTACGATTTACACCATAAGCAAAATAACCAATTCTGGTAAGAAATAGTTAAAAACATATTCAGATAAGAGTCGTTGGTTGCTACAGTGGAGGAATATCAAACTGATTTCCCAACATTTCACCAAAATCGGGTTGTCGGGTTTTAAAACTAGGAGATTCAAATATTAAATCTTCTAGGAACTTCAAAAAATGTTTCCGAAAGAAATTTTACTTTCTAAAAATTAAATTTCTACATGCTAAAGGAATGAATCATTCCATGTAACCTACACATCAAGCTCAAGAACAAAAGTACCTCTTTGGATGTAAATATTACAATTATTTTAAGAAAACCTATTTCCAAAATTGTTTTTTCTAAAATCGTATATTCGCTATATTTTATTTATTTATGTATTTATTTACTATAATAGTACGGGCAAGCCCAATTTACAATATAAATACAAAAAAGAATGATGAGAAAACATGTAAACATAAAAAATGTAAGAAGATTACAATTGCAATATGATAGTACCATACATTTAAAAATAAATTAATAACATTACAGAATTTTAAAGAATAACAAGTATGCTAAAATCCATATTAAAGAACAAAATGCAAAGTGTATTAAAACTGCAAAGCAAATCAACAACACAACAGAATCAAAGGAATTAAAATCATCCCGTTGACAGGAATGGCATATAATAAACAATATTATATCATATACATTTCAGGATACTAAATATAACAAATATAAATCAAGTAGGTAAGCTATAGTCACTTAGATAGCGTTTGAGTGATACAACACCTATATTAAAAAGGTCACAATCATATTTATTACTATTTGATGTAATCCTAGCAAGAGGGGAGTTAGCACCATAATTTGTCCTATGAGTACCGTAAACATGAGTAAAGAATGAAAGCTGTCTAGTCTTCCGAGGCGGCATGTGCAAGCCAATCTGAGACAAAAGATCAGAACAGTCTATTGTATTGTTAATCAACTTATGCAGGACAATTACATCTGCTTTAACTCTTCTCTCATGTAACGTCTCTAAACCAAGGAAGACTCTACAATCATTAATAGAGTGATGAGATAGTGAAAAATGAGATTTATAAGCAGCATACTTCAAGAATTTGTTTTGAACATTTTCGAGCGCTTGGATGTGAACGTTATAATTGGGAGACCATACTGGTGACGCGTATTCCATTAGACTACGACACAGTGCAAAGTACAAGATTTTTATGGAATAAACATTTGAAAAGTCAGCTGTAGTTCTTTTAACAAATCCCAGCATTTTAAGGGCTTTATTCTTAATTAAATTAATATGTTGAACAAAGCTTAATTTGTAATCTAACAACACCCCCAGATCATTAATAAACTCAACACTAAGAAGAGGTGTTTGATCCAATGTATATAGGAAAGCGATAGGACAAAGGTTTTTTGTAAATTGAATCAATTTACATTTTGAAATATTAAGTTCCATTTCATTAGTAAGACACCATTTACAGAGCTCATCAAGTTCATGCTGAAGCAGATAGCAATCCATCAAGTTAGTTACTTTGATGAAGATCTTTAAATCGTCCGCAAAAAGTAAGCAGTTACAGTGGACAAAACAAGAAGCAATGTCGTTGATAAAGATGTTAAACAATAAGGGGCCTAGGTGACTCCCTTGGGGAACACCTGAAGTAGCACTTATTACATCAGAGTGGTAACCCTTCATACGAACAATTTGTTTTCTATTAAAAAGGTAACTAGTTAGAAGAGATAATAAATTCCCGTGAATGCCAATGGCAAGTTATTTAGAAATCAAAATAGAGTGGTTGACTTTATCGAATGCCTTGGAGAAGTCGGTGTAGATAGTATCTACCTGACACCTATTCTCCAAGGCATCTGAAACAAACTGAGTCATACATGCAAGATTAGTGGTCGTAGACCTGCCCCTTGAGAAACCATTAAGTAAAGATGATATATTTTTACAAAAAAATATTGACAGTCATGAGTAAAATTTTAAAAATATAGTTTTACCTCTGAAGCTATGCTAAGATATGGCACATCTGTGAATTTATATTCCCAACCATTTAAGCAGGCCACTGTAGGCCATGATGGGTCAGGTTCTGTAACACCCTGTTGAATCATTTCAGTGAAGTTCACCGCATACATCCTACATTTTTCTCCTTTAGGTATTGCCAAATTATATCTAAAATAAAAAAAATCAATGTTAACTTAATTTCATTATACTACTAGTATTTTATCATAAAGTGATTTTATTAGAATATTTTCCAAATAATCAATGGTGATGATTTTATTAATCAATCTTTGATAATCGATGCAAATTAAAAGGCTGATTTTTTAGGGACTTACTGTTCTAGCAATCCTTTTTAAGTTACTAGTTTTTTATTATTGTCCATCGACTACAAATATTTAATAAATCTAATAACATTTATTCATGCACAGATTTACACTTGCCTCTCAATGGGGCAAGTATACATCCATGCTTTTAATTTAATTTTCTATGAAAGGTTTAGAAAACAATCGGAACATGTGAAAATTCGCTTTTAATTCATTATCAATATGCTCTTCTTCGTCTATTTCTCAATCATCTCCTGAAGAGTCTGTCGAAGATATTTCAACTTCTGTTTTATCAATTCAGCTATAGTCTCAATGTTTCTATAAGTAAATATTCTTTAGGGTTTGGAGAAGAGCTAACTATTTTTTGGCATTTTTAGAGTAGGAACTTTCTTTTTATTTCTGTAATTGTTCTTGTCCCTTCATTTTCAATAGTTATTTTTTCTAATAGGGGGCAAGTGTAAATATAATTATAAAGTTAGTTTATTTTCTTTGTGAGATCTAGCTACATCAAATATTGAAAATTTGGACTTCCGTTTAGTTAATCATAGGAAGACTTGTGTGCGGCAGTTTTTTAATATATTATATCCAAAATGGCCAAAAAAATCATTAAAAATACGTAAAATTTGGCCTACTTTAAATTTATTTTTTGGACTTAATAATTCAATTTTTCAAAAAGTCGTCGTATAGAAGTCTAGCCATGAATGTTATTTAAACTATGCATTTATAAAATTTAATGTTATTTACAAAATATGGTTGTAGTTTGAAATAATTGCAAGACATATTTTGTAAATTTTGAACGCGCATTTTAACTGTAAAAGCAGCAAATACCTTCGTAGTCTAGGTGATACAAATTTTAAAATATAACAGGAATGAAGATTTTTATTGGTACTTTCAGCCTAATTATGTGGGATGTACTTTGGGTCAAAATTTCTTCCCCAAATTCAAGAAGAAGCTCAAAATATACGTTTACTATCGGAGCGCGGTTCTACTTAGACTCCCAATCCTCTTAAAATTAATGTCATTTATCTCATAGTACATGGTTTTATCGCCAATGATCTTCAACTGACCATAATGTTTCCATCATATGTTTCCAACATAATTTGGAACTTTAGTAGGTAGCTGCAAGATTCTAAGGTTTTCTTCTTTTACCAGTCGATATTAACTCAAATAATTAGAGACATACCCTTAAGCCTCAGGGTATTTCAAGAAAGGATAAAATTAAAATAATTGTAGAAGGTGTTTAAAGTATAAGATTATTTATGATATTTAATCAATATCTATTAAATTTAAAAAAACGCGTTTTAACATTACAAGTTAGCAATTTAACACGTTTTATTAAACTAACTGAAATAATCGAAGCATGTAGACTGGAATAATTATGATTATTATTATTGACGACTTTGACATTTTATCCTCAATAAAATTATTATAATAATCCTCCGGCTACTCTTAGGCAAATTAAAATTTAATCACTTGTAACGTAAGCTTAATAATAGAATAACCGCACTCGATCATTACTTAATTAATTGTGTGCAACAATTAATTAAACATTTTTAAATTAAAACCGCAAAACATTTATAAATTAATAATTTTCCACTGAAACCGCCAAATCGCATACTATTATTTTCAAATCATGCCTTTTTATCCAAATAAAAACTGTATTGAAATAAAATACAGAACGGTCATTATAAATAATTTAATTTCGTAATATAGTGTATCGATAATCTCATTTTAGCACGTTATTTTTTGTTTAATCACACGTCAAAGTGGGCCAAGATTGGAGTGCGATTCTTTTCTGTTTTGCGCACATCTTGCGAAACACTCGGTCAAAAATTGCACAATTATAGCAATGGAAAATAAAGAAGAAATGCTTGGTACGTGTGGTTACGTGTAAACTGTGAAAAGGACAAATCTTGACATTAAAAAATATTAAAAAAATTAATTAGAGCGCGTTTTTATTAACATTTAATATTAAAAAATAATGCAGGAAGAAAAGAGTTTACGGTTTTCTATTATTATTTACAATTTATAAAAATAATTAGTAAGTTAATTAAAACGAAATAAATAATTCACAGGGGGATTTAATTAAACGGGATTTATTATATATTTATGTATTAATCATCATTAAACTTGACCTGTCGCAAAATAGCCAGAAGCGAAAACGGTGGGGAAGGACCAAATACCACTACATTATCTGGTTTTTGATGATGATATGACGCATGGTTCGCGAAATTCCACTTGACCACTGGTCTAAAGTGTTTGCTAAGAAACAGGGATTAACCACACCGGTTTTTCCCGTAGCCGCTTTTTATTTGTAAGTAGTAAGTAATCAGGTGAACAAGAATAACTTAATTGATTTTATTATTAAGACCTACATTCAAAAACCTACTCTTCATAGAGACCTAATTTTATGCAATATTGATAATTGAAATACGCCCAAAAATTAATCAAGTTACATTTCAAAAAAATTTTGTAAATTTTGTGACTTTAGAAACCTTGATAAGAGTTAAATATTTCAATGTTAAGATTCCAAGGAAAATCTTAATGTACGAGATGTTTTTAACATTTTTTCTGGTATATTATTAAATCAACAGTTAGGTAATAGGCGTATAATCTGTAATTATTACTAAATATTTTTTATTCATTGATTAATTACTAATCGAAAACACCAAAATGTTTTCTTCGTTTTTAATTTATTTCAGTATCTGTGGTAATATTTTTTATCACACAGTTAATTTACACTAATTATAATTCGTGCTGTTTTACTACGAGGAAATTGTTTATTGTGTACAGTGTTTAGCAATAATTATCTATATCATACGTTTTACCTATGGTACTTACATTTAATTTTCTTAATGATAAAATTGGAGCATCTTTATTATAAACATTATAATCATTTCATTCATGGTAAGAGACTTTGACCAAAAACGCAATAAACTTAATTAATAGTAAATTATTTTTAATAAATAGAGCTTTTTTTATAATTCAAAATTAAATAGTAAAAAAATATATTAAACAAAATATTGTGAACCACTTGTAAATCTTATTTCAATTTTTATTTTCGTTTTTATTATTATTATTATTATTATTAAATTAGTTATAATATCAAAAAAGGAGTATGTCCGTTCGAAGGAGCATATATTCAGCTTTGTATGTGCAAAATTTCAATTTTTTTTGTTTATTATTAACAAAGTTACAGGGGACTTAAGGTAAATTTTGCATAGGCCTGGAAGCTGTAAGCGCTCCTGCACATAGAGTGGGGGTGTGCCTTAGTGGATTAGTGCCCAATACAGGCCCAAACTCATACGAATGGTTTTTACTATAAAAATATTGAAATTTGAGTGAAAATAATCAGTTTTCGCTATTTGCGTTTCCTATGACGTCACGAAAGGAGGATTGGTCTTAAAGTTAAATTCTGAATCTGGATTGTTTTTATACCAGAATAACAATGCCAAAGTTTTAGGACACTAGAAAAAGTGAAAGTTCTAAAAAAATTGGTAAAATAATATGATTACAAAAGGAGAAAATTTATAAATTTTGGTTATGGTTTAAAATTTATACATTTCAGAAGATTCAATTCAATCAAACCTTTGAAAAATTCGGTGGTCGAATATTAAAGAGGACTGAATAAACTTTTAGTTTATCTAAAAAAAATGGGCAATCCAAAAATGCAGTATAACTAATTAACTGATGCTTTTAGTATTTATTGTTAAGCGGCCTCCAGACGATACGGCAAACGTCCACGAATGTTGTCGAGTTTGCCGAAGGTAACATTTGCCTTGGTAGTTTAAGCGAACTTTGCACCAACGTAAACACGTCTAATCCTTTAATGTGTGGTAGATTCACCCGCACCGAAACGAACCTCCACAAACGCCAACACGAGTCTCAACATTCGTGCATTCATGATGCGTCGAACTTCCATACGAGGGGGAAAAGTACATTCAGCAAACGTTGGCTTACGTTCGACGCATCGTCTGGAGCCCGCTTTAGACGAAGACGCAATCGAAAGAACTGTCTATATTTGGGTCGAAATTCTTGATGAAAAGTTGATCTATTAATGAAATGGACTATACAGGGTGGCCCAGATTTTACTTCCCAGGAAATATCTCAGTTATTTGAAGAGATAAAAATATAAATCAAAAAGTGCTTTGAATGGCAGCACTCATACTTCATAATTTCAATCTAAAAAAAAGATTGGTATTTACCACTCTTAAGATGCCATCATCATTTTTTTTTCTTTAATGGGACACCCTATTTTTTATAATTGATATTGCATCTACAATTTATTCTAGCATCAGTGATATGCTACACTTAGTATTGTATGTACATTTTGTGAATAAAAAATTAAAATATTGATCGAAATATGTATTATGGAAAATTATTTATTTAGTTTTTTTTAACAAAATTTGTAATTTACAGTTAGGTTCAGTTAAATTAGGTTAAGTTAAGTTAGTTTAGATTTAAAAATTTTTCCTAAAAAAACTAAAGAAATAATTTTGTATACTACTTCGATCAATATTTTAATTTTTTTTATTGACAAAATGTACTTAAAATACTAAGTGTAGCATATCACTATTTGTAGAATAAATTGTAGATGCAATATCAATTATAAAAAATAGGATGTCCCATTAAAGAAAAAAAAAGAAATTATGAAATATAAGTGCTGCCATTCAAAGCACTTTTTGATTTATATTTTTATTAGATGTATGTGAACTTGCTTGATTGCTTGCTTGCTTGATTTTTATCTCTTCAAATAACCGAGATATTTTCTGGGAAGTAAAATCTGGGCCACCCAGTATAGTCGTTTGTAATTTTTTTTTAATAAAAGTAAAGGTGCATGATTCAAATCCCAACTGTATCAACGACAACAATTTTTAATTTGCAGTGCGACTAGTTTCGACTTTATAAAGGCATCCTCAGGTACTAAAATGTTATTACAGGTATAAAACTTAATTCTCGCCCTTCACAACTTAATTCCACAAAAATTTTGCTCGATTTAGAACAAGTAAAATAAAAATTTATTAATTTGCTGACGTTTCGTCTAATCTACTTAGACTTCCTCAGAGCTCATCTAGGCTTATAATTATAACACACTACGACATGGAATCCATCACAGGTAGAATGTCCGCACATATCAATTCAAATTAGAAACATAAATCCTTTAATTTCATCAGTTTAAAAAAATATATTATCTTTATTTCAAGACGAAGTGTTTTGTAATTAATGAGGACTTTTGAACTCTACCACTTATCATCCAATATTATCGTCATTTCTTTTTTCATAATGTTAATCCTTTAATCCAACAAATTTACTTTACTTATTGTCACCATCTTTACTATACAAATATTTAATATCACATGTCCTAAATCAAGAAAATTTTTTTTTGAAGTTATTGACACAAGTGGATAAAAGTGTCATGTCACAAAATAATTATTGAAGAAAAATGTCTCTAAAATTTTTTTGCTGAAACTTTGTTTTTTCAATTAAATTTATAATTTTTGTTTTATTATTCTGTCAGCCTGGTTACTTGCGCGTGCCTAAATACAGCCCTAGTTAGTACAAAAGTGTTTGTACATATTTCGATCTGAAGTTTGTCACAGAATGAGGAGTACGCCAAAATAATTTAGAAATTCCAAAAAAATGTGTTTTTTAAAGGAAAATTATACAGGGTGATTTTTTAGCTCTATGACAAACTTTCCCATAAGAAACCTGATGCTATTTTGAGTAATAATTTCGTTTGAACATACCGCCGATTCATATTAGTTTTAGAGTTGAGTGTGTAAACAAAATTAAAAAAAGAACTATATTTGAGACCGAAAAAAATTCAAAAATTATCATAAGACAAGGGAAGGTATACAGGGTGAGACGAAATCAAGCAGCAAAACTTTAGAAGGTGATTCTACAAAAAAAATTAAGAAAAAAGTTCCCATTAACAGATGTCCGACCTCATTTCAGGGTTACTCGCCTTTATAATTAGTTGTAATTATTATTAAACTAAATAAACATATTTTTTAAGAAAATAAAAGTTGAATAGATGATTTAAAGCTATTAAAAATAATAAACTAACGAAATTCAATAATTAATAATAAATGTCGACTAGAGCAGAAAGAAAGTAGCTACATTATTGTTTTGTAAAATACCATTTTTATCCGCATGTGCATAGTTAAGCAATTTTCTTAAGAAGGGTACATTCTACCGAATTTTTATAAAAGTAGCTCTTTTATCCGAAATGAAATAAACAATAGGTACAATGAACAAAAATATTATATTTGAACCATAAAAAAGTTTTAACCCCTTCCATCCCTAAAACTACTCTTTTGAAGCTTGCTATAAACTTAAAAACATCATAATTTCATGATTTATGTACATATACGAATTGTATGAAGCGCACAACTTTCAAATCTCTACAACATTATGTTTCAAATATACATATGACGAAAAACCTACTTTTTGTCGCTACCTTACAATTGTTTCGTATAACCGATAAAGACAAACTTTACAACAAATGATAGCTGTAAGACTTATGAATACACCAAAAAAGGAATATTAAAGAACTTTGGAGGAATATTTATTATGACCAAAAGAGGAAGTATCCTCAGAATTTCAATATTAACTTACTTGATTTGCTGACTATCCACTTAATTAGATTTCTTTACTTAATTAATGTGTTTTTTTCGTGAAATGTACACTAATTCGAAAACGTACAGTATTGGATAAAAGTAGAGAAACATTTACATTTTCTTCATATACAGGGTATCCCATTTGACGTTGGACTGTATGGGTATCTTTGTTATTATTGGAGATAGAAAGTCGGTTAAATGGACAAAGTAGTAGAGATTTTTTCGAATATTAATAATTCATTTACAAAAAAAATGAGTATCGCATCATTCCAACCCTATCTTGAAAAAACAAGAAAATGCGAATTTCAAAATATAGCTATAACTTCCTTATTTTCGGTGGTACCAAAAAATTTTTTTGACTTAATATAGAAAATTTTTTGTGTACAATGCAGTAAAACAAATGAATATTGACCGGAAATGAACCAAATTTATTTTTTTCTTATGGCAGCCATATTGGATTTACACATATTCGGAATTAGTGTATTTTTCTGAGTAATTTGATATATCATATGTAATATTTTAAGAAAAATAGAAATAATTTTATTTTACTAACCAAAAATGGCCTTGAATAGATGTAAACTGTACAATAAATTTATTATTTTTTTACATTTCAAAATTTTTATTTCAAAAATACTTTTTGTATATTTTTGTATTTTGTGTATTTTCGTTAATAAATTTTGAAATATATATTTTTTTATTCTTATCCTATGAAAAATAAATACTGCGTTTTGGTCCAAGTACGTTATAAAATAATACTGTCTCAATGGGTTAAATAAAAATAGAAATAAAAATTGTAGGTTTAGTAAAATAATTTAGTAATAATACTGGAAAAAAGAAGAGCAATAATCAGAAACTTATTATTTATTGATATAAAAATACAAAAATTAAAGTGTAAACTAATATTTTGTCCAATACCCGTTTTTCTTAAGTATATCAGGACATCTTCTGTGCATTGATTTTAGAAGATTAATAATTAAAATTGGATCTACTTCATCCCAAGCATTTTGAAGCGCTGAAAAGAGTTCGTCCAAATTTTTGTAAGTTTTATAGCGAATTTTGTTATCCAAAATACTCCAAAGGTTTTCAATTGGATTTTGATGGCCATTTCAAATTAATTTTTTCATCCGCAAACCATTGTTTTACAAACTTTGATGTATGCTTCGGATCATTATCCTGCTGAAAGAAGTGACGTAATGGGAGAGTGATATCAGCCTATGGGACCATAACGTTCTCTAAAATATTTTTGTAGACAAAACGATCCATTATGCCATTTATACGATGAATGGGGCCCATTCCGAAATCAGAGAAGCACCCCCAAACCATTACAGAGCCACCACCATGTTTTACTGTATGTCGAACATATTAGGGATGTAATGTTTTGCCCTCAGGGCGTCTCACATATTGTATTCCATCACTACTTATCAAGCTAAACTTTGATTCCTCACTGAATATTGCCCTATTCCAATCTTCCAAAGTCCAATTAATGTGGTCTTGAACAAATTTAATTCGGGCACGTCTGTATTTCTTTGAAAGTAGAGGTTTCTTTGCTGGTCTTGTAGCTATAATAAGATTATTCTCACTTAGTCTATTTCTGACAGTGCTTGATGTAATATTTGAAAACTGATTGTTATCAAATTGGGCCTTAATTTAGTTTGAAGAGAAAAATGGGTTTTGTTTTGAACTATTTATAAGCGCTCTATCTTAACGTAATGTTATTTTTCGTGGCCGTCCAGACTTTTTTTGAAATCTACTGTTCCACTTTCATTATACCTTTTTATAATTCTGGATATAATGCATCTATGCAGCGAATACTTTGTAGAAATACCAGCTTGTGACACTTTTATTAAAATCACTAATTATCAAATTTTTAATTTCTTTTGAAATTTTTATTCCTCGCGGCATGATGGATAAGCATAAAGTAAGTAATGACAAAAGGATGGTGTTTGGTATATAAGGCTCTTTTCCTTTTGTCATTATGATACACCAAACAACTGGAGGTTTTCGTTTCGAAATTTCGTTTCGAAATAAAGTAAGTAATTGAGTAAAATGTGAAATAAAATTTTTCATTATTTTGTGTATTATAATAAAATGTTGCACATGTTTCTCTACTTTTTTCCAACTAAAAAGCGTGAATGATAAAAATTCTTTAGAAATATTTAAATTTTCAAAGAAATTTATTTTAAAATAAACTTTATAAATTCGCTACTAAATACTGAGTCTTAAAATGAAACATTATTTTCATTATTTTTAAAAATTTTAGAAAAAAAGAAATGTTACTCTACTTTGTTGCAATACTGTAGGTATTAAAAAGTTCTTGCACAGTTTAGGAAAACTACATATTTAATATAATATCTACAAATAACTCAACATTCCTGTGTAATAGGAATACGAATTTTGTCGAGTTTTTTATAATTTCTAAAAAAGTAAATATTAAAAGTTCTTGTACAGTTTAGGAAAAATACATATTTAATATATCTTCAAATAGTTTCTATATTTTAAGAATATGATCACGAAAATACATACATGGGCTTTGAAAATGTCATGTAATAAAAGATTTATCTATAAATAATTGTATCATCCGATATTTTCATTAAATTTTCTAAAAAAATGAACACAATGTTCGGTTACGTGGATCTAAAATAATAGATCTCTAATCTACTCATTAAAATTTTAATAAATAATAAAAGACCAAGCTATAAGCCATCAAACGAAGAAAAAAAACGAAAACGGATTTGATTTATTGCACCTTCGTGAAACAAAATTCAATTAATTCAATCTTGCAGTTCTTCTTCTTGGGAAACCAAAAACCACCATCAACTCATCGAGTCGGTTTTTGAAAAAAATAATTAATATTAATGACCATTTAACTAGACAGACCTCTATCAACCTCAAAGTTGTTTATGCTATTTTCTGAAAACAATTGGGTATTCGAAGATACAAAGAATCCTTGACCTTCGTGGTATAAGTTTTATATCAATACTTTTACATTGCACCGCTATTACCTACCTCTTGAATTATTTCGCTTTATTTATTAAAATACACTCTGTAGAATAGTCAAAAGAAAAAATTCCTTAAGTATTTTGCCAAAATTATTTACCCACACCCAGGTTTATTTAAAAAAAGTACAATTTATTTGATTTGATAGATATTAGAGATTCATACTATTCTAATTATGTATTAAACAATAATATAATTATAACTCGATTAAAATTAAATTAGGTGAAAAGTACTCCAAAGAAGAACCAGCTCGATTTTTATTTTAACGTCATTGCAAATTTTAAGTTCGGTTACTTTTAGAAAGCTTTTAGTAATAATTTAAAAATATTTTGATAAATAAAGCGTTTGAAATTTCCTATTTTTGTGGTTAAAATTAAGGAGTTATTCTTGAGTGGCCTTAACTTGGGCTCTCAAAGCCAGTAGCCTGGAATAAATTAGAATGAAATAAAATTGTCAAGGTTCGACCTTTCTTGCAGTGCCGGCTCCATTTGCATTAATGGCCACTTGATAAATATAAATATGGTAATTAAACTTAAAAATTTTTAACTATACCAACAAGTTTGCTTTCATTGTTAAAAGCATTGCGCCATCAAAAATCACATTGCACTTCCATGCAATTGTCTAAAAAAATATATTACGCTCTGAAGTTATAGTTAATATAACTGTACATAATTTTTACTTCTTTTCCAATATTTTTTATAAATTTCTAATTATTATAATTGCAATTAGTGATTTTATTGAATTGCATAGTTATGTGAACTATTTTTATGGGGCAATAATTAATAATTAATTAATTCTTGATTAGTTTTACTAATAAAATGTCGGTGTCGATTAATTGTTTTTAAATGGCATATTTATTTAAATTTAATACTTTCGACAAGGCACAAGCTTAAAATAAATATAATGATGTAATTAAAAAAAAATCTTGCGAAGATTCAATCAATATCCTCGTTTATTTATCAGTATTTAAATAATTTAAACGTGGTTGCATGCAAATATCAATAATACAAAAATTATAAAGATTATAAAGATTTAAAAGAATTTAAATTTTTAACATAAAAACTAGAAAAAATTACAAAAATTGTTCAAAATGTCCACCATCGACTTAAATATGGAATCAAAGATTATGTAGTGGACCTAGAAGTATTATTTAGGGCGCGTTCCAGTAATGAACACTAAAGCCCACGACGACCGCAAAGTCGTTCTACATAAGACCGCGATTTTTTCTTTCGTGCATCGATGGCGACCGCAAGAAGCTCACAACGACCGTATTTATTCGTGGATTTATGTGGTTGTTTGTTGAATGGTGACCTTTTGAGATAGTGGAACGGGAAAATTTTGCGGTCGTGGTCGTGGGCTTTAGTGTTCATTACTGGAACGCGCCCATAGTACTGATTTTCATGGCTAAGTTGATCTTTTTTAAAAGTAATTAAATTCTAAAAAATCTTTACAGTCGCATAATTAGAAAACTAAACTGAAGCACATGTACGTTAAAGTCAAAATTTTCGGAATAAACCTGACGGCTCGGCCGCGTCGAGCGGCTTCTATTCAATAGTCCAAGCGTAGTGAATTGTACGCTTGGCCTCTCCGAGCGCGCTCCAATATTTATATTTTATCACACTACCTTTTCAGCATTCGTTTTCTTAAAACTTTCCTTTATATTATTTAAGGTTATAAGTAGTAGAAAACATAAATATGATTACCAATCACTTTTAGTAAGTTTTTATCTCTAACTAGATAAAATTTGGCTTGAAAACTTCTTCAGAATGCCATAAGACATTTGCCGAAATAAACGCATTGTTTACTTGAGGAAGCCTGGCTGGAATTCAAGACAGCTTGAGTTAAGCGAGATAAACATAGTCCATTTTTCTTCAAAATAACATCAGCTTTCATAGGGGTTATTTTTTAATTACGCGACAAGATGTAGCAAAATTTATCATACAGCTAAAGAATTACCCAGTATACACATTAAAAAATAAATTTTTAGTATTATTTCTTAACCCTACTCTGAGAAATAATAATGTATTTACATTACATTCTTTCAAAACTAAGAATAGTTGATTGCCAAAATTTTTATCTTTCGAAAAGGAGTTTCCTGTCGAAGTAAAAATTTGTAAAAATGTAATAATTATTAATTATTAAAATTAATGCAGGAACTTAATTATTATAACCTTTTAATGATTTCAATTCAACAAGCTTAACCAATGTGGTATCAGATATCAAGTACAACACTCAAACTTATCGCAACTGTAATCTAATTCTAGACGCGTTAATTATGCAAATAAATAAAAAATATTCACATGTTATTTTTAATTAATGCTAAACAGTTTTTTTTGTATTTTACATAAATTAAAGATTAAATAAAATATTCCATTGGTTCGTATGAAAATGTCTAAAATCACTAATGAATTAATTATAATATTATGATTGTGGAATACAGTAAGTTGGTAATTGCAGAAATGGATAAGACGAAAAAATATAGATAAAATTATAATTAATTTAATTAAACGTTTAAAAAAAGTCGTTTTTTTCAGTAAATTATATTCAGAATTTATAAATACGAAATATATTCTAACTAAATGAAGCAAAATACTTTTAATTTGGATGTTACATTAAACGGTAGCTATTGCTGTAAAAAATGCTAAAGTAGTAATTATTTGTGTTATTTAATTCCCATTTTTTTAGAAATAATACCTATAAATGTTACCACTAGAAAAAAAACAGAAATTCAGATGTTTTAGAATCAACAAGAAAATGTGAAATTAAGATGAAAAATTTACTCAAAACTATTTTGTATCTTAAACTATTATCCAAATGTGATATTTTTTAAAAATTTCACTACATTTTTGTATTTAAAAAACTTATCAGTGACTACATTTATATCGCATAACTCGATCCGGATTGGATCGAATAGCAGTTGACTCTATCCGCATTTTTTCCGAAATATACACGTCGGATTGGATTCAGTTTTAGGATTCAGTTCAATTATCCAAAAATGAGACAATCCGATGTGTTTATTTCGAAAAAAATGCAGACCGAGCCAATCGCTATTCGATTCAATCCAATCCATCCGATATCCAATCCGGACCGAGTTACGCGAAATAAATGCAGTCAGTGTACTAAAACTTATCATCATTTAAACTTTGCTATGGTTAGTGGTTAGCAGGGATATTTTAATAAAAAATTTCTAAACAAAATCTAAATAAAAGTACCTTTTCCATTTTTTAATTTTTTATCGACCTTTCTAATAATTACAATATAACATAGGAAAATCCAAAATAAAAGTGAAATAAGATTTTCTTACATTACGTCTAAATAAAATATTATTTTAAAAGATGTCCAAAACGGAGCTCCTCTTAGCCCTACTATTTTTTTATTTGGGTATTGATAAATTAACAAAATCAATCAATACTGAATATAATACTTGGTATCAAGATACAAAGTCAAGACTCTGGCTCAGTGGTAGGTAATTGTCAAGTAGTTGTTGAGAATTTAAAGAAAATAATTTCCGGTTCTCACGAAATTGGCTTGGAATTAAATTTCATGAAATATCAATTATTTTTTGGATAAAATAGAGCAAAATGAACTTTAATGAATTTATTTATTCTTCAGATAATAATTAAAAGAGGAAATCTCGTGTAAATGTCTTATTATCTAAAGAATCTGGTGCATAGCTTAATGCATTACCAGTGTCATCTTTGGGTACATTACTGGATATTAGATAACTCTTTTAGAATATGCGTAGGTATCAGACTGGGTAATTCTGTTTGTGCTCGACATACTTGTTTTTATGTTTTTTTTTGGTTGATAAAGATGGTTTACATTCACTTATTCAGATTCAAATTCAGTTCAGGAAAATTTTCTAGATATAAGTTAAATATTTATTTAAAAGAGCTTTCAATTCTTCTGGTATTCCTTCCATTAGGAATCAGTAGAAACGACCGGAAAAGACCTGACGCAAAGACTATGAATCCTTGGAGTATATTTGATATGGGATTTTACTTATGTTGGATCCTTCAGATTTAAAATCTTCATCTAGTTCCACTGGTCTAGTTGCTTCAATTGGAGAAAAAATAAAATATGTAAATATGTATAGTAAACTTTCAAGGAATTTTACTTTTATTCAATTAGTATTGAAACTTTTGGTTTATGGGGATCCCTTTGATTACAATTCATCAAAGATTTGGGAAGAAAAATTTAAAAAATGTTACCAAAGATCCAAGATAAACTTCCTTTTTAATTCAACGAATTCGCATAGCAATAGGTACAAAAAGATAATGCTGCTTCTAGTTTTTAAACAATTCTTTAACGAAATCCTCTGGAAAATATTCCTCACAATTTTCACCTAGACTTTCTTCTATGCCCATTGATTTAACAACCGAAAGTTTCACACAAAATTCTTTAGATAAAGAAACTTTTTTATTCCGTCAAACATGATGATTTTGGAAGCTAAAGAAATTCTTAATAAATCTTCTAGTCTTTTCAGATGGGACTTCATGAACTATGTGATTCAGTGCCTCTCCTATATAAAGCCTCTTTTAGAATATCTTTTAAATTCGTATGTAAGTTACATCACCACCTCTAAGATGGAAGAAACTTTAATAGAAACAATTACGCAAGTGATTAAAGAAATGTGATCAGAAGATTCCTCAGAATGTGTAGTTAATAAAAACATCTATAAAATTCAACATTTTGCACCAGGTTGGTCAATTGAAGTCAACACTTAAATGTACAGAATGATGTGGGCACCGCTCAATAACTTTCGATTCATTCGTCGCTTCCAAAACCTCAAAACAGGGGGTATACAACTTTATGGATAGTGACGAGAGGCCTACCTGGTCAAAATTCAAAGACCGGAGAAAATGTACAAAGTCCTTTAAGGTCTATAAGTTCCCAAAAATTTTAGTTATTCATTTGAATAGGTTTTCTTTTAAAAGAATGACACGGAAAATAATAAATATAATGGTTGATTTTCCTCTGGGGGGATTATATTTGACAAATTACTTCAATTTTTAAAATGTCCTAAATTTTTGCTCTTTTGGAAAGTTACGACCATCGTATTTTTTTTTATATTGTGGACAATAATCTTATTTTTTTACTCCTAAATAAGTTAGGTTAGATTTATAAACCTTAAATTACCAACATTATTTCGTTACGTCCCCAACAACACCTGAAAGTGCTATCTCATACCCATAATACGTTGTACTGTAATTAAAATTTTATTAATTAGTAACAAAACTGACAAGTGTTAATTACTATTAATCCAACTGTCATTTTTTTTTCTAATCAATCAACTTAATTGGTTAAAATAAATAAGCGATTTTATGTGAAGGTTAATTTTGTTCTATGAAATAATATGTTTATTATGTAATTATATTTTTGCGGTTTAAAATATTTTAATTACATCCTTACTTATTTTGTTTATTAATTTTTTTCTTGAGGGCAAATATAAATATAAAATTTTAATGGTTTACTTCTAACTTCACAAATTTAGTTTAATTTAGTTATTAGTTTAGATTTGCCTTTTTTGATGAAACTTGTGTGTTTAAAACTAGGGAATTTTGTTTAGTTTATGAGATGTTTTAATAGAAAAATTTTGTCGAAAAAAATAAAAAAAAATAGAGAATGTATGTAAATTAACCTCTGAGTAGAATAGTATCACATGGATTTGAATATACAATATTGTGATCATTGTGTAAACAAAACATAAAAATTCAATTTGTTATATTTTTTTGAAAATTATATGATTCTATACTAATATCTACAAACAGGGCCAATAATAAAATATGCATATCTCAAAATTTTCTTATGAAGATACTTCATAAACTAAAATTTTACCAAATTCCCAACTTTTAAATAACGCAAACAACAATTTTTGATTGAAATATTTGACCGAATTTCGTTGTTTTTTTTCAATATATTTAGTCTTCCACGAAATTTTCTAATTAAAACTTTATAATTGGATAAAATAATTAGAATATTTTATTAATTTTCATAAAATTCGTTTTAAAATATTATTAAGAAAAAAATATAAATTAATTTAAATATTTCTAAGTAATCTTCAATTACTTTTTAATATTTTAGTATTTATAGCGTTGCTTTGTCTTTTTTGCAAATACCCAGTATAAGTATGTAATATTTCCAGTTTGTTTGCACAAATAAAGAAATAAAAACTTTGTTGCTTTTTATGAAGCTACTTTCTCGATTCCTTCAAGACTTTGTTGTAATTTTTCATGGCCACATTTACTATACTATTATTGCTTACTATGGTTACATTTTGGTTTATCACTGGTCAGAGGTTAACATTCCATTGCATTTTTTGCATTTGTTTTCAGCTTTATTTTTAAATTCGTTTTTTTGCATTCCTTCATTGTATTTTCGCACAATCCAGGAAATGTATATTTTTATACATATACAAAGTGTTATTTATTATTATGAACATCAGCCCGATTTTTGACTATAATGAAGTTGCATTCGATGTCTCCGGATTCATTCTTAGCTTCATTTTTACATTCCTTTCTTGCATTCTTTTTTTAATTTTATTTTCATAATTCAGAAAATGTATACTCGTAATTTTTATACCTTCTATTTATATAGGGTGAGTCTATAACATGGAATAAATTCCAAAAGTCAGAGCTTTAAAAAAAGGCTTGATACCTCAAATTATATTTGTTATTACTGACATTTGGTATCAGAATTTATGTGACGTTATTGTAATTTTTTAATTAGAAACCCACAATGTTTGGTACATAATTTCGAAGGACTTGTAAACTTGCGTGCCCACGCAAAATTTCATTGACTGATCTCCATTTTTTCCGAAGATATGATCAATCAAAAATAGCCAATTCTCATTTTTCGATTTTTGAATTACCATATCTTCAGAACGAATGGGGATAAGTCAACAAAATTATACTTTTTAATATTTTTACCAATGATCAATAAAATGATTTAGCAATTACATCTCAAAATAAAGTGTTTTCTATCATTAAAGGAAATTTACAAAACGCTCTTCAAAATTTGTCAATATTGTTATAAAAAATGTCTACGTCCAAATCAGTCAAAAACCAAATCAACCGTTTTTCACATAAAGAATAGATATGCGAATCAACAACTAAGTCTTAAATGGTACAATCAACAAATTGAGTATAATGCAAAGCCAACATATTTAGGAGTTACTTTAGATAGAACATTATCTTTTAACAAACACATAAAGAAAACTAAAGCCAAAGTTTCAATTAGAAACAATTTACTTCTAAAATTGGTGTGTTCTAAATGGGGTGGTTCTCCTCTCCTCATACATTAAGAACTACTGCATTATCTTTATGTTTTTGGGCAGCAGAATATCCCGCTCCACTTTGGGTAAGATCTTGTCATAGATCTAGTCAAAGTTTTAGAATAATCACTGTCTTAGACCAACATTAACTAGCCATATTTATATTCTTAATGGGATCGCATGTATGAACGTAATAATCAACAAAATAATATTTTACATCCACTATATGGTAGAACTGCAGAATTTAATCATTTAAAATCTCGTAGAAGCTTTTTATCTACTGTTCAACCTCTTCAGGGTTATAATCTATAAAGATAATAGAGTTGTGAGAACAATCATTAAATAGTAAAGATAGGAATTTACTTTTAAGTCCTAAGGAATTTCAATGAAGATTGGGTAATTTGGAAAAGCCTTAATAAATTACGTACATCAGTTGGTCGTTGCAAGTATGTTGGGACTTATATAATGGGTCTGTTTCTTGTTCATGTAGTGAAGAAATTCAAAATATAGAACATCTTTTAATTTGCCCACAACTTGATGATTTAACAAATAATTTTGAATTGGCGGAAGCAAGTCCTTCTAATTTCTGGAGTGAAAATTTATGGGTTTCCATTAAACGTCACATAAAATTAAAATTTCCTTAAATTACCGTAATTACTAAAATTTCCATTTAAAAAAATTGTGATGACGTCACGTGAGCATTGTGCATTCACGTCATATACATTTTAAATGATGTGTCAATCGTTTTTTTTTGAAAATCGAACCGTATGGACTTTTTGAATTTATTCCATGTTACAGGCTCACCCTGTATAAGCTTAAGCAGTAAACACTAATAAAAATTCACGTTTTAAGTAGGATCTAGCATAAAAATATTGAAAAAATCATTTAATTCGCGAATGTTCTTTTGTAATTTTTTCGTAATCCAAAAAAATTTATACCCGCAATTTTTTTATAAAGGGTATTTCTGAACAAGTGTCGGATAATCTAGGAATGGAGTTTTGGACCAATTTTTAGACAAAAAGTAAGAATATTTTTTCCGCTAAAACGCACCATTTTGGAAATGTAGGGCATTAAATTTACTCATATATCTTTCAATTTTTTAACATAAAACTTGATATTGTTAATGACAATTTGGTAAAATTTTGTACAAACCTTACTTTTGGGAGCCGCCTTGAGATGAATTCGAAAATTTACAAAAAAAAAGTTAGGGTGAAGTTTTTCGAGTGAATCAAACCTTTGAACTTTTTCACTTTTAGTTGAAAAAATTATTTTTACTTTCTGTATTAAAATTGGTCTAAAAATCCATTCCTAGATTATCCAACACTTGTTCAGAAATCCACTGTATAGGGATAGATAATAAAATCTAGTAAACATTATAATCTAATAGGCAGATTCTGGACAAAGTTAAAGGGCTTTAATTAGAAACATTTAAGGTAACCATGGAAATCGTCCATTACAACCCATATAACAAATTTAAATTTAAAGGCCTTTAAATTTAAATGATTTGACCAGAATCTGGGTATAAGTAAGATCTAACATAAAGTAATAAAAAAATCATTTAATTCCGAACTCGCGACCAAAGCAGTCGGTTATTCAGTTGATAACATCTCACATCTCATAGTGGAACATGCAGATACAGTTGATCCCAGCTGGAAGTAGGACAAAAGTAATCACGATCGCGTATTCTTTGTCCTACTTCCACGTGGAAGCAACATAGTGAATAATTAAATTAATTATTATTATACTTACTTACGAAGTGGACTTTTATTAAACCAAAAACATTGTTCCTAGACCACTTAGAGCTTAGAGTGCATAGAAAATCAATCCCACTTTTGTAGGTATTCAATCCAAATTATCAACCAATAAACCAATTAATGCAGTCCGCTAGAGCACACGCGAGTTTGGTAAGAAAAACCATAATAAACCATTAAATACAGAATTACGTATGCCCAAATATCTCAAGTTCTTTCCGATTTTTTTTTTATTTGTAAGCAAAATTAATTATGTTACTTGTATTCAGAACTTTAGTGTTTCCACTTTACACCAAATTAATTAGAGGGGTAGAACTTAAGGTACTTTTTGGTTAATATGTTTTTTATGCATTTTTAATTTTTTTCCTAAGGTTTTCATGTAGTATTTCTGGCAGCTGTAAACTGCTACATCTTTTTATAATTTTTTTAGAAAGCTTATTTGAAGTTTTCAGAATTTATTAAAATTTAACTTTATTAAAATTAAAGCGGAGGTTTTTAAAAAAATTCAGTAAATATGTATAGGTATATCATTAAAAATTGTTAAAATAATGTAAAATATATTTAAAAAGATACTACGTAGAACTTTGAATTTTTCAATTAAAAAGGTAATAAAAGATCGTTATGCTCTGATTATAATATACGGGTTACTGATGCAAGTTATTTCCACCTGCATAAATCATACATCCTTTTCAGTTTCAGAACAATGTCGTGGCATTTTTCTTGCAGATGCAGGTCAAGTGTAGCACGCAAACAAGTTCAATTACTTTAAATATATCGCTTATCATTATTTATTGCGCCGTTTAACATGATTACTAGCATAATATAGTAATAGAATAAATATTAAGAATAATAAGATATTTATGTATTTTTATCATGTTATAGTAATGTCACTATCAAAGGTAAAAGTCACTATTAGAAGCTTTGTAAACAACTAGGAGCATATGCATATACAACGACTGATGAACATTTTTCCACATTCCTTTTTAATCCGGGAGCCCATAATAGAAAAAAGTGTATTAAACACAACCATGACAAACCTTAATTTGTAGTACATGTAGTTCGAAAAAATTGATTCGCCAGAAACATTCGCTGGGTAGTGGTTTTAATATTTCCCAAACAAAATATTTAGACTATATACAAATTTCAAATGATCCTGCACCATCTGGGATTTGTTTTAAATTACTTAAACAAAAAATCTCCAACAAAACATAATAGCCATTTATTTTGGGCGGGTACAGTCGACCTACAGATTAGTTTAAGGCTCGTTTCTTGACGTTGTGTGATTATGTCCCATTTTTGTACATTTATATAAATTTATAAGAGTAACCTACAAGAAACAAAAGTTAAATCAATCGATTTGTTTTAAAGATATTTAAAATTTTACATGTTACATTGTGTAAATCTTTAAAACTAATTGATCGATTGTAATTTTTTTTCCAAACTATCTTTTAGTAGTAGCATAGTAACTTTGGGAATACCATGCTTCATTTTAATTTTTACTTTAATTTTTGTATCTAACAAATGCTAACAATTTTATTTTAGCAGTAATATTATTTTTCATAATCTTCAGAATATTTTTGAATGAATCTTTAGAAAAGACTATGATGATTTTAGGAAACCTTGTAATCAATTTATTTCGAAATCATACGAAAATTGCTAAAAATTCCTTCAAACAAAACCACCAATTTTTGAATTTCCAATCGACTTTGATTAACTGTAATTTTTTCAGGAAATTAATTAAATGTTTCTTTTGCAACTAAATTGGGAAAATGGTTTAAAAAATAGCTAGGGTTACTTAAACATCTATTTGGATTTTTCGATTAAAAAAACAATTTCGAAACTAGAGCCATCTCTCTAATTTTTTTGTTTATGAAAATAAATTACAGGGGTGGCCCGAGTTTCGTGGACACCCGATATAGGGTGTCTCACTTATTTTCCAGGAAAAAAAAAATTAGATTAGATTTTGAAATTATCTTTACGCTAATCAGATGGATTAACTTTATCGAGAAAATTTTTAAATGGTCCTCTTAGTTGAAAAACAGCCAATAATGCTCAAAAAGCAAGTTACTACAAAAAAAATTTTTGGAAAAAAAGTGAGACGCCCTGTATATTTTTATTATTTTGGTTTGTACTTTACCAGCCTTTACAGCCTTTTCAAAAATGTAAATTGCAGCCAGGGCTGGCAGTTTTTTTACGTTTACCTAAAATACGCAGTTTAACCCTGTATTGTGCAGTTACTAAAATATTACATATCGTGTAGGGGAGATATCAAATTACTTCATTCCATGTATAATTCCATCACCATAAAAAAATTTGGTTCATTTTTAGTAAAAACATAAAAAATGGATGATGTCAAAACATAATGGTTCAACTCAGAATAAAGAAGTTGTACTGAAAATTTAAAAATCGTAAATTGTCGATATATTATTAACAAATATACACTGCTCTGTACATAAAACCGAATTTCTATGGAAAATTTAAACAACCGGTAGAGGGCGCTTTAAGTAAAAATGGAGGAAAGCAAGTACTTGTTAGTGTCAAAAATTAAGTTTAAAACGCATTTTTGGACCAAATACATATTCCACAAAACCCAAATATACAGGGTGTTTACGGTTCACCCGTTAATCTTTGAAGAGGTTATACTAGAGGTGAATATAAGTAGAATGACAAAAAATCATCTTAGTAAAACTTTCTTTATAAGAGAGTTACAGCCTTTTGAAGATGCTGCCAAAAAGTGTGTACAATTTCCAAACGGTTTACATTACACTTTTCAAATTTGGTACAGATCTTTATAAACTTCAGATCTATTATTATCATTTTTTTTTTAGATTTTTTGGTAGCCTTTAAAGGGTTATTTTTAGTAGGGTTGAAGATAAACATTGTCTAAACTTTGCAGAGGTTAAATATCAAAGCTATATTCTTACAAAATAATATTCTTTACTTTATTTTAGACAAAAAAAGGTCCTCTTATTCTAACTCGCTAGGATGCACCTTTTGCCCAAAATACGCATTAAAATTTTCCCTCACGGACGACCAAAACGCCAATCGGAATACTTTGCTTAGCAACATGTAGCAAACTAACAGCGTTGCTAAGCTCGGCGTTTCCGTCGTCCGCGAATGTCACTAGCAAATGTATCTTAAATGTCTTTTTTGGGTAAACGGTGCATCCTAGCGATTAGAATAAGAGGATCTTTTTTGCAAAAAATTCAGTAAAGCATATTATTTTAAAAGAATAAAGCTATGATATTTAACCCTTGCAAAGTTTAGACAATGTTTATCTTCATCCCTATTGAAAATTACCCATTAGAGGTTACCAAAAAATCTCAAAAAAATGATAATAATAGATCTGAAGTTTATAAAGATCTGCACCATCAAAGATTAACGGGTGAACCGTAAGCACCCTGTATTTATTATTTAAATCTTAAAAAAACCCGTAAAATAAGTACTGATGTTATTAATCAAATAAAATGCACTTGCTTTTCTAGGTTAATAATTTTTCCACCAGAGGGCGAGCAAATTGATCATCTCATAAGAGAGCTTGTATACATACAGGGTGGTGCTAAAGTTTGCAAACGGGTAAATATTTTTCGTGTTTAATCCTGGTTAACATTAGTCGAGTAAACAGGCGAGTAAGAGGGCGAATGGAAGGGCGAATTCAAAAAGCGAGATATAATCGACTAATATAAAAGGATTTGAATTGACCACAATCATCTAAGCTCACCATGTATTTTTTAGAAAATCGTTCGGACGGGTCAATTTTTATTTTAAAAAAAATGGCATATATTGATGTTAAAACTTTATTGATGACCTGTGTGGATGACGTCATGAAGGTTTTAAGATTTTTGAAGGGGTAGTTCTTCGGCATAACGAAGTGAGGGGTTGTCCCACACCAAAAAAATTAACCGGTTTCAGGATTTTTGTTTTCAAATTAACCTGGGTGGGAACTTTTAGTTAGGTCACCCTGTATGTTTCATTGCTTGTAAAAAACTATTATACCTATTTAAACGAAACATGGGTAATCTCTATAATTTCTTTATTTATGAAAATAAAATATTTAAAATTGTACTGTGTTATATGGCATAAGAAAATGCATTTATTTACTTAAAAAAATCCAATATCAATACCGGTTTTACTGGACAAAACTTTTATTGTTTTGTTTATAGTTTAAAACAATTTTAGATAATAAGTATGTTTGTGATATTTTTTTAATTATTTTTTAAAAATTAAAAAAAAATATATTTTTTTCGTTTTAAGTTAAATAATTTACAATTTGTTTTACCTATTTAAATTATTTAAGAGTAGTTAAAGTAGATTTTATTAGAAAAGATTACCAAAAAAAATACAAAATTTTTTTGGAAAGTACTTGAAACTTACCAATGTTTAATAATAAGTACAAAAAATAAGAAAGGTGATATAATTTCCGGTGAAACCGGAAATGAAATTGAAATTTTTTTTAGTTTAATAAATGCATTTTCTTATGCCACATAACATAGTAAAATTTCAAATTATTATTTTCATAAATAAAAAAGTTACAGGGGTGGCCCTAGTTTCGTGGACACCCGGTACATGTCAAATTAAACCTCTCATTTAAAATTAAATGACCGTTAAAAAGTTTGGCAATATCGTCCGTAACTCTTTAAAATTACATTTAAAAAAAATTAAGTTGATGCTACTTCCGATTAAAACGGAAACGACATTTTAGTCCCTATTTTTCGTTTACACCCGGTATATACAAAAATTTTGTAAGTAAGTTTATTCTTTATTAGCAATGATGAAATAAAATTGAACTTGGAATCACGAATTACTTAAAAAAATATTAATTGCTAAATGTTAATTTGAAGTTGTTTAAATATTTTTTCAACAAATTAAAAGTATTTCGTTTGAAACGGTGTATAATATAAGTTATGTTGAAAACGTTTTTGAGTATTTTTTTAAAATTTATTATTATATTTTATTTAAAATATTGTAAATACTAAAGTAAAGCTACAGCTGTTAGTCATTCGTTAAATTTCGTATATAATCGGTTGTTTATAAACCAACCGTAATATTTAATTTATGCTCATAAATATAAAAATCTTTTATTTCATTTGGAAACAATCATTATTTCCGATCTATGAAATTGCCAGAAACCTTGATGGTTTGTACAGCTCAAAAAAGTTTCTGCCAAAATTTTTGCTAAAATAAATTTTAATATCATGGTTTAAATTCCTAATAAATTTTTAGGTGTTTCGCGGTTACATTTTGTGGTTTGGTTTCTTTAAAAATGACAATTTTTTTTTTATAATTTTTGTATGTGCTAATATACTGCAATAATTACCTTTCTTCTTGTGTTAAATGTTCCAATTCAGGCACCCTGCACCAATGCACTTCGGGGGTAAGTGTGATAAAAATTTGAGTGAAATAAACCCAAGCAACGAAAAACGCAAACGGTATCATCATGAAAAACAAAGCCACTTGATACCTCCCGAATTCTCCGATGTGAGGCAACAAATCATCAAATTCGAACTCATCTTGCACCCCCTTACTACCCTTGCACTCCACATTATCAGCTACGAAGGCGGCGTTCACGTATCCGACCTTCTTCTCGTTCGCCATCTCCAACTTGAGGGGCTTCTCTTGTGGTGGTTGGGTCTCCTGGGGTGGCATTTTGTGAATTTTTAACACACGCGAACGAAGACGCGCGCAAGGTCAGGCTAATCCTCCACGAAGAGGTAATTCCCGACCGGAAGGAGAATGTGCGGTGGACTAAAGCTATTCCATGGACGCGAACTGTTTTATAAAGGTGGAGAGCTCTTCGCCTTGGACTTCCCACCCAGCAATGTCGACCGAAACTCTTGCTTCGTGCGTATTTTTCCTCAAGTTGGGTTGCTTGTTGTTATAGTTCTTCTATTATTAACAGGAAGGACACAAGGAAATTCACCACGTCCGTAACCGAATTGCTAATTTTCGGATAAATACTTATGATTACTCAAATCGTGGGTGCTAAGTATCAATATTTACAAACTAAAAATGAAAAATTTTTAATAATTGAGGAAAATTTTAATATGCTTACTTTTCAAACAGCAAGTTAAAATAATATAAATAGATAAGATTAATTTAATTTATTGTCTTATCATGCATTTGGATTAGTGCATTTTTTTTCAACCTGAACTGTTATTTGGTTACAATAGTTTATAGGAAGGTTGTAAGAAAATTAACCATATCAGTAAACAAACTGCTAATTTTTGAACAAATAGTTTTATAAATTCCAAGACAGACAATGCTGGACATCTTCATAATCAAAGTGTAAATAAAAAATACAAAAAATAGCACTTGTAAAATTAAATTACGCCATTTAGTATTTTGCCCTTATAATTTGAAAGTCAAGAAACTTGGCTTTTCTAGAAATCACTTAGGAATAGTATACATCATTTGTTTTTTTAACAAATTGTTTTCCAAATTCCAAATATTAAAGTAGAGAGAAAATTTGTGATCAAATTGGTGCAGTCACATAATATGCAAGTAGTATGGTATTTCAATGAGATAATGAAATTATAATGAGAAGATAAGGTTCATATAATTGATAATAATATTAAACATATTATAAACTCGAGATTGGTTATATTTATCAAACCGCATAATACGTAAAATATGGTCACCGTTTTTTGATTAAATTTTAAATCATTGTTAAAATGGATCACAACCAAATAAGATAATATTTTAGAATAACAAAGTAATCAGATTTCAAATTGATTGCAAAGAAGACAACTTAAAAATAAGAAAGATTAATAAACACAAAATGATTTGTTCCTGTTGGAAATAAGAAATACTAAGTAGACTTTCAAAGTAGATTTTAAACATTTATCATAATTTTAACATCGAAAACAAAATTAGTTATAAAAATCCTCTAGGCCAATTAAAAGAGGTATGAAGAGACAAAGTTTGGAATTCTATTTTTATATTTTCATGTATTTGGAAACATCGTTTGATTTCTTGTAAAGGTTGGCTTCTTTTTATTTGTTTAGTTATCAATAAAACCAATTTTATTAACTTTATTTATTTTTTTAAATTGAAAATTACGTGTTTGTGGGGTAGTTGATACTAGAATGGGCCCTGAACTTCAATCGTTGGTATTTAATAATTTTGTATAATGAAAATAAGGGATCTTTCTCACCTAAGGTAATTTTTAAATCCGGCACATTGCATCTACATTTCATTTCATAAACACAACTTTTTGATCAGTTCCATCAACATTTTTAACAATCTTTTAAGTTATAGGTTTTTTATTAAGATTATCAAAGACTTCTATATTTTCTGTTTTTATACATAGACCGGACAAGTTTTACATTTCCATATAAAAGGTGTGTTTTTTATTTGCCACTTTTACCTGCATATGGTATTTTTTGTAAAATCAATAAACACACAGCTATTTTAAAATTCAATAATATACAGGGTGGCCCAGATTTTATTTCCCAGGAAATTCTCAGTTATTTAAAGAGATAAAAGTATAAATCAAAAAGTGCTTTAAACGGCAGCACTAATACTTCATAATGTCATTCTAAAAAATTCGTCATTTTTTTTTCTTTAATGGGATACCCTATTTTTATAATTGATATTGCATCTACAATTTATTCTAGAAACAGTGATATGCTACACTTAGTATTTTAAGTAAATTTTGTGAATAAAGAAATTAAAATATTAAGTATGTATTATGCAAAATTATTTATTTACAGGGTGAGCTAAAATGATTGTGGTTTGATTTGTAGGCAACCAAATAAAAAGAAAATCTCCTAGTAATCCAATGGCGTTGCAATTTTTTTTTTCCAAAGTCTCTAATTTCACAGCAAATGTCAAAGATTGAAAAGGTTTTTCTTCATTTTCGTGACGATGCTAACACAAAACAAAGATTTACGCAAATTAATTTTGATAAAAACTGACGTATATGAATAGAAGGTACAATAACGAAATTCAAAAATTTGAAGTTTTGACACAACGGTAAAAATTACACTTACGCCTCTGTTTTTGTAAAGTCTAATTACTTTGTTTTGATTCTGACATGATTTTGTGTTACAATGAACTTGAAGTAGACAAATTCCCCAGATTTTTAGGCGGGAAATTTGAATTGACTACAATTATTTTAGCTCACCCTGTAGTTTTTTTAACAAAATTAGTAATTTACAGTTAGGTTCAGTTAGTTTAGATTTAAAAAAATATTCTTAAAAGAAACGAAATAAATAATTTTGCATACTACTTCGATCAATATTTTAATTTTTTTTATACACAAAATGTACTTAAAATACTAAGTTTTGCATATCACTGTTTCTAGAATAAATTGTAGATATCAATTATAAAAAATAGGGTGTCTCATTAAAGAAAAAATAAATGATGATGGCGTCTTAAGAGTGGTAAAAATATATTTTTTTTAGAATGAAATTATGAGGTATAAGTGCTGCCATTCAAAGCACTTTTTGATTTATATTTTTATCTCTTCAAATAACTGAGATATTTACTGGGAAGTAAAATCTGGGCCACCCTGAATACCAGCGCCCCTATAGTCTATAGGCTATACCGGCTGGAAATGAAAACCGGGTCACCTCTATAACTTTTTTATTTATGAATAGAAAAATTTGAAATTTAGCTATGTTCTATGGTTCAAAAAAACAAATTTTATGTGCATTTTTTATTTTCGAAATCACTTCCGGTTTCACCGGATATACCATGAACTTTGTTTTTTTAAATGTAACATCCCATATTTTTATTCATGGCTTAAAATACTTTTAAAAAAGAAGTATTTTTGAAATATTAGTTTTTATTTTTTGCGAAAAAAAATTTTTTTTCAAAAAAAAAAAGGTTTTCGAAGTAGGTGAAAATTACCAAAACTAATTCTAAATAATTCAAATACATAAAATAAATAATCGTTATAAAATCCTCTTTTTAAAAAGTCGAATAACCCGGCATCAATGCATTTAAAAAAAGTGAGATATTTGATAAAATCTTCATTAACTAAGTTTAAAAATTAATAGTTCAAAAACCACTTAAATTTTTTTTCAAATTACAATTTTATTTACGTATTTGAATTATTTAGAATTAGTTCTGGTACTTTTCACCGACTTGGAAAAAATTTTTTTTTTTTTTGAAAAAAAATTTTTTTACAAAAAAAATAAAAACTAATATCTCAAAAATACTTCTTTTTTAAAAGAATTTTAAGCCATGAATAAAAATATGGGATGTTATATTTAAAAAAACAAAGTTCATGGTGTTTCCGGTGAAACCGGAAGTGATTTCGAAAATAAAAAATGCACATAAAATTTGTTTTTTTGAACCATAGAACATAGCCAAATTTCAAATTTTTTTATGCTTAAGTAAAAAAGTTATCGGTTTTCATTTCCACCCGGTATAGGATCAGCGTGAACTACGGCGGCCATTTTAAATGTGTGCATTTGCTGTTTAGAATTTCGACCACGTATAGCAATTTGCTATTTTGACATAAACTTTGCAAAAAAAAATGGAGGAAAGCGAGTAAAGCGAATAAAGCCTTTCTTGTACCTTGAGTTTATATAGCTTTTATAGAATTTTTTAAAATATATAAGTACCCACAAATAAAGTTTACATACATAGGTTTTTACTAATTACTCCTCTTCTAGCTTTTCAATTGAATACAAAAGGTCGTATTTGAGGTACAAGTTTGTAGAAGCAAATAATAGTAAAAAATTGATTTTATTAAGGATAATGTCTCCGCACAAAAAATGGGAGCGTAAATGGGATGGATACCCGAAAAAACCACATCATTAGTTTTGAATATTCACAATTTTTTGTAAGAAGTACTGCCAAACTTAAAGGCCGTATGACACTTGCGAGTTTACTGTATAAAATCTTCACATGTTTTCTCGTGAGTTTTCTATGGTAAAAACTCGCAAGTATCATACACGGTTTTTTAATAGATTTTTCTCTCAAGTTTCTTGTATAAAATTTGTTGTATGACACTCGTCATTTTTTATTAGAGAAAAATCGATCTTCCTCTTTTTTAAATTAAAATGTATTTACATTTTGAGGTTACTTGTTTGTAAAAAGAAGAAATAAAATCTCGCGAGAAAACTCTATTAAGAAAAACGTGTATGATACTTGCGAGTTTTTACCATAGAAAACTCACGAGAAAACATTTGAAGGTTTTATAAAGTAAACTCACAAGTGTCATACGGAGTTAAGCTTATGTCAAAATGTTAGTAAATTATTATTATAAAGGAAGATGTTATGATAAATTATTTTTCAAAAAATTAGTAAACTTTAACTTTCTGTATTTCGAAAATGGAGCTTTTTAGGAAATAAATGTATTCCTATCTTTTATTTTTAAATTAGTCAAAATATGGATTCCCAAAGTTACCGACTCTTTGTTGGAAATACCTTGTATATTTCGAATTAGAATAATATCAGGTAAATACCTTTTCCCGTTTATAATTATTAAGGGTTATAACGAGTAAAATTCGCGGTCCTTTGATTCTCGTTATAACCGAGCTAGTGTGTATGAATGCTATTTATACTTATTGTATGTATACATTGGTATACAGCGTGCATCTCGATTTATGAGACGATTCACGGCGTTTCAATTTCGCGCATACGCCTCTTTCGTAAAAATTATAATTTATTGTCCCACCAAGTTGCTTACAAAAACCCAATCCACCAATCCCGAGGCATTGCGCTCACAATTCAATTGTATCAAATGCAAATACGATTGGTGTTTACGCGACGCGGTGATAAGATGAATAAGCGCCGCGCGCCGGCTCCAAGCGCATGAGAAACTCACTGTCTCATTTACTTGACGCAGCAATGCATTTAAACTGGGTAAAAAGCTAAGATACGTACTCCTAATTTTCACATCAAAGATCTGTGTTTTTTGTCCGATTTTCAAAAAAAAAATTGCTTTGTAAAGGAGAATGTTCATTTTAACACCCTTTCTAATTTTATTTATTTAGGGGTACACTAACACCTTTAAAAAAAATTCCCAAAACGTTCAATTTATTGTAGTGTTTTACCGATTGTTGAGTCGCCGGCATCAATTTTAAAAAATTGTAGCGCCCTTGGGGTTTAAAAGGAAGCAACGAAATTTGGCATTGTTAATTCGTACATCCTAAAGGTTAACCTGACAAATTTTCAAGTCTCCAGGGCTACGGGAAGATCCACGGCACCTGGATAAAAAAGATGTACTTTAAAATCGTCTTTAAAAATGTGTCATATTTTAAAGCGTTTTGTTAAAATTAACCCCTAATATTGCAACTCGATTTGCGACAAAAACTCATTTTGATGTCTCCTTTCGTTCTTGAGATATGACTTAAAAATCCTCCGTTTTTACAAAATTATTAATATCTCTAAAAGTATCTGATTTCAAAAACCGATCGCCGAGACAAATTTCAAAGTCCTGATCTTAAAAAATTCTTAAATAATTCGATTGATTTCAATATCAACCCCGCAAATAAAAGAACATTATGTTGGGAAGTTAAAACTACACAAAAACATTTCGGAATTCATTACTTTCTTGTATCTAATCCCTTCCAAAGTGGTCAAACTAAAGAGAATTAAATTGTACTTATGACAAAAATAAATTTTAAAAACTTTTGTGTACTAATTTTTTTAAAGATTGATTATTAAGCAAAATATGAATTTTCAAAAATACACATTAACACAATCGCCAAATTTAGTTGAAGGTACCTACATTATCTACAATTTTTTTTAATTTTTAAGTTGCAAAAATCCTCATCTTTCATTTGCTAGGTCAATCTTAAAATCATTCGAAACTTCTAAAGATTCTTTTAAGGCATAGGTAATTTATTTTCAAAAATAGGTTTTTAATTTTTTCGAATGATTACTGATGCAAACTATTGCAAGAGGGCGTATTTTATACTTTGTTAAAACTGGTTAGTTCCATTTTTTTGTACTAATCCGGTCAGTAATACACAATATTCAACCGAAAATTACTTTTTATTCCCTCCTGGTACAGATAATACTTTTGGAGCTAAGAGCAAATAATTATTTTGTGAAAATTAAAAAATTGTTTTTTTTTGTAGATGAGTACAGCCTACTTTCTACGATATTCTTCTCATCACTTCTTTTTGAGCTACACTGTACATATTTTCAATTAACAATTTTTAAAATACAGGATATCCTCTTAACCAAATGATCAAATGACCGAGATCTGATGAGACAACGTTGGGAAATCAATTTTTTTATTTAAAATTACCTACAATATTTACCCGTCATAATTTTCAATTTAAAAAAATAAATTGTGAATAATAGGATTAAAATTTAATTTATTAAGTACTTCACGACTAAAGAGAACCCAAACTTTTAAGAACCACTAGCGGGTTTTCATAATTCATACCATAATTGAATACCCAACTTTGTCTCTTCATATCTTAATTGGTCAAGAGGACCTTTTAACTATTTTTCTGAGGATCTTCCTGAAGGCGGAAGGGTCTCCAACAATGTACTACGCTCTTGTGCCATTTTCGAGACATCCTGAATATGTTTGCAAAATTATAAAATATTAAGATTATGTTAGGGTAACCTAGGTTTTTTTTTAATTTCGGGATCCCGACAAAATCGCCCAATTTTTAATTTTCATCAATAATTTGCCCTCCCCAAGATGAAATCCTAGACACGCCCTTACTTTTTGCTATTTTAGCGATTGTTGAGTCGACGCTGACGGGGTCAATTTTAAAAAATGCATCAGCGCCGTTAGCGTTTAAAAGGGAAACTACGGAATTAGGCACTGGCGCCTGGATACAAAGGATTTATCGCTTAATTTTTTAAGGGGTATTTCCAATTTTTACCTATAACAGCTGTTTTTATCGTCCGATTAAAAAATAAATTTCGTTTGAATAGAAAATGTTCATCTTGACACCCTTACTAATTTTTCTGGTACGCTAACAGTTAAAAATTCTGTAGGCGGCTTCAAATATAAAAATAGTAAAATCGGGATTTATAGGAAAGTCACGATATTTAGCACTAGCTATTCGTAAAAGCATTTTGATAAAATTAACCTCCAATATTGGATTTGACTATGACGTATTGAACCTTCCAGGAAACGTTTTAAGGTCTTCTCTACGAGAAAAAAACAGAATCATTTTGAAATCTCTTTTCATTTATGAGTTATGACTGAAAACACTCCGTTCTTAGAAAATAATTAATATCTCTAAAAGTATTATTTCTACTAGAACGTACGATAGCCCAAACGTCATAATTTTTTCTACATAATTGCCTTAAAAATAATTTTTGGTAATATATTGCGCCTTCCTAGTTTGTATTGGGTATAAATATTTTATCAAAATTTTGTGATTTTTTTCTTACAAATTTAATTCACCAGTTTTACTTATTTTTTTACAAAATATGGCGTCCTTTTAAAATTACGTAGAGACAAAATTCAAAACCGATAGCTGAGAAAATTTTCAGGACCTTGTCTTTCGAATTAAGTCAATATCCGGCTGGCAAATGAATGATGATTTTGGTAATTTAAAACTTCACAAACAATTTTGGTAATGTGGGTATCTTCTAATATGGTGGAATTGAAAAAAATATTATAAAAATAGTTAACTTTTGTAAAACGATCATAATAATGTTCTCCTTATTTGGAAGTTTGGTAGTACTCTGATTCATTTTTGATACGGTTCGCGAAAAATTTTATTTTTGTCATAAGTACTAATTTAGTTTAGTTTAACCACTTTGGAAGGGTTTAGATACAAAAAAGTAAGGAATTCTGAAATATTTTTGTGAAGTTTTAAATTTCCAACATCATTATCGTTTATTTGCGGGGCTGGTCTTGAAATCATCTTAAAATTATTTAAGATCAGGACTTTGAAATTTTTCTCGGCAATCGGTTTTTGAAATCAGATACTTTTAGAGATATTAATAATTTTGTAAAAACGGAGGTTTTTTCAGTCATATCTCAAAAACGAAAGGAGATCTCAAAATGAGTTTTTGTCGTAAATCGAGTTGCAATATTAGGGGTTAATTTTAACAAAACGCTTTAAAATATGACACATTTTTAAAGACGATTTTAAAGTACATCTTTTTTATCCAGGTGCCGTGAATCTTCCCGTAGCCCTGGAGACTTGAAAATTTGTCAGGTTAACCTTTAGGATGTACGAATTAACAGTGCCAAATTTCGTTGCTTCCCTTTAAACCCCAACGGCGCTACAATTTTTTAAAATTGACGCCGGCGACTCAACAATCGGTAAAACAGTACAATAAATTGAACGTTTTGGGAATTTTTTTTAAAGGTGTTAGCGTACCCCTAAATAAATAAAATTAGGAAGGGTGTTAAAATGAACATTCTCCTTTACAAAGCAATTTTTTTTTTGAAAATCGGACGAAAAACACTGGTCTTTGATGTGAAAATTAGGAGTACGTATCTTAGCTTTTTACCCAGTTTAAATGCATTGCTGCGTCAAGCAAATGAGACAGTGAGATTCTCATGCGCTGGAGCCGGCGCGCGGCGCTTATTCATCTTATCATCGCGTCGCGTAAACACCAATCGTATTTGCATTTTTTAAATTTGCATTTGATACAATTGAATTGTGAGCGCAAAGCCTCGGGATTGGTGGATTGGGTTTTTGTAAGCAACTTGGTGGGACAATAAATTATAATTTTTACGAAAGAGGCGTATGCGCAAAATTGAAACGCCGTGAATCGTCTCATAAATCGAGACGCGCGCTGTATAAACATTTATATTATCTTTGATATTATCTACGGAAGCAATGGAATTAATAATTATTTTCATAAACATCAGAAATTAATTTTACATACTGATACTTGTTAAAAGTATAACAGATCAACAAAAAGAAAGCTACCAATAAACGCAACAAACGTTGATAAATGCAAAGTAAAATCGTGACGTCACGATTTAAAAAAAACTTATTTTTAAATACTTTGGCTCAACATAAGAATGACTCAAAAATTAGTCCTCTATCGTGAATAGGCCCATTCATAAGCCACAGCTGAAGGTGTAGTAATCAACAATTCAGTCCGATCCTTGTAGAAAGGACACATTATTTCTTATGCTGGGTTTACAAGGTTAGACAAGTGGTCTTATCATTTAAATGAAAACGATACCCAATTGATGTATTCATTTGAAATATCTATACTCTGATTTTAAACTAGGAGGAGTAAAGTAGAAAGTCAGTTTCACACTAGTAAAACTCACCAGAAAAATCACTAAAACGTTTTGGCTTTTGGCGGTAAATTTGAATTATTTTCTATATATTTTCAATATTTAAGTGTTATATTTATTTAATTTGCAAGTATTTTTAATATTTATTTATAAATGTAAGTACATACATAATAATAAATAATATATACAATCAAAACATAAATATTCAACTATAATTAATTTTCATCAGTACTTTCTGATGAACTATCATTGCCCAAAGAAATAATTAGGAAGTGATTCAATTAAATTGTCCATTATTCAATAATTCTGAAAAACATTGCCTAAAAATCAACATTTCTAAGACTCACGCTCTAGTTTTTGCTCCCAAAAAAGAAAAATTTTGTTATGCAGTGTTTATACTGAAGACTAGTGAAGTCACGCCGGTTTCATTTTTCTTTTTCATTTTGACGAAGAAATCAAGAAACTCCTTTTAGAAAGAACAGCAAGTGACTTACAGAAAACCGGTGTAACGGTTGACACATCCAATTATTGTTCTCCACTGCCGCATAATTCATGCTTGCGCCATTAAAATCAGAAGATTGCCGCCAGAAACTATTGGCGCCAGTAAATCATTACCAATGTAAACTCAGCATAATTGATAACACAGGCTTTTAAATTGAAGCAAATATCAGCAAATGTGTTTGTTTTTAATGCTTGAGTCGTTGCTTGGATCGCTGCTTGAATCGGTGCTGTACCATGTTTTAACCCTTAGCTCTGCTTTCATTTTAGTGCTTAAGGTGCACCAAGCATCACTAAGGCTTAAAACATGGTGCAGCACCGATTCATTGTTTCTTAAGCCGGGTTGACACGTTCCAAGTATACTTGGACAAAGTTTACTTAGACGAGCGCGCGCATTACTTGGATGAGTACACTTTGTCCAAGTTGGTTCACACGTGAAATGTCTTGGATCCACTTGGATCGTCAGTTAAAATGGTGGATATCGTAAGGCAGGGTGTGGTGCTTGTCGCGGATATGTTAATTGCCGAGATGGAAATTCGCAAAAAAAGACTGAAATAAAAAAAAAAGAAAATTTTGACCCAAAAATGGATTTTAAGACGTGAGGCTTTGGGTGCTTCTACAAATTTTCTTCGGGAAGTTGCCGAAGAGGATCAAGAAACTTTCAAAAACCATTTACGATTGACAACCGTGCAATTTGAAGAATTATTGGTCCTTGTTAGCCCAAAAATTCAAAAAAGCGATACCATCATGAGAAAAGCATTACCTGCAAGATTAAAGCTTCAAATAACTCTTCGTTACTTTTCTTCTGTGGAGCTCTTTTCCGCCGTCCGACTCAGTAGCCGCCATTTTTATTGTTTACAAAATTGTATTGTGGGCAAGTAAGTTGGCCGTTGTCCTAGTAGAATCGATATGCTTTCAAAGCCAGCTTGGCTTTCATGAAACTGTTTACACGATCAAAGTAGCATCCAAGTAGTGCGCACGCAGCGTCCAAGTAAACTTGATCCAAGTGCAAGAGTGGATAGTCGGTGCTGCACCATGTTTTATGCCTAAAGCCGGGTTGACCCGTTCCAAGTATACTTGGACCAAGTTTACTTGGACGCTGCGCGCGCACTACTTGGATGCTACTTTGAGGGTGTAAACAGTTTCATCAAAGCCAAGTTGGCTTTGAAATTATATCCAAGTCTACTAGGACGACGGCCAACTTACTTGGTCCAAAATACAATTTTGTAAACAATAAAAATGGCGGCTACTGAGTCGGACGGTGGAAAAGAGCTCCGCAAAAGAAAAAAATATGAGAAGATTTACTGATAGAGAAAACATAAAATTTATGGAATTATTCGAGGCAGAAAGTTTATATATCGAAGATTTGGGTACTCGAAATAAACTTTCCAGTGTTCGGAAACAGCAACCAGTTGGCAAGTAACGAAGAGTTACTTGAAGCTTTAATCTTGCAGGTAATGCTTTTCTCATGATGGAATCGCTTTTTTGAATTTTTGGGCTAACAAGGACCAATAATTCTTCAAATTGCACGGTTGTCAATCGTAAATGGTTTTTGAAAGTTTCTTGATCCTCTTCGGCAACTACCCGAAGAAAATTTGTAGAAGCACCCAAAGCCTCATGTCTTAAAATCCATTTTCAGGTCCAAATTTTCTTTTCCTTTTCTTTCAGTCTTTTTTTGCGAATTTCCATCTCGGCAATTAACATATCCGCGACAAGCACCACACCCTGCCACACGATATCCGCCATTTTAACTGACGATCCAAGTGGATCCAAGTCATTTCACGTGTGAACCAACTTGGACAAAGTGTACTTATCCAAGTAATGCGCGCGCATCATCCAAGTAAACTTTGTCCAAGTATACTTGGAACGTATCAACCCGGCTTAAGGAATCTTCTCTCTTTATTCGTTTATTTATAGTAAATAACGGTATGCTTCATCGATTGCATCTGTATCTTTTATCTATGCAGGAATAAATCGTTTTTGACAAAAAAAAATCAATATATTATCAATCATAATAATATTAGGTTGTTCGGAAAGTCATTTCGTTTTTTCCCAACAGAGAAGTTATTTGTATTTTTCCGGGCCTCACATTTAACCCGCATTGTCATTATATATTTTTACAGCTGATATAGCCAGACTTTTTTGTGAAAAATTTTGTTTGATTCTGCACAATAGTTTTTGTTTGGTACCCTATCAAATGTAGAAAGTCGAAAGCGGCATTTACGGCATATTTTACTTTTTTACTAAAGAAATGGTAAAAATGCTGTTGAAGCAAGAAACAAATTATTGGATGTGTATGGAGAAGATGTACTGACAGAACGCTAGTGCCAAAACTGGTTTGCAAAAAATTTCGTTCCGGCAATTTTGATGTTGGAGATGCACTACGTTCTGTAAAGTCTGTGGAAGCTGATGAAGAAAAAATAAAGGCATTGATTGATGGAAACCGCCGAATAACAACTCATGAGATCCCTGACAATTTAAATATATCGAATTCAAACATTCATGATTACGTGAAACTGCTTGGTTTAATTTAAAAACTCGATATATGGGTTCCACATATTCTTACAGAAAGAAATTTGTTCCTCATATAAGTTTGGTAACTCGCCAAAAGTTTTTACAGCTTGGATGGGATGTACTACCACATCTACCACATTCTCCAAATCTGGCACCTTCGGATTATTACTTGTGTCGGTCTCTACAAAATTTTTTAGACCAAACCTTTACTTAAAACGAGGACGTGAAAAGTCACTTTGATCAATTTTTTTCCAGTAAAGATCAAAAGTTGTATGAGCGTGGAGCGTGGAATCATGCTACTGCCAGAAAGCTGGCAACAGGTATTGGACCAAAATGGACTGTATATAATTGAATAAAATATTTATGCACCATAAGAAAATCGTCTTTCATTTTCACTAAAAAAAAAACGCAATGACTTTCCGAACAACCCAATAGATTTTAATTATTAATGTTTTTTTCGTAAATTTTAGCCATTTGTAAGTAACATTTTTTTAAGTGAATTACATTAGCAGTATTATATTAGCCTACAAAAGTTTAGAATAGCATTAGTTACATTTTCTTAAAGTCCACTGAATCATAATTTCATCAAATTGCTTTAAATTCAAAGTCAAAATTCCTATTACAGACTGATAAATTAATCTTCAAGTGCAGTTTTTTGAGTGTTACTGGTGAAAATATTATCAAAATGATTATCATAATATATTTTTAATCGTTAATAATTAAATAATTAAATCCATTTGTAGTTTGGTTTTTATATACAAACATCCTAAACGTCCCCGAAACCAGGTTAAATTTAACGTAAGCTATTAATCACCAGATTAATGACTGCAATTAAAAAAGCAGAGTGCTGAGTACATAATTCACAACTGTAGTAGATATACTGGAATTTCCTCTTTTTTTGGGTATCGCGTGCTGGCGCGCGCCAAAAACCCAAGGTGAAGAGCACTTCGCCTCCGTGTAGGAGCGAACCAGGAAGCCCGAGATTTCAACGGCAACCTTCCCAGCAGCTAATAAAACCTAATTGCAAATAAATTAAAAGAAAACGGAGCACTCACTTTACACATTCACCTCCGTTCAAGAATTATTCAACACCACGCTCTACGCCATCTTGACCGATAAAAAATAGATTTTTTCATATCCCGAAGGACAAAAGTTGTCACCTTGCTACAATTATACGTAACATAGATAGAAGGATGTTGATTAAAATTTAAATTGATGTTTTCATTCAAATTTAATATTATTCACGTGAAAAATAATATTGAATAATAGGCAAAATGGCAGAAGAACCAAAATTCCTAATCCACCTTTATCAGAGTGGATTTCAAGAACTCGCGAGTCTTTATAAGGACGAAATACGTGTCCATGCCTCTGCTACTCGTGTAGTACCATCAGTCCACACTATTACCAAATCGCTTATTTTTATAAGCTTTAGTTTAATAATTTAAGATTTCTGGAATTCTTTTCCTAATGTTTTTAATTTTATTCAAAAGGGAAAAATTAAAATATGTTTTGAAATATATTTGTTTATATAAAATTATAAGTATATTACGAAAATATTACAGGGAGTATTTTATGCACTTTAGATAAAATATTTTAAATTGTGACATTAATTTTCCTAATATTACTTAATATATTATAAGCTGATTAATATTAACAAAAACAATTACCACATTCATTAAATAATAATAGTAATATTTAAATTGATTATTATAATTGGTACATATTATTAGAATTAACATTCACGTAATTACTGATTTTTCATTTTTCTCTTCACGTTCGAGTTATGCATAAACAATTGAAAAACAAACAAACGCGTAATAATTTCCCAATTATTATCAATAATTATTACGTTAATAAAGGCTTTCTGTTTGCGATTAAATCGAATTAATTACAAAATAATCGATCGAGAAATGATTTCCTTGTTTCTTTCTAAATTTGCCGTCCTCGAGGAGCGACCTTAAACGCCTTTAATTATTGTAATACACCATCTCTTATTTTTTAATATTGTCCTTTGGTTTGGGTTTCGATCGTCAATTCCCGCTGAATAATATTTAAGAGGAAGCCCCTTCTTAATGTTAGTGTTAACCTCCATGTGGTTGAGAGGTAAAAAATTGGATGACACATTTTATTTTCATGGACGTAGGTGATAGTTAAGAATCGGAAGTACGTCATTTTAGTTATTCTGACTACCGAGTGCTTTGGAAAAACCTTAAATATTAATTTGGATTAATTCTGGAAAAATACACTTCTTCAATTACTTGTTAATAGAAATTTATGAATATTTATATTAAAGTAAAAAAGTAAAAGTAATTTGTTATTGAAAACAATTTTCAGATTACCAAGTAATGCATTAAATAAAGAAAAACATAAAGTTAAAAATAGATTTTTTTCCCGTTTTTCTTTCTAGTCACCTTAGGATCACGAAGTTTGACGTGCTGTATAATAAATAATCCAACTCATGCTTGAAATTGGATGATAGTACTGCATTTTTTTATATTTAATGTTTGATTAAGAACAGTTTTTATTTTTTAGACAATATAACTTCTGGAGCTTTAATGCTTTTAAGTTGAGACTTTCAAGTATTCCGCTACGTTTTTTAAATTTTCATCTCTTTTACTATTTTGGGTTTGTAATTATAGAAGAAATTTCTTATTCATCAACATCTACGTACACATGCTTAACCTATTTAGATTTTTAAGATTTTGCAAGATTAAATAAAATAAGTAAAATTTATTTTTTGTGTGTAATAATGGAAAATTTACATTAAAATATAATTTTTTTATTACTTAATAAGTTAGTTATACGACCGACACCTTTTTAAATCTCTTAACTTGAATTTTCTTTAAAGTACCGATTTAATGGTGCAATTCTGTACAAAACTGTAAGTCCTTACAGGCAATAGCCTGTATTCCTACAACCTACAACAAACAGCAGCCATAAAGCTAACAACGCTGTAATAATACCCCATTTTTAGCAGCGCGCATGCGCACAACGCTTTTGATTTTTGAAAATCAAAAAGAATAATTGCGCGAGTAATTCTATTTCCTTTAAAATACATACCAAGTTAATTAAATAAAGTTTTAAAATAAAAGTGTATTAAAATGGAAAAACAAAAAAATCTAAATATAGAAGATCAGCAATCTTCGGAGAGCAAAAAAGATCTTTAATATTAGAGTATGTAATGAACAATGCCTCGATTATTGAGAACAAATCAACACTTGTTTTTAAACAAAAGGATAAAAAGTAACGGTGGAATGAAGTATAAAACATTTTAAGGGCTCGGTTTTAACCGTGATCCAAAAACGGTTAGAGACTATGAATCAACTGGAGGTGGTTCAAGAACCCCACAGATCTAGATTGGCAAATAAATTCAATCTATTTGGTAGTTTTTATGAATTGGACAGTCAATTTTGTAAATAAAACAATATTTTTTGTTTATTTTATTCTTTATTAAAAGAACTGTAAATAAAATTGAAATAAAAGTGATATAGAATATGTGATATTCAAGAGAATCAGCAAGAAGATCCTTCGATTCCTGTAATTATTGTTCCTGCGCCTACCTCCGAAGAAACATCATTATCTACCATTAGCTTTGATAAACCGACATCAATTTCTGCTTAAGCATCAACACCCACTCCTTTATCTCTTCGAGTAAATCCAACGACTTCCAATGATTCTTCTACAAATAGATCAGTCTAGCGTTCCTTAATTAGGCATAAAGTTGTTCCTGGTACTACGTTGGAAGATACTTCTCTACATTCTTCCACTCATGCATCAACCTCCACTTGTTTACAATCATCGACATCCAACCCTACTCCTGCCACTAAATCCACTAGTTATCTCTTCCGGCCAATCCATCCGATGATGCTTCTACAATAAATCTAAAAAAACAAATGTCTTTATACGAAAGGGAAATGTATAATTTATTAAAAATTCGCTAGGCATAGTAACGTAAAGCTACTAAAATTGCTGTTTCCAAATTTAAGGGGTAGTTATTTTGAGGGTTTTAATCATCGCGCACAAAATCAACAATAAAGCATACCGTTGCTTTTTTAAGCCTGTAACGTTTTACAAATGCCCCATCGTCAAACAAAATAAAAGCATCAAAATGAGTCCGCACTTGAGGACCTAAGACAGGGAAATTAACCTGATCTCCTGCTTCGATAGCTTCTTCAAGCTCTTCAAAATCCATTTTAATACGACTCAACAGCGAAACTAAAAACAGCAGTGAGGTTAGAAAATTAAAGATCAGCTGTCAATTTCACTTAAAAGCGCGCCTACAAGGATTTAAAGGAGCCAAGACCGTCTTTTACACAAGCACGATAAACTGACGTTTGCGCAGGCGCCAACAAGCTATTTTGTGGGTGGCGAATAGAAATCGCGTTTGTAGGTAACCCTTGTAAGCAACGTTGTAGGTACCTCTAAATTTGTTGTAAACAACAACGTTGCAAGGGGTCGCAGAATAGAAATCTTTCGTTGTGGGATATGCCAACAGTTGTAGGCACCTACAAATATTTTATAGGTGAGCGGTGAATACAGGCTAATATCTGTAAGGTAACCGTGGAAACCGTCCATTACAATCCATATAACAAACCTTACATAAGTAATTTCACCTTAAGAGTATTGGGAGTCTAAGTAGAACCACGTTTCGATAGTATATTTTCAGGTTCTTCTTGAATTTGGGGAAGGAATTTTGACCTTCAGTACACCCCATATAAACAGGCTGAAAGTACCAATAAAATTCTTCATTTCTGTAATATTTTATAATTTGTTACTAATGATGATGGTGAAAAGTGTGTTGACTTATTTACGGACTATTTTTCCACGGTGTAAGTTAAGCGGAATCTGATCTCTTCTAATTTTAAATGTAATGTTAATAGTATTGTGAGTTCGGATAAGTTAATGATATTACGTTCCGATGTGTACTCGTCGATTGAGCAATTGGATGATTCTTGTTCGTTTGGACCAGATGGTATACCCAATATTCTATTGAAGAAGTGTTTATGTACGATAAGTAAACCGATACATATACTATTTGAACGTTCAATCTATGAAGGTCTGGTTCCTAGTAAATGGAAGCGTAGCTACATAGCTCCAATTTTTAAATCTGGTGATAGGTCTAATGTATGTAATTATCGTGGAGTATGTAAACAATCTTCAATTCCAAAAATTTTGGATTCATTAGTTGCAAAGCACTTAAATTGGATATCAAAACCAATAATTTCTGAAGAACAACATGGTTTTTGTGAAGGAAGGTCGACGGTGACGAATTTACTGGAATATCAATCATATATTTTAGAAGCTTTGGACAATAAAAGGCAAGTTGATTCCATATATACTGACTTTGCGAAAGCCTTTGATAGAGTGAACCAAGCAATGTTAATAGCAAAATTAGATTCTCTGGGTTTGAATAAGAGTTTGGTTTTATGGATTAAGAGCTTTTTTTCAGGTCGACAGCAGTGTGTTAAGGTAAATAATCACATTTCAAGAATAATTGATGTAACGTCTGGGGTCCCACAAGGATCACATTGTGGACCGATATTGTTTTTATTTTTCATTAATGACTTAATTGCCTCCATACACAATAGTAAATGCTTACTTTATGCGGATGACTTAAAACTCTTTAGGGTAATAGAGACAAATCATGACTCTGATGAAATTCAAGAGGATTTAGATAGAGTTTTTTAATGGTGCGTTGATAATGATTTGTATTTGAACCTAGATAAGTGCTATACAATTACGTTTTGTCGCAACAAAGATCAAATAAGAACTACGTACAAGTTGGATAATTGTTTATTAAAACTAATGTGCGAGGTAAATGACTTAGGTGTTTTATTTGATTCGAAACTATCGTTCAAGAAGCATATGGATACAATTTGCACGAAAGCAAGAAAGTTACTTGGTTTTGTATCGCGTTCTTCATCTAAATTGTCAGTTAGTACGACAATCATATTGTACAAAACACTGGTCAGGCCTCAAGTCGAGTACGCTTCACCGGTATGGTCTCCATATCAGCAGATATATATCAATCATTTAGAGAAAATTCAAAGAAGATTTGTAAGACACATGGCATTTAAATCAAAAATCCCAATTCATGAATTAGATTATGGAAGATTTATGACTGAAAATAACCTGCTGTTGTTTCAAGATCGTCGTCTGCATTGTGATTTGGTTTTTTTCCAGAAATTAATAAATGGAACTGTAAATTGTCCAACCATTTTAAGTAAGGTGAACTTTAATCTCAATCAACGCAAGACAACTCGCCATAGCAAACTATTTAGACCAAATATATGTAAAACTAATTTCAGTTTTTATAGTCCAATTACTAGGATGATGCGGCAGTACAATGGTATTGATGTGGTCGATTTGGATTATTTTCTTATGCCGGGTAATGGATTTAAAAATTTGTGTAAAAGCAAACTGAGATCAAATTAATAAGTAGTTTCTTGTACAGTTACTAAATTAGTCGAAATGTCTTAAAGTTGTATTAAATATATATGTATATGTAGATTTATAATTAATTGAATTTATTATAGTTATAGGTTGTAGTACTTAAATATCATTCTTTTGTAAATTTTGGTTAAAATGGCGAAAGCCGTAAATAAATAAATAATTAAATTTGTATCGCCTAGACTACGATGGTATTAGCTGCTTTTACAAATATGAAAATATTAGATGGCTGTGTTCAACAGATTGAGCCATTTTTTCCACCGTATTTTATTTTTATCAAAGGTAGAAATAAAGTTTTTAAATGAAATCTAATAAAAGTTTTGGTCTTTTTGGAAAATACGTCCAAAAAACATGATTAATTGAATGATAAACTGACATTTTTAAAAAGTCGTTCAGTAGAGATTTAACCGATACCTCGGGAAATTCCCAAGGTAAACATCAAGATAAGGGAAGAAATTAAAATTGCATCTGATAAGACAGAACATCTTAGAAACTTATATGAGGAACTAACTGGAAAGAAAAAGTATAATGAACATCCTATACCATAAAGTACATTAATGGAATACTCAAAATTGTGAAATAATAATCAAAAAACCAGTAAATTCCCCATTAATTGAGTTAAACATTTATTTTCACTACGTTGGTAGCATAAGATCTAGATTAAATGAACTTAAATGTTATATTGTCTGTCTTCAATAATATGCGAAACTTGGCTCAATGATGGATAGACAGAGTAAGAAATTTGCTTTGATGGTTTTAATTTGTGATCATCTAATACCAGTTTAAAGAAGATGGGTGTAGGAACGCTTATTGTTGTTAATAGGTCATTTAAATGCGTGTAACTCGGTGTAGCAGCTCTTCAACATATTTAACAATGACCCGCCAGCCTCGATCGCAGATTGGTGATGATACTGCGTCTTATGCACGTCGAAGAAAAAGGGACTGATAGTAAAACTGCTGAATAACATGTATACTTCGAAGACTGGTCCCTCGAAATAAACCACGAGAAAACTGAACTCATCATATTCTCAAAAACATTATAAAAACCAAACAAAGATCAAAAACCAATCCATAAAATGGGCTGGACTGGTTTTCATCTGAAGAGAACCCTGCTCAGAAATCAATGTTTAAGAATATTCAGATTAACTTAATTTATGATTGATGTACGTGATGATGTACTGGTCATCTAAAATTAAGGTTTCTCAATTAATCTGAATTCCTCTAATGTATGAATCGACTTCAGATGAAATCCACTCTAGCTAAGTGAAATACCTCGGAGTCACAATGGACACCAAACGCAAGTTCAAGAAGCATCTCCAGCTACTCAAGCAATCAACAGCGGTCAAAAACAAAATACTATTACCCTTAATTAAAATAGAAAAAATTGATGACCGAACAGCTGCCATTTAAAATAAATCCATAACAAACTCGCGATCGATTCCATCCAAGAAAGATTCGACCATCTGAACATCAATTTCAAGAAAAAGAGCCAATTTAGGACTAACATATAATCCAAAACATCTTCACTCAAAAAGCCGCGACCGCTCCAAAACAAAAAAAACATCTCCACATAAGAAAACAAGCTCAGCTGGCATAAGACCTGAAGATAAGTAACAACTACACGCAAAAGAAAAAACTGAATTAAGGAGCGATAAGCTCAACACTCAAAAAGAAAGCTACAAATAGCAGAAAAATACGTTGAATCGTTGTAACGTGTTACAGTGCTGAACAAATTTTTGTGGAAGTGTTAATTAATGATAGGTATTTTGTGATAGGTAATGTTTGTATACCTTCCAACGCTAATATCGGTCTGTATGTGTGAAGAAGTAGAGGAGTTTCCTAAATTGTACCCAAAGCCTGGACCCCTATCCTCATTTTTAGGGATAAAACATCCAATAGGAAAATCAGTATGTTTCTATGGAAATTTTCCAAAACAAACAATAAGTATCTACTATTTTTCTTGACGACGCCTTTTTTCCTATAGGATAATTTATCCCCGAAAATGAGAATACGGCCCCTGATGCTGTATGGAAAAATCGGTTTAAGTGTTGTAGACCGGTAGCTCATGACAGTTTTTGGTCTCCGATTTCATACAGCATGTCTTTTGAAGGATAGAATATTTACCCTATATTAACAAATTTCATTTCTAAACGCTAATAATGTCGGTGTTTTTAATATGCGTCTAACAAAAGTTTGTACCAGAGTTACTCGCATATTAAAATGTAAAATATTCCAATTATTTTGTTTTATTCCTGTTTCGAATTATTTTGTTTATTTTTATTTAATTATTTGTAGTGAGTATATCATTTTCATGTTATATTCTTAAAATTTTAACCTATCTGTGTTTGTAATTCTATATGTAATGGAGATTTTCCCATCAATAAATTATTATTATTAAAATGCGGTTCAAAATTTACAAAATAATAAAAACAACAACATATTTGCTAGATAACTTATGTAAGCAAATAAACAAAACATTTAAAATTTTTCAAATAAATATTTATTACGATGCTTTTAAGGATGTTCGGGCATGCATACTCTTTTATTTGGGACCTAAGGACAGGTATTACTAAAAATTTAAAAAATGGACTTTAGAAAACCTGTCCTCAATTCATGGAATGATGAAAAACAAAAAAAAAACAATCAAGAATCTAGAGTCTACTTATAGAGACGGTATAGGACAACAGTTATTTTACCCGGCGAGGGGGTGCACTGATTATTTTGTGGATCTTTTCAGGCTAAAAAATAACACTTTTATAAATCTTCAAATTTTAATATAAAAAATTAATAATTTTTTAAATTAACAATATTACTTATATTTTCTAAATTACTTATTACAAATTATCGCCCCAAAATCAAATTATTGTCATTCATAGTATAAAAAGTCCTTAGGACTTAACAAAATCCTAGAGTAAAATTTTTCTTAAAATTGTTTTTAGCATTAAATAGCTTTTATGATCTTAAAAGAATTCTGATTATTTTTCTATTTTTTTATCAAAAAGTTACTATTTATATTTGTTTAAACGACGTCATGGTTTCGTCACAATGAGAAAATGAAAAAATAAACAAAATATATAAAATAACGGCATTTCTGCGTACTGCAATATAATTTGATCATAAAGAACCGCTAAATTGTTTATTTTGAGGATGACGTCATGTTTATATTTTCTCATTTCCTAGAAATGCTTTTGTTTATAAAACATGAGTTGCTGTATGATGTAATTAAAGAAATAAGCACAGAGCACAGCTAGTTTTTTATGTGTTTTCCATCCATTTATGTGACAATCTTCTAAAAATACATCTAACCATTTACTCCATACAAAGAGATAAGAGGTACATTTTACGCAAGGAAGTAAGATGTGACCAACTGACTCGCTCTTACCCAGACCACCGATAGGCAGTACCCATAAACGGAAGACTCTAAAACATTATGAATATAAAATTTAAATACAAAAATATAGCTATGAACATTTTAAATATTAATCAATTAAAAAATTAAAATTATACATGCCGAAATAAAATTTTTTGGTGCCTATCATTTTAATAACACCAAAATTTTTTTGTTCAAAAATTTAGAAGAAGAAGAAGAAGAAGAAGGCTAATTTTTTCATGTGTACTGTACTAACTGTATTCGAGCTAAATTTATATTCTGTACAAAACATCTTTTCCTATCCAGAATATCAAAAAACAATGCTTTGCGTTTTCTGGTTCCTTTTGTTGCATGGTCTGCAGGAAAGGTTTCCATCATCCTTTGGTATAAATATATTACATATATTTCCAGAAATTAGAGAATATTTATTTTCTTCAAACGTAAAGTACAACCTTCTGTTAATTGGATGTAGATCAGGTACATATACAGGGTGTTTCTAAAATGATGGTCACGGGCTCGTGTGCTTATACTACAAGTAAAAATAAGACAAAAAGCACATACAAACATTTTTCCAAAACTCAACTGTTACAGAGATACAGGCTGTTGAAATTTCTTTTAATTTTCACTTTTTATTTATTTTCTCTTGATTGGCTGGATGAATATTAATAAAAAATTTAGGGCGAGTACTTCTCATCGGTAGTCATCATTGGCTTGTACTTTTGTCTTAATTTTACATTCCAGTGGCGTAGAAAACGGTTAACGTGTCTCCTTTTTTAATTTATTTGATACGCCATTGCAAAATTTTACAATTTTTTTTGATTTTTAAACCTTCATTCAATCTACCAAAAAAAAGTGTACCTGTTAAATTTGGATAGAAGTAGTGGTATTTGAGTAATTTCAAATTTTATGGTCTAATGACCTTGCAAAAATCAAACAAATTTTCAAAATTTTAAACAAATTTGAATTAAATTAACAAAATTTAAATTGACAACTTCTCGTAAGGTTTGTGATTTAAATAAATAAGTCAGAAACACTTTATTTAAATTTAACAAAAAATTAAATTGGGCAGCCATTTTCAACATTTTTCTAAAATTTAAAATTAGGTGTTTCTGACATGTTTTTTTTTATTGAATACACCAACAAAATGTCATACTAAGAGTTTTTAATTTTAATTTTCCTAATTTGAATTAAATTTGTTTCAAATTTTGAAAATGGGTTTGATTTTAAAAAAGGTACTGGATTATAAATCACCAAATTACTGGAATACCACTAACCCTATCAAAATGTAATAGGTATACTTTTTTGTGGTAAATTGAATGAAGATTTTTAAAATTTAAACAAAATTGAAGAATTTTGCAGTGGCGTATCAAATAAATTCAAAAAAGGGGACACCTTAATCCGTTTCTACGCCACTGTAGTTTTAAATTAAGACAAAAGTTATAGCTAAAGATCACTTCCTATGGGAAGTACCCACTCCATAATTTTTATTAATTTTCATTTAGCCGATCCAGAGAACATAAATAAAAAGTAAAAATAAAACGAAATTTCAACAACCTGTATCTCGGTAGCAGTTGACTGTTATGCGTACTTTTTGTCTTATTTTTACTTGTATTATAAGCATACGAGCCCGTGACCACGATTTTAGAAACACCCTGTATTTTTAATAAAAATGTTGGCGTTTGAAAAAAACATGCAATAATAAGCATCAAAAATAATACAATATGTAATAATTTGTAAATTTTAACTGTTTTGGAAAAACTATATTTTTTGCATAAAAATAATTTTTAAAAATTTATAAAATTTAACTATTTAAATTTGCGTGAAATTTATAAAATCATTAAATCTACTAAATATTAATCCTAGAAAAAAATATTAATTACATAAAAATTATGAAAATAATAACTAATAACCATTGTCATTCCTTTTGAATTTTAATTAAATTTAATGGTTAATCGCTTAAGTTTACGTGTTATTGTCTATAATAATTGCAATTACGGCATCTGTTCGCGTTTAAACTTAATAAACAAAACTAAGTAGTAGCCTCCATGTCTCTTCTCAGAACACACAGCAGAGGTTAATTAGAAACGACGAGGACAATCACACTGCATAAAATCCGAACAAAAATTTCACAGCTCATAATTTAAATAATTAAGCTCGAAAAACTCTGGTTGCACTTTTTATTATTTTTTTCCTTGTTGTGATTAGTTCAGAAATTATAATTATTAGCAAACAATCGACACTGTAATAATTGTTCGTAGCCATATTTTTAATTGCCTATCTAATTTAAATTAAATTTTTAATTATAAATTCATATTGTTCTTGAAGGATATTTTGATAAATATTTGAATAAATTGTTTAATATAGTCTTGAAATTTTGAATTAAGTGGAGGTATTACATTGGAATGATTTTTATGTTCATTTATAACTAAAATTTGAGGGAATTTATACAGGGTGTATACAAAATAATGTCTATAATTCACTTGACGTATTCTGTGAAAAATTATAAATGAAAATATTAATACCAAAATTGCTCATAAGTCTTGCATTGCATTTTTAAAGAAAGTAATAAAAGGCAATACAGTAGAAGCTCGTGAACACGAAAATTGGTATCAAAAATAATGTTTTAATTAATACTTCGATGAAGTATATCTCAAACCAATGTAATCTGTGCTGATTCAATCGACAACAATTATTGCATTGGTATCAAATCTTTTCGAAAAATTCAGTCATCTTCCGTATCAGTGTTCAACTGGACCAGATAGTATTCCCAATTATTTAGTGACTTTATGTGTTTTTCTATTACCAACCCACTTGTAATCTTACTTATCAGTGAAATATCCTTTCCAACGGGCTGAAACAGTTGTTTCACCAGTTCTATCTTCAAAAGCGGGAATAGATACGAGATCGTTAATTATAGAGGGATCGCTATTCAATAATCGGGTCATAAAATTCTTGATAGCTTTGTAAGCCAATAACTAAATTTTCTTTGTAGACCTTAAATTGAAGCTCTAGAGGAGGGCTGTCAAATCGATACGATATACAATGATTTCTCAAATGCTTTCCGTAAAGGTAATCATGTTGTATTGTGCTGATAGAAAAATTAAAGAAATTCGGTTTTAATAATTCTCTATGTAATTGGTTAAAGAGCTACCTGTATAACACAGATAATAGAACACAGATTGTAAAGGTTTAGAACTTCTTATCTGAGAAAATCTAAATCTGGTCCGGTGTCCCTCAAGACCCCACTTCTCCCAACATTTTTATTAATTACCTACATCAACATATTCCAAATTGATTATGTTAAATTTTATAAAAAATTAGAATCCCTGGAGGACACAAGTCTTCTTCAACACGATACTAATAAAGTTGTAGAGTGGTCAAAAAGACCAAAATCTAAAACAAATGCACTTAAATTAGTTTTTGTCATAATAAAATTCAACACTCCTATACCATGGATGAAATTCTTTCTAGAAGAGATGAAATTAGTAATTTAAAAATAATTTCGATTCCTTGTTAAACCTTATAAGTCACATTACATCAATTTGCTGTAAAGCTTATCGACAACTTTAATTTTATTGTAAAAAATATGTCCCCCTGAAAATAGAAATCGACATGTCTCGGCATTTTTACATTTTTTTTCATAATAGTTTTATTTAAATAAGATAAATAAATAAATACATTATAATGCATTAATACTGGTCAAATATGACCAACCAATACATGACATCATTATTTCGAGATTTATTTAGTGTGGCTCCTTTTAAAATGGACACCCTGTATATCTTTATGCTTAGGTCAAAATTCTTGAATACGGTTAAATATTTTTTTCACCTCACAATATTCACATACAATCAATAGAACTCATTCAGAAAAGTTTCTTAAATTGGTTATTTTTTATTGCATATTGTTTGATATAAATACAGGGTGGTGATAAAGTTTAGGACAATATTCGTAACTGCCATATTTAATTTTTTTGAGAAAATCGCTCGGGCAGATCAATTTCCGTTTTTAAAATGCCGTGTCTTGGTAAAAAAAAATATTAATGACGTCACTGGTGATTTAGCAATTACATCATCATCGATTTTTTTTAATGAAAACCCCCACTTTTTTTACTCGTTTTTGATAGACATTCATGTCACTTAAACGAGGATATAAAAAAGTGATAACATTTGTAAACAAAATTTTTGAATAAAAAATTTTTGATGTCAACTTAAAATTATTTTGTACTATTAAATTTGAAAGATTTATTTTGACTGATTTCAATAAATCGTAAATAGTTTAAGTTTCAAATTTACAATTTTATTCATTGTAAATTTTCTTACATTTAAATAGATTCAAAAGAATTTGAATTATTGAAGTAAAAAAATTTGTATTTAAAATAAATAAAAAATTTTGTATTTAAAATTTTTTTTACAAATGTAATCAATTTTTTGTATCATCGTTTAAGAGACATGAATCATGAATGTCTATCAAAAACGAGTAAAAAAACGTGGGGGTTTTCATTTAAAAAAATCGATGATGACGTCATTGCTAAATAACCAGTGACGTCATTAATAATTTTTTTATACCAAGAGAAGGCATTTTAAAAACAAAAATTGACCTGCAAATGAATTTCAAAATTTACAATTTATTTCATTTATTTAAATTGTATAAGAATACCTTGTATTAGAAAAATATTACAAAAAAACCCAAAATTTATTTTGTATGTTCAAAAAAAAATTATATTGTCAGAATAGTATTTAAGTACAAGACCTAAAACCACAATCTTGAAGTGCTTGTCTGCTATTGTTCTTCTTAATAATACTGTTTTAAAAAATGTTTAATCTAACAAAAGGCATTTACAATTAGGTGATTCCATTCAAAAGAACAATTATTATTAAAAAAATTTACATTCTTTGCAATAACAAATCAAATTTTGCACTTGGTCATTGATTCTGACTGACTAACAACGTTTAAGTAAAATATTTAATTTTAGTGAATAAAACGAAAGCCTAAATTTTTGCCAATTAACTGTATCTTTTACTTCTAGTTCTTCCTAGGTCTTCTAAGTATTTCTATAGAATGTGTGAATAAAAAAAGTGTGGTCATTTGTTGTCTTGAAACGCGCATTTTGTAGAAATGATTGCATTTATAAATATGTTCCAAAGCATTACCCCAAAACCTAAAAGATCAGTTTGTCGAATTGATGAAAAAAATGATATAGGTTTTGTGAATATAACGTACAATGGTTAAATGAAGATTTTTTAGGAAATTCGGATGAAAGGGAGGTGGCGCTCTAAATTCAAAACTAAAAATGCATTTTTTGCAACTTGTAAGTGATCCTCGTTTTTAAATAGGCGTTGATGCAGATGAAGGAGTTCTTAGGACAACTGTGTACAAAGTAATAAAGTTAAAGAAATGCACATATTTGGATTAAATTTTCCACAACTATCTAGGAAATAAATAAAGCAAAACAGGATTCTTCCAATTAATATCCATTTATTCCTCTTGGTGCTATTGATTGCACACATATTAAAATTCAGAAACCGTTGATCATGGGGATGGATTTTTTAATCTTAAAGGTTTTTTAGTGTAAAGGTACAAGCAACTTGTAATGCCAAGGTAGAATTTACAAGGTTCGATGCTCGATGGCCTGGATCTGTTCATGATAGTCGAATACTAAAAAGATCTGAGTTATATAGATAATGAGTGCAAAGCGATTTGATGCAATACTGCTTGGGGATGCAGGATATGGAATTTCGCCATGGTTACTTATGTACACACTCGAGAAAGATTCACAATAGATATATGTTTTGGTCAATAAAAATAAAATTCAAAAAGTCTCTAAAATGATAATTACTTATGCGGGGGTGCTGTTTGGGCCTCTGTGTAGATTTCGCGAACTAATTTCGAGCGGACAAAAATGCTAAAAACATTCATTTGCATACATTTCCTAAAATATCAAAAAATTCCCAATACGATGTGGGTAGTATTTTCATTTACTCTTATTTTCATTGGCGTCCGCAGAAATTTATTTAAGGGAGGGGTAGAACTACTTGACAAATTATGAGTTCCTAACGTCGTCGTCTCAGTACTGGTTAGTGGTTAGGGGTCACCTTCCAAAATACCATAACAGTTTTACAAATTTTATACTAATGTGCAATTCTGTGTAGATCTGTAAGTCATTACAGGAAATATCTGTAAGTTTTGTTATATGGGTTATAATGGACAGTTTCCATGGTTACCTTACAGATATTTCCTGTTAGGACTTACAGATTTGCACAGAATTGGACCATAAGACGAAATATTACCATAGACACGTGAAAACGTAATAATTTTTAAATGCAGTTTCTAGGGGGCACATATAAACCCCTCCCCCTGCTTTGGAGATTCTGTTTTTAATTTTTTGTTTTGTTTTTAAAAAAAATTTGGCCCCCCAAGTTCGGGGGCCACCGGCCGATGGCCGAGTTATGTTAATCCGACCCTGCTAGTTTTGTAGTACTGGACAACATTTCTAAATGGGGACGAAGTGGAAGCAGATAAAGGGTAAAATATTGTCAATGATGAAAATTTGGAAGAAGATGAACAAAAAGATGCAAATCTGCGGCAAATTATTCCCGCTTTCTGGTTACTGTTCCTGTTAAAGTGGGGGGTGGTAACACAATTTTTTATCAATTTGCCTAACATTCTGTACCGACTGGCTCATCTTTTAACTTTATGTTATATAACGGAATTGGGATTTAAAATAAGATAAAATAAGAGGTAACCATTTTTAAATACTTGGGTCAAGTGTCAGCATATAAAAATGATGGCACATTTCCATAGGTATACGAAAGAAAACTATCGGTTCAACAAGAAACATATCTGTGTTATGTTAGGGAGGATTTAGTGCAATTGGCTCTCCGCTCTCCTATTTCAAAGGGATGATATAGTTTGAAACACTCATTATTGACCAAATCAATTAATTTAGCAATCAAGGGCATATACCACCTGAAACTACAACAAAAATAAGGAACTTTGCCCAGGAGAAAAAACAATAATGGCACACAACCTTTAAAAAGTAATTGTTTAGTTTAACAAATAACTGACTAACAAGATAATTACATATTAATGATCATTAATGAAAATGCCAAGCACGATTTCGAATTGGAATAAATTAAATTGTTAATAACCGTAAATATTGTGATTTTTACAGGAGCTGCAATTAATTCATTGAAACGATGATTAATGCGTGCATTTCCCATATTAAAGCATCACTTCCACCAGTTTCCAGTCGGTGGGACTTAACCTCAGCCGTCAGACGAGACGAATGACAACCGTTGAAACAACCTCAAAAAAATTGTGCCAACCGATTTATTCAAATCGAAACAAATGCCAGCGAAGGTCCCCGCGTTTTGAAAGCAACGGAAACAATTGCAAACGATTCGGCTGCACCTTCAAGGGCTGCTGTTTTAAAGGTCAAAATGCACTCACCTTTCACACGATTAAATTTATTATTTAATTGAGATTACTCGCACGCTTATTAATAAACTATAGGTTACTTAGGCATGGATACAAATCTTATAATAGTTGCAACCTTCAGATGCCAGAAAAGAACTTGAACTGTTTTTTCGAAACATCTTTCTTCTTGATTATCTTTGGAATTTTTAAATTAATGAAAAATCTATGAAATACCTACCTAAAAATGTATAATGACAAATATTCGCATATATCGGTATAATATATTTTTCTAATGATGTGATCAACTGGCTAACATTTGGTCATACAACCCACTCGTGGTTGAGACTATAATTATATCCTTAGAAAAAATGGATCATGCTGTTTTAGCAGCTCTAGTTTTACTACTGCAAATGAAAATGTAAATATGTTATGCAAAAGTGGGAATGGCTTGTAGCTGGTAAAAAGGAATTGTTAGAAATGTTTACCTTTGGGCATTATTTCAGTAGTTTAGTATTAGTTTATTCTTTTGGTTCGTGGTCACAATTTATAATGGAAAAGCTACATTTATAAACAGAAGACACAGAGCAAACTTATGAATTTTTGAAAATTTTACAATCCGTTGCTTATATTCCTTTTTCCACCAGTATTGAATAAACGATACCATTAACTTTCAATTTTTTGATAAGTAATTAAATTCATTACTAACTGCTTGCATTTATTCGACATGCTCGGACCATGTGCGGACTAATCACAAAGCTGCAATGGGCAACCTATTAGGTAATGAGCAATGGATTATGGGTAATTTCATTATTCAATGGGTAACCTATTGGGTAATGAGCAATTGATTATGGGTAATTTCATTATTCAATGGATAACCTGCTGCAATGTATTATGAATAATTTTAACCACAGAGAAAAATTGACATAGAAAAAATCAAGAGATATCAAAAATACGAAAAATAATCTCAACAAATTTCCATAAAAGCGTCGTAAAATAAAAAAAAAAGTCGTGGAAAAAGTATAGTATTCTACTTGCTAGAAAATGGGCTTCAAAATGTATTATGGATGTGAGATATGAAAAGTCTAAAATAAGAAAAAAAAACTAATCCAGAAGGCATATCTGGCACAAATTCCAAATACTTCAGTTTTAAACTTTATTGTTAAATAAAATGATAAATGAGACTATATGTGGCACAATTTCGAAGATTTACAGGGCATGGATTTAAAAGTAATACAATTACAGTATATACTTTTTGATAAAATTAATTAAAACAATACAAGGAAAATTTAATAACTAATGATAAAATAGGAGACAAGAATTAAAATTTTTGTGGTAGACTCCTCAAAATAGAAAAATATTCTTGAGCACAGAACGCATCATTTTTAATAAATAACTTGAAAATAAGTTTTTAGTTTAATTTACTTAATTATATCTTGGTATTATTTACTATTTTATTACGATATAATATCTACATATAAGAGTACCGTTTATATCCGTAAGGCAAAAAAAAATATTTTACGTTGGTAAAGACTTGTGATTAATTTTTATTAATATTAGCAATAATATGTAATAATATTGGTATTATGCAAACATTGAAAGTATAATTATGTATTAGAATTGCAATAAAAAGTTGCCTTAGAAAAATAATGGATTATTCTTTTTTAAATCAACAGGTAATTATGTTCAATTTTTATATTTTTTAAATTGAATAATATATCGAATCAAGTAAAATTAATAAGCGGAACTCATAAATATTATAATTTTAGTAGTTGAAGATGAATCTATTAAATTAAATAAATCAATTAGGAATTAGGAATTAGGAAATACATAAAATTCGATCCAACGCTATTTTTATTTTAAATGTTTTTTGTATATTTAATCAGCTATTACTAGAATTATAAAAATCATAATTTTTTTGGGGTGTATTAAATTATATGATTGGCAATGAATGACCAGGAAATAGTATTATTATATCTTGCATCTAACCAAAAACAATCTATAATAAAACCATGAAAACTTACCATAATTTGAAATCGTTTAAAAAGAATTGATTCATCAATTCAATTTTTCCTTGACCGGGTATATAGTATATAAGTGGTAAAAATTACTTTGCACCCGAACTCTCTTTTTTCATTGTTTAATGAAAAGTTTAATCTCATTATTTTTCAAAAATAATTACAAATTTGAAGTATTTGCAATTGGAATCGGTAAAAATAGTGCCAGGGGTATTTTTTAAGACTGGGGAATTGTGAACAAGAGAGGGGAACACAGCAACCGTTTGTTATTTTAATATTTTTACATAGAAATCATAAAAAATAATAAATAAAAACTATCTGACCCTTATAATTATAAGTAGTACTTTAAGTTTTACCTAATTTTTCTTCTAAATAAAATTCTGGGAAAGCGTAGAAGTGGAAATACGATGAAATGTGGAATAAAATGTGCTAGTTCCACTTCTACTCTCCTCCAGCGGCACATATTTAAAAAAAAATATTCTGGAACCCAAAGAGTTATTTACAAGGAAGGAGATCATGTAAATTTTATTTAGTTTTGTTAATGGTTACTATGCAAAAAAAAATAAAATAACACATGGTTGCTATACTTCTCTCTCTTTCTCACAATTTCCCCATCTTAAGGGCCGAGAATTTGGACAAGTTTTAGTTCATTAGGAGTTTTCATAACTTTTTTATCTTTAAGATTATTATTTTTTTAATTATATGGTTCGATATAGAAAAATAAAAGACTATTAATTCAACAAGCCATGATATGCTATTTTTTATATTTTTTTAAATTAAACGCTAAGCTTCATTCTGATTGGCTTCCCAAATAAATCTTCACATCAGAAGTTTCAATTACAATCATGGAAAGGTAGTAAATATCAAACAGAATGAAATTAATAAGCGGAACTTAAAAACATTAAAATTTTACTAGTTGTTTAAGATGGATCTAATTAATTAAAAAATAAATTAGGAATTAGGAAGTACTTAAAATTTTATCCAACGCTACCTTTAGGTAATGATCAGATAATAATATTATTTCTTGCATCTGACCAAAAAAAAAACATTCTACACCTATTCCACCGGCATTTAAGAATAAAAGATCAATTTAAATTCAGAAATCATGAAATTGTAATTCAGAAACGTGAATTGGTTTTCAGAAAATATCAATTTTATTTCAGAAAAGCCAATTTTATTTCAGAAAGTATAAATTGTATTTCAGAATCATTAATTTGATTTCAGAAAGCATCATTTTAAAATCAAAATTCGCCAACTTACTTTGCAATTACATAATATGTGCAATTAATACAGGGTGTTTCATTGAAAACTTTATATGTCGATAAGTTGACAACTATTTTTTTTCAAAAAAAATAACCGAACACGTCGATTCTAGTTATCAAATAATCGACATTTGAAGTTTTCAATGAAACACCCTGTATGTAAATCCGTAAATAAGACTTGTTATTCACGATTTTAGGAAAGAGCTCTCGCTCTGTCTGCGATATTGTGAAACTGTCAAGCTAGTATAAAACGTCAGTAGTAACTTTGCCCATTTTGAATAAATATTGATTATATATAAAAATTAGAAGAATATTTATTAAAAACTTTGTAAAAAACACTTAGGACAGCTTTATCCTGTATTCGCACATGGAAACATGTAGGTTTAATACAGACTTCGATAGTTCATTAATTTGCCACAGAGGGCCAACAGCGCCATCAATTGGTTGTTAAAATTCCCAATATGGGTTGTAATTTACTTTTCCCGCGGCCTGTATTTATCTCTTTTTCCTAGTCCTAATACGATTAAAAATTATGTTTTAGCTACAACTACGTTTGTAAAAATATTTTTTTTCTACGATCGTGCAAAACATGAGCCATTTGTGATCAGTTGCTAGTCCATAAAGTCATACTTTCTTGCACGAGTACAGAAAATAAGCATTACTTATTAGTGCAAGAAACCATAACTTAAGTAATCTTTTCTGAACTAGTGCAAAAAAGCATGATTATGTGCACTGACAACTATTCAATAATGACAAATTTAGAAATGTCAATATCAGTCATTATTTTCATGTTTTTATGGAATTTTCATTGATTTCAATAGTTAATTATCATCAATCGTAGAAAAAAATAGTGTATGCAACTCGTGCAAAAATTTTGGTTGGTTACTAATCGCTATTAACGCACTGACAGCGATGCGTTACTGAGTAGTAACATTTATTTGTCGAAGTTGGTAGCACTGAAGTTTGTTGACTTTTAAGTGGCAGTTGCCAAGCGATTTACATGTTATTTGATGATTTGAAAAACCCATGAAAAACCTGACATTAGAGTTGCCAACTACCAGAAAATTTACTAAAATTGAAAACTAGAATTAGTAGAAGCAGTGGCGACGCTAAGTCTAGTGTGATAATACTTTTCAAGGTCGTACATGTAATTCGTTACGTCATTCAGGGTGGAACACAAAATGGCACTGCTGCCACGTGTAGCCCGAACGCCACTATAATATTTTTTTTAAGAGACGTCAGTAAAAGTGGTTGCCAGTTTTTGAAAATCGAATTTGTGGGATCTCTTATTTTCCTGCTGCCACTGTGCCACTGATAAGCGTTCTCACGGAGGCCGCATTTTTTATAGCCCTAACCCTCCCCTGTCGCGAGGAGAAATCAGAATCCTGAAGTTTTATGATACTAGATATTAAAAATAATAAAAATTTTGAAAAAAGAATTATAGTGGCGTTCGGTCTACACGTGGCAGCAGTGTCATTTTGTGTTCCCCCCTCAATGACGTAACGAATTATATGTACGACCTTGAAAAGTTGTATCACACTAGACCTAGTATCGCCGCTCAGACTAAATATTTTATTTTAAATAGATAAAACGGCACAAAATAGAAAAAATAGTATAAAAAATTCGTTTCATTTGTCGATAGTAACACTTGTTCATTAAAATACTCGCCGCTGCGCGTCTTGTATTTTAAAATTGAACGCGTGCAACAATATTCGACTTATGAAACTCGTTTTCTAATATAATATTGTCCAGCACGACCTACGATCTCGTTGTACATTTTTTACGTCACGTGTTAATATTATCCACTTTTTGCACTTGTTCCATAAATAACTATTTTTGCACAGGATATAAAAATTTCAGGATCCGCATCAACAGCATTCATCCAACTAACCCAATTTGACGCACATTACCAGTGTCAAGTATCAGCCTAAAATTGTACTTTAAATGTAATACAGTTGAAACGTAAATTAGCAATTTTGAAAATTACCACTTTTGGATAAATGATCAAATCAAGAAATATTGCTATTGTTTTTTCAATTTTTTTGAACAAACCCTTAGGTTGAATTTACAGTCCTCGAGTTTTAGTCTGCTTTTATCATTTTATCCCACTTCGCCCTTGTGAAAATGGGTCTCATTTTTTAACTGAGTTAAAAACATTTCAGTTTTCAGTTCAGAATTGCAAAAAAGTTAGATGCAACCCAAGACCATAAGATTTATTTTATACCTTCAGTCGGTAGTTTGCCATCTGTTGACGGGTAGAAAAACTTTTTTAAATCTATATTTAGTTTGGTCTGCAATCGTGTCGAAAAAACAAAACTGCAACTTTTTACAAACTTTTTGGAAACTTGCGTGTTTTCCGACTGTTTCAGTTGTGTTTTTCGTTTCCCGTTCGGAAGCGGTAAATTCAAATTGGACATTGGACGCTCAATTGGTAAAAATTTGGCTAATACTCGACTCTTGTAAATGGTGTTGGATGGAAGAAGAAGACACAAAACAGTCAAAAACTTTTTAGGTATTTACAAATTTTGGTTAAAAATATTTTTTCATGTAGAAAACTGAAAAACGAAGATTTTATGATTTTTTCGTAAGCCGAGTAGTTTTTGAATAAAATTTAAAAAATGGTAGGAACGTTAGGCCACTCAACATACATTCAAATCATGCCTATATTGATGATTTTTCCAGATTGTGTAAAAATTTGTGTCAATCATTACTTTAACTTTGTCTTGTTATTCTTTCCTCGCTACTTATTTGTATTATGTGTTATATGTTGTTGATATGTATTTTATAACATTGTTCAATTCTTAGCAAGTCAAAAATCACTAAAGAGTATGTTTGGTTGCATAGTTGCGGTTTCAGTCTTTTTTGAATTCATTGTACTTCAATCAACGGTTTTAGATTCTGTCAAAAAAATAACAACCTGAAAATCACCCTGTATATGGAAAGATAATTCTAAAAAGAACGCACCCGGGTAAAATGTTTACGATGACCTAACCTGTAATAATTGTAAACACAAACTTCAATTTTGAGGTTATTTGTAAACAAATAACAAATAACAAGTTTATTGAAATTAATTATTGGTTTTAATTACTTACAATGAGAGTTCGGTTTGAGATCGCGTCAAGTACGGTCGGCTCCAGCTGGGCTCCATCGCTTGCCGCAGGCGATTATTAGTGCCGTCTTTGTGTTCTCACCTTCATTGCGGTCATTAATCATTCATTTCAAAAAATAATCAAAAATTGGACAAAAAATACACCCTATCGTTTTCGTTAACCTGTTCATCCGTCAACAAACATACGAGCGATCCCCACGTGGCGGCGCGTATTTCCCCATCACCGCCAACTTCATGGCGGACATCTTTTCCATCTTCATCCATCGGACTCCCCTATGGGAAGGGGTGCTCATTTGGGCGTTCGATATCACCCGTGTTTGTGTCGTTATTGTTTCATAACTATATTTTGGTTTATACTCTTAAAATATTGTTCTCTTTGTTTTTATTAACAATTACTTAAATTGTCAAATTCTAATTTGCTTGTGACTGGAAGAAAAGTACCCGTAGGTACGAATTTCCATTAAATTTTTTGAAGAAGAAGAAGAAGAATTACTTACAATATAATTTAAAGCAAATTTTAGATAAAAATAAGTAGTAATGTTAAAAAATTTATGTAGGACTTGTGTAGCAAATGATGCAAGCATAAATATTTATGAAAACCAACAAGATGATGTACCTTTAATTGAAATTTTAATGCAAATTGCACCTTTAGAGGTAAGTTTTAAGTTAAGTTAGTAAGTCAGTTGTATGCTTATACTCCATGGTAAATGAAACTAAACTTTAAAAGTTGTTCATGTTTTGTTATGTAATGATATCGATACTTTGAGACTCTGTTTGAAGTGGTTGTCCAAGACCACCAAATGGTAAAACACACGTTAAATCACTTGGATCCCAAGGCATCCTTGTGGTTCACGGACGGATCCAAATCTAATTGAGGAACAGGTATAGGCATATATGGACCCGGTATAGGGTTTCCATGGCCTTGGGAACTTCCCCAACCATTACGCATGCAGAAACTCTGGCTGTGGAATTATGTGACCAGGAATGCTTACAAAGGAGACTCAAAGGAGCACAAATATACATATTGACCGACAGTCAGGCAACGATTCAGACTTTAAAGGCCGCACCCTTGAGTCCAAATTGGCCTGGGAATGTCGACAATCCCTGAAGCAACTGGCAAAAGGAAACAAGCTAGTAATAATGTGGGTGCCAGGGCACCAGGAAATAGAAGGCAACGAAATTGCTGATGAGTTAGCAAGATCGGCCTCAAATCTTACACCGAGTGGTTCAGAACCGTTCTGTGGGCTGAACAAGACACAACTACGGGAGGAGATCATACATTGGGAAAGGGATATTATAATGTCACACTGGACTCATACTCCGGGTTCAAGACAGGCGAAGAAATTCATAGAGTACTCGCCCAAGAAAGTCACAAAGCTTCTCGACCTAAGTAGGAACGAACTGAGGCTCATCACAGACCTTTTAACTGGACACTGCCCATTGAGGTACCATCCCAACAAAATGGGCAAGTCAGAAATTAAAACTTGCAGATTCTGTGTCCTAGAAGATGAAACTTCGGAGCACATCATTTGCAAATAATAATAATAATCTTTATTTCATCTTTAAGTTTACACGCTACAAAAAAAGTGTTCATGTTACTATCAGACTAGTCAGTACATCAAGCTTAAGATTAAAAGTACAAAATATAAAATACACAATATAAAATACAAAATATAGGACATGTATGTAAATAAAAGAGGTGTAACTTATTAAGCATCCAGAAATTCATCAACGGAATAAAAAGCTTTTTCGATTAGGTATTTCTTTAGTTCCAACCGATGACTTGAATTATTCTTAACAAATTCTTTTTCATTAGCTTTAACATACAGGGTGGCCCAGATTTTACTTCCCAGGAAATATCTCAGTTATTTGAAGAGATAAAAATATAAATCAAAAAGTGCTTTGAATGGCAGCACTTATACCTCATAATTTCATTCTAAAAAAATTATTTTTATTTACCACTCTTAAGATGCCATCATCATCTTTTTTTTCTTTAATGGGACACCCTATTTTTTATAATTGATATTGCATCTACAATTAATTCTAGAAACAGTGATATGCTACACTTAGTATTATAAGTACATTTTGTGAATAAAAAAATTTAAAATATTGATCGAAGTAGCATGCAAAATTATTTATTAAGTATTTTTTAAGAATTTTTTTTAAATCTAAACTAACTTAACTTAACCTAATCTAACTATACCTAACTGTAAATTACAAATTTTGTTAAAAAAACTAAATAAAAAATTTTGCATAATACATTCTTCGATCAATATTTTAATTTTTGTATTCACAAAATGTACTTAAAATACTAAGTGTAGCAAAACACTGTTTCTAGAATAAATTGTAGATGCCATATCAATTATAAAAAATATGGTGTCCCGTTAAAGAAAAAAAAATGATGATGGCATATGGCATCTTAAGAGTGGTAAATACCAATAATTTTTTTAGAATGATATTATGAAGTATATATATACTTTTATCTCTTCAAATAACTGAGATATTGCCTGGGAAGTAAAATCTGGGCCACCCTGTATATGACAATGGTATAAATATACAGGGTGATGAAAATCCCATCTCTTGGTATTATAAAAATATTATTGAAGTCACTGGTGATTTAGCAATGATCGATCGTCATCGATTTTTTTAAATGGAAACCCCCACTTTTTTCACTGGTTTTTGATAGACATTATAAAAAAATGATTGCATTTGTAAACAAATTTTCGTTTAAAATTTTTTTAATGTAAACTTAAAATTAATTTTACTATTAACCCCTTGACATACAAATTAAATGAAACTTGATGCAACCGAAAAATACTATTTTATGAATTGAGAATCGTTGCAAAAGTGAAGCAACTTAGTAATATAAGTACAAACTGCGCCGCATCCGCCTAAATTTGCTCTTGACGAGTTAGACTCGTCAAAATATGCAGTGGCACAGGAAATAAATGACGAGTCTAACTCGTCATTGTATGTCAAGGGGTTAAATTTGAAAAATTTGAATGTTGTATAAGATTTTTTTTGGCTAATTTCAATAAATGGTAAATTTAAAATTTTATTTTTTGTAAATTTCCTTACATTTTAATGGAATCAAAAAATTAGTTTTTAAGACTATTTATTAAATTTTGTTAAATACATTTAACATTTTACATTCGCATTAGAATGCGCATTATTTAAACATTTACTTTCTTTTGTTATTAGTAACTTCAAATTCATTTTAATTTATTTTTATAAAACCTTTTTCGTTAAAATAAAAATTTCCTTTTTTGAATTAAAAAGATTTTTTTATTCAAAATTTTGTTTAAAAATTTAATTGTCTTTTATATCATTGTTTAAGTGACATGAATTTCTACCAAAAACGAGTAAAAAAAGTGGGGGTTTCCATTTAAAAAAATCGCTGATGACGTCATTGCTAAAGCACCAGTTACGTCATTAATATTTTTTTTATACCAAGAGATGGCATTTTAAAAAGTAAAATTGACCTGTCCCAGCGATTTTCTCAAAACAATTAAATACAGCAGTTATGAATTATGTTCCAAACTTTATCATCACCCTGTATAAGCATGGCAGGGTTAAAATACCCATGCTAATAAATATAGGTTTACATGGTGTAGTTGAAGTAGCCCCTACCATGCATCTCAAAACCTTCATTTGTATTAAAAAGATTCTATTCACGTGAGCTGAATTTCCCCAACAAATGAGGCCATACCTCACATTGGTTTGTATTAGACCAAAGTACGCAAGCTTTAAAACCTCAGGTCAGACTGATCGTGTCAAATAGTGGATAACAAAGAGAGAAGAACTAAGTTTTCTCGATAGATTATCAATATGTTTCTCCCATGTTAATTTTGAATCTAGATGTATACCCAAAAATTTAAGGCTATCACATTCTTTTATTGATTTTGATCCAACTCTAATTAGCGAACTTGATGTTTTTTTAAAGTTCTTTGGATGGAATGACATAATATAAGTTTTATCTACATTTAATGGGGTAATTCTGAACAAAAAATGTTAGCCGTAACGTCGATGTTAAATTTGACAGTCACCCTGATGTCAAAAAAACGCTATTCTGTAAACTTTACTGTAACTTAAAGGCAATGTAAAAAATCATTTTCGATGTTAAAATACATTGTACATTTATAGAATATATTATTTTGATCAATTATACATTAATGTATTATTATTATTTTGATCGATGTTGTTTTAACACCGAAAATGTTATTTTAAATGACCGTTAAGTTTAGAGAATAGCGTTTTTTTGACATCAGGGTGACTGTCAAATTTAACATCGACGTTACGGCTAACATTTTTTGTTCAGAATCACCCCATAAGATAAGCCCATTAGATGTGCACCAATTGTAAAACTCCTTTGATGAGTTGTGTGCTATTTCAATGACACCCTCAGTATTATTAGCAGATATTAAAAAGTTGGTATCATCCGCATATACCACAGCTTTCAGTGGCGCGTTATGCCTTTAGGAGGCCTTAGGCAATTTTGAGGCCCCAAAATATTCAAATTTTTAAGAAGGATTTTGAAATTACAGTCGAATTCGGTTATAACGAGCATCAACGGACGGCGAATTTTCCTCGTTATAACCGTTAATCGTTAATATGACCCTGAAAAGGTTTTTCCCTGCTATTATTCTAATTCGAAATATACATGATGTTTCAAACCTTGTTAAAAAGCTCCATTTTCGAAATACAGGATGTTTACAGATTATTTTTTAAATTTTTTAACATGCTCATTTGTAATGATATGTATTTTGCTTATTAATCCATAGTTATACTCGTGATTGGTGAAGAGGGCTTCGGCCAGAGACCAAGGAATTAAGAAGAAGAAGGTATTTTGCTCAAAATTGACAAATTTTGCCAGTAGGTACTTAGATAAAATACGAATATTCAAAACAAATTTCAACATACAGCTCTTTCTGGTGCATCCAGCTCTGTATATACACCCCCCCCCCCCCCCCCCATTTTCTTACACGACGCCATTAATTTAATCAAATTTTTACAATAATTTGGAATACATTATTAATTTTAAGTGGAAGCGGGTGCAGTCGGGTCTTCATAACCTAACAACGAGAAATCACGCAGATAGGTATATTAATTAATATTTTGGAATACCATGGGTGGCAATATCAATTTCATTAATGGAAAACCCCATTAAAAGGGAATTAACGAAATTCGCCGAAAAAATATTTCTTCGGTATATCCGTGAAAAGGGTCATAATAACTGTGCATTTTTGAATTGAAATTAATTGGAACCACAATGTATGTATCCGGATTTGCTCGTTATATCCGTGCAAGTTCGACTGTATTAAAACAATGTTTTTTTTAAAATTTATTTGGAGGCCTCTCCCTTGTTTGAGGCCTTAGGCAATTGCCTATTTTGCCTATATGGTAACGCGCCACTGACAGCTTAGCTAGGAGATACGCATGAAAGAGGCATGTCATTAATATACAGGGTGATGATAAAGTTTAGAACATAATTCATAACTGCTGTATTTAATTTTTTTGAGAAAATCGGTCGGACAGGTCAATTTTAGTTTTTAAAATCCCATCTCTTGGTATAATAAAAATATTAATGAGGTCACTGGTAATTTAGCAATGACGTCATCATCGATTATTTTAAATGGAAACCCCCACTTTTTTCACTCGTTTTTTATAGACATTTATGTCACTTAAACGATGATATAAAAAAATTATTGCAGTTGTAAACAAATTTTCGTTTTCTCAAAACAATTAAATACGGCAGTTATGAATTATGTTCCAAACTTTATCATCACCCTGTATATTAAGAATAACAAAGGACCCAGAATTGAGCCCTGTGATTAGTTTTTTTATGCAAGCTTATTGAAAAATGTTATGTGCGATAATTGATAAAATTAATAGTTTTTTTTTAATTGTGTGATAAATAACAATAGACGCAAGTTTTGTGATAAATCATTTTAAAGGTAATGAAGCGGCCTTTCTATCGCTACCATTAGTTGTTTTGGAATATTGTTCTGTAATGAGCTGGAACACTTAATGTATTTTTTTAATTTTATTGTAGGGTTTTGTTTAATAATTATTATCTCAGTTATTATAATGAGGATAGCATTTCCACTTAGAGTATTGGAAAGATCTTTAATCAAGCTTTAACTAGGTGTAATTAGTTTTTGTGTGTCTATTAAAACAAAGAAGTTATGAAGAAAAATTCTCTTATGGACAATTACATGTAAAAATTTTATTGCTGGAAATCTATTGCTAACTTCTCGTTGGTTAATTTCTTGCAGGTTAATAATAATTAAAATAAAAAAAAATGTTTCTTACATTTGTATTTTGCGTAAAAACATGTGATCGTAGTAAGCACCAACTTAAGAGGATAGTCGGCAAAATGTGTAACTCCAATACCTCTGTTCCTTGGAAATGCGATGTGCATATGAAACATATAACTGTGCGAAAGAGATGCCAATATAATTGAAGGTTCTGTTTATATTGACATTTTACTTCCAATATAATTTAAAAACTAATTAATACAATTAATTTTTTTTAGATTATCTTAAAAGTACATTAAACAAACTATCTTTTGTGTGGATTAATTTAAAAAAATACTAATACTCTTTTTACAAGGCTGTAATTTAAACCTAAAAGTTGCCTATTTTTTGGACGTTTTAAATAGCTATTAAGTATAAAAAAAAAATGAAAATTACAAAAAAAAAGTTATACAAAAAATGCAATATGGAATTCTTAAACAATACAAAAAAGAATTATTCGATTTCAATTGTCCGTTTGTCTTTTATTAGAGAAGTACGAAATTTATATTTACATTGGAAAGTCCTATACCTGATTTTACCGACTATCTTCTTAACATGTAAATATTCAAAACTGAATACAGTATTGTATTGTAAGCTCTACTCCCCATAAGAGATCATGCGATGTATCGGGTATTGTAACACACACAATCACAGTATTAATGACTGTGATGTGTGACGATTAAAACATGTCGCTTACGTATCAATTTAGGGGTTTTAAACAAATTTTTCTTAAATAGTTTTAAATGTTAATATTGTCGGACTTAAAGGGGGATTTTTAATGATGTCAATAACTAATTTTACGATTTTTTGTCACTTACGCTCTTTTGTCAGAACACCATCGTTACATGGATAAGTCTAGAGAAAGACATCTAACAATACTGAAAAATGGTAAAGTGAAAAAATAAAAAATTACAATTGATTATAGCTAAATCCTTCATTAAATAATTGAAATGGAGGATTTTGCATGTATTAAATTACTTTTGTAATTTCTATTATGACTTATATGCCTCATTATGTCTCATTTTAGGTCAATGAAAATATTTACCCAAAAGTCATATGTAAAGAATGCTGTTCAAAAATTTTCTCCTACCATGATTTCCGAAGCCAAATCCTTGATGCTGAACTACAAATAAAGAATATAATTTTAAGTTCAAGCGTAAAAGAACAAATAATAGAGGAATTGAAGCCAGAAAAAGTAAATATTGTGGATAAATTTGAAGAAGTTGAATCAAACACTTGTGATAATACAAAAGAATCAGAAAGTCCTTATGTTTCTGAAAATGATTTAGAAATAAAAGATGATCAAGCAATAGAACAAACTGAAACTTATAAATGTAGATTTTGTAACAAAGAATTCTCTAAATTATACTGTTTAAATCGTCATCGTTATTCCATGCATGCTGAACCTAAGCAAAGCTGTTATTTATGTGGAATCGTAAGTCAATCACGTTATTCACTAGTAATGCATTTAAAAAGCATCCATAATAAAGATGTTTTTAATTGTAAAAAGTGCAATGAATCTTTTACATTTGCTTTTGGTTTAAAGAAACATTATTGGGAAAAGCATGCAAATCAAAAATTTGAATGTGATATTTGCAAAAAGATTTTTAGTGTTAAACAAACTTATGAAAGCCATCTTCGATTTCATAAAAATATTCGTCCTTACGTTTGTGAAGTTTGCAATAAAAGTTTCAAAACACTACAAGCACTGAAGGCGCACAATTATGTGCACATAGGTAATTTTTGGATTTTCATAATTTAATTATTTGTATTAATGGACCTTATCTTCTCTGGGCGGTAGCGGGGTAAAAGTTGAGAATCATACCATATGTATAAAAAAGCAAAGGATTTGATTTTTAGAAGTGTTGTGTCATAAAAGTATACAATTTTAACATAAATTTTTACAACTTGGAAATTTTGTAGGACAAACGATTTTCTTCAACTTTACCTAAAAACTAACTGTTAGTAATTAAATTTTGTAAATCGCCCAATCGACATGTTTTATGCCTGCGCACTTTATTAGCTACCACTAAAATTTTCGTAGAGAGAAAAGTTGGGAGTCTCGTCAAAACGAAGCTACTCACGAAGATTCAGCCTATTAGTAATCATTAATAAAAAAGGGTGCTGTACTACAGACTAATATATTTTGTTTTTGTTTTAGAGGTCCGTGATTATGGATGTGAAAAATGTGGTAAAAAATTCAAATCACAAATGGTTCTAAACTCACACCTTACCAATATGCACTCTGAAAAAGTGTTTCCATGTGAAATCTGTGGAGGGATTTACAAATCAGAAATATACCTCAAAAAACATCTAGAGACTCACCAAACGACAAATAGTCAAATATGCGAAATTTGTGGAACCTCATTAAAAACAAAAACTTCCTTTGCTCTACATATGAAAACTCATTCCGAGGATCGGCCTTATATCTGTGAAACTTGTGGAAAGGGTTTTAAATTAAAGCAAATATTAAGGAAGCATATGCTGATACATTCAGGGGCAAAACCTTACTTGTGCACAGTTTGTGGAAAAGCTTTTCGTGTGTATGGTTCCTTTCATAAACATAAAGTTGTGCATACTGGGGAAAGAAAATGGGCTTGTTCCCTCTGTCCGAAAAGATTTCCTTTAAAGCATCATGTAGCAATACACATGAAATCTCATCAAAAAGCTCAAAAGAAAGCTAGTACCTAAAATATTATATTTTTTTAAATTATTGATTAAATAAGTTGTCTAATAAATAACTTACCTTACTACAAAACAAGTAATATTTTTTTTTGTAATCTACAGTGGCTGAGTAACATATCTGCATTAAAAATGGTTAAACCTTTTTTTCAACCCAACGACACCTTATATGGTGATAAGACCCATATAAAGATACCTTATTGGTAATAAGTCATATCCCACAAAGGTAAAATTATACAGGAAATTTAAAAAACTGATTATTTCATAACATAGTAGTAAAAAATACCATTAGAATTTCTCAACAACAGTGGTTTAAAAAAATCCGAACTTAATGAAAACTACCAAAACTCATTCTAAATAATACAGAGACTTAAATAAAATTTTAATTTGCTAAAATTTTCCAGCAGGTTTTGAGATTTTAATTTTTTAACATCTCTGAAGAAAATTTTTGCAAATAAAACAAAATTTTTAAATGCAAAGATGCCGGGGTCACTCGTTTTTTCAGAAAAATATGAATTATTTTAGTACCCCATTAATAATCCTTAAAAAACTTATTTTTTAAAAATCAAGTAACCCCCGGTACCTTTGCATTTGAAAAAAATGAGTTACCTATTCGCGAAAAAAATTAATATCTCTAAAAATACTGGAATACTTTTACAAATTGCAATTTTATTTGGGTATTTGTAAGTATTTTGTATTACAATGGTTCCGCTTAATCGGGCGACATCGGGACCAAGAGCTTTTGGTCCGATAAAGCAGCGGGTCCGAAAAACCGAAGTGAAAATTTGGTCCTACTTTTTTTAAGGGAAAACGTAAATAAATATGAGATATATGTAAATTTAAAATAATAACCGCGGGTGTCCGCAGAACTAGGGCCACCCCTGTAACTTCTTTATTTATGAAAATAAAATTTTTATTATGTTATACAGGGTGGTCACTTTTACGGTGCATACGAAGTTGCTTAAATTAGAAAAAAAAAGTGCCCCTTTTCAAACTCCTTCAGAATCTATTTAGAAATCCGAGAAATCTTGCTCTAGTCCTGAAATATCATAAAAAATCTGAAATTTAGCATTTTCGTTTTCCTTCCATATTTTTGTAAACGCTTAACTTTTTCGATTGTAATTTGGCAGTTTTACATAATTTGACATTCTCTATCGAATGGCATTGAGAAAAAAATTTTAGCTTAACTACATTTCATTTATTTTAAACCAACTTTTGATTTTCTTATGGGCGCGATATTTGATTTTTATACAAATGGATAGAGAAAAAAAAATACAATTTAAATGATTTAACACACATTGTTCTTTTATTTTGATTGAAAAAAAAATATAAAATTTTTGTTTTCAAAATCAAGTTGGCATAAAATAAACATCTGTTTATTTTTAAATAAAATAACAAAATTATTCTTTTGTTATTTTATGCTAACTTGATTTTGTAAATAAAAATTTAATATTTTTTTAAACTAAAGTAAAAGAACAATGTGTGTTACATCATTTAAATTGTATTTTTTTCTCTATCCAATGGTATAAAAATCAAATATCGCGCCCATAAGAAAATCAAAAGTTGGTTTAAAATAAATGAAATCTAGTTAACCTAAAATTTTTTTCTTAAGGCCAATCGATAGAGTATGACAAATTGCAATCGAAAAAGTTAAGCGATTACAAAAATATGGAAGGAAAACGAAAATGCGAAATTTCAGATTTTTCATGATATTTCAGGACTAGAGCAAGATGTCTCGGATTTCTAAATAGATTCTAAAGGAGTTTGAAAAGGGGCAACTTTTTTCTAATTTAAGCAACTTTGTAACTCTTTAGGTTCACAAGATCCCAATGGTGTGCACCGTAAGAGTGACCACCCTATATGGCATTAGAATAGTATATTGTTATATTAGAAGTAAAAGAAGTACTTTTTGTGGCGAGCATGTAGGTTTGCGGGACGAGCTTTGCGAGTCCCACTGATATATGCGAGCCACAAAAAGTTGTTTTACTCCGAATAAAACATACTATTTTTTCTTCAAACGTCGAAATTTTTAAAATAGTAATATAAATAATTTTAAAATTTGACATTTAATTTACATGCAACACACAATACAATGTTAGTGTATATTGGGTTGCCTAAAATTCATTTTTACTCCCCCCTTTTATTCTTTGTCAGTGCAAAGTAGTAATTTCTACTCCTAGGCACTACAAAGTGACCACAGAATCAACGAACATAAAAAGTGACATTTTATAGCCTATCAAACGTCACAGAAGACTGTAGTTTAATGATGTTTGAAGAAAAAAGCAATTTATTGACCTAAAAAAAATTCAATTTCACTTCGGGTTTCACCGTCCACTTCTTTTTAAAATTTTTTTGAACTTTTAAAAATTTTTTTGATCTATTGTGTGTTCACCTTTGTTGAGGAATACAAAGCGAAAAGTAAGGACCACAATCAGGACTGGCAGTGTAAATCTTACCTCGTTGCGTACGGACGTCTCTGTTCTGTTCCCGGTTTTTACTGCTTTTGTATTAATTAAGCCTGCCTATCGTACCGCGGCAAATACATTTCGCGGTGCATTATTCTTTTTTTGTCTCTTTAATTACAGTATTTAGTTATTTGTAAAGTTTATCTGAATAAAGTTTGTGTTTAGTTTCTTACAAAAAGGGTTTTGATCCAGCGTCGGATAAATGCATTTCGGGGTCCTGGTCTGAAGTAATTTAGGGACCCCTCTTTTTTGTAAAAATTCATATAAAATTAATTAAGGTTTTAAAAAAAGTTAAAAAATATACAATACTTGCTTTCAAAAACAAAAAATAATTCTTGAACACATAAATATACAGGGTGATGATAAAGTTTGGAACCTAATTGATAACTACCGTATTTAATTTTTTTGAGAAAATCGCTCGGACAGGTCAATTTTAGTTTTTAAAATCCCATTTCTTGGTATAATAAAGATATTAATGACGTCACTGGTGATTTAGGAATGACGTCATCATCGATTTTTTTAAATGGAAACCCCCACTTTTTTCACTGGTTTTTGATAGACATTTATGTCACTTAAACGATGATATAAAAAAATTGTTACATTTGTAAACAAATTTTCGTTTAAAATTTTTTTAATATAAACTTAAAATTAATTTGTACTATTAAATTTGAATAATTTGAATGTTGTATAAGATTTATTTTTGCCGATTTCAATAAATGGTAAATTTAAAATTTTATTTTTTGTAAATTTTCTTACATTTAAATCGAATCAAAAAAATAGTTTTTCAAGACTATTTATTAAATTTTGTTAAATACATTTGCATTAGAATGCGCATTATTTAAACATTTACTTTCTATTGTTATTATTGGTAACTTCTAATTCATTTTAATTTATTTTTATAAAACCTTCTTCGTTAAAATAAAAATTTCCTTTTTTGAATTAAAAAGATTTTTTATTCAAAAATGTGTTAAAAAATTTAATTGTTTTTTATATCATTGTTTAAGTGACATGAATTTCTATCGATAATGAGTAAAAAAAGTGGGGGCTTCCATTTAAAAAAATCTCTGATGACGTCATTGTTAAAGCACCTGTGACGTCATTTATATTTTTTTATATCAAGAGATGGCAATTTAAAAACTAAAATTGACCTGTCCGAGCGATTTTCTCAAAACAATTAAATATGGCAGTTATGAATAAGGTCCAAACTTTATCATCACCCTGTATATACAGGGTGAGTTTAAAGTAACGCATAAAATTATTCAAAAGTACCTTTTTATTTGGAATTTTGAAAAACGGTAAAAGACGTCTCCCCTTGTTTTTGAAAAGCTTTATTTTGAATTCCAAAGAATTTTTTTTCGGGAGACCTAACGTCATTATGAGGTCATCAAAAAATGGTTTGATATGGTTTTTATAGCATAAAATTAAGAACTCTTAGAAAGGAATTATTTTATGCTATAAAAACCATACCAACCCATTTAAAAAAATCAAAATCATGACCTTAAGTAAATCGGCTTTGACTCTCCAATTCAGAGACTGATTGTTAAAGTTTTTTTTATAAAATTTAATAATGCTACTCTTAAATAATTTAAAAAGGTAAAATTAATTATAAAATTAATTCAGCCATTTTTGAGAAAATATTTTTTGTAGTTTCAAAAATGCGTTTTTTGCAAGTATCTTTATTTTTTTAAATGGCAGGATAGTGGGGCCACGACCTATTGAGATTTTTTTCCGATTACAGTCAACATGTAGGTAATATCCTTGTTTATATACAGGGTGTTTCATTGAAAACTTCAAATGTCGTTTATTTCATAACAAATTTTTTTTTCAAAAAATTAACCGAACCGATTTTTGTTTTGAGGGGGATGCATTATAAGACCGATTTAAGCACTCTCACGTCACTCCCTTAAGCGGGGGGCGTTAACCCCCTAATTTCTTAAATGGCAACAGGGGTTGAGTAATATATCAAAGCTGCTTTTAATTAGAATTCAACGGTATAAATATAAATTAAATTAAAATTGATCGATTCGTTTTAAAGAAAAAAAATTAAAAACTCATTGCAATAAATAAATTTAAAAAATGTTAAATTAACCCAAAAAATCTTTTTTCAATTAGCAAATTATTAAATACTGAATAAAAAATTGAAGATAAGATGTCCCGTTTGGTTCTCATGAATAATTTAATTTAAAATTTAAACGCAAAAGAACAATAAATATATTTCTTTGTTATGTTATTGTTATCCACATGATTTGACAAACTTATCTACATTAACAGGACTTCAAAGTACCAAGGTTTGGAGAATTTTAAAAAATTTAAAATATCGCCCGTATAAATTTTCTTGTCATCAAGAATTAAGTGAAGATGATTTTGATCGCCGAACAGAGTTTTGTGAAGTTATGTCTAATAGACTATCAAATACTCCAAACCAATTACAAAACATTTAATTTGAGGGGTGAAGTTAATAAACATAACTGTCGTTATTGGAGTACAGAAAATCTATGCCCAATATTTGTTGATGGCAACTTAACAGGCAAAAAATATTTAGATATGCTGCAAAATATTATCGAACCTACAATAACACATGTCTTAGAAAAGATGATATGCTGGACGAAAATTTGATAATTTTTCAACATGATGGTGCTCCGCCACATTATACGTTACCAGTTCGTCAATATTTAAACAGAACCTTTCCTAGTTGGATTGGCTGTAGAGGTACTATTGAATGGCCAGGACGCTCACCTGACCTCACACCGCTGGATTTTTTTCGTTTGGGGCTATTTAAAAAATAAGTTCTTCCAGAACCAACCTGATACTTTAGCAGACCTTCGTCAAAGAATCATAAACGAATGTGGAAATATTACACCAGTAATGCTACAAAATGTTCGCGCAGAGTTTGAAGACCGTCTCTATTTCTGCTTGGAAAATTCTGGAAAACATTTCGAACGTTTACTTTAATTGTCTATTTAAAAATAAAATTATTTTATAACTAAAAACAAATTATTGCAAACTTTAAAATTGAGTATTACAATAGGTTTTTATTTTTTTTCTTTAAAACCAATCGATCAATTTTAATTTAATTTATACCGTTGAATTCTAATTAAAAGCAGCTTTCAAATGATATATTACTCAACCCCTATTGCCATTTAAGAAATTAGGGAGTTAACGCCCCCCGCTTAAGGGAGTGACGTGAGAGTGCTTAAATCGGTCTTATAATGCGTCCCCCTCAAAACAAAAATCGGCGTGTTCGGTTGATTTTTTGAAAAAAATTTTGGTTATGAAATAAACGTTATTTGAAGTTTTCTATGAAACACCCTGTATGTATGTTTGCAATATTTTTATTAAAGTTGTTAGAAAAAGGTTCTCATATAGTAATTGTTTGCAATTTTTCTGCTTATATACTTAGCGATTTGAAGTGATTTCTTATTGCATCCCATTTTAACTATGGGTTATTAATCTAATGCTTTGCTGTTTGCTGTATAAAATAATTTGCATGTAGATTAGGGAGGTCCTAAAGCAGAGGCATGCATCGAAAAGTTGCAAAAAAATTGAAAATTTTGGTTATATTATTTTGAATGCCTTTTTGTGTTTTGCAAAATATTGTTACTTTAGGCTCAAATACAAAATGGCATGCATATTGCTGAAACCTAAAAAATCGAAATAAGTTGAAAAAAATAGGAAAATTTTTGTAATTCTATTTTGCAAGCCTGTTTGTATTTACCAATAATGTACAAAACTTAGCTGAAATTAAAAATAGCATGCAGATTGTTATATCCCAACATTGTAAAAAATAGTAAACAAGTTAAATAATTGTATCTCTGATTGTCATCACTGGTAAAACATTTTTTTAAATGCTTTTAAACTAAATACTTACACTTTACACTAATGTAATAATGTATTATTATAAAATTTTTCATTGATATGTACAGTTGGTCCCAGCTGGAAGTAGGACAAAAGTAATCACGATCGCGACTTTACGTTTTAAGCTGTGTTTTGCTAGCGACGGAATGTTTTCCGTCGCGGACGACGAAATCGTCGAGCGTAAAGCCCGCTGCACAATTGGACGGAACGGATACGATCCGATTACCAAATGAGAGATAGAACATCAGAGTTCCCTATGAGTGAGTGTGTGAGCATGCAATTTGTAATTTACATGCTCATTCACTCACTCACAGGGAACTCGGATGTTCTATCTCTCATTTGGTAATCGGATCGTATCCGTAACGCCAATTGTGCAGCGGGCTTAAATACTTTAACCAAAGTATTCCGCTCGGCGTTTTCGGTCGCGTAAAACGTAATTTCCGTCGCTAGTAAAACACACCTTTAACAAAACTTATTATAAAGGTTGTAGGTCATAACAAAATTAATGCATATTAGCTGTATCTGTTGAATTTAATGAGTTAAAAAAAAAGTAAAATACAAATGGTTTCTGGTTGATTTTATAATTTATGTCAAATATTTTGAAAATGTGGTGTCTCCCCCAAACCTGACAGGAACCGAGGCAGCAACCCGAAAGTGGGAATCATTTTGAAAAATAGGCAACCACTTTTCAAATCCATGTGTAAATTGATTTTTGAACAATTTACGAATCTGATTGTTTTCCAAATTTGGCACTTATTTTTTTGCAATGTTAGTACATAGCGATATTTTATTTATTGAGCCCATAAACATTTAATTAGTCTTAGCGCAATTTTTTTTATTTTTTTTTTAATGTTGGAATCTAACAATCTGCATGCCATTTTTTTATTTTAGCTTAAACCGACATTCTTTTGCGCAATACAAAAAGGCATGCAAATTAATATGACCGAAATTTTCAATTTTTTTTTGCAACTTTTCTTATTATTTATAATATGATGGGATTCCTAGGCATGTATACTATTTAAATTTAGGACATTTTACACTATAAAATTCACACTTACTTAATTTGGTGTTGTTTAAGATCACGTCAAATCTATTAAAATTTTCACAAAACTTTTCATAAATTTTCCAACGTTGAGGAAAATCATATTTTTTTATTACAAGATCACATGACCGTTTGAGCGCTTTGGGACCGTGTGAATCGCATGCCTATTTTAATTTTTGCTAAAAGGGCCTGCAATATTAAATCAGAGAAAAACTCATATAATTTTGGTGAAAATGGAAATGCAATTTTCCATATGATCGGAAAGCGTGTAGGGCAGGCATGGGCAACCTTTTGGGAGCGCGGGCCACTTGAGGTCCGAAAAATTTTACCGCGGGCCATGAGACCGCAGGAAAAAAATTGCGGCAAAAAGGAAGGGGGGGGGGACAAAAAAAATGTGTATTTTATTAAATATTCGTAAAAATCGACGACTTATCATAACCTGTTTGTTAAATAAGCGTATTTTAGGTCAGATACGCTACTAGTGGGGCATAATTTTCTACTTTTCGGATATTTTTGAGGGGGTATTGAGCTCTCCTATATTTATTGACAAATTTTATTTGAAATAAAAACAAAAAATTAAACAAAGATTTTAGTATTATACTCATTCTGTATAATGGTTGATAATAAATATCTTGTCTATACACTTAAACATAAGAAAATATATAAATTTATAAAATATTAACAAAGAAAAAATAAATATCAATACATGTTTAAAATTTAAAATAAATTGAAATTCGTATTTGTATTCTACCTACAATAAATTTTAATGTGAAATTTGTTGCTGCATTTTCTTTGATAGCTCATCAATTTTTGGGCCGATGTTGGAAACAGACAATAATAAGGCATTTTCCAAATTCGCATCAGTAATTCTTGACCTGTTTTTGGATTTGGTATGATTCATCCTTGAAAAAAATTGCTCACAACGATAGGTACTACCAAACTGCGCCATTGTTTTTGCCACGTGAAGTCGAATATTTGGATATGTGTTCGGAAAGTATTTTGTATAAAAGTCATGTAAGCTCACTTCATAAAATTTTGTCTTTAACTCCAAATTTTCTTGTAAATCAATCAGCTCCATTTGAAAAACTTGTGGTGATTTATAGACATCGATAGAGAAAGGAGCATAAAATATTTCAAAGTCCTTTTCGTGCCTTCAAAATTCTTGGAAACGTTCAATAAATTCATTTTTTAATGAACTTATTTCTTTTGCCAATATATCTTTATTAAATTCTGGGTATTGCGCTAGTGTAGAAAAGTGAAATGTATTCCCATTTTTAATATGATCTTCCCAGAGCATTAATTTATTTTGAAAAGATTTGATGTGTCCAAACAATTCATGCACAAACTGTCCTTGTTTTTGTAATTTAATATTTAGTTCGTTTAAGTGGCTAGTTATATCTACTAAAAATGCGAGATCACACAACCACTGGCGATTTTTTAACTCTTTTACAATTTTTCCTTTAATCTCCATAAATAAATAAACTTCCTCCCTTAAATCATAAAATCGTTTCAACATTTTACCTTTACTTAACCAACGAACATCACAATAGAATACTAAGTCACCATACTCGGTTCCCAAATCTTCCAAAAATTCTTGGAATTGGCGGTGATTTAAACCTCTTGCCTTAATAAAATTTACACAAGACACTACTACAGACATAATATTGTTAAATTTTATTGATTTTGCGCACAAGCTTTCTTGGTGAATAATACAATGAAAATTATAAAAAATTTCAATATCAATAGTTTTTGAAGCTAATAATTCTTTAATTTTAGCTACAACGCCCGTCCTAGAACCCACTAACGCTGGGGCGCCATCAGTGGCTACGCCACTTAATTTCTCCCATGGTAGATTAAATTTTTCAAAAACAATTTTAATTTCTTGAAAAATGTCGTCTGACGTTGTGGTGCCTTTTATTGATTGAAGTGCAAGAAACTCTTCTGTAATCTCAAAATTTGCAGAGACCCCACGAATAAAAATAACTAATTGTGCAGTATCTGATATATCAGTGCTTTCGTCCATAGCAATTGAAAATAATGTGAATTCCTTGGAAATTGTTTCTAGAGATGTTCTTACATTGTTAGCCATTTCATCTATACGCCTAGTAATTGTCCTTCTTGATAAGCTAATTTCATTAAACTTTTTAACTTTTTCGGGGCATAAAATTTTTGCAACTGATGTTAAACATTCTTTAACAAATTCTCCTTCTGAAAAAGGTTTGGAATGTTTGGCGATAAGTTCGCTAATAACAAAGCTTGACCGAACTAGATCATTTTCTTCATTACTTTGCTTAAAAAATATATTTTGTTGACTAGTCAAACTTTTTTTTAATTTTTCAACTTTATCCAGCCTTAATTGGCCAATGAGTTTGTCGAATTCTTTTTGGTGCTTGGAATTATAATGCCTTTTTAAATTATATTCCTTTAATGCTGCGATTGTTTCATTACATATCAGGCAAATGCATTTATTTTTGAACATAATAAAAAAATATTATTTGGTCCATTTTTCTTGAAAAATTCGACATTCTTTATCAAGTTTTCTTATTTTACTAGATGATGGTCCTGACATGTTTCTATAGAATTTTATATGTATTCCTTAATTGTTTTTTGTTGATTGGAAATTGAACTACAAATAAAATAAATTTATTATTTATACAGGTATCAAGCTGAATAATATTAAGAAGTACAGACGGAAACAAAAACGTTGCAAAAATGTATAAATATACATATAAAGTTCTATAAATCAATTTTAATAGGTAATAACAATTGGTTAATTACTGGACGAATGAATTAAAAATGTCTTGTTAATAAGTAGTATGTACTTACCTGACAGTTTACCAAAATACCGAAAAGAACTAAATATCTTAATAAACTAACTTCATAAAAGTAAATAACACAACACACAAACTACAAGAATTTGAAACTGAAATAAGTTATCTCAGGAGTGCACCTGGACTACGTGGACACGTGATTTGCAGAAAATTTTGTTTAAGAAATCAAGAACATAATAAAAATAAGGCGTACTTTTAATAGAAATAACATACGTCGTTCAAAAATTACCATAAAGAAATAATATGTTTCACCCCTCGAGGCCCGGATTACAAAAATACATATAATACCAGATATTTTTCGCGGCTCGGCAAAAAGTCCTTCGCAGGCCGTATACGGAATTTTGACCCGGCCCTTGCAGGCCGGATTATAGGTATTTACGGATTTTTTTCGCGGGCCGGTGAAAAGTTCTTCGCGGGCCGCATACGGCCCGCGGGCCGTAGGTTGCCCACCCCTGGTGTAGGGGTTTAGTACTCGATTTTCTTTGTTCTTATAGGGTAAATATTCTCTCTTCCAAAAGGCGCATGCTGTATGAAATCGGAGACCAAAAACTGTCGCGAGCTCCCGGTCTAATAATCTAATTTACTTATTAGGTGACTTCTATAATGTCATCTTTATTTACAAAGATAAAAATTATAAGAAATTGACTTTGTGGAATGGTTGCAGAAAACAAATTTTAGGCAATTATTTTTTTTCAATTTCACTTTGTGTTTTCTTATTAGTACTTATATTGAATAATTAACGTCCTTAGGAATTAAATAAATCTATCGGGATTTTAATGGTATGAAAGGACCAACAAATGAACGACTAATTTCTCTGCATAAGCTTAGTACTTATATGAACAAATATAAAGGGTGAGCTAAAATGATTGTGATGAATTCAAATTTCCCGCCTAAAAATCTGGGGAATTTGTTGGTTTCAACTATATAGTAACACAAAATCATGTCAACATTATAACAAACTCATAGATAAAACAAAGTAACTAGACTACACAAAAGCAGAGAATTTTTACCGTTGTATCAAAACTTCGAATTTTTGTATTAGTTATCATTGTGCCTTCTATTTCATAAACAACAGTTTTTATCAAGACTAAATTTGCGTAAATCTTTGTTTTGCCTCTGCCTCGAAAATGAAAGTCATAATTTTCAGCATTTGACATTTGTTGTAAAATTCGAGAGCTACTTAATTCTACGTTTTTTATTTTCAGAAACACAAAACATTAATAAATAACTTAAATTTGTATACTTGTTTAGAATTATTGATTTGTTATGATTATTATATTCATTCTGAAAAAAATATTTGATACGCCATTGACTTACTAGGGGGTTTTCTTTTAAAATTTGTAGTTGTACCTACCTGGATATTTGGTTGCCTGCATATCAAACCTCAATCATTTTCGCTCACCCTGTATATTTTTTTAATTTAGAAGGAAAAAATATGAAAAACATTATCTAAATTTTTTTAAACTATTATCAAAAAGCGTGGTGTTGCATTTAAAAAAATAATCTTATTCCGGTGGTACAACCGGAAGCAATAATATCAAAATTTGTTTAGTGCATAAAATGTATTTTCTTGAACCTTGCAATACAATTAAATTTTTATAAATAAAGAATTTATAGAGGTGATCCATGTTTCGTTTACACCAGGTATGCTTATAATGTTATAATAAAAAAATGTTCCATGAGCTAAAAACAAGATATTATAGAGTTGAAATAATTGAAACCTCAAAAATTAGTTTAACGCTGTAAAATTGCAACGGCGCCGTGGCTTAGTTGGTTAAAGCGCCTGTCTAGTAAACAGGAGATCGGGGGTTCGAATCCCCCCGGGGCCTAGCGTTCTAAACGCATTTTTTTTTTCTTTTAATTTACTGTAATGTTGATAACGTAATATACAATATGCTTTTACATTTTAAATTTTCAAGAATGTTGTATAAAGTTTTTTAATGCCGAAGATTTACAAATGTAAGTTTAGTTGCATATCTCAAAATAACTTTTGTGTTAAAAGTGAATAATTTATAAACCTAAACTAGAAATATTTATTAAAAATAAGAAAAATGTAGAAATCAATACCAAATTAAACTATGTATCATGTATGTAAGACGAAAAATATCCAATAAAATCGAATTCGTTTCTGGGGTATCTTGAAAAAACAAGAAAATGCAATTTTCAAAAAGTTTCTGTAAATTATAAAAGAATTAAAAGAATAATATATTAAAATATCGGGTGTCCACGAAACTAGGGCCGCCCTTGTAACTTTTTTGTTTATGAAATTAATAATTTGAAATTTTAACACCCTATTTTTCGTACTTCATCATAAAACATTGACAAATTCCAAGTATGTTTGTGATAAAAAATTTCCTAAGATGCCGCTTGAAAAAATAAAGAGTTTTGCAAGAAACTCATTTTAAAAATTATAAAAAATCTCACATTTACCTATCAAATTGGCAAATGTGTACATTTGCCGATTTTGTACTTTTACCGTAACATACAGGGTGTTGATTAATTCGATGGTCACCATTAGTATCGTTTAAAGTGGAGGAGATACGAGGTTGGCTAAATTAGAGAAAAGTTGCTCATTTTTATGGCCATTAAAAATTTGAAAATTAAGGATATTTAAACTCGTTGTAAAGTTATGGACAAAAAAAAACAAAAAAAGTGATTTTGGAAAATAATTTATATTTGCCAAACCATTACTGCTACCTCAATGAAATTTGGTACCTTTAAATTGTTGACTATTCTGAGTAAAGTAACATAAAAATAAATTTTTTTGGCCTCCTAGATTCGAAGCCGCGATATTCAACTTTTTTATTTCTTATGGCCGCCATGTTGGATTTTTACATCATCAGATAATAAATAATAATATATTTTCAGATTGCTTTAACTTTAATATTTTCCAATAGAAAATATGTTAAACTTAAGAATTTGTATAAAAAATAAATGAAAAAGCAATGCTTTATGGATAGTTTCCATGGTTACCATAAACATATCTTCTCAAAATTTATCTAATAATAAAGAAAATAATAATAATAAACAAATAATAAAACCTGCAATAATGTAATAATAATATTAAACAAAAATGATTAAAGTATTTGCTTTTATTATTAGAATTTTGATCAAATTTAAAGTTTCATTTGAGGCGATATTTTTATGGTAACCATGGAAACTGTCCATAAAACATTGATTTCATTTGTTTTTTATACAAATTTTCAAATTTAACACATTTTCTAAGGGAACACAATAATGTTAATTAGTAATCTGGAAATGTATTATTATTTATTATCTCATGAGGTAAAAATCCAATATGGCGGATGGCGGCCATAAGAAATAAGAAAGTTAAATATCGCGGGTTCGAATCTAGGAGGCTAAAAAATTATTTTTTGACGTCATTTAACTCAGAATATTTAAAGGTACCAAATTTCATTGATGTAGCAGTAATAGATTCAAAAATATAAGTTATTTTCTAAAATCACATTTTTTAGATTTTTGGCCATAATTTTGCAATGAGTTTAAATTCATATTTAAATATCTTAAATTTTTTTCCAGATTTTTAATGACCATAAAAATGCGCAACTTTTCTATAATTTAACCGACCTCGTATCTCTTCCACTTTAAAAGATATCAATGGTGAGCATCGAAATAATCACCACCCTGTATACATATAGAGATGTTTTACATAGGTCATATAAAAAGATCTGGGTACTATTATACTATTAAGTACTAATACAGAGGGTGTTTCTGAACAAGTGTCAGATAATCTAGGAATTGATTTTTGAACCATTTTAAAAAAGTAAGAATATTTTTTCCGCTAAAACCCTCCATTTCGAAAATTAAGGACATTGAAGTTTACTCATTTCTTTCAATCAATAAAATCTACATTATTATTAATGATAATTGGTTCAAATTTGCACATACTTTAATTTTGGCAGCCGCCTTGAGATGAATTAGCAAACTTTCAAAAAAAAATTCAATTTTTTAGCGGAAAAAAATATTCTTACCTTTTGTCTTAAAATTAGTCCAAAAATCCATTCCTAGATTATCTGATACTTGTTCAGAAACACCCTGTATAACACACATTACAGGTACAATAACTGTAAGTACAAAATAACATTTATTACATAAATTTTGTACATTATAAAGTATAACCATGCTAACATGTTTTAAATCTTAAATTCAAATAGGACAAACTCATCAAGTCACAACGCATACGCCAAAAGAACTTCCTTAATTTTTACCTTAAATAATCTAGTGAGTGGCATTAATTTCATTGATTCTGGCAACGTGTTCAAGGATCAAGGACCATAAAGTTTGTTGAAAAACGACATTTAGACGACTTTTAGGTTATGACTATATTTAAAAATTGTATTTCTTGTTTTCTCAAGATAGTGTAGAATCGATGTAAAATTCAACTGCACTATTTAACCCATTTTCTATATCAAATAAAAACAATACCTTTGCAGTCCAATGTCCCGTTATACACCCTATACAGGGTAATTTACATTTATGTTAAAATCTCTCGGGTGGTGATTCCTTAGATAAAAATAAGGAAAAAAGTTCATATAAACATATGTCCGATTCCGCTTCCCAACAGAGTTACAGCTCTTCAAAGGTGCTGACAGAGAAGAGGTTTTTGGCCATTTATTTCAGAATGGATACTAGTAAAGGATTAAAAATTGGCATAACTCTTAATATGCATTGGACTTACGTCCATGATTTTTTTGAATTTTTTTATTGGTTCTAAGTGGTATTTTAAGAGATCATTGGTGGTAAAAACAATGGTAACTTTTTTAGTACTGCATTTTTATGAGATTTTTTTTCAAAATATCATTCTGTAATCAAATTTACACAAAAATGGTGCTCTTATACAAATTCGATAGAATGAGCATTTTAAGAGAAAAGTGCATCTAAAGATGTGCTTGCCAGGACAGTTGTCATGGTTACCATACTTAATATTTTTGTAGGTCTATTATTTTACCAAAATTATTCCATAATTTATGAAAAAAGGTTCCTATGTAACGTTTGGAATAATTTTGGTAAAACAACAGGTCTACAAAAAAATTTAGTATGGTAACCATGACAACAATCCCGGAAAGCACATCTTTAGACGCACTTTTCTCTTAAACGGCTCATTCTATAGAATTTATATAAAAGCACGTTTTTTGTGTAAATTTGATTACAGAATCATATTCTGAAAAAAAATCTTATAAAAATGCTGTACTAAAAAAGTTACCATTGTTTTTACCACCAACGATCTCTTAAAATACCACTTACAAACAATAAAAAAATTTCAAAAAAATCATGGACGTTAGTATATTAAGAGTTATGTCAAATTTGAAAGCATTCTGAAATAAATGGCCAAAAACCTGTTCTCTGTCAGCACCTTTGAAGAGCTGTAACTCTCGTAGGAAGCGGAATCGGAAATATGTTTATATGAACTTTTTTTCTTATTTTTATCTAAGGAATCACCACCCGAGAGATTTTAACATAAATGTGAATCACCCTGTATATTTATTTACTAACAAATTTACTCCATAAAAATCGTAAAATTCTTGTTTTTAAAGTAGATGTATGAAAGGTTGCATAGATTAAAAATCCAAACTTCTTGTGCATTTGATTCAATTTATACTTTGAATGTAATTGTATTAGGTATTATTTAATAAAATCCATATTAATAATTTATATTTTTTTATAAAATATAAGTTTATTTTAAATAATAATAATTATTAAATTGTTTACATCTTTATGCTATAAATTATAAATAAATAAAACACCTAGTTGGTGTTATGATTTTTGTTTTAATTTGTTATCATAAGTACATTATCATTTCGGTAATAATTTAGTTATTTTACATTTGGTGATAATTCCGATTCATATGAATAAATTTGAATATTATTTAGGTTATAACTAGTGCAAGATTTATTGTGCTAAGTATGCTTGATAATATGCTTTTTCATTTTTGTTAATTGCCATCATTTCGCAATCACTCTCGTTTTCATTCCACTTGACCCCATTACGCGCAGTTTGGCGCCATTTTTTGAATCCGTTGCGTGCGCACATCCACACTGCAAGTCAAATCAACTTCTTAATAAAACAGAAGTGTAATAAAAATTAATTATTGATGTATATTATTTGTAATTTAAGATATTTTTTATTATAACTGGTGATTTTATGAGTAATTTTTTGTGTTTTTTTGTTTTGGGGTAGAAAATTTTTGTGGTTGTTTTTGTGTTTTGTGGGTTAAAAATTGGTTGTTTTATTTGGTTGTTATTTTAGGTGTGGTTTAATGTTTTTTGGGTGTATTTTAGTGGTTTGGGGGGTTGTTTTGTTGGGTAGGTTGTGCGTGTGTGCACGGTTGCTGATTTGACTCGGCAGTGTTGCTTATGTCTGTCTGATGCAAAGTGTAAGCGAAGTGGCCTACAGACCTACATTTAGGAGACGTGAGTTTTTGATGTTCGGTGCGTGGAAAGCGCGTAATTACTTGGGGTCGTGGTGCATCTGAAGGCCACGACGTCGGGGTGTCGATGTGTCGTGGCGTTTAATAGCAACATTGTTCGTGTAAGCTGGAAAACGGGGTAAACAATGCATCAAGAAGCGACAAGTATGAGCGTACCAAGCACTGTTGCCGCTTCTACGAGCCAGGGGCAGAACGTTGCGGCGGCCGCGACCGCCCCCTTGGCGACGGCAGACGTCCGTCTGGAGCTACCTGATGACAACAGCGAAAACGTCGAGCTGGAGGTGCCTTTTGTTACGACCGAAGGTAAATACCCATGAACATAACCTAAAAGCTGCGAAAAGCGAGAGTCGCTTGTTGTAGGCTTGTTGATTAAACCTGTTTTAAAAGGCAAAGGCGCATTAATGCGCGAAAGTGAACGCGAAAGCGAATTGCAATTATGTAAGGATGGAGCGCGCGAGACGGCCCCGTTTTATGCTATTTGTTAATTGTTAATTCATCCTCTCGCTTATGTATGGTCTTTCGTCTGCTCGACGTCCGGTTTTTAATTAGTGCGTTACGGCAACGTCGCCCCTTTTTTCCTTCCTTCGCTGCGTGTGTCGGGTTGATGTAGGTTACGCCTTTCCCGGGCCGCGTCCGGTATGTGCGTTGCCCCCTTCCTGCTTCGCGGCCCCTTGACCCACTCTTCCTCAGTGTGCCTCTATTTCTAGTGCGGCTAGGCGCTCGCTTACCCCGTGCAACACCGGCTTTATTCCTAATACTCCTATTATAGGTCAGGTTCAGTTCAAGTGCAGGTGCAACCAGGTGGAGCGCGCGATCGAACCACCTGAGCGCCTGCGCCTCGAGCACCCCCGACCTACACGTGCCTTCAACCACCCCGAAACCCGACTCGCACAACTCCCCATACATTGCCCTTTACCATTTACTTCTATTTTGCATAACCTACCAACACAACATTTCTCAACGTTCTTGATATCAACCCAATCAAATTATTTACTTAGCACAAAACCCATAATATGTAGCTATACCTACTCAATGTTATGATTTTACACAGCAACAGCTGTTATTTATCTACTGCTCTTACACTACACCTACGTTCTTTCAACTCAACCTCACATCAGTTCAAATTTTAATTCAGAACTATCAAGTGTTTTATTTATTAATATCAATAATAACGCAATAATTCGGCAATAATCTAACCACGCCGATTATTCCGATTCTGGAATTATTAAAGAGTATTTTCAATTTTCAGTGGCGTAGCCAGGAGGGGGTCAAAGGGGGATTTTCACCCCCTGGCGCCCAAATACAATTTAAGGCGCTTTTTTAGCATTAAATATTTACTAAAGATAAATCAAAATATCATTAGAACAAAAATATTCCTTCTAACTAATATGTTTTTTGAAAACTTAAAAGTTACCTACAACAATTTCAAAATTTTAATTATTTTTTGAGACATCCTGTATAAATTTAATTTTATGTCAAATTATTTATTTTTTTTTATTTAAATCAAGTGTAGCCACTTTGGATTTTGTCTTAATCTTTAAGCCAATCAGATAGATATGTTTTTTTAGTTCAAAAACAGCCAATAATATTCAAAATTTGGCAAAGACTAAATCCAAATCATAATTGATTTTAATTAAAAAAATTATAATAAGAATGAAAAATTATACAGGGTGTTCCACAAAAATAAGGAATATTTACTTCTGAAGGGGTCGAAAAAAATATTAGTTCATAGGACGTTTTTTGTTCAGAATGATATTTATTATTTTAAAAAAAATTGCTGGAAAAAAGACACTATTTCCAGCAAAATTTTATAAAGTGTGGTTCTGAACAAAAATATTATACATATGAACTAATATTTCAATTGGGCAATCAAACAAAGTGAACTAACTAGTCGACATATTCTCGCATGCAACATGAGTCGATTGCCAAATGTCGTACACGAGATGTAAATACAATTATATACAGGGTGTCCCATTTGACGTTGGACTGTATGGGTGTCTTTGTTATTATTGGAGATAGAAAATCGGTTAAACGGACAAAGTAGTAGAGATTTTATCGAATATTAATAATTCATTTACAAAATATTTGAATATCGCATCGTTCGAACGCTATCTTGAAAAAACAGGAAAATGCGATTTTTAAAATATGGCTATAACTTCGTTATTTTCGGTGGTACCACAAAATTTTTTTGACTTAATAGAGACAATTTTTTGTGTACAATGCAGTAAAACAAATGAATATTTTTTTTTCGCCAAAGGATTGACCGGAAATGGACCAAACTTATTTTTTTCTTATAGCAGCCATATTGGATTTACACATATTCGGAATTAGTGCAATTTGATATATCATATGTAATATTTTAAGAAAAATAGAAATAATTTTATTTTACTACCCAAAAATGGCCTTGAATAGATGTAAACTGTCAATACATATGTGTCAAGATTTATTTTACATTTAATATTTTAAATGGTTACATTTATGGTATTGACAATTTACATCTCTTAAAGTCCAATGTCACTTTGTAAAATCAAATAATTTTATTTTCTTTTAAATATGACATATGGTATACCAAATTACTCAGAAAAAAATACTGATTCCGAGTATGTGTAAATCCAATATGGCTGCCATAAGAAAAAAATAAGTTTGGTTCATTTCCGGTCAATCCGTTAGCGAAAAAAAATATTCATTTTACTGCATTGTACACAAAAAATTGTCTGCATTATGTCAAAAAACTTTTTTGGTACCATAGAAAATAAAGAAGTTATAGCCATATTTTAAAAATCGCAATTTCTTGTTTTTTTCAAGATAGCCTTGGAACGATGCGATATTCAATTTTTTTGTAAATGAATTATTAATATTCGAAAAAATCTCTACTACTTTGTCCATTTAACCGACTTTCTATCTCTAATAATAACAAAGATACCCATACAGTACAACGTCAAATGGGATACCCTGTATACTAAAATTTAATATATTTTGAATGTTTACTTTTCAATTATAATTAAATCGAGAACTGTTAAAAGCTACTACCTATTAATTTTTAGCAAAGAATTCAAATCCATTTTAACAAAAAATAAGTTGTTTTGAATTTTGGATTAATATAAAAACAATTCACGAAAGAAAAAATTAAATTTTTTAGGAAAATAATATGAACCAAGTATATTGAAATAAAACTCCCAAAAGTTCGACATCGAGTGCAATATCATAAGCAAAAAACCTAAAACAAAAGAACGAAAAGACTATTTTTTTGGAAATAAATTAAAGTTTCGGTTTTTAAGTGTTGTATTTTGTAGTCATTTTTTTTAATAAAGTCATATTATAACAATAATGCATTGTACACAAAAAAGTGCCTGTATAATGTCAAAAAACTTTTTTGGTATCACCGGAAATAAAGAAAAGTTATAGCCATATTTTGAAAATCGCTTTTTCTTGTTTTGATAGCGCAACAGCGATGCGATATTCAAATGTTCTATTAACGAATTATTAATATACGAAAAAATCTCTACTACTTTGTCCATTTAACCGACTTTTTATCTCCAATAATAACAAAGATACCCATACAGTCCAACCCTGTATACAGGGTGTCCCGTTCGTGCTTCACCAAACGTCAAGGTTAGAAAGTAGAGCAAATTTTATCAAGAAAAAAACCATCTTTTATGGTTTGAAAATTACAGGGGTTTGAATTTGGCATTATTCGTTTTTGCCAGAAATCAGTAAATTATCAATAGCTGCTTAAAAACTTGGTAAAAAGATTTAAAAATATATAATTTTAAAGCTGAAAGTATCCTCTTTTCATTGGTAACAATGATAAAATACAAATCGTTTATCAAGTATTAAAAAAAAATCGAAAAGAAAAAAAATCCAGAAAAAATTATTTTTTTTTAGCAGTTTTTGAAGATTTTCTCCAAGATATGACCTATTAAGGGCGTGGTTTTTTTAATTTTCTAAAGATTCGTTAAATTCTCTAGAAATTTTGAAACCCTAACTCTTTTTATGCTGATTAAACTGATTATTAAGCAACTATTGATCATTTACTGATTTCTGACAAAAACGGGCAATGCCAAATTCCAACCCCTGTAATTTTCAAACCATAAAAAATAGACCCCTATTTTTTTGGTTTTTTCTTGATAAAATTTGCTCTATTTTCTTACCTTGAGGTTTGGTGAACCACGAACGGGACACCCTGTATTAGAAACATGTCGGCTACACGTTTGGCAACGTACATTTATACATGAAACATTTTTCCTAATCTTCTATTTCAACAATGGGTGAACAATGGTTCATGGCTCCTTCTCCGCATGTTGTTCGTCTTAGTTTTTTGCCCGACTCCAGTTTTGGAAAAATTTGAAATCCAAAAAAAAACAGTATGGGGTGCAATGGGGTGTCGTAAAATGTACTCTATTATTTCAACTCGAGCTACACGTTTCGGCTAACAGCAGTAAAGATTAAAATTGAACTCACAGGATGAACTTCTGATGGATTCCTACTTATTAAAGGTTCCAGTTCATTTATTAGTTCTCATGGTACTTCTGTCGCCAGTCTATAAATCCGCCTAAATAGCATAAACTGATCATCTGATAGATTTTCTAGGGGATCATTTATTCATAACCTAGTCTCACATTTTTTGCTCAAATTTTAGCCTTCTTCCTTGCCAAATACCAAATATATTTGATTCTCAATTTCCATTTTATTGGGAATTTTTAGATTCCACTCGCCCTCTGGTGGCAAAATATGAACTTCGATATTCGGTACTTACGTTTTTGATTTATCGCATTGGTACATGTTTTTTTGAGATTTACTGAAGCTTTAATTGATAAATCTATTTGAGTTTTGTTGAATATGTAGTTATAAGGTACAGGAATGCATTTTTAACACAATTTTTAACAATGACAAGTACCGAATATCCTCCATTTATAACGCAATCTTTACGTAGTTAAAATTCCCAATTAATAAAATACAAGGTAATTTCATATATTCAAAACCTTTTTACAATGACAGTTTTAGGTTAAAATGGTCATTCGACAATCATCTTAATTTTCCGCATACGACATGATGTCACATGTTCAATGATACGGTTTTACGAAAAGTGGTTCAAGAGTTATGTCAGTTTTCGTATTTTTTTCAAAAATTTCATACTGCGCATACTAAAAAAAATATTGAGAAACTTCAATGAGTTTTTTATTTTGTTGTTGTGTTACTACCCTCGAAGTGTGTACCCGAGGGGTACGACACGCTAAGAAGTCCTTGTACACGCTTAAGGAAGTCCGAGAAAATTCCAAGCAAATTTGGAAGGACGATGATTTCCAAATTTTTGCGAAACGTTTAATAATAATAAGTAAATTAGGTAAAATCCATGTCACGAATATGTCACTACTATCATTTCACTCTCGCCCAAGAATGGGTCGCTACTATATTTTTGGTGAGTAAGAGCGAGATAAGAAAAGCTGATTTGTTCGTGACATGGACGTTATACAGGATCCTTGAATAACTGTGTCATTTTTTGGGGGTGGTAGAGGAAATGAAACTAAGCATTTTTGAATTATAAAGTGTTGTCCGAAAATATTTCTTTAAAAAGTTATAACACCTTGAAATTAAATCGTGCAAAATGTAAACCTTTTATCTCGCCTTTTATGATCAGTCCATAAAGATATGTTTTTTCCTCTAGTGCACAAAACCATTACTTTTTGCAAAAAAGCATGACTTAAGTAATCCACTTTTTGCACTTGTTGCATAAATAACTATTTTTTACAAGATCTATAAAAAGTGACGTATATGGCTTTCATTTGAATACTCAAAGTTGAGATTTTCCGATTATTTTAGACTATAAGCTGACTAGTTTCGACTTTATTTTCAACTCTTCGTCAGAGTTGAAATCATCATCAAACAATCAACAAATTTATAACAAAAAATGTGGTTATATTTATTTATTTATTGGAAATCACCTCCTATGTCAGCTCACTTCGTTTGATCGTCCACTTACGGGACAACCTATATAAATACCATTTTATTATGTTTTCTTTAATTTTAAGGCCATTAGATACATTTTAGCGAGGGAATTAATAATTCAAAAATTGGTTTTTTGGTTAAAAAAAAAGCAATTAAGCATGGACAAAATCTAAAGTATAATTCTTTGTTTGTTTGTTAAAAAGGGCTTGGGTCAAAATCAACTATTTTTATAGAAATTGAAATTAAAAGTTCAAAATTCTGCAATAAATCGTGTAACAAAAAAGTCCAAAAAAATACTATTTCATAGGTAATTCTTAATGACATTAACTACTTAAAAAAGGTAGCTGGAAAAAAGTGGTACACCTTGTATACAGGGTGTCGCTAAATTCAACCGATAACATTGTAGAATATTCGTATGTCCTTGTATAAACTTTATTATAACCTAGGACCTCTGTTATTTTTATAATCTTAATATTTTAATATTTAGTCAAAAAAATATGTTAGACCCGTATTCAGGCTGAAAGGTGGACGTGCCCAAAGACGTTGCAAATATAGATACAATGCTAAAGCATTTGTTTTCAAACCTTACAAAAGTACAGCCTTCTGTGACGCTTGACAGTCTGTAACTTCGTTGAGTCTATGGTCATTTTCGTACATTTCCGACTTAAATCAAGTACAATCTGGTTTACTTTGTACTTCCAAGGAGTAGAAATGCAATTTCTTCTCAGCCTCATTGGCAAGCGTATATACATTAACAACATGACGTATGTAAACTACGTATAGATGGCGCCAAGTTGACATAAATTTTTTAAAGAATGAGAATGGAGGAAGGCGAGTAAAAGTCATAAATCCTTCTCAACTTGGATGAACAATGATCTAAGACGAGCGCTTTTACCCGAGCGATTATTATTAAAACTAAATAAAGTCGATTCATACATTACAGGAATTCAGATTAATTGAGAAACCTTAATTCTAGATGAACAGTACATCAATCATAAACAAAGTTAATGTAAATATTCTTAAACATTGATTTCTGAGCAGGGTTCTCTTCAGATGAAAACCACTAGTACAGCTAAAAGGCAGGTTCAGGAAAAAGTATCGTGCATCTACTTGCTCTGCTTATAAAATAAAGTTTGAGGATATAAGGAGATAAGTAAAATCTAAAATAGGAAGGAAGTGAACGAAATTCATTCAAGGTGCTGAAGCAAATATCAACAAGAATTTCTACAAACAACATTTTGGCTCGTTCACTAATAGTGAAAATATACGCTTATGCCTGTTTTCACCAACGATATTAAATAGAAAAAAATACCTAGCATCTAGTGCTATAAGCAATGCCTAAGTTTAAGAATCGTTGGTGACAACGAGTATTAAACACTTAAGAAGAGTTTTACTGCTGGATTGGACCTAATTCCTTCATTCCAGTTCAAAGGCACTTTTCCTCTCCTTTGACCCATTTGTATAATCACATCTTGAACACAGGCGAATTTCTATCCGTCTGGAAAGGGTTCGGGTGTGTCCAGTATTTAAAAGAGGTAACAGGATTCTCGTCATCTTGATAATTTTTTTTAATTGTTTTCACATATAAGGATAGTATTTTCAGTCATAAATACATCTTCCTTTTTATCACAAAATAGATGTCCATCTGTTTTAGGAAAAAAGTTTTACAAAGAAATCCAATTTACTATCAAAATGTTTAATTTAAAGAAATTTTAAATTGAAATATAGAATGTGTTTTGACTTTGAATAAAGAAAATATGCAAGCTCTTAAAATCACAAATTACTCATTATTGATGTAACAATATTATATTTATTAGAAGCAAAAAAACATAAGATTCTACTGAAAAATACTCAGCAGCAAGCTGATAAGTGCTGTATAAACCTACTGTCAACAAATCAAGTTGTTTGAGGGAAAAAGGATGTAACTCCAAGGCGTTTAACGATTATTTCTTGAGTACTACTAAAACAACCAACTAACTCTTTTGCACCAAGTTTTTTTTGACACATAATACATCTAACTCCAAACTTTCCCATAATGGAGTTACAACCTTTTTGCGCGTATCCTTCAATTCTTATAAGAACTAAAATTACCTATTGTGTCTGGAACCTGCTAGAGGTGCACATAATAGTGATTTAGCCAAATACCGAATATTCGTCGAAAATCTAGCCCTCCAGCGCCAGCGTTTCGCTTCATTATTTGAACTCAGCACACTTGTTTCGCATAGAAAAATTTTTGTATGAATGGCCTATTTTTCTCGAAATAGCGCTTAAAGGTTTCAATTTCAAATGGGAACTAGTACAGTACAATTAGGTTTCAATGAGGAAAAAATTGCGGAGTTAATGGAACTCGGCTTATTTGTAGCTTAATAGGCAGATTCTGGTCAAAATTAAAGGCCTTTATTTAGAAGCAAACAAGGTAACCATGGAAATTGTCCATTACAACCCATATAACAAATTTAAATTTAATGGCCTTTAAACTTAAATTATTTGACCAGAATTTGGGTATAAATCATGTACATTTAGGATCTAAAGAGTCTCAAGTTGTGGGGTACCTGCTTCTGGAGTTATGGGGGTGGAAATAGTTTTTTCCAAATATCTCGGTTTCTATCAATCCTAGATAAAATTATTTATTATCAATCTTGCAGAGCATAAAATTTCCTACAACTTTTGTCCGAAACTTTTTTTAGTTAAAGTGGCGCGAATGTCCTATACATACTACAGACGAAAGAAAATAGGGTTTGAAATGGGGAAGGTATTTTGTTTCGTAGAGAGTTGAAATTTTGTATATGTACGGAGAAGAAATTTTTAAGAAAAAAGTTTAAATGTCCGTTTTCGATCGGACAGCCCCGAAAAGAGTTATTCAGCCAAGAAAGAAAAATCGAATTCATCCCCTCAGTGTCCAAAATTCACCCCGAATCGCATCAAATTTTAGTATGTCCTCCATAACTCGATTCTGAAGACGGTGGTTTTGACGACCCCTTTTGTATTTTTATCCCGAATTGGGACATTTTCTGCGCGGAGCCACGAAAAGGGTAGCTTTTTTCGTCAGATTTTAAAAATTCCGGTTACATGGTGAAGAGGGATGTGGATTCTAAGCGAGGTTCAAATTTAAAATTTATCAAAGCACTCTATCACTGAAAAAAATTTCCAAAGTCCTTCGATTTTTCTTACTTTTTTTCCGGTTTTCGGCGGCGTCAACTTTAAACAATCGCAGCCCCGTCCGGTATTAAAGGGTAGCGACGAAATTTGGCTCCTTTTGTTCTCACATCCTGGGGCTAGACCGTGGCAATTTTTAAGCCTCCAGGCGCAACCGTGTGGCGCCCAGGCGCCGAGACGTGAAGTGTACAAATTTAGCGTTTTTTCGTGCGGCAAAAGTGCTCAAAATGTACCTCTTATATTTGAGGATCGGCAGGTGCAAAAAAATAGCGGGTTTTTGACTTAAAAAGTAGATACCCGTTGTTATACCCATCCGAGCCCTTTTTTGATATCTTCATTTTTTATATTAAATTGATGCCTTTAAATTTTCATTTCGTTTTTTTGCTTTTTCGACGCTGAATTTAAAAATTCGTAACTTTTGATAGAGGTTGGATATTATGGTGCGATATTTTTTATTTTGCTTATTACATTAATATTTATAATAAAAAAAATCGACACCTCTAAATTTTCTCCCGTTGCTTCAGAAAAAAATCGAACCTAAAATGTTCAAAAAATCGCACAAACGCTGTCGTACAGTTGTACCACTGGCGCCCACAATTTTTAAAAAATTTCAAATTTTACTTTATTTCCCTTAAAAAGAATAATTTTTACAGTTAATAGGCTATTTTTTGTTTTTATACTCGAAGGGGTTGGGAAAATAAAGCAGAATTTTTGAATTTAAGAGTGGACGGCCATTTTTTAACGGATTTTCATTTTTAAAAACTCTGCTGAATCTACTTCTAGAACCAAAACCGACCACACATTGGGTTTTTTTAATTTCGAAAAAATAACGAAAAAATTATTTTTTTAATGTCCCATTTAAAAAAGTCGTAATTTTTGAAGCTTTTCGGTCTAATCAACCCCTCAAATTCTATTTGACCTTCATGTAATACACCTTTTCTGAAAGCTTTTAAGGTCCACTTTACGACAAAAAAAGAATCACTACGCTATCTCTTTTCGTTATCGAGGTATGACTGAAAATGTAGCAAAATTAAGCAAAATCTCTATGTATAGGACATTTGCGCTACTTTAACTAAAATAGTATATTACGCAACGAGCTAGAAAGTGACGAATTTTGTGCGAGTGTGAAAATAGCCGAACGAGGCGCTAGCCGAGTGAGGATATTACACGAGCAACGAAATTCACTTTCTGCGAGTTGTGTACGCTATTTTTCCGACGACCACGGACATTTTGCGACCATTATTAATATTTTGTAGTAACAACATAACATAACCTATGTTAACAGCAGCTCACATTGAAGTTATCGATTAATTTTAGTTAAATATAAATAATTGTAGGTGGCGCTGTTTTGACGGAAGCAACTTATCGAAACAAATAAAAAATGTTCCTATTTTATTTAAAATTTACAGAAAAGTGAATTATATAATGATTTTAATAATAAAATTAGTAATATTGGCGGGGTTAAATATAAATTTTTATTTGAACTATCCTTTTTTTGCAAGGTCAAAAAAATCCAAGAGAGGGCTTTTGGAATTCCTTCGCAGCGCCTCTATCGAAAATTACAAGAACTTTTTGACAGTTACAACATGGAAACTTAAAGTCACTAGTGTTGAAATGAACGATTTTCTAAACTACTAATATGAATGAAATATACGAATTTCTCATATGGTCGTCGGAAAATAAGTTTACCCTACAAAAAAAAGTTTCGAACAAAAATTGTAGGAAATTTTATGCTCTACAAGATTGATAATAAATAATTTTATCGTAGGATTGATAGAAACCGAGATATTTGGAAATAAACCATTTTCATCCCCCTTTCCACCTACATAACTCCAGAAGCAGGTACCCCACAACTCGGGACTCTTTAGATCCTAAATGTACATGATTTAAGCTACAAATAAGCCGAGTTTCATTAACTCCGCAATTTTTTCCTTATTCAGGCTGTTTTTATGCTAATTTTACTGTACTAAACTGTTTTCAAATTGATACGAATTTTCAATAAAATATTTATGTTAATTTTTTTTGCCGAATATTCGGCCGTTGCCATCAATATTCGGCCTTTCACCGAATAGTAAAAGAATTTCAGAGAATTTTTAGAATTTTTTACATCTTGATTTGTAAGCATCACTAGCAGAAATAATTTTTAACATCTACACGCGTTTAACATAAGAATTTCATTCACAATGAAGAAGCTTTATTATGTGGGTTATATTGGAAGATTTCCATGGTTACCATACAGGTATTTCCTCTAAATCTCAAGGCTTACAGATTTTCACAGAATCGACTTATAAAAGGAATTGGATCCTTATTGGCTTTGAATTTTGAGGGATTATCTATTATCTTTCAACATTAAAACCTGCTTTAGGTTCACCGGATGTAACAAATATTTTTTGTCATTAACCCGAAATAACTGAAATTGATTTATGGATAAAATGATCTAAATAGATTTTAAAAAAATTACCTGAAAAAAGTAGGGTCTATAAGGTTTTCAGGTTAAACAATTATTGTTTGCAATATTTTTAACTGCCGAATGACATCATTTTGATGTTTTTTAAAAAAGAAAATTCTTCGGAAAATCCAAACCGAAAGCTAAAAAATTACATGTTTTCATTTATTTTTGTCATTTTAAAATTTTCATATTATGTAGTAGCATCATAATATTATAAAAAAAGATCCTCAATTATTAAAAAAGATAGTATATACTAGATATTTTTAGTCATTTGCAAACAAAATTATAACGTTTTTGCGCGTCAGCGAAAATATTTTTTATCGGCGCATTTAGCGAGATAAGAAAAGATTATGACATTTGAGTAAAAACAAATAAAAATACAAATTTATGCAAATAAACCAGCGATATTAATAAAAAAAAACTAGAGCTTCAATGCGGCACAGTAACCCAGTGACAATGGCACTACTAAAATCATAATAAATAGTTGCTCATAGAAAGTAAATTCGTTTTTCTTTTGTATTCTAGTATTACACGAGCTCTTAAAACTTTTAAACAACTCTTATTTTTACACACTCTAAGTGCATCTTCAGCTACATTAAATAACAAAATAAATATATTAAAAAACAAAAAAAAGTCATGCAGATGCCTGGCGTCGCTACGTTATATTCTAAATATAAAAACCTATAAAAGCAAAAAGGGATTTAAAATCGTCTTGAATTCGACCTAGTTTGTTTTTAATTTAATAATAGCATCATTATTTCTTTTAATAAATTTAATTAATAAAATACCTACATAATTATATTTTTACTGGCTTATATTTTTTTGAGATTGGAACACCATGTATATTATAGGAAATAACTCTTTCTTATTTTGAAATAAATTAAAAATAATTTTTCAGAGTGTTATTTCGTGTAGTTTATTTAATAAAAAAATATTTGTGCTGTGGTATTTAAAATTAGGCCAAGCAACAACTGACGTGTTTATTCAGTTGCCTAAATAGTTGGTCTTTCGAAATATAAAATCACTTGCGCTTGTATTACAGCATCTTTCATCGTCTCCTTTAAAATGTTCGGCGTCTTCCCTGGGTCTCTCCGGCACATAATACAAGGATCGATCGCGCCCCCTTTTCCGGAACATGTTCCAATTTCACATCCGGGAGCGGCGGTGGCGGCGGCAAAAGCTCCCCGATCTACTGACCCACTTTCCCTGTGACGTCTTTCCCGACCTGACCCGATTAGGATTCTATTACCGCAATCGAGAAAACAGATTTAGAATTTTTTCAATTTCGTTTTCAAGGTTAAAAATTTAATTGCGCCATAAAATCCTAATTTCCGCGAAGCGTGTGTGTGTTGGCAGGTGAATCAGCAAAAAAATCACCTGCTGCTCTCATGTAATTTTCAAACTTCACAAAATAAAGGGCGGATCTCGTTGCGAGACCTTGGCCCACTTGTTAGACGCCATTAATTTGAACAACCCTTCTTTGTTTCATGAATGAAAGAATCAAGAAGATGCGGTTTTAATTGACTTGACGCAATTTGGATTGCGTTTGTTACTCCATTGGAATTAATTAATCAATTATCATTATCTGTCTTGTAGTTTGAGCTTTGGCAACCTCGTTTTTCGATTGTTTTGTTTTCATCTTGCCCAGTTATAGTTGGTCAATTTCAATTGTTTTATTTTTATTAACTATTTCATTTTGTTTTAGTTAGTGCGTTGTTTCAGTTGTTTGTTGTCGATCTGCGCTTTCGCGTTTTTCTAAACATGATGCAAAAAGTCGCTGACGCAATGCACGGCCTTTCGCAATTTTTAATACAGCAACGTTTGTTTTCTTTCATGTTTGTTAAATTAATTAGCACGAGTTACCGAAGATGGAGCCAGATAAAACCAAACACAAATATAATAGCTCCGTTTGTTTCATCAAGAAATAATTATTTTTTTAGAAAATTTTATTATCGCGCCGTTCGTTTTCAATTAACTACTAGCATTGTTTAATTATTTTATATACTTAATTAATTAGCTCTCGAATAAAAAGTTCATATAAAAATGTGATAATTTGATTTAATAACAACTAATGAAAATTTTATTTATCTTCTTGGTAATAAGATCCAGGATGGTATTTTGAAAATTTTCACTTGCATCAAGTAACACCACCATAGGTGCAATTTGGATTATCCTCTGGATTCAGTGTTGAGGGGCCCGGGGGGAAAAATTATTAATTATTGCCTCATTTTATTATCCCAATAATTTGAACAGAAAATAGCGCGAAATAGACTACATACAATGCTTTTCCTTGAAACGAGCGTTTTTTATATCTTAGTTTTTCTTGTGCTTTTGAAACCCCCAAATTCGTGGAGATTTTTAATTTGTTTTTATATGACGTACACCTCCCCCCACCTGATACCCAATTGATAGGCCTGAATTCAACACTTGGGCCCCTGGAAGAAAAAACGGTGGGAAAATGTCCATGTTTTGATCAATGTCTAAATAATAATAAACTAACCTATTTGTCTAGACACTTAATGCTCATAAGCCCAATGCTTTAAAAAAACGTAAACCCGTAAACTAGCCTTTATGTATGATATATACAGAGTGGGCCAACGAAAACGAAACAGACGAGTTTTGAAATAGTTAATAAAAAAATTTGAAAAAATGCTCGGACAAGTCAACTTTAGTTTCGAGGGGGACATATTTTGCAATAGAGCTGATTCAAAAATCCATTCATCCCTGCGCCCTATGGACACAACCCCTTAAATTTTAATAGGGATGGTGGGGTAAGTAATACCTCGTTGGAAAGATCTTTTTATCCAGAGTAACATACCAAAAAAAAGTTAAATCGATAGATTCGTTTTAAAGATATTCAAAATTTAGCAAGTAGAGATTTCATGCCTTTTAAAATTGTGCCATGGACACCACACCTTCAATTTTAAGTCTTTTGATAAGGTAAGTAATACCGTTTCGAGAGGGACATACTTTGCAATAGAGTTGATTCAAAAATCCATTCATTCCTCGCCCTTTGGACACAACCCCTAAAATTTTAATAGGGATGGTGTAATAAGTAATACCTCGTTGGAAAGATCTTTTTACCCAGAGTAACATGCCAAAAAAAAGTTAAATCCTTCGATTCGTTTTGAAGATATTCAAAATTTAGCAAATAGAGTTTTCATACCTTTTAAAATTGTGCTATGAACACCACGCCTTCAATTTTGATAGGGTAAGTAATACCTCCTTGGAAAGTTCTTTTTACCACAAGTAACATACAAAAAAATAAAAGTGAAATCGATTGGTTTGTTTTAAAGAATTCAAAATAAAACAGTATTGCACATTATTTTTTATTTAACCAAACTAAACTTAACTAATCTTTTTGAAGAAAACTTAACACTTTAAAGAATGCCATCGATCCCGACACTTTCAAGGATGTTTTTATTATTTTATTAAATGTTCGAATTGAGTTCCACCAACCTCCATGCAAACGTACAAATTTTGCTCAAAGCAAATTCTTACATTTTGTAACATTTCAGCAGTAACTTCTCGGCATTCATTAATAATTCTCTGTCGTAACTCTGCTAGAGATCCTGCTTCCGGTGCGTAAATCTTACTTTTTAAATGCCCCCAAAGGAAAAAATCAAGGGGAGTAAGATCGGGAGATCGCGGCGGCCACTCCAAAGCTCCTCTACGCCCAATCCACTGCCCAGGAAACGTCGTATACAAGAATTCCCTAACAGGCCGTGTGTAATGAGGAGGGGCTCCGTCTTGTTGGAAAATCAGATGGTCTTCTAAATAACGATCGTCATTTTCGATAACATCGTCAAGAAATGGATGAACAAAGTTTTGAAGTAGATCCAAGTACATATCCCCTGTTAGACTGCCATCTAGAAAATAAGGACCAATTAAACGGTCTCCAAAAATTCCAACCAACACATTCAATTTTTGAAGAGTTTGAGTGTGAACTTCATGAAATACCCTAGGATTCTCATCTTACCAATATCGACAATTATGACGATTAACGGTTGAGTTTAAGAAAAAAGTGCACTCATCAAAAAAACAGATATTATAAAGATAATTTTCATCAGCAATTATCCGTTCCGTCATCACCTCACAAAATTGCAGTCGCCTATCAAAATCATCTTCATTTAACTCATGAATTAAATGAATTTTATAGGGATGATATTTGTGACCTTTCAATATTCGGCGAATGGTTGTTCTGCTGATGTTAGTCACAGTCTCCAGTTTTCTTGTGCTTAAAGTTGGATCTGCAGCAACTTGTCCCAAAACACCTATTTGAACGACCTCATTTCTTATAAGACGAACATTACCAGGATCGCGTTTCTTATTACCAACAGAACCAGTATTTTTAAATTTTGCAACCAACTCCAGAACGTATTTTCGATTACAATGTTTGTTTGGATGTTGTTCATTAAATAAATTATCTGCACGATGAGCATTCTCATCGTTTTTAAAATAAAAAGTGATTAATTCAACCCTTTCTGGAATTGTATAAACCACTGCTAGCAGAAGCTTTTACAGAAGTTCACAAAATTTTAAATGTTGACTTCTAATAATTAGTCATAAACAGTTTTAACACGATGAAAATCACCACTAATACAAAATACAACTGATAAAAAGAATCTCAATGTGGTTATAAATCGTTTTATGTTTTGCATTGTTTTGTTCCAGATGTTACAAAATTTTAAACAATTCCTCGAATAAATTTAAATTTGTTTTTTAAAATCTCTCTTTTGTAGAAAATGAAAATAAATTGCGTTTTACATGTTTTTGTATGTTACTTTGGGTTAAAAGATCTTTCCCAGGAGGTATTACTTACCCTATCAAAACACTTAAAATTGAAGCCGTGGTGTTCATAGCACAATTTTAAAGACATGAAAACTCTACATGTTAAATTTTGAATATCTTCAAAACGAATCGAAGGATTTAACTTTTTTTTGGCATGTTACTCTGGGTAAAAAGATCTTTCTAACGAGGTATTACTTACCCCACCATCCCTATTAAATTAAATTTTTAGGGGTTGTGTCCAAAGGGCGAGGGATGAATGGATTTTTGAATCAGGTCTATTGCAAAATATGTCCCCCTCGAAACGATATTACTTACCCTATCAAAACACTTAAAATTGAAGGCGTGGTGTTCATAGCACAATTTTAAAAGACATGAAATCTCTACTTCCTAAATTTTGAATATCTTTAAAACGAATCAATCGATTTAACTTTTTTTTTTGAATGTTACTCTGAGTAAAAAGATCTTTCTAACAAGGTATTACTTACCCCACCATCCCTATTAAAATTTTAGGGGTTGTGTCCATAGGGCACAGGGGTGAATGGATTTTTAAATCGTTTCTATTGCAAAATATGCTCCCCTCGAAACCAAAGTTGACCTGTCCGAGCGTTTTTTCAAAATTTTTTATTAACTATTTTAAAACTCGTCTGTTTCGTTTTCGTTGGCCCACCCTGTATAAAGGATCTAATGTAATATGCAGGGTGATTCACATTTAGTTCATATAATAAACATATGTCCGATTCCGCTTTCTAAGAGAGTTACAGCTCTTCAAAGGTACTGATAGAGAACAGGTTTTTGCCCATTTATTTCAGAATGGATACTAGTAAAGCATTCAAATTTAGCCTAACTCTTAACATGCATTGGACTCACGTCCATGATTTTTTTGAATTTTTTTTATTGGTTCTAAGTGGTATTTTAAGAGATCGTTGGTGGTAAAAACAATGATAACTTTTTTATACTGCATTTTTATGAGATTTTTTTTCAGAATTTCATTCTGTAATCAAATATACACAAAAATGGTGCTCTTATACAAATTCGATAGAATGAGCATTTTAAGAGAAAAGTGCGTCTAAAGATGTGCTTGCCGGGATTGTTGTCATGGTTACCATACTAAATTTTTTTATAGATCTATTGTTTTACCAAAATTATTCCAAACGTTACATAGAAACCTTTTTTCATAAATTATGGGATAATTTTGGTAAAATAATAGTCGTACAAAAGTATGGTAACCATGACAACTGTCCTGGCAAGCACATTTTTAGATGCACTTTTCTCTTAAACGGCTCATTCTATCGAATTTGTATAAGAGCACCATTTTTGTGTAAATTTGATTACAGAATGATATTCTGAAAAAAAATCTCATAAAAATGTAGTACTAAAAAAGTTACCAATGTTTTTACCACCAACAATCTTTTAAAATATCACTTAGAACCAATAAAAATTTTTTAAAAAAATCATGGACGTGAGTCCAATGCATATTAAGAGTTATACCAAATTTGAATACTTTACTAGTATCCATTCTGAAATAAATGGCCAAAAACCTGTTCTTTGTCAGCACTTTTGAAAAACTGTAACTCTCTTAGGAAGCGGAATCGGACATATGTTTATATGAACTTCTTATTTTTCTGTAAGGAATCACCACCCGAGAGATTTTAACATAAATTTGAATCACCCTGCATAAGTCGAGGTATAAGTATAGTAGGTCCGACCAGAAAACAGGAATTCTAACCTAACTCAGATTTTTCCTACCTATGCTGGAGAGTTGTATTTACTACTACTGTAGTCTCTACTACAACCCTCCAGCCAGTAGTAGTAGTCCCTATTACAACCCCCCAGCATAGGTTGGAAAATTTAGTATCGTTGATTTAATCCAATATCAGTTAGGTAGGAATTCCTATATGCTGGCCGGTCCTACTATTGGGAATTTTAACGACATATATGTAGAGGGAGCTATAGGGGAGGCGGGGGCAAAGGTCCGCATTTTTTGTTTTTTGCTGATTGTGACGACCTGGTTTATTTTAATCATTTCTAGCGTATATGTTATTTTAGATTGACAATCCCTCTAAAAATCCCCACACCCCTAACGTTCCAAAAATTTTTCTATATTTTTGGGCGATATTTTTTCAAAAATTTTGATTTGCGGACCTTTTCCCCATTTGGTAATAATAAAAAATGAGGAAATTCAGAAAAGAATATTTTAATAATGCGACCAAATTTAAAGAATAACAGAATATAAATTTAGAGAAGAATTGAAGACCTTGGTGCAAGAAGGAGGTAAGTCCACTTTTTGTAGTTCTGAGAAAATTGATTAAAACGGTTTACTTTTAAAAATTTGAATATATTATTATTATAATCAGCACAATATATTTGTTCATCCTCAAAATATTTACATATCCCTTTGTGTAATAATAAAGTAAGTAAATATGTTCATTTTTACTTTTTTTTTATTTGGACTTACCTCTTTCTTGTCCCAAATATCTCAAATGTTGATGAAAGGCGAACAAATCTTGCCAAATCCATAGAAATAAATACTTTTTTAAATTAATTTCTGATGTTAAAATATCAAACAAGAATTAGCATAAAAAATAGCCCTACAGTATCAATACTAATCATCTGATCCGGTAACACATCGTCAGTGTATTCTGTGTCATTAGTTTCTTAACCGTCAAATTTTAAGTTACGATAGTATTTCATTCAGTTTTCAGATGCATATTTTAATCTTACCCCATTATCACGTTGTCATTTTACCTCATATTTGCTCAAAATGGCTGCTAAGGATAAGTTAATATTTAAATTAAACAACTAAATATTCATCATACATCCTTTTTGCACAATTCGATTGGGAAGTGTTGACGTAAAAAAACTCATTTTACCCCAAAAGTGGACTTACCTCCTTCTTGCACCAAGGTCTTCAATTGCTAATATTCAATAAATTGTAAATTCTGACAGGTCGGTCGAAAAAGTAATGTCTTGATATCAAATAGACAAGCTAACTATTGGCTTCAACAACTTTAATACCACATCTTCTTTATTTATAAACTACTGCTCAGTACTTTGAACAAAACAAAGGGTTTTTGGTGTTCTTATAGAACTGGACATCGAATCCACTATACCGGGTGGAAATGAAAACCGGGTCAACTCGATAACTTTTTTATTTATGAATAAAAAAATTTTAAATTTGGCTATGTTCTATGGTTCTAGGGTGCAATCAATTTACTTGTCCCAGTTTATCATACTTTTTCAAAATTAAAAAAAAATTAAAAATGTATCACAAACACATACCCCTACATATGGGGTACCAAAATAATCGTTATAAAATCCTCTTTTTAAAAAGTCGAGGGACCCGGCATCATTGCATTTAAAAAAAGTGAGATATTTGATAAAATCTTCATTAACTAAGTTTAAAAATTATTAGTTCAAAAACCACTTAAATTTTTTTTCAAATTACAATTTTATTTAGGTATTTGAATTATTTAGAATTAGTTTTGGTACTTTTCACCGACTTCGAAAACCTTTTTTTTTTTTTGAAAAAAAAAATTTTTTTCTCAAAAAATAAAAACTAATATCTCAAAAATACTTCTTTTTTAAAAGTATTTTAAGCCATGAATAAAAATATGGGATGTTACATTTAAAAAAACAAAGTTCATGGTGTTTCCGGTGAAACCGGAAGTGATTTCGAAAATAAAAAATGCACATAAAATTTGTTTTTTTCAACCATAGAACATAGCCAAATTTCAAATTTTTCTATTCATAAATAAAAAAGTTATAGAGGTGACCCGGTTTTCATTTCCACCCGGTATTTCGTTTTTATAATCGTTGCAACCTACAAGCGAAAAGACTTTTTGTTTTTTTCGAAAACTTTCACCAAAATAAATTCGTCACTTACTACACTATCCATACTATCTACTATCAGATTCTTAAGCCGCAGATTCATATGTTAAAAACAGATCGCATTGGGACGTTTGCTCCATTTAGTGCGCGGATCTTTACCCCATTTTATCAAATTATAAAAATAGTGCAACCTAACCATGGTAAACTAAACACGTATTTCTACACTACATTAGCACCATTTTGGTACAACTTCATCTGAAATATTTCACCGCTACATTAATAAATAATAAACTGCTGGAATTCTATAAAAATTAGATTAAAACCAGAGTATAGATAACTACCAGTAGCGACAATCTCCTGTGTGTCGATCCTAATACCAATTCTATGGTGCGTATCTGGTACCATTGAGTTTAAAACTGCAAATTACAAATTCAATCCAATATGGTGACATTTCTCTATGATCAAAATAATGTAATAATGGCCCTTTCCAGAGTAAAATATTTTTCAATTAATTTTATACTATGCATATGCCTGTTTCATAAGACAGTGTTAGTTGAACGATTTAACGCACAGGCGTACTTATTAAGATTGAAAACATTTCAGATTTCAGCTAACTACACGTACACAATTGAAATCCTCATGTCAATACAATTGGTAACAGCACCTTGGCATTTACCAAAATGACGGTAACGATCACGATCCCATGAACTGCCTAATGGCGTAATTCTGTATAAAACCGTAAGTACTTACAGAAAATATCTGTAAGGTTTGTTACATGGGTTGTAATGGACGGTTTCCATGCTTACCTACAGATATTTCCAGTGGCGCGTTATGGCTTTATGAGGCCTTAAGCAATTTTGAATTTTGAGGCCCCAAAATATTGAATTTTTTAAATTACAGTCGAATCCGGTTATAACAAGCATCATTTTTAGCTCGCTATAACCGTGAAATTATTTTAATTCGAAATATATATAGGGTGTTTCAAACCAAGAGTCGGTAACTCTGGCAGATGTTTTGCTCAACTTTTGATAAATTATGGCAGTAATACTTAGATAAAATATGAAAATTCAAAACAAATTCAAACCTGAAGCTATTTCTGGTGTATCCACTATATTTACCCCCCCCCCCTTTTTTACCACGCCATTATTCTTGATTAAATCAAATTTTTACAATTATGTCGATTGCATTTTTAATTATAAGTGGAAGCAGATGCAGTCCATAATCTAATAACTAGACATCTCGCAGGTATACTAATTAATATTTCCGAATCCCAGGGGTGGCAAAATATAAATTTTATTTATTTTTAAAACCCCATTAAAAGGCAATTAACGAATTCGCAGAAAAATATTTACTCGGTATATCCGTGAAAAGGCTCGTAATAACCGTGCAATTTTGAATTGGAATTTGAAATACACAGGAACTATAATGGGTATCCAGATTTGCTCGTTATAACTAAGTTCGACTGTATTAAAAAATTGAAAAAAACAGTGTTATTTTTTTTTAATTTATTTGGAGGCATGGATGCCCCTTGTTTGAGGCCTTAGATTAGATTATATAGGAGGACGATTGGCTGCAAATGAGCCTTACCGAACTGCGACCATTTTGATCTTTTGTTCAACCCTTACTCTAGTGGAGTCCTGGGAAATCTAAATGCTTAATAAACCTGATTAGATCCTTAGGAGGCATAGCCTTGACTTCGTCTGGAATTAGAGTTATGAAGCCAAAGTGATCAAATCTAGTGCGAGCTAATGCGCCGCATTCGCAAATGATGTGCTCCGAAGTTTCATCTTCTAGGCTACAGAATCTGCAAGTTTTAATTTCTGACTTGCCCATTTTGTTGAGATGATACCTAAATGGGCAGTGTCCAGTTAAAAGGCCTGTAATGAGCCTCAGTTCGCTCCTGCTTAGGTCGAGAAGCTTTGTGGCTTTCTTGGACGAGTATTCAATGAATTTCTTGGCCTGTCTTGAACCCGGAGTATGACTCCAGTGCGACATTATACTATCCCTTTACCACCGTATGATCTCCTCTCGTAGATGTGTCTTGTTCAGCCTTTGGTATGAAAACTACCTTCGCCTCTCTCCATGATTGAGGGATGTACCCCAATGCAAAGCTACCTTTAAAGATGGCTTGCAGGCATGAGGCAATATGTTCGATGTCCTTTCGCAGCAATGCAGGAATAATCCCGTCCATGCCCGGTGATTTGAAGGGCTTAAATTCTGAGATCGCCCATTTCACTTTGTTCCGGGTGAAGATCTTCCCTGCCAAGGTACGACTATATCTCTAGTAGAGCTGTATGGTGAGTCTCCTGAAGTATCAATAGCGACTTGGCTTTTTTTACTTCCTTTGACGGGAAGTGGGTCTGTAGTAAGACGCCAAGACTTCCCCGGTGGTCTTCCGTGTAACTTCCATTTGAATCTTTCATTAGACCTATCTCGTTAGAGTGGTCTTTGGAAAGAACTTTTTGGAATGTTTGAGGCCTTAGGCAATTGTCTATATGGTAACACATAAACATAAGTTTGGTTGGTCCCAGATACTACCTCTTCTCTGATGTTATCATGTTATCGTCAATGTACGTTTATTCGCTTTATCAGAACATCCCACCTTTTATTCCCAACAACTTTGGTTTTAATCTTCTGATAATTTATTTTTGAAAATGGACGTTTTAGCCGAGCATAATACGATTGTTTTATATGATTAACATTGAAGTGAATAAAAATAACAATAAAAATTTTAATACATTTTTATTTTGAATGACCATAAATTAATAATGTGTTTGAATCTATATTTTAAATCAAGTACATATATTTAATTTGGTAGGTAATTACGATATTTATCAATCGGTGGAGTAACTAACAAACGTGTATCTAATATAATAATAGTTTTATTATCTGATGCGATTGGTCAAGAAGTCAAAATAAAGATTGGTGAGAAAGGAGAAAAGGGCCACGCACTTTTGAGCAACTCCTTAATTTTGTTTTCGGTTGAGTTACAACACAGCACTAATCATAATTACACGTCTCTAGTGCTGCCGAAATGTGACGAAATGCGAAATGCTGCATTTCCAAATTGCGCCCGCAGATTACGCCACTTTACACGCACGACAACGCACGCACCGTTTGTTCTTTTAAGCGCATTCTTGCCAACAATGGGCTTATAAATTGCCACTAAAATATGACCCAACCTAGCCCACTTTAATTTTTGTTAATAACAAATAATTCAGTTTTATTAACATTGTCATCATGATATTATTTATAATTAGCTCTATTGCATATTAAAATTGAAGACTACGAAATTTTGAAATATTAATGCCAAACTATTGTAAGTTATATAATAACGGTTTTCCACCAAACGGGCTAGTCGAGTTTGAGTTTTTTCTTTAAATTTAACGAAACCAAAACAAATCCAAACTTCCAATGACCAATGAGCGGACATGATATTGTCCCAGTCATTTTCAATTGAGCTGAAGTCGAAAAACTACAATTATTTCTGGGATTATAAAATTCATACCATATCTGCCCTAAAAAACTGATCCTCTCCGGATATCTTTAATTTCTATTTCTTCAAGTTTTTTCTTTCCTACTCGTACAGAGAAATTACGTTTATGCTTTTTTCAATTCCTGATGAGTTTATACCAAAACTGTTGTATTTATTTACTTGCAATCAAGAGAACGCAACACCAATTAAATACCAACTTGCTATTTCCACGAAGCAGATTTTAGTTACAAACATGTTGAAATCTTTTGAAGTTACCGCTTGCGATTGGAATACGAAAAACACAACAGAAACAGTCTTAAAATAAACAAATTTTCTAAAAGTTTGTAAAAAGTCGCAGTTTTGTTTTTTCGGCATGAGTTTCTGTTTTGTTTCCACTTTATCCGTCTGGTGGAAAACCGGCATAAGAAGGTGATTGGGGTTCTTAACGGAAGTATTTTTAAGTAAAATGTTGATTCTGTTGATCTGTTGAAACCGTAGAAACCGTAGAAACCGTAGAAACAATCCATATAATAAACTCTACAGATTTTTCCTGTAACGACTTACAGATTAACACAGAATTGCATGATAAAAATTATTATACAATATGTTACGGTTTTCGTGATATAATTTTTGATAAGAACTATCAACCTTATCCCACGTCTAATTAATGCCTAATTAGTAGTTGATATATTTTTGGAAAAATATTTTCTGTAACTTAAAAGCGCATTACTATTATACAGTGTGGTCCAACTAAAAGTCCCCACCAAAGTAATTTTAAAAACAAGTGATCACGCACCAATAAAAATTGACCGATTTCAGGATTTTTTTAAACATTAATTGTTTTCGAAATAACCTGGGTGGGAACTTTTAGTAGGGCCACCCTGTATAATTTCTTATATCAAACATGTTAATATCCTCTTGCAAAATGAAGAAAAAAATATCGAAGTCACAGATAAAAGCTTGAAGAAATATTTAAAGATTAAGTTTTCCAATTTTAAGATTATTTGAACATTTTCAGTAAAAAAAGTTGGTACTTAATATCAAAGAAACTCAAAATTCTAATAAACATTTTCAAAGAATTCAATATTTTATTCTTTACTTTGTAAAAGATTATCAACTTGTTTGATGTAATAAACTATAGTAATACGTGTTTAAGTTACAGAAAATAATTTTACGTAAAAGATATCAACTAATAATTACGCATTAATTCAAAGCAAATCGGATAAGATTGACAGTTATTAAAAATTACAAGAACACTTACAAATATTTCGAAAACCGTGACACATTGTATAACAATTAATTTTGTTGAAAATGCTTCCATTGGATCCCCATCACCTCCTTAAATTAACGCATCGAGCTATCAAACACCCTGTATATTTAAAGAAATTTCGAGAGAAAAATAAGCATTGTTTCAAATGATAACCGTTACTATATGCTTTAATGACTGGGTTCGAAGTTCAGAAAGACTTTAATTTTCTAAAAATTGGCATTAGGTGTGATTTTATTTCGAGGAGTAGTGGAAAACCAATTAGGATGAGAATGGACAATTTTTGACATTATTGAGTATTTTAACTAAGTTCATTTAATGATAAAATCTCAAATTCCAACATCTTTTGACAAAAATTTCCGAAATCAAATTCTTAAAAAAATTATTCGTTATGAATTGTTTTTTCAAATTTTTGCACAAATATAAAAATAGGTGTGGCCACTACCCGAAAATATTCCATCCATTTGAGCTAAATTTAAAATCTATGGATATCTGTAGTTTGCATCAAAAATTATTAAAATAATTTGTATTAAACATTTTATCAGAAAAAAAGTATTTTTTTCACACAAAGTTAAGGGGAAATTCTGTGCAAAAGTCAGGAAATATCTGTAAGTTTGTAATGGACGGTTTTCATGGTTACCTTACAGATATTTCCAGTTGGGGTTTGCTCAGAATCAATCTGTTATAAACCGTTTTAGGGCTTTCACATACAAAACTAAGTCCTTTGTAATGAATCATAATAATCTGACAAAAATTTGTTTAATTATCTTTAGGGATAAAAAAAAATCATACATATTGTACTGCATCCTGATTTTTTTTGATAAATCATAGATATAACAATACTTTTCAGTTGGACTTCTGTACAATTAAAATATGCCAACATATTTTTAAAAATAATCTAAGAAATAGAATACTCGATATAATATAATACATACTTATTTATACAGGGTGTCCCAATTTGAATTGCTTAAAAGAAAAATGTTTAAAAGTTATTTGTTTCGTAAATCTAATTTAAATATACAGGTTGTTCATTTTAAAAGGAGCCACCCTAAATAACTCTCGAAAAAATAATTAATTGTAAAAATGCCGTGACAGGTCGATTTTTATCTTCAGGGGGGACTTTTTACGACAAAATAAGAATGGTAATTGCAACCCTCTTCCCTATGGAGCCACCCTTTTAATTTTTTTAAATGGGAATAGGGGTCGAGTGATACATCATTTGAAAGCTTTTTTGCCCTGATAATGGTAGTCATAATTTTTTTGGAAACTTTTTGATTTCTAACCTAGCTGAAAATTTTAAAAAAGTACTTAGTAATAGTATTAATTATGTATTTTTAAATCACTTTTGGATAAAATGTTAAGTTTTGACTATAAAACAAGTGCTCTAACTTAACAAAAGCTAATTATTTATAATTATTGAAAAATAAATCAGTTACCATATTTTTTTATAATTTTTTTTGTGATAAATTACCTTTTACTGTTCTCTTTTATCGTGTCCTGTAAATGATTAAATTAAAATAGGGCCAAAACAAATTATATTTTTATTTTCAGGATAAATAGACCTTGAAAATGATGCGTCACTCGACCCCCATTCCCATTTAAAATAATTAAAGGAGCGGTCCTGTGGGGTAGAGGGTTGCAAAGACAAATTTAATTTCGTTGTAAATAGATGTCCCCCTGAAAATAAAAACCGACCTGTCACGGCATTTTTATATTAAATTATTTTTGCGAGAGTTATTTAGGGTGGGTCCTTTTAAAATGAACACTCTGTATGTTTTTTACAAACATAGGTATCACAAACTCGGTTTTCAAGGTCTATCGAATTTTATTACCAAAGTGAACCTAAAGAATCCATTGGTGAACTTATTTTTTTCCGGAACTATCCGGAACCGGAGGTAACTTTGATTTTTTAATGGCAAATACCAAAATCGACCTACGGATTTTGGTATGGTTTGAAAGGTCTTTAAAAAACAAATAACTTTTATTAAAATATTTTTTTAATATTTTCCATAGTTTAGAATTTATTCAATAAACAAAAAAAAATTGTTAAAAAAAGTAAAAAAAAATTATTGCATATTTTGAAGAATTTTATTTAAATATGGAAAAGTATGATATTTAAAGTTGGTAAAATATTAGAATTTGTAGAAAGAGTTTATAAATTTATAAAATTATAAAATTCTTCAAAATATGAAATAATTTTTATTTACCTTTATTAACAATTTTTTTTAGTTTTTCGAATAAATTCTAAACTATGAAAAATATTAAAAAAATATTTTAATAAAAGTTATTTGTTTTTGAAAAACCTATCAAACCATACCAAACTCGACCTATGTTGCCATTTAAAAAATCAAAGTTACCTCCGGTTCCGGATAGTTCCGGGTTGTTCCGGAAAAAAAATAAGTTCACCAATGGATTCTTTAGCTTCACTTTGGTAATTAAGTTTTTTTATTTTAGTGATGTGCGATAACGCGTTGTCGAGATAAATGGGTGGCACGGGTGGTCTGAATCACCCTGTATATAAATACAGGGTGGCCCAGATTTTACTTGCCAGGAAATATCTCAGTTATTTGAAGAGATAAAAATATAAATCAAAAAGTGCTTTGAACGGCATCACATATACCTCATAATTTTATTCTAAAAAATTATTGGTATTTACCACTTTTAAGACGCCGTCATCATTTTTTTTCATTAATGGGACAACCTATTTTTTATAATTGATATTGCATCTACAATTTATTCTAGAAACAGTGATATGCTACACTTAGTATATTAAGTAAATTTTGTAAATAAAAAAATTAAAATATTGATCGAAGTACATACATATGTATTATGCAAAATTATTTATTCAGTTTTTTTAACAAAATTTGTAATTTACAGTTAGGTTCAGTTAGATTAGGTTAAGTTAAGTTAGTTTAGATTTAAAAAATTTTCTTTAAAAAAAACTAAATAAATAATTTTGCATATTACTTTGATCAATATTTTAATTTTATCACTGTTTCTAGAGTAGATTGTAGATGTTATATCAATTATAAAAAATAGGGTGTCCCATTAAAGAAAAAAAAATGATGATGGCGTCTTAAGAGTGGTAAATACAAAAAAAAAATTAGAATGAAATTATGAGGTATAAGTGCTGCCGTTTGAATTACTTTCTGATTTGTATTTTTATCTCTTCAAATAACTAAGGTGTTTCCTGGGAAGTAAAATCTGGGCCACCCTGAATATGATACATATATGAACGAAAACAATAAAAAAAATTAATAAAAATTCCATTTTTATAACAAAACAAATTAGCACGTTGTTTTCTTATAAATTATTTTTGGGGACGTTACTTAATAAAAATAAATTCCATTTTTATTTATTTTCGTTCAATCTTTGAAATAAACCGTATAAGGCCAAAGTGGCGTTAATTAGCTTTACTTTCCAATTTTTTTTATTTAAGCTCTTGTGCCATTTTCGAGACACCCTGTATATGTTTGTAAAAATATAAGATTAGGTTAGATTAACCTGGGTATTTTTTTCAAAAACTTTCGGGAACTCGTAAAAATAGCCCAATTTCGAGTTTTCATCAATAATTTTGCCCTTCCCAAGATGAAATCCTGGATACGCCCTTGGCTTATATTAAGCTCAAATTCACTTCGAGTTAAAAAAATACTCACTATTTTTAAAGCAACATGCAAATTTGAAGACTTTTTTTATAATATTTATGGTAACTTATTTATTTTTAGGCAAAATCATAAGTAAAGAAATCAATATCCTTTTTTAAACGCACATCTAATTTTGTTTGTTTTGCTGATATTAATTTAAAAATACCTACGTTTTTCTTGTTTTATTTATAATTTATTTATTATGATAATGTATCTGTCATTTTTAAAAGTGCCACTCATTCAACTTTAAGAAAACTTAAATGATTTACATATGATGCCAAAAAATGGTTTTTCATAAGTCGAATATAAAAAGGTATTTTTAATATACAGCTTAGTTGACCCTGACATGAATACTTTACCCACATTTTAGAAATAACTTTTTTGTTTATTGTTTATTTAATGTTGGTATTTTATTCAAGATATAGGTCATTTTTAGTAGAAAATTGCCGAAAATAGAAATTCACCTTTATGAATATAGAGTTATTTATTTTTCAATATTTTATAGTTTGAATATCCTACAGTATACATGCATTCATGCAAATTTCAATATTGTTCCATTTTAATTGAAACAAATTTTGTAGTTTTAATAAGAAATTCGTTGGTAGATAAATACGGAAAAATAATTTTCAAAAGTTGGATGTGACAATTTTACAAATTATATTATTTTGTATTATACAAGGTGTAACGAAAGGTCTTAGCTTAAAACAAGCTTATTCTTCATTACTTTTTAGAGAGATATGATAAGGTTTTTTTCGCAGGTGATACAGGTAATCCTAGGTAATCAAGTAACTACTAGGTTTGTTAATATCGCTGCCATGACAAAACTACATTTTTTTCATTTTCTTGCGTCACTTCAACATGATCCTTTTCATTCATTAGCTTTTACTACGATTTTTATAAAAAAAAAACTACTTCCAAATTGAATAGTAACTCGATTATTATTATTTATTTATTTATCTGAATTATTTAGGTAAACTAAAACTACTTCAAATATTTAAGGTAGTATTTGCACTTGTACATTTTATTTTTTATTTTAAATTACAATTTATTAAAATCTAAAAAATATTTTGGAAATTGATTATTATTTGCTAAGAAAAATAGGTTTAATACTGTTTATTTTATTTAAATTAGGTAATAAAATAAAACAAATAATAAAACTGATTAAAATTATTTAACTTTATGAGCTTTGGGTTTAATATCCCAAACACTACAAACAAGTTGTTTCAAAATTCATTACTATTAATTTATTACTTTTCAGTTAATAATTAAGTAGTGTTTACATGTTCCCTTCCCCAGCTCCAACCCCTCTAATTCTAATAACTAAGTCGCGTGGCTGTAACGAGCAGTCTGTCCTACTGACACACTTATCCATTGACATTGACACCACTTTTATTTTCGTTATATCGCAATCGGGCGGCGCTCGTTTCGCTAATTATTCGCGCAATCGCTTTTAATAAAATTTTAAATTTTTCTATTTAAAAGTTGGCATGTGTGATCCACGCTTTTGAGAATCGCGATATTCTCTGTTTATTGCTATACTGTCACGTGACGACAGAGATAATTGCGTGCCGATGATTGAACACGACCCTGACATGGTTGTGTGCCCGCACAAACCGATTCGCCGATTTGTAGAGAAAACTGAAAACAAAAGAGCGCCGGATATTTCTTCGAGTAATTATTTTTAAATAATAATAATAAACAAAGGATTGATTTAGAGCATTACTTTTTTTATGTCTTAATGATTTAAGATTTGTATACTTATATGCATATTAAAGTGAAATGCTAAAAAAAAATTTATACCAAAAATTGCATAATTTTCGATCATTTTATACAAGGTGTCCCGTTATTCGACCGACAACGTTTAACTGAAGATTCCTCACCTCAAAATAAGTCGATATGACCCTATTTATCTATTACCAAAACCCCTGAGGAGTTATAAGCTTTTGAAGTTGAACTAAAAAAATACATTTTTCTTTATTGCGTCCAAACCAATGAAGATTTTATAACGAAATTTGGCGTACTTGAGTTTTTATAAGAAACGCGCACTTTGTAAAAAATTAGACAAAATTTAACATCTGCAAAGGGTTTAAATTGAAGAGGATGGGCATAAACCTCCTTAGGAGTTTTTAGTCTCTTAAGATATTAATATTAAAGTTACCAATTCCCATTTAATCATTCAATTGTAAGATTTTTTGTCTCTTATGTCTTCCAAAAAAATTATGCCGTTCCTACGAAAAATGTAAAAAAGAAATTCGGTGAAAGACTAATTTAATTAATAACTTCACATTATCTAAGTGAAGTTGCATAAACTTAAATTTTAATTTTTTGGAGAATATCTAATGTATTGTTAAAGTTTACCAGTTTAAACGGTATTAATTTAAAATGAAACAAACGAAGAAGAATTAGTTTTATTAAAAAAATTATTGTAATAAATTAAGTGCATGTTCAACGTGAGTGCCCTCTGAACGAATACAAGAATTAATACGGCGCAAAAATGAAAATCGAATAGATTCAAAGACGTTTGGGATTTCACGTATCTCATTGGTTGCGTTGACGATTCGTACCCAAAGATCTTCTCTGCTTTCGACTGAAGTACTGTAAACTGTATCTTTTAAACAACCCCAAGAAGAAAAATCTAGAGGATTTAGATCCGGTGATCGCGGTGGCCAAGTGACTGGAGCATCAGCACCCCGACCAATCCATCGGCAAGGAAATTTTTCATTTAAATAATTTCTCACATTTATTGAAAAATGAGGGGGGGCTCCGTCTTGCATAACCCACATCTGTGCTCTGATGGCAAGGGGTACTTCTTCTAGTAGTCCAGTAAGATTATTTCTTAGAAAATCTAAATACGACACACCATTCACTCTTGGTGGTAATTCAAATGGCCCTATAATATGATTGTCGATTATACCTGCCCACAGGTTGATGGAAAACTGCCTTTGATCATTGGCTACAATTTTCTCATGGGGATTTTCATCCGACCAGCTATGCAAATTATGCAAATTAATCATTCCGCTTCTTGAGAAGCAAGATTCGTCAGTAAACAAAATTATTCTGGCCGTATTTGGATTTTGGTCGTATTTGCGTTTGAACCATTGGCAAAATAACAATCTATTGTTCAAATCAATCGGCAGCAATTCTTGAACTTTGCGAAAATGGTATGGATGAAGTAACTGTTCTTGAAGTGTTCTGTGTACGGCATTTTTTTGAATTTGTAATTGCGTAGAAATCTTTCTTACACTTACTCTGCGATTCTCCTCCACACATCCCAATATTTGTTCTTCTGCCTCTACTGTTCTTATTGTTCGTGGGCGCCCTACATTTCTACGATCAGTTTCCAGTTTACCATATTCACGCAAACGACGATCTACGTTAGCAAATGTTGTATGATGAGGAGTTTGACGATTTGGACACTTCTTAGCATATCTTCTAGTAGCAGCTCTACCATTACTGTGACATTCACTGAATACTAGGTGCATGTCGGCATATTCAATAAATGAATTGATTGCATCCATTTTATAAGTAATTTTTGTAAATTAAAAGTTACTGTATTATCTATTATGACATCAATGTTCTTACTATGGTTTTGGTTTCGAAGGGCGACTTAATATTGAAACAATAGGAAAAAGTACTTTGTGTTGCCTAACTTTGCTGTTTTGCACTAGTTTTATTTTACTCATTTTCTGCAAGAACGGCATAATTTATTTGGAAGACATAAGAGACAAAAAATCTTACAATTGAATGATTAAATGGGAATTGGTAACTTTAATGTTAATATCTTAAGAGACTAAAAACTTATAATGAAGTTTATACCCATTCTCTTCCATTTAAACTCTTTGCAGATGTTAAATTTTGTCTAATTTTTTACAAAGTGCGCGTTTCTTATAAAAACTCAAGTACACCAAATTTCGTCATAACATCTTCATTGGTTTGGTTGCAATAAAGAAAAATGTATTTTTTTAGTTCAACTTCAATAGCTTATAACTCCTCGGGGGTTCACTTTTGGTAATAGATAAGAAGGGTCATATCGACTTATTTTGAGGTGAGGAATCTTCAGTTAAACGTTGTCGGTAGAATAACGGGACACCTTGTATATCATATATTTTAGGGAAGCAAAAAATGTTTTTTCAAGAATGCAATGGCAATGAAGACGGTACGAAACTTTTCAAATTTTAAATCTTTTTGATATGATTTTGGTAAGAGCACCTTTTTTGTTTAAAATGAAATGGGGAACATTAATTTAAAAAAATGTAAAAGTTGACCACAAAAAGTTTGTACCATTCTCTCCTTAAATTTACCCTTTTAAAGCATAAAAAAAATTGAAAAAAAAATCAGTCCCAAGTCATAAAATATAAATTTTGCCAATTTTACTCGAGAGCCGAAAGAAGTTTTTTTTCTTGCATCTTTTTATGAATACTGCGAAAACGTCTTTTAATGAAATATTTTTATTATGTAACTTGATAAACTTAAGGTATACCTGGATATAGAGCGGAAAATTTGTAATAACTTGATTGAGAAAAATATCAATTTAGGACTTCGTATAATTTCTTAAAATTTTACTTAATTTTTGGGATGCTGTAAATAGTTTAAAAATATATTTAAAACAAAAAAACGCAACATCAAAGTCTTCGTTTATATCTTAACTTATTTTTAGCGTTGGAAAAAAATATTATTTCAATTAGTTTTTTAGAATGTTTCAAAGAGTCGCTAAGCGAACATTTTTTGTAAAGAGTCCGTTTTACTGCTGCCGTATGATTATTTGATTTGACTTACTAAAACAAAAAAAGAAGAAATTGTTAGCCAGAAGACTCTTCTTTATACCAAAAAAAGAAATTTTATAAAAGCTCCACTGGAAAAAAGTTATCACCAAAATCGCAATACCGGCATTTCGCGTTTTTTTTTTGTTGTGCATCTATTTTATTTATACATCCCTGCCAATCTAGCTAGGAAAAACCAAATATGTATTTTTTTCGAGAAATCTGGAATAAGAGGTAAAAAATTTAAACTTGTGCAAAGGTATCATCCAACCACGATTCCGCCAACTAGTGTTGAGTTTGAAAGATCGGTTTTGACATCGTTCCAAATCTGCCCAAAAATTCTATCTCGTCTAAATGACGAAACAATAGAAACTTTATAGTTTTACTTAAATAATAAAAAGGAAAAACTGGTATTAAAATTCATCTCATTGTTTTTTAAGCGTCACTGAATACTTTTTATTTCTCTGTGGCCAACTGCGACAAATTTGGGTTTCCTACCATGCATATCACCTTTTTTAAAAAGACTGTATTATGTGGAATAACCATTGTTTCTTAAAACATAAACAATTTGTTTAGATTTTTGTATGTTTTTCGCTAATTACGTTAACCAAACTATCTTTTCTTTATATTTAAATATAAACTATAAACAGAGTGAAAATAAAATTTTTCTATCAAAACTAAACAAAATTCCCCACCCACCTCTACCTTAAAATCTTTTTCTTCATCCTTTGGTCTTTTTTGGGGACCCATCCTGAAACCAGAAAAGCAACCCCGCACTATTAAAGATCAACATACTTTACTCCAAGAGGAATATAGTTTATCTTCAGAAAGTCTTAAATACCATAAGTAGGGATGGAATAAGTTTATGGTTCCATAAGCAGACAGTTATCTCCTATTGGTATATTTATATTGCATTCAGTAAAACAATGATCTGAAGCATGCGTGGAAGGTGCTAATGCAATGGTTTGTGGCAGAAATAATTTTTTAATTAAAGAATCATATGTAATATCATGTGTGGTCAAATTTGAATCGAATATTTTTCACTGTCATTACCACGAATATCATTTATGGTTAAGTTTTAACCCCAAATGACATAAGTATTAATGTATGAAAAATATTCGACTTATTGGCGATTTCTAAGATCAGATACGCCCTCTGTTACGAATTTATGAACTAAAAGATACAGTAATCTTAACCAATCACAACCTGATAAAATTTGACAATTTCCCTATAACACTTCCTTCTTTTTATGTCGATTAACTTTGCTCTACATTTTAACCCTGACATTAAGGCTTAAAGGCCGGAAATGCCGAAAAATTTTAGTTCATGAAGTGTTTTGATAAAAGAATTTTGACGTACAAACATTTTATTATTTGCTGTGTTTATAGATACTACATATTATGTGGGTATTAAATCACATAATTTTCAAAAAAAAATATTAAAAATAAAAATAAAAGAAAATATAAACAAAATTTTTGAAGATATTTGTAAATTAACATCTAAATAAAATAGTATTACATGAATTTCCCTTTTTTAATTTGAACATTGTGTAAGCAAGAACATAAAAACTGTAGTTTTTTTATATCTTTTTTCGAAAATTATATATTCGATACCCGCCTAATATCTACAAACAGGGTTAATAATAAAATGTTTATGTCAAAATTTTTCTTTCAAAACACTTCATGAACTAAAATTTTTCCACATTTCCGGCCTTTAAAAGCCTTAATGTCAGGGTTAGAATCTAGAGCAAAGTTAATCGACAAAAAAAGAAGAAAGTGTTATAGGGGTCTATCTTTTTTAGTTATGGAGCTACAGAATTTTAAATTTTTAGTGACCTATGTTTGCCAAAAATTACAAAATCGCTACTTACTTTTTAACCAATATAGGTAGAATTAAAAGAAAATTATCTCTAGAAAGCTGATACCATCCTTTTCCAATTAGTAATAACAGTAATACATAAATGGTTGATATAATGTTGAATAAAAAATCACTAAGAAAAAATACATATTTTTTTTCAGTTTTTGAAATTTTATTTATTTCCTGAAAGTTCTTCATATTTAAAACAAATCAGGGAAAAAATTGAAACCATAGTTCTTTTCCATCTTTTACTGCAACCTTCTGAAGTTACTCCTAGAAGAGGTATTCAGTATTTTGAACACAGTCTGTTACCATCGGCAGGTGGACGGCGGTGAAATTGTTATAACATATTTGATTTGGCATTTCATCAGGTATCCCTTATAGCCTAATTAACAACCTATGATATACCGTACAGCTTATTTGACAAACTATGTGAGCATAGGGAGGGATAGAAGTAACTTCAGAAAGCTTTACTAAAGGAAAAGAGCTACGGTTTCAAAAATGTCCCTGGCTTGTTGAGAATATGACCAAGTTTCAAAAAATTAAAAAAACACAACCGTAATGGGTCTTACCTATTTGGGAGAAAATTAAAAAACAAACTGAAAAGAAGAGTTTTTAATTTATTTTTCTCTTTTTGATTTTTTTTTTAACTTTTTACCAATTGTTTTTGTATTACCGTTATTACCTATTTAAAGAGTTTTAGGTTTTTATTGATATTTTTTTCATCCCTTCCCACATTGGTTAAGATGTAATTAGAGATTTTGTGATTTGTAATAAAAATTCGTACCTATAATTCAAAATGTAGCTCTAAAACTAAAAAAGATTGACCCCCACTTTTTTGGCTTTTTATTGATTAAATTTGATCTGGTTTCTAACCCCGACGTTTGGTGAACCATGAACGGAGCACCCTGTATACTATTTATCATGCCATATTAAATTTATTTATTAATTAACATTGTGAGATATAATTAAAGAAAATATTACTCTACTGTTTTCCTATACTAAAATTGCTACAAATTAGAAATTTATGTTTTTTTTTTAATAAAGGACGTTTGCAGTTTTTAAATACAGCGTCTAGAATTTCTTATTTTTTTAAATTTATTTTTAGCGCCAATTATAAAATTTGTAAATACGGTATTTACTATTTGATAAACTTTAATTTTTATTGTAGTTTTAACTTTCTTACATTAAATATACATAAGATTGTGTATTTACAGAAAATCTTAAAATTATTTTATGATGAATTTTGAATTTGGCAACTAATAATAATAACTGGATATTTTATTTAAAAAATACATTAAAAGTGGTGTCTTGGGCGAACTAATAAAAAGAGTATCATTGAGTGTCTAAAATTCGAATTACTAGTAAATCGTCTTTGTTTAGAAAAGTAGTAAAACTTGTAGAAAAATGTAGATAAAATAGTGGAAAACTTGTTTAAAACTTTAAATTCTTGGTGAAGTGTTGGAAAAGCACTAAAATACTTGAAGCTATGTGAAAAGAAGTTTAAAAGCTTCTTCTAGGAAAACAACTGCGAGTAGTAAAAGTTGTAAAAATCAATGATAAATAGAACAAAAAATTGTCTGCACAAGTATAAAAAAATATTTAATTATTTAAAATAAATATAAGTTAATTTAAAAATTTGAAAATAGAAGAATAATACATAACAAAAATAAATTAAACCATTAGTTTAATTTTAAATTTTTTAAATCAGTCATTAATAGCATATTGTTTTATTAGGAGTAAAAGTAGTACTTTTTTTGCCGAGCATGTAGGTTTGCAGGACGAGCCTGGCGAGGATACTAATGTATATTGGGTTGCCAAATAAGCGGAGTAGAATTAATATTTCTACTCCTAGGAAGTACAAAATATACGAACGGCCATGTTCAACTCAATGAACAGAAAAATGACTTGTTTCGGTCGATTAAGCTTTACAGAAGGGTGACGTTTAAAGAAAAAATATATCAATTTTCCTGGGTTGAACGTAAACTCCACATCGATACATGCTTCATTCAAAAACGACTGGCGATTTATTGCTTTTGCCAATTATTCTTTGGGTCTATTTCTCGTTCGGAAAATCGGGCAATGAAATTATTGTAACCGCTGATAGCATTCGGCTGAATACTAAAAAACTGAATAACTCCTGTTTGTTAAATAGAAGAATAATATATACATATTTGGTATTCCTAATCCAAAACAGGGAATTACAAAGATTAATCGTTGTTCAGATTATGATTTTAGATTGATTGCTGGATTGTGTGGTTGGAAATAAAAACAATGACTCACGAATGGTTTTAAATAGTTCTTTAATAAAACTATATAAATACGGTTATTACAGAGGTAAATTAAGATACATACATAACAATTTTATTACATGTATTTGTCATTGAATGGGTTTCAGATTAAATTTACGAATTTCACTTTCGTTTCGTCTGATATCATCAAGTTGCGCAAGTATGGAAAATAATTGAAAAGCGGTGCCACGGTCAGTGTGTTAGTGTGTCAGCAAAAGTAAACCAAATCGGGACACGCACGCACGCACCCACCAACACAGACGTCCTCGTCTCGCAGAAAGCGAAATTCACACCTGTGCACATCTCAGATGAACTGAGCTCATAATGAAAACGAAACTGGCGAAAGTGAAAAAAAGCGAAATACGAGTTTTATAACAGAGAAATCTGGTTATGCACATCGAAAGTGAAATTGAACAACAAAGAATAAAAGAAAAAGAATACATGAGAAGTAATGCAAGGATTAAAATAAATGGTTAATAAAAATGGGGTTGCAAAAAATAAAATGAAATTCAGATAACTTTTTTTCTAGAAGTCGTACAAACCTTAAATTTCATGACACTTCAGTTTTGGTATTTACCACATTGGTTCAATTTTAGAAAACGAAATGTTAACCCATTTTTGAGATAGGGGGTGGAGTTGTTATTACACCCATAAGTGGCGGCTTAGGTACATACAATTATGAGTACAGGAAGTACAGTGAACATTCCATAAAGTCAACTTGACTAACAACAAAATTTCAAAAAAGTTGCCTTTATAAAAAAAGTTGATTATATCAAGGTGAATAGTCAAAATTAAAAAAAAAAATAACTAAAGTCAAATGTTTATTCAAACTTTTGAAGAACTGCTTTTTCTCGAATTTTTCTTAGGAGGAGAATATCATTTATAGGAAGGCAAACACTATCTGACCCCTCAATAATTAAATTGAACGAGTTGATAACTTTGTCAATATCAAATATTTAAACATTTTTCCTCTCATCTAAATTTTCTTCGACATGTTCCATGTTCATGACGGAATCCAAATCATGAACGTATGATAGTTCATTTTGTCCTTCCGCCCATTCCATTATTTCATTATCAGTTGCAACATATTCTCTTATTATTGAATTGAATAATTAGCAATAGGAACATCATCCCTCTTCTGTAAAATGGTCAATTGGTGATTTAAAATTAAAGTCTTCAGATGATGAGTACAGCTTAAATGCATTTACAATTACTCTGTGGAACTTCGTTCCAAGACACCACTGCCATATAAGCTACATCTTTAATCGTAATTCTGTTTAAAGCAATGTTAATGTCCACAAATTGGGATGCTACTGTTGTTAACAAATGCTTGCGGTAACGGATTTTAAGAGATTTGATTATGTGCTGATCGAGGGGTTGTAGGTAAGGGGTTATATTTGGAGGGAAAAACAAAATTTTGAAATTTTCATTTTCAATTGCCCCATGACACGTCGCATTATCAATGATTAGTAGAGCTTTGATAGGTAACTTTTTTGATCTCAAGTACGATGTTACTTCAGGAATAAATTGTTTCAAAAACCATTCCTGAAATAAATTTGTCGTCTGCCATCTGCCAGGCATTTTTGGATGATCGATAATATAACGGAATTTTAACATTTTTAAAACACCTTGGATGACCTGCCTTTCCTATCATCATTAAAGGTAATTTGTGATTGCCTGTAGCATTAACATAGGGCATTAAAGTAACCCTTTCCTTTCTATTTTTTCGACCAGGAGCTTTTACTTCATTTCGATGAACGTTAGTTTTATTTGGCAATCCTTTGTACACTAGTCCTGTTTCGTCACAATTATAGATTTGCTCCATTACATATTGATTTTCATTAATTATTTCTTTAAAATTTTCTAGGAAAACTGGAATTTGCGAAGCATCGCATGACAGTTTTTTACCGGATATAGTTAATAAACGAATGCCATGTCTTTTTTTAAAAGTTGTTCACCCACCCATCACTTGCCAAAAATGTCCCAGTAAATCCCATTTGAACATAAATTTCCTTACCCTTTAATTTTAAAATTTCATTAGTGACGATATTTTTCAAGTCCCGCTGTTGTAAAAACCATGTATATAATACTTTCTCCATTTCAGGAAATTTCGAGATTGTCATCCTATTTTTCTTTTTCGGAATATTACAGCATGAGGCGATGTAGGTTTCTAAGTTTTCTTTATTTTTCACAATTTTTGATATTGTAGATTTAGTCACATCAATTCAACACACAGCGCTTTTATCTTCGTCCCCTTTTCGATTTCACTTAAAATATTAAGTTTTTGTTCAATAGTTAATGAATGTCTCTTGTTTTTTCATCTTTATTAGGGTTTATAGGGTTGAAAAGGGTTGCTTATAGCAAAAGTTTCTTTTATCAAAGGTGACTATATCGAATGTTCACTGTATTCCGTATATGATAATGAAAAATAGTTTATTTTGAATGATAATATTATTTTATTATAAAAATATAGCTGGTAGAGTCACTCTACTAGAGTGGTGTAAACAGATTGCTGATTCCCGGAGGTCCACCATTTTGTCTTTTGTTGTTGTTTGCGAATCTTATATGTGCATTTGGAAGTGGATAACTGATGTGGTAAAGATGGAACTGTATGGCGAATTCAATGCGATTCTAAGTTGTCCAAATATTATCATTATCAGCACTTTCAGGAACAAGTTCATCCTCGACAATCTTACCTGAGTCTTATTCTTCTTCCCATTTTATGACCATTTCTTGTTCAATTTCCAACTCTAGAGTAGAATCATCTGCTTGTGTTATAAGTAACGAAAAAATTTCAGCCCCCGTTGAGATTCAACTTATTTTAAAGGGAATAAAAAAATAAACATTCCTGCAAACCAGAAGCTATTATGTTTCTTTGTTTAAAAGTTACTGTCTAAGAATTTTTGTCACCTTTTGCTACCGGAAAAGCCTTCTAATTTTTTAACTGATGAAGGAAAATAATTGAATCTTCAGGGATACTGACACATATGTGTACATTTAAATGAATGCTTAAAAGTTTTACAAATTTTTGGTTCATATTCGTGCAAACGTCATTGTTGTGGACGTTTGTTCCCCCCCACCCCCCTATAATTTGAAAATTATGTTTTAGAATTAATTTTTGTTTGGAACTATTGTAATAAAAAAATATTTACACTTATAATAAAAGAATTTTTTTCTGTCCCTGAAGAGGTTAAACTTTTCCAAATAAATGGATAGGCAAGAGGGACCAAAATCGAATGGCCTCCAAGATCACCTGATTTTACCCTTCTTGATTTTTTAGGGATTTTTTTAAAAATCGAGTCTAGACAACGAGCCTAAAACTATAAATGAATTAGAAAATCGGATTCGTTACGAGATCAACCAGCACATTACTAGAGATATGCTCCAAAATGTGCAAAATTTGACTTTTCTACGAAATTGAAGAAGGTCGACAATTTGAGAATTTGTTATAAAATTTAAAAAAATAAATACTTGATTTTTGCACAGTAGAAAATTCGGTATTTAATTTCAATAATTTATTTAATGGGCAATACAAATTACTTACTTACTCCAATAAAAAAAACAGTACATGACACCTTTATCCAAAAAAATTTTTTTGGCCATAGATCATCACAGAATAAAAATAAAGCATATTTTGTGACATTTTAAAGGTTAAAAAATAATTGAATCCTTTTAAATTAAAAGTCTTCTTTGTGTATTTTTTTATTTATTCCGGCACATAAAAAAATTTCGAAAAAAGGCAGGCATACGTTATTTATTTATTTAATCAATCAATAATACACTTAAAAGTAGGTCACGATATATTTAATTTTATTTAGCTACGTTTTTTCAATGAGCAAATAAAATTATTTTTAGTAGGAATTTTAATTAAAGTGTTAATTTGCAAAAAATACTAAGTTCGCGATTTTAAGGCGAATAATGAAAATTATTACTACATTAGCAGTAATAAAAGTAAAATAGTAGTAAGTAGTATTTATTTAGGAGCGATAAAAATTGGCAAGGTCGCAAATAAAATAACAAGAGAAAAAAATAAAAAAACATGGTCCGGGCTTGCGCTGGTCTGCGGAGGGGCCGGGCTGGGGCCCGCGTGCGCTTCTCGCGGCGAATCGAAGTCAAGGGAATGCGAAAAGGGGTCAATGCGACCCACTAACACATTACACTAGACCTACTTTGCTTCAATAACCACTCAACTAGGTTCAAAACAAGATTAGGCCAAATTATACAAACACATAAGACAATAGGAAGATTCTGTTTTGATAAAATTTAAGTAAATTTTAACCCTAATCCCCACTTATAAAATAAAAATTGATAAAGATTATTCGATTATTGGTAAGGTAAGGTTAGGTTAGGTAGTTGTTTATATGGAAATTCTTTCATTTATGTAGACGTAAAAAGTTTGATGAAGAGAATTATAGAAAATTGTATACGTTTTTATTTTTTTTTTGATTCGTTGTTTTTATTACCATTTATTTATTTTTATTAATATAATTTTTTATTTTTAATCGAAGATTTTGATAAGTTTTGAATTGCCGAAAAACCTGTAATAATGAGCCCAATATTTTTCAAGAAAACAGCCCTTAAAATTTTTGAGAATTTGAATTTATTTTGAAATTACTTAATTTAAATTCAAAGAAAAAGATGCCCACTAGACAGCAAATTGCTACATGTTAAACTACCCTACCATCTTAATTGGGCAAAATTAAAGAGCATGATTTGAAATAAATTAGTTTAACCGGTATGTATGTAGATTTACCCCACCTTTCACAGTGGACTCCTGTTGATTTTCAATATCATCTTGGACATTATGGTATTATAATACTATCAAAAAAGTAGGTAATTTAAATAGTTTCCTTAATTACGATACTTGTTTACTTTTTCCTCTATAGCTCATTAATATTTCCTTTTACGGGATCAATTTTTATTAAGCTCTCTGATTAGTAATTTGTCTGAAGTTTTTAAACTCAATAGGCTTTATTGACCGTGATGAACGTTAAAGACGTTTTTACAAAAATATAAAGACGACCAGAATACAGGCTATCGTGTTTAAGGACATTTTTTATTTACAAATTTGCTGTTTGAACTATTGAACTCAAGAGAAGATTTGTTGCCGATATTATTTTTTCTTATGAGCAATTTCCTAAACGGAAAATATAGTGGTTTAATTCTGCAGCTAGTACGAACAATATTTTTGTATAATTTTTTTTGTACATGATTTAGAAGTCATTTCTTTAATTCCTGCCAGAAGAAAAAAAAATGGAGAATGTACAAAAAAAAATATAATCTAAAAGTACCTTAACTTTGGACCCCTCTCTGGCAGGATGTAGCCTAATCAATTTAGATTATAAATCTGAAAAAGAATTGAAAATCTAACGAGGAAACTTGAGTTATGACTGCAGAACTAATGCTCTATTTCATGATTTTTCACAATTTTTTCCTCCCAAACTCGCGCGCCCTCTAGGGATTCGCATTAATTATCAGTTATTTGGTCATAATTTGCAAAGAAGCTCCAGAAAAGTGGGATGGATTTTCTATTCCTTGTTATTATCTCCAACGGAAAATTTATCGCGAGTGTCTAGGAAGATGCTCTTAGAACATCAGTAAAATGTCATATTATGTAACTCATCAAGAAAAGTTAAACATAGACTTCAATGTCTAATCTGTCAAAGCTATTTGCTGTCCCACGGCGCCGGGATATAGCGCTTTTTTATCCTAAAAATGATTTTTACAGCTAAACTACATAGATTCAGTAAGCGTCCCAAAAAATGTCCCGGATCAGTAGGCGTCCTGTAAAATTTTCTGGATATTGTTATAAGTTTTAAATTTACTTAATTGAAGAGAATTAGACATTTTTATCTAATCAAAGAGAATTTATCATTTATTTTTATACAACATGACTGATATCCCGGATTTTAGCAAAACAAAAATGGTCACTCTAGCTATTATGTCATGGATGTCTAGAGGAGGATGAGACTCCATAGAATCCACTTAGTAAAGCCATCTTACGTATTTCGTATTTCAAGGATGGTCATGCTTGGAAAGCCAAAGCTAAGAGAAAAGCACCTGAAAATACCAGCGTAGAAAATCCTGAACTTATCGAAGTATCAAAGAATTGAAATACCACGATATTTCAAAATTGTTCAATATGAAACTATGAGGCACACTAAACTCTTTCTCGCAATGACTTTATCGAAAATGTCTGGGAAACCCTATAATATTTACATTACAATATAAGGAAAAGTACAATTTTTCTTATCACCCATTAACAATATCCTTATAAATGGATCAATTCAAATTACATGAATACCTATAATATGGTTCCATGTATTATACATGGAACCATTAGTTAATCCTGTGAGTTCGATTTAATAACTAGACACTGTGATTTAGTCTAAACAATCATATGCATATAATTTGACTGAAGAGAAAAAAATAAGTCGTCTATCCCATGGATGTGTCGAAGAGAATGGATACTTCACAGTATCTACTAAGAGAATGCAAAGGCATAGTTTTTCAAAGAACGGTCTTCCTTAAGAAGCAAAAACTAACTAAAGAAAAACTGAACACAATACTTTTGAAGAAAACCCTGAACTTCGTCGAAGAATTTATCGTCATGTAACTTTGAAGGTCTTTGATGCAGGACAATAATAGCGACTCATCTTTTCCTTTCGTTCTTCTTTTCGTTAAACTTTCAATTACGTCTTCTGACTATTAATTTTGTGATTGGCAAAAACTTGTGATTTTTTAACATTTTTTTAACATGTTCTGCATTTCAGCAAAACAAAAATGGTCACTTTAAGTATGCTTACTTTGGTCAATTTTAATATTAAAAATTATTTTTATTAGCGAGAATTTGCAATTTATCCAAAAACTCATTGTCCAAATTTTATGTACAAATCACGAAAAGAAATCCTAAAAGAAATAAGTTTTTATTTAAATTTTGTTTTTTGATTTCTACAAAAAAATTCTCAGTTTGGATATTAATATTTCCTAATCCATTGATAAGCGACCAAACAAATAAATATCAATAGAAAGCTTGTAAAAAATGCCATCGATTGATATGAAAATATACAGGGAGTTCCATTTGAAAATTTCGTTTAATTGTTCTATTTGCGTTTCATAAGGCACCCTGATAATAAATTATCACAAACTTAAATTTGACTTGATAGTTGTAGACTAGACGATGTTGAAAATTTTTTGAAAAAATTTCAACTTAAAATGTTCACTTATTTTAGAGCAGTGATTTTTCAAAAATGGATCTTTTTTGGTTTAAATGGCAAATATCAGCAAATCGAGTGAAGATACAGCCATAGAAGTTTATACAAAGTGTATTTATTTTGTGATAAGGAATCGAAAAATGTCATAATATACTAGGTGTTCCATTTTGAAATCGACACCCAGTATATTATTAAATTATTTTTAAAATGTGCGCTTAAAGGTATTAATATTGTATTGTACATTCTATCGTAAACCGCATGTCGATATCATTTTTTTCATTTTAGAGTGTTACTTCCTCGCAGCGCTGGGGCACCCTGTATTATTCAACCCCACTTGCCCTTGAAGAAATTTAGGGGTTACCCCTGGAATTGGTACTTAAGTTTGGTATTGATGTATTTTTAAATTCCCAATGAATCCCCTTATAAAATTGTAAACAATGCAACATTTGGCTCTCTTAAACAGAAATTATTTTAGTTTTAGCGAAAAGTTCCAATACTCCCCATAAGAATCCTAATCCAACTTGGAAAAAGTTTTAATGTATGCATTCTTCGATATACTTTAAACTTGGGCTTGAAATTTCATGCCCCCATTTTTTTGTTGGTCTCTTTTATACTTTGCTCTCTAGAAACTTTCAAGAACATTTATTTTCCTGATATTTTAAAAATTATCTTAAAGGGGAGCTTATAACATCGTCCACCGAAAAATACAAAATTTCAAAAATAATAATAATACAATTAATCGTATTATTATTTTTAAAGTACTTGTTCTAAATAAGCAAGATATGAAGAAAATTTATAAAAAGTAAAAGTAAAGTTATAATAAAAAAAATATTATTGCATGTATTAAAACGTAATACAAAGTTATAAAAATAATTAGGAAATAATTTATCTGTATTAGGGACTCAAATTATTCTTGGAATAAAGTTTTTGTACTAATGTTGCCATATAAGAACAAAGTTGCTTATAGTTTTTTTGCATTTTATGGAAAGAAATAAATATCGTTTAATACTACAATATTTTAAAAACAGTTAAACAATCTAAACATTTTGATATGGGTAGGTTACATGACTTCTAGATACTAATAAAATTGTTTGTTTTCTTTAAAAATATTATGGTGCTCTTTACGAATTTGGCTAATTAAAATATTGCCTCCAATTTGTATGGTTTTTTGATGCAAGATATAATTTCAAATGAGGCGTTCTGCACGAAAGTGGATCCATCCACAAGAAACATTATTACATCTTTTACCATTTTTAATTATTATAAAAGCAAAATTTGATTGTGCTTCCATCTCATGTACCGATGTAAAAGGTGCTTTAGTGCGTTTTTCCTTTTAGATTTTGGCACAAAGACTCAATTTCTTGGATTAGCTCAAGATTATAGCAATATCATGGTTTTGCGTTGAACGCCTCAAATTTTTCATTGCTCAAGAATTAACAGCTAACAAATCTTAAAAAAGAGGTACAGGGACATTACAACAGATTACACAGTCCAACAAATGTACATAAGTTAAAAAATAAACTGATTTTAAAGGAAAGTTTTAACACCAATCCACATTGTTACCAATTCGCTTTTTTCGAAAAGCACGGGTTTAAAATGATTTTGTATTTTTACCCAAAAACTTTGTATTTACTATGGATGGACCGTAAAGATAACGTTATAGATTACACTGGTAAACAAAATTTAACTTTTTTCTGTTGTATGAGGTTTTTTAACTGATTCCTACTAATTTCACGTTCCTGGTTTCGAATTTAACCTCAGTTTTTATCTAACAGCTCGAGTTTTTATCTAACAGCTCGAGTTTTTATCTAACAGCTCGAGTTTTTAAGATACAAGTAACCCCTAGAATTTAATTTCTAATCGACAATTTTTTACGAAAGGAGAAGTAATTAACCAGATTTTATAAATCTTTCGCGATGTCGTCATCCAGAAGACTTGTGTAAACAATCTAAATAGTTTTTGTTTCATTTGTGGTGAGTACATGTTCAAAGAATATCGATTGAATGTGTCTGACTTTGTAAAACAAGCTTATATGGACTGCTTTGGCAAGCTGTTAGAAATAAACATCAATCCCTGGATATCAAATTTTGTGTGTAAATGCTGTGTAGTCTTTGCGTTTATGGGCAAATAAAAAAAGTACAAAAGTCCATTGATCTGGCGAGAATCATCAAATCAGCATGATGACTGTGTTGTGAATATTCCGGGAATAAACCGCAAAAATCGTTCCAAATGGATTTATCCTAGCTTGTAATCTGCTATTAGACCTGTTTTGAGTTCAGCGAGTTCTAGTGGTGAGTCAGTACCACAATCCCAACCCAGTATGTCCTATCTAATAACTCAAACATCTTCAGAAGATAGTGATGATAGTAAGGATGATGATAATAGATTGGATGCAATATGAGCATTAAACTACATTTCCTCTGCAGGCATTTAGATAATTTCCCTGAAAATCTGGGCGATTTAAGCAAAGAGCAAGGAGAACGCTTCCATCAGGACATTCGCACTATGGAAGAGCGATACCAGGGTTACTGGAATCCAAATATGATGGTTAATTAATGCTGGAGCATTCAGAATAGTACTCCTGGGTCGGCTCTACAAGAAAATCCCATAAAAGAAAGTTTTTTTTCAAAGTAGTTTTATGTGATAAAAGATTTTAGCTTAAAAACGGATATATTTTTGTAAAAATTCATTTCCTTCATATCTCAAAAACTAGAGCTGCTATTGCAAAATGGACTTCAAATTTAGAATCAGTGAGGCAAAATAGGTATAATACTTCATACAACAAAACCACTGTTTACCAGTGTTATATTTTATAAATATTCATTGTTGTCCCGCTGTTTGGTTAAATATTAAAGTATGATGGTATTTAAAAATTTTAAACTTTCTCAAAATTGTACAAACGATTTCATATTTGAAAATACTAAGGGAAATAAGAGTATAATATTTTACTAAGAAAGAAAGAGGGCATTCAATAAATATATTACATATATGCATTTCCATTTTTTTAAAGATTTTTTAAATTGTTATCTGTTATCTGGAATTTAAAGTTTTATAAATTGAAATCTGAATAGTTGAATACGGAAAGTAGGCAGAAGGTAGTTACTTACAAAAAAATATAACGAGAGAGGGCAGTAGACATGAGACATTGATTTTCTAGGGAATCTAATTTAGTCATACGGCTTCTTTGTGGACTTTTAGAATCAAACAGACAATTTTCTGTTTTCATGAATAATAAAAAGACGAGATCCTAGTGGGAGCCATGTAAGGCTATAATAAAATCTAAAGCTCAAAATTTTATTCAGATCTATTCCAACAAATTGCCTATGAATGTTTTTACTCAATGTGCGGTTATGTCTGATTTGATTTAAATAATAGATTTATGATACAATTTAATTTCAAGATCAAAACAAAAATATTATAAGCTCGTATTCAACGCCGTCGACTAAATCTTATGCCGTGTGCACACCAAGCAAACGAAGGCGAACGAATGTTAACAAGCGAAATCGTTCGCTATGAGTGTCGGTACATCGTACATCAAAGGAAAATGAGCGAGCGAAGGATTTTGAACGAATGCGGTGTGGACTGGCTTGTGAATGCTCATTTAACGGCTTTGGCTTTGGCAGTGTAATCGGCAAATGCTAGCAAACTTCGCCATCGCTCGCTATCGTTCGTTTGGTGTGGATACAACGCTACAAACGAACGAACGAGCGAGATTATCGGCGATTCCCTTCGCTAACCTTCGTTCGCTTGGTGTGTGCGCAGCATTAAACGTACTATTATTTGCGTAAATGTGGTGCGCGGTCCAATCAAATTTCTGGATTTCAAGGTAAACAGAACAATTAAGCTAAAGGAAAGGCGGCGAATATGTACTATAGTATTTAAATTTAACACTCATGAGTCTTTCAATTATTAATAAGTTGATATTTATTACTGGATATTTCGTTGATTAAAGCCAGGGATTACGTGTAACTTTTATTAAAAGTATTCACATTTAAAAAAAAATGAGTAAGCTTGATTTGATACCATAAGTGGATTCGATTTAAAAGCAGCTTTGGTCTGCTCCAGAAAGTGAGAGTGAAGCGAGTTCAGTAGGTCAGTGAGTCGAAGCGAAGCGCAAGGAGCGAGGGCGTGCCAAATTTCATTTCAAACAAATCACATCCATTTACAAACATGAATAAATTATCACCGACATCACAAAATATAAACCGGTTATTAAAAAAGAATACAATACAATGAACATGTTAAATAACCACACGAAACCAAAAACGTAGATTATGATAATTAGCCAAAATAATTTATTCATTATAATCATTGATAATTTAGAATTATGTAAATTGAAAGCTAAATTGTTGGACATTTATCAAAAATTCTTCTTATCATTTATATTTTACAAAATATTTTGAAAAAGTTGAAAAAGAAAAAGAGTACCGAAAATCGACAAATAAATATTTTTAAGAAGACACAATCAATAGTAATACCATAAGTAGGTTGAAATCCGCGATAATTCTGTCAATATATTGACAAATGAAATTGCAACACAATTGAATTGTCAAAAAAATTGACAGAATTATTAGTAATTTCAACCTACGAATTGTATTTGGTTAGATTATTTCAATCCTTATTTCCTTAAAATACAAAGAGGCTTATAAATTATATCGTCAGTCTAAAGACTGAGTAAACTTCAAATTTGAAATTTAAAGAAATGTCACGTAAACTTCAAATGAACCAATCAGAACACTTGTCAGGGCAAGTCGTGAATAGTCGTCTTAATCACTCGAATTTTTTTAAATTTTTTGTTATTTCTACAAAATTTTATAATAAAGTATATTTTTTTGTTAAGAGGATATGGAGTCTACAAAATTATATGGGTTTTTCCCTGTTTTTATATTTCAAACTACGCGAATATTTATTGAGCTATATACAAAATAAGAATATGGAAGTGGAACCTCTGCTTAACACTTGTATGCGGCAGTTTTTTAATATATTACATTCAAAATGGCCAAAAAAATCATTAAAAATATGTAAAATTTGACCTATTTGTGGGATGTACTTTGGGTCAAAATTTCTTTCCCAAATTCAAGAAGAAGCTCAAAATATACGAAAGTCAATTTTTGCCGGCGTGCCAAATTTTTTAAAGCCCAATAAAATCAAAGGTATATTTTGTATTTTCTTTAATACTTTAGTCGCTGTAACTGATTTTTATTACTTTTTTTATCTTATAATACAAAGCATTTTTGTAACCAAATAGTTCTTCTTTATTCTTCCTAAGAATTAAAGTCACCTTACTTACTGACTGATTTATTTGATATGTACCTGTTGATGTTACTGTCAGAAGATAGAAAGAGCGGCAATAAAGTGTGAAATTTCAATTTACCCATTTAAGGTGCAAATGGTTTGACTTATCGGGATGACGACAGTTTACCTAGCTCACTTACAATTAGCAATAAAAAGGGCAGTAAAGCGAACAAAACGGAACATGAAAATATTTTGCTACCTCCTGCAGCTTTGTTTGCAAAATACGAGTGCACGGGAATAAAAAAGAGAAAGTTTTGGCGGATACGCAACCTTCAAGTTGTAAAACGTTTTTATTTAAACGAAGAGTAGAATTATGTAAATGTTGAAATAATTTTCTTATACCTACTAGTATTTACTTGTTGAATACAGTGGTATCGTTATTTTTTTTAATAAAAAAAGGAAAAAAATAGGTTTTTGATTTTTGTAATAATGTCAATCAATAACCAATTTATAGCAGAGTTGGGTAAAATACTTTTTTGTTTTATTTGAAATACAAACTACTTTTTTTACTTACTTACTATATTTTATTTGAAATACTTTCTATAAAATACTACACCAAAAAATTATTTGCAATAAATGAAATATAAAAAATATTTGAAATACTTGTTTATTATTTGAAATACAAAAGGAATATCAAAATACTATACTATTGAACTTGTTTAATTTATTAAGTTCAACTGTGTTCCAATACCCACTGAACCCAAAATCAAACAAGAAAATCATAATCACACATATCACAAATAATAAACATATCGAAATCCTCTTTTATTTCTTTAGATTTCTAAAAAGGTTTGTCAGACTTGTTAAAGTATTTCAAATAATTTTATTACTTGAGTATGTATATGAAAATACAAAATACTTTTTAAAAAAGTATTTGAAATACAAAATAATATTGAATAAAATGAAGCTCCAAAGGATAAACTACTCCTCCTAAGTCAAGCCAAAACCCTACATGTACAGTATTGGCTTTCCGATTTTTTTTTTGCAAAACAATGCAGGATTAAAGAATAGTTATTTGTTTAGGAAAACAATAAAAAATTTATACCTATATAAAGCCTAGAGTTACAAGGATAATACTAACTCGCCCTACTAACTCACCGCTAACTCTACCAATGAAAACTAGGCTTAAATGAGGTAAATGATATGATGAAACTTTATAATCCTTTAAAATAAATGGAAAAATTTCGGTACAAATCCAGCCACGAACTGCATGTTTTTGAACAAAAAAGTCGACAGAGTAAACAGTCCCAGTAATAGTTTAATTTTATAAATACTTCCCACATAAATTTTGAGGATTTTGGCCATATAAAACAAGCTAGCAACTTTTTTGGTTCATTATTAATATAATTATTAAGAATATGTAAACATTCAGTAGTAGTTAATATATTTTATTGATTCTAAGCTATTTATAAGATCTTTTGTATTTTCCAAAGAATACTTAAAATTAAAGTCAATATTCAGTTTCAAATATCTATCCAAAAGGGAAGAAAACTTATAAACAGGAGAACTAACAACATATACACCTAGACGAATTAGAAAATTTGGTTTGTGTGTTTTAGGTAAACTTATATGGTTTTTTGGAATGATAGGATTCATTAAAATAATTTGATAAGATTTATACAAATTCAAATATGCAAATGTTTTTTTAATTGTATTTCTAAAAGAATCATAAAATTTGAAATATTAACTTTTTCAAAATCATTAGCTGCAATAAAATCAACAACGTTGTTAGTGTAATCATCCTTATTCATAATTCCAATACAATTACCGAATTACCCTTGTCTGCTTTACTAAAACAAATATTATTTTCTAAGGTATTCTTCTTATAATTAACTTTATTACCAGAAATAGAAATCATTATTGATATTAGAACAATTACACAGGCCAACGATGAAAAAACTTTTTCAATAACTTTAGCTATTTTCTATGTAATTTGGTGTGCTGATTCCGAAAAAAATATCAAAAAAAGTCTTATCACCCACCAATTTCTCACATTTTAATATTACAGAAAAATAAATGTTATTAACCACAATATATAACAAATACTTTTTTATGACTATTGTATAATGGGCGTTTCTAGACAAGCAATGATAGCTATTACTCACACCCGTGAGTTTTGGTTACCGATAACAGAATTCCATGGGCTCTCGTAGATCTCTTTTACCTAGTTCACAAATTTTATGAAATAAAGTTGTTACTGATCGGGGTTCGAACCCGTAACCTTTGAATCTACAGTCAACGTAACTCAGGCCTGTTACGACACTCGCCTATCGGCTCGTTTCGCAAATTCGGCTTGCGTGAGTAATGGCTATCATTACTCGCTCATTGAATAATATACTTTAACCGTTTAAATATTTTTAAGTTGGCAATATATTCTAGTGTTGTAAGGTTGGCAATAAAATCAAATGTGATCAGGTTGGTAGTTGTGATAAATTATTCAGTTGTTTGTTTTCTTCCATTTAATATAACTTCACATTACAGTGTTTAATCTATGTGCTTTTTATTCACAGTTTAATATAGTAATATAGTATTTAGTAATTTTAGTAATCTAATATGTTTTTAAGTGAAAATTGTAACCTAATAACAAACTAATTTTTTAATTTTTATTTATCAAATTTTTCCCTATTTTTTTTTAAATTTATAATTGATGTCATATTGTGAGAGAATTGTGGGTGATAGAAAAAAACTGATATCAAATACGGTTTCAGCACCCAAAAATACATAAGATTTCGGTAAATTAGTTTAAAAAGTTTTTACAAACTTTGTTGGCCTGTGTTATTAATAGAAAATCGTTATTGATTAAATTACATCTATCCAATGAAATAGTAGTATCAAGTATAAAATTCTTAATATCATTAACTTTCTTCGATAAGGTGAAAAATTTAATCCTTTGTTTACTAATTAATTTCTCCGAAAAGGAAACATCAGTCAAATTTTTAATCCTTGTGTGAAAGGAATGAATATTAGTAGAATTGTATTCAAAATTGTGGTAATTTTTATAAATAAAAGATTATGATGAATTATCACATTTTGGAAGATTATTATTTTGTCTTTCATTAACACATTCGCACTTGAGCACTTACAATTTGGATATTATTATTCTGGTAATCCTTTGGATGAAAGTAATTATTATTTTAAAGTAATAAATGATTAAATCTCCTATCTAATTTTAGACGAAGTTGTTTTCCCAATATTAAACCATTTTCTCGAATTTTATAGTCCAGAGAATCCCATTCTAGTTGATGAAGTTCAGCTGATAAATTAATGAGTAAAACTCATAAACAAATTTAATGCTTTGAAATCAAAGAAATTTATATTCTTTTTTTACTTTAATTTATATTCAAATATAGAAACATGTAGGTTCATCTATTGGTGGTTAAAATTCCCAATAGAATTGTGTCGGAATCAACTCAGATGCAACTGCACATTGCGCAGAACCATCCGAGTCTATTCTAACACAATTCTAGTACACAAAATGTGCTAATCCTAACTGGCCCTACTGAACAAGCCAAAAAATATCCGAGATATGACTTCTGTAAAAATAATGTATTACGACAGAAAAGTAAATTATTACAGAGAATTAAAAGAACATCATTTCTATCGTCATAACAAAAATGGGATAAAGGAAAAAAAGACTGATTAGTTTTTCGGATACAAGGAAATCTGGATACTGCTATGTATGCAAGTTGTTTTTCAAATCAATCACATCTCACTTTATAAACGGTTTCCAAAATTGGAAAACTATTTTCGTTTCTTTTGAGAATCATGAAGTTCCATCCGATCACATATCTGCTATGCGTATTTTATTCAAAGGGTTTTCAAAAGATAACAGAATTCTGTTGCAAATAGAAATGGAAGAAATTTATTGGAGAGAATTACAACACAGAATTTTGACAATAAAATTATTAGCAAGTTTGTTAATGGCTTTTAGACGAGAGTAATATTTGCCTCATTCAGTTTGCTATGAATTTATATTACTTATGGAAGATCACATATTAAAGTATATACAGGGTGTCCCTGAAAGGTCTGTACAAAACAATACCACATACTCCTGAGACCAAAATAAGACGATTTGACCAAACTTATCTCTATCCAAAAGTTCTGTTAAGGCGCTACAGACCATTAAAGTTCTTAAAACTATTTTGTTTTTTTTTAAATTACTAAAAATTGGTTCATACGATCATAACAAAATTTGGTATGTGGATATGTAATGAAAAAAGGTATTTTAGACAATTTGTTTTTACTTTTTCACGTTATGTAAGTGGTCAAAAATAGGTCATCGACATGCAAATTTTCTTGTAACTTTTTAATGGCTGAATAATAATTCCTAAAACTTTACTTGTAGCTAAACAGTGTAATTGTAAACTTTTTTTGTCTCTTAAAAAATTTTTCTAACTCCTTTAGTTTAGGCAGAAAAAAATATTTTCATGTGGTGCATAACCTAACTTTAGAAAAATTTTTCGCCAAAAGGTCTGTGCAAAGTAACACCACATATTCTTGAGACCAAAATAAAATGATTTAACCAAACTTATGAAAATCGAAAAGTGCTTCGTTAAGTGTCTAGCGACCTTGAAAATACTTTTCTTTTTAAATAACTTTCATTGTCAATAGAGACTTAAGGAAGCACTTTTGGATAAAGATAAAATTGGTTAAATCGGTCCATTTTAATCTCTGGAATATACTCTGTTAATTTGTACAGACCTTTTAGCGAAAAATTTAAATATTTTTCCGAAGTTAGGTTATGTACTACATGGAAATATTTTTTTTCTGCCTAAAATAAAGGAGATAGAAAAAAATTGTAAGAGACAAAAAAAAGTTTATAATTACACTGTTTAGCTACAAGTAAAGTTTTATGAATTTTTATTCGGCCATTGCAAAGTTATAAGAAATTTTGCATATCGATGACCTATTTTTAATCACTTAATGGAGAAGCCAGAGGAAGGTTTTTGTGTTTGGTCTAAATCGAGCGAAATGACAGTTAATATCTGGAAGAAAAGGTGATTAAAATGTTGGAAAATAATGACATCGACATTAAAAGCTAAAAATTTATAGAAGGGCTCCAATTTTATAAGGGCCAGGAGCCCCAAAATTCGTAACTACGCCACTGGTAATTGATTTTTCCACCACCTACGGGCCGGATTTATTTGCAAATATGTGGCCAAATATCAGTAAAATGAGAATTCGTATTAAAAATGTGACTTTTCAAAACTAAACGGATGGATCTAATCGAAAAAATAATTAACAGCGCCCACAAAGCATTTTCTTGGTTTTTAAGTGGTAACGAATCGAAACAATGATCGAAATAAAAAGTTGCTATTTATAAAATTTAAAGTTACTATTTGGCATGCTTGAAAAATGCGTTTGCTGTTCTTATCTTGCTCCAAAAATAAAAAATGCGATATGGCTGCTACAATTTGTGTGTGTTTATATGTTTAGATGTGATTATTATGGAAACGAGGCCTCTCTCTATCGGGCTCAAGTGCACTGGGTTTGTGGGTCAATGAGGATCGCAAATCGAAATCGAAAAGAGATAAATAAATAATAGCGGCGTTGCGTGTGTTTTTTGATAAGGGTGGTGGGGTTTGTCAAGTTAAGAATCTACGCAACGTCGCAGGTTGAAAAAAAAAACGCGTAATTTATCGCATTTTATTCTAATCGAGTTTTAACTGGGCCAAGGATGCCAATCAACGATCGCCTGCCGCCTCCTCCGGCTTCAGACTTCTCAATCCTCACAGAGGAATTCAAAAATAAAAACCGATTGATTGATTTATTTATTTATTTATCCCTTCATTTACCAATTTTGCGTCTTAGCATATTTCCATCCAACGATATTACGTAAGCTTTTATTACTTTAAATTGCAGCTTAATGGTACCCTCATATTAACCAAATTAATTCCTACAACAACAAAAAAACGAAGACCATAAAAACATTAATTATAATTATGATCCAAATCTTAGGAGAAGAATGTAATTTTAAATTGAAATTCGTTGTTTGGTGCCTCTTCGCTTTATTTTAAGTGTCGGCGTGACCCCGTTTCACATAACGATGCCGCCATTATTGAAAAAAAAGAAACACGCCGAGATCGAGTCCGATTTATGAATGCTAATTACCCACTTTTATTAATTAATTGCGGTTCTTACGTAACGCGTCGTTACCATCGTCAGCAATTGCCCACCACACGCATCACTCCGTAACGCATATAATAAGAGAAAAATTAAAAAAATTGAATGAAAACCATAGAATTTTAATATTTTCAATTTTTGGTTTTGCCCTATGATATTTTTCATAAACACAGAACTTGGCACACCAATTCCATGATGTAGCCATTTTGGAAGAAAACTTCAGAACTCACTATTTTGGATTGATCATGGTCAAAACTAAATAATAAATTTTAATTCATAGACGATGTGACGAGAATCTGAATATTACATTGGTATTAACAAATATTACATACAACTGCGATTCGGAATTGCATTCCGAATTCCAAACATCTTCCAAATAATATTTTTTGTGTTTACTTAATAGGAAGACCGATAGTAAACCTATATTTTGAGCAACTTCTTGAAATTCGGGAAGAAACCTTGACCCACAGTACATCCCATATAATTGGGCTGATAGTACCAATAAAAACCTTAATTTCTGTTATATTTTAAAACTTGTATCACCTAGATTAGAAAGGTTTAGCTGCTTTAAAATGCGCGTTCAAAATTTACGAAATATGCCTTGCGATTATTTCAAACTACAACTATATTTTGTAAATAACACTCACTTTTATTAATTTCATAGTTTAAATAACATTCAAGGCTAGACTTCTAAAAGACGACTTTTTGAAAATTAAATTAAGTCCAAAAAAGTAAGTTTAAAACAGGCCAAATTTTACGTATTTTTAATGATTTTTTTGGCCATTTTGGATATAAAATATTAAGGAACTGTCACAACAAATTTTAAGCAGATGCTCCACTTTTATATGATATTCTTATTTTGTATACATATATATTGGTCACTCTTATGGTGCACACCATTGAGATCTTGTGAACCTAAAGAGTTACAAAGTTGCTTAAATTAGAACTCATTTAGAATCTATTTAGAAATCCGAGATATCTTGCTCTAGTCCTGAAATATCATGAAAAATCTGAAATTTCGCGTTTTCGTTTTGCTTCCATAGTTTTGTAATCGCTTAACTTTTTCGATTGCAATTTTACATAATTTGACATTCTCTATCGATTGGCCTTAAGAAGAAAATGTTAGGTTAACTAGATTTCATATATTTTAAACCATCTTTTGATTTTCTTATGGGCGCGATATTTGATTTTTATACCATTGGGTAGAGAAAAAAAAAATACAATTTAAATGATGTAACACTCATAGTTCTTTTACTTTAATTTAAAAAAAATTGAAAAAAATATTAAATTTTTATTTACAAAATCAATTCGGCATAAAATAACAAAAGAATAATTTTATTATTTTATTTAAAAATGAACAGATAAAAATAGACAGCTTGATTTTGTAAATAAAAATTTAATATTTTTTTCAATTTTTTTTAATTAAAGTAAAAGAACAATGTATGTTACATCATTTAAATTCTATTTTTTTTTCTCTATCCAATGGTATAAAAATCAAATATCGCGCCCATAAGAAAATCAAAAGTTGGTTTAAAATAAATAAAATCTAGTTAACCTAAAATTTTCTTCTTAAGGCCAATCGATAGAGAATGTCAAATTATGTAAAACTGCCAAATTGCAATCGAAAAAGTTAAGCGATTACAAAACTATAGAAGCAAAACGAAAATGCGAAATTTCAGATTTTTCATAATATTTCAAGACTAGAGCAAGATATCTCGGATTTCTAAATAGATTGTAAAGGAGTTTGAAAAGGGACAACTTTTTTCTAATTTAAGCAACTTTGTAACTCTTTAGGTTCACAAGATCCCAATGGTGTGCACCGTAAGAGTGATCACCCTGTATAACTCAATACATATTCGCTTAGTTTGATAGATAAAAATCCATATAATTTTGTAGACTCCATATTCTCTTAAATACCTGATATTTTGCACGCGAATTAAACATTCCTATAGTAATTTTTTTTGGTATAAGTCTTCTCAAAATTTTTTTCTTTTATAAAGTTGCATATTCGTATTGGAATTAAATTCAAGATTTAGTTGATTTACTTTTCTTGGTTCCTAACTAAAAGTTCCAAGAAATTCTATTTTTAGGAAGAAATTTAATATTTATGAATTCTGAAATTATTATAATTGCCTTCAAAGTAAAAAAGTGTAAGATACTAGCGAAAATTAAAGCTTACAAGTAAATAAATTTAAATAACTTAGGTTATCTTTCATTAAAATATATTGGGTTATTCAATAATTCCCAGTAGAGAAATAATATAAAGCGATAAATAAATTCGTCTTGAAGCCAGCTAAGATCTGATGTAAAGATTTAGGGCGCGCACGTGCCTCCACAATTCATTCACGTATGTTCTTAGAAGGGTTCTCTCCCTTTCAGAGCTTTTTATGCTTCTTCATTTTAAATAAATATAAAAAGCAAGTAGTTGTTAGTCGAATTCATTCATTGTATGTGTTCCCAATGGGGTGCCTCTAGGTACACCCATTGCACTAGTAAACCAATTTGCTGGGATTTAGAGTAAAAGGTGAGACGTCCAAATATTTGGAAGCTCGTAAATTACAATTTAGTTGTCTGGTCCACGCGCACAGGTATGAATTTAGTTAAATTGTCTGGTTTTAGTTGAAATGGAGAGGCTTGACGAATTGTGCGCGCGAATTGCTTTTTGAGCAATTTACCTGGGAGATTTAGTGGCATGTCCTTGACACAATTGGAAACGAAGTTGGTTGGCTGGTTGGGGCAATCAGCGGCGCGGAAAGTGAGAGCTCATTGCGCACACAACAACACACGCAACAGAGACATTAATTTTATTACGTTTTACACAAAAAAATTTAAAACCATTTCAATTAAAATTTTTAAACTTTTAGCTTTCATCAATTCTAAATAATGGAAACTTGCGGGATACCATTTCTTTAATCCAAACATAGTTCTACGCTTTTAATCTTTGGTTTCATAAAAAATATCTGAAAATTCATTTGAAATAAGAATGAAATCTTTAAATTTCCAGTTAAAATAAACATAATACATGAAAATTTGTGGAATACTAAAACATAGTTGATGACATTCAAGTACTTTTATTTCGAAAACCTTTCTTTTGTTTGAAAAAATTTCCTAAAAACTCATTTAAAATAACTTCTGATTATAGAAACTTGTGGGACACCAATTCCTTTCAACACACCTAACCCGCTCTAAGTAAAAATTCGTCTAATGGTAATGGAGTGGTTACTCCTGCCAGTTTTTCGAATAAAAAATGGAGACTTTTATCATCTGACAAGATTTTAAACTTTTCTATGTTTTTATTAAAATATAATAATATTTCTCTTCAATTATAAAAATACAGGGTGGTCACTCTTACGGTGCACACCATTGGGATCTTGTGAACCAAAAGAGTTACAAAGTTGCTTAAATTAGAAAAAAGTTGCCCCTTCTCAAACTCCTTTAGAATCCATTTAGAAATACGAGATATCTTGGTCGAGTCCTGAAATATCATGAAAAATCTGAAATTTCGTATTTTCGTTTTCCTTCCATATTTTTGTATTCGCTTAACTTTTTCGATTGCAATTTGGCAGTTTTACATCATTTGACATTCTTTATCGATTGGTCTTAACAAAAAAAATTTTGGGTTAACTAGATTTCATTTATTTTAAACCAACTTTTGATTTTCTTATGGGTGCGATATTTGATTTTTATACCATTGGTTAGAGAAAAAAAAATACAATTTAAATGATGTTACACACCTTGTTCTTTTACTTTAATTAAAAAAAAATTTGAAAAAAATATTACATTTTTATTTACAAAATCAAGTTGGCATAAAATAAAAAAAGAATTATTTTATTATTTTATTTAAAAATAAACAGATGTTTATTTTATGACAAATTGATTTTGTAAATAAAAATTTAATATTTTTTTTCATTTTTTTAAATTAAAGTAAAAGAACAATGTTTGTTACATCATTTAAATTGTATTTTTTTTTCTCTATCCAATGGTATAAAAATCAAATATCGCGCTCATAAGAAAATCAAAAGTTGGTTTAAAATAAACGAAATCTAGTTAACCTAAATTTTTTTTCTTAAAGCCAATCGATAGAGAATGTCAAATTATGTAAAACTGCCAAATTGCAATCGAAAAAGTTAAGCGATTACAAAAATATGCAAGGAAAACGAAAATGAGAAATTTCAGATTTTTCATGAAATTTCAGGACTAGAGCAAGATATCTCGGATTTCTAAATAGATTCTAAAGGAGTTTGAAAAGGGGCAACTTTTTTCTAATTTAAGCAACTTTGTAACTCTTTAGGTTCACAAGATCCCAATGGTGTGCACCGTAAGAGTGACCACCCTGTAAATGTACATGTTTTTCATTCATAACAAGGACCAGTTGCACGGGTTTTAAACTTTAAGTGACACAAGTCTAAAAAAGACCGAAGTACAATAAAAAGTTTATCAGTTTTTAGTTTAAGTTTAGTTATCTGAGATTAACTAATTTTGTTTCGAAAACATTACTAATACATATTTGATCAATATCACAATACAACATTTGGAATTTAGTTAATATTTTTTTATCAAGTATTTTACTTCAAAAGTAAAGTTTCATAATAATACTAAAACCTGCACCAAACGTGAAAATTGATAATAATAAAGTATCTATTTAAAAGAAAATAATTAAAAATCTTTTAATATTTTCCGCTAAAGTAATCCTTTCATAACTGTCAGGGGATAATGCGTTTTGAAGTGCTTTTTAAAAAATTATCCAAAACAAAATATTTGAATCATGGTATAGCCGTAATATAAAACCTAGGTATAGATATTTGGTAAAACTTGGTGTATAAGGGTACCTAGGAAAAGTTAGGATTTTTTTTTATTATAAATCAACTTCATATCACTTTTGTGCGATAACTCTGAAAAAATAAATAAAAGTAAAAACTAATTATTCTATGTAAATCCTTCAAATGGCTTGCATGTTTTAAAACAAAATTTTCATTCAAATGTTTAAAATATAAACAAATACAAATATCGAAAAGCAGTAAATTTTGTGCTTGTTTCAACATTTTAACAGCGCATAAAACTCGTCATTTAAAATTTAGGAGTGAAAATGGAAAAGGCAAAATCATCGACCACTTCCTCCACCGGAAAATTTGGGTTTATCGAAAAGCTGAGCAGTAAATATTTTCATTGGAAAATGTATCACTAGTTTTACCCCAATAAAACTTTTATAACGGATTGCCATTTATATGAATCGCTAATTTAAATATTATTAAACTCTATAATGTTTTTTGGCTCGCAAAAGTCTGAGAGATTTTCAGTCACTTTTGGAAAAAGCTGAGGAGGGATTTTTTTTTTGGCAGATTCTATAACTTGCCAAAAGTCCATCATTTCATTATTTGGGCGAAAAAAAGAATTGAAATTGATATTTTGGCGAGTTTAAATCCACCAAAGAAACAAATCGCTTCTGAGATCTAAAGATGTGTTATAATATCTAAACCAATTTAGAAATTTATAAGTAACATTTTAATATCAGAAAATATATTTTTATTAAATACGTTTTTTCTTCAAACGTCATTAAAGTACATTCTTCTGTGACGTTTGGCGAGCTTTAAAATGTCACTTTTTATGTTCGTTGATTCTATGGTCACTTTGTACTGCCTAGGAGTAGAAATTTTAGGAAACCCAATATACACTAACTAAATGTCAAATTTTAAAATTATTTATTATATTACTATTTTAAAAATTTCGACGTTTGAAGAAAAAATAGCACGTTTTATTCGGAGTAAAAGAACTTTTTTTCCTCATAACAAAACAATATACTATTTTTTAATTATAAAATCAAAAAATGCAGAAATTACCAAACAATACTTTTAAATAATTTTTAGACGTGGTTTAATTTTGTAAATTGTGTTAAAATTTGTTGTATATTAATCATAAATTTGTATGTTCTTTAACTAAAAAATATCTCACGATAAGATCTTTAAAAAAATTCAAAATCGTTTAAAATGCATCGCAAAGAAATGAAATATTTTCGATTTTATATAAATCTTTTAAAGCACAATTTCTCAATTAAGGGTCAGTAATCACAAAGGACCCCGCACAAAAGCAATGGAAAAATACTTTCGATGAATTTCAAAAATATTCTTCTTCATTTGCCCCATTTTGATCTTGTCTATACAACTCATTAAATGCTATACATACTTGTGTTTCACATTATGAATCTAGAGAGAATCCTTATGAATTATGAAACCTGGGGTTCATTTGAATTCTGAACGATTTCAGAGATGTATGTTCATCTTCTTCATTTTCCAGCTTAGCTCCCAAAGAATCTTTAATAATGATAGTGCTAAACCAACTTGATAAGTTCCAGTAGTTAATTCGTGTAAATTTATTTAGAATACCAAAGTCGATTTCGGAGACAATGGTACATGCATTGCAGTTAGGTCTTCCCGTCGACCTCGTCCTTGTCTAAAACCTTCAACTTCTATTCTAGTTTGCACTTCATTGACCTATTTAACATATATTTTGCTATTCCTATATCTGCATCAGGCATCATAATAGCTCTATGATATTTATTTATTATAGCTCTGACTATAGAGAAAAAATCCTTCAGATTGAGAATATGAGATAAAGAGAAAACAGTTCCAAAGAATTTAAATAAACTTTTTCTATTTTGGTGCGTTACTAGTCGCTAGTAACACACTGACAGCAGTGCGTTACTAGCTAGTACCGCACTGCTATCGGTGCGTTACTGAGTAGTAAATGTTATTTTTCCAAGTTGGTAGCACTGAAGTTTATTGATTTTAAAGTGGCAGTTGCCAAGCGATTTACAGGTTATTTGATGATTTGACAAACCTGACATTAGAGTTGCCAACTACCAGAAAAGTTACTAAAATTGAAAACTATAATATTTTATTTTAAATAGATAAAAAGGCGCAAAATAGAAAAAATAGTATAAAAAACTCGTTTCATAAGTCAATAGTAGCACTTGTTCATTAAAATACTCGTCGCTACGCGACTCGTATTTAAAAATTGAACGCGTGCTACAATATGCAACTTATGAAACTCGTTTTTTAATATACTATTTCAAGTTACCTGTCCTAGCTTCAACGATCCAACCCGATTTTGTGATGAGCTTCTGTTGAAGACTGAGTTGGATTAATATGAAGCAAAAAGGGGGGGCATCAATGAAACTAGTCCAATTCCATTTGGTATCGGTGATCAAATATTTCGAGCTCTAAACCATGCTTGCATTCTAGTAATCCCTTCGGAACTCTTTCAAAAGGATTTTGGCATCATCTTTAGTAGCATTCAAAAATTAAAGTTCTTGTATATCAAGTACATTTTCATCTGGAGCTGCAAACATGACAGGTTTCAATAAATATCTATTCTTATGAACACAAAAGGATTGACGCAAAGCTTTAAAACAAGAACTGATTTTCTGCTAAATTTCTTTTAATACATCCGCAGCTACATATTTAGAATTTTTAGAACATAAATACTAAACGAAGTATCAAGTTTGATGCATCAACTTAAATAAAAGTTTATACGTTAGGTTTTTAAATCTTAAATAGGTGCATAAATTTTTACTAAACGGGAAAATGTCGTTTAGTTACCTTAGGAATACTAATAAAATTATTATTACTTCATGTCCATAAATATTAAAAAGGTTTATTTTAGCAAGCTTCAGGAAGTGTTTTTGAGATAAAATCTCATAGAAAATCAATAAGAAAAATAAGGATTACAGCTTATATCAGAAAATAATTCATGTACTTATTTTAAGGTCTATCAAAAAAGCTTAATGTTTTTTAGAAAAACTAATGTTTTTGCTATTTTTAGTAGACTTTTAGACTAATATTTTTGTTGTACTAATATTTTGCTTTGCATTATATAAATATTTTTGTAATATTGAGTTTTAAAATAAATAAGAACGTTAAAATGAGGTCGACTTCTTTTAATAATTAAGAAGGTACCATAAAAATCGCGCGGTACCATAAAATAATATTATTGCAAAATTTTTAACGTTTTGAAATAGAAAATTCTGTTTGCTTTATTTTGTAATATTATCATCACTAATTACATTATTTTTAAAAGATTACAATTAAAAATTTTGATGGTACAAATTGCAACAAATTACTAAGGAAAACATTTTAGAAATAAAACGGGGATCTCGATTAAAAATGCGTGTCGCTAAGAGAGGTTCATTATAGTTGCTTCACAATTTAATTACAAGCATCCATCTCTCTCAGACGCAAGTAATTACGCTTTTAAAGTGCGTGCGTGTTTATGTATAAATGTGTATGTGTGTGTTGCCATTATTATTGCTCTTATCTGCCTGTCCCACATTTCCACTGGCCTATTCTCATATCAAATGTAAATAATTTACTGAAAAATTTTATGCATGTAAAAAATGAAATTGCGCGACTTGCATCAGCGCCTGTCTTTTTTCGTCTTGTTCCTAATTAAAATGCGATTAGCTGCTATTTTAAGCACAAATTACCGCAATTAACTGCACTGATTTTGTATGCGAATAATTAATTTTGCACAATATTAATTGCATGTTATTCTATAAACTATAAACACAAGTGTTAAAGGTATTCTCTTGATTTCAAATACCTGAATGCAGAATACCTTTAATTATTTCTTATTCCACATGATTTTATTAATTAACGTTTTAATACTATAAATTATTTTTAATTCGATACTCTTGTTATAAAAATAAACCGTTAGATTCACGTGTGCAATTTTCTTATCCCTAAGCAATATTTCCAAGTTGCTGTCTATAATAAAACAATAAATTTTACAATTGAAGGTACGTCTGGCTTATGCCGATAGGTCCAATTAAATCGAAAACCCTGCAGCTTCAAATCAGAAGCTATAAAGCTGCAATAAATTCAAAGGTGCCGACACTAATTTCGGTACTAAAGTACAGTTACTAAAGCTGGAGACAGTAGAAAGGTAGCATTACGTACCTTCAATAAAAAAAAGGAAACGAGAAGCACAATTTGATACAAAAAAAGGTATTAAAAAAAGAAGATAAAGTTGCGGTACTAAATTCTAAATTTAAATAAAATGTGTGGTTTTTGTTTTTTAATAAATTGTGGGCGAACCCGTTGTAGTTTATAAATAATCGACATACCTTCATTTGCAAAACTAGTTTAATATTATGCAAAATAACCGTAATTTTATTTTACATACCAACTTCAGCAATTTAAGTGCATTTGTTTAAATAATCTCCTAGTAACACCAAGAGACATAATAATACACATAATAATTATTCAATTAACGCTAAACTAAAATGTCAACATACGCAAAATCAATGCCTTGGATATAATCTCGAATTTGTTTTAGTTCTGCATGAGCTACTATTGAAAGGGTAAATTCTTTTGTGATGAAAGATGTCTTTGTCAACATTAAATACTCTTGGTTTCATTTTGTGGTATCTAGATCCAAAAATTTTTGACAATAATTATTTATATAATATACAGGGTGTTTCATATTTATAACCCTATAAAGATAATCTATTTAGTTTCGCTTCCTGGTAGAGGCTTAAGGGAGAGCAAAAAAGAGGTTTTTGGTCTTTTTAAAAAAAAAACCTTATAAAAACGCCACACTAAAAAAATTACCATTGTTTTTAACACCAATGGTCTCTTAAAATACCACTTACAACCAAACAAAAAAAAACTAAAATAAAGTGGCTATATAAGTGTTTTTAACATAAAATATTGTTAAGTACTTGGAACCTAAGGCCCATTGTTTAACAAAAATATTGTTTTTCTTTATAAAACCTTGGGTTGAATTTAGAGTATGGTACTCGTTTAATGCAAAAAGCAAAAAGGGCCTCAAAATTGACAATATTTTACTTGATTCAATAAAAACTTGAACATACGATAAAGTGGGAAATTTTTCGATGAGCAGATCATTCAAAAATCTTGGTTAATCAAGCACTGAATAAAATTTTTATAATCTAAGAAAATTCCTAAAAAAATTTCAACACTGGCAATTATTCAGAGACATCATTTTTTTGATTGATTGTTTTCTTTTATGATTATCGAATTTTAACGAATTTTTAGCATTTTACTTAAAATACAGGGTGATGATAAAGTTTGGAACAAAATTCGTAACTCTCGTATTTAATTTTTTTGAGAAAAATACTCGGACATTTTAGGTTTTAAAATGACATCTCTTGATATAAAAAATATTAATGACGTCACTGGTGATTTAGCAATGCCGTCATCATCGAATTTTTTTAATGAAACCACCACCTTTTTTATTCGTTTTTGATATACATTCATGTCACTTAAACGATGATATAAAAAAATGATTATATTTATAAACAAATTTTTGAATAAAAAATCTTTTTATTTCAATAAACTTCAAAAACAAATTCATGATTTTTTTTCATATCATCGTTTAAGTGACATGAATGTCTATCAAAAACGTGTAGAAAATGTAGGCGTTTCCGTTTAAAAAAATTGATGATGTCGTCATTACTGAAACACCAGTGACTATACTAAGAGATGGCATTTTAAAAACTAAAATTGACCTGTTCGAGTGATTTTCTCAAAAAAATTAAATACGGTAGTTACGAATTTTGTTCCGAACTTTATTTATTATCTCCCTGTATACATACAAGTACTTAAAAGATAACATTTTTGCTCAAGATAACGGACCAAGTAAAAGTATTTCAAATCATTTTTTTATAAAAATCAGTTTAAATAAAATATTTAATCTCGGGATGGGGTTAAGTTTTTTATGCAATTTTTAACCATAAATCATTTGTATCAACCTTAATTTTGAACAAAAAATGTGCTTTTCGTATGTTATACAGGGTGTATCATAATATGTAGGACAAAAATAAAGAACCTGCAGCTCGTTACAGAAAATTATGGTTTTTCAAAAATTACTCTTATACAAATTCGACAGTATGCGCCACAAAAATTGATCTAATAATAAATTATTTTTTTTAACACCAAAGATGTCTTAAACTGGATTTATGGACACATTTAACACTTAAGGTTTATTTATGCTCAAAAATTTAAGAGCTAAGATTTAACATTTAAGATATAAAGTATATGGTTTAAATATGACTTAAGATTTAAAAGTTGGTTATATTTATTTTTTACATCATAAATCTTAAATCTATAACTAATCCTAACCATCAAATAAAAGTAATTATATTTTGAATATTTTGCGGTTATTTCCTTGTAAAGAATTTTGTGATATATTTAATAATAAATTCTGGTACATTCAAAAAAGTTATTGGAGTCCTTTTCCAGCATTTTTGTTAACAAATTATTGTATCCTATCACCTTAAGTCTTAAAACCGGGTGCATAAATCCTATAATTTTCTTAAATCTTAAATTTTACATCTGAAGTTTTAAATCTTTAAATAGGACCGTTTATGCACCATATTTAAATATTTAAATATAACAGAGGTAATTCTTAATTTAATTAGGTTAAATGTTAAATACTTAATATTAAGTGTTAGATGCAATCCAGCTTTAAAATTTAAAATACCGTTTACACGAAAGCAAAAAAATCTCAAAAAAAATCATAAAAAGAGTCTATACCCTTTCAACTTCAAATTCAGACTAATCAACATCAAATTAAGACTTATCACTTTCAAATTAAGAATAATCAATGTCTAATATTTACCCTATTCTTGCCAACTACTAAAATATGTGGCATCTGATTAGTCAAATCATCTGTAACACCCGATTTTAAGTCGGACCAAGCAAGTTATTACACAATCGTATTGTATACTTTGTGTAAACCTGAGATGTGGTTTACAACAGAAACTTCGGTTCAAATTAAGAAGTTACTTTTTGTCTGTCTCCTTCAAATATTTATATAATTGGTTAACAATATGAGTTCCTTTATTGTTTTAGAGTTAGAAGGAGGTACAATAAAAAATATCGTGTTCATTTTACCCAAAGTCCCGTTGCAGTTTTCTTCCGAGATTTACACAGACTAAAGGCAATTGCTAGAAAATATCATACAGGAAAATACTAACAACAAACTTAAAGTTACTTATTATTGTACTAAATTCATTGCTCACATTCAAAGACTTATTCCTGATTTGTTAAATATGGCAGACCCAAACTTTTAATTCATTAGCATTCATACACGATGTAATCTAATTTTACAATAATTTCCTTCTTCTTCAATTTAACTAATTCAAAACGTTCTTTTAAATTCTTCAGTGAACAGTGAAACTTATCAATCTTAATTTGAAATTGATTATTCCCAATTTGAAATTGACCATTCCCAATTTGAAATTGATTGTTCTCAATTTTAAGTTGATTAGTCTCAATTTGAAGTTGAAAAGATGTAGAGCATGGTGTAGGTGATATACCAAATTTAAAGATTTAAAGAACTAGAAACTGTTCTGAAGGAAATAACCAAAAAACCCACTTTTTTATCAACACCTTTATTTTAAAAAGTTGTCTGTGCCTCTTACGATGCGAAATCAGTTTATTCGAACTTTTCTTATTGTTTTGTTGTTTTCTACATGATACACCCTGTATATTTCGATCTCTTTGGAACTCCAAATTTGGTATTTTTGTGGTCAGAAGGGATAACTTATTAAGCAATTGAAATTTAAAATATTTAACACTTACGTAGATACTTGAATAAATGTATCAGTAAGAAGTAAACGTTTCGTTATTTTTTATAATCTTTTCTTTCAGAGATTTTATGTCAGTAAAAATTAGGTAATTAGTTTTTCGGGAAAGTTTTGGAAAACTTTTGGCACCGACTTTTTCCATCTTTTCCTTTACAGAAATTTAAGAAAATGTTTTTGCATTTTATGGTCTGTAAATCTGCAGCTACAAAATAAATCAAATCAAATTTCCTTCTTAAAATCCAGAGCACCAAAATAGATTTGTAATAAGCGGGGAATTTAAGGAAATATTTTTTTGAAATTGGTTCTTATTTTAAGTCTCCTAAAGATCTTAAAGCGATTTCGAATGGCTTCTTTGGTTGGTGTTGGTTAGTGGTCAACCAAAAATTTGACAGCTTCTTCGGTTCCTTCTTCCGATAGAAAGATATGAGGCGAATAACGGTTGATATTTCGGTTAACCAAGCTCAAATTGGCCAGAACCAAACGATCTAAGATGTCATTCGAATGCGGTTGGTCTAAATATGACAGACCAATGTAAGAAGCAAATCCATTCGAAATCGCTTTTATATACATTAGCATAGAAAAAGGAAATAAAATGAAACACGGATTTCCAAACCACACATCGCTTAAAACTCACATATTTAAATTTGATAAATAAAACAATTGCCCAACGTGAAGTAAGTTTAAGTAGCCGAAAATGAAGTTGCGCAAGGTTGTGTCAACAATTGCCGACAAAAAGTCTTCTGGTGTGTGCTCGTTTCGCAAAAGCGACACTTTTTTGTTTTGTGCTTGACACACGACATTCCTCAGGTGTCTTTCGACAGATCACGGCTGATAATTAAAATTGCATAGGAATGAGCTTGCTTGCGCCAATTACACCTGCTTCTTTCAGCTCCCAAGCCCTGCCTCTGCCTAATGCGTACCACTTGCCCATCCAACTGTATCCGACTCCCATAGCGTTTTACCCATTTTACTTCCAAATCAAATTACTTATCTTTAATCTTTTACGTATCTAACCTTCATCCACATATCGATTTTATTATGTTTATGTTATTAGGTGAGCCAATGATTTTAATTTCCAAAAAATTGTTTTTTTTTGAATAATTTTACTATTTCGAGACGTGAAAGGTTTAATGAAGGTTGTTACCCACGTAAATATCCTTAATCATCAAATCATATATCACAAGTATTTTTGGTAAATTTCCAAATTGGTATATCAAAGTTAAGAATATATTGTTGTCATTGTCATTTATTGTGCAAAAGAAGATGCATTTGACGGTGAAGGTTTTCTTGCAGTTCTTCATTGGTGATCATGGAAGATGTTAGTTTGTTGGAGCGCCACCTAGCGTGACTGGTTCAGTTGGTGGGGTGTGAGAATGGTGTCAGCGCGCTGTTTTTCTATATAATAGCGTTACGCAATGGCCGGAGGCACGCATGGTCTTCAGTCTTCACTTATGACATCACGCCCATAACAGGTCGCCGATGAAATTGCGATTCGCTTTTGTTACCTCTTCGTTCGTAGAAAGCGAAAAGATGAATGGAGAGGAGAGGAGGCAGGTTTCGCTTTTATTTCGCGACCCCTTTTTTCCCTTTCGATAGAGTAATGCAGTAATGAGCACACGAAGAACTACTACACCATAACATTTCCTTCGTTTTCAATACGTTTCACTTTTTTCATTGTCAATAGTTGAAGAGAAGAATTCTAATAAATCTTCCATTTCATTTTGCCTAGATATTTATTATTTCAGTCAGGTATCAAATTTTCTCATTAGAAGAATCAAAGATGGTTGATGGTTTCTTAAAATCAATCTTATTTGGTATAATCAGAGTCCTTTAACAATTGTCTTTGAATTTGCCTTGAAATTCTTGAAAGGGCTGACCATTCGTATTGTTTCAGGGTTAATATGTACTATAAATTAATCTGTTTTGGCTTTTGTTGAAGTAGACAAAGAGCGGGATTTTGCTTTAATCGAAAACGTATACCGTTGTTCATCCGATCTTCCCCTTTTAGAACTAAGTTTCATCGCTTTTTCATGATTTCTATGAATTTATTTGTTATTGGTAATTATCTATGCAGTCACTTTTAGTGGTTTTCCCAACATTTTGCTTTATCTCGTTGATATTGGTTAAATTTTTAATTGGTTTCTTAAATTTAAAGTGCATGTTCCAATTATTCAAATTGTATTTTTTTTGTGTTATCATATATTTTGAACCTTTATTCTGCAGTTCTTAAACTTTTTTGATCAATCAGTGGTATATTCAAAATGTTCAAATAATAATATGGGAAAAGTCATCCATTCATTTATAAAAATAAAATTCAAATTTTTCCTATTTTATCAATTTTCATTAAATTTTTCTTATTTTCTTGATTATTTTCATAAAAGATCTTTTATGTTCTCTCTTCGCTCTCTAAAGTTGTAAAGGATCGAAATTTCAAAATTTCATATTTTTCAGGTCCTTATTTTTTCATGTTTCAAAAATTTATTTTCTTATTTTAAATTTTCATTAAGTTGTTCCAAATCTTCAGTCAGTTGTATCGCCTCAAGGCTAACACATGCTTAACTCGTTTTCAAGATATTCGCTTGTTCCAAGTTATATGGAATATGGACGACCCCCGTATTAGTAATTTCTCACAACCTTCCTTCCTTTGTTTATTAGTATTTTTCGTGCAAATCTTTATTTTCTTCACACAAGCTTTAATTAAACTTCATTAAATTATTCTCAAAAATTTAAATTACTACTTTCAGTAAAAAATGTTATTCCGCAACTGCTTTTAATTTACGAGAAAATAAACATAAACTACTGTTGTTATAAATTGCAAGAGGGTGCTTTTAGCTTTAAAGTTATATTTTTGTAAGTAACTTTTGGACCATCTTACGTACAGTGATGCGAGTTCCAAAGTATCAGACAAAAGAAATGCTAAGGCAGCCAATAAGCAGACTCTTTTGTGCGGCCTGGAACATCCCTTAATATAGTCCTAACACTCTCCGACTGTGCTATTCAGACAACTTTACTTAGAATTTACCTCAATTAAGATAAATAAGCTTTACCGACGATGCGCAGAATAAAGTTTTAAATATTTACATCATCCAAAAATATAAAAATATACAGAGTGTTGCATTTAAAAAAAGGAAGTTAGGTACCGTATCACTAATAAAACGAACACCGTGAATATTAAAAATATGTTTAAATGGTAGCTTCTTTAAATTGAAAAAACTTTTGTTTAAACCTTTTTTTAATTAATACGGTTCAAAAAATAATAATGCGTTTCCATTTTTTTTGGCGTACCCTGTATATCCCCGAGGATAAAAGATATTGTTTAACCAAATCATTATCCGAAAGTGCTTCATTAAAATGCTACAAAGCATCAAAGTTCTTGAAATATTTCAAGAGGATGAAGAAGATGATGGTTTTGAGAACCTTTTAGTCATAAAATTTATAATCTGAATTATAAACATCACTTACGTTATTACATTTTCGTTATTATAGGTAGCAGAAGTAAGTCATCTCCAGTAGAAGTTGTTACTAAGAATTTGCACCGTTGGTGTTGCTGAGGATTTACCTCTTCCAGCTTTTATAACGGATGTAATTCAGGGATAGATCTGATGTATTTCTATGTTTCCAAAAGCCACTTTTATAATTTATATCAAAAACTGATAGGATTGTGGACAGTGGCAGATTAAGCCATCTGGAGGCCTTAGGCACAACCTAATTTTGAGGCCGCTATATTTTAGAAATAAAATAAGATGACATTTTTTCAAACATTTCGGGGGTTAGTTTAAGGAACACTTAGAAGTACAAACTTTGATTATAGACAGGCGAAATTTTTAAAAAATGTCTGGTCAATCATTTACAGGCATTTTGGAAATACATCTCGGTTTTCTCTTTTTCAAATAATTTCATGGAATTAGATCAACTTTTATGAAAAATAACCAAAAGTTAAAATTAAAGTTGAAACAAAATTATACAGGGTGTCCCAAAAAGAAGTGTTCAGAAGAAAATCTTAATTGATAGAGTTTAATGTGAAGTTTTACGGATATAAAAAATGGCATCTTTATGGGGCTTGTTTCAAAGATAGTAAAAATATTAAGAAAATAGTGAAATCTCGTTAATTTTTTTCTATCAAAATATTCTTATTCTGATGATATTTCTTAACTTCAAGCCAAAGTAGCATTAATTAGCTTGACTTTTCAATTTATTTCATTTAAATTGATCAAATAGTTTTATTACAACAAAATTTCGAATTAACGACATTTTCTGTAGGAACAAAATTCAATGACCCATTCAAAAACCTTGTCCTGACTATTAGTTTTCTTGTTGATGAAATCTCATCTATTTTCTAGGATTTTCTTCTGAGCACTTCTTTTTGGGACACCCTCTATATGTATCGCTCGAACCGACAAAATTTTAGAAGGCGGGTCTCAAAAATTTCAGAAAGAGAATATTTTTTTAAAGTCTACTTGTGCCTGGAACTGGAAAAGAAAGCTCCATTGTATAATTCGTTTGTTATAGAGGTTTATGGTTTATTTGAATAGAAGTTTTCAAAAACGACCATGACTGGTTAAAAGATGTGACTGCATAATTTTTTTCAGTTTTTTGAGGCTGGTTCAATTGGGAGGCCACATGCGCCTGTGCGATAATCCACCACTGATTGTGGAACGAATTCTTCTTTTAATAAATCTTTGATTTTGGTTTAACACCAGTCCTTTGTTATAACTACTAAGTTGCCAGAATAGTGGTTGCAGATAGGACCGATGATGAATCTTCAAAAGGTTTTTATAGACCATTTATTTTGGTAATCAAGACATTTGGAAGTCGTTGACCTACTTCTGACCTCTTACATAACATGTAGAAGTAAAAATATCGAAATATTTTCAAGAAATTTGGTGGTCTGTAGCACCTTAATGAAGCGTTTTCGGATAGAGATAAGTTTGGTTAAATCATCTTATTTTGGTCTCAGGAGTATGTGGTATCATTTTGTATAGACCTTTTGGAGACACCTTGTATATTGTTACAATACGTTTTTTCGATCTGTTGGAACTAACCTACAGTGGCACCGACATGATACAACAGTCTACAGTAAGCATTTTAAAGTTTTTGGGTGTTTCTTATACATAAGGTGACCAGATTTTGAAAATATCAAACTCCTTTTTTTATTTTATTTTTTACCTAAACAAATGAAGTCTCAGTAAATTATGTGTTAACGGATCAGGCATCAATAGTTTAATATTAAATCTTAAATCAAATAAAAATTTTAAATTTATAAAAAAACTAAATATTATTTCTCAAAATTAAAAATTGAATAAACAATCGCACATAAATTTTAAATAAAAAAAAATAAACAAAAAATACATTTCTAAAGTTGAAAAACGATGGAATTAAAATTATAAATCACAAAAAGAACTAAATAAAAGGTACTTTTATTGGTTTATTAATTATTCTACACGAGGTGTTGAGGAAAATTCTTCGGTTTCGTGCACTTTTTCCAGTTTTTTTTATGCTTTAAAATTTTATTATAAAAATCCAAAGAGCCTTCATCTTCATACTTCCTTTTGGAGTTAAATTTTACAAAAATCGCAGTCTTAATCATATTTACATGGGCCTGCTACCACTTCATCGACAGTCCATTTCATCACGACACTACCGTTTCATCGACAGGGATGTTTCATCAACATGGAAAATTCATCGACACTACCTTTTCATAAACAAATTTTTTCTTCGGCAAGGATGTTTTATCGACACTACTTTTTTATCGATACAAACATTTCATAGACAATCTACATTATCTTTTCATCAACAGCCGTTTCATCTGTTCTATCTTTTCATCGACAATGTCGTTTCATTGACAACAGGTTTATCGACACTTCCTTTTAATATATTTTACACCAGTGAAAATGATTAACATATAACGAAATATGTCTTTGCAATAAAAAGGTAGTGACGATGAAGCTGTAGTCGATGAAACTATATTGTAGAAGAAATGGTAATCTCGATGAAATTGGATCTCGATGAAATTGGATCTCGATGAAATGTCCTTGTCGATGAAAATGTTCGTGAAGAAACATCGTGTCGATAAACGGATTTTGCATATCCTACTTTTATCATCGAAAAAAAAAGGAATTGACTACACTAACGCCCGGTTTCTCCACCATATCTTGAGACCAAACTAAATCTTAAGCTGCCTATCAGATCCACGTGGTTTTAGAAGCAGCCAATTAGAAGAAGACTGGGAGTGTAGCATCTGTTTTGAGGCTGAGCTTGGTGAAGTTGCGTCTAAAGACATGTTGGAGAAACCGGGCGTAAAACCTCGTTCGAATGCACTATTTGTTGCAGAAACACTGAAACCAAATTCAATTAGTAGTTTTGTTTGTTGACAAGGAATTAAATTTTTATCTAAAATTTGTTTCAATTTCGTTGAGGCGCTGTCATTTTTCAATACATCATCCATCATCTTCGTATTTTTCTTCCAAGATTTTTTTTATTCTTGTTGTTTCCGTAAATAAAAATTCTTCATCGATTTTATATATATTATGAACGGAAATATTAAGAAAATTGTGGACTAGGTTCATTGACTTTGTGATATCAGACGAGTTGGGCAGTGTCTTTAGTAATGTCCACTGAAAAATGGAACCACATTTAAAAGTGTCCCCAATCCTTTATAGTTATTTAACCAACGAGTTGATTAAAAGGGGCGATTAATAACCGAGAAATTTTAAAGCACGAGCGGAACGCGAGTGCGTTAATTTTCGAGATTATTAATCGCTTTTTAACCTACGAGTTGGTTACAATATTTTTTCGTTAATCGTGCATGTGATTAACTAGAAAAAAACTATCATTTTTACAAGATTTATTCGAAATGTCACTATTAAAAAATACGAACCCGAACGATCATAACCGATGTCTAATTAAGCGAACATGGTTGTTGTGTACATAACCTCACTTTTATAAAATAAATATAAAATGTATTGGCGTACCAATTATTGGAAGTGTATTTAAAATTAAACGTATTTATTTTATTTATAATTTTAATTAGGTTAGGTTAGGTTAGGTTACAAATTAAATTAACTTTATATTCACAATTGTACAGGGTGAGCTAAAATAATTGTGGTCAATTCAAATTTCCCGCCTAAAAATCTGGGGAATTTGTATGCTTCAAGTTCATATACTTTATTTTTTAACTAGGAGGAGTGATTTAAATTTCCCGCGCTAAAATGCCAAAAATTAAAGTCCCTGATTGGTTAAAAGTAAGCAAGATTTACACCGGATAATTAATTTGGATGATTTTTGACATATAACCTGAAAATATAAATCATAAAATTTGAATTACTAATGTATTTACATGTATAAATTTGTATTCAGTGCAAAGAAATGGGGAATTTAATTATGTTTCTGTACATATTTTATCATTAAAAGGCCAAAATAACCAAGAGTTCCTGTCAAAATCTGTTTGGTTATTTTTCTAGTAACTTTTATAGTGTAAGTTGTCCTTTTCTGTCACCCCTCCTGGTTAAAAAATAAAGTATTGGGAATTTCGACTTGGGATACGCCCTCTGGGAGCTATTTGCTGAAGCTAGAAAAGGTCTACTTTGACATAACCTGTTTTTGTAAAATTTATTTCCGTGCAGTTATAAATCAGTTTCCTTGGGTTTATTATTACTATATTAAAATAATAATATTTTTTACAGGCTGTAATTTATTACTTACCCCAAAATAATGTACTTAAGGGGTTAGGCCACTCTAGGATTTTAAAAATATTGAAATTTTAAAACAGTCACGGATCAACTTAAAATCGGTTAGAAAAGAAGTACAGGAGCAGGATATTAATGTGGAAGGCCAATTGTATGGTACATGCATCGCAGATTGAAGGTAGGTACATAAAAAAAAAACTTTGAAAGCGTTTATTTCGAAACAACATTTCTCAAATCGGCCGGACTCCTAACTCATACAATTCTTTACCTATTGACTTCAAAATTTAACTGTATATTCAAAATTACATTCTCTATAGAAGTACGTAGGATTTTTTTATTATATTGAATAGATCTTTTGTTATGGGTAATTTTATAGCGATTTTGCATGGCATTTTTTTCTTCTTTACTTCAGAAGGGCGCCGTTTTTGCAAAAATCAATATACATATTAAAAAAATCCTACGTACTTGTATAGAGAATGTAATTTTGAATAAACAGTTATATTTTAAAGTCAATAGGTCAAGAATTGTATGAGTTAGGAGTTTAAAAAAAAATGCTTTCAAAGTTTTTTTTATGTACCTACCTTCAATTTCCGATGCCTCTACCAATACAATTGGCCTTCCACATTAATATCCTGCTCCTGTACTTCTTTTCTAACCGATTTTAAGTTGATCCGTGCTTGTTTTAAAATTTCTTTTTTTTTAATCCTAGAGTGGCCTAACCCCTTAAGCAATTATGGAAGTAAGAAATAACACACACTGGTCAATAAAAGATAAAAAAATTTTAAACACAAAAAACTTAATCCAAACAGAGCCGCAGTTACTAAAACCAATAAAAATTAAATCGGCGCAAAAATCTTTTATTAATTTTTCCTCCATGTTTTTTTCAAATTTACGTCAAAATAGCGCCATCTATCCGTAGTCGAAATTCCCAATAGTAATACAAAATCATGTCAAAATCAAAACAAAGTAACTAGACTTCACAAAAGCAGAGGCGTAGGTGTAATTTTTACCGTTGTGTCAAAACTTCGGATTCTTGACTTTCGTTATTGTGCCTTCTATTTCATAAACGTCAGTTTTTATCAAAATTAATTTGCGTAAATCTTTGTTTTATGTTATCATCTGCCTGGAAAATGAAGAAAAACATTTTCAATATTTGATATTTGCTGTGAAATTAAAATTATTTGGAAAAATTTTTTGCTACGCTATTGGATTACTTTTTAAGATTTCAGTTGAAGGTACCAACCTGGGAATTGGTTGTCTACATATGAAACCACAATCATTTTAGCTCACCCTGTAGTATACTTAGTAGAGTAAATTTCGTTAGAAACGTCATCAACAGAGGACACCTCCAAAATCATTCATTAAATAAAAATCATGCATTAATAGGGGTCATTAATGAATGATTTTGTATACATTAATAAACGATCAACGAAAAAATAATTTATGTATGTACTAAAAAATCATGAACCGTTGGGTAAATTTTTTGAATCAACAAGTTTATTACTATTTGTATCAATTTCGATCCAATAATTCTTCTGCGTCTGATGAACTGATTTTTAAAACCAAAAGTTGATGAGACTTCGATTATTAAGATATGTTGCCCTTCAATTTTTAACATACTTTTTGGTACTAATTGGTTTTTTGAAAAAAAAAACAGCCACACTTCTAAAGTAGGATCTTCAAAAAAAATTATGTAATTAGAATTGGATATGACATTTTCGAAGAAAAAAAAAGATTTAAGTCTATAGTTCTTCTTCCGGCAAGTAACATGGTCAAGCAACGTGTAGGAGTATACCGGGTGGAAATGAAAACCGGGTCACCTCCATAACTTTTTTATTTATGAATAGAAAAATTTGAAATTTGGCTATGTTCTATGGTTCAAAAAAACAAATTTTATGTGCATTTTTTATTTTCGAAATCACTTCCGGTTTCACCGGAAACACCATGAACTTTGTTTTTTTAAATGTAACATCCCATATTTTTATTCATGGCTTAAAATACTTTTTAAAAAGAAGTATTTTTGAGATATTAGTTTTTATTTTTTATGAAAAAAAAAATTTCTTTCAAAAAAAAAAAAAGGTTTTCGAAGTTGGTGAAAATTACCAAAACTAATTCTAAATAATTCAAATACATAAAATAAATAATCGTTATAAAATCCTCTTTTTAAAAAGTCGAATGACCCGGCATCATTCCATTTAAAAAAAGTGAGATATTTGATAAAATCTTCATTAACTAAGTTTAAAAATTAATAGTTCAAAAACCACTTAAAATTTTTTTCAAGTTACAATTTTATTTAGGTATTTGAATTATTTAGAATTAATTTTGGTACTTTTCACCGACTTCGAAAACCTTTTTTTTTTTTTGAAAAAAAATTTTTTTACAAAAAAAATAAAAACTAATTTTTCAAAAATACTTCTTTTTTAAAAGTATTTTAAGCCATGAATAAAAATATGGGATGTTACATTTAAAAAAACAAAGTTCATGGTGTTTCCGGTGAAACCGGAAGTGATTTCGAAAATAAAAAATGCACAAAAAATTTGTTTTTTTGAACCATAGAACATAGCCAAATTTCAAATTTTTTTATTCATAAATAAAAAATTTATCGAGGTGACCCGGTTTTCATTTCCACCCGGTATGCTAGTAGCTGTTGATATTCTGTTTCAGCAAAGAGATATTTTTCTAGAAACAGGGACAAAAGAGGGGTCTCTTGGGACTTAGGAACCGGGATTACCCCGACTAAATCTGGTCACCTTACTTATACAATTATCTTATAGAAATGTCTTTAATATTTTTGAATTATTCATCTATTTTTGTATTGAATGGTATAAAAATGAGAATCGAGTGAGAATTGGATGTCGATGGCGTTTTGTTTTTGTTGTGGATTGTGGAAGGTAAAGGGTAAAAGGGCTGAGCGGCGGCGGTGTTAGCTGTGGCGGCAGTTGCGCCTTACGTGTTTGGTAAGTTGCGACGCGATGAGTCGTAAGTGGGTCAGTGGGACATCCCCGCCTCGCCGCCGCCTCCCACTTCGTCGGCGGGGCGCTGCTGCGCGATGTTGTAAGCGCTCTTGCATGTGTGCGTGTATGTATGACTTGACTAACATAGACCTGGTTCATGGGAAAGTGGGTCACCAGTCCCGACTCACTTTCACTTATTACATGGGCTCCTAATCATTTTCCATTGTGCCCCCTTGCAAGCCGCCAGCAGCGCACACGCGCGCACTCCCAAAAACGCAACAGCGCTGCCTTACCACTTACCACCGCAACCCAGCGCTCAGTCACGACTCGAAGACGATCGTCGTCGGTTACCGCGCAGCGCGCACCACTCTTTCTCTCTCGAACACAAAAAACACGCAAAACATTCTCAAAAATAACCAAAACAAGTGATTACCTAAATATAAAAATCAGTGCGTTTTATTTGGATTATCTTTGGATTACTTATTTATTTATTGTGTGTGTTGATTAAATAATATAACCTATAAATAATTTTTAATTTGGTGCTACTACTGCAAATTTATAATAATGTTGTGTTTAATATTATGTATAAATTTATATCGCTTTGGATTAAATTCTTGACCAACGTGTTTTGACATTTGAAATTTCGGCCGGTTTTTGGAAATAATTTTGAAGGCGCATGAGAAATGTTACTTGATATGGATAACCACTCGACGTTACTTTCGCTAAACATGTCCCCTTTTAACGCGAGTTCGGGGGATTCGAACGCGTGCAATCAATCGTCGAGTCCGATGCCGCCCCAGTACGGTTCGCCGCCTCTCTCCGGGGGCGGCTACACCGCCAACTGCTTGAACGTGCAGCAGCACCAGCAGCAGCAACAAAACATGACTCAAGGACTATCCAACTTAGACACTTCTTATTTGTTTTATCCAGGTGGCGGCGGCATGTCCAGCCTCGACATGGGCGGCCAGAGTTACCAGATCACCGCCGGTGGCGGCGCCCCCGCCGCCTCTATTAGCACTTCTGGAAGCGACCCCCTCGATACCAAGGATATTATCGAGGAGTTGTGTCCCGTGTGTGGGGACAAGGTGTCGGGATATCACTACGGCCTTCTCACCTGCGAATCTTGCAAGGGCTTCTTCAAACGCACCGTCCAAAACAAAAAAGTGTACACGTGCGTTGCTGAACGAAGCTGCCACATCGACAAGACGCAGAGGAAGAGGTGCCCTTTCTGCAGATTCCAGAAGTGCCTCGAAGTTGGAATGAAACTTGAAGGTAAGTCAAAAATTACCCCAACTCCTTACCAAGAAAATTGATCATTTTTTAAATCACTTCCATGTATTCATCAATTTTTTTAGAAAAATGGGAATATGGTAGCAAACTACATAGTTGGACTCCAGAAGTATTCTGGAGCCATAATTCAATTTTTCTAAAAAATGTCGTTTGGTCCCTGTTTGATAAGCATGGTCCAATTTTCCTTCAGTTGGTGCCCTTTTTCTTTTTTTTTTTAACTAGATTTGATTACCAAAATTTGTCATTTCATATTTCACATAAATTGGGATAAAGTATACAAAATTGAATTTTAGAAAACTTCGTATCTCGTTTGGTATTTTCTTAATACAGGCTGTAACGTTCAGGGTAGATAAAACTTCAGAGTTAGAAAGTAGACAAATTTCATCGTCAAAAAACTGGGAGTCTATCATTTTCAGTTTTGAAATGAAGGAAAATAACTAGGAACTCAAAATTGTTATTTGTAGATATAAACATAAAACACCTCTATAATTGGCTTATTTTCAGAAAATAAAAAAAAAATTATTTATCAATTTTTATTTATTTGTGATCTTTTTAATATATAGGGTGTCCCAATTTGAGTCGCGTTGCATGGGTATCTTTGGTATTAATAAAGTTACAGATTCGGTTAAAAAGTCATAACTTACTTAATTTAATTCAAATAATATCAAATTTTACATAGTGTATCACTTCAAACATAGATTGTAAAAAACATCGTTGTAATCAAAAAAATTTAATGAAATTTAAGAGTTGAAAAATTAAATATGGCGAAAAAATGAAAAATTGTATTTTTCGGTTTTTTTTTCGTAAGTAAGGCCAGGGATTTTTGAATATTTTAAATGGCATCTGAATAAGTAGATAAAACTGTAACTTTATTAATAACAAAGATAATCATGTAATGCAGCTCAAATTGGGACTCCTTGTATTTTCAACGATTTCCTTTGTTTTTTATTATTACCGATTTAAAATGGGTGGTTTTAGTTTTCAAGGGATAATTTTTTTAATCTCTACTCAACTTGGTTAAATTGTTATTACCGATGTATTACTAAATTGTGGCAAAAATCGGCAACCAAAAATAAAAAACGAGTTACAACTCCAAAACTATAAATGAAGGAACCCCAGTTTTTTTGTTTTTTTACAATGAAGTTTGTTTTACCTTCTAACTCTAATGTTCTATCTACCACGAACGGGACAACATATACATGTGTCCCATTTGACGTTGGACTATATGGGTATCTTTGTTATTATGCATCATTCCAACGCTATCTTGAAAAAACAAGAAAATGCAATTTTTAAAATATGGCTGTAACTTCTTTATTTTCTGTAGTACCAAAAAAGTTTTTTGACATAATACAGACAAGTAAAATAAATGAAAAATTTTTTTCGTTAACGGATTGACAGGAAATGAACCAAAATTATTTTTTTCTTATGGCAGCCATATTGGATTTATACATATTCGGAATCAGTATTTTTTTCTGAGTAATTTGGTATACCATATGTCATATTTAAAAAAAAAATAAAAGTATTTGATTTTACAAACTAAAATTGGACTTTAAGAGATGTAAATTGTCAATAACATAAATGTAACTATTTAAAATAATAAATGTAAAATAAATCTTAACACATATGTATTGACAGTTTACATCTATTTAAGGCCATTTTTGGTTAGTAAAATAAATTTATTTCTATTTTTCTTAAAATATTACATATGATATATCAAATTACTCAGAAAAATACACTAATTCCGAATATGTGTAAATCCAATATGGCTGCCATAAGAAAAAAGTAAGTTTGGTTCATTTCCGGTCAATCCGTTAGCGAAAAAATTTTCATTTGTTTTACTGCATTGTACAAAAAAAAATTTTTGGTACCACCGAAAATGACGAAGTTATAGCCATATTATGAAAATAGCATTTTCTTGTTTTTTCAAGATAGCGTTGAAAAAATGCGATATTCAAATTTTTTATAAATGAATTATTAATATTCCAAAAAATCTCTACTACTTTGTCCATTTAACCGACTTTCTATCTCCAATAATAACATAGTTACCAATACAATCCAACCTTAAATGGGACACCCTGTATATTAAAAAAGCTTAGGAACGAAAAAAAATATTTACTCTACTTTAGCTAATAATATGCTAAATATATTACAAAATTACGATTGCAATTTTTTGGCAGAATAATTTTAAAAGTTCGCTGCAATAGTTAATGTCGAAAAAATTTTAATTGAATCCATGAACCAGTGCCGTGAACTATTCTGAAATTAATTGCAAATGAACCACAGAAAATAATTGTAAACAAAATTCATTAACAAATTCAAATTTTTCAGTTTTTAGTAATTAATAAACTTAAACTCTATTTTACCTGGCTGAAGTTACATTTAAACGCATTCATTTTTGCATTCATATTTTTTAACCAAAAACAAAAAAAATGTGATGGCGCCATTTCTTTATATTTTTTTACACATATAGTCCTTAGTAAATCTGCATTAAAAGTTTTTTCTAAATCAGACTAAGAGTCAAAAAGATTTAAAGAAAATGAAAACATCAGTATCAGATATTATCATTTAATCGAAAACTAAAAAATACAAGGTCTCAATTTTTTTAATGTTTTGTTCACATACAGTCCTAAGTACATTTTTTTTCAAATTTTTTAATAAAATGTTTGAATGAATGTAAAAATGAATCCATTTAAATGTTTCAGCCCAGTCGCTAATGTTTTTGCCTTTTTAAAAAAATATTCTCAGAATTGTAGAATTAGTAAAATTGGCTTCAAAATACTACTCCTATACCCTCTTATCATATTTTTTGTAGAATGCAATTTTAAAGACCAAAATGACAAAAAATATTTTCTTGTATTTAAACCTTCCGAATTACCTATTTACGTATTGAAAAACAAAATGTTCGATTTCTTCTTTAAATAATTAAAATAAATGTTTCTGTAATTAAACTTTTATGTAATTTTAAACAACCAACGACATTTGTAAATATTATTTTTTTTAAACATATTTTTTTTTTAAGTTTGGTCTAATCAATATTTTTTATGAACTCGTTAGAAGATCTTTTCGAGGATCTTTTGTTTAATAATCAAAATTAAAAAATGTATATTTTAAAAATTTAGAGCGGGGTAAACAAATTGCTTTCATTTTTGGATTATTTCAAGTACTTCGAGTTTTTCATTTTTTCTCAAACAAATTTTAAGGAGATAATTTCTGTTAAGGCTATTTTAAACGGGCATATTTTGGTAACAATATCTTGTCCCAAATCGACTCCGAACATCTTTGCATCTTAGTCGTTTTGGGACAAAATTTTGCTACCAAAATATACCAGTCTAAAATGGCCATTATGATCAGGATTTTCTTTTGATTTAAATTAACTTTACTATTGGATTGTTTTTCTTAATATACAGATTGTTCGAGATATTGTCCCATTGTTTTTTGACATTTTTTTAATTCAATTTAGAAAAGAGGATTTTATTGGCAATTTTGTTCAGATTTATTTATTTTGTTTTGATTCAATTCGAATATTTAGATATAATATTATACAGGGTGTAACAAAAGTAACGCAAAATACCCATATAAGTTTTAAATTAATAAGTTGCAACATTATGCATTACTTTTGTTACACCCTGTATAATATTATATCTAAATATTCGAATTGAATCAAAACAATTCATCTATTTTATTTATCTATTATCATCTTCTTTAATAATTTTACTATTCTATAAATTCAGTTGATTGATTTCCTCGTTAATTTCATTTACAGGAATCGAATTCTTGTTACGATAAATAATTATTTGATTTCCGAATCTTCTATGTTGATGCTTTTTTTGGAACCATTGCGTAATACTTGAACTAAATCTTCTTCAAAATCACTTGTTACACAATTTCACCATACACCAATCATCATACAGGTACCAAAAAAGCAGTACGTAATTAGAACCTGTTTTTACGTTCGCAAAAATAAACTGGCTTAAATTGCTATGAAGTGAAGTCGTAATTTCGATTTGACCTTTTTAATGATTTTGTTTTTAACAACTACTTTTCATTTCAAAAGTATACAGTGCATATATCTTGCAATAAAAAATCTTTAAATATTTTTTAAAACACATAATTATATTTTCATTTTTTTACTGTTTTCTTATACAGAGGGGTGCACAAAAAACGACCAACGATGTAACTTCGTTATTTCTTATCCGATTTTAATGAGCGATATATCAAATTAAATGGTTTGAAAAATACTACTATCAGATAACAAAAGATTAATTTTATTTTTGAAAACATCAGAGGAGGAGGAGGCAACTTTTCATTTTCAAACGGCAACATATTTTTTTTTCGATTGAAAAAAATCCTTAACAATAATAATCTATACCAATTATACGAATAATTTTTTTTAATTAATTTTTTTTACCTATTTATTTAATTTAATTCAATTGTTTTTTGTTTGTTTTAGAGTTAAGAGTTTTTTATTTTTTAAAATTTTGTTTTTTTAATTTATTATTCATAAATTAAAAAATTGTTAATAAATTAAAAATTATTAATAATAAAGTAAAAAACAAAATTTAAAAAAATAAACTGAAAACAAAAAACAATTGAATTAAATTAAAAACAATAATAATACTAAAAAAAAATTTACAAAAATTTATTTTAGAAGAAATTTATGGTATAATTGGTTTAGATTATTTTTGTTAATGATTTTTCTCAATCGAAAAAAATATGTTGCCATTTGAAAAAGAAAAGTTGCCTTCTCCTCTAATGTTTTCCAAAAAAAAATTAATCTATTATTATCTGATAGTAGTATTCTTCAAACCATTTTATTTGACATATTTATTAAAATCGGATAAGAAATAACGAAGCTATTAAATATTAGTAAAAATTAATAATGGTATCAATGATTACTTTTTTAGTGATTTTTAGTTTTTATTAAATTTTTATAAACATTACCACCTCTTCATTTTTGTACAGATTTTATATATACATATATATTTCTATTTTCCTATTATTTAATATATTTATGCTTTTAATGCTTTGGTTTTTACAAGCAAATTTTTGAAAATGCTATCACTCTTATTTTCCTAATGTATGTGTAAGAATGTTATCAATGCCTTTTGTATTCATTTTTCTACTGTTCTCATCTTCACAATATTTTTTATGTCTTTGGCTTTTTGCAGAATTTTTTTTTATTTTTTTCATTACGTTCATCTTTAAATGAATATATTTTTTTCGTTTTTCTAACAATTTACTTAATTCCAAACAATTAAATGACTAACACGTGACGTACTGTTACCTTTATAAAGGTAATTTGTAATTTATGCCTAATTAATTGTTTAATTATTAGCAAGTATAAATTGTGTCTGTGCTGATAATAACGAGGGAAATAATTGAATTAATCTAGTTAATTATAAACTGTTTTTGATATAGAAATTCTACAAACTTAAATTTGGTCATTATCATTTCAAAAGATTAAAGAAGATTATTATACTAAAATGTTCGCTAAAGTACTTTATTTTATGTTAAAATTAATTAGTTTCAAACAAAATAATTTTGTATACCAAAGACACAATTATAAATTATAATTTCTGATAAAATAACTAGGCAGTTGTTATCAAAATTGCAAATTTTTATTATAATTAAAAATCAGATTACTTTTGTTTTTTCAATAAAAACTCAAATAATTGTTAAAATATTAACCATAAATTTTATATTTATCACGAAGATTAAATATGAAAACAATTTTAAAAAACATTCAATAATTTCCGGATTGAAAACAAAACATTTTTAATAAAATCGAAAATTAAACGGATTTTGATGAAATGAAGGTAAGAAAATCTGATTTTAAAAGCGTTTATTTGGCTTAGAATGGGTTTTTTACAAGTTGTCTACTAAACAAGGAAATAAATTTAAAAAAAAATCAAGCTATATTTCAAATATCTAAAACATTGACCACAGAAATAATTATAGGTACAAAGATGTTTCTAAGAAAATATCATAAAAATGGTATCAGAATCTTAAAAAATCATGAATAATTAAAACAATTTTAAAAACTTCCTATAAAGGTTTAAAAAATATGATGCTATTTTTTAATATCGTTCTTTGCTTTTCTAAAATGTTTAAAATTGTATCTACACTAGATTCTTTGAAAAATAACTCGAAAAATAAATACTTGAATTAGATAGAGAAATCTTCAAACTAGATTTCAAAATTTTTGTGAATTTCATTCGAGTACCTTTGTAAGTGAATGTATTTAAAACGAGATTTAAAATTTTTAAAAATTAATTGTATATCTTAATTTTTTCGTATCTCAATAAAATTATTTTTTTCTTATACATGGTATCCCACTCTTTTTCTAGCAAATATTTTAATAAACAAAAAAATATCCTATGAACTAATAACTTTTTTCAACTCCTTAAAAAGTTACAGCAATTTTAAAATTTCAAAATTTTAGTTACTTTTGACACTTTATATAGATTCCATTTTGTTATCATTTTTTTTAATTTTAATCAAGTCTGCTTTGCCCAATGCTTTTTAAACCAAAGGGAGCGTTTTAAATTTCATGCACTAAAATAATCGTATCTGATTGTATTTGCTTAAAATTAAAGGCTTGAATTTTTTCAAGGCACACTTGATTTATCGTATAAACTTTGAAATTTTAAAATATCTGTGACTTTTTAAGGAGTCAAAAAAGAAATTAGTTAACAGGATTTATTATTCAAAATTGCATTTACTCTCAAAAAATGTTGGCAAAAAAGGTGGGACACCCTGTATATTTGTTAGGTTTTAATTATCAATTATCAAGTTAAGAGCATCTTCCTAGACGCTTGTGATAAATTTTCCATCGGAGATAATAATACCGAATAGAAAATTCATCCCCCTTTTCTAGAGCTTCTTTGCAAATTATTAGCGAATCACTGATAATTAATGCGAATCGCTGGAAATCGGACGAATCATGAAATCGAGCATTAGTTGTGCAGTTTTCCTCCGTTAGATTTTCAATTTTTTTTTCGATTAATAAGCTAAATTGATTAGGCTATAATCTAGCGTATAGTCACCTTCTGCAACCTTACACAAAATTAATTAGAGGGGTCCAAAGTTAAGGTACTTTTAGGTCATTATATTTTTCTACATTCTCGAAATTTTTTTCATACGCTAGAATTTACTTCAATATCACTTTTAAATCATCTACAAAAACAATTATTATATAAAAATGTTTTTGCACTAGCGTATCTGGTTGCAACTGTAAACTACTTTATACTTATGCTGTTTAGGAAGACACTATTAATTGTATAGTTTTTCTGTAAAAACGTCTTATTTTTATCAATTCATAAGGTATAACCAATTATAAAATTGCAATAAAAATAAAATATTGTTCGTTTCATTTAGGTAAAAAAAATGTAAATGCTATGTATTTTCTATTCTCATCATCATTTGTCATTATGGAGTTTTTGTAAATTTTTATAATATTTTATTAAGGAAATTACGTTTTATAGCTTCAAGAGAACCTTGCATACCATGTAAATGAATGACAAGACTTTCGTCTTGCTATAAATATGAATATAATGCCTATATTAAGATTATGATCATAAAAAAATGAATATCTATAATTATTAAGGGTGTGGCAAACAATCGGTTAATCCATTAATATTCGGCAATGCAATTTTAAGAGGTAATAATTTTTTTTCTTTAATAATTTGGCCTTGATTATTGTTTGAGGAAGAAAGATCTGATTCATTTTTATTATCAGAGAACAAAGAGATAGTCCAAAATAATCTAAAAGCGTTTTTAGCCAGTTACAAGCAATAACTTTTTCTTCAAACGTCAGTAAAAATGTTATATTATATAATACAACAAGAGATGTTAAACATATACTTCAATATCTAAGCTGTCAAACTACTTTTGCAGCCGCCCACGGAGGCAGCAAAAAAGTTTTGCTGTCGCCCGCGGCTGTCATTGAAAATTATTTGTCAAATCCATAAAACATTTAATAAAGAATAGACATTTAAATATTAATTAATTGTTTTATTCGGAGCAAAAGTGTCTTTTTGTGGCTCGTCACAAAAAGTGTCACTTTTGCTCCTAATAAAACAATATACTATTATACAGGGTCCGCTAAAAGTCTTGCACCAAATGTTCTAATATAAAAACAGCTTTGAATGAAAGCATGAATAACAAGGGGTGTAAAAGGCATTTGACACATCATTTTAAAATTTTTAGTGCTTACAGCTTCCTAGTAGTTGCGCCATTTGTATTTTTTTTAAATGTCACAGTGTTTGATATCATTGGATAGCTACTGTTTTGTGAATATGACGAGCTATTTTCAGGAAAAATCTTAAAATCGAAAAACAAGCTCTGTACATTTTAAAATAACACCAACAAGAAATAAGTCAAAGAAGGTGATGTTTAAGTTTTACATTCATATTTTTTTTTTAGAAAAAAAAATGTAAGGGCTCAATTTTTTAATATTTTGTTACAAATACAGTCCTTAGTAAAACTATATAAAAAGTTGTTTCAAAATCAGACCATGGGTCAAAAAATTTAAAAAAGAATAAAAATAATCAGTCACTTTTTCACATTTAATTTTTTTAATCGAAAACAAAAAAATGTAAGTGCTCAATTTTTTTATATTTTGTTACACATACAGTCTTTAGTAAAACTGCATAAAAAGTTTTTTTTTAAATCAGACCAGGAGTCAAAATATTTAAAAAAATAATGAGAATAATCAGTCACTTTTTCACATTTTATTTTTTTAATGGAAAACAAAGCAATGTAAGGGCTCAAATTTTTTATATTTTGTTATACATACAGACCGGTTCCTAAGGAATACAAAACTCTAGTATATTAAGTATATTCAGGTATTGAACAGTTTTAAACCTTTTCGATCTTATTTATTATTATTATTTGAACTTTTGAATAGTTTTACATCTTTGGAAATGAAAATTTTTTAATTAATAAAAACTGAGTCAAATTTTGAATTTAAGTGTTCCTTAAATTTTACGTTTAGGTTTTATTATTTAATGTCTTAAATCTTAACTGCACGGCAAGTTTTAGTTGAAATAGATTATTATCCTACAGCCTGCGATTATCCTGAATATTAACGTAAATTTCCTGGAAGGTTTTTCCAGGCAGGTCATGGCCCTCTCTCCTCGCCAAAATTTACAAACAATTTGCGGCCTTCAATAGATTTCAATATTATAAAATCATTAAAATTAATATTTAGTTCAAAGATCAAATCGTAGGTCAATTGACTTAATTTCAGAAAACAAATTACATTAAACCTGAAATTAATGATTCTATCATTTAAAAGCTTGAGCTAACCTTTTGTTGCAAAATAAATCTAATTCTAGAATTTGTGCCTTAAAATTTTTAGAAATACATTTTTTTGAAAGAATTCCAAGAATTAAAAAAATCTAAACTTACACCTTGCAGATTTAAAATCTAACCCATTCTACTCTATTAAAATACTCGTCCTTATTTTTAGCTTATAAACAAGGAAGTGTATCATTATATTATTAAAATGCACTCAGGTAGAAAACATCAGGGCATATGTCGCGCCCGGATTTGAGTTACCATTCAGAGGGTACCTCGTACCTCGAATCCCAACCCACCAATATGTAAATTGGTTACATAATAATATCAAATTCGAAACAAAAAACGCATGCCCTACAAATTTAAACACGGAACCCCACATTTTTGTGCAAATTCGCCTCAAATTACAGCAGTGGTACCCTTAAAAATTAAAATTATTCATCATTTTCGAAATTAAGTGCGGTAATTTATTACATTTTATTCAAATTTTTAAGAAGGGAATACCGTCTAGACTTTAAAAGTGCGGTTCCGCTTTATAAAATATAGGGCATGTGAAGGAGCAATTTTGGTAACAATAACTAAATTGCAGTTCCGGTGCATTTTACGATGCTCCGGTGAGTATTTGGGCTAAATTTTGGTTTTAAATTTATTTTTTTGATTGCCGACGCAACATTACAAAAGAATTGCTTGTTGGTGTTTTGGTAACAAAAATTATTAAATAAATGAAAGTTATTTTCTCCAAGTCATCCGCCCATTTTTTAAAATTAAATATAATGAGTCCCAATTTGATTCCTCATTCTTGCCGCCCCCGCCAACTTATAATTAATAAGAAAATCGTTGAGTGGGTCGGAATATTACTCGTGTTCGTTTTCGCTTTCAAGTCGCGCGTTTTTCAATTCGGTCGGAGTTGAAATGTTAAGCGGGCACCGGGCGCGGTGATAATCGGTTATGTAAGGGCGGCGCGGTTCTGAAAAATTCCGAGATAAATTCCCTGCATAAAGAGCAAACCAATCTCCCGACATATACCACACAGACACGTTCAATATGGAAGTGAAAGGAGGTTGTGGACGTTGACGACGACGTGCCCGACTGCTCGGTTGGTTAATAACGAAAAAATTTGGAAAATGGTAAAAAATTTCAGCACGTTTGTTTTATTCTTAAAAATCAGATTGGTAATGACTAGGTTGGGTGATTTCATTTTATTTCATATGTCACAAGCTCGGGTTATTTCCAAGTTTGTTTTTGATGTGGTACCATAGTACCTTACCTACCTTTTTTCTTTCAACTCTTTAATTTGTTGCATGAACACCTCGAGGAAAAGAAAATATTTTTTTGGAACCTAGGTACCATGATTATAGGTACCCTATCATTAATGTTAATTAAGTTGCATGAATTCAAAAATTCTGTATCTCACCACTTCTCATTCGATTTTCATGATTTTGTCATTTCCATGATAAAATAAGAGTTTTTCCTAGTTGTATTGTAAATGCGATATCAAGATATACATAGGTATAGTAGAATCGGGCAGCAAACCAACTGGCATTGAATCAAATCAGAGGATCTAAATTTTCCTACCCACACTGGAGAGTTGTATTAGTAGTGGTCCCTACTACAACCCTCTAGCCAGTAGTAGTAGTCACTACTACAACCCTCCAACATGGGTAGGAAATTTCAGCATCGCTGATTTGATTCAATGTCAGTTAGGTTGGAATTCCTGTTTGCCTACCGGTCCTACTATACAAAAATTTAATAACTTCTTATTTAATATAATAATAATAATAAATTGTCTTTATTTTTCCCAATTCTCACAAAAAGTAAATAAACAGAAATACAGTAAAAGAAAATGAGAATACAATGTAGATTATTTTTACTTTCTACGAATGGCAAAACCACAAGGCGAAGTTCAGACAGAGTCTGTATATACAGGGTATCAAATTTGACGTTGGACTGTATGGGTGTCTTTGTTATTATTTGAGGTAGAAAGTCTGTTAAATGGACAAAGTAGTAGAGATTTTTTCGAATATTAATAATTCATTTACAAATAATTTGAATATCGTATCGTTCCAACGCTATCTTGAAAAAACAAGAAAATGCGATTTTCAAAATATGGTTATTTTCGGTGGTACCAAAAAATGTTTTTGACTTAATAGAGACAATTTTTTGTGTACAATGCAGTAAAGCAAATGAATATTTTTTTTTTCGCCAACGGATTTACCGGAAATGAACCAAACTTATTTTTTTCTTATGGCAGCCATATTGGATTTACACATATTCGGAATTAGTGTATTTTTCTGAGTAATTTGATATATCATATGTAATATTTTAAGAAAAATAGAAATAATTTTACTTTACTAACTAAAAATGGCCTTGAATAGATGTAAACTGTCAATACATTTGTGTTAAGATTTATTTTACATTTAATATTTTAAATAGTTACATTTATGTTATTGACAATTTACATCTCTTAAAGTCCAATGTTAGTTTGTAAAATCAAATAATTTTATTTTTTTTTTAAATATGGTATACCAAATTACTCAGAAAAGAATGCTGATTCCGAATATGTGTAAATTCAATATGGCTGCCATAAAAAATAAGTTTGGTTCATTTCCGGTCAATCCGTTAGCGAAAGAAAATATTCATTTGTTTTACTACATTGTACACAAAAAAATGTCTGTATTATGCAAAGACAGAAGCATTTTCTGTTGTTATAGATAGACCGGACAAACTTGACATTTCGAAAAAATAGGTGTTTTTTATTTCCCATTTTACCTGCTAAATTTGGATGTTTAACTTTTACAAATCAATCCAATAATAACCGAAATTATCGAAATCCATCGCATCACTTGTTTGTTGTATCTGGTAATGTGTAAAATAAAGAAAAACACAGCTATTTTAAAATAGACACCAGCGCCCCCAAAGTGTATCAGTGTGAACTACGGCGGCCATTTTAAAAGTGTCCATTAGCTATATTCACCTCGGTTATTTTCTTAATTTTTGATGCTCTCTGATCAAATGAAAATCGAATTTGGCAAGTTCTTATGAGTATTATAGGTTATGTGAACCAGTATTTCAAATTGATACATAAAAAATTGACACGTGTCCGGTGTATGTATAACAATAGAAAACATAGAAGTCTTTGGTATTATGTCAAAAAAAATTGTCTGTATTATGTCAAAAAACTTTTTTGGTACCACAGAAAATAAAGAATATATTTTAAAAATCGCATTTTCTTGTTTTTTCAAGATAGCGTTGGAACGATGCAATATTCAAATTTTTTGTAAACGAATTATTAATATTGGAAAAAATCTCTACTACTTTGTCCATTTAACCGACTCTCTAATAACAAAGATGCCCATAGAGTCCAACGTCAAATGGGACACCCTGTATACATACATTTATAATTAAATTAGGTTTTTGAAGTTTTTTTGATCATTTTCTATACCATACCTTTTTTAAGTTATGGAAAATGGGTTGTCATTCAATAAAATTATGATTTGCGAAATAACTCATTTTGGTTCATTTTTTTTTCTATAAATTGTAATTAGAAACTGCGTTTCATACCGTCATAACCAGAAGTTTCAAAACAAATTGTCGGCTTTTTATTATTGTATTCCTAAAACTACTAGTTCCTGGTATCCATTAACCTTGAACACCTCAGTGTACATTGCTGCCAAAAAAAAATTGTGCCCAATTTTTGTTGAATGAAATTAAGTAATCCGTTTTGTTGATTTGGGTGGATTATTATTAGCAAAAGTGAATTTTTTGCGTTATTAATCGAAAACAGGAAGTTTTTCATCCGTTCATCTTGATTATAATCGATTCGGTAGGCGGAGTCATGCAAAAAACGGGCTCTTGTCTCTTGTTCCGATTCGCGCAACAATGGCTAGCGTTGTATGTTGTCGCAACTTGTGTCGCAATTACGCAACACGAAACGTGTTCGTTTAAATAAAAGAGCGACGATTGTTGTTTGGCGTTCGTCGTGAGTGCGTGCTTAGCCAACAATTTTAGAGGTGTGCGCATGTGCCTTAACTTAACATACCTTATTCATTAACAAAATAATACCAATATAAGTAGATATAATGCATAATATTAATAGTATAATACATATCCTACATTTAATCCTTCATTTTATACAAATAAAATTGTTAATAATTTAAAATTCTTAGTTTTCTCATTTTTTATGATGTTTTTTTTAAATACCAACCGTTCAAAAAGTGTTATTTCAATTTCACTAAAACTTCGAATGACAGCAGATGTGCTCCTTCCATCCATATTAGTTCTAAACTCCCATTTTCCATTTTGGAATCATATTTCATTGCTAGCAACCACGAAAAGATAAATTCTACTGCTTTACAGTGTGTCCCATTTGACGTTGGACTGTATGGGTATTTTGTTATTATTGGAAATAGAAAGTCGGTTAAATGGAAAAAGTAGTAGAGATTTTTTCGAATATTAATAATTCATTTACAAAAAAATTGAAGATCGCATCGTTCCAACGCTATCTTGCAAAAAACAAAAAAATGCGATTTTCAAAATATGGGTATAACTTCGTTATTTTCGGTGGTACCAAAAAAATTTTTTGACTTAATAGAGACAATTTTTTGTGTACAATGGAGTAAAACAAATGAATATTTTTTTTCGCTAACGGATTGACCGGAAATGAACCAAACTTATTTTTTTCTTATGGCAGCCATATTGGATTTATACATATTCGGAATCAGTATTTTTTTCTGAGTAATTTGATATACCATATGTCGTATTTAAAAAAAAATATTTGATTTTACCAACTAACATTGGACTTTAAGAGATGTAAATTGTCAATAACATAAATGTAACTATTTAAAATATTAAATTTAAAATAAATCTTAACACATATGTATTGACAGTTTACATCTATTCAATGCCATTTTTGGTTAGTAAAATAAAATTATTTCTATTTTTCTTAAAATATTACATATGATATATCAAATTATTCAGAAAAATACACTAATTCCGAATATGTGTAAATCCAATATGGCTGCCATAAGAAAAAATATGTTTGGTTCATTTCCGGTCAATCCGTTGGCGAAAAAAAATATTAATTTGTTTTACTGCATTGTACACAAAAAATTGACTGTATTAAGTCAAAAAAATTTTTTGGTACCACCGAAAATAACGAAGTTATAGCCATATTTTGAAAATCGCATTTTCTTGTTGCGATATTCAAATTTTATGTAAATGAATTATTAATATTCAAAAAAATCTCTACTACTTTGTCCATTTAACCGACTTTCTATCTCCAAGAATAACAAAGATACCCATACAGTCCAACGTCAAATGGGACACCATGTATATTAGTTCTATGGGTTTGCCATATTATCGAATTACCTATAAATTGGTTGGAAACTCCCATTTTCCATTTTGGAATCACATTTCATTGCTAGCAACCACGAAAAGATAAATTCTACTGCTATATACGCCATTAAAACTGTTTTTATATGGCAATTAATGAACTGTTTTGAATGCGTTAATTAGGAGTTTTTACTGACTTAAATGTGTCTGCATAAATCCAGCTTTAAACATGCTAATTTTAAACTATAAACAGCAATATCTTGCATATTTACGACTTAGTCGCTTTTCCCCGTGCACCCTTTAATTTATTTAAAAACAAAATTTGATTACATGATAGCGACGATAATTTTTTTTCAGTTCAAAATAAAGGTTTTGAAAAACATTTCAACGCGTCTTTTACCGTTTTTAAAAATTCTAAATAATTAGGTAGTTATGAATTTTATACGCTACTTTAAACTCACCCTGTATAAGTTTTAATGGTTCCATGAAAGAAGTGCATATGAGAAAAGGGCTACATGTAGTTCATATATCTGTTCCTCTGAACGCTAAAGCAAACAGGGGCGGATTTAGGCACGGTCGTTATGGGCTGCAGCCCAGGGCCCCCGGTTAATTAGGGGGCCCCTATCCCGATAATTTTTTTTAGAAATTACAAATTAGGTATAATTTGATCAGTTGGTTTTGTGAATACTTGTGCCTCCCTCTCTTAGATTAGATTTAATTGTAAGGATTTTACTTAAAAAATGAAGTTTATACTGGCTGTCCCAAAAATAGCACAAGAGTTCTCCAGTACGTTGTTGTGGAACCTTCAGGGATCCTTAGAAAAATATTTTAAAAAATCCTTTAGACCAATTGACCGAGATATGAAGGGACAAAGTTGGGTTTCTTTTTTGTTGTTAAGTAATTAACTAAAGAGAAGCCAATTTTTATAGGAGAACTAACGGATTTTCAAAATTCATCCTAAAAAAATAATTTTTTTAAACTATTTTTCTGAATATCCCTGAAGGGTTCCCAATAACGTACTGAAGAGATCTTGCGCCATTTTCGAGACACCCTATATATTGAGTATGTAATGCAACTCAAGTTGGGACACTTTGTATAACAAGTGCTTCTGAAATTAGAACACCCTGTATATTTTTTTACAATATTTTGCAACTTGTTGCTGCATTTTCAAGAATTTTTAAGTTTGAAGCGGTGTAACGACTAAATAAAATCTACCAAAAATGCTCTTTTTGTTTATTAGTTAGAAATATAAGGATTTTAGATAAAAAAAAACAATTTCATATTTTTTTTAAATTTTTTATGATTTTTTCTGCACTTTTAATGGTAAAATATACAATACCAGAAGTAAATTTCTTTGCTAAATATGTTTGTTAGTGATTATTGTAAATAATAATGCTAAATTAAAACTTTTTAAAAAATGTTAAAAAATGCTGAAATTTCGGGATAAGACCACATTTTGTTGTACTCGGGGGGGGGCTCAAAAGGTATTTTAGCCCAAGGCCTAAATCCGCCCCTGAAAGCAAAAGTGAACCTTATACAGGCAATCCATTAAGTTTGATACCGAAACTAGGCAACCAAAAATACTGTGTAGTAAATCACTTAGGATTGATACGGAAACTACTTTATAGTAATTTTTGGGGATTTTAATATTAGTAGGCTTGTATACCTGTTAAAATCCACCATTACTTAAATAATAAATAAGAAAAACTGATATTTAAATTCACCTCGTTTGTTTTTTTAAACTTCACTGAGTAGGTATTTATTTTTTATTTCACTTTAGCCAACTGCGCCAAATTTAGGTTTCCTACCATGCAAATCGCCAGTATCACCCATTTTTGAAGACCCGGTATATAAAATGAAATAAGATCTTTGCTTAATTTTTACATGCTGGGACCTTATCCAAAGGATTAGGGTAGTTTTAATATATTTATAACTGGAGTTGTAAATTCAGAGGAATCGACACAACCGAAAAAAGCGCTCATGGAAAAATGCGTACATAGATAAAACCGTGCTCGGAAAAAAGCGACCCTTATAAATAATGTTATGTCAACAATAAATTATTATCATGCTGTAAACGAAAGGTTTCTTTATTCACAAAAATAAAAATTAAAAAAAATTCCATTTTAATTTAGAAATTTTACTAGTAATCGTGGTCCATAAAACATTTACTTTTGAATTAATGTTAAAGTTAGGAAAAATGTACAACAGTGGTGGAACGTTTATAAAGTTAAACTAACCTAACCTAAAAAATTCGTTTTGGTCTAATACCCCTATTCTGTAACTAGAAGAAGCGAATTTCACCTGCGAAAGAAGTGGGAAAATGTCCATAATAATAAAGTGTAAAATAGAGACAGAACATCATTCTCTTGGTCGTAAAAGATAAAAAATCATTCCTTTAAAGTTTTCTTCTCAAGGTAATAGATAATAGATTAGATGGAGTTTCGGTTGGGAAAAATGCGCGCACGGAAAAATGTGCGCGCATTTTTCCGAGCGCGCTCTTTTCGTGTGCGCTTCTTTCTGGTCAATCAATAATCCAAAAATTTGGTTGAGCATCGTTTAACTGCATTTATATGGGATATGGGTCACCCTTTATTCTCAAGACCCTACTAATTTTAATCTTCAGATGTCGATTTAGTTTTGGGAAGTTTTAAAATAATAAAAAAAAGAAGACCATTTTTGGGCGAATTATGGTCAATTCTGAATTTGTCTCGTATTTCAAAGAAAACTGAAATCATACTTTGGCGTCACAGAGCTATTTTTTTATTGTTATAATATGACTTTATTAAAAAAAAATGACTACAAAATACAACACTTAAAAACCGAAACTTTAAGTTATTTCCAAAAAAATAGTCTTTTCGTTCTTTTGTTTTAGGTTTTTTGCTTATGATATTGTACTCGATGTTGAACTTTTGGGAGTTTTATTTCAATATACTTGGTTTATATTATTTTCCAAAAAAATTTAATTTTTTGTTTCGTGAATTGTTTTTATATTAATCCAAAATTCAAAACAACTTATTTTTTGTTAAAATGGATTTGAATTCTTTGATAAAAATTAATAGGTAGTAGCTTTTAACAGTTCTCGATTTAATTATAATTGAAGAGTAAACATTCAAAATATATCAAATCCAATTTTAGTATACAGGGTGTCCAATTTGACGTTGGACTGTTTGGGTATCTTTCTTATTATTGGAGATAGAAAATCGGTTAAATAGACAAAGTAGTAGAGATTTTTTCGAATATTAATAATTCATTTACAAAAAAATTGAATATCTCATCTTTCCAACGCTATCTTGAAAAAACAAGAAAATGCAATTTTTAAAATATGGCTATAAATTCTTTATTTTCTGTGGTACCAAAAATTTTTTTGACATAATACTGACAATTTTTTGTGTACAATGCAGTAAAATAATTGAATATTTTTTTTCGCTAACGGATTGACCGGAAATGACCAAACTTATTTTTTCTTATGGCAGCCATATTGGATTTACACATATTCGGAATCAGTATTTTTTCTAAGTAATTTGGTATACCATATGTCATATTTAAAAAAAAATAAAATTATTTGATTTTACAAACTAACATTGGACTTTAAGAGATGTAAATTGTCAATAACGTTAAATGTAAAATAAATCTTAACATATATGTATTGACAGTTTACATCTATTCAAGGCCATTTTTGGTTAGTAAAATAAAATTATTTCTATTTTTCTTAAAATATTACATATGATATATCAAATTACTCAGAAAAATACACTAATTCCGAATATGTGTAAATCCAATATGGCTGCCATAAGAAAAAAATAAGTTTGTTTAATTTCCGGTCAATTCGTTGTCGAAAAAAAATATTCATTTGTTTTACTCCATTGTACACAAAAAATTGTCTCTATTAAGTCAAAAAAAAATTTTGGTACAACCGAAAATAACGAAGTTATAGCCATATTTTGAAAATCGCATTTTCTTGTTTTTTCAAGATAGCGTTGGAACGATGCGACATTCAAATTTTTTGTAAATGAATTATTAATATTCGAAAAAATCTCTACTATTTTGTCCATTTAACTGGCTTTCTATCTCCAATAATAACAAAGATACCCATATAGTCCAACGTCAAATAGGACACCCTGTATTTTGGGTAGGTATGAGCTAAAACCATTGGTGAACTCAGAATTGAGCTATCTTTATTAAATCCAATAGAAAAAGCATAGCTAAAACTATACAACCGACCAATCAAAGAATAAGAAATAACTACATTTTTGCGAATTACTCAATTATCTAAAAAGGGATTTATCACGTTTTGCATGTTTGCTTCTCAATTAACCTATACATAAAATATCGATTTCAATAAATTTTGGGTAATAGTGAAGCCTATTTAGGATACAATAGTATTATATTTTGTGTAATAGAATTTGTCGTAATAATGCTGATAATTTTGATAATACAGTATTGAATAATAATATTATTGGGCAATTAAATTTCGCTTTTGTTGATGTTAATTGATGATGCGCGTGTTGCGGCTGCGGCCGGCTTGCCGGTGTTAGTGATTCACGCTCGGCCGAACATGAACGAATAACGAACAGTCGAACAGTGAATTGAACGAATGGCGAACCGAATCGAAATTAACCTGAGCACGTCGCTCGTTGCGCAATTGCCCGACGCTCGACCTACTTTTGGCTTATAGCAGCAGAATTACAACAAACTCGTTTCGGAATCGCCGCCGCAAGTGTATAAATATTGCTGTTGGCCAACGTCGCCCGAAAACAAAAGCGAACAGGTAAATTGCGACGTTGCCGAACTTGATGCGCACGTCCTCGTCCCACTTTGTTTTCTCACGCGACCAACAATGCCAAACAACAAGAAAATTACAACCAATAAAAAATTCATTTTTACTATACTTAATTAAAACTGCAAACACCAAAAAAGCGTCGTAGATTACATAATAAAAATTCCATATTGTTATGGACGTCCCCAATTCCCAAGTATTATCGATTAACTTCTTCAATTTTATGCTCGATGTGTTCCGTTGTGAATGAAAGGGGATGACGAGAATAAATTCCATGAAAAATAGGTCAATGTCGAGAGGCGAAAGGCGGGATTATTTGGAGATTAGAGCTTCTAGAGGATATTCTTATGTCACCGATTTACGATCAAGTAAAGAATAAAATAATAACTTAAGGCGACTTTCCAAAAACACATTAGGGCCTAGTAATTAGTAATTAAACTAATCGCTCGATAATCGATTACAACAATGATTGTTATTGCGAGAGTAATTTCGGTGGTCCCCCCACGAAATGTTATTTTAATGCGTGAAAGTGAGTTACACCAATATTACTCACAAATTTTGGACAAAACTATTTTTAAATTAATATTAATTATTTTATTAGTCATCACTGGACATAAGTAAAAGTTATATACGCGTTATATAAAAATATCAAAAATTGTTGAAAAAACACGTAATTATTTTTACATAAGTCAAAATTCAATAAAAAAATAAAAAATTGTATCATCCTAGAAATTGGAAAAACATCGAATTAAAAAATGCTAATTAACAGTAATTTTTGGAATAAACTTGTAATTTTGTTAATGGTAAAATTTTTTGAATTTATTTTTAATTCTAAGGCATTTTTTTGCAATAAATAAATTTGTGAAACTTCTACTGATACAGTATTAGAACACGCAACACACTTCTAATGTTTCATATTTACTTTAGATTGTATCAATATTGATTAAAATTAAATAATTGTTTTGAATGTATATAATATACTGAATACTTGCCTGTTAGTAAATAAAACGGGATAAACTATTGAAAAGAAGAAATATTTATTTTAGATTTTTATTTTTACAATTTTTGTCCTTTTGTTATATTGTTTGTTGGTTTTTTAGGGTTATAGGACTAGTTATAAGAAAATTCTAGGCAGTTTTGCTAACCGGTTTCGAAATTTATTTAATTTCTTCTTCAGAGCTCAACAACTATTGTTTTTTTCCCATTTGTCTAATATACAGGGTGTCCCAAAAATGGCGGATAACCTCTCCAGTACGTTGTTGGGGATCCTTCAGGGATCCCCAGAAAAATAGTTAAAAAAATCCTCGTGATCAATTGACCGAGATATGCAGAATCAAAGCTTGGAATTTAACTTCTTTAATTTTATGAATTTTGAAAAACCGTCAGTTGTCCTGTAAAGTTTGGCTTCTCTTTAGTCGCTTAGTAATAAATTTAATTTAAATCGCGTATTAATAACTTCACCATTTATTTTTATAAATTAAAAATTACTTGTCATAACCACTTGTCACAATTTTCAATTTAAAAAAATAAATTGTGAAGTTATTAAAACTCAATTTAAATTAAATTTATTTCTAAAAGACTAAAGAGAAGCCAAACTTTACAGGACAATTGGCGGTTTTTCAAAATTCATAAAAATAAAATATTTGAATTCCAAACTTTGACCCTCCATATCTCGGTCAATTGATCACGGGGATTTTTTTAAGTATTTTTCTGGAGATCCCAGAATGGTCCTCAACATCGTAGTGGAGAGCTTATCCGCCATTTTTTGGACACCCTGTATTTTTGAAATACATGGTTTGGATTATTATTAATAATTTTTTGATGTTGAATTTTTGGTCAATTTTTCTATTTTACTTAGGATGATCGATTTTTACTCAGATTATTAATAATTGCTTTTTGTTCAGCTGATTTATCTACTTGACCAAGTAAATAAATTTAGATTTTTATGAAAATATTTTCTGAATCACATTGATATGGATTTTTATCAAAAATATTTATCATAATATTTGTTCATCGTAAGCGGTAACTAGTTTTAAGCCTAGCCAGAAAAAAAATCCGATTTACGATTGGCAGTTGCCTTAAATTCTTATTTTTTGTAATAGGATCTTTTATTCTCAAAAATGCAATCAGGATTTATATTCTTTTTTTTTCTAAATGGTCCTCGAGTCATTTTGAAAAATATGTTTTTTTATGAATTTTGTTAAATTTCTAAATTCGTTTAAAAAATAATCTAGATATCAGGTTTTTAAACTAAAATTAGTAATCACATTATTTTTAAATTTTTTAATATTGGAGGTTTGAGGTTTCATTTACCAAGTTTTCATGCAGTTTTGAAAATGCTAAGCGTGATTCTGATTTGCTTCCCAAATAAATTTTCCAATCAGAAATAAAGTACTGAATGGAAACGCAATTATTATGTTAAAATGTGTCAAAACGACTACAACAAAACCTTCGTATTTTATCTAAATCTTGAAACTTATTTGTGGTGCAATTCTGTGCAAAACCTGTAAGCCCTTACATGTTACATGCAATATCTGTAAGGTAACTATGGCAACCGTCCATTACAACCCATATAACAAACCTTACAGATTTATCCTCTAAGGACTCACAGATGTGCTCAGTTAATTTTTCACAATTAACAATTTGGTATAGGATAAGTAAACATATTGGGATTGGACGATTCCCGCTCCCAGAAAAGTTAAAGAAGGTTTAAGTTATTTTGAAATGAGTTTTGAAACATATTGGCGGTTTTTTGTACAATTTTTAGTATACTCTCCCTTTACTTGCTTATAGTGCCTTATTCTGCATAAATCTGTAAGTCCTTACAAATTCGCACAGAATTGCACCAGTTACCCACAGCCTTTTTATTTTAATTTTTCTCTGGATATTTGTTATTTCCAGAAATTAATTTTTACACACATTAGTTTGATTTTCCAAATGGGTGAAAATCTATAAAATCAAGAAACAATTGGTGGAGACCTCAATACTAAGCTTTTTAATCCTCATTTTTTCGGGGTACTAGTGTAATACTTTTTTGAAAAAAATTGTAGCATCCAGGATTGGTTTTATACAGGAATTTGTTTGAAACTCAATATTTATAAATTTCAAAAAAAATAATAAAATGACTTATTAAAGTCCGATTTTAATTGGTTTTGATGCATTTAAAAGCTACTTAAATCTATAGTTTATGACACAAAAAGAGCCGTTTTGATATCATTTTTTGTTTTTGAGTTATAACGTTAAACGTGTTCAAAACTACAAAAAATCTGGTTTTTGCTCGAAATTGTTACTCATTTTATAAGAAAATTAATATTTTAAAAACTACTGGAGTGATAATGACGTTATATGGCTTAAAATTTGCAGAATTGGTTCTCTTATGTAAATTTGGTAAAAATAATTTAACTGAAAAGAATGGTGGCATCCAGGAGGAGTGGTTTTATACTGGAATTTGTTTGAAACTGAATATTTATAAATTTCAAAAAAATATTAAAGTGACTTATTAAAGTCCGATTTTAATTGGCTTTGATGCATTTAAAAGCTACTTAAATCTAGTTTATGACACAAAAAGATACGTTTTGATATCATTTTTTGTTTTTGAGTTATATCGTTAAACTTGTTCAAAACTACAAAAAATCTGGTTTTTGCTCGAAATTGTTACTCATTTTACAAAAAAATTTATATTTTAAAAACTAGTATACTAGTATGGTGCTAAAGACGTTATGTGGCATAAAATTTACAGAAATGGTTCTCTTATGTAAATTTGGTAAAAATAATTTAATTGAAAAAAATTGTGGCATCCAGGAGTGGTTTTATACTGAAATTTGTTTGAAACTCAATATTTATAAATTTCAAAAAAAATAATAAAATGACTTATTAAAGTCCGATTTTAATTGGTTTTGATGCATTTAAAAGCTACTTAAATCTAGTTTATGACACAAAAAGATCCGTTTTGATATCATTTTTTGTTTTTGAGTTATAACGTTAAACGTGTTCAAAACTACAAAAAAATTTGGTTTTTGCTCGAAAATTTTACTAATTTTACACAATAATTAATATTTTAAAAACTACTGGGGTGATAATGACGTTATATGGCTTAGAATTTGCAGAATTGGTTCTCTTATGGAAATTTGGTAAAGACAATTTAATTGAAAAAAATTGTGGCATCCAGGATTGGTTTTATATTGGAATTTCTTTGAAACTTAATATTTATAAATTTCAAAAATATATTAAAGTGACTTACTAAAGTCTGATTTTATTGGGCGTTAGTTCCGTTGAAAGCTACTTAAATCTTTTTTTATTTATGCCAAAAATCGTTTTGATATCATTTGTAGTTTTTGAATTATAAGTTAAAACGTGCCCAAACTGCAAAAATTCTGGGATTTGCTCGGAATTGTTTGTTTATTTTACAAAAAAATTTAACTATAGCTGATAATTGTGGCATACAGAAGTGGTTTTATACTGGAATTTATTTAAAATCCGCTTTTAATGGGTTTTGGTGCGTTTTAAATCTAGTTTATGCTAGAAGAAGAATCGTGTTGATATATTTAGTTTTTGAATAATATCATGCATGTATTAATATGTATACCTTCTTCGAAATATAATAGATGAATTCTAAAATTTGGTAAAAGGTTATTTAATACAAGGCATATTTCAACTAAAACTTTTTTTACTAAAAACTTAAATATAAAAAAAATCAAATGGTTTTGAGGAATCTTTTTTATTTACTATTTTAAAACTCAACGTTTTTGTTGGGCCACCCTGTATATCTTAGTATAGGCTAAATGTTAAAATACTACAAAAAATATGTAAATGATTCATGCAAAATGAAATAATTATTATTAGCTTACATAAAAAATATGGAAAGGAAAAAGGAAGACGTAAAGAAGACCTTGTGCAAATTGCTATTTATGAAATACACAATAATTTTTATATACATACCTCCACTTCTTTGTAAACTGTGTGAAAAAGAAATCTTGTTGAATCATTACAATAATGAAATTAATAAATCTGTAATTTCAGTGGTATAAAAACATGTTTTTAAAATAAAAGAAAAAAAATTAACTATCATCTGAAATTTGAAAATTTGCTGGTTCAAATCAAAATCATATTTTAATAAGTTCTTCATTCGGTCAGTTAAAGTGGTTTATATAGATTAAATCTTCCTTGGTTGTTTTCGATAATATAAAGTATTTTTAGCACATTATCGCTATTGTATCTAGTAGTTTTTTTTTTCTAAGAACAAAGTTCCTTAAATTTTATGTCGGAATTTTTCAGGTGTTTATTTTGAAACCAGAAACAAAGAGTTTGGTTTTATCGACTTGTTTTGCAATATAATAGATTCCAAAATTGGTTGTAATATTTCAAAATTGGAACAATGATGATAGATGTCTTTTAGAATTTTAAAGACGTAATATGTGTTGTTGCCTTCTTATGTTTTATTTATAAGTTCGAAATGAGCGTGTAGACATTGCTGCATTTATTATGTTGAATGATGACGTTAATCATATATATACGATTAAATTTAGTGGTTAAACTTGGAGGCAAATCTAAAAACATTTAAATTAAAACGTTGAAGTTTTTAGAGTTGAAGTAATTTATTACTTCGAATCGAGTGTCTTAAATTACACGTCATGTGTTATGGTGTTACATAAATTAAAGACTCGTGCATTAAAGTTTAGCTTGTAAAATTATTTTGGCTAAGGTTGTGCAAGACGGTTCGAGACAACGCGAAAAATTGAAAGTCCAAACAGAGAGCGGCCCAACATTTCGAATTTCGACAGCCTGATTTCACTTGGTCTTTAAGTCGATCGTGGCCGAATAAAGGCGACAATTACAACGCCCATGACGCAACTAAAGTTGGAAGCGTCGCTGTTTTTTTATTTCATGTTTAATCGATTGATGCTAGTGCTCCTGGTTGGAGGTTACGCAAGTTGCAGTTGCATTTCTCTCGTTTGGACTTGATCCAGATATTCTCGGGCTCCTCAAGGGCGCGCGACGATCGTAAAAATTGCCTTGAGCTCGCTCGGAACGGCCTCGAGGCAATTTTAGAGGATTCCCGTTCCCCATTTCAGCTATAATTGGATTTCCTTCGCCCACGCACAGAGCACATACGAAAACAAACAATGCGAATTGTAAACACGTGCGAAAAAAATTCATTCATTACGCAATTCGGCGCTCCAACTCACGTGTTGGATTTTTTTTAGATTTACGCAAAAATAAATTGCACTATTGTGAAACGGGCGCGATAGTAATTTTACGCCTCGAGCTCTCGCTGGCGCTGGCTTTGTATCTACGAAAATACACACATAAACCAAGGACAACTGAATTATTCATGCAAAAAATAACCGAATGTTGATTAAGTTGCGGACTTGTTTTACACTTACTTATACCACAAAAAAACTAAATGAGCTGCTAACTATGTCTACATCTAGAAAATATCAACTCAAACCTCTAATTAATTCTATTTTCCTTTTGCAGCACTACACTACCATGAATCAGCTCAATTTATATCTAATCATTTTTTTGAATTAAAAACCACAATTCGCTTCCTGGTTATTTTGTTTTACTAAAGTCTTTCATAAATAGCTCTTTTTTAGATTTTGCTTATCTGGATAATATATTAGGTGTTAAAATAACATAACTTTTCGTCAATCAAGAATTAAGAAGATAGCCGGTAAAATCAGGTATAGGACTTCCCAATCTAAATTTCGATTTCGTATTTCTCCAATAAAAGACAAACGGTTAATTGAAATCGAATAATTCTTTTTTGTATTGTTTAAGAATTCCATATTGCATCTTTTGTATAACTTTTTTTTTGTAATTTTCATTTTTTGTTATGCTTAATAGCTATTGAAAACGTCCAAAAAATAGGCAACTTTTAGGTTTAAATTACAGCCTTGTAAAAAGAGTATTAGTATTTTTTAAATTAATCCACACAAAAGATAGTTTGTTTAATGTACTTTTAAGATAATCTAAAATAAATAGAAGGTTCAATTATATTGGCATCTCTTTCGCACAGTTATATGTTTCATATGCACATCGCATTTCCAAGGAACAGAGGAATTGGAGTTACACATTTTATCTACGACTATTGAATAACATGTTAATTACGTACCGATTTCTTATTAATTAATGACAATCATTACAATTTACCCGTGTGTTATATCTCCATTTAAATCAAATATAATATGGCATACTGAGCCTTTATGGATTGGAGAAACATTAAAAATATAATTAGGGGTCAGGTGATTTTAGAGGTTAAATTGGGCCGTCAATTTTACGCCATAGAACAAAAATCTAGAGTAAACATAGGCGTTTAATGAAAATAACGTCCAGCAAAATGACAATAATAGATAGGAGAATTTAAAAGTGAAAAATTGTCGTATATAAAGTATAGTATTCTACTCGCGATTAAATAGGCATTACTCGCTCGTTGAATAATATACTATTGCCGACTATCCTCTTAAGACTGGGGAATTGTGAAAAAGAGAGGGAAACACAGCAACCGTTTGTTATTTTAATATTTTTACATAGAAATCATAAAAAATAATAAATGAAAACTATCTGACCCTTATAATTATAATTTTACCTATTTTTTCTTCAAAATAAAATTCTGGGAAAGCGTAGAAGTGGAAATACGATGAAATGTAGAAAAAAAATGTGCTAGTTCCACTTCTATTCTCTTCCAGGGGCACATATTTAAAAATATATACTGGAACCCAAAGAGTTATTTATAAGGAAGAGGATCATGTAAATTTTATTTAGTTTTGTTAATGGTTACTATGCAAAAAAAAATAAAATAACACTGGTTGCTATACTTCTCTCTCTCTTTCTCACAATTTCCCCATCTTAAGCCTAGTTTTCACTTAGTAGAGTTAGTAGTAGAGTACCTAAAACCTGGCCCCCAATTTTTAGCCAAGCTACTACTGCTCTACCGAATTTAGTAGAGTCACGCTCACATGCATTTTAAGATACAGTAGTGGAAAAAAGTAGAGCAACTTTTAATTTTATTTAAATTTAAATAAGTAAATAAACCTAGAACAAAATCCATTGGCTTGAATTAAAGTACTCTAAAAACTATTTATTATTACCAAATTATTTCGACATTGTAACATGCATCAAGGTTTTATAAAAAAATGTGATATGTGTTGGAAAAAAGTAGAGCAACTTTATTATTTATTAATACTGTACTTCTTAATAATATTATTTAATTAGGTACTCCTAATATTTTGTAAAGTATCCCTTATTTTTAATTACTTGATGACATCTTCGTGGCATAGACTCGAGCAAACGCTCAATTTGGAGTTGTGTTATCTCCGCCCAACCATTTTCTAAAGTACTAAAGAGATCTGCTAAATTTTTATACGATTTGTGCCGTATAGAACGGTCAAGACTATCCCATAGATTCTCAATTGGATTTAGGCCGGGAGATTGAGATGGCCAGGGTAGTAAGTGTATCTTTTCATCACTGAACCACTGACACACAAACTTGGATTTGTGTTTGGGGTCGTTATCCCGTTAAAAAAACTGCTGTAGAGGCATTTTTTCATCTGCATGGGGCACCATAATGTCCCTGTACACAAATCTATCCATTTTTCCATCTATGCGATGAAGTGAACCCATCCCAAATCCTGAAAAGTAGCTCCATACCATCACGGATCCTCCACCATGCTTGACAGTTGGTCTTGTATACTTTGGGTTGAGTCTCTTGCCTATTGGACGAAGCACATACTTAATTCCATCACTATTAAATAAATTAAACTTCGATTCATCACAAAAAATTACTTTTTTCCACTCATTTATAGTCCACTTCAAATGCTCTCTTGCAAATGCGAGTCGGGCTTTGCGATTTTTGTTTGGCAGAATTGGTTTTTGGCAGGTCTTTTTCCAAACAATTCACCTTCAACCAGACAACTTCTTATTGTGCGGGAAGTTACAGAAATTCCCATAGTTTCCTCAATTGGTGCCCTAATACAACCAGAAGACATCAAAGGATCATTTCTGGCGATATTTAAAATTGCGCGACCCAAACGTGGGGTAGTTTTTTTTTGGCCGTCCAGACTTCTTAATAGGCTGAAGATGACCCCTTTCAACTTTTAATTACACGGGATACAACGGATTTGTTTAGCGAATATTTTGTTGCTATAACTGATTGTTTTACACCATTTATCACTCTTTCTTTTAAGTCTATTGATAAGGGACAACCGCGAGCCATATTAACAAAGTAATATTGAGCAAAAATTTTCATTTTAATTCAATTTAAGGCCTGCTTAAAATATTTATTTGTAAAAGAAGAATAAGTTACTTTACTTTTTTCCAGACAATAAAGTTATATGAAATATCAATTGAATTTGCAGATGCTTACAAAATTATTTATGTACGATTTTCGGGTATTTACAAATAGTACAATGTCTAAACTTTAATAAAATACAAAAATTTATCGCAAATTCGCGTTTAAAAAGTATACAGTATGATTATTTACTTTTATCCACTATTGTATGTGGTAGAGTAAAGTCGTTCAGTGCAAAATTAAAGGAGTTTTTATTTACTCGACTATATAGGGTGTCCCTGAATAACTGTGACAATTTTTTTATGGTGATAGAGGAAGTGAAACTAAGCACTTTTGAGTCAAAGTATTGTCCGGAAAAAAGTTATACCACTTCAAAAATTTATTAATTTGAAATTTTGGCCACAGTTTTTTCACATAAGGATACACAATAAAAGTTTAAAAAATATTTTCAGGGGCGTTCCATGTGGGGGGGGGGGTCATTAACTTTTTTTGATTATATCTTCTGTTTTTTTACGTTTTGGATAATTTTAAAAGTACTAAAATAATCCTTGATCAATGTTGTACAAAAAAAAGTACTCTTATTGTATATCGCTGCGGTGCTTCATTTCGGAGTAAAAGTGGATTTTATAATTTTTAGCTAAAAATATGAATTTAAAAAGAGTTACTGTACCACCTTGCAATTCCTACTCTACACTGGTAGAGATACAAGGATAGTTAGTACTCGTCCAAGTTAGTCTACCACTTATTGTACTTATGTAGTAAGAGATAATTAGCACCACTGAACTATAAAATCTTAGGGTGTTAATATTAATATATATTTCTACTCGCTTTCCTTCCGCAACTATTCTATCGCTAATTTTCTTAAAAGGTGATCTGGTTTACTATAAATTTTTCTAAAGTACTTTTCCCCTCCTTTCTTCCTTTTATCTCTGTTTTCGGTTTTCCAATGTTTTTCTCATTCATCTTCTATTAAATTTCTAGTTTTTTTTTGTTATACCTTGTTTTTAATTATGTTTTCTATTTTAGCTGTGAGAGCAGATCGAATGCGAGGAGGTAGAAATAAATTTGGACCTATGTACAAAAGAGACCGTGCCCGAAAGTTACAAATGCTGCGCCAAAGACAATTAGCAGTGCAAACGCTCCGAGGTTCTTTAGGGTCCGGAGATGGTTCGACGAATATTTACCAACCTAACCAACCAGGAACATCACCATACGGGAATATACATATAAAACAAGAAATTCAAATACCACAAGTATCCTCGCTGACGTCGTCCCCAGACTCTTCACCATCCCCGATCGCGGTGGCACTGGGTCAAGTAAACAGCAACAATTCGTTATCCCAACCCCTAGTCGGTGGAAATTCGCAGCAGCCGGCTCTGCAGATTGTCGGGGTACCCGGTGCGCCCTCGATGATAATGAGCGGCAGTGGCGGAGGAGGCGGGAGTGGAGAAGGAAAACTTTGGGCCAACTCGACAACGACCTCCCCGCATTCACTTAGCCCCAAAACGTTCCAGTTCGACACGGTGGTGCAAGGGAGCAGCGCGCCGCCCCACACGAAACTATCACCCCTTATTAGAGACTTTGTGCAAGCGATCGACGACCGCGAGTGGCAAAATTCTCTTTACGGACTCCTCCAAAGCCAGACTTACAACCAGTGTGAAGTGGACCTTTTCGAACTCATGTGCAAAGTGTTAGACCAAAATCTCTTCTCGCAAGTTGATTGGGCGCGGAATTCCATCTTCTTCAAGGATCTCAAGGTAATTTAGCAATTTTATTTAAGATGTTAGATAAGTTCTTCTAAGAATACTGCCACTTCAGAAAAATTATGGCAATAGACTTGTTATACAAGGTGTTTTGGTGACTATTCAACTCACAAGTGATTATTTTTTGTGACAAGTAAAGCGTCAAAAATATCAGCGATTATTTTATGACGTTAATGTCAAATTTCAAAAAGTTTGAAGTTGGCTGTAAAATTTTGCACATAAAAGTGGAAAACGTTCGTTAAATAGTCCCTTAAATATGCACTCTTGCTCAAATTATAAGTCGAATATTTTTCATACATTACCACTCATGTCATTTTGGATTAAAAATTCCACTCCTGCTACGCAGTCGGGGAATTAAAACTTAACCCCAAATGACATTTGTGATAATGATAGCGAAAAATATTCGACTTAAATTTGACCACTCGTGATATTACATATGACAAGTAAAACGTCAAAAATATCAGCGATTATTTTATGACGTTAATGTCAAATTTCAATAAGTTTGAAGTTGGCTGTCAAATTTTGTACAAAAAAGTGAAAAATATTCGTTAACTACTCCCTTAAATATGCACTCTTGTTCAAATTATAAGTCGAATATTTGTTATACATTACCACTCATGTCATTTTGGGTTAAAACTTTACCCCAAATGACATTCGTAGTAATGACAGCGAAAAATATTTGACTTAAAGACCACTCGTGATATTACATATGAAAATTTCAAATCCATTAATTATATTTAAACATTTTGGTTTTTTGGAGCTCAACATTTATTCCTTCCTGAGCAGTTGAACAATATTCAAAAGGTTATGTTAACGATTTAAGTCAAACATTTTAAAATAGGTAGCAGACAACTTCAATAAAATTTTCAAAATTACTTTTTTCTAAGTAGGTAATAGCATCATTTTATTCCAATCTTTTTCACTATCTCGTTATCGGGCTCGTTTCAAGAAATTTATTCACATAGTCCATTACTCCATCATTGAGGATTTATTTTCCAAACTTTGTTCTTGGCGTTTTGAAACGACTCAACAAATTTTTGTATTTTGTTTTTGTTTATTAAGCAATATAGTGTAACTGTAAATCTCACTGTAAATAATCGCTAAAATCATTTTCTGTAAAGTTGCTCCCTGCTTGAAGTAGGACAAAGAATACGCGATCGTGATTACTTTTGTCCTACTTCCAGCTGGGAGCAACTGTACATCTACTGAATGTTGCTACCAACTACCTAGGCTAGAATATAGCACCTTTTATGAAGTAACCAATTGTATTTCAGAAAGGATTTCTTGTGTTTCATTCAAAGAAAATTTTGGATTACCCAAATATATGTAGATACTATTTTAGCCACCAACATTCAATTCCATTCAAGAAATTTTTGGTGTTATTTTTTAATTTTATAAAGGCTTTATATTTATAGTATGATAGCTTACCTAAGATATAGAAATCCTGTATCCTGAATGTTATTTTTAATTTTTTGTATATATTTTAGGTGAGTTGGTAATAATAAAAGTAGCGGTGAGAATATTTACGTAATAATTCTCTGATATCCGTGCGTTTGCGTGTCTGTTCTGTTGATTTGTGCTTGTATGTGTGTAATTGTAAAATACGTGCGTTCTAATATTCGAGTTTGAGTGTAGTGTGTCTGTGTATGTATGTGAGAGAGAACTCCCCACATTAAACAACTATTATGTGTTTTGACCTTGACGTTTCTCGGCTATGGCTTTGGCTCGTTTCTGCTAGTCACAACATAGTACTCTCGTTCTCCTCAAGCTTAACTAAACCATTATTACTTATTTCTACTAAAATTACTGACATTAAAAATGTTCTTCTTCAGTAACTGCTTAATATTATAATTTTCCATACATAAGTATTTCCTTTTATTTTTTATAATATAATATGTAATATAACTTATATCAAACGAAAATCATTATTTCCTTCAAAAGGTTCTACTCAGAATTGACTTGAAAAACTCGAAAGTTTTGAAGTAGTCCTCAAATATGATTCACAATACCATTTAATGAAATAGGTTTATTTTCATCTTCTTCTAATCTTCGAAGGCAATTTAGGAATTGTTTATTTAGGAATAATTATTCAAGTAATAATTAAATCCGAGTTGTTTTTGGGTATAAGATAAAATTCATGAAGAGGCTCATGGTTTTAGTCTAGAAAATTTAGGATCCAAATTACAAATTTCACTTACAGTTACTAAGGATTTGCACCGTTGCTGAGGGTTTACCCCTTCCAGCTGTTATAACGAACGTAACAAAAGTAATTCAGGGTCAGATTTGAAATGATTCCAAAACCAACTTATATTCTAGTTTATATCAAAAATTTTAGTTTATATTAAAAATGACAGGGAGCAATTTTTTTCTTGGTTTCTAACTTGGGTTTTGGTTCAACATCTCTCCTTCGTAATAAATATCTGAAGTCTGTACTGATGATGAACCACAGTCAAAGTTTCAAACATTACTGTTTTCTCTCAGTTAAAATCTAAATGCAAACAAGTGTTGACAGAAAAACTCTCATATCTGATGTGGCAATTTTCCCTTCAGCTTATAAAATAATAAAATGTCGATTGTGGATTGTGTTTAACACATTTTTGATTTTGGGTCTTCACCTATCCCTCAAACCTGCCTTTGTAATAACTACTAAGCTTCCTTGTGCTTGCAAAAAGGACTGATGATGAACCAAAACTTCAAAAGATTTTTTAGCTCGAGCAGGTCAAGACAGTTTGAATTCGGGCTCGATTTTATCTGTTACATTTACTTCAAATGGTAGAAATCAAGCCATGCTGAATTCAAGCTGGCTTGACCTGCTCGAACTAAACGTAGTCTCTACAAGACATTTTGGAAGTAAAAACATGTTGTCCAAAAATACTTTTTTCTTTTGTAAATTGACATACGCTCGTTCAAACCGATTATTTTTAATTTAAAAAAATCGAAATATTTCAAGAACCTCTTTTTTCTCTACATTTAAGTAGAAAAATCCTGCGGTTGATCATACTTGTTTTTTTTTTGTTCATCTTCTTGAGTTGTCTAATGTTGTCAAATAGCTCGTCCCCACATGCATATCTCAATGACTTCAAAAATGTCATTATATTCTATATCAACTTTGGATAGATATTTAGTATACAATAATTAAGAATGGTAATTCGACCAGATTTTTATTAGCTACAACAGCATTAAGTTGACGTTTCGCACTTCACGAGTTCATCAGACCTACAAAAATACATATAATTATCAGTTACTATCACTCATCAAACATATCATATTAATCACATTAGAGCATACTTACCAAATTAATAAAATGTGTAGCTTGCAGTTACGTAATCAGTATATCTTAATATGCAACACTTAATATATTAATAATAATGACATCTACGTTATGAACAAATATTTACAATAATAACTTATTATATTATACAAACACAGATCACTGTAATAAAATTAAATCAAAATAACAAAACGCAAGATTGAAAGTTTTTACTGAACTTAAGCACATAATACACGCAATATCCTACTTATTATCTACTTATTATAGTGGGTGATCAAAGTATTATAAATTGGACTCATCAAACTAGTATCTGTTTTATAGTTCACAGTATTATTCATTTTAAACAAGTATATCTCGCTTATTAGTCTTTTGAAATAATTACTACAAGAGCCGTTATTCCATTTCTGGCATTATCCATAACTTTCTTATAACTGGATACATGTTGTTGAACATGTTTTTTAAATATTGTTTGGTTTGTCCACTATAACAATTCTTACAATCTTTGCAAGGGATAGAATAAAGAATAAATGAGATTGTTTTTGATCACTATCTAAAGATCTACAGATGTTATAGGTAGCTAATTGTACATTCGTTTTTTTAAACATGTTCTTAACCCTAGGTGTAACCTCAGGTAAATTAGTGAAATTTCAATATGCATTATCTTTTTCAATAGTGTTACTTGACGAGTTACTTGAACTGTACAACACAGTTTTGATGGATAGTGCTAAAAATTCTCTTAACAATATCAACATTCTTCGTATGGAATTTCTTAGTACCTAGTCTAATTACCTTACTTTTAAATTATTTGATTATAGCTATTTTCTGTGTCATACAATGTTGTGAAATATAACTCAAGCACCTCTATGGATTCCGATACCAGTTAGTTAATAAAGTATTATCAGTTTCTCTAATTAATTCTACACGAATTTCAAAAACTTTGGAGCTGTTTAGAACTTTCGGATAGAGATAAGTTTGGTTAAATCATCTTATTGCATCATTTTGTAGAGACTTTTAGATTAGACATCATATATAATAATGTTTTCAAACATGGAAATTTATTAAATGTAAAGTGTTTATCATTACAGCTTTTTTTATTTATTTATTCATTATACATGCATTCTAGTGTTAATACATTTTTAATTACAATTTATGAACTTTATCACATACTTAATTACTATTGTTGTAATTAAATTTAAAATAAAATCAAAACAATAAAACACATTTTATGAAATTTATAATTAATATTTTAAAAAAGAATAATTAATGTTGATTAAATTACTTATAAAAAAAATATTCAAATTCAAAATTTTATAGCTTAATTTATGGACTTGCTTTTAAAATTTAATGTTTTTTTCTTTAAAATATTTAACAGGATTCGGTAAACTATTTTTAATTGAAGATAATTGAGAGAAAAATTAAAAATGTACTTTTCCATTATTAATAATATTAATTACTTTATTACTTAGTTTTATTATTATATTGCAATCAAGATGATACCATAAAACTTTCTCTAAGACTGTGAGGATTACTTCTTTGAAATTCAAAAAATTTTTGCTTAAATAAATCTTGACTTTAGAGCAAATAATTTATGGCGCAAAAAATGAATATATTCGAAAATCTTTAATTATAATAAGTAGGTGTTTTATGGTAGGTGTAGTGAATTAAATTTAAAAAATATATTGTTTATATTATTTTTTATTAACCTAGTATTTTGTATTATTATAAATATTAAAATCTGGAAAACTTATTCATATTTTTAAATTTATATTTACGGTTAAATAACAGATGTTTCTATTACAGTTCCTACTATTTTAATTTCCTCTTATCAGTTCTTTATCAAACAAGATTATTTAAGTTTTAGTTACAAGACACCTATGGTCCATAAAATTTAAAAACAAACACAAAATAGAATACACACAAATAAAATGAGATAAAAGCTCAAACTGAATGAATGATTTTATTAAAAAGAAAATTTCGTATCTGAGAAAGTCAAATATAAGAGTGTAATAATTTATTGATCTTATTCATTAGGAAGTCTAAAAATATCTATCACCGTGTTAAATTTTGTTTGTTTGTTTGTACAGCACAATATTATTGCTATTAATCGTTCAATAAATGGTAAAAAAATATCTTCTCCTATTACAATCATTATGGTTAAAATGTATAATGATTTTAATTTGGAAAATGTAAGAAATGGAATATTTTTAATAAATATTTAGAGAATATTTTTCCAGCAAAATTTTTTTTAGATATTCAATGTCATTCTGAACAAAAATTTTCCTATGAACTATTATGTTTTTTCGACTCCTTAAAAAGTTTTCAGCAATTTCAAAAATTTAATGATTTTTGTGGGACACCCTGTATAAATTCCATTAAATTTTATTTTTTTTTATTTAAATCAAGTTTGCTTTGGATTTTGATTATCTTTAAGCCAATAAGATGCTAAATTTTACCGAGGGAAATTTAACTTCGACGTTCACTTATTTTAAATACAGCCAATAATGTTCAAAAAACCAATTAGGCAAAGAAAAAATCCAAATAATAATTGATTTAAATAAAAAAATATAATAAGACAGAACATTATACACGGTGTTCCAGAAAAATCATGAAAATTTATAAATTTTAAAATTGCTGTAACTTTTTAAGGAGTCGAAAAAACATAATAATTCATAGGACATTTTTTGTTCAGAATGACATTTACTATCTTTTTGCTGGAAAAAAAGTGGAGTGTCTTTGAAAAACTGCTGAATTTTCTAAGGCGACTGAAAAGGAAAAACTAAGCAACGTTTAAATAGAACCGCGCTCCGAAATGCACATGTAAATGTTATGAAAAATGCTTTGCATTTTGTTCAAATTATGGCCATATTTTATAATTAACATTGGGTTTTATAGTTAGGTCGCATAGTTTAAATAATATTCTATGTTAGATTTCAAATAAACAATTTTTTCAAAAAATTAAATTATTAACTCAAAAAAATAATTATAATACATACAGGGTGTTCCGTAAGTACCGCATAATAATGAAAGGGGTTGTTCAGAACACCAAAATAAACAACTTTTGTTAATAAACCCATATTCTGAAATTAACCATTAAGCCAGGGTAAATAAAAAAGATTTAAGGTAATTAAGTTAATTATTTAATAAAATTTACAAAAATTGTTCGAAACTTCGGCCATTTTGTTCAATGCACAAGGTTGCATGCTGGTTCATAGATGTTCGAAGCCTCTGGAATATCCCAGGGATGTCTTGGACAATGGTACAAGCAGCCATAAGTCTCAACCTAGTAACTTAATGGGTAATTTCCGGATATGGGTTTATTAACAAAAGTTGCTCGTTTTGGTGTCCTGAACAACCCCTTTCATTATTATGCATTACTTACGGAACACCCTGTATATGCCAAAATTCATGTTTTCATTTAAAACAAAACAAAATTCTATATTACGAGAAATAGATTCAATTTTAAGGTAAAAACTTTGATTAATTACACTGGTCTACAAAAAAATAAAAAAGCTCTGGCTCTGGCTCTGACATAAAAATATACAATTCTTGAAGGTTTTATAAGCATCATTTAAATATGCTCATATTTACTCTAGCACATCAAGTTTTTAAGTTATTATTAGTTAAATATTTAAGGACAAAAACATAGTTTTTATGTCAAATTTTCAGGGAAAAATCTAAGTGGATGTGCAATAAATTAATTTTTGAAGAACATATTGCACCCAAGCGCTTGGTATGAAATAAGAAACTTTTGTTTCTAACGAATGAACTATTATAGTTTTTATTAACAATCTGACATCTCAGAGTATTTGAAAGAGAACGAACATCAATCCAAAAATCTAGAAAAATAACAAGAAAAAATAATAACATTTTTCAAAGATTTTTTTAATTTTAATTTTATTGTAGATCAGTGTTTTGTATAATAGTTTTTCCATTGAAAATTAGAATTAATACGGTTATTTAAATAAAATTTATTTAATTATGTCAGGTTTGTGTTAGATAATATCAATGGCAAATGTGTACCTAATCTTACCAAATTTACCTTTTAGTTTTTATTAATATCTTAAAAATGGAGGTCGATAGAATTTTTTTATAATTTTTCTAATGCCTCTAAAGGTCCACAATAACGTACTGGAAATTTTATCCGCAATTTTATCGGACACCCTCTATGATAAAAATACAGTATAAAAAATTAGAATATTAAAAGAGTTTTATAAGTCGCTTATTGTAGCACGCGTTCAGTTCTAAAATGCAAGCTGCGTAGCGGCAAATATTTTAATAAACAAGTCCTTCTATCGACTTATGGTACGAATTTTTTATACTATTGTTTCTATTTTGCGTATTTTAAAATTAAGAAAATTTAGTTTTTAATTTTAGAAACTTTTCTGGTAGTTGGCAGCTCTGATGTCAGGTTTGTCAAAAAAATCATCAAATAACCTATAAATTGCTTGGCAACTGCCATTTTAAAATCAACAAACTTCAATGCTACGAATGTCGAAAAGATAAATCCCAATGATCTAAATGCACTCAGAACAGTTCGTTTATGGCTATAAACGAACTGTTTTGAGTACTTTTATAGCTGTCTTATAGTCGCAAAATAGAAAAAGAATATATTTACTTTTGTATAATAAATTTTTATTAAACTTCATGCATTAATGGGTTAATCATAAACTAGTATTGGGAAATACTTCCTAAAATAGTAATACAGTAATTTCTTAACCTGAGCAACCCTGAAATTAGCAACTTTTTAATTAAGATACCCTTGAATAAAGTAACTATTTTTGTGTAACGGTTCCCTTGAAATAAACAATAAAATGGTTAAAATGAAAAAAAATGCATTTTGTCAAGAGAAATTCCAAATTTCGATAAAGGCGGCATTTATTCTCTCCAAAGGTTAAATATGTTGAATATAGACATAAATTTATTTATTTTAACTACCTATCTAAAATAACTAAGCAAGATCCGTCTTTTGTTTAAGTTAATAGTTTAGTTTAAGAAATTACCGCACTACATACGTCAAAACTTTACTTATAGCAAAAGATACTTATTAAAACCATTATAAATTATAAAATTTTTACTAATGTTCATATTCTGATATTGATATTAAAAGTAGGTTGATTACATCAAATTTTAGTTCAATCATTCAATTCATTGTAATTTTTTGAGACTATACCTTTTTTTGTAACAAAGAATGATCAAATTTAGCAAAATAGTAATGGGGAAAATTGTAGAAAAATATATTCATTTAACCTGAAACAAATAAATATCTAACAAACTAAATGGCTTAGACAACAATGGCTATTTAAAAAAATTTAATTATCATTGAAATTAACCCAAATATGACTATTGACCAAAAAATAACTTTAAACGAAATAACTTTCATTTGAAACTTTTTTCTCCAATCTCTTTAGTTTCTCAGATATTTTTTAGTTTTAAGTTTGATGGAGCCCGCATATTTTTTTTGAAATATTGGTTTCATTTTCTGTTGCATTAATTAATTTGGTAGTTATTCAGGGGCACTCTAAATAAGTAAAGATATATGTATAAATTCGGTAATCTCTGATATCAAAATATTTTTTCACGTCAATGAATATTTTATACTATTGTTTGCTATAATTTATATAATTATAAGTGGTGTTAAGTGTTGAGAAATTATTCTATTGAAGGCTTAATATTGAGAAATTTTTTTATGTAGAATCAAGTCCTACGCACTTGTATATGATATAATATTTTAATTATGTACTATCTTGGCAACTACACATGACTTTATCAAAGTAAAATAAAAAAAATGTATATTTTATATTCTAGGTCCTAGGGATAGTATTCATTCTAGGAATCAATTTTAAAATAAGAAGAAACGTCCAATTGCCTTACTTTTTAGTTAAATTTGATCCTGAACTAGGCCAAACCTACTGTATTTTATAGAATATAGATTTTAGAGGATAATTTTCGATTTTAAATTTATTGTTTACAATTTAATAAAGTATCAAGTGTTTTTACATTAATAAAATGAAAATATGTTCAACCTTTCAGTTTTAAATATAAACCATTATACTGGAAATCACGCGATAAAATACTAAAAATACCATTAATATAATATAATTATTATATGGTTCAGAAGTACTATCCCGAGGAGTAAAGAGAAAAATATTGCAATATAAAACATGAATAGAAAAACATCATGTATATTTAGTTTGGTTCCAGGGTAAGGATTTTACAGTTTAGAAGATAAAATTAAATAATAACATTGATGACTACCTAAGGGATATAATCTTCAAGTCAAACAAATGAACAAAAATTAAACAAAAAGGCTGGGGATAGACTTAATGAAAAATTTCGAATCAGTATGAAGACCCAGACGTCTTGTAATTTATTTCAATGGTGTTACCAGGGGTAATTGAATGAAATTAAACTATCGGTTTCTACCTGTTACCTATTACCTTTAATCGACGTAATTCCCAAGTCTTACGAGTTACTTCTGGGAATATTTGTATTTTGTAATGTTGAATATAAAATATTTTTAACTTTTTTTTGTATGAATTAATAACATATCAAAACATATAAATAACTTTATATTTAATTGTCATCAAATCAATTAAATTTTTTCTTAAACATTATCAGCTTAAATTTGGAAAAAATATACTTCAAAATAAAAAAAATATTTTCGTAGAATCTGCAATAATATTGAACTTGATTTATTTCTAATAAGCAGAGTTGGGTAGTATATCAATACTTATATTTTGTATTTCAAATACTTTTTTTTTAATATTTTGTATTTTCATATTTTCAATAAAAATATTTGAAATACTTTAACAAGTTTGAAATGTTTATTTATGCAACAAGTGCAAAAAGTGGATAATATTTCCACGTAACGTAAAAATTGTACCACGTACCACGAGACAGTAGGTCGAGATGGACAATACAATTTCTAAATTTGTCATTTATAATCAGTGGTCAGTGCATAAAGAGGTGCTTTTTTGCAGTAAGTAACGCTTTTCTCATCGTAGATCTCTTAAGGCGATAGTCGGCAAATTTAAGAGCTTGATTTTGAAATTCTCTTGATATTTGGGGTTTTGGTCAAAAGTTTTTTCCAGAGGAGCTTTTTTAGAATTTCTTCTTTTGGTACAAAGATGAGTCTTGTGGCCACGAATTTCTTGTTTTTTTGTTTTAGTAAGTCAATCCAAATGCTCACATGGCAGCAGTAAAACGGGCTCTTTACAAAATACGTTCGCTTAGCGGCGTTCTTCATACAGATAAAAAACTAATTAGAATAATATTTTCCAACGCTAGCAATAAGTTCAGGTATAAACGAAGAGTTTTCTGTTTCATTTTTGGCTTTAAGTATATTTTAAAACTTTTTACAGCATCCCAAAAATTAAGTAAAATTTTAAGAAATCTTCCACTTCATGGTTTAAGCTAAGCACACGTTTTGCATGATGAAATTTTTTCCCAATTTCTGGGATGAAACTGCTTTGAAATTGATAAGAACAATGTGTTTTATATGTAAATATATAAGTATATAAAATATTTTTTTTACATTTTTTTTGCCGAATATTCGTTCTTCCGCATCAGAATTAGCCTTCCGCCTAGTAGTAAAAATGGCCGAATATTCGGCCTGCAGAATAGTTACCGAATATTCGGTGCACCTCTAATATTGACATTAATTTCAGATCTGTGTTGTCAATTTTTTCAAACTTTCCATATTTTTAAAAGTGCTCTAAAAGTGTTTTTTTTTTTAATTTAGCCTATGTACTTTATTTTGTTGCTTCTTAGTATTAACGAAAATTTAAATTATTTCGAGGATTCTTTTATTTTTTAAGCACAAGAGTTAAAAGATTATGTCACCTCCATGTCAATCACGGAAGAATGTCAATATGTAAATATTTTAAATTAAAATTTTTAATTCTATAGCTGATAAATTAATTTTATTATTTTATCTTTTAAACCTAATTCATTAATATAAATTTTAATAATTATTTGTATTTCATTAAAATGGTATTGCTTTTACCCTTTAATATTTTTTAACTTTCATGCGTAAAGATATCGAGGACACAAATGAAATATTCTGGCCCAATACTAAGCGTTCAAAGATACAAGATCACACGAAATTTGAAAGAAATTATTACGACATTAGATGCAGGCGGGGTCCTTTCAAATTTCGTGTGATATCGTGTTTGCGAAGGCTTGCTATTGGGTTAGAATATTTCTTTTGTGTCTTCGATATCTTTGCCCGTGATTGTACGTTTTATATTTTCTAATAAAAGAAACTATTTTTTAATGGAAAAATTAAGTTAAATTTCTTGTTTTTTTTTGTTTCCCTTTATTATGTTATGAATTAATATTAAAGAGCAGAAAAATTGAACTGTTTTATAAAATACCAAATATCATAATATTTTATTGGGGATTAAGGTCATAAATTACTAAAAAAATATTAGATAAATCTCGAGCAACGATTTTCGATTAAGGCCATTAAAATATTTATATTCTTATAAACATTTGGCATTTGGATACGTTATAAAATATTAAACGTGTACAATAAATGACGCATAAAGTTTTATAGAAGATTTGTTACTCGATTTTAATGAGCGATAAAATTTAAAAAAAATTGCTGAATTTACGACTTTAAATTGCTCGGATTTATACTTCACTAAATATAAAATCAGGTTTCCTACGGAATTTCTCACCCTTGGTAAAAAGAAAATCACTAGAAATTAAAGAAATCCTCATTAGAAAAAACTTAGATTTTTGATTTTCCTAAAATAAAATTTTTATATCAGTAAAAAATGAGTAATATATTATATTCGGAAAAAATTAGCTGAATTTTGGCTTCCCCCTCCAACGTCCCGCTATATTGTTTAAGCTCAACACAAGTCTCGCACCAAAAGAGTTTTGTATGGATGGTCCATTTTTTCCCTAATTCGCGCTTAAAGGTTTCAATTTTCAACTTAGAATAATTATGGTAAAATATGGAACTGCTTGAAATTGATAAGAACAATGTGTTTTTAATAAAATAATATTTATTTTTATTTTTTTTTTATTAAATATTATATTCGGCCTTTGGTATTAATATTAATTAATAGTAAAAAAGGACTGAATATTCGGCCTGATGAACAGTTGCCGAATATTCGGTGCATCTCTATAACGTTTTTTAAATTCGTGCTTTATAAATAATAATGTTAAATCCTTACTCAAGGTTATCTATTTAAGTAGTAAATAGGTCAGGGTATTTCCTAAGTTACCTAGAAATAATAAAAGAAACATTGATTAATTTTAATTGCGTGAAAGTTAAGACCGAGTATTTTTAATTAATTTTTATAATTTTATTTTTAAAGATGTATTCATTTAAATTTTTGTTTCGTGGATGCAAAGCTTCTGTAAGACAAAACATTTTTTATCTTGGATAGAATTTCATAAAAATGAATTTTAATTTTCTGGAATAATTTTTATTTTTACATTTCGTGGATAAAACATCTTATATAGGATAAACTTCTGTAAGGATCTTTATGATAAAACAAAAAAAAAAACTATGAGTATTTTCATAGAAGATTGGGCTTGGGTTTTTCGATTTGGACCTTGCTAGTATTTCTATTTCAGTATGACTCTTGCAAAAGAGCTTCAAAACGTCACATCAAGATACTGTAGCCTGTAATCAGCGATCGTGATGGAAATATTTGTTAAAGGCGTGTTTAACGTTACAGACGTCTCTAAATTTTTCATCACGATCGTTTCTGCAAAAAAATAATAGTAGATAAGGAGAATCAATAATCAAAAACACATTTGTCACTATTTATCTGCTCTTCCTAACTGCAACTAAACCAGTATAAGCAGTTTTTGTTGTAATTTTCTATTAAACAACTCTACCACATTTTAAAATCTGTGTAAGTGTACTCTTCGAAATTTTATAGAGTTGCTTGGCTACAAAATCGGCTAGTAGTATATTCTAATAATACTAAGTGAAATGTGAAAATTGGCCTTTACATCTGCTCATTTCGGGAATAGGAACAATAGTCTTTAGAGTAAAAGCACATTTTAATGAATATTTATTGTAATAGGTAATAGAGTACTTTGTACTCTGTCTTCTTCCTCTACTAAAAAATATTTCTTAAAAAGCGGTCATCTCGTTTTCTTTTTATTTTCCAAGATAAAACATCTCATTGTAGTAGGATTTCTAATTTCTTTATTTACTTATTGGATACCTATTGTATGCAGGAAATCGAGAATTGGATTCATGTTTCTTATTATTCCTAAAGAAATTGTAAGCTTTAATTCAATTTTTTAGTTTATCTTTACTTAATGAAGATTAGTATTGGCCCTTGCACCGTTTTCTATCTTGAATTTCGCGAATTCTCACTTGTTGAAATTTTCGTATTTACTATGTACCGAGGGGTGCACAAAAAACGGCCAACCATGTAGCATGTAGCTTCGTTATTACTTATCCGATTTTAATAACTGATATGTCAAATTAAATGGTTTGAAGAATACTACTATCAGATAATAAAAGATTAATTTTATTTTTGAAAACATCAGAGTAGGAGGAGGCAACTTTTTCAAATGGCAACATATGTTTTTCGATAGAAAAAATCATTAACAAAAATAATCTAAACCAATTATACCAATATTTTTTTTAAATCAATTTTTTTAAATTTTTTCTTATTTTTTTTAATTTTTTTAGTATTAATTTTTTTTAAATTTAATTCAATTAAGATGAGAACTTGACGATGATTTGGGAGAGTAATTACTAAAGGTAAAGGTGAATGATTCAACTCCCAACTTTTCAACAGTTAGTTTAATTCAATTGTTTTTTGTTTGTTTTTGAGTTTTGAGTTTTTTGTTTTTTTAATAAATTAAAAAATTATTAATAATAAATTAAAAAACAAAACTTAAAAAAAAATTAAAAACTCAAAAACAAAAAAAAAACAATTGAATTAAATAAAAAAAATTTAGAAAAAAAAATTAAAAATATTAATTTAAAAAAAAATATTGCTATAATTGGATTAGATTATTTTTGTTAATTTAAAAATTGAAAAAAATCGAAAAAAATATGTTGCCATTTCAAAAAGAAAAGTTGCTCCTCCTCCTCTGATGTTTTCAAAAATAAAATTAATCTTTTATTATCTGATAGTAGTATTCTTCAAACCATTTAATTTGACATATCACTTATTGAAATCGGATAAGAAATAACGAAGCTACATCGTTGGCCGTTTTTTGTGCACACTTCTGTATATTGTTTCAATAGATGTCGCTACTATCTAGATGAGTAATAAGTTTCGCTTTTTAGTGTTTTAAGTAGTATAATATTGTATAATAATCCATTCATGCAATGCCGCAAGGTGAAAATGAGCGCGCTGGATAAAAGCGAAGCTCGTTTCGTCTGTGAACTTGGCCCCGATTCGCAACGTTTTCATTTCAATAGTTTCACTTTCGTCGGCGATCGCGTTCTTTATTACCGCATTGCGAGTTGCGAGCGCCGAAAACATTTCGCTCTTCGCTCGCCTTCCCACATTCTGCGCCCGGTTGACATTTAAAGCTCGTTCGTTCATTCGTTGTGAAATGTAAATCGACTAAATCGAGTTACGAATTACGAAACAAAACGCGCAAGTGAAAATGGAAATATTTACAGAATAAAATATTTTAGTCTTGTTTTTGCGTATTTTAAAGTTGTAAAAATAAATTAGAAAAGGATTTAGATTTAACGTCCTTGGCATGGTGGCCGTGGCCCAGTTTTGTGGAGTATTGGGTGGCGGCGGGAGTTGCGGATTTGCTATTGCACGGAGGCGCCATCTAGGAACAGCTCGGCGAAACCAGCGCGGATTTCGTTTGGCAATCGCCGTATTATTTAAATGGCGCTCAATTTGGTAAAGCGGCTGCATTTGTTGCTCAATGATGTTCGGCTAGAGTTGGTATCTAGGTCGCGGCGTGCACTCCTTCCAACACTCCCCCACTTTTATCAATACGCTCTTCCATTGCCAACAGATCATAATAAAAACAAATTCCTCAATTAAAAACAAAATCAAGTTAAAATTTTATTGTGCAAAATTTGTTTCGAAATAAAATATTTCTTTAAACCCAGTTTCGAAACTCAAAAATGTCCTATTATAAAATAGAGGATAAAATAATATGCACCACTATCGCTCGCAACTTTGTTCTTTTTGACCATTCAAAGATCCACCCTAAACGCTTAGTTTTTAATAAACAAACTTTATACTGAAATCTTCCTATATTTTTCGAACACTTCAAACCTTTATATGAAATTCTTTTTAAGTTTCAAATTTGAAAATATTACTAAAAAATTCAATAGCACTATTCATACTTAATATTCGATTTTGCAAAAAGATAATTGAGAAAGGTCCTTGGCCAGGATTCGAACCTGAGGTGGAAGTCTGTAAGCTATACGATTATTTTCGTACAACGAAAAAATCGTTTATTGAATATGTTGCTATAGTGACAGATTTTGTCTTCTTTCAACAAATACAAAACATGCATAAGGAAGAGATATAGAAAATCTGTTACCAAGGAACGTAGTCAACAAACGGTTTTTTCGTTGTACGAAAACTATCGTATAGCTGTACAGATTTCCACCTCTGGGACCTCCAAATCTCATGTTTGGTGTGATAACCACTACACTACCTAGGACCTAATTTCGAATATGTTCAGCTCTGTCTTAAATTGGGAGAATCGATAATGGTTATTATCATCATCAGTAGTGTAGTGGTTATCACACCAAACATGAGATTTGGAGGTTCCAGGTTCGAATCCTGGCCAAGGACATTTTTCAATTGAATCATTTTCCGAAAGCTATTAGTCTTTATATTAACATTCCTTTGTCCAAAAGACACGAAAAGTCCTTGGTCAGTGTTCAATTATGTCTAACTGGTTGATGATGATAATAACCATTATCGATTCTCCCAATTTAAGACAGAAGTGAACATATTCGAAATTAGGTTCTAGGTAGTGTAGTGGTTATCACACCAAACATGAGATTTGGAGGTCCCAGGTTCGAATCCTGGCCAAGGACATTTTTCAATTGAATCATTTTCCGAAAGCTATTAGTGTTTATATCAAAAAGATAATGAAAAAATTACATTAATATATTATAAATAAGCATTCGTTAGCTCAGAATTACATATTTATTCTATAATATTTATCAAACTATCTGGTTTAATGTTACTTAGAGTGGATTTCATCTGAAGTAAACCTTTCCTGCGCAGTAGGAAATTTTACCCGAGCGATTACTATTCAACCTGAAACTGTTGATTAATTCAGAAACCTTTAATGCTAGACGACTAGTATCTCATGACGTACACCAATCATAAACAAGGCTACCCTCAGTTTGTTAAAAAATGGTTTCGGCACAGGGTTCTCTTCAGATGAAAAGCACTATAATAATTGTTTCAAGTTCCACCAGAAATATGATCATCAAATACTGCTATTAACCTGTAACCCTTGATTATAATATACTTATAGCTAGTTAATCTTGAAAAGACTTTAAGAACAATCCTATGTACTCTTTTTTTGTCTACCAATGCTTTATCACCTCGGTGTCCACACTAATTACTCCTGTGTCCACTCTAAAACGATACCTCTTTTATATATGTGAATTATCTTACTATAAGTATATTATAAACAAGAATATAATTGCTGTTAACCTTTTTTAGGTACGTACATACTTATTTTGGCCGGTCAAATTAACCTGCTCGTATAAATTAGCTTTCCTCCACAATTTATTGCATCTTATATTAAAGACTTATTTTCAAAATATTTTCTTACAATATTTTTTAACACCTGTAAAATTATCAAAAGTGTAGGTACTACTACAAAAACAAAATAAAGATTACAAAAATTAAACAATTTATACGAATATGTGTTGAAAATTGAGAAAAGAAATTTTTTGACAATTGATGTAGCCCTACGATGTTTTTTTTTTTTCTTAGAAAGACATAAATTGACAGGTTCACAAGTTTATCAGGAAAAGAGCACAACTAAAATACAAATACCCAACTGAATTTCCAACATTGAACAGAACTTACTTGTGTTCTAAAATATGGTGTTGGAAAAACGAAGGGGGAAAATTTTAATTGCGATAGTACAAAGGTAAAATTAACCAGCTAACGGCAGTTACCGGTTAATTCAGTTTTAAATTTTTCATGATTTTAGATAAAATTGTGCCTCTCATTTACAGTGTACACTTATTACTATCGGCTTTAGACCAATTGGTATGAGTTCTTTTGATTCACTGACCAATGTAAAGTGATAATTTTTGAGTATTTTTTATAAACATATTTTTTGCTTTAAAGGTAATAGATATTGTCGTATTTTTTTATAGTTTTTGTTGAAACAAATAGGTTCGTGGTTCCGTACTTGGCTTTTAAATCAATTAATCTAAAAAAAACTGAGCGTAAAATACTAAACTTTATTATCATTATACATTCAACGTTGAATTTTAGGCAAAATCCATATTTTAAATGTCATTTTTGTAAATTTTATTTAAATTTATTTTCTAATTACCTCTGATTTTAAAATAACTTCCAAAACTTCATATTTAGTCAAATTTTAAAGAGTTTGTAAAGCCAAGAAATAACTTTATGGTTTATCGTAATTATTAAAGGTATCAAAAATAATAGCGTTTTTGTGCCTAATAAGAGATTTAATGTTGCCTTAAATTTTTATTTTTATAAAAGTATTCATAATTCATAAAATAAATCACACTACTTAAATGTTTTAGAAAAAAATATACAACTCATACAATACTATGAAAAAAAGTCTAGTTTTCATTAGTAGAGTAAGCGGTGGAGTAATTTGGGAGAGTACTAATCTAACTCTATCAATGAAAACACAATTAGGATTGCACGATGGTAGCGTAACTGTACCACTTGCCTTCTCCTGCTACCAATTTTTACTCCACCCTACTCTACTATACAAATGAACTGTTTTGATATAGTTTCGTGTATAAAAAGTGTGTTTATCTTTGCACCGAAAGACTACTATACCAGATATTTTAAAATGCTTGTGAACTGTACAGTTAAACGTGGTGACTTTGAATAGTGAATATGAAATCAGATGATGGATCCACGTCTGATGAATTACTTTTTTGTGGTGAGGTAAGTCTCGTGGGTCCTAACTAACCTCACCCATGAGACTTTATTAAAAAAATATACTTCACATTCACTGTCCGAAGTTATCTCATTTGATCCTACTCTATAAAAGTTGGAAAGGAGAGTAGCTTCACTAAAAAGTATACTGTACCACTAACTCTACTAATTAAAAACTAGACTTAAAAAGTGAATTTAAAGGAGAAATTCAATTTTAAGATATAGTCGAGGATCTAGGATAATAAATCAAATTTAATGATTCTTCTCTTTTCTTGAAATAGTCAAATTCTAATGTAATGATGTGATGAACTACCTCTCTTTTATCCACATTACAAATATACGCTATTCATAAGTGGACTAAAAATTAGATCCTTGAGTTTAATAGAGATTTAGAGTGTTTTTTTCAAATAACATGGCTTTATAGAAGAAAATCAAGTAAAGATAAATGAAAACACAATAAGTTAATGATGCAGGTTCGTATAACCTGCTACCCACTAAATCTTAAACATATGTTTTTATCCTTAAACCCTTGGAATCCTGAAATTTGATTTAATCCCACACCACATTGAAGGTTAAAAGCATACGTTTAAGATTTAGTGGACAGTGAGTTTATAATATAATAGCAGGATTAACAATAATAACTTATTTGAAAAAAAATAGAATATATTTAATTTTTTTGAAACATTTATAGATTTGTATTCCAATCCCCCCAACACAAAACCTGAACACTAAAATATAAAAATATCTCTAATAATCAGAAACACGATATATCGAGTTGTAATTTGGTTTTAATCTTGCAGGAAACTGATTCTTAGTTCCATTTCGAAATAGTCTTATAAAATTAAAATAAACCTATTATTTTTTATGAGACTTTCTTAATGGATATATAGGGTTTTAACCACGATGATATGTACAGTATGGCCTATATTTCTAACATTATTTAATATCAAATCATAATTTATAATATATCTAGGAAGGATTTGATAATCGCAGCAAAATACTTGTAGGTGGGCAAAATTAATCAAGCCTTTTAACGTCCTCAAGTAAATTAACTCAAGAATTTTATAGTATAATTTTAACGAAAGTGCCTGGTCAACTTTATTGATAAGCAATTTAAATGAATTTGTGTAATTTAAAAAAACATTATTATTGTGCCGTAACATTTAAGTAAGAACTTATTTCGTTTTACCAAATATAAATACTCTGCAGAATTCATAAACAATACAAAAATTAAATTCTCAAAAGAAACACACCACCGACAGAAAGTTTGAGGCAGGGTATAATATTGTTTATAAAACGTACATATGTTCATATTTATTTAAATTATCACTATCTTTGCTTAGGAATATAACATACAATATCATAAATAAGCATTTTGTAGCAGTAGTAGTTTGTTTATACATAGGGTGTCTCACAGGACGTTGGAGTCATGGGTGTCTTTGCTATTATTGAAGATAAAAAGTCGGTTAAAAGGACAAAGTAGTAGCGATTTGTTCGTATATTAATAATTCGTTGACAAAATATTTAAATCTAGCACCGTTCCTACGCTATCTTGAATAAAATAAGAAAATGTGATTTTGAAAATATGGCAATAACTACTTTAGTTTGGGTCATCCCAAAAGTGTTTTTTGTCATTTTACAGGCACTTCCTTTGTGTACAATGCAGTAAAGCAAATTAATTTTTTTTCGTCAATAGTAGTAGTGTTTTAGTGGTTTATTTTTAATATTTAGTAACCTGCTTCAAACTTTTTGTCGGTAGTGTAGGTACCATTAGTTGTATCTGCATTATGTTATGTTCAACACTACGTTTTCTTTTATTCAATTAACAATTTCTTTTTTGAAAAGATTGGAGACTTTATTAAAACAATTTAATTTAGAAATCTATGCATCATCAAAATACCAAAATATACTTTTCAAAGTTAACCCTTTGTTCGTAGTAGTTTCTGGCTAAAGACTAAACCATAATTTTAAAATTGTTTTGCTATGTTACTACTTTTCTAGTGGGTACACCATGAAATCATGACTTGGACTCTTAAATATACTACCATATTCCAAGTAATCGTTTCTTATATTTTTTGAGATGTAAACAAATAATAAATAAGTGCTCCGGGAAAGAAAAGATTCTGGTAGGAGAATACAATATTAAATTCTTACCGAAAAAAAGTATAAAGTAGAACCTCAAAACTGTAATTAATGGAATTAACCTGGGAGAAATTTTAGAAAAGAAATAATAAAGCTTTATATGTACCATATTTTTTTACATATACATATACTTTCAAAAAAATTAAAATCATGAAGGTGCTTTTAATATGTTGATATGATTTTTGTAATTTATAAAATGGTTTTGTAAAGAATTTTAAACTCCTAAATATACATATTCAATAAAAGGTTGTGAAATTAAATATTGAAGCGAACATTATATTGGTTTAGGCAATATAATAATAATAATTGAGAAACTATTAGTTACTCAAAGGTAGATGCTGCGAGTTTGCCGTTGCTTTGATTTTTTCCCTTCTTTACCCTATCCACACCACAAGCTTTGAGAATACGCTTACAAGTACAAACAAGGCAAAAACCTTCATCAAAGTTTTTCAGTACATTCTGTGTTACAGAATTCTACTTCAGATCACAATAACTAAATTCCTTTAATTTATAGAAACTAGAAGCTATAAAAAAATATTTGTTTTTAAAATCAAAATTTCTTTGAAATATTGTCCAACATCATATTTTCAAGGGTAATATAACAAGTGGTAAGAATATTATCGAAAATTTTTTAGAAATGCACGAATTTTAATCTCAACGATGAAAATGCAACGAGTGCATAGCACGAGTTGCATTTTCCAAAGATTGAGATTAAAATGAGTAAGCATTTCTAAAAAATTATCGATTCATATTCTTACCACGAGTTATATTTGGAAAGAGAATATAATGACTGAAAATATTTGTATTTTCACTTATTAATACGTCAGAAATACATTGAAAATTTTGATATTAAGTGACAGGAATTGTATTCTCTTAGAAATATTGTGGTCTAAATTTACAGTAGACTGCGACAATATATAAAGAAACTGCTTTGTGTATACTGTTGTTTTTATTAAGGAATAAATTATTAATAAAAAATTGTATAAGAAAATTAATTAAATAGTTATAATTAATTACAGACTCGTATGTAACTAATCAGTCTACAACCACAATAATTGGAAATGGGAAAAAATCCAGAATTGATTTAAATAAGTATTTGGTAATACAAATTATTTGAAAGACTGCTAAACGTGACAATTTTTGTAATTCATAATAATTTATGATAATAAAATAGGTAACTACTGCTTATTACTACGATGTTAGTTTAAGATTTTATTACAGCAATAATTTATTATTAACTTATTTCTATGGGAAACTTCAAATAAATTAACATCAATAATGTTTTTATTAAAATTACAGAACTCTAAAATATACATTTGTTAAAATCAGCACCAAATGTGTCGATTCTGTGCAAACCTGTAAACTCTTACGAAATGTATCTTTGAGGTAACTATGGAAGCCATTCATTACAACCCATATAACAAACCGTAAGGATATTTCCTATAAGAGCTTACGGTTTCGCACAGAATTTCACCATAAAATGGGTAAGAAAAACAATTATTGTTTTTTGGTAAATTTCCAAATAAATATTTATTTTTCATCTTGAATTTTGATATAAAAAAATTATCTTCAAATTTTCATATCTACATAGAATCAATTAATCAGTTTCACTAGTTATGTTTTTTTTCCAAATAAAATACTTTATTTATTTTAATTAGTATACAATGTGACTTTAATAATTTAATTTACAACTTCTATTTTTATGTGTGAGTATCCCCTATTTTAATTGACATTTTTTTTAATCAAGATGATAATAAAATCTCCTTTCTTTATTTCCTTCTTCATTTCTTTTGTTCTGTATTTTTTGTGCGATTGTCGAGATTTGAATTCATTTCTTCGGTGTATTTCCCACAGTCTGTGTGCGTTGAGCGTCCGTCCACGCCGTGTTCAACAGGTGTGTCGCCCTCTCAGTCTTTTCTTCCCATCGCGGCGCAGCAATCAAATTTCACCCGCTCCTCTTCCCCGTCCTTCCGTTCAAAATTATCCGACCCGACCGGACTTTAATTAAATCACGCACGCTCTTACTAGCCCCAAAAAAATTGAAACGAGGAATGTAGTCAACAAAAATACAAAAAACACCTTTATCAGAAATACCTTCAATTTTTCTTTTGAGGGAAAATTTCTGGGAATTGAAGAAAGAAAAGAAAACTTAACTTAACAATTTTGCTGCACATTAATTAATTATGTGACTTAAAACTAAGTGAAAAGAAAATTGTTAAGCATGATTCAATTTTAGTAGAAAAGAGTACTTCAGGGAATTTTGAAAAAGAATATTCAATTATGAAAGTGCAAATTCGTTTTATTCTTCTTAACTTTTTTGATCCTGAATCAAGTTTTGTGTCATTATATTGATTAAGCAATTAAAACTTTTTGAATATGTTGGGGTTACAGTGAGAGACGAACACTAAAATGTTTATAAATAAATTTAAACTTTAGATGCAGTTTATAATATTATAATTTACCAGGTACAAAGTTTAAAGGTCTTCTAAACCAATAACTAAATTGCCGGCTTGCTTTATGATAGATAGTTCCAGTCCTCATCCATAAGTACAAGTATTAATTAAACATAAAATCAAAGAAAAATCAAATAATTTTGCGAGGATCCAGGATAATAAACTACATACATCTTTTTAAAAAATATTAAATTGTTGTCTTTGTTTGGGAACTTTGCTTTATAATTCATTAAGTTAGTCAATTCATATTTTGTGGACTAAAATATTGATATTTAGGTACTAAAAAGTTTATAATGTTTTTGGAGTTAAAAGTTTGATTTATAAGTTAAATTTTGTAGAATTAATCGTTTAGAACTACATATAATTTTTTTATTTAATTATTAATCAATCAAAACTTTTCAGTTGTTGATACTTTCAGTTTCTACTGCTTAGGTTTTTTTTTTATTATGAAATAATTATTTTAAAAATACAAATCTATTTTCTACCCTCCTTCTTTAACATGTATTTTATTTTCTAAATTTTTAATTCTTTTAGGTTGATGACCAAATGAAGTTGCTCCAACATTCATGGTCTGATATGTTGGTGCTAGATCATATCCACCAGCGAATGCACAACAATTTACCTGATGAGACGACGTTGCACAACGGTCAAAAATTTGACCTGCTCAATCTGGGCCTCCTCGGTGTGCCCAGTCTGATTGATCACTTTAATGACATCACGGCCAAACTCCAGGAGCTCAAGTTCGATATTGGAGATTATATTTGTGTTAAGTTCCTGCTCCTTTTAAATCCAGGTACGAATGGTAAGGAACAACTTTTATTATTAACAATATTATCAAATTTCAATCATTTATTTATTTCTAAAGTAAAATAATTACTTGGAGTAAATTTTTAAAATTTGATGATATTAATTTTATTTTTAGTTTCTACTTTAATAAATTTCATTCAGTTTTCTCATAAAAACAAATTTCTATTTTATGATTGTGTTGCCCTTAATTTGGAAAAAGTAATCTTCGTTTTATTTAATTTTTCAAATTATCAGATACAACGTACAGCTGATGCGATAGGCTGTGATCTCATGGGTAAACATTTGATTGGATAGAAAAAGTGAAACGTCCAAAATTAGCTGATCGTTTGCAGATAAAAGTGGCAAATAAAACCAAACATTTTGTAATTTAGTATATTTTCAATTTTTAATTTTCTTTTTTATTGCAGATGTAAGGGGTATAACGAATAGAAGGCATGTGCAAGAGGGTTATGAACAGGTGCAGCAGGCTTTACTTGAATACACATTGACATGTTACTCGAACATTCAGGTCAGTACAAGTTAACATAACAAAAAAGATGATTTGTGTTAATTAGTTTCTTCTCTCTTGTTTTTCAGGATAAATTTGCCAAGCTCTTGCAAATCTTGCCGGATATTCATATGTTAGCGGCTCGAGGTGAGGAGCATCTTTACCATAAACACTGCAGTGGTAGTGCGCCAACGCAGACTCTTCTCATGGAAATGTTGCATGCAAAACGGAAATGAGCCGTCCTTGCGCACCACCAACCATACGTTACCATTTAACTAGAGATATAATCTTTATATATATATATATACATATTAACTGTGCAATACAGGCTTTCAGTTGTTGTACATAAAATAACAGGATAAAACTAATCTTTATTTTGTTGACAAATCGATGCCTTCACGAAGTACAAAATGAACGCAAGAGAATTTAGTTTTGTGAAGATAGGACGTCTGCGCAGTGCTCGTTTATTTTTGTATGGAATTGTTTTGTTTTAGAGTTGCGAGCTGCTGCACCTCATTAACGTTACGTTCTAAAAATATATATATATGTAAAAAAAAGCAGTAATGATGAATTAATTAATTATATTTTTATAATGGACACATTCCAGAAGTGCTCTGGAGGGATTCAAGGGCATCCTAGGCTAGCTTAGATATAGCTTCCGAATGAATGCGTTTACACTGCACCTATTAAAATAACCTTACCCCAAGTCATGCACCCCTTTACGTCCTCGACTTCCTCAAAACTTGAAACTTCTAACCTATTTTTGGTGATGGACTAACAACTTGTAACATTTATGCAATTAGGAGTTATTTGATTGATTGATAGCGAGAAACACACACTTTTTATTGTTAAGATTATTTTAATTTAATTTTAATATTATTATCTTTATAACATATATATAGTTATGTTTTTAAACGAATAATTTGATTAGAGGAGGATTGTGCGCACCTCTTCCATTTGTAAATGAAATGTTATATATATTAAATAAGCGTGCACGAGGAGCAATCCGTTGTAACAAATCCGCCACAGTAATTGGGGAAGTAATTTACTGATAATATATGTAAAAATGTAAATAATTCCCGCACAGAACCTTTTCAATGAAAACTAAACGAAGGTCGCTCCTCATTTTTGAAATTTATATATTTTATTTATATATATATATACATATATTTTTATATTGATAAATTGTTGTTTGTTGTTACATACATATAAGTATAAACATAATTATGTGATAAGCCAATTACTGTTTGGCGGTTTGAATGATCCGTTTCCCCATTTATTCGAAACACCATTTTAAATACACTCAAGTGATTTTATTATATTTTGTTTCCTTTTACACTCTCCCCGCCCCATTCCCTTAAAAAAGCTGTGAGACGTTAAGACCCAGAGCTTTTATTCTAAACTTAAACATAGATATATTTATATTATATTAAATACGTACATTTTTATTTAAGCAGTGTGTGATGAAAGGTTGTAAATATATATTATATAATTTATGTGGATTAAAAAAGATTTGTTTGTAGAAATAAATTCACGTCAACTAAAAAGTTACCTTATCTTTGTTTTATTTTCCTGTTTTACATTAGAATTTATAAGCTTCTTTTAATACTTTTGGAAAAATGGAATTAAAAAATTATAGAATATAAATTAGGGAAAAAAAATTAATCTTTTGAATAAACAAAAACAAGAGCTCGGTATGGTTTTATACCTTCTGTGAGCATTTAATTTAGGATTTTTTGCTATCGAATGAGGATAATTTTTACGAAAACATTAAAATATTCAACAGATAATTGAAACTTTTGTGGAAATTTTAAGTTTTCACATATTACAAATCAAAAAGAATTAAAATGAGAATAATATTTTCGAATTAGAACAAATCGGAAAATTTAAATTACAAATGAATCAAAACAAAAATGATTGTGTTTTTACACAAGTAAGCCTCCCATTTTAAAATGATTAAAGTTTCTTTAAAACCCCTCCTCAAGCTGGCAAATAATTGAAATAGAAAATTTCATTAAATTTACTAAAATGAATGAATTATTGAATTTTTTTATTATTTTTATTTCAATGATAGTAGAAATACATTTGTGTTTTTTACTTTTAAAAAGTGCACCCCCCTTTAAAAATTTCAGGGTACGTCACTGGTATCGCCTAGACTACGACGCTTCAAAATTTACGAAATATATGCCTTTGTATTTTTTTTCAAAGTACAGCTATATTTTATAAACAACATATTCAGTTTTAATAATTGCATGGTTTAATTAAGGATAGACTTCTATACGACGATTTTTTTCAAAAAATTAAATTATTAAGTCCAAAAAAATATAAAATATGCCACATTTTACATATCTTTAGGATTTTTATTGGCCATTTGCTATTTGGATATTCGCGTAGTTTCATAAATGTCCAATAAAAACAGGTTAAAACCCATATAATTTTGAAGACCTCGATTTCTTAAACTTTCTTCATTTTTCTCTTGTTTTTTACTTCTTAGCATATTCATAAAAATGTTTTGCCCCATTAACTTTTTAATGCCTCTTCGCGCTTAGAAAAGAATTATTACATTTTTTGAAAATAAATAAGTTTTATTATTGCTGCAGATTTTGAACAATATTATTAAAGAAAGTTTTATACATTTTGTCTTATAACTTCTAAACGCAAAAAGATGTCAATCAAGTTAAGGGAGAAAACAGTTTTAGGAATACACAAAAGGAAGTAAAAAATTGAATTTTGATTGTAGGTACAGTGGCGTCAAATACAAAAAATAGGGAGGTAAAAATAGTCGATACCCCCGAAAAAACCCCATCCTAATTATTTTTTGAACTTTCGAAGCTGTATTCAATGACTATTAGAAATATACAGGGTGTCGCAATTTGAGAGTTACATTGCATGGGCATCTTTGCTATTAATAAAGTTACAGATTCATTTAAATGGGTAATGTTTTGCAGTTTTTTATACTCATTTGGATGGCAACTAAAATTATCAAAAATTTCGAGCCATACCGGAGATAAACGAAAAAACCGAAAAATGCAATTTTGGAAAAAGTTGATTATTTCATTAACTTGAAAAGTTACAAAAAAATTTTTCGAATAAAAGTTATTTGTTTCGTAAAGACTAACTTAAATATGGTTTTTACAAACATTTAACAAACTCGGTTTTCAATATATCAATAGCACCCTGTTTATTATTCCTGAAGTTAGGGCCACAGGTTTAGAAACACCCTGTATTCTCTATACCATCCCATCATCAGAGTACATATACCGGGTGGAAATGAAACTAGGGCCACCCCTGGCATTTCTTTATTTATGAAAATAAAAAAATAGAATTTTAGTATCTTATGTATATGATCTAAGAAAACAAATTTTATGGATCGAATAAATCTTTCATTTTACTTCCGGTTTATCAGGAAATGGCACCCACTTTCTTATTTTAAATGTAACCCCCTGATTTTTCCAACGTAAAATCAAACATTGGTTAGTTTTAAGTATGTTTATGACAAAAAAAATTTTTTTTCAAAACTAAGAAAAAATGTTGAATTTTCTTTTGGTAAAAAATTTGAGTAAAACCTACAAAAACTATTTTTAAATAATACAAATACGTAAAATAAATTGTAATTTATAAAATTTATTTCACCGTTCTTGAGATATTATTTTTTTTAATTTTCAAGAAGCGTTTTTTGGAAATATCTTTACTTTTTTAAATGGGATGATATAAAGGTCACCCCCTAATTAAATAGAGGGTTTTTTTCCGGTTACTGTGATATCCCATATGTATGTATTAATTTCAAATTTATACCTGTAATTCATTTTTTATCGAATTAATTTAACATCAATTTATTTGAAAAAAAATATTTTTTTGTCATAAACATACTTAAAATTAACCAATGTTTGATTTTACGTAGAAAAAATCAGGGGGTTGTATTTAAAATAAGAAAGTGGATGCCATTTCCTGATAAACCGGAAGTAAAATTAAAAATTTATTCGATCCATAAGATTTGTTTTCTTAGATCATATAATATACTAAAATTTTAATTTTTTATTTCCATAAATAAAGAAATGCCAGGGGTGGCCCTAGTTTCATTTCCACCCGGTATGTATAGGTTTTAATCTTAAATATGGGGTGATTTATAATTGAGTGAAAAAAATTGTAGGTACACTTAAAATGATATAATATAATATTTGGATATTTGGAACAAAAAAGTGTTACGATTTTTTTCAATTTACTTTCCTAACAAAGTTATTTAAGTTCAAAAATAAAAAAAATCGAACTGCTTTTATATTTAAAAGAGAATTTATTATGGTATTTCCAGGGAAAATGGAAATAAAATGGTCAAAATCGTCGTTTTTAAAGTTCCTTGTATAAATATTTCTGGGTAAGGAACTTTAAAAACGAAGATTTTGACCATTGTATGATGTTTGAGTACCTACGATTTTTTTACACTCAATTATAAATCACCGGCGTGTACAACAATGGGAGATTTTACACCAAGGAACTTTAAAAACGATAATTTGGGCAAATTATCTATGATTTGGACCATTGTATGATGTTTGTTTCCATGGAAATTCCATAATAAATTCTCTTTTAAATTCATAACCAGTTCGATTTTTCTTATTTTTGAACTTAAATAGCTTTGTTAGGAAGATAAGATAGGAAAAAAAATATTTACACTTTATTGTTCCAAATATTAAGTAGAATATGTGTACCATTTTTTACACCTCATTATAAATCATCTTGTATAGAGAGAAATAAAAGGAAAATGCAACGCAAGAAATTTTTTGAATGAGGAGGTACAAACGTATTCAGTGTTCACACTAAAGTATATGTAAGGAAAAAATTGCGGGCTTAATGAAACTCGGCTTATTTGTAGCTTAAATCATGTACATTTAGGATCTAAAGAGTCCCAAGTTGTGGGGTACCTGCTTCTGGAGTTATGGGGGTGGAAAATGATCTTTTTCCAAATATCTCAGTTTCTATTAATCCTACGATAAAATTATTTATTATCAATCTTGTAGAGCATCAAATTTTCTCCAACTTTTGTTCGAAACTTTTTTTTGTAGGGTGAACTTTTTTTAGTTAAAGTGGCGCGAGAGTTCTATAAATACTACAGATGAAAGAAAATAGGGTGAAACTGATCTAACGAAAAATCATAGCGAAATGATTCTTGTTTGTCGTAAAGCGGCCTTGAAAGCTTTCAGAGAAGGTGTATTACATGGTGGTGAAATAGAATTTGAGGGGTTGATTAGACCGAAAAGCGTCAAAAATTGTGACTTTTTTAAATGGAACTTTAAAAAAATTATTTTTTCGTTATTTTTTCGAAACTCAAAAAATCCTATGCGTGGGCGGTTTTGGTTCTAAGAGTAGATTCAACAGAGTTTTTAAAAATGAAGTTCCGTTAAAAAATAACCGGACGGGAGCCGTCCACCCTTAAATTAAAAAATTCTGCTTTATTTTCCCAACCCCTTCCAGTATAAAATCAAAAAGTAGCCTATTAGCTGTAAAAGTTACTCTTTTTAAGGGAAATGAAGTAAAGTTTGAAATTTTTTAAAAACTGTGGGCGCCAGTGTCCGACGATTTTTTGAACATTTTTCGTTCGATTTTTTTCCACTCCAGAAGCAGGTACCCCACAACTCGGGACTCTTTAGATCCTAAATGTACATGATTTAAGCTACAAATAAGCCGAGTTTCATTAACTCCGCAATTTTTTCCTTATTGAAACCTAATTTTACTGTACTATTACTTTCAGAGCACTGAAGTAATTTCAGAAGAATTTTACTTACATATTGGTTAATATCATGGATTTTTGACAAAAATCGGCGACCTACAATTCAAAAGCCTGCAGCTCCAAAACTAAAAAAAGATATTGTGAGCACCAATAAGACGCTTTCGTGTAGCTTTAAAATGAGTATAATCTCATCGTTTTATTCTACGCCTCGTCGGTAAAACTTGTATTTCCTGATGGAAATAATATCTTAAAATTTTACTTAATTTTTTGAGCGCTGTAAAAAGTTTAAAAATATTCTTAAAACAAAAAACAAGTCTATACACTCTTCACTTATACCTTTACTTATTATTAGGGTTGGAAATGACATATTATTTCAATTAGTTTTTTATAAAAATGTAAAACGCCGCTTAGCGAACCTTTTTTGTAAAGAAGCCGTTTTACTGCTTCCGTATGAGTATTTTGGTTTGACTTACAATAAAAAAAGAAGAAATTGGTAGCTACAAGACTCTTCTGCATGTACCAAAAAAAATAAATTTTAAAAAAGCTTCACTGGAAAAGAATTATGACCAAAACCGCAAGTATATCAAGCGAATTTCAAAATCCAGCGTTATAATTTGCTGACTAATATAGCTTTAAATAAAGACGGGAAAATGCAGTTATGCTTATAATCAAACAAAAGTAGGTATACTGCATATTGATGCACTTCTGGGATCTTTCTTAATTTCTACCACTGAAGGTCTGCAGAATTATAAAATTCTCAATTATGCTGCTCATACTTTTGCTGCACCCTGTATGTATTATCATTTTATTGTATATTGGGTTGCCTGCAATAAAACTAAAAAACTCATTTCCATATGAATTTTTGAGAAAAATATGGCAAAAACTAAGGAAACACTTAAAAAATCTTCATTAAAATGCGAAAATTTAATAATTATAAGATTTAGTAAATTCAATCTAATCAAATTACGTAAATGAATTAATGAGTAAACAAAGAATTCAATTTGTCCTTGTAATAAAAACGATGACTCAAAAACTGATAAATTACTTCTGAAAGCAAAATACTAACAAAATCGTCAGAATCAAATCTTTGGTTCATTTCAGTTCATCGTATTTCGTGACTAATCGTAACAAGCTCGTGTAAGAAATTAATAATAAAAAGTAATTATGAAAGGACAACTTTTATGAAGTTGGTAAATTTCTTCCTTGTTTATTTTTAACCTGTTGCTTTGCCTTTCTTTTTATCAATTCATGCGATAAAAATGTGATACTATACTGTGATAATAAATAGTGATAAGAACTGACGTGGTGGGAATAAGTTAAAAATTAAAATACATTTGAATAAATAGAAATGAGTGTTTTTCAATTAATTAGTGCCAGATGACTCATATGTATTGTAAATAATTCAATTTAAGTGACAACAACCTTTTGTTTATTCATAATGAGTGCACCAACTCCAGCACCAAGAACTCTTCTTAACGAAACAAAAAAACCAATACCAGCTCCTAGACCGAGCAGGGTCATGGCACCCCGAAAGACTGATAGTGTTGACGTTGAGAATGTAAATGAAGGTAAAAATACTTTTAGTCGTAGAGTAAGAACATTAAGTAATGCATCTAGACAAATAGCTGGAGATATCGGGGATAAAGTTCAAGAAGGAAGAAAGGCAGTTATGGAAAGTACAAGGCAAAGTGTACGAAAGATAACAAAACGCTTTACAAGCAATTTTATTGAGGCTGAAGAAATTCCTAATCAGAAAAAAGATTTTGAAGATACGAGTAGTGATATTGACATGTTTAGTTCTATTAGTTTTAATTCACCAATTAAAAATAATACGTATAGTAACGTTGATGAAAATAGTTCCGTAAAGTCTGCAGTTAAAAAGAATACCTATAGTAATGTTGACGTTGATGAAAATATTAATGTAATTGATGATGATGATCAGCCTCCACCACCTTATCCGCCTCCACCTTTAAGAGAAGAAATTTATGATAAACCAAATTCGGTTGTTTCAAGCAATACGAGCAGTTCGGAAGGATCTCGATTACAAACCGTCGAGGTACCTCCTCGTTATCAGAGACATCCTTATGATTACGAAAGCGTTTTTCCACCTTATCCTTATAATAGTGATTCAGAAAGTTGTATTGATATGACTGCAGGAACGATCGATAGAAATGTTGATGTAATTAGATCAAAATCTTTTAATTTTTATGATGCTTTGCCTAGACCAGAAAAGGTTTATTCAAATATTGATAATACACCAGTTATGCAATCTATGCAATCTTTACCATCGGAAGAGGCTTCAACTAGTAGTGACCCACTTTCATTTGCAAGAACCAATTCACTTTATGAAAATCACGTGATTCCGTAAGTACTGTTTGTTGTTATCAAGTTACATTTTTATTACTTTCCTGAAATTATGTTTATTAAGCAAAGATAATAAGTTTAAAAAATAACTTTAAACAACTATTTAGTGGGATCGTTAAGAGTGATATCCTAAACAGCAAATGCAGTATTTAAGGGTGCCACTAGATACCGGTAGTGTAAAAAATATTTTTTCATAAAATATTTTAGTCATTTTAATGTATGAAAAAAAAATTCGAGAATGAACAAAAAAATAAATGATCTAAAAGTCCCTTAACTTTGGACGCCTCTAGTCAGCGCAAGCTTACCAAAGATAAATATAAATTAGATTGTAGCCTAAATAATTTAGCTTATAAATCTGAAAAAAGTTGAGAATCTAAGTAAGGAAACTTGAGATATTTTGACTCCTATGATGATGGATTTTTCACGATTTTTTGTGTTTTCTATTCCCTGTTATTAAGTTCTATGGAAAATTTATCGGGGGCGTATAAGAAATAACTCTTAATAAGGTGGGCTAATTATTACGGGTAAACTGAAATTAAAGATAACTTTGTTGATAATTATAAAAATAAAAAATTATTAACATATTCGTAAACAAATATTGATTACCTTCAAAATATTTAGTTTGAATTTTATTTTTTTTTTGGGTAATTTTTATACATACAAGGTGTACAAAAAGTTTGGCAACACCCGTTTATTTTTGAAATGAAGGATTTTTGAGAAAAATGTTTCAAATAAAAGTTGTACGATTCTTAGTGACTCACTATCTCGAAATATTGCCCATTACTTAACTTTTTTAAATAGGGGCAACGCATTTTTGTTGCATATTTTTAAAGCTTGCTTTCAGAGATTTATGGAGCATATTTTATTTTACTAAAGTAAATAGTTTAGAAATCACAAGAGTTTAAAGTTTTAATAGGTAAGTTCGGCAACGCCACGCCGATTTTTTTTTTTAAATAACCTCAAACCGTACAACTTTTATTTGAAACATTTTTCTCAAGAATGCTTACTTTCAAAATAAATCGGTGCGTCGTTGCAAACTTACCTAGTAAAACTTCAAACTCTTGTAACTTCTAAACTATTTACTTTAGTAAAATAAAATATGCTCCATAAACCTCTAAAACTGCATTGTACACAAGAAAGTGAGTGTATAATGTCAAAAAACTTTTTTTTTCTTTATTCCAACGAAAACTGCGAAAATACGTACGATTGGTGTACAACGCTAGATTATCTAATATTACTGAGAAGTACTCAGCGATTTAGTTCAAAATACTACATCCAGAGGGCGCATGGAATTCCGAAATTAAGAATATCCTTTAATAAAGTTTACACAAAAAGTTGCTCTTATGTGAATCTGATGGAATATCCCTTTAACGCCCAACAGAATCTAGAATCCCGCATAAACAAATACACACTACTGCTTTATTTTATGGATATAGACAAAAAATTCACTCACACTATTGGAAATTTTAATATTGGGTGCGTTCCGTGTTGCACATTTGACGCATATGCAGCACAAAACCCATTCCGAGTTGGACATACGGTTCTACATCTCTGTATTTAATCGTGTCTAACGTTCTATTTCAAACTGGTCTTTGTAAAAATTGTAAATTAATCTTCTTAGAAGTTCCTTGAAACTCTGTAGAACGGGCAATAAACAGTAAGATGTTTTCAATTTCATTTATATTTTTATTAAATTAATATTAAGTTAAAAACTAAATATCTTTATTTATTATGATGACCCACACCCATTACAGAACGAAGTTTAAAACTTAAATTCAAAATAGTTGACTGACATTTGACATGCATTTGACAGGGGCTGTGCGAAAATTATTCCGACTTAAATGTACCATATGAATATAATATAAGTCCGAACGCTGCATATGCATTTACTGCATATGCTACATATGTTCAAATTAGAACACACCCATTGTTTACATTCGTAAATATAACACTTATTTAGAATTTTTCGTGTTTTTTACTTTTTAAACCTATTAAATGTTTTATGTAATTTGATATTTTACAGAATGTTTGCTAAATTGCAGAAGGTGACTATCCGCTAGGATGTAGCCTAATCAATTTAGATTTTAAATCTGAAAAAAAAATTGATAACCTAACGAGGGAAACTTGAGATTTGACTGTAGAACTAATGCTCGATTTCATGATTTTTCACAATTTTTCCTCTCAAACTCGCACGCTCTCTAGGGATTCGCATTATTTATCAGTTATTTGCTGATAATTTCCAAAGAAGCTCCAGAAAAGTGGGATGGATTTTCTATTCCCTGTTATTATCTCCGATGGAAAATTTATCTTGGACGTCTAGGAAGATGCTCTTAACTCTTAACAGTAAAGACGTATTTTAAAAATAATTCTTATGAAGAAATATTTTATAATCGTGTGTTTAACGTTAACGACGTTTCTAAATTTTTCATCATGGGCACTGAATAGAGATATTTTATTGAATATAAGTTATGATGTTTCAGCATTAAAAGCGTCATGTTTTGAACTGTAGATTGGATTTATCGATGTTATGTAAAATTTGATTTAGGATAGTTCTGCATTATACTGACGAATTGTAAAGGTTACCATGGTAATTTTGCTTGTAAAGCCCATTATGTTACCAAAATGATTCCAAAAAAAGTTATCTACTTATGTAATTTTTAATTAAAATATTCCCTTTTAGTAAAACAACACCAAAAGTAATTACAAAAAAATATTTCAAACAAAAATGGGCAAAATTTGGTTTCAATTTTATTTTTAAGTCCATTCACATAAGAGTAACATTTTTCTGGAGTTTAATTTAAGAGGCAGGATTTTCTTTCTGCTCTGGATTCTAAAACTCTCCAAAAAGTCATCATTGAGGCGAAGAAAATAATGTAAATAATGACGAATTGACATAAAATGATGTTGATTTGGGAGCTCATATAACTCACCAACAAAACAAAATGCTGCCTAAGAATACTATTTTGAAAAAAATATCTTATGAAAAAGTAATACTAAAAAATATACCATTTTTTTTTACTCCAATGATCCCTTAAAATACCAATTACAACCAAGCAAAAAATCTCAAGAAAATTTACTAAGAAACGCACTACTTTTACCTAACTTTAAAAACTAATTGTGAACCCAATTGAAGTTCTGGACAAAAAAATATCACATTGCAAAATTCAAGTGGAATGTTGCTCTTTCATAAAAAAATTTACAAAAAAAATTCGTTATCTCACATCTGACACTAACAAGTAACAAGCACCAACTATCAGCCATTTAAACTGCCCCCTATTTTTTGGATTATAGAAAAGATGTTCCTGAAAACAGATTTTAAATTAAAGTGATAAAATTGGACTCATTTTTTCATTGATCCAGGAGTACCTAGGGACGAAACTCCTATTTTTGTGACTGAACATTTGTGAAAATTTGTTTGGCCAAAGTGAACAATATCCTGTCTGTTGACTGTTTTTGATCGGTGATTAAAAGACACAATCAGAGTGTTATTATGTAATGTAATATGCCAAAGTAACGAATACAAAGTTTTAGGCCATTTGACTTCTACAATTTTAGAAGAAATGTGATCTTACTGATAATGACTGATATGCCTGTCCGAAAACTTAGTATTTTTGGATCATGTTGTTTTAATATTTATTGTAAACTGCTCTCCCGATCTGAAGTAACTTCATGACGATAATGTCAGAACCTCCTAAAATATTGTCTTAATTAGAAAATATTGTACATTAGACTTAATTTTTTGTAATTGGGAATTTTAACTACGTATAGAAGGCGCTATAAATGGAGGATATTCGGTACTTGTCAGTGTCAAAAATTGTGTTTAAAATGCATTATTTTGCCTTATATCTACATATTTAACAAAACACAAATAGATTTATTATTTAAAGCTTCAGTAATGCTCAAAAAACATGTACCAATGCGTTAAATCGAAAAAGGAAGTACCGAATATAGATGTTCATATTTTTGCCACCAGAGGGCGAGCGGGTTCTTAAAATTCCCAATTGCACCATTTTGCTTTTGTTAACATTCATTGTAATTTTATTAATGGTGATATTTATATTTGGAATTTGATAAATTGTTTTATTTTTAGCAGTAAGTACTAGAACTAAAACTTATCAAGAATTTTACTAAGAATTGAAAATTGATAAACAGATAAAAATAGCATTATAAGAGTTTTGACTTGATAACATGAAAGAAATATTAATGCCCGTTTTCACCAACTATTCCTAAAATTTAGGCATTGCTTATAGTGCTGGTTGCTAGGTATTTTTAATCATTTAATAAAGAATATCTAGCTACTAGTGCTATAAGCAATACCTAAGTTTTAGGAATCGTTGGTGAAAACCAACATAAGTGTTTTATGAAAATTTTCACTTTAGGATGTCCCAAACCTGTAATTTTCTTTTTCAATTTTCAATTTATTTATTTTTTTTAAACATATTTCAATACATCGCCCGTCCGAAAGAAAAGTGACACAACTAGAAAATCATCATTTTCTAGGGTAGCAATTTTAAACATTAATATTTACATTTAAAGCTTATTGAATAGAAATCAAAAATCGTGAAAATTTTCATTGAATTTTTACTTCCATTATTTTATGGGATTATAAAAGAAGGTTTGCATCAAGAAACCCAAATGTTTTATTTATTGTTATAATTTAATTTTTTATTTCAATAGGCAACAACCTGTAACCCGCCCAACAAAAAGTATATTAATGGAATTTGATCCATTAATAAACCTGGAAAAAAGCCAAGAAATAGATGAACTAAATGAATTAGAAAAAATTCTCCAAGGAGATCTTTATGGCAACATCAACAATATCGATAACTTAACTATCTTAGATGACATCAGTGAATGTGATGAAACTTATATAAGTCCACCACCTCCACCGACACGCTTCGATTCTCTTGAAACCCCCATACAACCATTGGTGAAAGAAAAAACCCCTATAAAACCTACAACTGAAAATAAACCAAACGAATCTAGACCCTACCGATGGTTAAAACAAGTTAATGAAGTTCTTAAAAAAGCACCTGAATTCGTCAAGCACACAAAGAATAAAGATAATTTTGTTCAACGGCCTGCGTTGATGCCTAGAAGTATAATACAGCAAAAGGGAATGCTTTATAAAGTTACAAGAGGAGTTGAAGATTTCTTTGGGGAGTTTATAGCTCGCTGGTGCGTTTTACAAGGAAATCATTTAATTTTTTATTTGGATAATACTGGGGACACTGTAAAAGAGAACTTCACTATGGAGACTATTTTAAGTGTACAAATTTTACAAGATCAAAAATTTAAATATAAGTAAGTTCCCAATAGTTTAAAAAATACTCTCTGGAAAGCAGTTGATTTTAAATTTTTGTCAAAATAATAATTTTTATATTTCTACTAGGTACAATTCTTGCTAAAATATTTTTATTTAAAAAAAAATAGTGTATACAAAAGTTATCAGTATTTCGATTTCAGATGTGAAAATGATGATTTACACTGCTTTGAGATAAATATTGCTGGTAAAAGCAGAGGGGGATTTGTATTCGGTACTAAAAGCATTTCGGAACGACGAGTTTGGTTGCAAAAGCTTGCCGAGAGCCTCACTTGTAAATTTAGTGCTAAGATTACAAGTGATTTTAAAAGAATTGGTTGGGGATATATAAAAGAAGGTAATAAAATTAGTTATTAGGGTCAGCACTATAAAAGTTTTTAAAATATTCTTCTTTTGAAGTACTTCACAATTTATAAATAACAATTCAGTATTTCTTATTACTCATATGTTAAATATTGAAATTATTTATTAATAATAATTAAATAATCAGGGTTAAGTGGACAGTGGGTTGGAGCCTGGTTAGTTCTTTCAAGACGAAAACTGTACTATGCAATAGATGAAATTCCTGTAAAATCACTGGATTTGCGTAAGGCTCGATGTTTTACCCTAGAACCCGCACAAGATTCTCAAAATTATCCATGCACCACAGATAAAGGGCCAAATATTGTCATTCACTTTACATCAGGTACTTTTTACTTCCGGATGTGGACTCAAAGAGAAACAAAGGTACTTTCTTACAAATCCTGTTTATGGTTTTAAAAATTGTGCAATAACATAAAATAATAATAAATATAAATAAATTAAGAAATTAAAACAGCAAAAAAAATATTTTACATGTAAAACTTACATAATTTGAGTTTTATTGTAGGTTTGGTGTCATATAATCAAACTATCTGCTCAAAATAATGGAGCTAGACTAGATCAACAGCAGTTAACTAAAAATGATGTTCCTGTTATAGTTGAAAAATGCATAAATTTTGTGTATGCTTATGGAAGTATGACAGAAGGAATTTATAGAAGAGCTGGAAGCAACTCAGTTGTAAGCGATTTGCTTACTCAATTTAGAAATGACGCCTGGAGAGTGCAGTTAACTGAGAAGTACACCAATCATGATGTAGCAAACGCTTTAAAAAGGTTTTTTAGAGATTTATCTGAACCTTTAATAGATAACAATAAAAGACAGTACTTATATCAAGTTTCATGTAAGAAATTAAATAAGAGATTATTTAAAAAATTATTTTTAATCTTTTTTAGTGGTTAAAAGTAAAGAAGAACGAGTTCGGATGTTTAAAGGAATTTTTGATCAAATTTCACCTATAATTTTAAATACCACACGTGCACTTTTAGGACATTTGTATTTTATAAGTTCACAAAGTGATAAGAATTTAATGACCACAGAAAATTTATCTGCTGTTTGGGGACCTACACTTTTACATCATGAGGTAATAAAACATCAGGTTAAAATTTAACATGTTTTACCACTTACCACCTAACCCAAAATTGCTTATTTTGAACCTTTAAGAGGATTGGGAGTCTAAGCAGAACCACGCTGAAAATACCAATAAAAATCTTCATTTCTGTAATATTTTAAAATTTGTATCACCTAGACTACAAAAGTTTTAGCTGCTTTTACAGTTAAAATACACGTTCAAAATTTACAAAATATGCCTTGCAATTATTTCAAACTACAACCATATTTTGTAAATTACATTCAGTTTTATAATTGCATAGTTTAAATAACATTCAAGCCTAGACTTCTAAAGGACGATATTTTCAAAAATTAAATTATTAAGTCCAAAAAACAAGTTTAAAATTTTACGTATTTTTTTTGCACAGTTTGGATATAAAATATTAAAAAACTGTCACATACAAGTCTTAGGCAGAGTTTCCACTTTCATATGATATTCTTATTTTGTATTGTTATATTCTTATTTTCCAAATTTCATTGTAAAATAATTCAAAATAAATAATTTATAGTTAAAAGTAGCAATTTTTAAAAACTTAGAAATATGTTTTTTTTTCTTCGAAATATTTAATAAAATCTATAAAATGGCCAAAAATAATTTGTCATGAAATTCAACACAAAATATTTAGTTTAGTAAGTAACTGTAAAATCTTTAATAATGTTTTCTTACATTAAATATTTGAAATATTCTTAAAATGTATAATAATCTCTTGTAACACAAACTTAGTGAGAGGCAAACATACCAACCGATTCATAATTTGTTTTTAGATAATTAAATCTCTTTTTAGGATGAAGAAGATTGTAATAAGGATCATATCATAGTGCAGCAGCTAATTGATTTGTATAAGGACATTTTTCCAGAAGACGACAAAGAAGCTGAACAAGAACGAAAAATGTTGCAGATTCTTCAAAAATGCTCTTCCTCTCCCCAAGGTGTTGTTAATACAAAATCATCTGGTGATTTCCGAGTATGGATATATTTATATAATAAAGAAGGTCGCACTTTTAATATTTTGGTGAGTCAAATTATTAAAAGACATATTCTAGAAATAATTGACTTCATTTTTTTTTAAGATTGGACCGAATCGTACAGCTTATGAAGTGTTATGTGAATTAAGTCCAAAAATCAATATTCCAGTTCAAGAATTGATTTTAGAAGAATTAGTTTTAAACAACAACTTAAATCGTCCAATACATCATACAGAAAAAGTAAGATAAATTAATAAAACAGTTTTACTATGTTTCTGGAGGTATATTTATGCCCAAACATTTATGATTAAAGATTTTAGAATTAAATCTCTGAGCATAAATAAACCTTTAAGATTTAAGACCTAAGATTTATAATTTAAAATTTAAGATTTATCATTTTTTAAAACCAGGTCCATAAATCCAATAATTTTCTAAAATCTTAAATAGTAAGTCTTATTAAATCTTTGAGCATAAATAGACCTTAAAAGATCAACAAATTATTGATCTGAAATTTTTATTGTTTATCTCAATTTTTCTAGTAGTAGTACAAATTTAAATTTTTACAATTTTTTTTCGAAAAATAGGTAATTCAATTTATTTAATTTTATTTTTAGGTATTGGATGTAGTTTTACGATGGAGTTATTGGGGTGATAATGATCGCAAAGATAACTGCCTTATTATTAACAATATATCAAAATATTGGGAGTATTTAAAAACTTCTGTGTTACCTTTATCCGCTGAATTAAAATTTGCTGATAGCAAAACTAGGAGCCTAAAATCTTTCAGCTTTGAATTCCTACAAGCAAAACTTAGCTACTACAAAGATAAAAGCGTAAGTATTTTTTTTTTCATTTAATACTTTTAAATAGGTATTACAAAAATTGTGAATCTATTTTACAAAAAATAATAATTTGAGCTTATATTACGGTCGGTGTAAATAATGGCTATTATTTCTCGCTCGTTGAATAACATACTATTAATACTTAATAAAATCGACATTTAAAAACACCAATATTTTTCGATGAGATAAATTTTCTAAAACTAACAAAGGAACATAAAGGTTTAATTTTTTTAGCATCTGGATTTTGTAGTACAATTTTTTATAAAAATGTTATGAAATTTCTAATTAATATTTTTAATTAGCTTGCATTTTTGACGAGTTCTTTTAAAGGTGAGCAAATTATTGAATTAATTGTAAGTAGATACTTTGTTGTTTTAGTTATTCATGTTAATTTATGTTAAGTGGATAAATTTAAATCGCATGAAAAGTTATAAGTTTATAAATTTTTAAGATTACTAAGAAAAGACATCAATATTGATGCTTTTTTAATTCTAAGAAATTAGTCATTACTTTTTTCCTTTGACAGCTCAACAAAAATATACTGTGCTTTTTGTCTATTTCCAATTTAAGCTAGTTATATGGGTTTTTACCTGTCTTTATTAATTAAACTACAGGAATATGTATTGAGCTATACAAAATTACAATACCATATGAAAGTAGAAACTCAGTTTAAGACATGTATAGGACAGTTTTTTAATTTTTTATAACCAAAGTTGCCACCATAAAAATTCGTATGGCCTATTTTATAGTGTTCAAAATCGTCTTTCTCAAAATAAGTTAGGTCCTTTCAGAACTAGTACGCTATAATTATTATTAAAGAATTTTAAAAACAATGCATATCTTGCCGTCCCTCTCCACCGCCCACAAACTGAGTAAAATCCAGTAAACAACATTTTATGTGCAAAACGACAAATACTGGAAGACCTGCAGCACTTCATTATTTAATCAATTATCTAAAAAATACATAATGTAGATAAATGTATGTTCTACAAAACGGGGCAACCCGATTTTCAATATCTCAAAAAGATCCGCTACAATTTTCCAATAAAAATTGTATAAAAAACACCATTTTTAAACATGATAACAAGAACTATAAAAAATGTGTATATATTTTTTTAAAAGCTTTGCGCCGTTTTTTAGATTAATTATCACATTTTCATATTCTGAAAGAATTATTTTAAAATACTAATTTATAGGGGCTGTAGAGGTCGTCCAGTAAACCTTAAAATAGTCTTCACAATGTTAAGGAATATTTATTGATAATTTATTTTTTGAAAAAATCGTCCTATAGAATTTGAATATTATTTAAACTATGCAATTATAAAACCGCATTTTATTGACAAAAGATACCCATAAAATTGTAAAATATAAATATTTTATTGGTACTTTTAACCTGATTATGTGGGGCGTTCTGTGGGTCAAAATTTCTTCCCAAAATTGAAAAAGCAGCTGAAAATTGAAGTCTTTTTTTACCAAAAAGCTGTTTGGCTACTTAAAAATTTAGTCTTTGTAGCATGATAAATATACTATTTTTGTATATTATTTTTGGTGACCAGAAAAAAGCGCACACGAAAAATGCGCACAGATACAAGCGCACAAGAAAAATGCGAACACGGAAAAAAGGGCACGCAGAAAAAAGCGCACACGGAAATAAGCGCATGTTAAAAAATTGTACAGACACCCTCTGACCCTGTAGGTGATTTCGATTCGGGTTAGGTTACGTTTGATTACGAAAACTATTAATATAGCTTTTTCAAATAAATCGGTTTGTTGTTTATTTCTTACAGTGCAATTAATTTTTTCATTTTTTTTTTGTTTTAGTAAAATTTAATTTTTTATTTAATTGTTATACATAGGTGATTTTGATTCTGGTTAGGTTAAGTTAGGAAAACTTTTAAAAAACTTTTTCAATTGAATCAGTTTGTTGTTTATTCTCTATTTCCGATACATCAAATTGATAGAGTATGAAGGGCCAAAGTTTGGAATATAACTTCTTTATTTTTATGAATTTTGAAAAAAACCACTAGTTCTCATGTGAATGACGTTACATTCGAATGCATTCCGATTCGATTTTAGCTTCATTTTTACATTCCTTTTTTGCATTCGTTATTTTTTCAGAAAATGTATACCCGCAATTTTTTAATATTATGTTATTATAAGGGTAAGCAATAAATGTTAGTGAAAATATTTGACATAGAAAAAAATCGACAAATTAAGAAGTCGCGAATGTTAATTAATTAATTTTGCGTAATCAAAACAATGTATAGCTGCCATTTTCTTACAGATTGTTAATATAATAGTAAGTAATAAAAACCAGAAAAAAATTTTGATCTAAGTAGGGTCCAACATAGAAAAAAAATTGAAAAAGTTGATAATTTATGAAGTCACGAATGATAATTAATTAATTTCTCGTAATCAAAAAAATGTATTCCCCCCCATTTTTTACAGATTGTTAATATAATAGAAAAGAATAAAAACTAGTAAACATTTTTGATCTAAGTAGGGTCCAACATGGAAAAAATTGTAAAAACCGATAATTTATGAAGTCATCGTAATCAAAAAAATGTATATTCGCCAATTTTTTGCAGATTGTTATATAATTTTCACTAACATTTATTGCTTACCTTTATATTGACATAATATTAAAAAATTGCTGGTATACATTTTCTTAAAAAATAACGAATGTAAAAATGTGCTAAAATCGAATCCGAATGCATTCGAATGTAACTTCAGCCTGGTATGTCACATAATAAAAGTAACGTCCTAATTTGAACCAGAGTTCTTTTGCAATCCACATCCTAGATTTACTTATACTTTAGCTTTTTTAATGACTTCTATATCATTTTATTTTATTTCAAGTGTTCAAATTTATTGGCTTCGTGGAATATTGAAGATATAATATGGTATTTTGGACATGAAGCTAAAAGGAGCCCACATACTAAATACACAATAACTTTCATAGAAAAATCAACGCATCCTAAACGCACGAAAAGCTCACCATGGTTCGGTAATGTAATCTGTTGGAATGAGCCAACATTGCGAGCCATTTGGCTTACAACAATGTGGAGTGGTGAACATCCTAAAGATTTAACACCTCCACCACAACACATAAATCTGATGTCTTCCTAAATTATTTAAAAATTGAATGTACTTATTTATTTGCCGCAATATTTATTTTTAACTAATTTAATATTAGAGGCATATTTTAACTTTTAACCATGGTAAAGTTAATTAGAAGAAGAGACCGAAGGCTTTCAATCGAGAATCTGTTTAATCAGTTTAATTCCTATTTAAAATTAAAAATAACTAAAAATTTAAATATGATTTGATGATTTTTTGATATAAATAGGTAGGTATGTGCATTTGATTTAAACCAAAGAATATTCTCCAATATTTAATATCTACACTGTGTAGTTATTGCAGAACCGGTTTACCCATTAGGACAAAAAGGACATGGCCTAGGGCCACCGATAAATGTAGTTTTTTTTGTTTGTTTTGTATAGTATAACGTTTATTTAAAATCTACACTATCCGAATGTAATGGTGTAAATTTCTTACAAAAAATATACAATCATCTTGGAGAAATTGAAAGTATCATGGCCTGGATAATCGACTATGTATTAAAAAGTATTTCTTAAAGTATCATATGGAAATTTATAGTTACAAAATCTGACAAAATTGCGTGATGACAGATTCCAATGCCTAGTTTATCTTTTTGTAATTGCCTTTACTGTGGTTTTTGTTTTTGACTGAGATGTACTCAAAGAAATTTTATTTAGAAATTGAAATGGGTATTTGAATTCTTCCTTTAATATAAAGGTTACAACTTACCCAAAAATTTACTACCTAAGTGAAATATTTTGTCAGTTGTTAGTCAATATTTTTAAAGTGCTAAACAACACCATACTCTGATGTGATTTTAAGAGCAATCAACCCGGTGCATTTTTAGACGTTTGTTTGGGGACCCCTGGACACGTTGTTTCTTAATATTTTTTCATTTTCTTTTTTTTTATAGTAAAGTACATTCATCAACCTTTCGAACGGACAGACTCAATTTTTAAGAAAGTTAAAATTATGTTAGATATGTTCCATCAAAAAGTGTTAATTTTACACACAATTAAAGAGTGAATTAAGAGACTATAAATCAAAATATCAAAAAAGGAGTCTGTCCGTTCTAAGGAGCATATATTCAGCTTTCTATGGGCAAAATTTCATTTTTTTTTTGTTTATTAACAAAGTTACAGGGGACTTTTTGAAGGTAAATTTTGCTTAAGCCTGGAAGCTGTAAGCACTCCTGCACAGAGAGTGGGGGTGTGCCTTAGCGGATTAGTGCCCAATACAGGCCCAAACTCATACGAACGGTTTTTACTATCAAAATATTGAAATTTGATAGCAAATAATCAGTTTTCGCTATTTGCGATTCCTATGACATCACGAAGGGAGGATTGGTCTTAAACTAAGTTATTACATCAGTGTATTGTGTGTATTGCATGTATTGTTTGATTAATGCTTTAAGTTAAAAGAAGATAAAATAGAAAGCAACGTCTTGGTTTTAGTCGACATTCCGGTTGAATATTGCATCTGAGAATGAATGGAATAAATCCATTTATTTTAACATTTTAATACTTGTTCTTCCTAAATGCAATTGTTACAATTTAGATTTTATAAGAAACCTAAGCTTTTATTTGCATTTTTTTAAATTTTTGCTTTTAAATGTATAAAAACCAGTGCATAAATTGTGATAAACCTACTTCCATTTGTGAATTTTAAAGTGTGATTTTTTTATTTCAATTTTTTAAGCCAAATTATATTTCAAGTAATTTTGAGATGAATAACTCAACAAATAATTTTATAACGTAATTAATTATGATTATACATATAATTTTATAAATACATATTTGATAAAACTACAGTGTCTATTTTATTATACATTAGAAAATTTTATGTGCAATAGTTTCTTTTCTCAATTAATTATTTTTAGAATTAATTAATCAAAGTAGGTATATCTTCTGAGTAAAATATAAGTATTGTATGTATATATTTTATTAAACTAGTTTTGTTATTTTAGTTACCGATATAAATATTTAATTTTAATATTGTAAGTTTATCATTAAGTTAAAGCAATTGTTTAATGTTTTGTACAATTTTATATAAATGTTACCGCTAAATTGTATAATTGTATGTTACCTATTAAATTATTAATAATACAGAAATTTCAATTTATATTTGCAAACAGTTTATTTAAACTTTAAACTGATTTATTTTCGGTAAATATAGGTGTTTATTACGGCTGCTGTTTAATTCTACTACTTTAGCGGTAGCATATTAATTTATTATAATATTTACAAAGTTCGTAAATAAATACCATTTTATTTTAGATCTACGATTATTAAAAATATAAGAGAGAAAATATTCTATACTAAAGACTTTATAAACTTTAAAAGATATGTATTTTATTTCTATACAAAATAAATGTACACGTTATTAAAAATGTTGGCTTATTTACGCAGAATCATCAAGTAGGTACCTAGCCATTAGATTAGATATTAACAGGGGCCCTATTTTTGAAATTCAAGACATGTTGTCATATTCGACATTACAAGGACAGTCTCTTATTTTTTTTCATGTAAATGAAGAATGATGAAAGTCGCATGCGACAACGATGTTGAACCACCCAGCACGAGCTGGGTGGTTCAACAATAACCCCCAGATATTTTCTGTCTGTACAAAATTTTGTACAGAGCTTTTGCTACTCGTCATTGAATACAACTGCGGAAGCGCAATAAAAAATTTGAGGTACAGTGGTTTTAGAGGTATCTACCCTTTTTACCCCCACTATTTTTTTGTATTTGGCTCCACTATCCAATATAAATTCAATTTTTCACTGCCTTGAATATTTCCAAAACTGTTTTCTTCCCTTAACTTTTTTGATATCCTGATATCTTTAGAAGTTATGAGACAAAATGCACAATGTCTTCAAAATGAGCAGCAATAAATACTTTACTTTCAAAAAATTTATTCTTCCCTTTGATCTTCGAATAGGTCGAAGAATCTACTCCATTCCTTAAGTTGGGTTTAAAATAAAATGTGTTGTACAATAAGTGGAATTGTATAAAAATTAAAAAAATATTTTCATGATATGTTGTGTGGGTGGTTGATTGTTAAGAATATGTTCAAACCAATATTAGGTAAAATGTTTTGATGATTTTTTTTTATAAATATTATTTTTATTATACAAAATATTTACATTCACATACAATACAATATAAAACTAATCAACTACTATTACTAATAACTGTGGGTGATAGACTATCTGAATGTACTTTAGAGTATATGTAACCATATCTACTGGCCCAATGCAAGTAAACATACCACAAAGCAAGAACTGCACCAACAAAATTAGCGCCGCACGAAAAAATTAATAACAAAATAAATAGACTGGTTAATTCTGGGCACTGTAAATCAACGTAGTGATACTTCTTGTAAAGTAGTGGTAAACTTATAGTCGAATTACTAATTTCACAAAGACATGTGTTGTTCATCTCTATAACTGGCTCACAGGTCATATAAAGTTGCGAAAGTATGTGGATGAGTGAGAATGCTGCTGCTATAAGACAAGCTGTACCTGCCACACTGCTAAAGAGAATGCTTACAACCTACAAAAAAATTATTAAATCTTATTTTTTGTTGGTTCGTTATACAGGGTGTCTCAGACCACCTGTTCCACCATGTTATTTTGAGAACGATAGATGCACTTTCTATTTTCAAACATGCCACATATTGAATATAAGGTGGGAAAATACTTATGGTTGGTAGTGTAGTAAAGATGGAACTTGTTTGATTTCGAAATTCTCTTTGATACTCGTACATATTTCAGGTTTTATAAAAAAATCATAGCCTACTGATGCATGATCTATGATATAAGTATGTAAATTTAAATTTTATCTTTGTTTTTTTAAGCCCTTTCCAACGATACCACACATGACCCATGTTGCCATTTAAAATTTCAAAGTTACTTCCGGTTCCGGATACTTGTAGATTCTTTATATTCACTTACTTTGATCTCAGTCAAATTCGACAAAGCGTTCTCAAAATAAAAAGGTGGGACGTGTGGTCTGAGACATTCTGTACTTATAAATTAAAAAAATGAACTACTAGTGATTTTAGCAATATTTATTACCTTCGATGCATATACACATGTATTTTTGGCACCAGGATATTCTTTTCGGCAGCAAAATAGTAGAAATAAACCTATGAATCCAGACAGCACCAACTGAAACAAAATTAATTATTAATGCTGTAATCTGTAAGTAAAAGCAATACACATTAATTTTACTAAAAACTTAAAAGTTTTAATAAAAGTTATTTGTCAAAAACAAATAATATGCTTGAGTTGTTGGTAGTTGTCTCTTCATATTTGTTTTATGTAACAACATGTACTCCATGGTAACAACCAATATAATTATATAATATAATTTACAATAAAATTCGAAAAAAAATGTACTAAAAGTACATCAAAATCAATATTACAAAATTACATAAAAATTGTTTTTTAAATGTTCATAATAAGTCCAATGTAAATTTTTAAAAATATGTCCGATAAAAAATTAAGGGCACACTCAAATTTTCGAAAAATATAATCGTTGTATTCTTTAACTGTTAATGCAAATATCAAAATTTTTATACAGGGTGGGCCAACGAAAACGAAACAGACGAGTTTTAAAATAGTTAATAAAAAATTTTGAAAAAACGCTCGGACAGGTCAACTTTGGTTTCGAGGGGGACATATTTTGAAATAGAAGTGATTCAAAAATCCATTCACCCCTGTGCCCTATGGATACAACCCCTAAAATTTTAATAGGGATGGTGGGGTAAGTAATACCTTGTTAGAAAGATCTTTTTACTCAGAGTAACATACAAAAAAAAAAGTTAAATCGATCGATTCGTTTTAAAGATATTCAAAATTTAACATGTAGAGTTTTCATGCCTTTAAAATTGTGCTATGAACACCACGGCTTCAATTTTAAGTGTTTTGATAGGGTAAGTAATACCTCCTGGGAAAGATCTTTTAACCCAAAGTAACATACAAAAACATGTAAAACGCAATTTATTTTCATTTTCTACAAAAGAGAGATTTTAAAAAACAAATTTAAATTTATTCGAGGAATTGTTTAAAATTTTGTAACATCTGGAACAAAACAATGCAAAACATAAAACGATTTATAACCACATTGAGATTCTTTTTATCAGTTGTATTTTGTATTAGTGGTGATTTTCATCGTGTTAAAACTGTTTATGATTAATTATTAGAAATCAACATTTAAAATTTTGTGAACTTCTGTAAAAGCTTCTGCTAGCAATGGTGTATACAATTCCAGAAAGGGTTGAATTAATCACTTTTTATTTTAAAAACGATGAGAATGCTCATCGTGCAGCTAATTTATTTAATGAACAACATCCAAACAAACATTGTAACCGAAAATACGTTCTGGAGTTGGTGGCAAAATTTAAAAATACTGGTTCTGTTGGTATTAAGAAACGCGATCCTGGTAATGTTCGTCCAATAAGAAATGAGGTCGTTGAAATAGGTGTTTTGGGACAAGTTGCTGCAGATCCAACTTTAAGCACAAGAAAACTGGAGACTGTGACTAACATCAGCAGAACAACCATTCGCCGAATATTGAAAGGTCACAAATATCATCCCTATAAAATTCATTTAATTCATAAGTTAAATGAAGATGATTTTGATAGGTGACTGCAATTTTGTGAGGTGATGACGGAACGGATAATTGCTGATGAAAATTATCTTTATAATATCTGTTTTTCTGATGAGTGCCCTTTTTTCTTAAACTCAACCGTTAATCGTCATAATTGTCGATATTGGTCAGATGAGAATCCTAGGGTATTTCATGAAGTTCACACTCAAACTCCACAAAAATTGAATGTGTGGGTTGGAATTTTTGGAGACCTTCTTATTGGTCCTTATTTTCTAGATGGCAATCTAACAGGGGATATGTACTTGGATCTACTTCAAAACTCTGTTCATCCATTTTTTGACGATATTATCGAAAATGACGATCGTTATTTAGAAGACCATTTGATTTTCCAACAAGAAGGAGCCCCTCCTCTTTACTCACGGCCTGTTAGGGAATTCTTGGATACGACTTTTCCTGGGTAATGGATTGGGCGTAGAGGACCTTTGGAGTGGCTGCCGCGATCTCCCGATCTTACTCCCCTTGATTTTTTCCTTTGGGGGCATTTAAAAAGTAAGATTTACGCAACGGAACCAGGATCTCTAGCAGAGTAACGACAGAGAATTATTAATGAATGCCGAGAAATTACTGCTGAAATGTTACAAAATGTAAAAATTCGCTTTGAGCAAAATTTCTACGTTTGCATGGAGGTTGGTGGAACTCAATTCGAACATTAAATAAAATAATAAAAACATCCTTGAAAGTGTTGGGATCGATGAGATTCTTTAAAGTGTTAAGTTTTCTTTAAGTTTAGTTTGGTTAAATAAAAAATAATGTGCAATATTGTTTTATTTTGAATTCTTTAAAACAAACCAATCGATTTCACTTTTGTTTTTTTGTATGTTACTTGTGGTAAAAAGAACTTTCCAAGGAGGTATTACTTACCCTATCAAAAGATTTAAAATTGAAGGCGTGGTGTTCATAGCACAATTTTAAAAGGTATGAAAACTCTACTTGCTAAATTTTGAATATCTTTAAAACGAATCGATCGATTTAACTTTTATTTTTGTATGTTACTCTGGGTAAAAAGATCTTTCCAACGAGGTATTACTTACCCTACCATCCCTATTAAAATTTTAGGGGTTGTGCCCAAAGGGCGAGGGGTGAATGGATTTTTGAATCAACTCTATTGCAAAGTACGTCCCTCTCGAAACGGTATTACTTACCTTATCAAAACACTTAAAATTGAAGGTGTGGTGTTCATGGCACAATTTTAAAAGGCATGAAATCTCTACTTGCTAAATTTTGAATATCTTTAAAACGAATCGATCGATTTAACTTTTTTTTTGTAAGTTACTCTGGATAAAAAGATCTTTCCAACGAGGTATTACTTACCCCACCATCCCTATTAAAATTTAAGAGGTTGTGTCCATAGGGCGCAGGGATGAATGGATTTTTGAATCAGCTCTATTGCAAAATATGTCCCCCTCGAAACTAAAGTTTACCTGTCCGAGCATTTTTTCAAATTTTTTTATTAACTATTTCAAAACTCGTCTGTTTCGTTTTCGTTGGCCCTCAGGGTGTTCCATTTTAAAAAAGATGTGATAGCCTGCGCTCGAATTACGATACACCCATGCAGTATAGACAAAATAATTTCTGATTATGCGCTTCCACAAATCATGCAATTTTGTAGTTTAAGTTTTTTTCCTATCTCTTAAAATAAAAGATATATCTTCTGATTTCGCACTATGTAATCAAAAATTTACCAAAAACGATGCCTAGTGCCATTCAAATTGGATTTAGTTTTCGTATAGAAATTTTGTTTTTCATGTAGGGCGTACTTTTTGAACAATGATAAAAAATGCGTTTTTATGTTTGTTCAAAAAGTATGCCCCTATTATAGACTCTACATGAAAAACAAAAATTCTAAATGAAAACTAAATTCAATTTGTATGACACTAGGCATCGTTTTTGTTAAATTTTTGATTACAAATGCCCAAAAATCAATTTTTACTAGCGAAAAGTACGCTTTTCAAACATTTCGCCAACTATCTTCTTTTGAAAACGGTTTTTTAATTTCAAAATATTGCCCATTACTCGTCGACATTAAAAAATGTATAAATATAAGTAAAAACTTATTTTTTAAGGTAAATATTCCTCATTAAATATGGTAAAAGGTAAAATTAGATGTTTTTTAAAGTCACTGTATCTAAACCATATCTAAACATATGATTCCTGATGCATCTTACTATTCTCATCTCTTCATGAACTTTATTGCGGCCTTTCTCAATAAAAAGTTGGATGCAACAAGTAAACCTCTTTTAATATAAATAAAACATTTGGGAGATTGGGATATTTTTATAGTCATTGAAGAACTTATTAAGGGTATTTGGAACTCTTAAGAGGATAGTCGACAAAATGTGTAACTCCGATTTCTCTGTCCCTTGGAAATGCGATGGGAGAATGAAACATATAACTGCGAAAGAGATACCACTAGAATTTTAGGCGATTATACGGAGGTTTTTTTAAATAAACATAACTTCATTAAGAGTTAATCGATTTGAATTTTGCAAATTAATTCTGAAAGTATATTAAAGGAACTAGCAGATGAGGTTTTTAAATTTTTAAAATAGTTTCATAGTAAGGTTATAAATTGAGCCTAAAAGTTGCATATTTTTGGGTCCAACCAAAAGGTGAAAATTAAAAAAAAAAATAAAAACTAAAAACATCATCGACTGAACTATGGAATCACTAAGCAGCATAAAAAATTATTCGATTTCCATTAACAGTTCGTCTTTTCTGTTTCTTTAAGTAATTGAAATATACATTGCCAAGTCCTATACCTAATTTCATCGACTATCTTCTTAACCATGCTGATTTTTTTTGATGAAGTGGTCGAGCGCAGAATATGTAGGAAAAATAAAAACCGATAAGTATTAGACCATCTTTACATTTCGATTCTAGAAAATTGCAGTTTCGTTGTGATTTAAGCAAAAAATAAAGGTGTATAGTAAAAAATAACTCAAACTGTAGATGTAAGACAGAATTATAAAACACAAAGCCTTCAGGAGATTTAATTTCTATATTTTTCATTTTTCATTTTTCCCCTTTCCCCCTGGTCTTCTGAGGCATATTTAAATGTAAAATTGTTTTACGGTCGAAATGGAAATGTGTATATCAATATCCGAAATATGAAATTTGAAGTTAAAATTTAAAATACTCTTCAGTTAGACTGCCTACTACTTATGCCTATAAGCTGTTACGTATTAAATTTATTAGTTTCTCAACGTTTTAAAGCCATAAGCCATAAGAAATATGAAATACGAATATAGAACGCACATGATTACTGTACAAACAAAATTTATACTAGTCGGTCACAGTGGATGAACAATCACGTTATGTTATGCAATTAATATTTTTTCCTCTGGGAAAATTTACATTTATACGTTATACACGTATTCGTCATTCAAATAAATCGAAGATAAATACGATGTTGTCCTTGGTTGGTATGCATCACTGCACAATGCTCAAGAATTTACCTACAAAATTCACCACTATCAAAACTAATTATTTTACTTAGTATTTAGTGTCGCTTTCCTTGGTGTATTGTTTTAACTTTGTCGATTAGCATAACAAACGTATAATGTGCTAATGTATTTTTGAGCTTCCGATAAAGATTATTTTCGAAAGTGGAACGATAATTATAGTTAAACGACAAAACAACGAGTATTGAATCTCAAATATCTGTATGTGAATTTAATATACTATAAATATAATAAATAAGGTAAAACAATAATTACAATTGCAACTTTTTTATATCTGCTTATTATTCTCTATTTATACTTTATAAGTCTCAGAAAAAAATACTATTTGAAATTTCAAAATAAATTATTAATGAGGGTAAAATGTAATTCTAATAATTATCTACATTATTTAAATTTTAAATTTTCAAAAATAAAATGTATTCCAGAAATCATATAATTAAAAAATAATATTGAATATTGAGTGAGAAACAACATAAATCATACAAGTCTGTAAAAAGTTGGAGCAGTTGATTATAGCGCTGGTATTTTTCTTTTCCGTTTCCTTTTTAAAAATATTGGAATTGACGTATATAAAGTTGGAAATACATTTATAGCAACCTGCAAAAAAAGGGTGGGAGATTTTGTTACTAATTTGTTGCTAATTTGTTACAATAAAAAAAATTTGTACCTCGAACCGTTTTTGAAAAATCTCCAAACAGCCAACTTGAATCTGAAGTTAGCAGTCATCGCGATAACTTCGAGGGTATTCAACCAAGGACTGTAAATATAGTGTACCTAAATTTGTTACATAAAAAGTACTTTCACGTGCACTGGTCGTTTTTTTTTAAATAAAAAAATTTACCGAAATTTTTTTTTTATAAAAATATATTTCGAATACAACTACACATATGACATCATATAATAAATTTAATTGCTATATTCCAACTCTACCAAGCTTATAGTAACTAAAAACAATTTGTTACGTTATCTCTAATGAGAAAAAATAAAAAGCCTTTAAAAAATTTGAAAAATGAGCTTCTGACGTAACAATAAAAAATTGATGTTTGGATGAATAAATTTAAAAATAATTTTGTAACAAATTGAATATCACTTGAGATATGTACAGAAAAGCAGTGAAAAGTATAATTTGTCCAAAAAAGTGCTGGCAGATAAAGTAACAAAATAAAAACAAATTATATTCACTTGAATTTTTATAAAATATTAAGGGCACGTGACTTATTTTGATGTTTGGATGAATAAATTCTAAAAATAATTTTGTAACAAATTGTATATCATTTCAGAAATGTCCAGAAAAGTATTAGAAAGTACAATTTGTCCAAAAAAGTGCTGGCAGCTAAAATAACAAAATAAAAACAAAGTAAGTCAACGTTATTTTCTGTTATTTTATAATATCGTTGTATGTTTTGATGTTTAGGGGATACATACATGTATATCGAAAAAAAAAACAGTATCAAATTACGAATTGAATTGAGTATGATCACTAATGCCAAATCAAGTTAAAAAAATAAAAAATGTAGCTGCCAGTTAAAATTACAAAATAATTTTCTGATATTTTTATAATATTGTCGTATGTTTTGCTAATTATGGGATACATAAACTGAAAAAACTAGCAACAAATTACGAGCTGACTTGAAAATGATCAGCAATGCCAAATCAAGTTAAAAAAATAAAAAATGTAGCTGGCAGTTAAAGTTACAAAATAAAAACAAAGTAAGTCAACGTAATTTTCTGATATTTTTATAATATTGTCGTATGTTTTGCTAATTTTGGGATACATAAACTGAAAAAATAGTAACAAATTATGAGCTGAGTTGAGAATGATCAGCAATGCCAAATCAGGTTAAAAAAATAAAAAATGTTGCTCGCAGCTAAAGTTACAAATTAAAATAAAAAGAGTGATTTAACCCATTTGTTTATTTTTTTTATATTTGGTAAAACAAGAATTTGAACTTCCATTTTCAGATTATTTTTAACCAGTTTCGATTTTTTAAGAAGGTCACCAAATTGACTCCAAGTCCCATTGCCTCTTCGGTAACAATATGCAATATTGTGACCTATCAAATCCATTATCTCCTGAACTTCAGGATCGGTTGATCTGAGATACTTTATTTTAATTTGTAACAGCAACATTTTTTATTGTTTTAACCTGATTTGGCATTACTGATCATTCTCAAGTCAGTTCTTAATTTGTTACTATTTTTTTTCAGTTATGTATCCCATAATTAGCAAAAGATACAACAATATTAAAAAAATATTACTAAATTATGTTGACTTACTTTGGTGTTATTTTGTTACTTTAGCAGCCAGCAACATGTTTTATTTTTTAACATGATTTGGCATTGCTGATCGTTCTCAAGTCAGTTCGTAATTTGTTACTATTTTTTTCAGTTTATGTATCCCATAATTAGCAAAAGATACAACAATATTAAAAAAATATTAGGAAATGATGTTGACTTACTTTGGTTTTATTTTGTTACTTTAGCTGCCAGCAAATTTTTTTTATTTTTTTAACTTGATTTGACATTGCTGATCATTCTCAATTCAGTTCATAATTTGTTACTATTTTTTTCGGCATATGTATCGCCTAAACGATATTTAAAAATAACAGAAAATAACGTTGGCTTCTTTGGTTTTATTTTGTTACTTTAGCAGCCAGCAACATTTTTTATTTTTTTAACTTGATTTGGTATCGGTGACCATTCTCAAGTCAGCTCGTAATTTGTTACTATTTTTTTTCAGTTTATGTATCCCATAATTAGCAAAACATACGACAATATTATAAAAATATCAGAAAATGACATTGACTTGCTTTGTTTTTATTTTGTTACTTTAGCTGCCAGCAACATTTTTTTATTTTTTTAACTTGCTTTGGCATTACTGATCATTCTTAAGTCAGTTCGAATTTTATTACTAATTTTTTTTGTATATCTGTTTCCCTAAACATCAAAACTTGTGTTAAGTAGAGAGAGGCGTAAATCGCGTTCTAGGAAATATGACCCCATACTATCGTTTTCCTTTAAAAATGATTTTTATCAACGTAACAAATTAAAATTAGGTGGGATATAATCAGTACAAGTTTAATTTAGTGATGAAATTGCTTTTTATTTATGAACCTATTGTTTAGACGAAAAAATTTTTTTTTTCAAAAAAAACCAGTGCATCTTGAAGTACTTTAAAAGCAACAAATTTTGATGCCCTAATGATTGTCCTCATGTGAATAGTCACCAAGTTATCGCGATGACTGCTAACTTTAAATTTAAGTCAGCTGTTTGGAGATAACTCAAAAAAATTTTAAGGTACAATTTTTTTATTGTAACAAAATAGCAACAAATAAGTAACAAATTCGCCCACCATTTTTTTGCAGGTTGCTATAAATGTATTTCCAACTTAATATACGTTTGGAATTGGTGATTCTAACAGATAACAGATTTTCAATATTTATTGTTCCTTCGCACTTTGCACTAGGGAGTAAAAAAAATCACGACATTAAGCAGTTATTTTATATCTTAAAAAAGCTACGTAGAGACGTCGATTTAAAAAAAAATGTCACCTCTGGACTCAGAGCCGGATCTACACATTTTGTCACCCTGGAAAAAATGCAAATTTGGCGCCCCAAACTTTTTTACAGCGCTCTAAAAATTAAGTAACATTTTAAGATTTTTTTCTATGATTGGTTTTGTTCTGCAATAACATCATGATAATAGCTCATTACCTCCACTAAATTTAAGAAAATCTGCATTTGAACTACCAATATTTTCAGTTTGTACCTATTAGAGGTAAGTTTGTTTTTGGCACAAAATAATAGCACCACCCTTAATATGCTTGGCCACCTTCCCTCTCTGACTACCATTTTTTAAGTGAATCTATTAAACCGACTTTTTAAATTTTCCTTTCTAAGAATTTTGATTGGAAATAAGAATTGCGATGGGTTGGTGAATTTTCGTACCCACAATTTTTTTGAATTGCTGAGAGTTGGTTATTCTGTATTACCAAAGAGAATATATTGAAAACAATATAGCGACATTGCTGTTTTTGAGTATATAAGCCAATTACAATCAACCGTACCTCTCCGTTGGAATATTTTGTTAAACCATTCCTTCGAAAACTTTCATCTTTTACAGCAGATTCTTTAAGGTTTGCGTATTTTTGACCGAGGTGGTGGCTTGATGAAATTGATGTTATCTATAACTTTTTCCTAGCTCTTGTTTTCGGTAATTTGATTTAGCTTCTGAGTTCTGAGCCTTCCTTTTTATAACATCCATCCTCTCCAGTGAATTGTGAGACAACAACTATTTCGTCGTCTGTCGGTGCAGATGCAATAGTTTTCGTTATATTGGTCTCTGTAGCAGAACTTGAACTACCCAATTTTCCTAACCAGGTGTTCAATAAATTTGCCTGAGATTTGTTTACTTCTTTCCTTAAGAGGATTGGGAGTCTAAGTAGAACCGCGCCCCGATAGTAAACGTATATTTTGAGCTTCTTCTTGAATTTGGGGAAGAAATTTTGACCCAAAGTACATCCCACATAATTAGGTTGAAAGTACCAATAAAAATCTTCATTTCTGTTATATTTTAAAATTTGTATCACCTAGACTATGAAGGTATTTGCTGCTTTTACAGTTAAAATGCGCGTTCAAAATTTACGAAATATGCCTTGCAATTATTTCAAACTGCAACCATATTTTGTAAATAACATTAAGTTTTATAATTGCATAGTTTAAATAACATTCATGGCTAGACTTCTATACGACGACTTTTTGAAAAATTAAATTATTAAGTCCAAAAAATAAGTTTAAAATAGGCCAAATTTTACGTATTTTTAATGATTTTTTTTTTGGCCATTTTGGATATAATATATTAAAAAACTGCTGCACACAAGTCTTAAGCAGAGGTTCCACTTTCATATGATATTCTTATTTTGTATATAGCTCAATAAATATTCGCGTAGTTTGAAATATAAAAATAGGGAAAAACGCATATAATTTTGTAGACTCCATATCCTCTTAATCTTTTTGTTTTTTTTTATATTCCTCACCACTAGGTTTTTTGGAAAATATCCATAATACAAATTGTATCAATGTAATTGCTCGATCTGTTCATTGAATTAGAGCAACAAAATATTTAATATCAAAAGATGGTATTTTAGAAATAAAAATCGACCTATCCAAGCTATAAGCAGTATTTTTAGATGAAAAAAAAATGGCTTTTTTTCGCGCCCCCTTTGCATTTCACCCTGGGCGAGTGCCCCACTCGCTCTACCCTAGATCCGGCTCTGCTAGACTGTATTTATAAGCTTACCTGGAGTGTCGCGGTATTGGCGTCTTAAAATTTTTGGTACCTATACATATATTTTTTTTTAAATTTTACTCACCGGTGTTCCACTCCAAAATGGATTATCCTTAATTTTAATACTCGGTGTCCATAGGAAAACCCAGAAGGCAACAAAACAAATTCCTATGCCCACAAGCACCTGTAGAGCCACGAGGGCTTTGGCCAATTTATGGAAGCGTAAAATCGGGGGCGTTGACTTTGTGGGAACTGCAAAAACATTAAGTTTAAACTAATTAGGGAATCTAATAAATTTTGTTATAATTGAAGCGGAAGCGCTTACTAAAGTTACTTTTGTCCTCGCTATTTCAGTAGCTTGGACTTCCGGAGATGCTCTTTTGTGTTATTTTTAAAAGGCGTTTATTCATGGAGGAATCGAAGCTTAAAACCAACGGGAAGTGCAGTTGCACTCATGCCTATCAGATTTAAATTACAATGGTTAATGTTGATTCTTTTTAATACTGCATTTATTGGTAGTGGTTGGTGGTTTGTGGTTATACATCATACAGGTTGTGTAAAATACAACCGTAAGAACTGTTAACCACTTTCAACTTAAAGCAAAATTCGAGTTACATTTCACTTGTAAATACAGTCAACAGTATAAAGAATTGAAGCAATGTTTTAATTTTTTTATTGACACCAACTCCATAAGAAAAATTATTAAAATTTTGAGTTCATAATATCATTTTTTTAAATTATAAATACCTATAATTACAATTTAAATCATGGAATAGTATAGTAAAAATAATTACAAACAATTAAAATAACGAACGCTAATTTTGTATAATAATAAATAATATGTGTGTTCCCTACCTTTATTCAAATCTGTTTTTATTTCTACCATTATTATTGTACCATGTACCATATAAGCAAAGTCTCAGTTAAACGTTTTCTAAACTATAAACTCTATTACTTGCATATACATATTATACATTAAAAACGGCTAGAAAAAAGTAATTGCGTCAATAAATAACATATTTTACAGAGAAAAAATAAATAAATAGGTAATTAATATCAATTTTAATTATATTAAAACTAAAATAATTTGTTTCCTTGTTTAATGAGGTAATTTGTTAAAATTAACTTTTCAAAATGGACATATTTATGTTTTATATCCATGCAGTGCTTTCCACGAATAGAATGTTAATGGCAATTTTAAAATTGATTGTTTACTAAAGTCGTTAACTATAATTTCTTTTTTTTTTATCATTGAATCACGTCAGACGAGAATCAGTGCGGATATAGCAACAAAGGCGCGTGTTTGCTTTACCATCATTATTCGCAAAAGGAGCGAAAGTTTCAATTGCGGTACTTTCATGTAGTTAGATTTGAAATGATTTCTAAAAAATAAACGTTAAATATATAAATAAGTGTTAAATAACACATAACACAGTGTCGAATGAGTTTCTACCAAATTAGAGTAGGTGCAAATTTATTACAAAAAATAAAGTAACATCAAAATACCAATAAAAAATGCAGACTTTTTTAAACTTTACCAAAACAATTTTCTACATTTTACTTAATAAAAGTAGGATACCAATATTTTTCTATAGGGTGCGTATCTTATCAATTTTCCTGGAAATATTAAATTATTGTCGGGAAATCAACAATAGCTTTTAAAAAGTGATACACGATCATTAATTTTTTCCAAAGCCATTTCGACAAGTTGTAGCTGAAAGAAATACTGTATTCTTGATCAGATTTCTTCGAAAAAAGTAATTTCTCCGTAAAAGTAATAGTACATTAAAAATGAACAATTTGGTAAAAAATTTTAATGTCTTTTAAAAATAAACTAGTGTTGTCCCAAAATAACATAAAAATATGACCTATCCAAAAAATTTCCTCTCTCTTTTAGGGGTTTTAATGTGTTCGAATGACATGTATTTATTAAAAACACTACTACAAAAATTTATAATTTCGTTGATTACTCCAAAACTTCTACATTTATTTTGATAAAAAAATGTGAAATTTCGTTTCAGTGCATGTTTAAATAACATTATTTTTATGATGTTACGCCATTTAAAATTTTTAATTTGCGTAATATTAAAAAATCCGCACCGGTAATAGAGAAACGGCCTTTAATTATCTTCAATTAAACTTGGCAATCAAAGCATAAAAAGTGCAATAAAAAATATTTTAACATCACTAAATTTTAATACATTTGTACTTGTACTGTTATAACGTTTCATATTTCGTATTGACGAATTGTCGACGATAAAGAATTATGAAAGCCATTATTAAAATAAAATCAAAATTATTATAAAAAAGTCGTTCATTAAATACAAGACCTTCATACTTCAAAAAATAATTTTTAAGAAAATTCAACTTTAGTGATGATTTATTGTCATTTGCGAACAACATTACAGCTTAACACATTTTTAAACGTGAGTTTTTCAACTATAGATTCGACGTTCTTCTATTTAAGAAATATTAAAAAATTCTACACTTTGAGGTAAAAAACTGCAAAGTACCTTTTTTGAGTTATGGTGGACTTGTATTTAATGAGCGAAATGTACTCACAGGGGAATAAATTTAAATGCTATTGTAGAATGTAGAATACAACATTTAGGCAAAAGTGAACAACTAAACCACCAGGTACAAAATAAATCACCGCAGGCAGTTTTGTGTTTGAAACTAGTTTGAAACTATTTACTAATATAGGAAGTGTACAGGGTGCGCGAAAATTTCTGGAAAGTGGCTATGACTTTTTTATTTGTTTTATCAAAAAAGTTTTATTGTAAGGTTTAAAAAACGGGATTTATCTGTGGCCTTGATTTCGTGTTTCCACATCACGTGACTGACTATCAACTTTGAACTTCTTTTACTTATCGGAATCTACATAGCTTTCTGAATTCGACGGTACTTCATAAGTATTTTTTAAGGTTAAAAAATAATAATTTCTTTCTGAGGATTTTGAGTATGGAGTTGTTCTGTCTAGTGCGGATATTGCTAGACCAATAGCGGGAATTGTGTCGATTTAGGGTTCCATTTAAAAAAATGTTGCTTCGTCCGAGAAACCAATTTTACCAGCAAAAACTTCATTAATGGATCTTTCCATCATTAGCTCTCAAACTCATTCCTTTTATCAAAGTCGTCCTCATTTATTTCGTGTACTAAATGAACTTTAAAATGGTACAAATTTTCTATTTAAATAACTTTCTGACGAAATTTTAATCAACTTCGAAATCTCTAGCAAGTTGGCATGCAGAAATTCGTAGATGTTCTTCAACGGAAAATTAAATGTTAAATTAAGTAAATTTGAAATTTATAAAATATTTTCGAATTTTTTTTTAACTTTTAATGAAAGTAAAATTTTGTGAGATACCGTTGAATTCAGAAATTTATGTAAATTCCAATAAATAAAAAAATGTTCCATTTAAGGTTTCAAAGTTGATAGTCTTAGCTCAGTCACCTGACGTGGAAACACAAAATCAAGGCCACAGATAAATCCCATTTTAAACCTTACAACTTTCATATAAAACTTTTTTTGATAAAACCATAAATAAAAAAGTTATAGCATTTATAGCCATTTTGCATGACTTTTCCCGCAACCTGTATACAGGGTGTAGGGATTTAAAAAAATTATCATTAGTAAGCTAAAACCACCCTCTTTCAGTAGGTACCAAAAGTAATATAAAAGTAATAATTAAAATGTTGAACAGCCGATTTAAAAAACTATATGCTCAGTACTACTTTTTGTAGAAGTAACTTCAAAACGCTTTAGTAAGTAAAGAAAAAGAGCTACGGTATGAAAATTTTAGCTGGTTTGTCAAGAATATAAACAAGTTTCCGAAAATTAAAAAAAAACAAATAACCGTAGTGGGTGTTATTTTGGAAAAAAAAATTAAAAACTGAAAAAAAAACATATTTTTTTTTAAATTTTTGTTTTACTTTGCGTTATTTTTTTCAACATTATCAACTACTTTTGTATTAGTATTGTTACCATTTAAAAAAGGATAGTTTTAGCTTGCTAATGATAATTTTTTTAAATCCCTATACGCACTGTGGTAGAAGTATAATAAACAATTTTGTGATTTTTGACAAAAATCGGTGACCTAAAATTCAAAACGCTATAGCTCCTAAACAAAAAAGGAAGACCTCGACTTTTTTGTTTTTTCACGATTAAATTTACTCTAGTTTCCAACCCTGATGTTTGTTAAACCACGAACGGAACACCCTGTATTTTATCAATAATCGCTAGAATTCCCGAGCGATAAAAATAAAGAGTAACGGATTAACTTAATTTTCTTTAGTTTTTAAGGAGTTTACTTTCTTGCACCTTTGCCTAACTAGCGATAAAATCTCAGATTAATTAAAAATAATAATCTAATATGCTTATAGCTTCGGCACATACAGGATGCCAGATTTTCAATGATCTACGCTGCTGATAAGTTTCGTATTATTGTGCTTATTAATTGACTAAAAACCTGAGCAGAAATCCTATAATCTTTTTTTCCACGAGTAGTGAATAAACGATTCATTACATTTTAAAATTTACATAGAAGAAATCAAGAAATGTAAAAAATATGAAAAATAAACTCAAAAAAAGTTGTGGAAAAAGTATAGTATTCTACTCGCGAGAAAATAGCCATTATTCACTAAGTCTGCCGGGTCGTGTCGCAATTTCGGTCTTCGTGAATAATGGCTATAATTTCTCGCTCGTTGAATAATATACTATTACATCTTTGAAGAGTAAATATAATTTTTATTCTAAAATTAAGTAATCATTATTGTTGCCTTAGTTTATACAGGGTTACAGGGCGACTCTTTCGCTTTGTGACAATTTTTACCGTATGAAAGCTGATGCCATTTTGAGAAAAAATGTTCTATGAACATATAAATATGTTGGATTCATTTTAGTTTTGGAGTTATGTGGGTTAAAAGTTTTAGTAGGATTTAATTGAATTTTAACAAAAAAAGATCAAGTTAGGCAAGGAAAATCAGTACTAAACAACGTTCTCTTTGATAATGATAAAAGTAGAAATTGTTTTTGTTACTTGTTACATCCGCAAATTATTTTTTTAAATAAAGTTTTGAATAAAAATGTATCAATTTACGACTGAAGAATATGAAAATTAAATTTTTGTATATGCGTTTTGTAATGTAAACACTAGACAAGGAGCACCAGAAATCAATCAGGTATCAGAATAGACATCAACTATTCCGAACCGCATTTAGTTTATCATTTCGAAGACTACGAGAAACATGCAATCCTGGGGGCTTATTCTTGGATCGGCCGAGATCGTGTCGTCAACGATTTTCATCATTCTGTCCTTTTCATTTACATGAAAAAATAAGAGTTTGTCCTTGTAGTCTCGTCGACGACACGATCTCGACCGGCCCAAGAATAAACTTCCTGCACCTCAAAACGTTTTTCGTCCGCATGAAGTAAAAGTAGAAAACATAAAAGGAAGAAAATATTGTTAATTCTGTCCTCGATGATCGCGAGATGTTGCATCCGTATCATCTCCTAAATGTACAAAGGTTTACAACATCAAGGATCAAGGTGTTCACCAACGATTAGAATTTTGTAATTGGTTACTACATCAGCAACAAGTGTAAACGGTGACTTCATTTCATATGTGTTATAGTCTGATGAAGCAAAAGTTTTTCATGCAATAGATCGCGACGAATTCAAAAACGTTTTAGTATCAATGTTGTGCTGGTATTTGGTATTTTCAATAACAATTTGTTACCTGTACAAGTAATAAATGATCGTTTAAAATGAGATATGTACCTAGAGAGATTGTTTAGAAAACACCCTTTTAATTTTAATTGACTAAACATTATTCGCAATATGTGGTTATGTAGTATCAACGGTGCACCTCCGCTTCAAGGAAGACAATTAACAAAGTGGTTATCATTTTCCAAATAAATGGATTGGGCATGGAGGTGCAATACGTTCGCCATTGAGATCACCAGATTTAAATCCATTAGACTAATATTATTTCTGGGGACATATGAAGGAGCTTGTGTACCAAGACGCGGCAAATCACATACGAAATGATGGAAATGTTAAACGTCGTGTTACAGAAACTCCGATTCGTTGATGTGAGGCTTGCATTTAAGCCGATGCCCGATGCTGGTGGTCATTTTGAATAATGCTTGTGATTTTTTGAAGTTTTTTTACTTAAAATCTTTGTATTTTTTGTATTCATCTTTTTTGTATTATTGATATTAACATGACTATCTTGATTATTCTTTAAAGTAATGTAGTTGGGGTTTTGCAAATTCCATATTAAAAAATTATATCTGCATATTACTTATTACTTTCTCTTCTTTTAGTCCGAGAGCCAGTAATAGAAAAAAATATTAAACAGAATCATTATAAGTCCCCAAAATCCTAATTTGTAGAACATGTACATGGGAAAAATTGATTCGCCAGACAAATTCGCTGGCTAGTGATTACAAAATCTTTCAAAGAAATTTTTTGGAAAATCTACAATTTTAAATCATTTTGCACCATCCGACATTTGGTTTTAATTACTTAAAAGAAAAAAAAACCCAACGGAAAATAGTCGCCATACATGTTGGCTGGGTACAAATGATTCTAGAGCTGTTTGAATTTGGAAGTGACATACAAAAACTTCGATATTTCGGACCAAAGCGCAGTTTTTTACTCAACTAAATTGTATCATAAAAGCGAAAAAATCACAACCTTAAGAAGCGTACTTTTCGCTAGTAAACATTGTTTTTTGGGCATTTGTAATCAAAAATTTAAGAAAAACGATGCCTAGTGCCAATCAAATTGAATTTAGTTTTCATATAGAATTTTTGTTTTTCATGTAGAGTGTATGGTAGGGGCGTACTTTTTGAACAATGATACAAAAATGCTTAGACATTGAAGTCTATGCTTAACCTCTCTTGTTGTATTGGGAATTTTAACTACGCATAGATGACGCTATAAATGGAGGATATTCGGTAATTGTCATTGTCAAAAATTGTGTTTAAAATGCATTCTTGTACCTTATAACTACGTATTCAACAAATAGATTTATCATTTAAACCTTCAGTAAATCTCAAAAAACATCTACCAATGCGTTAAATCAAAAACGTAAGTACCGAATATCGAAGTTCATATTTTGCCACCAGAGGGCGAGCGGAATCTAAAAATTCCTAATTATATAATTTACTGACGTTTGAAGAAAAACGTTATTTAGTTCTCATTTCCATGGCTAACTTGATCTTTTTTGTTAAAATTAATAAAATTCTAATAATAAGTGATTCACGGAGATTCCTTATATCCAACTTTAATGAGATTTATTTAAATTGCTACATGTTTCGGGGTCTTGAGCCCATCATCAGGCATAAAACATCAATTATTAATCGACTACCTATGGTACATATTTACAAATTGATCATGGTTGATTTACAGTTGTGTATGTTACGAGCTATCAGCACCATCGACTACCTATACATATTTACATGTTACATTTCTGTAAATCAAACAGGATCAATTTGTAAATATGTATAGGTAGTCGATGGTGCTGATAGCTCGTAACACACATAACATTCTTGGTGACTTGATCCAGCAAGATGTTAGATTTTGTATATATGTACATAGACAGAGCCTGATACAAGTTTAAAACCGGCCCGGGCAAAAATTGACCGGGCCAGGAAAAATCAAAAAATCAAGGAAAAAAAAACAGTATCTATTTTTTATTTGAATTTAATACAATATTCAATATTATGAAATGCCAGGGCCGCATTGCCGCATTTCCCAATAGATAAAGGGCAAAGTAGGCATAAGGGCCAGAAAATTTGGTGGTCCCAATTCGAGAGTATTTTTTTTGAATAATTTATTTTTATTTTTAAACTTACTTACAAAAACTGTTTATTATACAATAATAGTTTTTGTATATCAAATAAACTTAAAAAGCTAAAAGTTCTTTAACAGTTTCTAATATTTTCCCGAAATTTGAGGGCCTCTAAATAAGATAAAATTTTGGGAGGAAGAAGAGTTGGTATTGAAAACATTGGTGTTTATTTATAATTAAAAGTTTGGGGAAAAAACACAACCAAATGGTACCTGTAGTAGATAATAAGAGATTTACTGTTCTGTTAGTTAGTTTTTTTTAATATTTTTTTTTTAATTTGAGGTTTTAATGGCGCCACTTTAAGTTTTGCCCCAGCCGTAAAAATATATCGGTTCGGCCCTGTAGATATTGATAAGCCAAGGTTAAATTACTATTTAGCATTAGTATACAGGGTGTTTCTGAACTTCACCCTAACTTTTTTTGAAAATTTGCGAAACATCTCAATTTTATGTTAAAAAATTGAAAAAAAAATAAGTAAATTCAATGCCCTGCATTTCCGAAATGGAGCGTTTTAGCGGAACAAATTATTCTTACAGTTTGTCTTAAAATTGGTCCAAAAATACATTCCTAGATTATCCGACACTTGTTCAAAAATATCATGTTGTAGGAACAAACAATACAATTTTGTCATTTTTTGGATATTTTCTATTTTTTCACGACATATACCCAGATTCTGGTCAATAGGCAGATTCTGGTCAAAATTAAAGGCCTTTAAATAGAAACAAATAATGTAATCATGGAAATTGTTCATTACAACCCATATAACAAACTTAAATTTAAAGGTCTTTAAACTTAAAGGATTTGACCAGAATCTGGGTACAAATCATCTAAGTTTAAAGGCCTTTACATTTAAATTTTTTATATTGGTTGTAATGGAAAATTTCCATGGTTACATTATTTGCTTCTAATTAAAGGCCTTTAATTTTGACCAGAATCTGGGGATTAGTCTACTTATTGTTAGATTTTTTTTTGTGGGGACATTTAAAATCAAAAGTTTATTTCAATAGACCTAATAATTTACAAGAATTGGAGCTTAGAATTAGGACGGAATTGGAACAAATTGACGAAGAAGCTATTAACAATAGTATTCAGAGTGTCTACACTCGAATGGGACAATGCCAAATGGTCAATGGGGAACAATTTGAACATTTTCGTTAAAATTTGTTACTTGTAAATTAAAAATTTACTTTTTTTTTGTAATATTTTCATTGAGAATTAATAATTTTTTTTTGAGTAAATTTATTTTTTTTTTCAAAAATGGTTGAAATTATTTTAAATATTTTTATGATAAAAAGGTCTATGAAAAATGTGTAAAAAAAGTAGGGGTTTCTATTTAAAAAAATTGATGATAACGTCATAGTGAAGTTATCAGTGACGTAATGAATATTTTTTTCATTCTAAAAGATGGCATTTTTAAAACAAAAATTGACCTGTCCGAGCAATTTTTACAAAAAATTTTTTTACGGAAGTTATGACCTTGGTTCCAAACTTTATCACCACCCTGTATATTTTACTACCAGCCCTCTCGAAGGATACGTCGTCGTTTTTAAAGTTGCTTACCCAGAAATATTAATATAATGAGAGATTTTACAAAAAGAAACTTTAAAAATGACGATTTTGACCATTCTATGATGTTTGTTTCTGTAACATTCTTTAATGAATTATCTGGAAGACTAGTGAAACCAGTGAAAAGATTGAATTTATGAAGTTTTTGATTTATGATTTTTTTATAGCCCTAACCCTCCCCTGTCGCGAGGAGAAATCAGAATCCTGAAGTTTTATGATACTAGATATTAAAAAAAATAAAAATTTTGTAAAAAAAAATTTTATAGTGGCGTTCGGTCTACACGTGGCAGCAGGGCCATTTTGTGTTCCCCCCTCAATGACGTAACGAATTATATGTACGACCTTGAAAAGTTTTATCACACTAGACTTAGTGTCGCCGCCGCTTAGACTATAATAAAATATTAAATAATATTTGTATTCAAAATAAATATGACTTTTTATTAAGATTGTGACAATAACACTAATTGATGTTCTGTTTTTACAAATCATAAGTCATTGTTTAAATGTCTAACACAGGGCCGATCCCACCGGGGGGCAAACGCGCGCATCTCACGCGGGCAATTTGAGGGACGGCCAAAGAATTTTTTGGCCTATGATTATTTTTAGACATTCGTATTATAGATTATACCCTAATCTTTAATTTATACTCAAAAAATTTGTTATAATTTTATCGAAACTAGCAGTTTTTACAATTTTTTTCTCAACACCAAAAATGAGTATTCTTATAATCAATTTTTTAAGTCATCAAAGTACGATTAAAAATTTCCCCAAAAAATAACTTTAACTTCAATTGGTTATATTAAATTTATTTCTTGGCCCATGATTGATTTTAGAGTTTCGTATTATAGATTATACCCTAATCTTTAATTTAAACTCAAAAATTTGTTATAATTTTATCGAAACTAGCAGTTTTTAATCAAGTTTTTACAATTTTTTTATACACCAAAAATGAGTATTTTTATAATCAATTTTCAAAAAAGTTGCTATAAGGAAAAAATACTCAAATAAGCCTATTTTATAGGAAATTGTCTAATTTTTATAATGGAACTAATTTTGACTATAAATACCCTTTTTAAGTAATTAAAGTGCGATTAAAAATTTCCCCAAAAAATAACCTTCACTTTAATTGGTTATATAAAATTTATTTTTTGGCCCATGATTTTTGTGGTATAAAAACCATATCAATGCATTAAAAAAAATTTATGACGTCATAGTGACGTCATGTCAACTGAGAAAAAAATGTTGGGTTCATTTTTAGTTTAATTATGAAACCGATTTTTTAAGAAGCAACAAACATAAATTAAAATCGGGTATACATTTTAGATGTCTTAATACAAAAAAAACAACTTTGTAGGGGCGGCAATTTAAAATTTGCATCGGCCCTGGTCTAACATTACAGTTTCCAAGGAAATACCATATACTATCTCTAAAATATGAAACCAGTTCAATTTTTCTTATTTTTGAACTTAAATAACTTTATTAGTAAGATAGATAGAAAAAAATTCTTGACACTTTATTGTTCCAAATATTATGTAGAATGTGTCTGATTTTTTTTTTCACTTCATTATAAATCACCCTGTATTTTTTTAGTTTGTCTTACATGTTGTAAAAATGGAGCAATCAAACTACAAACTATTGGGTACATATTTTTAAAACCCTAAACCTATATACAAGGTGATTTTTAACTAACCAAATTTTATAATAAAATTTATTTTTTAATCATATCTTGACTATAGATACCCTTTTTAAGTCATCAAAGTACGATTAAAAATTTCCCCAAAAAATAACTTTAAGTTCAATTGGTTATATTAAATTTATTTTTTGGCCCATGATTGATTTTAGAGTTTCGTATTATAGATTATACCCTAATCTTTAATTTAAACTCAAAAATTTGTTATAATTTTATCGAAACTAGCAGTTTTTAATCAAGTTTTTAAAATTTTTTTATACACCAAAAATGAGTATTTTTATAATCAATTTTCAAAAAAGTTGCTATAAGGAAAAAATACTCAAATAAGCCTATTTTATAGGAAATTGTCTAATTTTTATAATGGAACTAATTTTGACTATAAATACCCTTTTTAAGTATTTAAAGTGCGATTAAAAATTTCCCCAATAAATAACCTTCACTTTAATTGGTTATATAAAATTTATTTTTTGGCCCATGATTTTTGTGGTATAAAAACCGTATCAATGCATTAAAAAAAAAATTTATGACGTCATGTCAACTGAGAAAAAAATGTTGGGTTCATTTTTAGTTTAATTATGAAACCGATTTTTTAAGAAGCAACAAACATAAATTAAAATCGGGTATACATTTTAGATATCTTAATACAAAAAAAACATCTTTGTAGGGGCGGCAATTTAAAATTTGCATCGGCCCTGGTCTAACATTACAGTTTCCAAGGAAATACCATATACTATCTCTAAAATATGAAACCAGTTCGATTTTTCTTATTTTTGAACTTAAATAACTTTATTAGAAAGATAGATAGAAAAAAATTCTTAACACTTTATTGTTCCAAATATTATGTAGAATGTGTCTGATTTTTTTTCACTTCATTATAAATCACCCTGTATTTTTTTAGTTTGTCTTACATGTTGTAAAAATGGAGCAATCAAACTACAAACTATTGGGTACATATTTTTAAAACCCTAAACCTATATACAAGGTGATTTTTAACTAACCAAATTTTATAATAAAATTTATTTTTTAATCATATCTTGACTATAGATACCCTTTTTAAGTCATCAAAGTACGATTAAAAATTTCCCCAAAAAATAACTTTAAGTTCAATTGGTTATATTAAATTTATTTTTTGGCCCATGATTGATTTTAGAGTTTCGTATTATAGATTATACCCTAATCTTTAATTTAAACTCAAAAATTTGTTATAATTTTATCGAAACTAGCAGTTTTTAATCAAGTTTTTAAAATTTTTTTATACACCAAAAATGAGTATTTTTATAATCAATTTTCAAAAAAGTTGCTATAAGGAAAAAATACTCAAATAAGCCTATTTTATAGGAAATTGTCTAATTTTTATAATGGAACTAATTTTGACTATAAATACCCTTTTTAAGTATTTAAAGTGCGATTAAAAATTTCCCCAATAAATAACCTTCACTTTAATTGGTTATATAAAATTTATTTTTTGGCCCATGATTTTTGTGGTATAAAAACCGTATCAATGCATTAAAAAAAAATTTATGACGTCATGTCAACTGAGAAAAAAATGTTGGGTTCATTTTTAGTTTAATTATGAAACCGATTTTTTAAGAAGCAACAAACATAAATTAAAATCGGGTATACATTTTAGATATCTTAATACAAAAAAAAACATCTTTGTAGGGGCGGCAATTTAAAATTTGCATCGGCCCTGGTCTAACATTACAGTTTCCAAGGAAATACCATATACTATCTCTAAAATATGAAACCAGTTCGATTTTTCTTATTTTTGAACTTAAATAACTTTATTAGAAAGATAGATAGAAAAAAATTCTTAACACTTTATTGTTCCAAATATTATGTAGAATGTGTCTAATTTTTTTTCACTTCATTATAAATCACCCTGTATTTTTTTAGTTTGTCTTACATGTTGTAAAAATGGAGCAATCAAATTACAAACTATTGGGTACATATTTTTAAAACCCTAAACCTGTATATAGGGTGATTTTTAAGTTGATACTTTTTTTTGATAGGATGTAAAACTCAATAAAATAAGGCGATTGACACAAATTTTTGTTAATTAAAGTTTTTAAATAAAAAAGTTATATGAAATTTAAATTTCAATATGTGTTGTTTCTTTTGTTCACTTTTAAAATACTTCGAATTTGTTTTGGTTATCATTTGCGAGATCATTTGTGTTCAATTTTAAAAATAAGCGGATCTCGATCCATGTGATATTTTTTTTTATGGGGCTACGGGCTACATAAAAGATTTAAGTTTATCGCAACAATGAATTGACAAACATTGAAGTGTAGTCAAGGGAATGCCCTTTTACAATCATGTACAAATTCGGGGATTCAACGAGCGAGATTGTGTGCAAATGAAGCAAATGGTGCCAATTTTGAAGATTTTCTTTAACGCGCACCTACAGCGTGTACACTGTAAATTAAATTTCGAATAACTTTTTTAATTAAAAACTTTTATTAACAAAACCTTTTGCCAATCGACTTATTTTATCGAGTTTTACATACTGTCAAAAAAAGAATCAATTTAAAAATCACCCTATACAAATATTTAGTGTTAAGGGTTCTAGAAAATAATATTTTCTTGTCAAAAAGAGCAAACCCAGAATGTACAGTAGCATAGAAATACATTTTTTTTATAAATTAATCTTTGGAAAATAATTTAAACAATCAGAAATTCCAAACTCATATTTTTGATTTATTTTTGTTACTCATTTTTTATACCTTGTCCTTTTTTATTCATGACAATCATCCTGCTATGCCTGAGACTCTGCCTAGTGGGAGCATGCTTTCCCGCTATGTTGGAGGCGGTAATATTCTGGGGCACCGTAGTCAGCAAAGAAATCGTCTGCGTGGGACTCTTAGCCCTTTCGTAACCAAGCAACTCATTCCTCAATTTATCGTACTTATCACTTTCCGCGCGATAGTAATCAACACCTTCGTCTTCATCACAACCGCCCCCAGCATTATTGGCGTAGTTATCGTAATAACTACCACGTCTTTCCCCCGACATTTAACTTTGTCACATTTAAAACTACGCGCGGAATAATAAACTTGCTGACGGCAATGTTACCTCCGACGAGCTTTATTCAAACGAAGCGTCTGGTGCATTTGAAAATTCCACTTTGAGCGTGTAGTACCCCACCTTCTCGCTTCTACCTGGACGACCACACCGGTTGGCTACCTTTTACCTCTTTCTACGTGCCTTATTGTTTTTCTGTCCACTTTATAATGAAGACTTTTTCAAATTACCTAACGCTTCAAGAATACCAAGAATGAACGTGTTTTGGACAAGGACGTTAATACTTATGTCATCAAAAAAACATTAATTTTAATAATACCTGGTATCTACATTTGGTACTCATCTACAAGTACCTCGAATTATAGCAATATAAAATACAATTTTCCATAAGCTGCAAAATTATTTTTTCGCTAGTGCATGATAAGGTGGTAATTATAAAATATTTTTTGTTTTTTACGAACTTCTTTTCATAAATAACTTTGCATTCATTACATTTTTTATCAAATAATGTTAATTATTTCAGTAATTTTTAGTAATATAGCAACATAAGCAAGGTGTTTAAAGCACCTGTTTATTATTTAATGTTTTTATTTTATTTATACAGTGTGTAACTTTTTAATGTAAAGAGTCAGGGACGGATGGGCACCTGACTGGCGGCCCGGGAAAAATATTTGTCGGCCCATTTTTGATTTTTCGATATGAATAAAAAAGGATACACAAAGTGCCAGTTTTTTCCCTTAATTTTTTCTTAAACCTATAGAAAACTGATTCTTGAAAAAAAATCTTCTAATATATTGAACATCCAATATATTGTCACTATTCGGAACATGTCAAAGAAAATTTAGAGGAGAGTAACAATCTTAAAATGAAGATTGATCTTCAGTTCTTAATTTTTATACATATAGAAAGTCAATCAGAATCAAGCTAAACATATTCAATACTTGATACATGTATGTAATAGAGTTTGGAACCACTTTTAGCTAGATTGGTTTTGCAATAAAAACGAAAATCGAAATAATAATTTGAAATTTGTCTACATTTTATGGTTAAAAAAAAACGTTTTGCTGGAAATAACATCAACATATTTTTTTTTATGTATTGTCCCACGTTCAGCGGAATTTTAAAAAAGTCCCGCTTTTGATCAAACATTTTTTTTTATTATTTGTCAAATTTGGTTTTGCTTCTTGATGATAATGTTGTTTTTTTAATAACACTACCCCCCGTCGTCACGGTTTTTTGTCTTGTCCCACCTTAGCTAAATAAAAATGTGGTCACCATACCATTAGAACAAAAAGGCAATATGGCCCATGGCCCGCTTTCAAAAAGGACCCGACGCCCGACCAACAATAAATGTAGTTTTTTTGTTCCAAATCAAATGTCGTAAATTTCTAGAAATAAAACATATTTTGTAATTTAAAATTATCTTCAAATAATTGCATTTTGTGTATTTTATACAGGATGTTCCAAAAATGAAAAAGTTATTCAATACGTTATTATTTTTCCAAGGGTTCCCAATAAAGTACTAAAGAGCTCTTGCACCATTTAAGAAAAAATAACATTGATAATCTTAAAATTTGATTTAAATTCAATTAGATTTAAGTAAAATGTAGAACTTTTTAAAGTTTGTGAGAGTTTCACTTAAATTTAAAATAAAATGCATATTTCAAAAATTCATGATTTCTCCAAATTTAAGTATAAAAAATAATTCAAAGCTCATCACTTTAAATTCCATGAAATTCTTTCCTTTCTAAAGTGAAACCAAACGAAATTTACAAGAAATTCGTAATTTCTGTTTCAAAAATACTTTATTATTGGAAATTACTTATTCTTTTTGAAAAATTTAAAAATTTGGGGCGAATTCTTTTTAGTTTAAATCTTGATTTTGGGTCCGGTTAAAAAAATAAAAATTTATGAATATAAACGATGGCCAGAGAGAAACAAAAAAGAAGCGGTTTTCCAAATAAAAACGGATACAAATAATATCATTATAACTCTTTGATTGTTTTTCGAAAAAAGCGTTTTAGACGAATCATGTGGGGCCCGTGAAAATATCGTGGTCTAGAGACTTTAGAACTACTTTTTCGAATGCTATGAAGCTTTGAAATCAAATTACGCAAATCTAATTTTTTGACTTATGGATAGATTCGGTGACAATTAGTACCTTTTGCTTGCTAGCTCACGAAATACTTAATAGAAAGAAGCCAGAATCCACATCAGTTGAATAATTTTTGGGACAATAACTAATATATGAAATAAAATATACATAATTAACGCAGTTTTTGAGATATTATTTTTTTTTACTTTTCTAAGAAGCATTATTGCAAATAATTTTTTTAAATTAAGATTTTGATTTCTTTCGGCCACCGGCCCGGTGAGCCTCTAACCCACCGGCCCACCGGGAAAATCCCCATTTTCCCTTATGGCCCATCCACCCCTGTAAAGAGTTACATAAACAAGTTAAATTCAAAAGTTCTTCAGTTAATATTAGTGCATATTTTGACATTTTTAGTTTTTTACGTATTTTTTTTGCTAGACCAACCAACTGTTGTTTCTTAAATAGCAATAGTATGTTTTCTTTGCACTTTTTAAAAGAGCTTATTTTTGTGTATTTGGAAAAGCTATTTTATAATTAAAAAAATAAAATTGAAAAAATTTAAGTGGGTCCCTTTTTTTAACCATAAAAAATTTTTGGATACCAAATATTCTGAATTTAAGAAAAGGCGAGATGTTAGCAATAAAACTTCCAGCAATAGAAATTTTACAAGTAATTCTCCATAAGAGGTTTTTCTTAAGAAGATAAATGTTTGAAAAGCGTACTTTTCGCTAGTAAAAATTGATTTTAGAGCATTTGTAATAAAAAATTTAACAAAAACGATGCCTAGTTCCAAGCAAATTGAATTTAGTTTTCATATAGAATTTTTGTTTTTCATGTAGAGTCTATGAACAATAATAAGAATGTATTTTTTTATCATACAAAAAGTACGCCCCTATCATAGACTCTACATGAAATTAATATTTCTTACGAAGAAATATTTTTTAATCAAGTGTTTAATTTTAACGACGTCTCTTAAGTTTTTCATCACGGGCGTTGAATACACGTTAATAGCTTTTCAGTAAATTTCAGTGCAAATTTTGAAATTTTTTGTTTTTACATATCTTTTTCTATGCTCTTGCTATAGCAACCAACTATTGCATTTTAAATAGCAGTAGTGTATATTTTCTTTGCACATTTTAAAAGAGCGCAGTTTTTGTATTTGACTATGCCATTTTATGTTTAATCAAAAATAGAAAAAATAAAATTTTGGAAAAATTAACGGTGTCCCATTTATTAACCCGCGAAGTTTTATTTGGATTTAAATTCTTAACATAGTGGTTCATAGGACCGGCGAGATGTTAGCAATAAAACTTCCAGCAATAGAAATTTTACATGTAATTCTCCATAAGAGGTTTTTCTTAAATAACTTACATTCTATTTAAACTAGAACAAAACAATGTACATCATTTGAAAGCTACATTCAAGAGGATTGCACAGGTGTAATTAGCTTTGCGTGTTCGTTACGATTTACCTAATAATCTGGGTAAAAACAAAAACCCTACCGAAAAATTCATTGAAAATAAAAATGAAGTCAGAATAAAGTTTGACCACTCAAAAGAAAGCATTTTTCCTGTAGATTAACATGGTGTGGGTGGTTTTGCTTATTCATTTCGATTTAATCAAAAAAACACAAAAACTTACTTTTTATGGCATATTTTCATAAAAATTTATGTTTAAACGTGAATAGAATCTTCTGCAAACGTTGCATAAAAAAGTAAATTATACCCAAAGTTAGATAATTTAATTCTGAATCCAGGTGAATATGTCACTTTGCTTGTTCATTAGGATTTAATTAGCAATCGAACCGGCAATAAAACTCTACCCTGCGAATTTCAAGAAATTTCGAATAAAAACAAGCATTTATATTTTCAGATTCGATTATCCCATAAAAAAATATGACCACTCAAAAGAAAGCATTTTTCCTGTAGATTAACATGGTCTGTGTGGTTTTGCTAATTCATTTCGATTTAATCAAAAAACCACAAAAAACTTACTTTTTATGGCATTTTTGCATAAAAATTTATGTTTAAACGTGAATAGAATCTTCTGCAAACGTTGCATAAAAAAGTTAATGATACCCAAAGATAGATAATTTAATTCTGAATCCAGGTGAATATGTCACTTTGCTTGTTCGTTAGGATTTAATTAGCAATAGAAGAGGCAATAAAACTCTACGCTGCGAATTTCAAGAAATTTCGAATAAAAACAAGCGTTTATATTTTCAGATTCGATTATCCCATAAAAAAAGTTTGACCACTCAAAAGAAAGCATTTTTCCTGTACATTAACATGGTGTGGGTGGTTTTGCTTGTTCATTTCGATTTAATCAAAAAACACAAAAACTTACTTTTTATGGCATTTTTTCATAAAAATTTATGTTTAAACGTGAATAGAATCTTCTGCAAACGTTGCATAAAAATATTAATTATACCCAAAGATAGATAATTTAATTCTGAATTTAGGTGTATATATCACTTTGGTTGTTCGTTAGGATTTAATTAGCGATCGAACCAGCAATAAAACTCTACGCTGCGAATTTCAAGAAATTTCGAATAATAACAATCTCAATTATATTATCAGATTCGATTATCCCATAAAAAAGTTTGACCACTCAAAAGAAAGCATTTTTTATGTAGATTAACATGGTGTAGGGGGTTTTGTTTGTTCGTTTCGATTTAATCAAAAAACCACAAAAAAACTTACTTTTTATGGCATTTTTGCATAAAAATTTATGTTTAAACGTGAATTGAATCTTCTGCAAACGTTGCATAAAAAAGTAAATTATAACCAAAGATAGATAATTTAATTCTGAATCCAGGTGAATATGTCACTTTGCTTGTTCATTAGGATTTAATTAGCAATCGAACCGGCAATAAAACTCTACGCTGCGAATTTAAAGAAATTTCGAATAATAACAATCAATTATATTATATTATCAGATTCGATTATCCCATAAAAAAGTTTGACTACTCAAAAGAAAGCATTTTTCCTGTAGATTAACAAGGTGCGAGTGGTTTTGCTTTTTCGTTTCGATTTAATCAAAAAAACGTAAAATACTTACTTTTTATGTCATTTTTCAATAAAAATTTATGTTTGAACGTGAATAGACTTTTCTGCACACGTTGCATAAAAAAGTTAATTATACCCAAAGATAGATAATTTATGTCTGAATCCAGGTGTATATGTCAGTTTGCTTGTTCATTAGGATTTATATAGCAATCGAACCGGCAATAAAACTCTACGCCGTAAATTTCAAGAAATTTCGAATAATAACAATCAATTGAATTTTCTGATTCGATTATCCCATAAAAAAGTTTAACCCGTCAAAAAATCATTTTTATGTAGATTAACATGGTGTGGGTGGTTTTGCTTGTTCGTTTCGATTTATTCAAAAAAACGCAAAAAACTTACTTTTTATGACATAGATTTTATGTAGATTGAGATGGTTTTGCTTGTTCGTTTCGATTTAATCGAAAAAACGTAAAGAACTTACATTATATGGCACTTTTCTGTAAAAAGTTATGTTTAAACGTGAATGGACTTTTTTCTTTTATTTTTGATTAATTGGTTTGCTAGTTACCATATCGTCGAATGATGGATTATTAGAGGATTTTAGTAAATAATTAGAATTTATTTATTCTTATAAAACGAATATATATTCTGTTGTGTTTGGGTGAAACTTTTCTTATAATTGATTGATATTATTCGAAATTTATTGAAATTCGCAGCTTAGAGTTTTATTGCCGGTTCGATTGCTAATTAAATCCTAACGAACAAGCAAAGTAACATATACACCTGGATTCAGAATTAAATTATCTATCTTTGGGTATAATTAGCTATTTTATGCAACGTGTGCAGAAAATTGTATTCAAGTTTAAACATAAATTTTTATAGAAAAATGTCATAAAAAGTAAGTTTTTTGCGTTTTTTTATTAAATCGAAACGAACAAGCAAAACCACCTACACCACGTTAATCTACAGGAAAAATCCTTTCATTTGAGTGGTCAAACTTTATTCTGACTTAATTTTTATTTTCAATGAATTTTTCGGTAGGGTTTTAGTTTTTACCCTGATTATTAGGTAAATCGGAACGAACAAGCAAAGCCAATTATACCTGTGCAATCCTCTTGAATGTAGCTATCAAATGATGTACATTGTTTTGTTCTAGTTTAAATAGAATGTAAGTTATTTAAGAAAAACCTCTTATGGAGAATTACATGTAAAATTTCTATTGCTGGAAGTTTTATTGCTAACATTTCGCCGGTCCTCATATGAATCACTATGTTAAGAATTTAAATCCAAATAAAACTTTGCGGGTTAATAAATGGGACACCGTTAATTTTTCCAAAATTTTATTTTTTCTACTTTTGATTAAACATAAAATGGCATCGTCAAATACAAAAACTGCTCTCTTTTAAAATGTGCAAAGAAAATATACTACTGCTATTTAAAAAGCAATAGTTGGTTGCTATAGCAAGAGAATAGAAAAAGATATGTAAAAACAAAAAAATGCAAAATTTGCACTGACAAACTTAAGATACGTCGTTAAAATTAAACAAATGATTAAAAAATATTTCTTCGTAAGAAATATTTTTTTAAATACGTCTTTAACGTTAACGACGTCTCTAAAATATTCATAACGGTCGCTAAATACAGGCTATTGTCTTTAACAAATAAACGCATTTGACGATGATTTGGTATTCATAACGAATATCCCCAGTTGTTTGGTGATGCCCTTATATACCAAACGTTTGGTATATAAGGGCATCACTTTTTGATTCAATTATGATTTGGTATAGCTATTAATACACAAGGTAAAATATGAATCAACTTCCAACTGTATCAATATAAATTTTTATTTTATAATTGTGACTAGTTTCGCCATAATGAGGGCATCTTCAGACACTGTAATTACTACTAATTAGATGTTAAACAATTAACGTATGGTTACAATACCAAAATCCGTACAATCAATTGATTAAGGCGAAACTAATGACACAATAATAAAATAAAAATTTATATTGATACAGTTGGGAGTTGATTCATTTCACCTTGTGATTTTTTTATGTAACTTTTTATATTAAAAGTTACAGATATTATGCGTTAGTTTTGTTACACCCTGTATGTACATACTTGGATTGTTATAGATTATTTTAAGAAACAATAATTTAAAGCATTTTTTAGGTGAAACTTTAATTTAGTCTTACCCATGTAAAATTGGTAAAAGTAATCCGAATGAAGAAATAGTACTTCTTGAGGACATTTGACGATTTTTTTAATATCCTGTGAAATTTGGTTGCGTAGGGCGCAGTTAACGATCACCACACATCCATCCACCCTCATCTTATTTATATACATTATTTCGAACATTTGACTCCAACTCAATCAACTCCAGTTCAATTAACATCCCGCTATTTATAGCCCTCTCTATAAATATTTTTATTCACCAACTTTAATAGAAAGCTATAAAATCAAAGAATTTCACTTTTAAAATAAAATTGTAGAAGACGATGATTTCCATATATCACCTCAAATAAACACAATTAAATCAAGAAGTAGACAAACTTACAGGATTTTTGATAGATGATGAAGTACGGAATTTTCTTATTCTCAAGTTACTTACAATTAAATCTATACATTTTAAACTCCAAATTTTATCAGATAATTTAAAAAAATGCGTAACTAACGAAATAGTGACTAACAAAACTGAAAATTAATTTAAAATACAGGGTGTTTCAGCGCTGCGAGGAAGTAACATTACTAAAATGAAAAAAGATATCGACATGCGGTTTTCGATAGAATGTACAATACTTTTAAGCGTACATTTTTAAAATATTTTAATAATTTACCGGGTGTCTATTTCAAGATGGCGGATCAAAATTATGTTTTTTTAAATGGAACACCCAGTATATTATGACATTTATGATTCCTTATCAAAAAATAATTATACTATGTATAAACTGTATGGGTCTATCTTCACTCGTTTTGATGATATTTGCCAAAATTAAGTCGAAAAAAGAACCATTTTTCAAAAATCATTGCTCTAAAACAAATGAACTTTTTGGGTTGAAATTTTGTCAAAAATTTTTCAACATCGTCTAATCTACAACTATCATGTCAAATTTAAGTTTGTGATAATTTTTTATCAGGGTGCCTTATGAAACGCAAATTGAACAATTAAACGAATTTTTCAAATGGAACACCCTGTATATTTTAAAATCATTCGATGGCATTTTTTTACAAGCTTTCTACTGATATAATGATTATATGGTCGCATGTCAACGGTTCAGGAGATATTAATATCCAAACTGAGAAACAGTGAAAAATAGACAAAATAGCGCTATTGATGAATTTTGTTAAGGATTTTTTTTAATTTGCCTAATATTTGTTTCTGTCTTTCTCTATTTTGCTTTTTTATAATGTTGTTTTATTACAATAGTAGTCTTTGTTGTTTTACATCAAAAATAAAATCGAAACTTGCAATTATCAATTTTGGTTTTCTAAGTGTCAGTATGCTTTCAAAATTTTGCAACTGATGTTACCGAGGAAACCCTTATTTTGTACTTTTGATAATAACTAAACCGAAATAGTAAACTCTTCTAAAGCAGATAGATGATAGATAGATGTAGATAGTTCTTTATTCGTTTTGTCATTATTACATATAATACAATTGTACAGTAAATATTACAAGAGGGTTATACAGGGTGTCCCATTTTAATTAATCCAGCTGAATATCTTGAAAACTAAGCGATTTCCTCAAAAATGTTTCGGACAAAAATTGTAGCGGCTCGAGGGGGACATTTAATAGTGCCATGGGTTTTTAATTGTTATGGGGTTTTATGGGGGTTTTACGGAAAAACATTTTTTTTCAAATAGGAACCCCCATTTTTTATTATAGATTCGTAATCTATGGAAAATAATAAGAAAGTTTTGAATGTTCAATTTTTCGCTATATTCACCAAAATGAACACAAATTTTGGGATTTTCGATACAGTTTTACTAGAAAACTAAAGCTTTATAAGAAAAATCGTAAGAGACAAAAAGTACTTAAATTAAGGCAAGGATTAATAAATAATTTTATTTTATTAAAAAAAATCACCTAGAGAAATCGTGAATATTATAAAAGTTTTGGGCGAATGCAATGATAACTATCGGCACGCTGAGAAGTTTCCATAATTGCGTCATCCAAATCATACAAATATTAGGAGGCTCGTGAAAAGAGCGGAAAACGGTTCTCTTAGAAGAAAACGTAGTAAAACTGGTCCTAAGATGCTCCCCTCATTGATAGCATTAGCTTCCGTAAATGAAGATCCACATACATCTACAAGAAAAATTCAGCGTCTTCATGGACTTCCTAAATCTTCTGCCAACAGAATTTTAAAACACCATAAATCACGATGTAGTGAGATGGGAAAGGTAAAGTCTTCAAATTTTAGCCAAAAAAATTCACACCCATATCATGTTCATTTAACCCAACAAATTAAAGAAGATGACTACATCCGCCGACTTAATTTTTGCATATGGGCTACGAATCAAGTTAGAAGAGATCCCGTTTTTTTTAATCGCGTACTTTTTACCGATGAAGCAAAATTTGACAACATGGGTGGAGTAAATCTTCACAATGCTCATTATTATTCTGAAAATAATCCAGATTGGCAAAGAGATCATAGATTACAGTGGCGTTGGTCTGTAAACGTTTGGGCTGGAATAGTGGATGAGTATCTTGTGGGACCATTTTTTTATGAAGAAAATCTTAACCAACATGTTTATTTGAATATAATTCAAAACGAAATGCCAACTCTTTTAGAAGATGTACCTCTAGATTTAAGACAGCGAATGTGGTTTCAACAGGACCCCACACTGCCTACTGCCAGAATTGTTAAAACATTTTTACATAACCAATTCCCTAATATGTGGATTGGAATTGGTAGTGAAGTACACGAATGGCCAGCAAGATCTCCGGATCTTACAAAAATGGATTATTTTTTATGGGGTTACATAAAAGATAAGGTTTATGAACGACCAACTACAACTAGAGAGGATATTATGATACGAATTACGGACGCTTTTCGAAGTATCACTCCTGTAATGTTGAGAAATGTATCATTGGCTTTTCGCACACGAGTAAACATGTGTATTGAACAAAATGGAGGAATATTCGAACATCTTATTTAGACCAGCTCTCGTAATTTAAGAACAGATTCAAATATCTTTAAGTGTATTAATTAATTACCTTTGACTTTATTTTAAATTTTATAAGTAAAAAAAAAATAATATTTTTCTTAAAAAATAATAAAAATAAAATAAACTTTTTTTAAATTTTTTTTTTAATAAAGTAAAATAATATTTTTTATTAATCCTTGCCTTAATTTAAGCACTTTTTGACTCCTGCGAGTTTTCTTATAGACCTTTAGTTTTTTAGTAAAACTGTATCGAAAATCCCAAAATTTGTGTTCATTTTGGTGAATATAGCGAAAAATTGAAATTTTAGAAAAAAAAGTTTCAACCAAAACTTTCTTATTATTTTCCATAGATTACGAATCTACAATAAAAAAAGGGGGGTTCCCATTTGATAAAAAATGTTTTCCCAAAAAACCCCATAACAATTAAAAACCCATGGCACTATTAAATGTCCCCCTCGAGTCGCTACAATTTTTGTCTGAAACATTTTTAAGGAAATCGCTTCGTTTTCAAGATATTCAGCTGGATTAATTAAAATGGGACACCCTGTATTTTAAATGGATTCGAACAGTCAGAGGTAAAAAACTTACAACTTAAAAAGTACGTATACATTACAATAAAATTAATCAGAGTTTCACTATAATAACACAGTTTTACATCTTCTTGTTTAAAAATTCTTGAATTGTATAAAAAGTATTTTTAATTAGTAATGTTTTGAGAAGTCTTTTGAATTTTTCTATATTGTTGATTTCTTTTAGATTATTTGGCAAATGATTAAAAATTTCTGATGCACTATATAGAGGTGAACGTTCATATAAGGATGAGCTATGTTATGATTTACTATGCATAACTTGTTACCGTTTCTGGTTGGGTAATTATGATTAAAATTGTTTTTACTAAATTCATCCATGTTTTGGTAGACAAACAATACGCACGAATAAATATATATTCCAGTAACTGTTAGTATGCTATTATCCCTAAAAACTTGCCTGTATGATTCCTGGTTTTTGATATTAAAGATTAATCTAATAATTCGTTTTTGAGTAATAAATGCTCTATGCTCTCCGAATTTCCGTTGACTTTCCCCATATTAGAACATTATAGGATAAGTATGAGTGAACTAGCGCATAATATACAGACAGTAGTCCTGAAGGGGACATAAGTTTTTAAGTTTGGAAATCGCATAGTACGCTGTATTAAGTTTTGAACATACGTGATCTATGTGGTGATGCCAAGTCAGTCTATTGTCGAGGTGCACACCTAGAAATAACACTGATTATACTTTATTAATTTTATACTCTAGTTCCTTATTGTATGCACCATCGACTATGACTGACGTGTCATCTGCAAAGCTTACAACAAACCCATCGTTTACATATGTTGGTAGAATGGTAGATCATTGATAAACAATAAAAAGATCAGAGGACCCAGTATTGACCCTTGAGCCTTGAGCCACACCCTCTGTTACGTTTAAAACCTTTGATTTCGGTTTTTCTATTTCGACTTATAGGGTTCGGTTTGTTAAAGTTAAACGATATTATTAAATATCTTAACTCAACCACGTATTTATTTTACAAAACTAGGACGCTGGAACATGGCCAGTAGGCCAGTTATCAGAACATTCGGCATTCGGTATTTTTATAACTAGGAAATTTTATCAATGAAAACAACCAAAATTACTAATTTAAAAAACATAATAAAAATCGAATATATGCTGACCATCTAACCCTTTCATTCCAAACCTCTAAATTCTAAAGTAAAACCAACTTCCATCCAATAAATAATAATTAAAAAATAAAACAAACGAAAATGTATTTAGTATTTACATACATACCTAACAAAAGCTACTTTATTTTTTAATTGAGTACCCTTAATTACACTGGTCTACAACAAAATCAGCTAAAAGCAAACTATCCATGCTGATCCAGTGAACTTTTAACCTCAGGTTTTCGAAGTACGCTCGGACAGGTCGATTTCTTTTTATAGGGGACAGATTATCATTATAACAGTGCTCTTAATTTAAAAATGGGTTCAGAAATTGCTGAGAAAATTAAATTTTAAACTTCAAAATAAATACACTGTTGTATTATTATATTATTTTGTTACAGTTGAACATTTTAACCCCTTTTGCTAAACAAAATTATCGACCCCCGTTAGGGGTTGAAACTAGGTAAGGGTTGATTTAAAAAAAAACGCTCTGCCAGAAAATAAAGTCGACCTATCTGAGAGTTTTTCCAAAAATTGCAGCGAAATACTGAAAAACAGACTTAATAGGTTCATTTTCATAAATTAATTAATTAAGATTTTAACGCAATTTTTTCGGCAATTGTCCACTGATTTTTAAAATAAAAGCACTGTTGTAAATCTGGTACTTTGAAATTATTAAGTTGATAGATAATACCAACCCCCATGCTAGGGTTTTAAAGTAGGTAAGAGGTAATTACTTAAAAATCTGCCCCCCTGTAAACAAAAATCGATCGATTCGAACGTTTTTCTAAAAACTGAACACAAAATGCATCTTAATGATTTTCGTGCGCTGCATTCAAATCTGCAAACAAGATCTTTTATCACATCAGCTTTTCAAAATTTAAATTTAAAAAATCTTCGGAAAGCTTCTAAAAATTCATGTTATCGAGTGCAACTCGTTGTTCATGTTACAGAGTTGTTATATAAAAATTGTGTTCACAGGACTAAGAGGGTGATGTTATACAGGGTGTTCCGTTCCTCGTTCACCAAACGTCGGGGTTGGAAACTAGAATAAACTTAATCGAGAAAAAACAAAACAAGTCGAGGTCAATCTTTTTTAGTTTAGGAGCTATAGCGTTTTCAATTTTAGGTCACCGACTTTTGTCAAAAATCACAAAATTGCTTATTACATTTTACCCACAGTGCGTAGGGATTTAAAAGAATCATCATTGGCAAGCTAAAACTATCCTTTTTCAATTGGTAACAATACTAACACAAAAGTAGTTGTTAAAATGTTGAAAAAAAAATCGCAAAGTAAAAAAAAGTAATTTTTTTTTAAGTTTTTGAATTTTTTTTCAAAGATAACACCCATTACGGTTATCTTTTTTTTAATTTTCTGAAACTTGTTCATATTCTTAACAAACTAGGTAACATTTTTAAACCGTTGCTCTTTTTCTTTACTTACAGCAGCCTTCTGAAGATACTTCTACGAAAAGTAGTACTGAGCATAGTTTGTTAAATAGGCTGTACAGTTTGTCAAAAGGGGTGCATAGTTTGTAAATTAGGCTATAAGTGACATCTGATGGAATTCCAAGTGCTTTATAACAATTTCACGTCTGTCCCGTCTGTCCACCCTCCGATGTTATCAGACTAACCTCAGAACGCTTCTTGTAGGAGTAAATTCAGAAGGCTATAGTAAGTAAAGGAAAAGAGCTACGATTTCAATTTTTTCTTAATTTGTTAAGAATATGGAGAAGTTTGAGACTTAAAAAAATACAACCTTAATAGGTCTTGTTTTGGAAAAAAAAAATCAAAAACTGAAAAAAACATTTTTTGGATATTTTTTCTTCGCGATTTTTTTTTTCAACATTTTAACAATTAGTATTGTATTACTGTTATCACCAATTAGAAGAGGATGGTTTTAGCTTACTAATGTTTCTTTTTTTAAATCCCTGCGCACTTATTTGATTAAAATGTTATTAGCGTTTTTGTGATTTTTGACAAAAATCGATGATGTAAAATTTAAAACGCTATAGCTCTAAAACCAAAACAGATAGACGCCCACTTTTTTGGTTTTTTTTGCGATTAAATTTGGTCTAGTTTCTAACCCCGGCGTTTGGTCAACCACGAACGAAACACCCTGTATGTTATCGAACTATCGAAGGTTCACGTTATTGACTTTCTTGAAGAAAGATTCCATCAAGATTCAAAACGTTATAACAGAAAATGGACAGACTCAATGTTAGCTAAAAGCTAAAAATGTTGCTGGAAAATAATTTGCAAAATGCGAAAACCTTGTATAAGTACATAGTGCATGTTATACAAGGAAACTAATAATTCTGGTTACTTTAAATTAGCCTAAAAAAAACTACAAAAATTGCATTCTTTTTTTTCATAGCTTTCATCTTAACTTTTTTATAGAACAAGAACAGTGTTATTATCAGTTTATATTTTTTTCATAGCGAGTACAAATACCTTACCTTACGTTTTTCATATTACTAAGCATATTTTATATACTTGGTATTTTTATGATTCATGCATGACTGTAATTTTAACGAATACCGCTGGTTAATTTTTTAGGCCTGCTTCTTTAGATTGGTGGTATCGGTAATAAAAGTAACAGGTAACTCATCATTTCTGCTTTTATCGCATGAATTCCTATTAATTCAGTTAGTATAACTTCGAATTAAAAAATATTTTTCTTGATAAAAATTTGATTTTGATAAGAATTTTTCATTTGTTGTATAGGAAAAGTAGAAATAAAAAAAAAATCAAGTCTTATCAATTTATGTTTTGGTTAGAATTTGTATTTGAAAAAACAAAAATAACGAAAACGACAATTTTGAGTTTTTTGCGATATTTTCAAAAATAATAATGGCAAATCAAACTCGTACTACAGGGTGAGCTAAAATGATTGTGGTACAAATTTAAAAAGAAAACCCCCTAGTAAAACAATGGCGTAGCAAATATTTTTGTCAAAATGAAGATAATAATTATAAAAAATCAAGAATTCTAAAGAAATATTTAAAATTAAGTTATTTATTAAGGTATTGTATTTTTGAAAATAAAAAAACGTAGAAATAGCTCTTGAATTTTACAACAAATATCAAATGTTAAATATTTATGACCTTTATTTTAGAAACAAAAATTTACGCAAATTAGTCTTGATAAAAATTGTTGTTTATGAAACAGAAGGCACAATAACTAAATACGAAAATTCGAAGTTTTGACACAACGTTAAAAATTCGATCTACGCCTCTGGTTTTGTGTAGTCTAGTTACTTTGTTATAATTTTGACATGATTTTGTGTTTCTATGAACTTGAAGAAAACAAATTCCCTAGATTTTTAGGCGGGAAATTTGAATTGACCACAATAATTTTAGCTCACCCTGTAGATATTTTTATTTAATAAGCACAAAAATATACAACTTAGTTCCAATTTAACCGACTTCGTATTTCTTCGCATAAGAGAGATGAAAGATCCGAAGGTTAAGGTTTTATCGAAAAATTGCCTGAAAAATCATCTTTTAAAGTATTACAAGGCTGCAAATGCAAAATCTATTATTCTAGATTTTTATAAAGAAATTCATAGGATTCATATATTATAACGACTTATCCGATTTCTTGGTAAGAAATTCAATAGACTATATATAGTATACGAGTCATCCGGTACGAATGTCTGAAATTTGCCAAAAGACTATCTTCTGAAGGGTTTTACGTAAGAAAAAAGAATGTCACGCGCTTGTAGCTTTATGTTTTGAGGAATATTTTAAATTAAATTTTTTGGATTAGTCTTCATCAACTCTTTATGATCAACAAGCCATCAAAGTTGAAAATTTGGAGTAACAAATCTCTAATTAAATTTTTTTTGTGGGTTGTGGACACTCATCTATTATACATCATAATAAGGAATATGAATGTTCAGAGTGCGAGCGTCGCGTTTTGCGTCGCGTTAAGTGACGCATCGACACATTCAGAGTGGGAGCGTTCTGCCAAGCGTTCAACGGGCTCATTCTAAAAATGGTTCCAGGAAAATTACTTCGGTTACTTTACTTAATTGAAACTCCCTATTATACATTTTTAAAAAATTTAATAGAAAAGTATAATTACATGAGAATGTCTGTAAGAACATTTGATTATTTAATGGAAAGGGTTGGTGGTCATATGGATAAGTGTGCAATATGCATTTTGAAGACTGAAAACGCTGCAAGACGCTGCTAAAAAACCATCCAGATTGAAGCGAACGCTGACGCTCTGCGAACGGTACACGCGACGCAGAACGCAACGCTCTCACTTTGAACGTTCGTGTATTGAAATAGATGGATTTGTTTGGTTTTTACCGTGACGCTCGACTCAAAGAGGACGGGACGCGACGCTCGACGCTTCCACTCTGAACACAGCTTTCAAAATGAGTTCCGAAGATTTGATGGGTGAATCCCAACTTTTTTATTAAATTTTTTAAATGTATTATAGGGGGTTTCAATTAAGTAAAGTAAAAGCAGTGATTTGCTTGAGCTTGGACGGCTTGGAGCCATTTTTAGAATAACACTTGGTAGAACGCTCCCACTCTGAATTGTTCGACGCCTCACTTGACGCGACGCAAAACGCGACGGTCCCACTCTGAACACAGCTTTTTATGAGCGTTTATGAGAATAATATTTTTTTGTATCTTTTTGATTTCCTGAATTACACGAAAAATTATAATAGTGATTGGTTAAAAGTATTAAAAGTAATGTAAAATAAACAAAAAAAATATAACAAATCATAAATCATTCCTTACATTTGGTAATGCGACACTGAAATATATTTAAATTGACCACAGGTTAATTGCAAAAATTTACAAAGCCAAAAATTTATTATTATTTACAAGGATTCCAGTCATCGCCTTACATTTCCTGCATTCCTGTTAATCAGTAAACCAAAAAGATGCAAAAAAATATTCTCATTATCACTGCAAAAAGACCTTTTAAATGATGTGTCACTCGACCCCTCATCCCTATTAAAAAATCTGCAAGGGTGGTGTTGCAGGGGAGGGGGTTACAATGACAAATGTCATTTTACCATAAAAATATGTCCCCCTTCCAATAAAAATCGACCTGTTACGGCGTTTTTTTATTACATTTTTTTTACAAAAGTTATTCAGGATGGCTCCTTTTAAATGGTACACCCTGTGTGTATTATACAGGGTGATTCAGACCACCCGTGCCACCCATTTATCTCGAGAACGCGTTATCGCACATCACAAAAATAAAAAACTTAATTACCAAAGTGAACCTAAAGAATCCATTGGTGAACTTATTTTTTTTCCGGAACAACCCGGAACTATCCGGAACCGGAGGTAACTTTGATTTTTTAAATGGCAACATAGATCGAGTTTGCTATGGTTTGATAGGTCTTTCAAAAACAAATAACTTTTATTAAAATATACTTTTAATATTTTCCATAGTTTAGAATTTATTCGAAAAACAAAAAAAAATTGTTAAAAAAAGTAAATAAAAATTATTGCATATTTTGAAGAATTTTATAAATTTATAAACTCTTTCTACAAATTCTAATGTTTTACCAACTTTAAATATCATACTTGCCCATATTTCTTCAAAATTCTTCAAAATATGCAATAATTATTATTTACTTTTTTTAACAGTTTTTGTTTTGTTTTTCGAATAAATTCTAAACTATGAAAAATATAACGCGTTCTCGAGATAAATGGGTGGCACGGGTGGTCTGGATTTGGGATTAAGGCCCAACAGTGAAAGGATCATCACTATAGTTGTGTTTTTTTTTACCAAAATTTGACTGATTCGAGCAAATCACTTCCTTCTCCTTTTAGTTTTATAGGAACTAATGATATTTCCTGCTATTTTTCTTAGCAGAAGGAAATTTCTGAAAAATCTGATTTACTTATTTATTTTTATAAAACCTAGTCACAGATTTTCAATGATAAATCTTGACTACATACAATATATTATACAATCACAGTTTATAAAAATAATCTTTAGGTAACATATTTCCTAAAATCTGAAAAAGGCACTACATCTTCACATTATAAAAATATTAAAAATTATTTCATTTGCAACCATGCATTGTATATCATGTAAAAATATTTGCTCAAATTCGCCGAAATCAAAACGTGTTTTTACGTCTTAAACGAGATGACTTTTTTATCTCGAGCAATTCTCTCTAAGATTTTATAAAATATTTATCATTTGGTCACATATGAAATAATTTCAAATTTAACAAATAATAAATAATATATTTCTAACTAACTAAATAAAATATTATCATACAATTAAATGCTGTGACATGATTATATTTATTGTAAGTTGTTAAAAGTTATTTTACTCTAAATATAATCTTCTCACAATCAAGATTTAGCGGCCAATATTTTCAATTTATAGGTAAGAAAATAAAATGTTGAATAAAAACCTGCTTTCTATTAACTTAATTTCAATAATTTACGAAAAGCTTATACAAAAGAAAACAAATACTTATAAGTTAAGCATATGGAATGAAGTATGATTAAGTTGTATTTGTATATGAAATATACTTATTTGGTGAAGATCACATAATTGAGCAATAATGTAAGACATGATAAATTATAATTTATAATACATATAGGTATATATTTATATGTATAGGATGACAGCTCTTAAGGGAAGTAAATCTTTAAAATCTCCGGCTAGTCAATAAACCTCACAACTTGAAGATTTTTTTGAACAAAATCTCAGCTTGTTCGGTTAATTAAAACCTCTATTATATTTTATATTAGTAATATACATAAATGTCATATTTTTTACAATTTTATAAATAAATAGTATTATTATTAATATTATACAGAGGGGTACACAAAAAACGACCAGCGATGTAGCTTCGTTATTTCTTATCCGATTTTAATAAGTGATATGTCAAATTAAATGATTTGAAGAATACTACTATCAGATAATAAAAGATTAATTTTATTTTTGAAAACATCGGAGGAGAAGAAGACAACTTTTCTTTTTCAAATGGCAACATATTTTCCATTGAAAAAAATCAATAACAAAACCAATTATAGCAATAATTTTTTTTTATTATTTTTAATTTTTTTTTAATTTAATTCTATTGTTTTTGAGTTTCTTATTTTTTTTTGGTTTTGTTTTTCAATTTATTCTTAATACTTTTTAATTTATTAATAATAAATTAAAAAACAATACTTTAAAAAATTAAAAACTGAAAACACAAAAACAATTGAATTAAATTAAAAAAAAATTAATAATAAAAAATATTTAAAACAAAGAAGAAAAAAAAACTTTTAAATTAATTAAAAAAAAAAATTATTACTATATTTGGTTTAGATTATTTTTGTTAATGATTTTTTTCAATCTTTCGCTATTTGAAAAAGAAAAGTTGCCCCCTCCTCCTCTGTTGTTTTCAAAAATAAAATTAATCTTTTATTATCTGATAGTAGTATTCTTCAAACCATTAAATTTGACATATCACTTATTAAAATCGGGTAAGAAATAACGAAGCCACATCGTTAGTCGTTTTTTTGTGCAACCCTCTGTATGTTGAAAATCTCTAATCAATAAATGTTTTAGATGAATCAAAAATAATATTTTGTAGGTGTTTTTTTAAACACGGAATGTTAATAAGTTGAGTTACACTATTGTGACTGAAGATTAATATGAACTAAACGTTCTTGTATGTACTTTTCTATTATTTTCTGCATTGGAATATTGGACACACATAATGTTTCTTGCACCACCACTTCAATAGTCAATGGCATAATTAATTCTTACATGTTTTTATATTTTGACATTTTTTATGGGAACCATGAACCATAATACACAGGCAACTTTTTGGATAACATAATATAATAGTCATTTAAAAACCCCTTCCAGTTAAATATTTTTTTACTATATCTAGATTTCAAAAGTAGAAAGAAACATGTATTGAATGCTATAAAAATAGAAAAGTACTATTTAAATTGTGATTGCCTAGTACTTTTTTAATTTCAATTTTTAATCAGAAAATATAAATCAAAGTTTATTTTATTACATTTCTTACCAGACTTTTTGAAATTAATAGCCATATTTAAGGCACTAAATATTTTTTATACATATAAGAACAAGAAAATCCGTAAGTACGAAATTTAAAAATTAATTATTTGGAATACATATTTAGTTTCAGAATAAGCTAAAACTAAGAAAATTTTAAAACAGGGGATCCAGACTACTATTTTTCCATTTTTGATGTTATTTTCATAAATTTGTATGATGTATAAAAAATGTTGCAATCATTTTTGATATTTATGTAACACCACGGATGAAACTTTTTAAGCCAAAGGTTATAACTTAGTTTTCCACTATTTCTTTTTAATTTCTGGTCTTAAATGTATTATTTAGAGAAATATACTTGGTTTAACTTAAAACAATGCGAAAATCTTCATGGGTGATTATTTTTTTACAGGAACTTTCAATTAACTAAGATAATTTGCACAAAAACTAAAACAATTTCAAAGTGAATTTTCTAAAACTAGATTTAAATGATAACTTAGGCAGTTAACAAATACTATTCAAAACCAATATCTATTATATTCTAAAATATTTTTCTTTTCAAAAATAATAGTTTCTTGCAATATATAAATAATAAATACTTGTTTACGGCTTTTTATCAATCAAAACCAGTATAGGGCCACTTGCACCACTTTTACTTAAAATTTAAAGAACTATAATAAAGTAATAGGTAAAAAAGGGAAATACAATGAAAAATCATAATTTTAACTGAAACTTTTGCCTTTGGTCCTAAACCCTTTTGTATCTACTATTTTAATTCATGAATCGTTGATGTGGGACTACTTGAATCTATATTACTTAATATTTCCTCATTAATTAATAATTTTTTATCATCTTTCTTCTTGTTTACCTTCTTTTTCTTACGGTTAATAACACCATCATCATCATCCATCATACGAATTATTTGTGTTTGATCTGACTGATCAATTGGCGCCACTGAAATATCACGTACTGCTCTGAATTTACCGCAATTATTTAAGTGCTCGTTTTCTAAACGGAAAAAGTTCCATACGAAACGTCTAAAGACTTCTAGAGGTGCTAAAACTGAAGTCATTAAATCGCCACTTACTAATAAATTTTCCGTCAAGTAAAAAGCAAGTGCCCAAGAGAAACGTAACACCAAATCCAAAATTATTGCAAAATAATAGAAAAACTAAAAAAAAATAAAACATGAAATAAATTATGTAATTTTGAAAACAGGTATATTTAAATAAATTACCGTTGATGAATACACAATCTCTTCTCTTAGAAATTTGTTTTCTCCTGCTGATTTATCAAACAAACCCCAATCCATTCTTATATCCCAGGTGTAAGCGTAGCAAGAGCTTATGATTGTAGCAACCATCCATAAATATAAGTAAGGATTATCCAATGGATCTTCATAATCATTTTTATAATAAGAACGAAGGGTTGCAAAAATTACAGAAAAGAATGTAGTAGAATATTTGCCTGCATTTACTAAATGTGGGAATGCTTCCTTTGTATCTCTGTAACGTCTTAAACACTGAGCAAAACGAATCCAGGCAGGAATGCAGTTTACAATCGGCCGAATTATGAAATTTTTTTCTTGGCATTGATCGGTTACTATAAAAAAAACGATTGCAATAGAGAAATCATAACAATTTATAATTTAAAATATGTTCTTTAAAATTAAAATGTAATACTTTGGTGAAGTCACAAATAGGTCCAAATACAAGATCCTTAAAATCAGAAACAAACTCATTTGTGACTTCACAATAGGAAGTTTCTGAAACAAGAAAAGCAGTACTTTTAAATGTTAACAGTTCAATCTTGTTAAGAAAAATAATCGATATAAGTTTTATACTTACAGCCAGCGACTAGCCAATCACCATTGGTACAATAAAAACAGATTAAGAACTGGAAGTCTAACAGAGCACCTACTAAACTATTCAATTGATCAGCCAGCCAGAAATCAGCAAAATTTACATGGAAAAATGGAGCACCAATCATTCTCACCTAAAATACAAACTTAAAACATCCCTTCGATAATTGCAAAAAATACTTACACATATTTTTAGGAACCAATATCGAGCATCATATCGAAATACCTTAATTGGATTAACAAGGAAAATAATCATAATTAAAGTCAAAGATAGAGGGTTTACGTAAGGTGGTATACTTAATGAAGCGCTATATAAAAAACTAAGTATACTTAATGTCCATATTACTCCAAATATAGCTGCTAATTCCATTAAGTCTTGTTCGGATAAGTGATTACGAGGATCCAGCTCGAAAATAAGTACATGATTTACACCACTTGAACGCCAACCGTAAACATTAACACCCATTAAGAATAAAAATTCAATTATTAATAACGGACCTCTATATAAACGAAAAGCAATTCGCAGGTTTTCACTTGAACCACTATGAAATATTGCTGAAAAAGCAAATTATTATTCTGTAATATAATACTTTTATAACACTTACCTGATAATACTACTGCAATTAATAAAACAATAAAAGATCCTGAAAACAAACCAACTTTAAAGGTTGTCCATGGCGATCTTTGTTCCCCAAGTGGAGGAACTCGCAATCTTTTCATCGCTTTTTGCCTATCCCCACTTTCGAGGGAATTAATAAATGTAGCTTCTGTATCATTAATTAATTTATCTATATCCTTATTTGTATAAAAGTGGGAAGATTCAACATGCTCTGCGTGCCACGCACTTCCCAAATCAACGGATAATAACTTAAAACAAACGAAATTAAAATTTAATTTGCATTAAGCTATTTTCTTACCTTATCGTGCTTTTTTAAAATTTTCCTAAACCCTGTATGATTAAGTGATTGATAATTTTGCAGTAAAATTAAACTTAAGTAAAATTCACTAAAGGCAGTTTTAAACTCTTGGATTTTTCTTTGAGGTATGAGTGGCTTCTTAAGCAAATCATCTTTGTATTTGGATTTTTGACGTTGTCTTGTTTCTGCGAGGGAAGTTTTGAGTTCAGAATTTAAAGTTGCAAATTTTCTTGTTGCCTCTGCGAGTTTTTCTGCATAAAATGTGTTTATTTTTTTTAACTCTTTATCACAATAGTGGAAAAATTGTTCATCAAAGTTTCTGTAGTGACGTGTTACGATTTCGAGATCTACAGTTTCGGCCGATGGTGCTTCCTCCACCGCCATGTAGAGCATAGCCTTCATTTCCTAAGAATAGAATAATTATTAGTATGGATTTTTTTTTAATTGGTTGATTTTGCAATAATTTATTTTATTCTAGCTGTTCTAATATTAAAACTCATAAATGGTTAGTTAAGCTTGATTCTGATTGACTTTATAAATAAATCTTACAATTTACAATTAAAAGTAAGTGTAGCGTTTTCAATTTGAATTCAATACCGCATGGAAACGTGGTAAATATTATTTTAACAAGTTTTCTGTGTATCTTATTATTGCCACAGTCAAGTTCCTTACATATTCGACGCTAGGTTTTTATTTTAAAGATAAAAGGTTACATTTTTACAATTTTCAACACTTTCACGATTTTCAACTTTTTCACAATACTGAAAATAAAAGTAACCTAGATGTGCCACGGCGCCTATTTCAATTCGAGCCACGATTTTAAAACCAGTCTCAAATGAAATTCAAAACAACACGATCATAATTTCTCAGAGAATCAAACTACAACTGGCCATACCTTACCAAAAATTAAAACCATCCTATTCTAAGTCTGTTTATAAAAAGGGTTTTGTGCGCATAGAGGGTTCTGCTTACATAGAGGGTTCCTGGGACATACTATTCCACTTACATAGAGGGTTCCCGGGACATACTATTCCACTTACATAGAGGCTTCCTGGGACATAGAGGATTTCTGGGACATACTATTACCGGGAAATACTATTCCTGTGACATACTATTCCTGGGACATTCTATTCCACATATGGTCAGTTTCTAGTAATTTTACTAAAACCTAATCACACTAAACATTATGTATGTAGTCCTTTTTTTGTACTTAACGTGAAAATTTAAATATACATAATTAAGAATTCGTTTGGAATTAACAATGATAGATACCAAGCTAAAATTAACATATTGAACAAGCTAAGCCTAAGTAGAAGTTAAAATAGCTGTTATCAATTATTTTTATTTTCAAAATTATACAAAAATTTTAGGACCAAAATTGATTAATTTATTATTTTAAGTAAAGTTACTGATGGATCTACTTAAAGGATAACACACTTCTAGATCTAGTTCTGTTCACAGATGTTTTTTTTTAATTTAAATGGAATGTAATAATTTTCTCAAAACGGTCACAAAGTTCAAAGAGAAAATAAAATTTCAAAGCAGGGTCTCGACAAATAAATTAGAAGACCGAAGGAAAAACTGAAGAGTTAGTATGTCAGTTTTATTTATCTCTTCTTGAATAATATTACAAAAGAAATTTTTCTAAACTATTTTGTAAAAATCAGTGGGTAACATTCGTTTTAGAAAATAATAGCGATATTTTGCAAAATTTTACCACTTTAGAGTAAAAATTTAGCCCTGCAGGAAGCATTGAAAAAGGTTAATCACAAAATAAAATTTTAGACTTACGTAAATTTAAAAAAACATAAATCTAGGACCTATTACATTCTATTTACTATACTAATCTTGGATAAGTAAAAATAATGTGGCTGTGGCTATAAATATTTCATATTTACCACTAACTATAAATTTTAAAAGTAATAATTTTCTATAAAATAGATAAAAGTTCTGTATCTTCCTCGATGATCGATTTGTGAAGCTGAAAATTAAACAGAAATTTTAGAAATTTGGAGGAGAAATCTTAGAGGAACCAAAACTAATAAGAATTTAAAATAGCAGAGCTATTGGGAATTATAACTACATATTCAACAAAAGATTTATTATTTAAAGCTTCAATAAAACACATACCAATGTGTTAAATCAAAAAAGTAGGTATGTACCGGATATAAAAGTTCATTTTTCGCCACCAGAGGGCGAGCGGCATTTTAAAATTCTAAATCATAAATCTTAATTCTTAAAATTATTGTTAACTTAGAAAAAAAACTTCTTAATGGCCGATCTCACCGACACGACTTAAAATTTAAAACTACTTTAATATCTAATTGACAGGAACACAATACAGAATCTGTCAATTCAAAATTTAAGTACTACTTAGGGGCCTAAGTCGTGTCGGTGAGATCGGCCATAAATAAAGTAGGAATGACTGCATTTATCTGATGTTACTTTTAAAGAGCTTTATATTTGAATAAATATTATTCAAGCTATAATGTGATGTACTTTATTCTTATTGGATGTCTTTGGTTATTTACAGTATTTTTGTAAAATTCAGCATTCGGGGCTTATTTTAAGCAAAATTTGGAATTGAACAAAAAAGAGTTTGTAATGTTCTCGAATATAGGGAGGGCTTCCCCTGGGTATATAGCGCCGCAGGCTAAATTTTTAAAATCTTTCATGCTCAACCAATTTCTGGACACTTTAGAAACACAATTCGGTATTGCCTTTTTAAAAAAATTCCGGGTACTTGATAAACTTTTTTGGTTTTTTAAAAATTTAATTTATACCTTCTGGGTTGCACTAATGGTTAGGGGAGGGTACCTCCATTTCATTATCCTGACCCCATCCACCTCCCAAAAATTATTTTTTGTAAAGTATAACTTAAAAAAAGTATACCATTTTGTTGCTCCTCAAAATACTGAAATTTACATATTTGATACTGCACAAAATTAAAATTGGAGAGTGCCATAAAAGGAAGTTGCCTTTATGAAGAGGAAAATATAATCATGTGTCTATTAATAAATACAATGATAACATAGAAATATATTAAGTATATGAATAATGGATGAAAAACATATAATTGTTATTTTGGCCACTGCGTTCGATCGAGGATTTCAAACCTATAATTTTAGAGGCTTATACAAAAAGGTTTACGCTTATGATGGCTGATGGTGCCATGTTGGCCATTTCTCTCAAAATGTTTCACAAGAGATGCAATATGCTAAGCAAATTTCATGTTCTTTTGCTCATTTTTCTTAATATTATTTGTAAAAATAAAATAAAGGTAGTGAAACATGTAAAAGACATACAACTAACACCATGTATTTAATTCAAATTTTGATCATAATTTTTTTTTGCTTAGGACAACACAGTTTGGTCTCGGCTACTAGGGCATATTAACCAGTCACAAGTCTTAAATGATCAAAATTTACTTAAACCCAAACATCCATTAGCGGCTGCAGATTTGAACCCACACCAACAAGGATCGCACTCTTGGATACTATCAATCCAAGCTATACACCCTCCGTGGCCTTTTGATCATACTTGTATTTTCTTAAATCGTTTAGTGTGTGGTCGCTACATGTATTTAAAACATTCTGGCGTAAACAAATGAAATAAACAAAATGTTATGTGAGTGTTGCGCTTTATGCCAAGATAATGTTTATAACTTTCATCCATTTTTGTAACCTTCAACTGTAAATTCTTATAACCATCAATAAGGAAATTTGTATTTCTTCTCTGTATTAAATGCTTATTGGCACCCAAGTAACACTAACTGCCAGATTAGGTCAAAATTCTTTTTTGGAGAAAAAATTATACCCGATATCATGAAAACTTGAAACTTTCTAAAATTACATACATAAAATAACCTACTTGAAGTTGCCTAAAAGCTTGATGTAATAAGTCTTTACAGAAATAAAATTTGGCAATTTTGACAGCCCAAAATTACCCGGGTACCACGTTTAGCCATATAAGGATTACAGAAAGTTTATCCGTTGCTAGATGCCAATTCGTACATGTTTACACCAAAATTTATAGCCTTGAGGTATACCGATTTGAGTAAACCTCTTTAAGTAACGTGGGATAAATGTAGTCAATGTTTCTTTAGAACTTGAATAAGAAAAATTTATGGAAATGTATATTTTTCTCAATAACAGTTAACAGTTATCTATACTACAGCCAGTCATTCAATATTTAATTATTGGCACATAATATGTGCCGTGCACACAGGCAGCCAAGTAATGGAGCGGATGCTGGCCGCCAAAATTTATACTCAATATTAGATTTTACCAAAAATCAATCAAAATCGAACACTCGGGACTCAGGCTCTTTTCGCCAGGTCGACATTAGTCTTCATTCTTATCAGGTTGTCACAGGCTCAGGGAAAACACATGCTAAAAAGGCACGTGGTATTAAAATATTCGAACCTCATATTCAGTTTAGAAACGCATAAATCCGTAAATGCATCAGTATCTATGTCCCTTCTTCCTTCAAGATTACTAAACATTTAGTCCCCGTTGTAGAGTTGAAGCTTAAGTTCCAAGTAACACATAAACTAAAAAGAACTACAGAAATATAATGGGAAATCTGTCAGTTTTTTAGAAAAAGTGTTGCTTGAAGCTTAACTGCGCAACCCGGCCTTAGTACTTAGTTTGCAATATAGTGTGTTTGTGGAATCTGACAGCACATTGTACGGATTTTCGATAATTGGCAAATTTAAATCTAGGTACTAGGTACATATTAAAAAATTCTGTATAGAAAGACATTGAGTATTTAGTAATCTATTCTTGTGCTGTACTTGTGTTGTAAAAACCTAGCAGTTATCTGGTGCTCAATATTGGGGACTTTACCTACGTATAGAGGTCGCTGTAAATGGAGGATATTCGGTACTTGTCATTGTCAAAAATTGTGTTTAAAATTCATTATTATATCTTATAAGTACATATTCAACAAAACACAAATAGATTTTTTGAGAGAAGTGAATTTTTTTCCGATTATTATTTAGGAAAAAACAACTTTGTGGTTTGTAGCGGAAAATTCTAAAAAAAAAACAAACAGAAAATAAAGAATTTTCCGCTACAAACCACAAAGTTTTTTTTCACAAATAGATTTATTATTTAAAGCTTCAGTAAAACTCAAAAAACATGTACGAACGCTGTAAACTGAAAAAGTAAGTACCGAATATAGAAGTTCATATTTTTGCCACCAAGGGGTTATTTTTGAATCACACAACGTATGTAGCATACTACTTTCATCATTCTGTCCTTGTCAGTTTGATGAAAAAATAAGAGTCTGTCCTTGTGATGTGGCATGCAACATCATGTGGAGTGGTTCAAAATAAGGGCGAGCGGGATCTAAAAATTCCCAATAAAGAAAAAAAACAGTATAAACTAGATGAATAGCTATCGGCATCTTTACCAAAATGTTTAGTGGTAAATCATACAAACAGTGTGAGTGATAATACTGAAAACAAGAGCGGCAGCAATGTTTTTGGTGAAGTAAATCATGAGTGCATTCCCTCAACATGTCAAGATATTTGCATACATCAAGCAAGTCAATATTGAAGAAAAATGTTTCGAGCCAAACTTGATCAATGATGAAGTTGACGAAGAAACCGAAATATCATAATATTTTCATGTTTTCTAATGACCCTATCTTCTCAAGATTGGCATAGGACATTATCCAAAACAATCAATCAATATAAATTACCCACGAGCTGGTCATGGTATGAAATTTTAACATCTTATTATTATCGCATAGCAAGTAATGGAGAAAAAGTATTTCGACAATGGATATTGTATTCAGAGTCAAGAATTCTGCATTTTGTGGTTCTTGTAAAATATGTGGACAATCTTTAAAATAATATATTTGGAATGAATGGAGTAAACGATTGGCACCATTTAATTATCATTCTTAAAAGGCATGAAAGTAGTATATTTTTCTATAGGGGCGGCATATTTAGCTTTTGCACACAACCTGCCATATGCCATACCTCTGGCATTGTTGGAGACCCTTAAGAGATTCAGTGACACCCTGTATATGACCGGGTGTACCTTTTAATTTGAATTATTAGCACTTATTAGGTATTTGGCGCATGTCTATTGCTTTAATTATTGTGTTAACCTTGTAATCCTATCACTAGAAAATTTCATAAGAGCATGTTTTAAGGAAATCAACGTACAGTTCAACTTCCATAACTCGAACTTCTATAACATGAAATTTTCTATATTTCGAATTTTTTACGAAATTTGAGCATCTACATAGCATTTTACATGAAAATTTGATTCTATATCTCGAATTTCTATAACTCGAATTTTTCTACATCTCGAAGAAATATTTGGAAATTTTGAAGTTGATTAACTTCCATAACTCGAATTTCATGCCTTGATATTGTGTATTTATTCATTTCCCTAATATTCCTATTGTTTGCCACTTACAATAAGTACCTGCTTTAATTATCTTTAAGACCGATGTGGCATTAACAATGCGCGGCAAGTCATTACAATGAATCTTCGTGGAAACTCCAGTGGTCATAAAATGCAAGCACACCATAAGTTAAAGATATTAGTAAATTTTCATTTAGTATTTTATGCAAAAGCAAACTTTATAGTCGTGAAAATGAGTGATTGCAAAAAAAGAAAGATGAATGCGCTATCGTTGTCAGACAAAGTGAGGGTGATGAGTGAAATTGGCAAAGGTGTGAAGAAGAAGAAGGATATTGCCGCAGATTTTGGGATTCCTCCAAGTACTCTTTCGACAATTATCAAAAGTCGTGAAAAAATCTTGGCCATAGCTGCAAATGGTGCAAGCAGTGAGCGGAAACGTATCAAAACCTGCACTTATAAAGATGTCAACGAAGTTGTTCTGGAATGGTTTAAAATGATTTGCGATAAGAACATTTCTATTTCTGGACCAATTATTCGAGAAAAGGCCCTTTTCTTTGCGGAATCATTGGGTTACCCTGATTTCATCGCCAGTGTCGGTTGGCTCGATAAATTTAAAAAAAGGCATAACATTATTCACAAAGTAATGAGTGGAGAAAGTGCAAGTGTTAATAACCATGACTGTGAAGATTGGAGAAACTTACCAGAACTCATAAGGCTGTATCACGAAAAAGACATTTTTAATGCAGACGAAACTTGTTTATTTTTTAAATGCTTACCCGATAAAACACTAACATTTAAAAATGAAAAGTGTTTTGGTGGGAAGGATAGCAAGGAAAGAGTTACCGTCATTATCGGTGCCAACATGTGTGGTACCGAGAAACTAAAACCATTGGTTATTGGAAAATCAAAAAATCCAAGATGTTTCAAAGGGAAAAAATTTTTACCCGTTACATACATACAGAAGTAATAAGAAAGCTCGGATGACAAGCGCTCTTTATGAAGAATGGCTTTTGACAGGGCCGAACCGATACATGAGGCCCAGAGGCCTCTGCCTCAGGCGCCAAGTTGGTAAGGCGCTAAAATCGACAAATCTATATTACTTAATAAAAATAATAAAATGTAAAAGTTTATGCAAATTTAAAATGTAAAACTATTATAATGGCTAGTGTTACTTTTTACTAACCTTCAAGACCGGGTGATGTTTTTAACAAATTAGAATGTAAATAAAAAATTCAAAATTATCAAAATAATAGAAGTAGACAGTGGGGGTCGAATTTCAATAAATTATTATATTTTTAAAATTTACTTACTTGTTTGTCCTACTACAAATAGGCTAAAAACAGTATTTCGATTAAATGGCGAATGAGTCGCCAAAACTAAGCCAAATTTTGGTAAAAATTAAGAAATTGTCTGGCGACCAAAAAATTTAGGGGTCCCTAAACAAGATTAAATTTTGGGTTACTTTTTTTTAGATATTCTATAAAAATAATGAATTTCATAATTAATATTCAGTATTCAGCGCTAAATTTCCCATCGCCCAATTTAGGTACCTTTTATCGCTTGTGGTTTTTGGGTTTTTAGAATTTAGAAAATCTTTTCTTTCGAAATTTTTAAAGGAAAATATTACTATTGTAACAGAATTTTAAATAAATATTTTTTATTTTTTTTAGTAAAAAATATACTTTAAGATTAATATTTAAAAAAGCACAAGGTCATACCTTGAAGATTTCAAAAATTTTCGTCTGCGGCGCTTTTTAATGCAGAGTAAGAAGAGTTAAAAACATTGGTGTTTATTTAAAATTAAGTTTGTGGAAAAAACACAAATATTTTTGTATCTTAAATTTTGGGAATCTACAGGGTGTCCCAGGATTCAGTTTACAGGTTATAACTCTGTTAGTTAAAGAGATAAAAAATCAAATCGAAAAAGCTTTTAAGGGCATCAAATTGTCATTACAATTCCATTAAAATATTATGGGCTTTGACCACTCTTAAGAAACCATCATCTTTTGTTAACAGAAAATGGATCTAAACTTTATTTTAAATACGACAACATGTTACTCATTTAAAAAAATTGTATAAAATTAAGCTTATTTTTTGTATTATAATAAAACAAGTACCAAAATAAATTATAATAAATGTTAAAAATTGTCTCCTGCAATTGTACACAAGCTTTAAAATGTCAAAAACGATTTTATTCATTATTTATACTTATGAACAAAGCCATTAAATACCTATATTTATATTTGGCGATTCAAATACAAAGAAATAACTGTCGTATTCAGTATAAAGTTGAGATCCCATTTCTGTTTACAATAGTAGGGGGTACCATTTAAAAAAAAAAGTTAATGGTGGGTTCTTTAAGGAGGTCAAAGCCAATAATATTTTAAGGGCGGAATTGGATATCCAATTTGATGCCATTGAAAACTTTTGTTGATTTGATTTTTTATCTCTTCCACAAACGGAGATATGCCCTGTAAACTCAACCTTGGGACACCCTGTATTTCTTGTCCTGTTAATTAAATTTTTTTTATAAAATTATCAAATTAAAATTCTTTTTTAATTTGAGGTTTTAAAGGCGCCACTATAAGTTTTGCCTCAGGCGTAAAAATGTATCGGTTCGGTCCTGGCTTTTGAATTTGGATAAAAAATTTCATGCTCAAAAACGTAAAATCCTTTTGTTTGTGGATAACTGTCCAGCACATCCCAGGAAAACTAAGACGCTTACATCTATTAATGTTGTTTTTTTTCCACCAAACATGACATGAAAGCTTCAACCCATGGACCAGGGAATTATTAATAATGTCAAATTACACTACTGTAAAAGAATACTTAAACGAATTCTAATTGCTGTAGAAGATGGAGATGAAACTAGTCAGATTACTCTATGGGATGCGCTAACAAATTTACCTAAAGCGTAGGACAATGATCTACAGCAGGCAACTATAAAAAATTATTTTCCAAAGGCTGGTACCAGAAAGAAAGTGAAAATAATTGGAGTGATGAAGATGATACAGCTTTATCATAAATGAAAACATTGTTTCAGTTGTACACGAAAAAAGTTGAGAGTAATGTGTCTTTGGATGAATATTTGGGTATAGATAATGATGTAATTGTGGCGGACTATCCAACGGATGCCGACATTTTAGACAAAATCAGACAAGAAGATGATGCTTCATCTGATGAGACAACTACAACAGTTCAAATTCCACATCCACCTTCCAATAAAGAAATGAGGAATATTCTTAAAAAGTGCATATGTATATTCTAAAGACAGAACAACGGATAATGTGTATTGCGCTTTACAAACTTTGGAAAACTTTGTAGATAATGAATTTTTTAATCTAATACAATAAAAAATTACAGATTTTTTCAAAAATTAATGTTTTGTGTAAGAATATTGCGTCTATTTTGATTATACTTAGAATATTACATGTACATATTTATGTATACAATTTTTAAAAATAAATGTTTGTTTCTATAACTCGAATTTTCTATTATTTTTATTAAGTCCCTTGAAGATTTGAGTATGGGAAGTTTGACTGTATTTTTAGATTTAGTAGATAGCGGCAATACAGTGAAATTAGATGTTTTAGTAAAAAAAATACAAATTTTCATGTTTATTAAAAATTATCTCGAAAATTATACATAGATTCTGTTTTAACCGAAACTTTTTTGGTAAATAACTTTATTAATTTAACATAATCACGCATTGTACTTGTAATTCTATCATAGATAAAATAATTAAAAAATTACAATAAATTCATTTGTTTTGCAAATAATTAATGACAACTAAACCATATGACTAGAGTACACGTTATAAACATGATCTTGCAACTGCTATTATTTTTTAAATATTTTATAATAGAATTCCCATAATTTAAATAACTCCACGCTGGGCAGTTTAACATTTTGTAGTAATTATTAAATTATACGCAACTTAAAAACGTAAAATAACGACATGTAAATTATAGTTAAAGCTTGAAACTTTATGAAAGGTAAGGTATTACTTTTTCAACAGTGTGTACATTTTGTGCTACAACATAACCTTTAACCTCAAAATATTTATAAAAAAACAAAAGAAAAACTTGTTATTACTAGTAAAACTTAACAAACGATTTTTAAAATCATGAAATATGGGTAAATATTTTAATTTTTTAAGCAAAAAAACCCCTAGTTATTTTTTTTTAAACAGTATGTACCTCGTAATGAATGTATTGTTTTCTCCATTCTGGCGTGATGTGGGCCGAAAGATGTTCCGCAAACTTCATTTTGATATTTTATTTATTAATTACTAGAAAATAAACGCAGCCTCATCACAAATAAAAAACGTTCGTCCTCGCGTAAACTGCGCTGACTACTATACACTTCTATCCAGTCGGCATTATCGTTTTATCTATAATGAGCATTATTATTTACACTTCCTTCGCTAATTATTTAATCGCAAATACATTGCTCCGAAAGGCACGTTTTGTTTGCTCTAAATAAATATAATACCGAGTATAATTTTGCTCCACAAATAATCAAACTGAAATTAAAGTGCTTACAAATATTAATTATGTAATATATACGCGTGTATAAAATCATTAAAGTCTATTATTGTGATTGTAGATAAAATTAAATATGTACGTAGTATAGTTACTTTTTTTGAACCAAAACAAATATCGTGGATTGTGGGGAACAAAACTGATACAATCGATCTATTTATAAAAACCTACACTATACAACTTTTGTAGGTTTAAACCTATATTTATAAAAACCAAAAACTTATCTATAATTTTCCTCCTTTTTATTTTGAATGGTTGCTTTTCTATTTTTCTATTTTTGTTATCACACGTAGTTACCACGTTTCTACGAATAATAATAAAATAAAAACTTAAAACTCCTTGTAACTTGAAATGTTTCATAAACTTATTATAAAAGATTTTCAGAGAATAAAAAAATTGTAAATTTGGAAATAAAGAATATTATTATTCTTTAGGCTGCCAAAATTCAGTTTATAAAAATAAGCACCTAAATAAATGGGTCGTATTCTTATATTCTTAAAAATGCAGACAAATGCATTCAAATAAATAAATGTAGAGGTTTGTTCTTTAATTTTGAATGATCTGAAATGAAACTTGATTTTAAGACTAGGGAATTATAGAAATTCCATATCAAATGGGAGTAAATATAATTTTTTTATGAAATTTTATATAGGTACGTATTAATAATTAAATTATCTATGCAATCACATAAAATTTAATTTTCTATTTTTTTTTGAAAAAAATAATTGTTTATATTTCATTAAATTTAAAAATTAATAACTTAAAATTTATGTGATATCATGCAAAAGAACCTATTATTGTACTCGGGTCAAAAAAAAATTTGGTTTTGTCTCAATTCCAGTGGTAAATATGGAATTACTGTTTTATATGGGAACTTTAAATTTGGCGCGCAGTAACATGCTGCGGTCGGCAAAATATAGTTCACGGCTTCTGAAATAGATGGCGCATATATAGAACAGCTGCGACAAACAATAACAAGACTTTCTATTGGTTTAACTGTTATCCAATAAAATTGTATAGGCATATCACATTGTAAGTGAGCGCCTCCTTTTAAAAAATTAATTACGTTGTTCAGACCTTGAAAGAACAGAGATACCATGAACTTTCGGCATATCTCTTTTGCTCTGCTGTAAACAGCTGAGTAAGTGCTGCCAATGTGTCAATCATGCAACTTAAAAGTAGAAATAAACTAAATAATAACTATACTTTATTTTTTAACTAGGAGGAGTGACAGGGAAGAACAACTTGTACTATAAAAGTTACTAGAAAAATAACCAAACAGATTTTGACAGGAACTTTAGGTTATTTTGGCTTTTTAATGATAAAATATGTACGGAAACATAATTAAATTCCCTATTTCTTTGCACTGAATACAAATTTATACATGTAAATACATTAGTAATTCAAATTTTATGATTAATATTTTGAGGTTATATGTCAAAAATCACCCAAAATAATTATCCATTGTAAATCTTGCTGACTTTTAACCAATCAGAGACGTTCATTTTTGGCATTTTAGCGCGGGAAATTTAAATCACTCCTCCTAGTTAAAAAATAAAGTATAGAAATATTATAAGAAAGTATTTTTTAATTTAAAACCTTCCAAAAATCATTTTATATTTTTATTATGAAACGCGCAAGGTTGTTTTCATTTTATTGGGAATTTTAACTACGTATAGATGGCGCTATAAAGCCGGTGTGTTTGTAATAAAATTTTTAATAAAATTTTGTATTTGGTATATTTTTTTATTTTTTTTTAATGTTGTACTTACATGTAAAAGAAAAATTTGGCCATACTTGTCGATTGTCGACCCAGTATAGGCCCATTTTGCTGTAGCGACAGCATTATAAAATAAATCGCGAATACGAATATACAGGGTGTCCTATTTGACGTTGGACTGTATGGGTATCTTTGTTATTATTGGAGATAGGAAGTCGGTTAAATGGACAAAGACGCATAGATTTTTTCGAATATTAATAACTCATTTACAAAAAAATTAAATATCGCATGGTTCCAACGCTATCTTGAAAAAACAAGAAAATGCGATTTTTAAAATATGGCATATGGCTATAACTTCTTTATTTTCTGTGGTACCAAACAAGTTTTTGACATAATACAGACAATTTTTTTTGTACAATGCAGTAAAATAAATGAATATTTTTTTTCGCTAACGGATTGAGCGGAAATGAACCAAACTTATTTTTTTCTTATGGCAGCCATATTGGATTTACACATATTCGGAATCAGTATTTTTTTCTGAGTAATTTGGTATACCATATACCACATTTAAAAAAATTAAATTATTTGATTTTACAAACTAACATTGGACTTTAAGAGATGTAAATTGTCAATAACATAAATGTAAATTAAATGTAACAGTATATTACGCAACGAGCTAAAAAGTGACGAATTTTGTGCGAGTGTGAAAATAGCCGAACGAGGCGCTAGCCAAGTGAGGATATTACACGAGCAACGAAATTCACTTTCTGCGAGTTGTGTACGCTATTTTTCCGACGACCACGGAGATTTTGCGACCATTATTAAATTTTGTAGTAACAACATAACATAACATAACCTATGTTAACAGCAGCTGACATTGAAGTTATCGATTATGTTTAGTTAAATGTAAATAATTGTAGGGGGCGCTGTTTTGACGGAAGCAACTTATCGAAACGAATAAAAAATGTTCCTATTTTATTTAAAATTTACAGAAAAGTGAATTATATAATGATTTTAATAATAAAATTAGTAATATTGGCGGGGTTAAATATAAATTTTTATTTGAACTATCCTTTTTTTGCAAGTTCAAAAAAATCCAAGAGAGGACTTTCGGAATTCCTTCGCAGCGCCTCTATCGAAAATTACAAGAACTATTTCAGAGTTACAAAACAGAAAGTCAAAGTCACTAGTGTTGAAATGAAAGATCTTCTAAACTACTAATATGAATGACATATACGATTTTCTCATATGGTCGTCGGAAATAGTATATTAAAATACGAGTTTCATAAGTCGCATATTGTAGCACGCGTTCAATTTTAAAATACGAGTCGCGTAGCGACGAGTATTTTAATGAACAAGTGCTACTATCGACTTATGATACGAGTTTTTTATACTATTTTTTCTATTTTGCGCCTTTTTATCTATTTAAAATAAAATATTATAGTTTTCAATTTTAGTAACTTTTCTGGTAGTTGGCAACTCTAATGTCAGGTTTGTCAAATCATCAAATAACCTGTAAATCGCTTGGCAACTGCCACTTTAAAATCAATAAACTTCAGTGCTACCAACTTCGAAAAATAAAATTTACTACTCAGTAACGCACCGATAGCAGTGCGGTACTGGCTAGTAACGCACTGCTGTCAGTGTGTTACTAGCGACTAGTAACGCACCAAAATAGAAAAAATAAATCTTAACACATATACATATGTATTGACAGTTTAGATCTATTCAAGGCCATTTTTGATTAGTAAAATAAAATTATTTCTATTTTTCTTAAAATATTACATATTATATATCAAATTACTCAGAAAAATACACTAATTCCGAATATTTGTAAATCCAATATGGCTGCCATAAGAAGAAAATAAGTTTGGTTCATTTCCGGTCAATCCGTTGGCAAAAAAAAATATTCATTTGTTTTACTGCATTGTAGACCAAAAATTGTCTGAATTAAGTCAACAAAATTTTTTGGTAGGTACCAACGAAAATAACGAAGTTATAGCCATATTTTGAAAATAGCATTTTCTTGTTTTTTCAAGATAGCTTTAAAACGATGCGATATTTAAAATTTTTGTAAATGAGTTATTAATATTCGAAAAAATCTCTACTACTTTGTCCATTTAACCGACTTTCTATCTCCAATAATAACAAAGATACCCATACAGTCCAACATCAAATGGGACACCCTATATACAGGGTGTCCCAAAATTCGACCGACAACGATTAACTGGAGATAGTAGATATAAAAATAAGTTGATATGACTCTATTTATCTATATACAAAAATTAACCCCTGGGAAGTTATAAGCCTCCAAAGTTGATTTTTTTAAACAGAATTTTTTTTATTGCAGCCAAAGCAGTAAAGATTTTTTAACGCAATTTTGTATACGTGCTTTTGAATACTGGATGCTCAATTAGTAAAACTTTGACTAATCCTCGATTTTTTTAAATAGTGTTGGATGGAAAAAGAAAGCATAAAATAGTCAAAAACTTTTTAGGTATTTAAAAATTTCATTTAAAACTTATTTGCTTTTGCGGAAAAATCAAGTGTAAGATTTTTTTCTCCTTATGAATTTTGTAGTGATGCATAAATAGCGGCTATTTATTTTTTTTTGATAAATAGCAAAATTTGCTATAAATAAATCTCGTTAAAATTAACATTTTTATATTTGTCTTTTGGGCCTTGTTTTAATATTAATTTGACACCGTAAAGCCAAAACCAAAAAACATTACAATAATTTTCAAAAATATAGAAGTTATTAGCCAAAACGTAAATAATATTTCGAACAACCTCAAATTCTTTAAAGAAAACAGGGAAAATGATACATCCTCTATAAACGAAAATATCATATCATTTTAATATTTATCACGACTCACAACACTAGAATTTTGCGTAGGTTGTTGGGACTTGGGACACCCTGTATATATTGTATATTTCATTTTATACATACATACAGGGTCCTCCAAAAAAATGGAAACACCTACATATTTTTTGAATCATATTGACTTAAAAAAAAGTTTATTCAATTTAAACAAGCTACCTTTTAAACATATTTTTAATACCGGGTGGAAACGAAACACGAATCACGTCTATAACTTCTTTATTTATGAAAATAAAAATTTGAAATTGGAGTATGTCGTATGGTTGAAGAAAACACATTTTAGGCACTAAAAAAAATTTTAATATCACTCCGGTATTAAGATCTTCTTTTTGAAAAACCAAGTGACCCGGCATCTTTCCATTAAAAAAAAGAGTTATTTGTAAAAACGTTACTCAAAAAAGTTCATAAATTAATAACTCAAACACTGCTTAAATAATTTTACAAAATACTATTTTCCTTAGGTATTTGTATTAATGGGAATGAGTTTTGGTAGTTTCTATCAACTTCGGATAAAGAAAGAAACATTTTTCTTTTTCAAAATTTCAAAAAAAGTTAAAAAATTTATCACAAACACTCTTTTTATAAAATAATTTCATATTTTGAACAAAAAAAATGGGTCTTACATTTAAAAAAATAAAGTTGATGTCACTTCAGGTAAAACCAGAAGTCATATTGAAAAAAAATTTAGTGCCTAAAAACTTGAATCATACAACATAGTCAAATTTATAAAGGTGACCCGTGTTTCGTTTCCACTCGGTTTAAAGGGTGTTCGTTTTATTAGTGATACGGCACCTAACTTTTGTTTTTTAAATGCAACAACCTGTATATTTTTAAATTTTTATGATCGGCAATAAAGATAAGTTATTAGTTGTGTTTTTTTTACATACTTTGCTTGAGCAAATATGAGCAAATCATATTCTGTCTCATTTTCTCCTATAGAACTAAAAGGAGAAGGAAGTGATTTGCTCGAGCAAATCAGTCAAATTTTGGTAAAAGAAACACACCTATTATTATCTAACAAAATCCAATCCTTTTTTATAAGTTTAAGTAAAATTTATTTTCTCTGGATCGACTAAATAAAAATTAATAAAATTTTTGGAATGAGTACCTCTCATGGGTATTATTTTAGGCTATTATTTTTGTCTTAATTTAACAATTCAGTGGCGTAGAGACGGGTCAAGTGGCACCTTTTTTGAATTCATTTGGTACGCCACTGCAAAATTTTACAGTTTTTGTTTGAATTTTTAAAATCTTCATTCAATTTACCGCAAAAAAGTACACCAATTAAATTTTGATAGGATTAGTAGTATTTCAGTAATCTTGCGTTTTATAATCCAGTACCTTTGTTAACATCAAACTATAATTTTCAAAATTTGGAACAATTTAACTTCAAATAAGTAAAATTAAAAACTCTTAGAATAACATTTTGTCGGTGTTTTAAATAAAAAAAGTGCCAGAAACGCCCAATTTTAAATTTTAGAAAAATGCTCAAAGTGGCCTCCCTTATTTATTTTTTTATAAAATTTCTGGATTATTCATTTTTTTAAAACAAAGAGTCTTATAAAGTTCACTGGACCATATAATTGAAAATTTCAGAAATACCACTAATCGTATCAAAATTTAACAGGTGTACATTTTTATGGTAAATTGAACGAGGATTTTAAAAATCCTATCAAAATTGCAAAATTTTGCAGTGGCGTACCAAATAAATTCAAATAATTGGGCACCTTGACCCGTTTCTACGCCACTGGATTCTTAAATTAGGACAAAAGTAATTGCCAAAGGTGGCTATCCAGGAGAAGAAATCATCCCAAAAATTTTATTCATTTTCATTCAGCCGATCCAGAGGAAAAAAAAAATACTAAAACTAAAGTGTATAATAAAAATACACGGTGTCCCAATATTCGACCGGCAACGATTAACTGGAGATAGTAGACCTGAAAATATAAGTTGATATGACCCTATTTATCTATATCCAAAAATACATCCCTGAGCAGTTATAAGCCTCCAAATAAGTTGATTTTTTAAAATATATATTTTTTTTATTACAGCCAAAGCATTTTACTAATATCCTCGACTTTTATAAATGGTGTTGGATGGAAAAATAAAAGACACAAAATAGTCAACAACCTTTTAGGTATTTAAAAATTGTTTTTTCATGTAGAAAACTGCAAAATGAAGACTTTCTGTCCCTTATGAATTTTGCGTAAACCGAGTCGCTTTTGAATAAAATCATATATAAAATAAAAAAAACGTAGGTAAGTTAGGCCACTCAACATACATTTTTTATAAAATACCTTTTTAAAGTTCAAAAAACCATTGCGTTTACTCGATATTGATGGCTTAAAGGTGAATTTAATTATTAAAATTAAGACATTTTATTTCAAAGTTATCAGAGTATGTTGAAATTGTAGCTTGTTACCATGGAAATTGGAAATGACTATAAATTCTTACCGTGTTCCAAATTATTTTTTTAAATTTATTTAAAAGCGGCACAATCTACGTAAAATTCATAGGAGGCAAAAAATCTTACACTTGAATTTCTTCACAAAAGCAAATAAGCTTTAAATAAAATTTTTAAATATCTACAAAGTTTTTGACTGTTTTATGACGTCTTTTCCATCCAAAACAATTTACAAAAGTCGAGTGGAAGATTGGACAAATTTTTGCCAATTCAAATGCACGTATACAAAATTTCATTAAAAAATCTTCACTGCTTTTGGCTGCAATAAAATTAATTCCATTTTAAAAAGTCAACTTTGAAGGCTTATAACTGCTCAGGGGTGCATTTTCGATATAGATAAATAGGGTCATATCAACTTACTTTTAGGTCTACTATCTCTAGTTAATCGTTGTCGGTCCAATTTTGGGACACCCTGTATACAGGGTATCTACTAATAAATAACTATTGTGATAAACTCAACTTGTACAGTTGGTCCCAGCTGGAAGTAGGACAAGAGTAATCACGATCGAGTATTCTTTGTCCTACTTCCAGCTGGGAGCAACTTTAGGTTGTAGAGGACAAGAAAATAAGCAACTTTTGTTTATAAATCCATGTCCAAAAAATGAGCCTTTTATTCAAAAAAACTTCCCAAAATATTGTCCATTGTGTTCGATATACAAGTGGAGGGATGTTCGAAGCATATAGAATATATTCCAGGGATATCTTTTAAATAACTGTAAAAACTTGTGAGGAGTTCTTCTTGCATATGAATAGGCATCTCGTATACCAAACTTTTTAAATGTCCCCAGAGAATTCACAGGGTACGAACATCATGAACCACCAGCTTACTTATCTATCAAAGAGAATGGAAAAAATTTAAAACAGTTTTTCTAAATTTTATTATAATTTAATCTGCAATTTTTATTTCGGATGAAAAATAAATAAGCCATTTTAGGAACACCCTGTAAAGTGTACAGGTATAAAACATTTAATTCTTGATCAAGTAAGAAAACTATTTAAATAGTCATTACTTAAAATAATTACAAATTATTTTTGAATTAATAAAGTGGTTGTGTCCCAAGTGCCAAAAATAACTTAAAACATTACGTGAAATAATTATCAACAATTATAGTCTGCTGGCAATAGTTGCATCCACAACAACTGACATTTTTTATAAAGAAGCAATATTTTATTATACATGGTGGGATTTTCCATTAAGACGAAACATGCCAGTTGAATCTTTCTCTATCATGTCCATAAAAATCATTGCGAAACATGCTCCTGGGCATATTAATGAATTGCCCAATTGTGATGAAATTACACACACACATTTTAAACACAATATTCTAGAGGTCGGCTTAATCCAATTTTAAAATTTAAGGTAATTTATTTATATCAGTAAACTTTGAATGCTGCTGAATAAAATTATATAAAATTTAAAAAAAAATTAAATTGGATCAAGCCGACTTATAGAATATTGTATTCCAAATATACATATAAGTGTGTAATTTCACAAAGTTTGGTCAAGTCATTAATAGACTATGTAGCGTGAACTATTTGATGTTTTGCAATGATTTATATGAGCATGAGAAAGAAAGATGCGACAGGCATGATTACCCTTAATATTTAAACTATTTTCTGATATTTCATGAGGATATGATTACATCAATGACAACTATATACAGTCATTCATCTACAATTAAAAAAATAAAATTTAAAATTTATGAAACTTTAATAAACGAAAAATTATAATATAATATGTTCATTAAATATTTACATTTTATGATACACAATACTGTAAATTAACTAAACTCTATAATATCATAATTTGAGCTCTCAGAATCTGAAGAAACTTCTCCAAACAAACTCTTTTCAGTGATTTCTTCATCATTATTATTGGCGTCCTCGAAGTAAACAATTTCAAATCTAGTAGAAATTGCTTCACAATCTGCTTTTAATAAAACCTTTAGTTCTTTTTGTAAATCACCAGAATCATTCAATAAAATATCTTCTTTATTTGTCAACGTCTTTCTGAATCTAGTTTTGGCTACATTCTTCATCGGAGGAGTTAAACCGTGGGAGTACTTTACCTTTATATCTTCAAGATTTTTTGTACCATCAGCACAAATCAACATGTGGTAAATATTAGCAGTTTTGTAAGTTGTTACTTTATTTACAGATTTTGAAGATTCAATAATCGTAGGTAAATCTACAAGTTTGGCAGGAATGGCCTTTTTCTTAACGTAAACGGTTCCCTCTCTTGTGTCTTCATTTAATTCGATTTTAAGATGCTTTGCTATTTTCTTCGGCTTATCTGATGCTAACAATCCATGAACAAATCTTGCTTCTTCTGTGGGAAGGCGTAATATAAATTGATCTTCCAATTTACATTCTTCTATTAATTTCTTATCCATTTTTGATGTAACTATTATATCTTTCTTGTTTTTCTGCAACAGGTTGAACATTTGAATATGTTAAAATTTTGTTGATTAATAACTGCTTGTGTTTTGTTTTAAACTTATCGGTTTATTGTAAGTTTCAAATGCTTCAAAACTCAACCAATCAGAATGGAGTTTTGATGGTTGCTTGTATTGAAATGTCACTTTCGATTTTGAAAAGAGAGTACATTCCAAATTGTACAGGAATTTTAACCACGGGTAGGACGTGACTTAAATTGATTTAGGGTAATTTTGTCATGTTAAAAATTGCAAAAAACGCAGTTTTCTACCTAATAACTACATAACATTAATGGCAGTGCGTTCCACTAAAGGCTCACAACGACGCCAACGACCGTCAAGTCGTTCCACTTATGGCCATCGTCGACGGGGTCGTGGGCTAAAACGTCATCAGTGACGTCTTGGATACCGACCGTGTTTAGACGTGGATCTCCGGAGTGATACTTTTCATTTCGCGCGCGTTTTCGAAGATAAATTAATTAAATTAAATTCATATTAAAAAACGCATTTTTTTATCCTTGTTCAAAAAGTACGCCCCTGTCATAGACTCTACATGAAAAACAAAAATTCTATATGAAAACTAAATTCAATTTGATTGGAACTAGGTTTTTGTTAAATTTTTGATTACAAATGCCCAAAAAATAATGTTTACTAGCGAAATGTTCAAATAATTCAATTTGGCAAAGAAAAAATACAAATAATAATTGATTTAAATAAAAAAAATATAATAAGAAAAAATATTATACAGGGTGTTCCATAAAAATCATGAAAGTTTATCAATTTTAAAATTGTTGTAACTTTTTAAGGAGTCAAAAAAACATAATAGTTCATAGGAAATTTCTATGATTGTTGTAAAGAAGAACATTGTGAGGTTATGTAAATGTAAATAACCACAAGCAAAACCAAATATCCATTCCACTTAACATTTCGACGGTAACGTTTGCCTAGTGGAACGGTAGAAAATGCGGTCTTAAGTGGAACACAATGTATAGATTTATTATTTAAATCTCAAGTAAAACCCATAGTGTACGGTAATAGTAATAAACCAGGGTAGGGAATCTCCCATATTAAAAGTTTTTTCCCTAAGTTCGCGAGGACCCCTACGTGATGGCGCTGCTTTATTAGTTTTTTGGGCAACTTTTTTTACAAATCCTTACCCTTCTATACTCCCCCTTAATCAAAAAATATAAAATAAATAAAAATTTGGATAAATTAATCAAGTATTCAAAAGTAAAAAAAATCCATTACATTTTGAATTGTTTCTTTAATTTTCTTGACTTTGCATTATTTTAAAAAATAATTCAATTAAATTAAAAAATAATTTATAGTAATCTTTGGAAATAATGTCACCGTCATACTTCTATTTTTAACTTTGTTTTTATTTTTGGGCTTTTCGGTGTGTGTTTTTGTGTTAAAATTTTAAGTATTATGTCCTCTGATATACAACCAATAGTGAATTTTTACCAAGAATAATTTCTAACTTGGAACTTGAACAAGTGATTTGCAACTGTTGTGAAAATAAAATATCCCAAGTACCCTTGAACTCTTCAAACAGCACCAGCACAAGACCTCAAAATTATTTGATTTTTGAAATTAAATATTAAATGTTTTGTAAGTATCTATAAAATGTACTCATGAACAGAAACATAAATAAATATTAACCATTAACCACTTAATTATATTTGTTTCTTTTCGTTCAAATAGCTATTATATATAATATAATTCATGACTGGTACAGATTTACACCCTGGCGATCAATTTTGTGAAATTTTCAGTTGCTCAAATGATGTAGCAAATTTTGGTATACTATTATGTTACAACCATTTTATTGATGATAAAGCATGTTCTAATCACAAAAATAATTCTTCGGTTGATAATAAAAATAACTATAAAACGGCTTGTAATATTTGTGGAAAATTTTTTCAAAAAGTAAATTTACACATTTCCAAAGCACATCCACTCCATAATAAAATTTTAAATAATTCAAATCCTAATCAAGATTTACAAAATATTCAAGATAGATTGGCTTACTTAAAACGTAACTTGAAGGTGATTAAAAGAATTCCTAAAAGAGCTAGACTCCTTTCGGCTGCTTCCTTGTCCAATATTATTGACCATTGTGTAAACAATAATTCTTTGGATTCTTGGATTGATCTGTTGTTATTTGCTTATAATTCTTTTAATATTCCTACCAAAAAAGCTGACAATAATGATTCATTAACTTCAATATTATTAGAAATTTAAATAAAGAAAGGCCTATGGATTTTGCCAATATTCCTGTTAATAAGAAAAAGAGATATTTAGAGGAAGACCAAGTTATTAATCGAATAATGGGTAAAGTTTCTGATGGTGATTTATCAGGAGCTGTTAAATTAATATCTTCAAATGATTACTTCGCTGGTTTTGATAAAAATATTTATGAATCCCTTCTTAATAAACATCCTAAGTCTATTGAAAGCATTAATATTATGTATAGTAATAGCAAGATTACTCCAATACAAGTTACTACAAGTGAAGTTTTTTTAGCCATAAAATCTTTTAATACGGGCTCATCTGGCGGATTAGATTCTCTCAGACCTTCACACATACAAGACATGCTCAGTTTTAATTCTGGTTCTTCAGGGGAAAAGCTTTTAAAGTCAATTACAAATCTATGTAATTTAATGCTTTCTGGAAAAGTAATTTCTGATATATGCCCGATATTATATGGTGCTTCGTTGTGTGCTTTGAAGAAAAAAGATGGAGGTGTAAGACCTATTGCTGTTGGAACTTTTTTTCATCGCTTGGTAGCTAAGCTATGCTGTTCTAAAATTAATAAAAATCTTGGTAATGTTTTACGTCCTATTCAATTTGGTTTTGGTACTAAAGGAGGTTGTGAAGTTATTATTCATTCAGCTCGAAGATACCTTACCCAACATCCTGACCCATCAAATAAAGTTTTTCTGAAATTAGATTTTAAAAATGCTTTCAACATGTTAAACAGAAATACTTTTCTTAATCTGGTTTTTGATACCCTTCCAGAGATATCACCTTTTGTTTTTCAATGTTATAAAGAATCTTCTTTTCTTATGTTTGGTGAAGATTGTATCTTATCAGAAAGAGGCGTTCAACAAGGAGATCCTTTAGGACCAGCTTTATTTTGCTTAGGAATTTAGAAATTGACAAAATTAATTAATACTGAATTTAACACTTGGTATCTTGATGATGGTTCCATTGGCGATAATTCTGAGTTAGTTCTTGAAAACTTGAGAAAAATAATTCGAACATCAAACGAAATAGGCCTTGAATTGAATTTCGGAAAATGTGAACTATTTTTCTTAGATGGCATAGATGAAGATATTTTTCAGAATTTTAACTCTATTGCTCCAGGTATTAAAATTATAAAACATTCTGAATGGTGTTTACTTGGAACACCTCTTATTGATACCGCACTTTCTAAATCTATAGAAGAAAAATCAGTTTGTTTGAAACTTATGTGTTCTCGTCTATTGAATCTTCCATTACATGTTACCTTTTTTCTATTAAAAAACTGTCTTGCAATTCCTAAAGTAAATTACCTTCTTAGATGTAGTCCATCTTGGCATGATCTTTCTAGTATTAATGCTTTTGATAATATTATAAAATGTGGATTAGAAAGAATCACTAACAATTATTTAACAGAAGAAATGTGGATTCAAGCAACGTTGCCTGTACGTTATGGAGGTCTTGGAATTCGCCTTGCTTCATCTTTAACATTACCTGCTTATCTTTCTTCTTGTTATGCAACTTTGAAGAAAATTGATGACACTTTGCCTCCAGTTTTTAAAGATGTTCCTGATACTAATTTGGTTGAAGGTGAACATCTTTGGTATTCAAAAACCAAAAAATATCTTGATGCTTCTGAAAAGCGTATCCAAAGATCGTGGGATATTCCTCTTTTGGATATTACATTTAATGATTTTAAGTATTCGTGTGATGATTCATTTAAAAAAGCACGTTTAAATGCTTTGTCTTCTAAAGAATCAGGTGCCTGGCTACATGCTTTACCAGTTACATCTTTGGGTACCCTTCTTGATAACGATTCATTTAGAATTGCTATAGGTCTCCGTCTTGGTTCTTCATTATGTATTGAACATACTTGTTCATGTGGCTCGACTGTACATGAAAATGGTTTACATGGATTAAGTTGTAAATTTAGCGCTGGGAGATTATCTCGTCACAGTGAAGTTAATGAATTAATTAAAAGAGCATTGTCTTCTGCCGATGTATAGTAGGACCGGCCAGCAAACAGGAATTCCAACCTAACTGACATTGAATGAAATCAGCGACATTGAATTTTCCTACCCGTGCTAGAGAGTTGTATTAGTAGTAGTTCCCACTACAACCCTCCACCTAGTAGTACTAGTCCCTACTACAACCCTCAACAATGGGTAGGAACATTCATCATCGCTGATTTCATTTAATATTAGTTAGGTTGGAATTCCTGTTTGGTGGCCGGTCCTACTATACCATCTATTTTAGAACCGTTAGGAACTAGTAGGAATGATGGTAAGAGACCTGATGGAATGACCTTGATTCCTTGGTGTTTCGGCAAGTCAGCTGTTTGGGACTTTACTTGTGTAGACACTATGGCCACGTCTCATTTAAAATCTTCTTCTATTTCTTCTGGTGCTGCTGCTTTGATCGGGGAAAAAACAAAAAAATCAAAATATAGAAACCTTGAGAAAAATTTTCTGTTTTACCCAGTCAGTATAAAAACATTTGGAGTTTGGGGTTCTACTGGTTTAAAATTCATTAAAGGCATTAACAAAAGAATAGAAAATTTTACTAAAGATCCTAGGTCTTTTTCATTTCTTGTTCAACGAATAAGCATTGCTATTCAAAGGGGAAATGCTGCCGCTGTTTTAGGTACCCTTCTTAAGAACAAGTCTTTAGAGGAAATTTATATGATACCTCAATCTTTTAAGAAACATTCATATTTTGATTCTTCCATAGTTCCTTCAATAGACCATTCAAAGGGAACTTTAGAAGTTGAAAGTTTGAATGATTTTTTAATTTCAACTCCGAATAATCAATTAGAAGTTAGCAGTTCTGAATTGATTATCTCAGCCGATAGTGCGAAAGAAAATCGATCCGATTTAAACATAAATACGATACCTCGACGTGCAGTTAAAAAAAGATATATTGTGCTTAATGGAACTGCTTCTACTTCAAAACGGAACTATGGTGAAGATGAAGAAGAGGGTTGTGATGATGAAGTTGAGAAGAATGATGTTTTAGAAGACCAAGATGTTAATTTGGAAGCTCTTGAGGAAATAAGAACATTTATATCTACCAGCAAAAACGTTGGTCTTTCTTACCTGTTTCGGAAATTTCAAGTTTTTATTCTAACAGGGATAATTTGCCCTTAAACCATTTAGTTAATGATAGTGAGACTGATAAACATGTAACAGTTAGTAGCAGAGGCAGAGTAAGGAAACTTACGGAAAGAACTCGAGCTCTTATTAAGAAATGATATTTATATTATAATTTTTAATTATTTTTACTATTTTTATTATGTATTATAGTACTGTACAAAATTTAGATGCTCTACGGTCTACCAGCATCTGTTTTAAAATAAATGACCAAAATAGCCAAAAGTTAAAGTGCAATAAAATGTTTACTTTTTATTAAATATTCTAAACGACAATATGTATTAAAAAGGAAATATTAAATAAATTTTAAAATTATAAGCTTATTTAAAAAAATATCTAAATTTCCCCGGCCGTTTAAACGTCAAAGTTGCGGGGGAACCCTTTCAGATGGCGCTACTTTTGATGTCCGAAAATTTTGTATCCCAGTTTATCTATGATCCCAGTTAGCTATCTATTTTATCTATGCAATAAACCCTAATGTAGGTTGTTACTATTTTCACCATTGGGAATTTTTAGAAACCGCTCGCCCTCTGGTGACAAAAATATAACTTCTATATTCGGTACTTACTTTTTTGACTGAACGCATTGGTACATGTTTTTTGAGATTTACTGAAGCTTAAAATAATAAATCTATTTGTATTTTGTTGAATATGTATAGTTATAAGGCACAAGAATGCATTTTAAACACAACTTTTGACACTGACAAGTACCGAATATCCTCCATTTATAGCGCCCTCTATACGTAGTTAAAATTCCCAATAGTGTGAGCCATATAACTAATATAGATGGAAGGAGCATATCTGCTGTCATTCGATGTTTTTGTTAAGTCGACATAACATCGGAAAAGATCGGAAACATTCGGGTAGGGGGGCAAATTAATAACTTTCCCATAAGAACACATGTAAATAATTCGCTTTTATTTAGCTTCTTGGGATTTTTTAGATGCATTTTTTTTAAGTGAATCGTTTATTTCATTTAAATAATTTAATAAATTGATGATATAAGTTAGAAGTATTAATTTATTTTCTTCCATTTTTAATATTTAACTGCAGAAAGCTATGCACCTTTAAAATAGAATATTTTCGTTTTTAGAGACTTTTCATGTTTTATTTTACACATAAATCAATGGTTGGTAGAATTTTTGTACAACTATTTAATTTATTCATATTTAACTTAATTTTATTTTATAAAATACAGGTTTTCAAATCTGTAACTAAAAACTTTACTTTGAATTTAATTTATTCATATACTAGTAATGTGATATATGTACAATATTCTGTATAACTAACACATCACTAAATAGGCATCGGCTCAAAACATACAATACATATACAAAGTTTCATTAAATAAATAAAATAATATCACAAGATAAAATGAATCAGTGAGTGGTATCGCTAATCTTTGTCAAATCGTTTACTTGTAAATAAAATAATACCAAAAAGAAAAGAAAATTTTAATATATTTTATAAATTCAAACTAAGTATTACAATAACAAATTAATTAAAATTATTTTTGGAACACTTTTAGTACATTTAATTCCATTTTCATATAAGGTTGCAATTGTCTTGATATGTGAAGTCAGGAGCAGAAGCTTCCTGCTAGTAGTGGTTCTGCAGCTAATATATAGGGGAGTATGTCTCCTTAGTGGGATTCCTCTTGGTCGGAATGTTCTAAACTTCGAAGGGAGGCTTTTAAAAAATTATAGAAATCAGTCCATTAAGTACAGAATCGTCCCCTGTGTCCTTTTGTGGAGAATTATTCTTATCTTGCTTGGGACTCTTCACGTTCTGGTACCAAGTTACTGCTAAAATTGATAGATCCGAATTCCTCTTTGCTGTTGGTAATCTAAGGAACTTGAGTCCTACCTTAGTAGACTTAGTTCTTAAACAACATAAGTAATTCAATGATCTCTCATTTCCCAGAATCTGTTATTTCGTTCTTTGTTAAATTTATCAATAATTATTTGGGTGGCTCTGACATTCTTAATGATTGGTGGTCAGTCCAAATTTATCCTATCTTAAAACCTGGGAGGAATACTGGTCATCGAGAATTATAGACCGGTTGCACCATCGGGTTGCACTTACGTCTAGTATAAAAAAGCTTTTTGAAAGTAAAATTCAATCAAGGTTGGAGTGGTGGTTGGAACCAAAACATGTTTTAATTCCAGAGTTAATTAATAGCCCCTAAAATATGAATAATTATTAAATATCTTATTTGTTTGCCTAATTCTAATAAACCGATTTATACTTAACCCTCCTGCATCTTTCGGGTCAGGTGTATATGTATAAGGAATGAAATTTTGGGTAAAAAATGACCCGAAGGACGCAGCAGGGTTAACTTTTAAAGTTTTTATCTATATTTTCCTAATGAATTTACTTACTTGTGAAAAGGCACACCACTCTTTTCATCTTATATGCCGAGCATGTCTTAACCATTTTATGTAAAACTAAAACCTAAAACACAACATAATTACTCACAACATTCATTATAAACATTTTGTAGGCCAAGTTTTCTAACAATTTAAGTAAAGTTCAACAAATTTTAGAATCAAAAATAAGCTAGATTTTCTTAATATTACTTATAAATACGTACTTACATGAATTAAACAGTAAACGGTTAAAATTAAATATCACATTAATTAATCTAATAACATTTAATAAGCAAAAAATAACACCAAATGCGATTTGAGTATAAAAACATGCACATAAACTATACGTCAACGCAACTGTCAAATTGTATTTGCCCCCCTTAGCTCTATCTCACTTTATTTACTGCGATTTTCACGTATTGCTCCTTCCATCTATATTAGTTCTATGGTGTGAGCAGAATTCCAGAGCATTATTACCCTTTTATTACTTTTTCTTCGCTCACGAAACTGATGCTGTTACCAATTTATGCGCATGCGTTAATTCCGCTTCGTCACACAATGGCATCCCGGTTGGAATGGTTTTATGATTAAAAATTGCATCGTTGCGTCAAAGTTAGTTATAAGTTATAAACAATAAGCTGATAACTTACTGATTGTTGATTTATTGCTAGCAACTTACCTAATATAAATGAAAAGTGGCCAAAAACTGTCCGAATATGATAAGTTACTTAGTAATAAGTCAAATATTATGAACACACTGGTATATCGTCTTCACTTTGTGAATTTGATTGAGACGAACCCCTCCAGCAGACTCCGGGACTTGGATGTTTTCTATTGTTATATATAGACCGGAAACGTCAATTTTTTGTGTATCACTGGCGGCCATTTTTGAAGTGTCCGTTTTGGCGGTTAATTTGAAATACTGGTTCACATAACCTATTGGGAATTTCGACTACGGATAGATGGCGCTATTTTGACGTAAATTTGAAAAAAAACATGGAGGAAAAAGTAATAAAAGATTTTTGCGCCGATTTAATTTTTATTGGTTTTAGTAACTGCGCCTGTGTTTAGATCAAGTTTTTTGTGTTTGTCTTTTATTGACCAGTGTGTGTTATTTCTTACTTGCATAAATACATTGTTTTGGGGTAACTAATAAATTACAGCCTGTAAAAAATATTATTATTTTAATATAGTAATAATAAACCCAAGGAAACTGATTTAAAACTGCACGGAAATAAATTCTACAAAAACAGGTTATGTCAAGGTAAACCATTTCTAGCTTCAGCAAATAACTCCCAGAGGGCGTATCCCAAGTCGAAATTCCCAATAATACTCATAAAAACTTGTCAAATTCGATTTTCATTTGATCAGAGAACACCAAAAATTAAGAAAATAACCGAGGTGAATATAGCTAATGGACACTTTTAAAATGGCCGCCGTGGTTCACGCTGATACACTTTGGGGGCGTTGGTGTCTATTTTAAAATAGATGTGTTTATCTTTATTTTACAAATTACCAGATGCAACAAACAAGTAATGCTATGGATTACGATAACTTCGGTTATTATTGGATTGAATGATAAAAGTTAAACAACCGAAGTTAGCTCATTAGCAGGTAAAAGTGGGAAATAAAAAACACCTATTTATTCGAAATGTCAAGCGTGTCCGGTCTATGTATAACAACAGAAAACATAGAAGTCTTTGTATCGTACAGTGAATCTCAACTCACCTTCCTTCAAGCGCATGCGTCAAAATCTCACCGGCGAATCCAAATTCACTTGGTCTGTAGTGTGGATTTTTGACGACCCGACATATCATGTCACACACGATGCACACCCATGAATTTTCAAACGACATCCATTCGAGAGGCAAATCTCGCGCAATCTTTTTGGGGCTATTAATGGATCTTGTTTATTATTTTCTGTAGTTCTCAATCTTCAACTTCCACAAACAAAATAACTTACCGATCGAATGAAGACCACTGCAAACTGCGACCAATCGGTTTACATAATTTTATAATTCATAACCAGCCCAGAGAGTCGGTTCCGAGCAAAAACTAAAATAGTGCACCCACCCTATTTGTTGTTCATAAAACCTTTTTCTGTAAAAAGCGTCACAGGCCTAAATTTCTAAGATTTTCAAGGTTCGTGCATTTTCCTAAATGGGGGCGTAAAGGCCAGTTTACAAGTTTATATTGTGTGATTTGTCACATGATTTTTTATCATACAGAACAGGTCATATGAAGAGTCATAAACAAAATCAAATGGAATCGTAGTTGGATTTAAGAAATAGAACAGCGTCTATTTTCATATGATATTTCATGTGATTATCGCCTTCTACGTCTGCGCAGACGGGAATATAAGAAATTTCCAATAACGAACAACACAAGAACATAACAAAAAGTTCAAAAAGACACATTGTAATTGCAACCAAATATAATTCCTCTTCAGTCATGTTTTTAAAACTTTTCTAATTAATTCACTGTGGTGATACATCTCCTTCAGATCGAAGGTTTTATGCAAAAGGGGCACGAACCATTTTGTGAAAAATAATTTTTTAAACTTTCTGATGCAAAAACTGAACTACTATGTCTTTTGACAAGAGTGTAGGTTTATGCATTGAATATCAACGTGCGAAATCTTTTTAAATATATCCATTTCACAATGTTTAATACTATCTACATATTAAATTTTCAGAGTTTTTCCGATAAGATTTTGAAATTGGCTGATAAGCTCCTTTTCCATGAAACCCGCGATATACTGGGTGCCCATAATATGTGGGACTCACTTCTAGGGTGGGTAGTAGATGTCAAAAGAATAAGAAAAGTTCATATAAACTTATGTCCAATTTCTACCCTAGAAGCATTCTGAAAAACTACTGTGATTTTAATAAAACAATTTAATTAGCTTGCCCCAACATATTACAATAGATTACCATTAGAACTTAAAAAGAAAACTTTAAAATTATTTAAAAGTGAATGTAAAGTACATATTATGAACTTAAATATTCAGATAAAATTAACATCTATCCAACACTCGCGTCACTCTTAAATCTCATATACAACATACTGACATTTTTAATGGATTTTATAACTAATGTATATACCGTTTAGATCTAACATGTAAATAATTACTATAAAATATTTATACCACATACAAGTGTTCTGACACTTAGGTGGTTCTATACCATTGTATCGGCTGAACTTCATATTGTGATTTAGTTTAGATGCAATAAATTATTTATTATTAATATATTATTATTAAAGATGTGATGATGTTGTTAGTTTCAAACCACAATATTATAGGAGTTGAGAAAAAACAAAGGCAGGCAGAAACTCAGTTTTAGTAAGCGATTTCGAATGGCTTTTTGGTTGGTTAGTGGTTACCCAAGAATTTGACATCAGTTCATTAACTTCTTCGGTTCTTACCTCCCCTTTGAACCGATAGAAGAAGATGGGGCGAATAACCAATGAGCAAACCACGGTTCATATTTCGATTAACGAAGCTTGAATTGGCTTAAACCAAACAATTAAAGATGTCGAAAATGAGCCATTCGAATGTGGTTGGTCCAAATATGAAAGACCAATCTATGAACCAAACACAAACCAAAGCCATTCAAAATCCCTTAGACTCTTCAGCACAAAGGTGCAATATGTATTTTGGAATCAAGCACTTGATTTTATATATTCTTCAAACCCTAGATTCATATATATATATCCTTGGTCAGACGGCAAAAGTATGATTGTAAATTGTAACTTTTGGTATAACTTTTCTTCTAGAAGTCGTACAGACCTGAAATTTCTTGACATCTCTAGCTTAATATTATCCTAAATAATTACCACACCAGAAAGCTATACTTACTTCTGATTGGAAGATTTAGTTAGTCAATCAGAATCAAGCTTAGTGTATTCAATTCGAATTTAAAACTTCATGGAAACAAGTTTAGACACTAAATACTGTATAGAAAGTATATCATCGCTGATAATTTGCTGCCTGTTAACGTTGTAAAATTCTGTCGTCGGACAAGAGTTAAATGCTGATATTCGACATAAAAGGTGGTGTTTATCAATAATAGATTGTTTATCCATTATTTGCGACATTGTTTAGGACGTAAACACCACCTTTTAATTTCGGCGAATTTGAGCAATATTGATTAGCAGCAGTTCTTAAAATAAAACAGAAAGAAGGAAATTTATAAAAACATTTATTTAAACTTAAAATTTTGCTCAAACTACATTAATAAAAACTAAAAACATGTAGATATTAAAATTACTCCTGACATTACTTATACTACATGATTTTATGGTAGTTAATATTAATACTATTCATATTATTTTCATTTGTATGGTTATCACAAAAATTTAACTCTACCAATTCTTTATTTTTAACAAGTTCAGCTTCTTTAATTATTCTATTAAATAATACTTTATTAACATTTTCTATAGTATCATTAGCATCAACTGTTTCCCAAGTACAATCTGAAAGTGAATTGTAAATTTCTACTACTTTCTTTTGCATGGAAATGTTTTCATAGCGTTCTCCTCCAAAACCAGGACGATTTTGCATATCTTGTTCATTGAGTTTCAACAAAAACACAATATCAGGTTTTGGAAGTCCTACTTCTGGATGTTTACACCACTCCAAATCCATTCCTGCACAAATAATTAACTTTAATATAAAATAGAGAAGAATGGTGTACCTTGAGACAATTTTTTTCTTTTTCTAATAAAAAATATTTTCTCCATTTTTGCTTTCATATTTTTAGTAAACATTATAATTACTACTGTCCATTTTGAATGCTCACCTCAACTTAATTTTTTATTAAAATTTCAGGAAAAAAAAATATGTCCCTGTAAACACCAGTTGCCCCTGTATGAACCACCCCATGGTTTGTAGAGGGACAGAATATTGTAGTTTATTGTTTAAACTAAAGTATTTATATCATAATAAATGGAAACATACATGTTTAAAAATTTTCCAGGGCATTTTTCATAATATAAGTTTCATATAGTTTTCGTGGAAGCTATCATTTAACTTTTCTACTATTTTGTAAGTTATTTTCAATGCTTCAGCGAAGAAAATACACCTTCGACACCTTGGTGGTTTGAAGTGGAATAGAGTCACCATCATATGTGACATGGTGTCTCAATACACACCATGTTCATAAAAAAAATATTTTATTTAAACAAACTATAACATAGACACATTCATGCTAAAGTTTGAAGTTCTCTTAGAATTACTACTGAAGACAGGTAACACATTTTTTAATAATGGGCGATTTCAACATAAACTTCCAGGCATTTTTCGATATTATAAAATCATTCAATCTAGACATTGCTATTCAAATCCCAACTCGTGTAACCCTCAACTCAAACACATGTATCATGTATTGATAACATTTTAACTAACGCAGCCAGATATCAATCGACAATTATTAATTTTCATGTATCTGATCACTGCGGCCAAAAAATCAGCCTCTCATGTAAACGTCAAAAATCTAGGACCAAACAAGTTAGAAACTTCTTATCTCAGAACACTGCAAACTTTATCCAACAACTAGAATCCATCAAATGGAACAATTCTAATCCAAGCAGATGCATTGATACAGAGTGGTCTGAGTTCTTTGCTAAATTTTTAAAGCAATTTAACACAAACTTCCCCTAAGAAATATTGCCACTATTAAAAGCAACAAATTTAAAATACATACTAGACAACCTCTATATAAGGCCATTGAGGGATAACACGGTCCGAAAGGAGTATAACACATTCAAAACTAATTATGACAATAAACTGATTCGGGCCAAAAAAAGACATTACACAGAGATGATAAACAATTCTGATAACAAATCTAAAACCACCTGGAAAATCATAAAAGACCTTACTAACCCCCACGTCAAGCAATAACAATATAACAACCTTCCAGAATATGGAAGCAACATACAACTAGAAGAGGACTTCAACACCCTATTTGCCTATTCACTAGTATGGGTAACACACTTTATTCTCAATTAAAGCATACCAAATATGCAAACTCCATCAAAAACTGCTGCCACTCTAAGTTCCTGAGGGTTGTAGACCATAAGAAAGTAATTGAGATCAGCTCCTCATTGAAAACTAGTTGCTCCACAGGCTCAGATAATATTCCAGAATCGATCATTAAAGCTTCTATTGTATCTATAGCAGTACCATTGGCACAACCTTTAACCAAGGGAGGTTCTCTAGGAGTCTAAAGGAAGCACTGGTTATACCAATACATAAAAAGAAAGATAAGAACGCACTGAGTAACTACAGACCGATCAATTTACTACCAGTTTTTAGAGAAAGCATTTGCTATAAGACTAATCGACTATCTAAGTTTAAAAAAACATCATAATATCAACCAACACGGTTTCACAACTGGTAAAAACACCAGCACAGCTATCTTTGAGCTGACAGCATCTATATTAAACACATTCGAAAACAAACTGGTAAGCTGTGGCATTTTCTTCGACTTATTTAAAGCATTCAATAAGATTAGTCACGACATTTTATTAGATAAGGCAGGGAGATCCCAAAAGGTGGCTATCAAGACAAATAATAGGGTATACACCTCTAGTTGTAAACCGCTAAACATCAGTGTTCCACACGGCAACATCCTTGGCCCGTTACTGTTTATTATTTACGAGATTATTTATCTAAATGATATGTTCACTGTTATGGCAAAATCACTACATCGGACGGTCAGCTAAGCAGATTTGGTTAACACTCTTCATCGAGTGGCACAAATGTTGAGCTATGTCTTATGAGGGACAAACTGTTCAAAAAGAGGTACCGAAAGTGGTCATTTTTTAATACTTTGGTCAAGTTTCAGCACATAAAAAAGATGGCACACTGTTGACTACATAAAAAACTACCGATTCAACAAAAAACCTCTCTATTTATTACAAGGGAGACTTGATATTATTTTTCAACCTGCATATTTGGTTGCCTACATATCAAACCACAATCATTTTAGATCACCCTGTACAAGCTTTAAGAAATAAAATATATAGGGCCACCCTGTATAATATATTTAAAATTGTTTACCTTCTTTGCTACATGAGTATGCTATTCCTGAATATGAGTATCGATCGATTATTAGGGTGACTCCAGAGTAAAGTAATTGTTTCATTCGATCAATATTTTCCCATCGGTTTGCGGTGAACATGAGATGTATAGCCTTATCATTTAATTTCAATTCTGAATTCTTTAAAAAATTGTCAATGCATTTACCAATCTGGGTACTTCGATCAGGAAACACCATTAATTCCGTAGGAAAATGGGTTTTCAATTTCTCAACAAGTAATCGTGCTTGAGTGGATTTTCCTGATCTATCGACTCCTTCCAATACTATAAGAGCGCCTCTTTTTATCGACATTATGAGCTATTAATTATTTTTAATTCTAGTTAAATTTGTTAAAAATTTTAGCCGTAGAATTACCGCGTTAACTAACCTAAAATAAACGCTATGAATTAACGCCACATTTCAGTCATCAGTCTTTTATAGTGCGTTCCACTAAAGACCCACAACGCTCACGACCGTGTTTTTTACCGTCGCAAGTAAACGTTAGTGTATAAACACAAACAAAGCAGGTTACCCGCTATTGCCCGCTTTCAGAATACATTGCACGCGCATGCCTGAGTCAATCCGCTATGGACATACCTGCTTTATTTGTGTTTTTACTCTTACACACTGACTCAGGTAGGCGCGTGTTTTCATAATGCATGCCAATGGAAAGAATTACAGTTTGTGTCATAAGACCCCCATAAAAAAATTGGCATGCGGCCCTCGTTGGCTTAAGAGTAGAAAATTTAGTTTTGTGGAATGACACTGAAGCTTAAAATTTTCACCAAACTTCAGTGTTAAATTTATTTTAACTTTCTAAAAATCCAAATAATAATTGATTTAAATAAAAAAATATAATAAGAAAACATATTATACAGGGTGTTCCACAAAAATCATGAAAATTTATCAATTTTGAAATTGCTGTAACTTTTTAAGGAGTCGAAAGAACATAATAGTTCATAGGAAATTTTTTATTCAGAATGACATTTACTATCTAAAAAAAATTTTGCTGGAAAAAAGTGCGACACCCTGTATATAAATTAAATATTTTAATTTTAAATTAAAATGGAAGATTGTTCCTGCACTGCCCGACGGTGTATTTTGTGCTTTTCGGATTTCTTTTGCATGCTTTGCTCTTAAAACTGACCATCTTTGGCTGCAAATTTCGGATGCAGAATTAGGGGTATTTGCAATACTTTTCCAACTATTAAATTTAGCGTTTTCATCATTAAAAAGAAGATGTGCCTTGTGATAAATATGATCATATTTTGAACTAAATCAATTAAACCAACTTTATCTCTTAAATCATAAGTCTTAATTCTTAAATCTCTGCATAAATAAATTTAAATTATAACGGTTTTTCGCCTTTGTCAGCAATGGTTAATTTCAAGGATTTCCCTAAAATTGTCCAAACAATTTCCTGTAAAGGAACTCTCAGTGCAAATGTGCACTGAGTGCAGGTAATCCGAAAACGAACAAGTGATCTCCCTCTACAGTGCACTTAGGGGAAAGGCTTTTAAGTGGAACGACTTGACTGGACTTAACGGTCGTTGGCGGCGTTGTGAGTGGAACGCACTCAATTATGACATAATACATAACCTAAATTTTCTGACTAAGGAGGTTATTTGTAATAAGCATTGTAAAAAAGTAAACTCCGACTTGGAAATAAAACAAAATTATGTTAATTTCAAAAGTTTTCCAAAGATCTTCCTTAAACAATACCCCCAAATGTGTGGCTTTTTGCTCGACCAAAAGTAATACTGCAAATGCTAGTACGGATAAGGGTGAGTAATTCAGTCTTGAAAAAATGTCATGTTTTCATTGTTTTTAAAGGGAGTACAAGGCACTCGAGGGCGCTCGAACGATTTCTAGATGTCAGAACTTTAAAACCCACAAACTCCGAAGTCTGTCTTCCCCTATTCCATCATGCATCACCTACTTCACCAGAGCTTTACTATGCGGATTTGAAATTGTACATGAATTTATGTTCTTTAACAGGTTGACTGCCAAGCAGTTTTATGTGACGTATACGACCGCTAGGATATTCTGTTGAATTCTCGGGTGTATTATGCCTTTTGCCCCTGTACCCATCACATATGTATAAACTTTGAAATATATTATAGGTTTACTCCATTGAATAATTTTTATTTTCTCATTAATTTATTTTATATTCATTCAATATTCAATAAAATTTGATATAAATAATTTTTGTTAATAGAAGAATTTCGAGTTCTACATTTCCGTAATGATCGCAACCAAGACTTCTCTAGAAAAAAGATTCAGCGAGCACCACCTCCACCACCTCGAACTAATGAAATGCCTGTAGATCAGGACTGGGGTAGTGTATGGCCAGGACCTAGAACTTTCCACCCAGCTACAGTACCTTTACCACTTCGTCAAGGATATGTTAAAAAAAATGGAGCACCGCCTGACAAGTATGCAAATGCAGAACTTATGAAAATTCCCAATTTTCTCCACCTAACTCCACCCGTGATAAAACGTCAATGCGAAGCATTAAAAAAGTTTTGTACTCCTTGGCCGAAAGAGTTAACAGATGATGAAAAATGTGAAAAATATTTCCCATTTGAAGTAACTTCTTCGGATTATTGCCATTCATCACCGACAATTCGTGACCCTATGGCAAGAATTGTGACTGTTAGATTTAAATTAGCAGTCCTAGGTTTGGAAGGACGAAGTAAAGATAAGTTTTTGCGTTTGGTGGGGGATAAATATGATGAAGAAAGTGATTATGTTACAATCGTTGCAGACAGATGTCCCTTAAAGAAGCAAAATTATGATTATGCTATGTATTTAGTTACTGCACTCTATCATGAATCAAACGTAAGTGTTTAAAACAATTTAATAATAATTTAACTATTATATTTTAAATTCGACCATTAGAATAAAGAAGGATGGGAGGATTTAAAAACCGAAGCTGACATGGAGTATTATGATTGGAATCTTAATAAGTCAAAACAGACTATTGAATACTTTTTGGAAAAAAAATCTGTGGATGAAACACAAGTTGAACAATATGTTGATTCACTTTGTAGTTACATGAATGAAGGTAAGTAATATTTTATAGGAATATTTTTGAGAAAGATTTTTACACAATTTTATTGTAGGTGAAAATGATTATACCATAAAAAAGTATGGTGATTCTGTTAGGAAATTATTAGGATTACCTGAAGAATTAAAGTTGTAAATAAATTTGTTGATGTAATATAAGTAATAATTTTATAATCTATAATGATTTTTTTATTGAAATGCCTAAAATTTAATTAATATCTTTAGCACTGGGGCATGCACACAATATAAAATTTTAAAAAAATTGGGGAGGGGGGGGGTCTTTTTTGAAATGGAAAATATCAAAATATTTATGTGCACTTTAAAAAAATATAATGAAAAGTGTGGACAGTGCCTGTTTTTTTTATTATCGATTTACATTCGGGTAGCTCTGGTTTTGGTCTACCTATATTAATTATTTCATTTTTTCAGTAATGTTGCAAGAACCAAACGATTTTTTAAGTAATTTTGCTATTACATCCTCATCCCTATTTACTTCAGAGTCACCTATTTTAAAGCAACCGCTGCAGGAGAATTTGAATTTACTAGTTTTCGCAGCGTTATTTAGACCTATGGCTGGCAATTCCAATCGACTTCGCTCCGTCCATTCGCTGGAATTTATACTGCCTTACTGCATGACTCTGAGTGCATACAAAGCCCGCGTGCGCCCGCGACTGCGCCATTTATTTTTTTTGACAAAATTTGTTCCTATAGTTCAAAATATCTAAAGTATCTAGTATCTAATATTATTATTTAATTTAAAAACATAAAATTAGATATTTTACACATTTTGATAGGGTTGCATATATGGACGCTTCGCAACTGTTGGGTAGGTATGTACTATACATATTTAAAAGGTACGAATTTTAATTGAAATGGAATTTTATTTAAATAAATACAAAAATTATGCTTAACTTTGCTAAATATACACAAGTTATTTAAAAAGCCAACAAAATATGTACATACAGTCAAACATCCCTAACTCAAATCTTCAAGGGACTTTAAAAAAATTCGAGATATAGAAATTATTTCGCAAAGTTAAAAACGAATATTTTTACAAACACATTACAAACAAAATTCGACTTATAGAAGTTCAAGTTATGGAAGTTCGACTGTATTTTAAAAGATGATTCTGACTAGTGATAAATTAAAATAATATGATATGGTAAAAATGATGTTTAAGAAGGATTTTTAAACCTTAAGAGTGATTTCCTAAACAGCAAATATAGTGGTTTACGGCTATCTATCTATCACATGAAAATAAATCGAGAATGTACAAATATACGATAGATGGTTCTTAACCTAATAAATAAAAAAATAACTGAGGAAACTTGAGATCTCGCTGCACCCTTAAACCTTTGCGGTCCAATAAAATTTAAGTTGCTCCAGTAGGTCTGAATTAATTTTCGAATAAATATACATATTTTATTTACAGTTTATTTCATTATTATTGCATTTTAACTATTTTAAATATTATTTTATGTAATTATCTATATTTTTTTATATAATTTAAATATAATTATATAACTTTTTTATAATTAAAAATATTTTGTCGGATATAATCCGACATAGGACCGGAAAGGGTTAATCCTCAATTTCATGATATATCAATATTTTTCCTCCCAAATTCGCACACCCTCTAGCTATTCGAATTAATTATCAGTGATTCGCTGATAATTTGCAATGAAGCACCAGAAGTGAAATGGATAGAATTCCCTGTTCCCTTGAACGTAAATTTAACGCGGGGGTCTAGGAAATGACTCTTAAACGTTTAAATTTCTGTAGACTGAATTAGAGAGATTTCGAGATTTAAAAATATGCACTTTGGAATGTATAATTTTCTTTTAAAATCCAATTAGTTACGCCTAAATATATTTTTTTAAACAACAATTAAGTAGAAACCACTTAAATATAATTTTTATAATTATAATGCGAAATTTTTAGTTTAATAAAATTTCACAGCCGATTAATTAAAAATGTCATTACAATAAAAATATATTAAATTTATATAAACAATTTGCATAAAATATTCGAATATAAATAATATTAAAAGTAAAAATGATATAAAACTGTGCATAAAAATAATTTAGCACATGATGTATATTCTTTGTTTACATTAATGATCAAATGGCACCTTTGTAAGAGTTACAAAATTTTTTTATCTAAAAATTACCATTCAATAATTTAAGCACGTCCAATTCTTTTTTCTCCTTTTTAGCATTTCGCGCCTCATACTCCAGTCGATTTCTAATAATTCGCTCAACAATTTTTTCTGTAGTCATGTCATTTTTGGAATCTACAATTAAAAATTTTCCCAATTGTTTTGGTACAGCAAAAGGATCTTCATCATCAATATCTGGCTTAACTGTTGTTGTACCGTGTATAACTACATCGACATTAAAGTGATCCATAAGCTCCTTGGTGACTGAGTATGGAGCTCCAATGACAACCTCCGACACATATTTACAAGCTAATACGCTTAAAACCCGTTCGTGTAGATTCATAATAGGATAGTTTGAGCCTTTATATCGATTAACAACTGGATCAGTATGTAAACCAACAATTAAATAATCACCATGCTCTTTGGCCTTTTCCAGAAAATCTAAATGACCTACATGAAACAGATCATAAGCCCCAGCGACATAGACTACTTTATCACTAGGTTTTGGTGGTTTTCCATCTGAAAATTGGATAATTTTCTGAGTGGTTGGTAGAAATTGAGAACATCCAGTCCAAGGGGATCTAGCTGTTGAATCTTGACCCATAGTGGATGAATGTTCTTTTGCTACGTTATATTCATTTTGACCTTGTTTAAAGTGTTGTCTAGTTAGTAGTAACATCCGACCAACCAAATCTGTCGTAGACACCCCTGCTGTACGTTTAACTTCTCTGAAAAAAATAACAGGAATGTAGCCATAATCAATAAAATACATGTCACTCATTACAAATTATATAATAGTAAAACATAAAATATCAATTCTTTGATAGGGGGTTATAATAGTACAAGTTAAAAAATGTAGTTTTGCACAATAACTAGGATACCTACAAAATTGTATTTAAATTTTTGCAGAATAACGATGTATGCAATGTGTTCCAATTTTTACCCATTTTCGAAAATTTTAAATATGAAGTGTAACCACATTTGTATTCTTATTCCTGCCTTTCAAAGAATTAGTTCATACGCCGTACAACATAATGAATTAACCAATCTTAATGAAATTTCACTCGAACATTTGGAAAACCATAGTGTGCGTTTCTGCTCATTAAAGTTTTATTTTTTTTAATTTTAAATTCTTTTTATACCAGAAAACATTGCTTAAAAACGCTGGTGTAAAAAACTATGCGATATACCGGATGTAAATTTCTAGTATGAAAAATTAAAAATATGAAAAACATGACACGAAAATTGATTTGACTCTAATCACAGGGGTACCAAAACATTTGTTATAAAATCTAATTTTTGAAAAACCAAGTGACCTAGCATTTTTGCATTAAAAACATTAGTTATTTGCAAAAATGCTCCTCAAAAAAGTTCTAAAATTAATATCTCTATTTAGAATGACTTATGGTAGTTTTTATCAATTTGAGATAAAGAAAACATTTTTATTTTTTTTATTTCCAAAAAAAAAATATAAAAAATACAACAAACATACCTACTTGTTTTCTAAAATTGTTTTAAACTATGAAGAAAAGAAATTAGAGTGTTGCAAAAAAGTTGATGTTATTTCTGGTAAAATCAGAAATGACATTAAATTTTTTAGTACATAAAATGTGTTTTCTTGAACTATACAGCATAGTCGAATTTCTGAGAAATGCACAAAAAACTGCAAACGTTATTTTTTATCCGATTTAAATACGTGATATGTCAAATTGAATGGTTTAAAAAGACTGTAATTAGATATTAAAGGATTAGTTTTGCTCTTTTCAATAACTCCGAAGAACGATACAGTTTTTGAAATATTTTTTTGCGTAATTCACCAAGTTAATAAATAAGTAAGAATATGCAAAACTTTTTAAAATAGAATAGAAAATAAAGAAATTACTTCTTTTGCCGTTATTTGTGAACAATTTATTTTTATTTCCGCCAGAAAATAAAACCTTACGTTTTTTACTTTAAAAATTCTTAAAAAGTATAAACAACAAAAATATAAATATTATGATTTATTCCGTTAAGATGTTATTATCCTTGTTATGATGAGTGGTTTTTTTAACCATAAATTAATAATGAATTAGAAATGATTGCATGTCTGTATATGCATAATTAATAATTAATTAATGCATTTCATATTTTAATTATTTAAAGAATCAATATTTACAAGGCCTTGCGTCCGTAAACGAATATAAACTATTTACCACAATTTACGACTTATTATGTGGGTTTCCTTAAAGAATTCAAAAAAACATTGGCATTCATTATGAAAACAATGTAATTTCATTAAAATTATCTAGAAAGATCTTCCTAATTTTATAACCTGTCCTTGAATTAAATTACATTATTGTCTAAAGTTAATTTTATAAAAATAATAACCTTAATTATTGTAAAGATTGAAATAATTGAATAAAATTCCGGCGTAAATAATAATTAATTAAATTAATTTACGCGTTGATTCTACTCACGCACATGACGCAATTATGACGAACTTGTTCCATTTTATTGTATTAATATTTGTAATTTCAAATCTATCAATTAAAGAGATTTGATAAAAAAGGTCAAAGAGTATGAATGCTGGCATTTTACAGATTTTGATAAATTCCATAGCCTGACTGGACAGGGACCAATCATAAGATTTATTTTTATCTTTTTCCTTGATGCGCATATTCAGCACAAAACGCAATAATTTTAAGCAAAATTATAATTTAAATTCATTTAATTATTATAAATTAATCACAAAAATAAAGTGAGAATTTCTTTAACACATGTTGGATATTTTTGCTAGCAATAAGAAGAAAACATTGCTATCTTTTATAATGTAAAACTTTTAATCATTTTGTCAATATTGATTTAGTTCTATTTTATAAAAGGTATAACCAATAATTTTAAAAATATTAATGTCACATGCTACCCATATGTAAATGCGGAGTCATTTCCGTTAAAATCGTAACTGCGTTTATAAAAAAACGCGCATTTCGTAACCTTATTACCTGTCTAAATTTTTAAACTGGTTATTCATGGTTCATGCCAGATAATTATATATAATTGTAATTAACATTAACAAAGTTACAGCTATTTGAATTAATAAAATTTCGTGAAATTGCAATTTAAACAACTTGTTAATTGCAAAATTTATTTCTAATTTATTAAAACACAAATATGTATCTACTTTTTTGTCATTTTCATAAAATGTTTGTATATCAGATAAAGAATCATTTAAAATCGTATTTCAAGTGTAGGGATTTTTTTAAATTTGCATATACAGGGTGAGTTTAAAGTAACGCATAAAAATCATAACTACCTTATTTTTTGAAATTTTCAAAAACAGTAATATATGTGTCGCATTGTTTTTAAAAAACTTTATTTTGAACTCAAGAAAAAAATTTTTTCGGTTGGCATGACGTCACTATGACGTCATATTTTTTTTTAAATGGATTGGCGACACATCTTTTGCGGTTTTTGAAAATTCGAAAAAATAAGGTGGTTATGATTTTTATGCGTTATTTTAAACTAAACTATCGTTTATGGGAAAAGTTAATAATTTTTTTAAATACATCTAGATGGCATTAGTATAAACTTTATACCATTGTAAAACAATCTTAATAAGGTATTGTTTTATGGTATAAAAACCATATCAATCTATTTAAAAAAAATGATGACGTCGTAGTGACGTCACGTCAACCGAGAATTTTTTTTTGTTCAGTTCATAATAAAGTTTATCAAAAACAGTTGGAAACGAATTTTACCGTTTTTTTAAATTCCAAAAACTAAAGTAGTTATGAATTTTATGCGTTATTTAAAACTATCATTTAAGGTTAAGGTGAAATTTAATAACTTTTTTAATGATATCTAGATGGCATTAGTATAAACTTTTTGGTAGCGTGGTAAAACACTCGTAATGAGGTATTGTTTTATGATATGAAAACTATATCAGTCCATTTAAAAAAAGATAGTGACGACATGCCAACCCAATTTTTTTTTTGTTGAGTTCAAAGTAAAGTTTTTTAAAAACACGTCTTTTACCGTTTTTAAAAATCCAAAAAATAAGGTAGTTATGATTTTTATGTGTTACTTTTAAGTCACCCTGTATCTAATTAGGAATAAATTACGAATAAATTAAAATAAAAGCTGTATTTGTTTTACTTGAAATTTAACAAATAATATAATAAATCAGGTTTGGTCGGGCGGTCGGATACGCTAACTAAGGGCACGTTTATGTCGGAGCTGTGATAAACGATAAGAGAAACGATGAAAGCAGCGCTAATTTCTTTTCTTTTGGCGTTTTCGGGTTAACTGGACTCAGTGCGCACTTGCATTTACCCAATTTATCATTCAGGGCACCTCTAGTGCAACTCCACCAAGCCAGTGCATCTTATAAGCCGAACACGTTTTTATGAACCAGTGCTGAGTTTATCATAACCCAACCTGTGACAAAGTCTCAAAAAAATGAATTCACGAATATGGAAGGCCCAAGGAATATTGCTTATCAAATTCAAGAACTATATCCATGAAACTTTTTTTAAATTTTCTCAGAATAAACCAAAAGTTTATCGTTATCCGATGAAGATGATAACAAAATATCTGCAACATTTGCATTTTTACAATATTTTTAAATTTTTGAACTTTGTTTCTTTGTTATTATCTTGGAGAAAGTCCGCCATATTTGCACTGAAAGCAGCACTAGCTCTTAGAGCCGGTGCGAGAAAAGCTGCCTTCAGTGCATTCCTAGTGCACATTTCGCTTTAAGTCGAACACTCCGCACTGAGAAAATGCGAAACTATAAGCCGAACACCCGAAACGCACTCAGTGCAACGTAGTGCAGGCCAGTGCAAGTAAGCCGAAAACGATATTTGTTTAGTGTTTATATTGAGGCTTTGATAGTAGTGTAGCTACAGTGGGTAGACATAATCATAACCTTCATTACTTAGCAGGTTAGGTTCAATGGCTCAATTGTAATACAATTTATCCCAAATAAATCTCTGTTATCTGTTATGATGATTTGTGTCTTTCTGGTCCCATAAAGGAGTTCTCAAGTAAATTTCGTATATTAAAATGTCCAGATCGATTGTGGATAAAGAGCAGATAAGAGCAAAAATAGCGTAGAAAAAAAACTTCTTTATTATCGACGCTTCTATCACTGCTACTCTACAGCTTAGTCCACACTGGGCAACAAAATTGTTGGCAACATGTTGACGGTGATGTTTCTGTTTATGTATCCCGTCACAAGCAACATGTTGATGGAACTCGTCAACATTTGGCGGTATACATCAAAGAATTTTGTTGTTCGTTGCTTGTATCTCTGTTTCCCATTTTAAATGGATAACATCACTCAGTATGGACGTTGTTGCCAACATATTGCGTGAATCCCAATCCTTTTTTGATATTAGAGGAGCTACCAAACGAAGAACTTTTTCAAAGTCAATTTTCGTCAATCTGACAAAATTGCGGAACGAAGTTTCATCATTTAATAGTAGTTCAGAGACATCAATTTGTTGCCATGGAAAGTTCCATCTTTTAAAAATTCTCTTTGCCAATATCTTCTTTTTCGTTTTTTAGAATTGGCAGCTATTACAATAAATGCAGCACAAACACCAGCAACAACTGCCTTATTCTCGTCCATAATTCAGAACTTGACTGATAAAATGGTGTGGACCCACAAAATCACTGACAACATGTATCCATTTACATTGGCTGCAACTGTATCTGTTGGCAACATAAAATCGATGTTGCCAACATTTGGTTGCCCAGTGTGGACTATGCTTACTACGCATGTATCTACGTACTACTCCAACATAAACACTTTCATACCATACAAAATAATGCAATCATTTTCATCGCTTCCCTAGTATCGGCGGTCTTATCATTTATCATAGCTCCGACATAAACGTACCCTGAATTAGATGCCGCATCAACACGGTCCCATGTCCGATCAGCCTATCCTACCAACCGCACTAAAATATTAATTTGAGCAGTTCAGTTTTGATTATTGCGTTGAAAGGCTATCAACAAATTAATATTATGGACTACGTTTATCTCGAGCAACTCAACCCAGCTTGAATTCGGGTTGGCTTGACCTCCACCATTTGAAGTACAAATCAAGCCCGAATTCAAGCTGGCTTGACCTGCCCGAGCTAAACGTAGTCAATGTTTCTGTTTTATCAAAACGGCAGAAAATTGTTTGTAGTAGCAATTGCGTTATTACTAGTTAGGTGGAAGGTGAAAGGAAAATAAGTGGAAAAAAATGGTTATTCAAATAAAAAAGTCCTATGACTTTCATACAGGAATTTAATAAAAACAAGAGGATTTTTATTTCGCGTATAAATTTTTAGAGCAATGAGCAGTACTTGCACGTGGCTTGAATAATAATTAAAAATTGCAAAAATAGTGAGGCCGTCGGATGAAGCATTCAAATTGGTCGGAAGCCCTCCACACGGTTCTTTATGGTCGGACGCTCGAGCGGTCGGAAGATCTGATAATTTGTTTGAAAAGCCTCCACACGGTCCGTTCCAATATGACCAAATTAGGGTACAAACATGGCGCAGCACCGATCTAAGCAACAGTTCATTCCGCAACCTAGCACGAATAAGGTGAAGCACCGACTTTCAATTTACCTATGCTGGAGTGAATTGTAATAACTATTTCATTTCATTTTTAAAATGCTGTAAAATTAATACTTTAAAACCTGTGAAATATTATTAATATAGTATACCTACATTATATAATTATAATGTATGTGTAGGTATTTCACGTTTTTAAGGTACGTCGTTTTGCGCCGGTTCGCTTTACACCGATTCACAATTACGCCGGTTCGTGCCGGCGTGGGATTTTCCGAGTTTGTTTTCGTTTTGTTTTTAAGAAAAATAAAAAGTTATGATTATATTTTTTATTTCATTATAAAATTAAAAGAATATTCAATTTGCAGTTTCATTATGGGCGACAATAGTAATACAGAACCCAAACATTGTGCGAAAAAAGCACGAAAAATGTGTATTCATTTTACGCCGGCGTCTCTCGGAACGGAACCCCGGCGTTAAACGACGTTTACCTGAATAAAATACCGATACCTATACATATTATATATTATTACATTATAATTATAAAATATTATATTATAATTATGAAATACCTACACATGCTGTCAAGTGAATAGAATAAACTGAACACATCAACTTAGCACAGATGTTGAAACTGCCAATAAGAATGCAGATTTAAGGCACCTACCTACCCTGTTAGCTCCGAAAAACAAACGCGTAAAAAAGTCGACCGCAAAATTGTCGAAACGTAAAAATGCCGAAACGCAAGATCGTCGAACGCAAAAACGTCCAAACGGAAAAATTTTTAATTAGAGTGAGTTTTTTTTATTTTAATATTAAATATTAATTAATATCATTAATATAAAATTTCATACATATGTATAAAACTTAAGAGCAATCATCCCGGTGCATTTTTAGACGTTTGCTTGGGGACATTTGGACGCGTTATTTCTTAATATTTTTTCATTTTCTTTTTTTTTTATAGTAAAGTACATTCATCAACCTTTCGAACGGACAGACTCAATTTTTAAATAAGTTAAAATTATGTTAGATATGTTCCATCAAAAAGGGTTAATTTTACACACAATTAAAGAGTGAATTAAGAGACTATAAATAAAAATATCAAAAAAGGAGTCTGTCTGCTCGAAGGAGCATATATTTAACTTTGTATGTGCAAAATTTCAATTTTTTTTGTTTATTAATAACAAAGTTACAGGGGACTTTTTGAAGGTAAATTTTGCTTTGGCCTGGAAGCTGTAAGCGCTCCTGCACAGAGTGGGGGTTGTACCTTAGTGGATTAGAGCCCAATACAGTCCCAAATTCACATGAATGATTTTTACTATCAAAATATTGAAATTTGAGTGCAAATAATCAGTTTTCGCTATTTGCGATTCTCATCTGAAAGACAGTCATCAAACGAATATATTATCAATTAAGTATTTTTTAACAATTGGTTTTAACTTTTCTAAATTCAATTCTCTTAGTGTAGGTGGCAATGTGTTATAAATTTTGATGCCGATGACGTATCACCGATTCGACATTTTTGCGTTCTACGAGTTTACGGATCACCGATTCGACATTTTTGCGTTCGACGATTTAGTGCGTCACCGTTTTCCATCGTTAATATACATATACAAACCATGCATTAATGACCTCTATTAATGAATGATTTTATAAAATATTCGGTATTCAGTCGAGACTCGCAATTTTGAGCTTAAAAATTTTTCTACCAAAGCTTCTTTAAATTTTACAATGTAAAATCTTGTTGGAATAATTTTTTGTAGTGGTTAGGTTAGGTTGGTACATTGCGCGTTTTTTTTACTAGTTTCTTTAAAAATAAATCCCAAAAATAGTATATTATTCAACGAGCGAGAAATGATAGCCGTTATTCACGAAGACCGAAATTGCGACACGAGCGGCAGGCGAGTATCGAAATAGGTCTGACACGACTTTTTATTTTACGGGGCGTTTATGAAAATTTGATGAGGTTATTTCTTTACACGTAGCGCAAGGTTAACTAAAATACCGTGTCGTAATTGAAATGAAGCTTTCTGATTGGTCCAAATAAATGCGTGGGGAAAGCAAAACCGTGGCGGAAAGATAATGTATATCATTACTTTTCAGAAAACAAATTATATACGTATTTTTCAATGTGGAAAAAATAGCTTCTTTGACCTCTAATATCCTTACCCCTTAGTACTGGAACATATTACCGCAAAGTTTGTCCATATTCCGGATGACGACTCAATCCCGGCTCCAGCTCTCTTACTATTAATTCCGTTGCGAAATTTAGAAAATGTTAAATATCTCAAAATTAAAATCACGAGATACGTCTTTTTAGCTTAGGATGGCAGTGTAGTTTGTGTTTGAAACCAACAAAATGTACATTGGGCGTGTTCAGCAAGTTATCGGTAGGTTATCTAGGTATCGGTTAATTGTCTGCTGAACGACTCTTTAAAAATGTCAGTTTTTCGTTCAAATTAATCATGTTTTTTTGGCCGTATTTTCAATGGCATGAACAAAACCTTCGTGGGAATAATATAGACCAAAAACTTTTATTAGATACCTATCATTTAAAAAACGTTATTTCAGTGTCCAATATTTGACGATAGATCCCACCGATTACTACTACCGATCAACCTGTTGAACGCAGCCTATACTCATAACTGTATTAACGGGAATTTTCACCCTTTACAAATAGACCGGGAGATAGTGACAGAAAAATGGGTGTCATTTTTTACAAGTATGGCACCCCTTCAGGACCTAATCTCAAAACAATCAATCAAGTTTGTCGGAAAATTGCGGATTTCAAACGATTTTTTACAAAAACATTCTTGTATTTTCAGGTAGTCTATAAAAAAAATTCGGAGGAAGCCTAATGCCATACTGAAAGGTTGGGGTTAATAGCCCGCCATACTAATTAATACTCAGATTCTGGTTAAATCATTTAAATTTAAATTTGTTATATGGGTTGTAATGGAAAATTTCCATGGTTACAATATTTGCTTCTAATTAAAGGCCTTTAATTTTGACCAGAATCTGGGGTATTTTTTAAAAACTTTGGGAAACTATTTGTTACAGGTTCGCGTTTTTTCCAACTAATTATTTTAACATACCCATTCACAAAAATCGCCATGCCATACCATTTCGACGCGACGGTTCTAAATAGTCGCCATACTGCCCTAAAAAGTCAATTTTTTTAAGGCAGTATGCCGACTATTTTGAACCGTCGAAATGGTATGGTATGGTATGGCAAACAAAAGTTTTTAAATTATTAAATTAGAAGTTATTGTAGTGTTTAATTAGGTCATCAAATTAAATGTTTGTTTAAAATTTGGTTGGCAGATTATTTAATCTAATCATGTTTTTAATTTTTATGAACTTCCTTCCTTTATTTTGATAAAAAATATTTTAACATTTTATTCTTCAGTTTGTTAATTTAAATTATAATTCTACTGTTTACTTTTATAATATTACTTTTACCAAATTATTAAAATTATGCATTTTAATTAGAAATTAATAATATTTAAGCCTCTCTTTTTCAATTGTTTTTTTTAATCGTGTGATTTTTTTAATTAATAATATCACAAAATTATCACAAAATTTAAAACAAGATATAAAAAAATTGGTACCATTTTACTAAAAAATAAGCGTAAGATGTTTCTAGTTTCTGGTAATTTTGTATAATGAAAACTTTTTTTTTATTATCCAAATATCTTAAAGAACTCGATTTTGTTCAATATCTGCATTTATGAAAAAATAATCAGTTAAAAGTTATACACGAGGTTATACATTTATAATTTCTATAATTTAAATACTAGTTTTAAATTTCTTATACATACATATATTCTTTCCCATTGTGACCTATTTTTTACAACATTGCAAAAAAAGAATGAATATTTTTATACTCCTGTAACATTTAGTTTAGTAAACATGCACTCTAGAAGCCAGCAGGCTCTTAAAATAAACTAGTTAGTTTAATCTCAAATGAATCAATCAAGGTTTTGATATTTATAAATGGCATCATCAGGCATCAGGCACCATTACAGCATGAAGTAGTAGATTTTATTAGGAATTTCAAAATACGATAATAAAATTGTAAGCTTAACCATTAAATTTATGGAAACAAGGTGTCATTTATATTTAGCATAACACTTATGTATTTTTAAAAATTATGAATATAAACAAAAAATATTAATCTTGATCTAGAAATAGGTAAAGAAATGCCAATATTTTTATAAAAACTATATTTGGAGGTTGTCTTGAAAGAAATCCTTTGATAACTTTGAATAATTTTCTGTAGAAAGAAAAATTGAAAGTTCTTCATTTGGGTACTTGTTACGTCCACTAAGTACACAATTACTTTCTTTTATTAAAAGAGAAATGTAAAGTTTTTTGACCAGAATCTGGGTATTAAGCCCTAAAATTGTTTGAAAATTCACCTTCTTAAGGCCGTTTTGGACTGGGATATTTTGTTTAGCAAATAGCAAATTGTTTCACAAATCGACTCATATTGCGCAGATACGTTCCGCGTCGATTTGCGACACAATTTGCTTACCATAAATATGCCAGTCTAAATTGGAGTTTAGAATATGCATGCACAAATAATTTTTATATTAAAAACTTAATGCCTTTTGCCTATAATTTGGACTATTCACGTTAAAAATTGAAGACTTTGAGAAAATGATATCAGCCGTATACCGGGTGGAAACGAAACACGGGTAACCTCTATAACTTCTTTTTTATGAAAATAAAAATTTGAAATTTGACTATGTTGTATGGTTCAAGAAAACACATTGTAAGCACTAAAAACTTTTTCAATCAACTTTATTTTTTTAAAGGTAACACCTAATTTTTTTATTCATAATTTAAGACTACTTTAGAAAAACAGTGTAGGCATGCTTATGATACATTTTTTATTTTTTTTTTGAAATTTTGAAAAATCCCGAGTACAAAAAATATGAAAAACTAACTGGCACAAGTAAATTGATTACACCCTACAATTTTCCTTAGGTATTTATATTATTTGGAATGAGTTTTGGTAGTTTTTATCAACTTCGAATGAAGAAAATTTTTTTTTCCAAATTCAAAAACTTAATCACAAACATATTCTTGTTATAAAATAATTTCATATTTTGAACAAAAAATAGGTGTTACATTTAAAAAAATAAAGTTGATGTCACTTCCAGTAAAACCAGATGTCATATTGAAAAAAATTTAGTGCCTGAAATGTGTTTTCTTGAATCATACAACTTAGTCAAATTTTTATTTTCATAAATAAAGAAGTTATAAAGGTGACCCGTGTTTCGTTTCCACCCGGTATGTATATGTTTTCGGAAATTGGGTGGTACATACTTATTTTTATTCATATTTAAATGATAAATAATTTATGATTTATATCAGTGAAATCAGTACACTATTCAAAACTTAATTAGTTTTTTAACATATCTCACTAAAAGATTTTGAAAAAAATTAAAATACAAAAACTTTTCTTTATGATAATGATATAAGGTATATTATATTATCTTATCAATATTCATAAGTTGCACATTAATTTGGTTCTCATGTAAAATAGCTATGTTTATACCTTTATTTTGTTTGATTCTAATACTTAGAGGCGATTGTACCACTTTGACCTAAACATTAAACATTAACACAAATTTAAAATATAACAGTTTTTTTGGTAAAGATGTTTCATGATTTGTAAAGTATCGTTGGTGATTCGTTCATAATACACTTGACAAATCAACAAAATGAAATCAGAACTTCTAATTTATATTTAAAATATTTTTCATAAATACAAAAAAATATAACAACACTATTAAAAAACCATAATAGAGAAAGACAGAAATAAATATTAGGCAAATTAAAAAAAAATCCTTTACAAAATTCAGCAATCAGCGCTATTTTGTCTATTTTTCACTGTTTCTCAGTTTGGATATTAATATCTCCTATAAACCATCGATAAGCGACCATACAACCATTATATCAGTAGAAAGCTTGTAAAAAATGCCATCGATTGATGTTAAAATATTACTGTGTTCCATTTGAAAATTTCGTTTAATTGTTCAATTTGCGTTTCATAAGGCACCCTGATAAAAAATTATCACAAACTTAAATTTGACATAATAGTAGTAGAGTCATCCCATCAATGTCCGAAATTCACCCCGAATCGCATCAAATTTTAGTATGTTATGGAAGACCAGATTCTGAAGACGGTGGTTTTAACCCACCCGGACCTATCTATTAAGGGGGCTGAGATACGACCCCTTTTGTATTTTTATCCCGAATTCGGACATTTTCTGCGCGGAGCCACAAAAAGGGTAGCTTTTTTCGTCAGATTTTAAAAATTCCGGTTACACCGTGAAGAGGCATGTGGATTTTAAGCGAAGTTAAAACTTCGAATTTTTCCAAGTACTGTAACACTATGAAAAAATTTTCCAAAATTCTTCGACTTTTCTTACTTTTTAAAAGTCGCAATTTTTGACGGTTTTCAGTCTAATCAAATTCTATTTCACCGCCATGTAATACACCTTCTCTGAAAGCTTACAAGTTCCGCTTTACGACAAAAAAGAATTACTTCACTATCTCTTTTCGTTATCGAGTTATGACTGAAAATGTAGCCAAATTAAGCAAAATCTCGGTCTGAAATTTTTCGTTTTCTCAAAATAATCAATATCTTTCGTTTTAGTAGTCAAAGAGCAACCCCCTAAAAAATTATGGGTTGACACTGTTATACATATACAGGGTGTTTCGTAAGTAGCGTATAAATTTGAAACCCCATGTAGGAAATACTTTTTTAAGAAAAAAAGTTCATATGAACATGTCCAATATTCATTCATAAAAAAGTTATAAGCAATTGAAGAAAAATAAATTAAATCAATTTATTACTAAAAAAATATAATTTAGCATGCTTTGAAAATCGTCTTTTTTTAATTTTGGCATTTAAATAATAAAGATTTTATCCATTTTATCGTATTTAAGTTTGAAACAAATAATTTATGGATTTTGTAATGGTAATAGTTAAATAGTTTGCAAGCAAGTAGAGAATATCAACGCAGGTTTCCCAATAGACGTCACCCTTCTTACCATGTTTTCTCCAGGACCTTTCAAAGATTAAGGGACACCGGAAACATACATTGTGCACCAAAAATTGGTGCCCCTGAAAAACATACATTTGAAGAAGAAGAAGCAGTGATAGACGCCTTTATTGAAAATCCTCGTACAAGTATACGCAGTGTTTCTTCAATGCAAGGTATTTCTCAATCATTTATTTGGAAGACGCTAAAGAGGGAAGTAGTGCATCCATACCATTTTCAACAAGTACAAGCCTTCAGCCAGGAGATGAGATCAAACGTTTAAACTTTTGTCAATGGTTGTTGGAAAAAATGGCAGCAGATCCAAACTTTTGCTCAAAAATTATTTGGACGGATGAAAGTCAATTTGGCAGAGGAACTACACCAAATTACCACAATGAACAAACGTGGTCATTGGAAAATCCCAAGTTAATAAAAAGAAGAGGATTTCAGCAAAGATTCTCAATAAACATCGAATGATTATTTGATTCTATTAAATACCAATGTACAAGATATTGTTGACAACGTAGCCTTAAATGTCTTAAATCAGGTTTGGTATCAACACGATGGAGCGCCACCTTATAGGGGAAGAAATGTGACTAATTTGTTGAATGATAATTTCAATAATAATTGGATAGGTTTTGGAGGACCAATATCGTGGCCACCGCGATCTCCAGACTTAAATCCGTTAGATTTTTATCTTTGGGGTACTCTCAAAACAAATGTTTATACGATTGAGATAAATACTCAAGCACAATTACTTAAGAGGGTAAACAATGCGGTTGCTGAAGTGCAAAATAATTTTAATTTCAATGTTAACGAAGAGATGTTACGTCGATGCCGTGCCTGCATAACAGCAAGAGGAGGTGAATTTTATCTATGGGTGTATTCGAACAAAATTTAAATTAATTATGTAACTTTCAAAGCATGCTAAATTATATTTTTTTAATAATAAATTGATTTAATTTATTTTTTTTTTCAAATTCTTATAACTTTTTTATGAATGATTGGACATGTTCATATGAACTTTTCTTCTTAAAAAAGTATTTCCTACATGGGGTTTCAAATTTATACGCTACTTACGAAACACCCTGTATACGTACAAAATTGAAAATAAATATTTTATAACATTTGAACTACATACTTTTTGTCTTAGTAATTAGATCAGTTTCACCCTATTTTCTTTCATCTGTAGTATGTATAGGACATTCACGCCACTTTAACTAAAAATAAGTTCACCCTACAAAAAAAAGGATTGATAAAAACCGAGATATTTGGAAAAAACATTTCCCCACAACTCGGGACTCTTTAGATCCTAAATGTATGTACATGATTTAAGCTACAAATAAACCGAGTTTCATTAAGAGCATTCCTTCCAGGTTTACTGGACTACTTCTGCAGCCCTTATAAATTATTATTTTAAAATAATTCTTTCAGAATTTGAAAATGCGATAATTAATTTACAAAACGGCGCAAAGCTTTTTAAAAAAAAATTACACATTTTTTATAGTTTAAAAATGGCGTTTTTATACAAATTTTATTGGAATATTGTAGCGGAACTTTTTGAGATATTGAAAATCGGGATGCGCCGTTTTGTAGAACATACATTTATCTACATTTAAGTATTTTTTTATGATAATTGATTAAATAATAAAAGTGCTGCATGTAGTCCAGTATTTGTCGTTTTGCACATAAAATTTTGTTTATTGAATTTTATTCAGTTTGTGGGCGGCGGAAAGGGGCGACAAGATATGCATTGGTTTTAAAATTGTTTGTATTATTATAGGGTACTGGTTCTAAAAGGATATTACTTATTTTGAGGAAGACGATTTTGAACTCGCGGTTTAGGAAACAATGCTCTTAAGAGTCATTTTTTGAGTATGCTAAATAGGGTGCCATGCCCTCATAAATAACTCATAAACTACTTAATTTTTTTGTACCAAATTTTGGTACCATTAAAAAATATTTATAATGAACAAAATTACACAAAAGAATTAAAAAATATTAACAGTAAGTGTATTTTTTAAGGCCCTTAAAGTACTCCTACTTTACAGTAAAATTACTCAAAAACCAATCAACGCCCGATGTTAAACTTGTGATAATTTGTTAAGCCATAAAATATGAATCGATTGGTACCATAAACATGCCAAAGAAAAATTTCTTTAATTAGTTATTCGTGCGGTACGAAACGTTGTTTTTGAACAAAAGTTGCTCAATTTAAACGCAGCAACAAAAAAAAACTCATAAACATAAATAATATGTACAATAGTTTTCAATTATTATGTAAAACTGTGTATATTGTTGTTATTATTTATTTAAATTGGGTATTGTTTTTAAATCGGTGCGCGGCGCAAGTAACATAAATGACCCTAAACTCCGCAATTTTTTCCCTATTCAGGCTGTTTTTGTGCTAATTTTACTGTACTAGTTGCTAGAAACGACATTGTCCCTGTATGCTACGTGTGATTTAGCGAGCTGTAAAATGTGCATGCTGTTTGTAATTTTTAGCGCACGAGCGGGCGCGAATTAGCGCAAATGTCATACGGCTACAGGAGAACCTGAATTTAGAAAAATTAAAACCAATTGTTAAAAAATACAGTGCAACTTCCATAACTCGAACTTCTATAAGTCGAATTTTCCCATAACTCGAATTTTGTTTGTAATGTGTTTGTAAAAATATTTGTTTTTAACTTTGCGAAAGAATTTCTATATCTCGAATTTTTTTTAAAGTCATTTGAAGATTTGTGTTAGAGAAGTTTGACTGTACTTGATTCGCCTTATATTCGTTTGATGAATTTCTTTCAGATGATTTTTCTGATGTTTAAATTTCTAATATTTAGTTTTATATGTATGAACTTTTATATTAATGATATTAATTATTAATTAATATTTAATATTATTTATAAAAAAAACTTACTCTAATTAAAAGATCTTTATTTAATATTAAAATTAAAAAAAATCACTCTATTTAAAAGGTATTTATTCAAATGGGATGCATACCCTGTATATACACTTTGCTTTCAGATTTTCGTTTTTATATCACAATGAACAATTTATAGATGGAATGAATATAATAATTGATATTCAATACCAAGCTTGATAAATATCAAGATAGAAACAAAATCCCACTCTCGGTTAAACCAGGTATAACTCTATCACCAGTATAATTGTGAGAATGTGCTTTTACAATTTCTGGTTAAAGTCCGGCTAGAATTAAGAAGGGAATAAACTGTAGTTAACTTATAAGTTGAGTATGTTGGCTTCTGCTAGGTTACCAATGTAGCTAAGTGGGATTCGAACCCTGAAATGTTCGAATTTACAACACCAAACGTCTAACCACTTAAGCACCAGGGTCCTCATAGGTCCTGATTAAATAAATGTTGTAAGTAAAAATATTTTAGTAAGAACATTACAATATATTTGTCCATTTTTAACAGCTTTTTTATGTCAATATTTTATTTGTAATTGTATTTAATCCGGTTTTTATTTAATTTGGTGTTATTTAAGATTGTTTGTATTTTTGTGTCTTGTGTTGAAGTAATATTAAACTATTCTTCACTCAAATTTATCTTTTATCTGGTAAATAAACATAAAAGATAAAAGTAATCATTTTCTTAAAAAAATTTATGTAGGATGTAGGCACATTTAATTTTTGAAAGAAATTGGATTGAAAGAAGTTCATTAACAAATCTTTAAAAATTGTGTCCTAATCTGTCTTTAGGAGTCATCGCGTTTTTTTGAGCAGAACGTCGTCATTTCTCTAGGTAGATGGATGAGAATCTTCCAAGACAAAACTGTAAAAGCCACTTTTTGATGGACTACTAAAAGTTATTTGTCCCCAAAGCTATAGTCTACCTAATACAATGAGCTACCAAGGGACCACAACTGATGATCCAAACTATATCGTTGATTTATTTGCAGATCAATTTGCTAAGGCTTATAAGTTAGACATTGGGTCTCCAAATATTCAATTAAAGAGGCAAGACCTTGTGGACATAAATGGAATTACTATCACTGAGGATGACATTTTTTCGGCTTTGGAGAAGATTCATATCTGTAGTGGAACAGGCCCAGATAATATTTCATCTGAGTTTATTCAAAAATGCAAAAATACCCTTACCCAACCTCTTACCTTACTGTTTAAAAAGTCTTTAAGAGTGGAAGTTTTTCCAAAGCAATGGAAGACTAGTTTTATAACGCCAATTCATAAAAGCGGGAACAGGTCAATGATTTCTAACTACAGACCGGTCTCGAAGCTTTCTCAGATTCCTAAAATAATGGAGGCGATTATTACAAATAAGCTGACACCCTTGTTCAAATATGTATTACCTAATTCGCAACATGGATTTAGAGAGGGGAGATCAACCGTCACCAACTTACTTTTATTCCAACAACACCGCCTGGATGCATTTGCGGAAAGGAAGCACGTAGATGCTATCAATACTGATTTTTCGAAAGCGTTTGATCGTGTCAATCATAGAATTCTAGTGGATAAATTAGAGGCTTTTACCATTGGCGGAAGATTATTAAACTGGGTTGCTAGCTACCTCACGTGCAGATCTCAGCGAGTTAAGATTGGATCAATTACCTCACAACCGATTAATGCTCAACGGGGTACCCCAAGGAGGCCACCTGTCCCCCTTATTGTTTAATGTATTTGTGAACGACATTATAACTTTCATTCAGTTTTGTTCTGTGCTATTATTTACTGATGACATGAAACTCTACTTGGTAATAAAGTCAATTGAAGATTGCAGAAAGGTTCAACAGGACTTAGACAATCTGTTGGTATGGTGTAATCTTAATAACATGGACCTAAACATTAGCAAATGTAAAGCTATCCAATTTTACAGGGTAACTAAACCTATACATTTTGATTACACAATTGATTCCATAGTCCTTGAGAAGGTTTCTTCCATAAGGGATTTGGGAGTTATATTAGATACTAAACTTGACTTCTTGGCACATATTGAGCAAACTTCAAATAGATGCTTAAAATTAGTAGGTTTCATAAAGAGAAAACTAAAGGAATTTACCATTACCTGCCTAAAAATGGTCTTTTGCTTAATAGTCGATCTATTATGGAATATGGTAGTATTGTATGGTGCCCATTTTATAGGATTCATGTAAATAAATTGTAATTGGAAAAACTGCTTAGGGAAATTGCATTTAGATTGAATGTTAATCATGAATCGATTGATTATAAAATCATTAGAGATGTGTTGTGCATTCACTCTTTGACTCTTTAGAAGAGCGGAGAGCAATCCTGGATGCAACATTCCTAGTGAAATTGGTGAAAAACTCGGTGGACTTGCCTGAACTTCTCTCAAAATTGGACTTTCATGTACCTATACGTAATAACAGATCAAATTTGGTATTTTATACTAAGAGTCGGACTCGCAATTACATGTACAATTGTCCGATTGATAGAATGTGTAGAATGGTGAACAATATTCAGGTTGATACATATTTCATTCATCGTTAAACTGTTCAGTCCAATACCTTAGGTATAATTTCATTTGATTGGTGAAAATAACTTTCTATATTTGATATGTATTTAAATTTTTATTGTTAATTGTTAAAGATGTTGATGCAACTTTTTTATGTATTTTTTTAAATGGTTAAACTGGCCGTAAATAAAGAATTATTATTATTATAAATTAATTTATGTCTCTCTTAAAGTTCTTAAAATGCGCGAAACACACGAAAACACAAATTGGCTCAATCAGATTACTACAGATTTTAGTTGACATTTCCGCCAGCAGAGGGCGTCTAGAATTCTAGAATCGTGAATATTTTAATTAGTTTTTACACCAACATTTTTAGACAAAGTTGAATGACTGAAAAGATTGCAATTAGGAAGTTACTGTAATTTTAAAATTTCAAAATCATATTCAAATTTTTAATAAAATTTTTTTTTGTCAGAATTACTGCACAAAAAAAATTGCAGGAAATGAAGTTTGACATCCTGTACAATTATTTCGTGAGTACCTAAAAAAATCATTCGCAGCATTTTTTGCGATTTCTCTATAAACACTTTACTTTTCTAGAAAATCTGAATCGAAATTCGAAAATTATTGTATATTTTGGCGAATATCATGAAAAATTGATTGTTTCAACCAAAAGTTGCTTATTATTTTTCAAAGATTAAGAATTACGAATAAAAATAATAGGTTCCCCTTTGAAAAAGTTTCCCCATAAAAATGAAAAACGTATGACACTATAAAATGCCCCCCTAAAGCCGCTACAATTTTTGTCTGAAACATTTTTAAGGATATCGATTAGTTTTCAAGATACTCAGCTAAAATGGATAATTTTTCAATTTTTGGCCTTTGATTTTGAGGTATGGTTTTAATACATGTTTTTTAAGATTTAAAAAAGTTATAGGAGTGTTATAATAGAAAATAAATATACTCAATATCAACCAGTAAAAATAAAAATTACTTAAACAAAAAAAATTAATTTATTAATTTGCCATTAAATAGTTTTTGGGTATAAGGAAACTACTTTATAATGATAACTAAATATAACAGGTAATAAACATTCCAACACCTTTTCAAAGGACATATCAACATTCTCAAGATAAAAATAATTTTATGTAAAATCAGAAATTTGTCATGTATTTACGAAAGTGTTAAATATTTGAGAAACTTTCTATAATAACCAAAGAGTCTTTAAATTTCAATTGTAAATTTTAACAGATTTTAATAAAATAAAGTAACATTAAATATAGATAAAAATTGTAAATTTTATTTTTAAACTTACTTATATCGACCAGCGTCTTTAACCAAATGATATGTATCCACCCCATCTGCAGTAGTAGTAATATCATCACCGTGGCAGCAATAATCACACTCGTACTTATCCAACGTTTCAAGGGTTGTAACGTAAGGGGCCCCTTCGACAACTTCATCCACCCATTTAATCCCCTTTACCATTTTATATCTTTCCTCCTCTGTAAAAACCGGTGGCCCTTTATGCTTGGCAATCTCTTCGTCTGTATGAATCCCGACGATTAATTTATCTCCCAAAGCCTTTGCCTGCCGTAAAGAATTGGCATGACCAAAATGTACCATATCATAACTAAAAATTTTTAAATTTTTAAATAAGTTTTACAAGAGGACGGATTGTTTTACCATCCATCACACCAAACTCTAACTTCTTTGGTATCTCCATTCATGAGAGTTCCGTTTTGTGTTGTCATTTTCATTAAATTTTAAAATTACCGGTTTTTTTTTAGATTGCGGGAAGCGCCCGGGTTTGAAGCTGTCGTCGGTTGACACACTGGGGGGATAGGCGCGGTACCTATGATTTAAGTTCCCCCCACGACCCTCCCACCAACTATAAGCAGGATTATTGCTCAAAATTGTTTATAAATTATTTAAATTCGCATTTCTCGTCAAACGATCGCGTTTGTTTTAATATTTAACTCTTTTATATTATTGATTTTAGCTATAATTAGGTGTTCATTTAGGTTAGGAGTAAAAACCCACGCGTGGTTCCTTCAACGATACGCATCTATCGATTTTATGTTATTATTTTATACTCGAGTTGTTTTGTTAATTGAAATATCAAGATATAAGAGTTACTTCTTCATTTTATTTACAAATTCTTTAAATTTTATTGGTATAGCTTGCTTGGTTGCATATTTGTTCTAAGAAATTTAATTGATCTTAATTTAAATTAATGCAATTAAGTTTGCTGTTACATTTTAATTATTATAAAATACTTTAAACTTAAAAATGTTTCTTTGATTTTAAAATTAATATGTATTTCATTAAAAATAAAAGGAAAACCTTATTTTGCGTTATGCAACCAACAATATTCAAAAAACCCATTTAGTTTTTTTTTTTTTAAATATTCAATTTTTAAATTTAAGTCAATTTCGCAAAAATAGTATATTGTTTTATTAGGAGTAAAAGAAGTACTTTTTGTAGCGAGCATGTAGGTTTGCGGGACGAGCTTTGCGAGTCTCGCGAATACATGCGAGCCACAAAAAGTTCTTTTACTCCGAATAAAACATGCAATTTTTTCTTCAAACGTCGAATAGTAATATGATAGTAATATAATAAATAATTTTAAAATTTGACATTTAATTTACGTACAACACACAATATAATGTTAGTGTATATTGGGTTGCCTAAAATTCATTCCTACTTTTTTAAATTATAATTTACATTGTTTAATTTCAATACACATGTATATTGGGTTGCGGCATAAGCGGAGTAGAAATTTAATTTCTACTCCTAGGCAGTACAAAGTGACCATAGAATCAATGAACATAAAAAGAGACATTTTAAAGCCTGTCAAACACACTGTCAAACGTTACCGAAGACTGTACTTTAATGAGGTTTGAAGAAAAAAATTGGGTGCGTTCAGCGAACCCAACTGTTGAGAGAGTTGGGACAAGCGATTCGCTGAACGCTTGCGCTGAGCGCACGCTTATTCCCAGCAGCTTTACAACTCACTAAGCGGAAAAAAATAGCACTGTTTCTAGTCAGCGATCAGCGTTAGTTCTATAGTTTTGATTTTAACTAATATATTATTAAATAATATAACTAATAATGAACATAATTCTTCTGTTTTCACGGGACATTCCAAAATTGCGAAGATGATTCGAGGCAAGTTCCATTTGCGTAAATTTTCCACTCTCCACAGGATAACGCCACCATTACAAATTATATTTATTTTTATGCTATGTGACCACTGTGCCTCCTATGGTCATTGTGCTCCGTGGGGTTATTTTTGAATCACAGGAGATATGTAGCATGCTACTTTCATCATTCGGTCCTTGTCAGTTTCATGAATAAATAAGAATCTGTCCTTGTGATGTGGAATGCGACATCGTATGGAGTGTGGTTCACAAATAAGGCCTGCGCTCTGCCTAAACTAATGGGGTAATTCGGAACAAAAAATGTTAGCCGTAACAGTGATGTTAAATTTGACATTTCGTAACATAATGAACTCGTATAGTACTCGGACAGTCAATTGTGCAGCCCCGTTTAGAATCCGTCGCAGGAACAAAATCCCAACCCTGTAATCCCAACTCTGCATGCGTTCGAAAACTAGGCTTGAGCGACGTCTAAGATTTCTAACCTATACTATCTAGATACCGTACGAAAACTATCGGGCTCGAACGACCAATCGAGCGATTTTCACTGTAGAGTGTTGCTCCACAGTATAGATAACTACCAGCAGCCTTATTCTTGAACCGGTCGACACGATGTGGCCGACCACATTATCAGTCTGTCCTCTTATTTTTTCATGTAATTATAAAGGACAGAATGATAAAAGTGGTCGGCCACATCGTGTCGACCGGCTCAAGAATAAGGCTGCAGGACGTGGATTCCTGAAATCTCACAAAGTGTAAAATTCACCTTCCTCGAGCGCATGCGCAAACTTTGACTCGTGAATCTTGATTCGCCTGGTTCAGAGCAAGTGAATTTGGATTCGCTGATGACATTTTGACGCATGCACTTCGAGGAAGGTGAATTTAACATTCACTGTGAGAGATTTCAGGAATCCAGCCCCTAGCGACTCTCCCGTGTCTATCCTAGTACCAATTCTATGGTGCGTACCTGGTATTATTGAGTTTAGACCTGCAAATTTCAAATCCAATCAAGCACGACATTTCTTTGTGATCAAAATAATTTTAAAGCCGTCGTCATTTGAATTTAAATACAGTAATTAATGTAATAATTGATAAAAACTGTAGCAATGGAAGCTGTAAGCGCTCCCGCACAGAGAGTAGGGGGGTGTGCCTTAGTGGATTAGTGCCCAATACAGTCCCAAATTCATATGTATGATTTTCTATCAAAATATTGAAATTTGAGTGCAAATAATCAGTTTTCACTATTTTCGATTTCTATGACGTCACGAAAGGTGGATTGGTCTTAAGAGTGGGGGAAGGCTTCATTCAAACCACAGATTCAAACCATCAATTTTGTAGGACAAGCTTTTTTTCGTGTTTTTTATCAAATTATCTTAAACTTTAACTTAAAAACTAACTGTTAGTAATAAAATTTGGACAATCACCCAGTCTACATGTTTTACTCGTGCGCACTTTATTAGCTACCACCAAAGATTTCTAACCTATAATTCCACTATCGAGAATTTTCGTAGAGAAAAGTTGGGTGTCTCGTCAAAACGAAGCTAGTTACGAAAATTCAGTCTGTTAGTAATCATTAATAAAAAAAACGGCGCTGGACTGTAGACTAATAAATTTAGAGTATATTGGTACAAAATGTAGGTAAAATAACAAATAGAAAGCTATGTTTTATGAGGGACAAACAGTTCAAAAAGAGGTACCGGAAGTGGAAATTTTCTAATACTTCGGTCAACTTTCAGCAAAAAAAGATGCCACACTCTTGAGTACATAAAAAACTACCGATTTTACAAAAACCTACCTATGAGGTAGACTTTGGTGCCGTCGGCTCTCCTACAATTATATCATCAGATAATAAAAAAATACATAAATAATGTCAACTTTGAAATTATTTTGAGTATACATATACTGGGGGGTGCATAAAAAACGGCCAACGATGTAGATTTGTTATTTCTTAACCGATTTTAATAAATGATGTGTCAAATTAAATGGTTTGAAGAATAATCCCAGTAAACCAAAAGAGGTATTATATATGTAAAATATATATAACATGTAAGAAAACTTATGTAAAATCTAGAGAGAAATTAGGGATAAATCATGTAAGGATGTCAGCCATATTTGGGGATAGGTTATTATGTGTAAATTATGTTAATTTTTATATACAAAATATATATCGGATATAAGTAAATAAAAACAAAAAATATAATTTTTTTGCTTGGACGGTACAATGTATTAGTAATTAGTAGCAACCAGGCCATTTCTAGTAAGTAATCACAAGTATAATAAATTAATATTATCTTAACTTAAACCATGTTAAACTTAAAGTGGGATTTGCGGGATTCGAACCCAAGCCGTTGCAGTCGCAAATTGTCGAATCAAGCCACCTAACCGTTGGACCATCGAGGCTTCATGAAATGAATACACAAAAACATTGTTTTAAAGCAATTCCACATTAAATAAATATTATATTTGTTTTAATACAAATAAAAAAAAATTAAAAATAAATTAGTGAAGTTAAAAGAAGTTCAATTATATATAAAAATTAAGTAGTTAAAATTATTTTTAACAAAATAAATAAATTATAAATTATAACTCAACTTTTTTCTTATAATGTCGGTGTTCAATGTTGGATTTCTTTGGTAAGCGCAATTTTGCAGAAAAAATTAGGAAAAAATTCTAAACTTTAAAAATATTCAAAATAAAGACATTAAATATAAAAATTAAGTAGTTAAAATTATTTATAACAAAATAAATAAATTCTAACCCAACTTCCATACATTTTTCTAATAAGTTATTTTATTTTATATTTTATGTATGAATTATTTGCATAAAGAATATAAGTAAATAATTTATGTAGGTATATTTTAAATTAAATGTCTAATGTAAATAACACAGGCGATATTTTACATTAATAATAAATAATTATTTATATATAAAATATACAGTATACGAACTTATGAATTGTATATGTAAATAATTCTATATAAATAACACATTATAAATTTTACTTATTACTTACATAGAGAAAATAATATAATATTATATATGTAAAATATACATATATTTTACGTTAAATTAGCTACATAGGAGAATTTACCAGCTATCTATGTGTATTTTATATATAAGTTACAAATTGGTTTACTGGGATACTATCAGATAATAATAGATTAATTTTATTTTTGAAAACATCAGAGGAGGAGGAGGCAACTTTTCTTTTCCAAATGGCAACATATTTTTTTAGATTCAGAAAAATTATTAACAAAAATAATCTAAACCAATTATACCAATAATTTTTTTTTAAATTAATTTTTGTAAATTTTTTTTCTTATTTTTTTTTAAATTTTTTTTATTATTATTAATTTTTTTTAAATTTAATTCAATTGTTTTTTTTTGTTTTTGAGTTTTTAATTTTTTTTAAATTTTGTTTTTTATTTTATTATTAATAATTTTTAATTTATTAATAATATTTTAATTTATTAATAATAAATTAAAAAATAAAACTTAAAAAAAAGAGTTGGTCCTCGTTTGGTCCTTCCGGTGTGCCCGCAGTCTATGAATTGCCCTGAACAGTTCCAGAACATATCGCGCATGTTCTTTTTAACCGAATTATCTGTTCCGAAAAAAACGGCGCAATAATTAATAACTGGCAAGATTCCGCGATATTTCAGCGAAACAAACGTTTACCGTTTTGCGACGACGAGTAGAAAAGGTGCCGACGTGGTGCGCGGTTCTTCTATTTATCCATCGTGCGCTCGGGCCTTTAGAATAGCCGCTACTGGAAAGTGAGGTGGGGGAGGGGGGAGAATAATTACACCATGCTACAAAATAATAAAGCACTCTATAGGTACTCTACAGTCAGATGTTCTGCGCATCAGCCATTTTAAATTTGAAAAGAAGACGGCAGCAGACGGTAGTTGACGCTGGGTGTTAACGTTAAATTATTGTGAAAATGTCGGGTGTAGCAGCTTTAGATAGAGAAAAAGATGTGGAAGAAACTTTTTGCGATGAGGCGTCCGCTAATCGGAAAAACGAACGGACCGAGAGCGAAAGTTGTGAGATAGGTGAGGACGAAGAAACAACTATTCAAGACATTTCTTTATTGCAAATGCAAGGAATTCCTGCAATTGATATAATGCAGTTAAAAAGTGCTGGAATCAAGACTATGAAAGCACTACAAATGACCATGGACAAGGAATTGACTGCATCAGGTTTTAAACCGGAAAAAATTAAGATGATAAAAAGAGCATGCAACAACATCACACCTCTGATGGGTTTTATGACAGCGGCTGAAATTTGCGAGGAGAGGAAACAAATTTTTAAATTATCGACTGGAAGTTCTGTATTAGAGTAAGTTTTTTGATTCTCTTGAGAATATTAACCATTTTTTTCGCCTACTGAGTATAGGTTAAGTTACATTGGACGCGATTTCGAATGGCTTTGGTTCTTAGATTGTTCCGTCAAATTTGGACCAACCGCATTCGAATGACATCTTAGATCGTTTGGTTCTTGCCAATTTAAGCTTGGTTGATCGAAATATGAACTGTAGTCGGGAGCACAGTTCGATCTTTGGTGTTTCGCCCCATCTCTTTCCATCCGTTGGAATTGGGGAGAAAGAACCGAAGATGTAAAATTTGAGGTTGACCACTAACCAACCAAAGAAGTCATTCGAAATCGCTTTAGAATTGAAGGATAAATGGGAAAAACCAGTTAAGTTCGTTTTTGTCTAAATTACATTAGCGCCAACATCTGATTCAAAAATTTTATAATAATAAAATTTTTAATTCAGAGCACACTTTAAGAAATAATCCACGCAAATGAATTGATAATGATTTTAATAGAAAGCATTTCTATTGCCGATACTTCGTTACACGTTTCTACATTTTTCAAAATCGATGTATAAATCATAAATATTGCGATTATTTTTGTTATTTGCCCTATCTTATATTTTTGTTGTTCGAATGCCAAAACCCTTGCAATCTCTTATTCAGCGCTTGCCTTTTCCTTCCCATCACCACAAATTATTTCTTGTAATGCTTTAGCATTCAAAATATCTTGTCTTTACATTACATAAACATGTTTTATGTGGTTTTAAATAGGTTAGGATATACAGAGTCTTTATGGTCCAACCATTAACTTTTGATAGCTTAAAATGAGTTTACTTATTTTCATACCTAGTATCACCTCTTCAAAAGTTAACGGGTACCTTAAACAACCTGTATTTACTTCTTCAAACGATTCTTTCTTCTATGATTTCCTTACAAAATTGTTCACAATGAACTGTATGAATAATGAATAGAATGAAGTAATTGCTTTTATTTCAATTTTGACCTAAAATTCAATAGACTTTACATTATTTTTCCAGATTTATCATAAACCATAAACTATTAGCAGGGCTAAGGTTTAAGGATTATTCTCGAAGTTAAATAGAATAGAAAAATATCAAGAAAACAGAAAATTTAAAAAAAATATTGATCACAGTTGAAGTAAAAGCATTTGCTTCACTTTATTCATATGGCTAAATATGCCAGAATACGATATCCTCCAAAAATTTGTTAATTTTTGCAGAGTTATAAAAACAATTTCCGATGCTCAGTTTAGAGAGATTGTGTTAATACAGATTATCCCAGTCGCATCTTCCTTTGTCATGCTCATACAAATCATTGCAAAACATAAATTAATTCACGCACATTAATGAATTGATATGTATATAGGGTGATCATTTGAAAACGATCCGATCCACCTTAAATAACTTCAGTTTGGTAAAATTTACAAAAAATCTGCAAATCAGGTCAATTTTAGTTGAGAGGGAGAAACTTAATGACATATAAAATTTCACCCCATTTGCCACAGCCACCCTAACTTAAAATTTTTAAATAGCACCCCCCAAGTTGTGACACCTCATTTTAATGGGTAGAAAGAGCACAATATGCTGGTATGTTTAATTTTTTTTTGACATCAGGGTGACTGTCAAATTTAACATCGCTGTTACGGCTAACATTTTTGTTCAGAATCACCCCATAAAAGGACATTATGCTGGTATGTTTAATTTTAAAATCTAATCACCTACGGACAAAACAAAAAGTAATAGTTATTAGACGTCCAAATGATTAATATCGGTCGTAATGAGAAATTAACAACATTTTAGCTTCTAATCTTTCCGAAAAGGATAATAATAAATGTAATTCTAAAATTTACAGAGTTTATTTTAAATAAATTGACCCAGTACATTGTATTTAAAAAATCAAAAGTATCAAAATGCAAAATTACAAACTAAAATATTAGAAGAAAATAACAAATTAAACATTATTTATGGGGTGATTCTGAACAAATAGTTAGCCGTAACAGCGATGTTAAATTTGACAGTCACCCTGATGTCAAAAAAATGCAATTTTGTAAACTTTATTGCAACTTAACGGTTATTTAAAATAAAATTTTCGGTGTTAAAATAACATACAGCAAAGTAATAATAATACATTAATGTATAATTGATCAAAATAATACATTATATAAATGTACAATGCATTTTAATACCGAAAATGTTATTTTATATTGTCGTTAAGTTACATTAATTAAAGTTTACAGAATAGCGTTTTTTTGACATCGGAGTGAGTGTCAAATTTAACATCACTGTTACGGCTTACATTTTTTGTTCAGAATTACCCCATTAATTACTTCAAGTATCATACTTTATTTAATATTTCGAATATTTAACAAAATTTTAATTTTAACATTTTTTGTTTTTTTCATATAAAATTGTAAATATGCAAATTAATTAAATAATATGTAAGTAAAAGTTATTTACTTTTAAAAGATCTATCAAACAGTACCAAACTCTCAATTAGCGTGTTAATCGCAAGATTATTACGTTAATCTTTCAATACCAAACTCGACCTATGTTGCCATTTAAAAAATCAAAGTTACCTCCGGTTCCGGATAGTTCCGGGTTGTTCCGGAAAATAATAAGTTCACTAATGGATTCTTTAGGTTCACTTTGGTAATAAAAATTTTTATTTCAACCATGTATAATAACACGTTCTCGAGATAAATGGGTGGCACGGGTGGTCTGAATCACCCTGTATATTTTATTTCTATGATTTGTTCATTGTTTTTGAAATTTACAGAATGTTTAGCCCTGTTATTTGTGTTAATTAGAAATATTGTGTTGAAGTTATTCCTTAGATGACCTGTCAGTGTTTAACCTTAGCCTTCTGTAAAAATTCCGTTTTGGTTAACCACAACAGGTTACTACGCCTGTTCAAGATAGACATATTGTTTTACAAGCTAGGTGCAATCGTTCAGGTTTTGCACGTGAGTTTGTAAGATACGTACAAACCTATATGAAGTAACTGTTAACGACCAAACCATTAGAAATTGTCTTCATGAAGCTGGTCTGACTTCTCGTCGTAATGTTAGAGCTCCGGCACTTCGTTGAGGGAAATGAGCTGCTCGTTTAGCATGGGCCGAAGAACTTGTAGATTGGGGTATGAACGAATGGAGCAGGGTTCCGTTTACAAATGAGTCTGGGTTTTCGACCAGATACCAGAAGGGTTACAGTTTGGCATACTTGTGGTGCTTTGAAAAGGTCCAGACATTTCCAGTAAGTGCACCACTATGGAGAAGCAAACCATAGGACAGACCTCGTTTGTATAATTCGTAAAATGAACCAAATTCAATACGTTGATAGGATTCTTGAACCACTTTCATATGCTGCAGGGCCTGAATTAATGTATTTCTTATTTTATTTTTATTTAAAAACTTAAACGGGCAACCCCTTTGATATACAAAACATGAAAAAAAAACAAACAAATAGTCTTACTAACAAATTAAAAATAATTTGATTTTAACACAGACGATAAATAATCGTACATATAGATCACTAGAATACATAATTACTCAGAATTGAAATTAACAGAAACAAATAATAGAGATTCAGATATAGGCAATTTTGATAAACAGTGAACTAGTATTAACAAACTACAAGAGATATTAATTAATTATAGTTAAATTTTTTATAAAAGATTCAGTAGAATGAACGATGTCAACGCCAAGCTTATTAACTCTGGAGATCATTCTAGGAAGCGGTGCCTTACAGCCATAGTTAGACCTATGAGAGCCATGGCAGAGGTATGAGCATTTTCTAGGCGGTACATAAATGGAAATCTGCGATACTTTTAGGATAGTCAATTCCAGAGTTGATGATTTTAAAGGTAAATAAGACATCAGCTTTATCCCTCCTAGCGGATAGGCTTTCAATGTTGAGATAAGATCTTAAGTAATCAGTGGAGATTCTGTCGGTGGTTAATCCACTTTTATAGGGTAGATACCTACCCTTTAAGCCTAAATCTTTTGTTACTATTATCCATAATTTAGACAAAGGGAAGAAACTAGATTTTGCTGAGTCCTTTGAAATTAACATGTCTAAACGAAATGGAAATAACTTAAATGATATTGAACATTTTTCTTCAACCAATTTTTTTGACAAAATTAGTTTGTAACTATTTTATATACATTTTTACATTTTATTATAACATTTAATCGTATTAGTATATTTCAAAAAAAAAATTTACCAAATGTCTGTCATAATTTTTATTTGAAACATTTATTTAAATTATTTTCCTTTTATTGGTAATTATTCTGTTTTTATATTTTGTGTTATTCAACCATTTGTATTTTAGCCTGATGATGGACAAAAGTCCGAAAGTGCACTAGCTGATGTTTTCATTGTATTTCTTTGTTATTTGAAGATTACCTTTATCAAATAACTATATTACCAATGGATTGTTTCTTCAGTTTATAATTTTGAATAATCTCTATTTAATGCAAGAATATGATTTTCGTCTTGCTTTTTTTTATGTGCAGTGGGTTTCTTTGTATATGTGTTGTGGATAAAAGAGCAAAGGAGTTTCTCACATCCTTGCATTAAACCTTCTTGAATATAATTTTTGCAAATATATGTTTATTTCTTATTTATTTTAGTAAATTACTTGGTGGAGGGATCGAAGCTATGTCGATAACTGAAGTATTTGGAGAGAGTAGCTCTGGTAAAACCCAACTTGCTCACACTTTATGTATTACCAGTCAAATCCCTCGTGCTAATTATTCTGGTGGAAAAGTTCTATACATTGATACCGAGCAGACATTGTATCCTTTTAAAATCAAACTTTAAAAAAATAATTTATTGCAAGATTGAAATATTAAGAAACTCAAAATAAATTTTTAAGTTTGCAGTTTGATGATAGTAACTCTACCTATATCCTTTTAAGTAAACTACCAATATTTGATTGTATTAAAGATTTTCTTAATATAAATTTAGTCGACCTGAACGTATGAAACAAATAGCTGAACGATTTTGTTTAGACCGCGAAAAAGTTATGGAGAACGTTATTTGTGCAAGAGCTTATAACTCAGAACACCAGTTCTCTTTGTTAGACAGTGTAACAAATAAATTACAGGAGGAACCTGGAATGTTTAAACTTTTAATCATTGATTCAATCATGGCTCATTTTAGAGTGGATTACATAGGAAGTGCTGAAATGGGAGAACGACAATCTAAGTTGTCTCAAATGTTATCAAAGTAAGTATTCATAAAACGGATTGTAAAAGATAAATTAAGTTTTAATAATAAATTAAAACTCTGCCAAACACTAGTCTCTTAGTGGCTTGTTATGATATAACTAAGCAAATTAAAATCAGTATTTATAAAACATAGTTTGTTCGTATTGAAATTGCTATATAAATGTTTCTAATTCAATTAAAGTTAATAAAGCATTGACCTTTAGCAAACTAATTTAAGTACTTCCAGTCTTTTATAAACATTTATTTTGACCTATAATTTTATTTTATAGATTGAAAAAAATTTGTACGGAATACAATATTGCAGTATTTATTACAAATCAAGTTACTTCAGATTTTTCAACTCTTCTAGCAAATAATGAAACAAAACCAGTTGGTGGTAATGTTTTAGCACATGCTTCAACAGTTAGGGTTCGCTTCAAAAGTCTTGAAAATGGTTTAAGAAGAGCAATACTTTTAGATTCCCCTGATTTAGAAGAGTCTGAGGCAGATTTTATAATTACCGCAGGAGGAATTGACGATCAATTAGAATAGTTCAGATTAGTATATTTTAAGTAAAAAGTAATTGATATACTTATAAATTAAAATACTATATTTTTATATTCATTACTATGTAAAATGATTAATTATCTTAATAATTATTTAATAATACTAAAATCGTTATTGTTTTATTTAATCTTTACTTACTATACATTACATTTAAAAATTATCAGGACTTAACTATTAATTTCTTGGGGTTTCGATTTATATGGACAATAGTGGAAAATATCGTCATCATCGTCATGCATTTATCGCTATAAATGTAATTATTTATTTGCACCTATTTGTCCATATAAGCTGAAATCCTAAGACAATTCACAATTATTGTTGGACGTTCATCTTAGAAAATTAAATATTAATTATTATCACAAATCAGTCAGATGAAATATTTTGCGCTGCAGCAATTAATGTATCATGTATTTCCTTAGTGTAAGCAACTTGAGCATTGACTGATGCCAAGTATTGGGGATATGTGAGAGTGTTATCAGGCATACCTAAATTTTCGCTTCTTGTTGGGACAACTGGTAAATGCAAGTACCGGCTGCTACTTTCACCTTGAGTCAATGCCTTAATTGAGGTTTTCTTAAAATAAAAAATAATGCAATAATTAATAAAATAAATTTTGTTAAGTAACTTTTACTACGAACGTGAAAAAGTAGGCCATTTATGATCAATTGTCAGTGCATAGTCATGCTTTCTTGCACTGTTGAAGTGCCTCACTTAATGCCTTTTTGCACTAGTGCAACAAAAATTGCCATCTGTCATTAATTAACAAATTTAGAAATCTCAAACGTTTATCTCGCGGGATTGGATTTTGATTGGACTGAATAAGGGATTGTTCAACGTGTTTATCTCATTTGGACTGGATTGGAGTTTTTGCAATATGAAGTTAATCCTAGTTCTAAACTAAAGAGAAATAAAATTACTAAAAATAGTGCTTACGTTCATTTTTGTTAGTCTACGGTCTTTTCCTCCTTTTTATATTGCTATTTTGTAGTCTGTGGTCTATTGTTTTGAATTTTCTTGAAGTCAGTTAAAGTGGTTAGGCTAGTTTTAATCAACTAACAAGCAAAACACAAAACTAACAAATTTATCAAGTGACAGTCTGTTGCATAGGTCTGTTGTGCCAATATGAGAAAATAATTTTCTAGTAACTGTTTGTCAAATCAATTGCGTTTATGTTGTTACAAATTTTCATTCGATCGAGATTATTAACCCATTGGGACAGAATAACGAGCCAGACTCGTGGTATGTAACTTTTGCTAAACGTAGAAAAAACGAGTCTCAGACGTGATAACTTATTTAATTTTTAGTTGTTTTTAATTTGGCAAATTTTGGATATAAAATGGTCTAATATTAAATTTATTATTTTTTTTACATTTCAAAATTTTTATTTCAAAAATACTTTTTGTATATTTTTGTATTTTCGTTAATAAATTTTTAAATATATTTTTTTTTATTCTTATCCAATGAAAAATACTGCGTTTTGGTCCAAGCACATTATAAAAAAATACTGTCTGTCCAATCCCACGATTTTATAGGATTGAATAATTAAACTCAATCAAAAGTTAATTCAATCCGACGAGTTTATTTCGAAAAAATGCGGATTGAGTCAATCACTATTCAATCCAATCCGGATCGAGTTACGCGAGATAAATGCAATCATTGATTGTAGAAAACATAGTGTAGGTCACTCGTTCAAAAAGCATACTTGCACTTAACATATTGTGTAACTTCTTGCACAGATAATTATTTTTTCTCTTTGACATAAAAATACAATGTATCACTAGTAAAAGAATTACCAGAATATAATGATTCATTTGCAAAAATACGAGACTTACCAAGTGTAATTCAATTTGATCACATAATGAATAAAATTCTTCTAAATTTTTATCAAACCTTGGGATTTGAGCATCTACTCCTTTCCTAAAAATAAAAATGTAAAATTTTAGCCATTTTCATTATGTAAAGCCTTGATTACACAGTGATAGTTTCTATCATGATAGGAACTATCACGAGAGCTGTCGCAGTGTAGACAACTTGAAAGTCACTATCGAAACATATGGTATCATATGATAGCACTTTGGCGGTGACTATCATGACAGTGCTTTCATGATATTACTATCACCGTGAAAAAGGGTGTTATTTTTGATTTAACCTATATTAAAAAATTCTTTATGTGATTTATTGTATATTATAAAACAGATACTGAAAAAGCAAACTCTCACGTATTCACTTTAAATGAACCTTATCTTTCTTTGGGTGTAGTCTTGTAAAAGTTGATGTTCATACCATAAATATGTACAAAAAACGAGAGAATTTGATTTTTAGAAGTGTTGGCTCATGAAAGTATGGACTTTTAATAAAAAAAGCACAAAGTTGAGTAATTTTAATACAATTTTATTAAGTTGTAGTTGGTAAGTTAATTTCTGCTCAAAATTAATAGTTTTAAAAACTCTTTTTTATCATGTTAAAGGGTAAGCTCTTTCAAACATTTACATTTTAAAATTCACTAAACAGTAAAAACTGGTAAAAAAAATATTTTATAGTCAATTTTATGAAATCAATTTAAAGATAAAAATACAAAATTGTGTCCACACAATCGACATAATAAACATAGTAAAATAAATTTTTGTTTTTCACATCTCATTTTTCCAAAACTACATTCATGTAATAGGAGATACATGACAACAAAAATTGTATGTAAAAATTAATATCTGATTAATGACTATCGAAATCTTATATATTTACTAAATTTGTTCTTACAAATGCAACAATTTTTTTTAATTTAATGTTTTGAAAAATATCGAGTTTAGTGTATGTGTAAAATATTAATTTAAATATAGAAACACAAACGACTCCTAAGTAACAAATTAAACACGACTTACAATGATCCAATATCAACTTGGCTATTCTGAATTAATGTCTGTGCGGCCGTTTTGATAGTATTCTACAAAAGAAAAAGCAAATTTATTAATACGAAAATTTTGTAAATAATTTTGTTAAAACTACCAACAATGATTCTCTTAGTGGACCTATAAGAGTTTTTATTTTCGAAATGTTATCAAGAGGTAGCGGAGGCTGTTGTTGTTGATGTTGCTGTTGTTGAACAGGATTTTGTTGCGGAGGCATTCCCATTCCAGGAACGTTCATGGTAATTTATAAACTATTATTATTTATATATTCAATTATTCTTTTTAAATAAATTATTAAAAATTTCGAAATATTTAGGTTATGTTGTGGTTATTGCTGCAAAAGTCAAGCGTCATTGGACAAACCACAGAATAATTTGGGAGCGCTAAAACCAATCCAGCGTTGCCAATTGTCAATATTTCTTCTTTAGATGTATTATTTTCTTTAGAAGTGGCAACGCTGGATTGGCTTTGGTTATTTATTTTTTTATCCAATTTTATACCGGGTGGAAACGATTTCGGAGATTAGATACGCCGTGGTACGCCCTCTGGGAGTTATTTCAAAGATTTCTAACCTATAATATCTAGATAAAGACGCGCATTGAAACACTGCTCAAAGGTCGGTCATAAAATTTGTGCCTATTGGGGACAACTGGACCCCCTTATAATTTAGAATGATTCGGAAACCGACAAAAGTTCTTTGAGCGGGAATTTAAAATAACCCAATCGTGTGTTACAACTGAATTTAACTAGTCCGGTACTTTACTGACTTCTGCAGTTGAGTGCAACAGAGAAAAAACATAGATAGAAAGAAACACAGATACCCCTTTATACTCTCAGGGTGGGTTACATGAATCAGTTTCAACTCGGTTTTAGCTAAAAAAAACGGGATGCGTTTTTGGTGACCTTGAATATCTGAGAGTATCTGGTACCGTTGAGTTTAGAACTACAATGGAGACTCTATGGTAAGATAAATGCCATATTTTAACTTAAATACTGTTTAAATACCTTTGTTTCAACTATTAATTGTTCTTATTTAAAACTGCAAACATTATCTATGAACTTAGACATAAATAAATTACCGTATCTCCAAAAAATTAAAGTGAACAATTTATTATTTGTCAACTACAGAATTAAAAAATCCATTTGCCGTTCTAAACTCAATGGTACCAGATACGCTGATGTTTTCAAGGTCACCAAAAATGTATCCCGTTTTTTGTATGAAGTGTCGCTACTGGTAGTTGCCTATACTGTGCTAAAACCAAGCTCAAACTGACAAATATGATGTTTTTTGCATGTATTTTCTGTCATACTTGTTAGTTTAAAACTGGTTTTAACTAAAACTTTTTCGTGCAATCCATCCTCCATGCTCCCCATAAAAGTTTTGCCAGAAACATGCTGATGGGGTCGTAGTTGCCCCTAGAGTTATTTGTAAACCTAGTTATAGATTGGCAACATAACCCACATAACCCATGGATATAACCTGTGTTCGAATTGAAAAGTGGTAGAACATATTGCACGTATTGACTTTCAGCAAAATAAACTATTTTTTAATATTAAAATCTAAGGTCTTTAGTATTAAATCATTAAGGGTGAGTTGCACGAGAAAACACATGAAAAAAATGTCTTATACTTGTTAGTTAAAATGTGCTATTATTGTTAAATCAAGTAGACCATTCCCTAAATACCATTATTAAAAGAATGTATAATTGAATATCATATTTTAGAAGATGATTGAAAAATACAAAAGAGCGGTTCTATTTGTGTGATAAAATCGTAAAAACGTTTTAATTTCTTTAAAAATACTAAATGTTAATTTCGACCGAGAGAATTGTGTTTTGTCTTTAACTTACACTTTATTATTGACATTCTCCCACTCTTTTTTCGTATGCGAATTTCGATTCGTGTGGTTACAGAATAGGTATTTGTATAGCATATTCGAATACTTTATATATTAAGGAAGGGATATTGGCCGATAGTTATAGACATAACGGTATACTATCTCCTTTCTTTATATACTTGGTGTACTACAGATAATTTTAACTTTTGGGGAAATGAACCCTCTCCAAAGACTAATTCACTAAATATCTCAGCGGAATTACCGATAGAAAAACATTTTAAGAAGCTAGAAGGAATATATTATCATTCCCAGCTTTACCTTCAAAAATAATTAATAAGGCAGATCTAATAGGAAATAAGATCTACAAGGAATTTTCGTTTCCGAGGTGGAAGTTTGTGTTTGTATCTAATATGTTTGTAGCTCCTAATAAAGTACTGAGAACGGTGGAGTATTTACTGCGTTACTATGCTATTTTTGTCTTGTTTCTACATTATGAACGTTTTTGTGTGTAAGAGAGAGAGATATAAAATATCTAACGAGTCAACCGAAATTGACTTGTTACAGTTACAAAAACTTCCATTTCCGATTCGTATATTTTACTCTAATCTATTTATGTTTGGTTCAATATGTAGTTAAGGGACATTCAGCCATAGAATAGGATTTCCAACCTAACATGAACTGAATCAAGTCAGCGACGCTGAAATTTCCCACTACTGATGGAGAGTTTTAGAAGAGATTCTCCAACGAGCAGCTGTTAATGTAATCTAAATGAAGTGGACGACTTGGGACGACTAGCCCCCCGTTCTACGAATGATAAAATTCGGTTTAAGCCACGCCTCTTTCCAGGTCCGACATACGTTAGTTATAGCAGTCGCTTCTTTGCGAGTGTAAATTTGCAATACCACAACCAAAAGTGTATAATTTTTCTTAGTTCCACATACGTCCATGAGAAAGTTGCCTTGCTTACGAGTTTTCAAATGTAAAAGAGACTGAGAGAAACAGGTTGCTTGTCTACACCTATTTTTTGGATGAACACTCTACAGGGTGATTGTGGTCAATTCAAATTTCCTGCCTAAAAATCTGGGGAATTTGTTTGTTTCAAGTTCATAGTAACACAAGATCATGTCAAAATTATAACGTCGTGTTTTTACCGTTGTGTCAAAATTTCAGATTTTTGTATTTAGTTATTGTGCCTTCTGTTTCATAAGCAGCAGTTTTTATCAAGACTAATTTGTTTTGTGTTAGCATCTGCCTCGAAAATGAAAGTCATAATTTTCAACATTTGACATTTGTTGTAAAATTCAAGACCCAATTCTACTTTTTTTATTATTAAAAACACAAAACCTTAATAAATAATTTAAATTTGTATATTTGTTTAAAATTCTTGACTTGTTATGATTATTATATTCATTTCGAATAAAATATTTGCTACGCCATTGGGTTACTAGGGGGTTTTCTTTTTAAATTTGTAGTTGTACCAACCAGCATATTTGGTGGCCTATATATCAAACCACAATCATTTTAGCTTACCCTGTATATTGGTTATTGGGCTGGGCATATAAAATTTGGTACACTCTGTATATTAATTCATATTTTAGATTGGCAACGTGTATACTTGAAACGAACGTCAAGTTTAATAAATGCAACATGGCACAATTAATCCCCACCTTAATCCAAATCATATGATCAATCTTTCAGAATCACAAGATTCGAGTTGTTTCTGCCCTAGTTTGCCTTAAATTATTAGGCGTGTCGTTTTAAAACGTATTTTAACTATTTAACCACTTGCACATTGTTAAAAAACTTTCAAAATGGCTCTAAGCGATGCAGACGTACAAAAACAGGTAAAAAAATAAATCATATATGAAATACAGTGGAAAAACTAATCCGAACAATTTTCCTTTAGATCAAGCACATGATGGCTTTCATCGAACAGGAAGCCAATGAAAAAGCTGAAGAAATTGATGCTAAAGCCGAGGAAGAGTTCAACATTGAAAAAGGGCGTCTTGTTCAACAGCAACGTTTGAAGATTATGGAGTACTACGAGAAACGTGAGAAACAAGTCGAACTTCAAAAGAAAATGTAAGTAACATGTAACCCTTTTAGTTCTGTAGGTAAATAGTGCCTTAAATTATTTTTCTTCCTTACATATAAATTTCAAGGACGGCAAAGAATATGGATATTACAGTTTTCTAAAATTCTTCACCCGTGGTCATGTACAGGCGGAGGATTTTTATTTATGTCATATAATTTCATAACTTTATTGAATATGTTTATTCTAGTATCCAATTTATTTAAATTGTGATTTGTTAAGTATGAAAAGAAAGTGATTATTACATTAAATTTTTCACACGTTCATAATTTAATAATGGTGTTAATTAATACTTCCATTTCATTAGTCCAGTCGAATTTTTTAGATTTATTTTTATATAAATTTCCAGCATTCTACTTCTAAATATTTGTCCAAAACTTCGCTATTAGGTATTATTACACTAAAATCAATTTTAAGATTAAAATAAATGACGATACATTTGTGAATTTTCACATTTCACAGTTGACCACCCATGTTGTCACTCAATTACAGCATTGGTCGGTACAGTTATGAATGACTTCACCCAATGGAATGGTTTGTTTATGCATTTGATATTCAATCATCTTAAACATGATGAATATAGAATTAGATAAAACTGTGCCACCTTTAATTTGATAAATTATTGTTTATTTTTGTTACAGTCAATCTTCTAACATGTTAAATCAAGCCCGTCTTAAGGTACTAAAAGTGCGAGAAGATCATGTTCGCAACGTATTAGAAGAAGCACGTAAACATTTGGGAGAAGTTGTACATGATAAAGCTAAATACGGAGAAATTATTAAAACTTTAATTCTCCAAGCTCTTTATCAGGTTTGTAAATAATTTACAAGCAAAAGTAAGATTGATTGATTAATTTTTATTGTAGCTTTTTGAACCTAATGTTACTCTACGTTGCCGTGCAAAAGATCAAGAACTTGTTGAAAGTGTTTTGGAAGAGGTAAGCGCCAATTACAAAAAAGCTGTTGGTAAGGATGTTCAATTGAAAATCGATTATGACAACCCATTACCACCTGATACTACTGGTGGTATCGAGTTGACTGCAAGGAATAAGATTAAGATTAATAATACACTTGAAGCTAGATTGGAGTTGATAGCTCAGCAATTGGTTCCGCAAATTCGTACAGCTTTGTTCGGCAAGAATGTTAACAGAAGATTCACAGATTAAATTATTTTCCAGTATTTGCTGTACATACTTTAATTTTTATTATTGGGTGTACGACATTATAAAAATCATAATAATAATGAGAATTCCATTTTATGAAATGTATATTTTATGTTAACTTTTAGTTTTAAATTGTTGAAAAGTTTTAGAATCTAGAAGAAATATTGTAGCTATGTTCAATGTATATTGTTTGAAATAAATCTATTAGTGGCAATATACAGGGTGTTTCATTGAAAACTTCAAATGTCGTTTATTTCAAAAAATTAACCGAACACGCCTATTTTTGTTTTGAGGGGGACGCATTATAAGACCGATTTAAGCACTCCCTTAAGCGGGGAGCGTTAACCCCCTAATTTCTTAATTGCAACAGAGGTTGAGTAATATATCATTTGAAAGCTGCTTTTAATTAGAATTCAATGGTATAAATTAAATTAAAATTGATCGATTCGTTTTAAAGAAAAAGAAATTAAAAACTCATTGCAATAAATAAATTTAAAAAATGTTAAATTAACCCAAAAAATCTTTTTTCAAATGGCAAATTATTAAATACTGAATAAAAAATTGAAGGTAAGATGTCCCGTTTGGTTCTCATGAATAATTTAATTTAAAATTTAAACGCAAAAGAACAATAAATTAATTTCTTTGTTATGTTATCCACATGATTTGACAGGTGTTTAATTCTAAATATGATCTAAATAAAATGTGATCTAAAAATTGAAATAATCTAATTTAGTGTATTACAAGTTTTCGAATAAAATAGATTACACTAACTTTATTACCTCCTAACAATTCAAAATGGTTTATTCTAAGGATGATCGAGTTGAGATTATTATGCTATACGGTGAAGAAAGAAGATGTGCCCTTTGAGCAGCTACTCGTTTTAATAATCTTCATCCAGATAAAAATGTATCTGCAAGATATGTTTTAGATTTGTTCAATAAATTTCGTGAAACGGGTCCAGTAGGAAATAAAAAAGAACTGGCGCCCCCCCAAATGAAGTAGAAACGTTGACTGTAGTAGGCGACACATCTCTAAATCTTCCATCTTCCATAAGAAACTTATCTACATTAACAGGACTTCAAAGTACCAAGGTTTGGAGAATTTTAAAAAATTTAAAATATCGCCCGTATACATATACAGTGCGGTCATAAAGTAAATCCCCCCTGCTAACTTTTGAACGGTTAAGTTTTTAATTCTGAAAATTTGTCTACTGAGAAATCTAATTGCGAACTTTCTAATAAAGGTATCTTTGATTTTGTGGAACTTCCGGTTATACCGAAACTGGATGGCAACTTTCTTATTTTAAATGGAACACCCAGTATATTTTTGCATTTTCGTGTTCTCCATAAAAATACTATTAAATAGACCTAGCATAGTGTGGTCTAGGATTTATACTTTCGGAATTACGCCCGTTTGAAAATCACATTTTTATGCAACTTCATTTACACCAGAAGTTGGACCCAAGTGCCCCAACTTCCTTATTATAAATTTTTTTTTTTTAAATTAAGTTAATAACATTAAATTTAAACAAAATTTTTAGCCAAGAGATTTCCTGTAGATTTTATTACTGTCAAGAGGTTGAAGGTGGTTATGTTAATCAGCAAAATTAACGAACTTACTATTAAACATAATTTTCTTTAAATTTAATATTATTAACTTAATTGCAAAATATTTCAATTTACAATAACGACGTTGGGACAGTTGGGTCAACTTCCGGTGTAAATGAAGTTGCATAAAAATGCTATTTTCAAATGGACGTAATTCCGAAAGTATTAATCGTAGACCACACTATGCTAGGTCAATTTAATGGTATTTTTATGGAGAACACGAAAATGTAAAAATATACTGGGTGTTCCATTTAAAATAAGAAAGTTGCTATCCACTTCCGGTATAACCACAAGTTCCACGAAATCAAAAATACCTTTATTAGAAATTTCGCAATTAGATTCCTAGGTAGACAAGTTTTCAGAATCAAAAACATAACCGTTCAAAAGTTAGCGGGGGGGGGGGGGATTTACTTTATGTCCGCACGGTATTTTCTTGTCATCAAGAATTAAGTGAAGATGATTTTGATCGCGGAACAGAGTTTTGTGAAGTTATGTCTAATAGACTATCAAATACTCCAAACCAATTACAAAACATCTGCTTTAGTGATGAAGCAACATTTAATTTGAGGGGTGAAGTTAATAAACATAACTGTTGTTATTGGAGTACAGAAAATCCGCATTGGATGCGAGAAGAGCACTGTCAGTATCCAGAAAAATTAAATGTTTGGCTTGGCATTTATGGGGACCATATTATAGGCCCAATATTTATTGATGGCAACTTAACAGGCGAAAAATATTTAGATATGCTGCAAAATATTATCGAACCTACAACCTACAATAACACATGTCTTAGAAAATGATGATATGCTGGACGAAAATTTGATAATTTTTCTACAGGATGGTGCTCCGCTACATTATACTTTACCAGTTCGTCAATATTTAAACAGAACCTTTCCTAGTTGGATTGGCCGTAGAGGTACTATTGAATGGCCAGCACGCACACCTGACCTCACACCGCTGGATTTTTTCGTTTGGGGCTATTTAAAAAATAAGGTCTTCCAGAACCATCCTGATACTTTAGCAGACCTTCGTCAAAGGATCATAAACGAATGTGGAAATATTACACCAGTAATGCTACAAAATGTTCGCGCAGAGTTTGAAGACCGTCTCTGTTTCTGCTTGGAAAATTCTGGAAAACATTTGAAACATTTACTTTAATTGTCTATTTAAAATTAAAATTATTTTATAACAAAAAAAAATTATTGCAAACTTTAAATTTGAGTATTACAATAGGTTTTTATTTTTTTTCTTTAAAACGAATCGATCAATTTTAATTTAATTTTTACCGTTGAATTCTAATTAAAAGCAGCTTTCAAATGATATATTACTCAACCCCTGTTGCCATTTAAGAAATTAGGGGGTTACCGCCCCCCGCTTAAGGGAGTGACGTGAGAGTGCTTAAATCGGTCTTATAATGCGTCCACCTCAAAACAAAAATCGGCGTGTTCGGTTAATTTTCTGAAAAAAAATTTGTATGTATGTTTGCAATATTTTTATTAAAATTGTTAGAAAAAGGTTCTCATATAATAATTGTTTGCAATTTTTCTGACTTTGTTAAAGGCTTTAAATACCAGAAAAAATTGATCAATTAAAAATGAGTGGTATTTAGTAAAATGTGAATCAAATTTTTAATTGCCAAAATAATTTTTTGTTGGTGTTAGAAATTTTATATCTACAAGATCCCATACGTTTTAAAGGGTTTGTATTGCTTGCCAAAGATTTTTTATTTTTTCATAAAATTAACGGCATTTTGCATATTTTAAAATAAATAACAAATGTGAAGTTCAATCTTATGATATTTTAGTATTTTTTAAGAAATATTAGTAGCTGTATGTTTAGAATTCCCTTTTTCTGACAGATAAAATTATGGAAAATCTTAGATTTTTTTTAATTTTAGGCAGGTATTTTGAAAATTTTAGTCTTTAATTTTTAGAGGAGAAACAAGTTCTTCATTGTCAAGTAGATTAGAATATTTTATATTTTAGTTACAAGGACACGAAAGAAGACTAGGAGGATCAAAATAAATCGGTGTTAGATAAAATGCCTTTAGTAAAATTATAGTGTTTGAAAATATAAGTTTTTGGTATACTATATACCGGGTGGAAATGAAACTAGGGCCACCCCTGGCATTTCTTTATTTATGGAAATAAAAAAATAAAATTTTAGTATATTATATGATCTAAGAAAACAAATCTTATGGATCGAATAAATTTTTAATTTTACTTCCGGTTTATCAGGAAATGGCATCCACTTTCTTATTTTAACATACATATGGGATATCACAGTAACCGGAAAAAACCCTCTATTTAATTAGGGGGTGGCCCTTATATCATCCCATTTAAAAAAGTAAAGATATTTCCAAAAAACGCTTCTTGAAAATTAAAAAAAATAATATCTCAAGAACGGTGAAATATATTTTATAAATTACAATTTATTTTACGTATTTGTATTATTTAAAAATAGTTTTTGTAGGTTTTACTCAAATTTTTTACCAAAAAAAAATTCAACATTTTTTCTTAAAGTTTTGAAAAAAATTTTTTTTTTGTCATAAACATACTTAAAACTAACCAATGTTTGATTTTACGTAGAAAAAATCAGGGGGTTACATTTAAAATAAGAAAGTGGGTGCTGATAAACCGGAAGTAAAATGAAAGATTTATTCGATCCATAAAATTTGTTTTCTTAGATCATATAAGATACTAAAATTCTAATTTTTTATTTTCATAAATAAAGAAATGCCAGGGGTGGCCCTAGTTTCATTTCCACCCGGTATACAGGGTGGCCCAGATTTTACTTCCCAGGAAATATCTCAGTTATTTGAAGAGATAAAAATATAAATCAAAAAGTGCTTTGAATGGCAGCACTAATAACTCATAATTTCATTCTAAAAAAATATTTTTATTTACCACTCTTAAGACGCCATCATCATCTTTTATTTCTTTAATGGGACACCCTATTTTTTATAATTGATATTGCATCTACAATTAATTCTAGAAACAGTGATATGCTACACTTAGTATTATAAGTACATTTTGTGAATAAAAAAATTAAAATATTGATCGAAGTAGTATGCAAAATTATTTATTTAGTATTTTTTAAGATATTTTTTTTAAATCTAAACTAACTTAACTTAACCTAATCTAACTAACCCTAACTGTAAATTACAAATTTTGTTAAAAAAACTAAATAAAAAATTTTGCATAATACATACTTCAATCAATATTTTAATTTTTGTATTCACAAAATGTACTTAAAATACTAAGTGTAGCATATCACTGTTTCTAGAATAAATTGTAGATGCAATATCAATTATAAAAAATAGGGTGTCCCATTAAAGAAAGAAAAAATGATGATGGCATCTTAAGAGTGGTAAATATCAATAATTTTTTTAGAATGAAATTATGAAGTATAAGTGCTGCCGTTCAAAGCACTTTTTGATTTATACTTTTATCTCTTCAAATAACTGAGATATTGCCTGGGAAGTAAAATCTGGGCTACCCTGTATACTAGTAATTAAATTTTAAATCGGTTTTTGTATTATTCTATTATTTTCATTTCCCAGAGCTTATTATTAATTTGTTTCAATTTTAAAAGAAAGATTTTTTAAATTAATCAAGCTTGAACTCTCTCAAAAATTGATGGTTTGATGACTAGTATTACCCAAAAAATTTTATCAAACATTTTGTTATATTAAAAACACTTCATACACAAGTTTTTATAAAGAAAAAAAATTTCCGAGAAGATGAGTTACTTTTTTTTATAAAAAATATACATATAATGATACATTTATTACTATAGTGTCTATAATTGGTGTTTGGTGTTGACATTTTAGTTGGACAGTATTGTATAATGCCTGTTATCCTGATAACCGATAATTTTTCACCCTCAAAAATTTAATTCATAGATTTTGATACTTAATGTAATGTAAACGGACATTTTATTTTTGAAATCCAGAATATTCCCAAGTGCAAAAGTGATAGAGATACGGGGTGAGGAGTGAGGACTTTTAAAATAAAATTCTACGTTTTGAACCTGCTAATGGTAGCCGGTTTCAGAAAACTTATTCATCATCATCAGGAGTTGTGATTGCCTTTTCCGTAAACATCACCTTAAAGGGCCCATACACTATCAAACAGTTTGCACAAACATGTTTGCGCAACATCTTTTTATACAAACAAAATTTTACCGCGACCATACACTGTTGCCCAAACAACGTTGAACTCGAATTGGACCAGTTTTTCATGAAAATTTGATCAAAAATAGGTATTTTTAGGGAACATTTTTAATTTTAAAATAAATATGTGAATTCAAATTATTATTTTGCCCTCATTTTAATACTCAAAATAGTTCTTTTCAACTTTTCTGAACCTAAATATTGTTTTTAGTTTATATTTTTCATAAATTTTTAAAAAATAATCATCAAATAATTGTATACATTTCGTTTTTATGTACGCATATATTTTATGTTATATTCAGAATTGATTATTATGTTATTTTAAATATAAATGTCTCTTATTTATCTTACGTTTTCCTTTCTTTCCTAATTATGAAAAAAAAATTAACTTCGGTTTTTCGGACCAGCCGCTTTATTGGATCAAAATCTCTCGGTCCCGATGTGGTCCGATTAAGCGGAATCCACTGCATTTATAATTTATATCCATTAAACATCAAACCCGTCCATACACTATAACACTAATATCAAACATATTGCACAACAGAGCGTTGAGCAAATTATTTCAAACATTTTGTTTGAATTTTGAATTTACACCATAGTTTGTACAATAACTCAAACATCTCCATGCACTGTCAACATGTTTGCACAACACTCTCTGTTGCGCAAATTGTTTGATAGTGTAGACACATGATATTAAAAATGTACATAAGATTTTTGATATTTTTAATGTTTTTGACCAATAATTCTACAATTTAAACAAGCTCTGAAGAAGAAAATAAACATATTGCGAAACCGGTTAGCAGGTTGAAAACGTAGAATTTTATTTAAAAAGTCCTTAGGACGTTTTTATTATTGTAACTCACAATTATTGTCAGTTAAATATAGAAATGATGTTTATGTTACTCTACTTTTTAAAATTGTAAATAATGCATAATTGGCATTATTTTTAATCCAGTTGCTACTATATTTCTTTAGATTGTAAATGGACGATATCATTGATCTTTATAACGTTTGTATTCTGATAAGTAAAATCCATGCAAATTATTAATAATTTGTATATTAAAATCAACAGCATTAGTCCTCACAAATACTATCAGTGATCTCGATCAAATAAAGACGAAGTACAACCATTGTGAACAGACTCTGTGACTCTGTCCATCTAAAGTAAGATATGACATAATAAGGGACACTAGGCTAAGTCTAGAAATTGTAAAGAAACCTAATTTGTTTGTTATTTATGTTGGAATTATATTCAACTAACTAATTCCAAATTCTAAAGATTATTTTTATTGTATTATTTTTATTATTCATCTTATTATTACCTAATATTGTCCAGTGAATTTCTTTGTTTGTTATTCTTCTTTTTCATATATTTTTATCTTATTTTCTTTAATTAATATATTTAATATTAATTGAATATTGTTTTTTTAAATATATTCAATATAAGTTCCCAATAAGACCTTAAATAATTAAGCAAATAAATTTAAATAAAAGTGAACTTGGCACGATCAGGATTTGGAAAATTTTATAGTTAAGAACAAGTAAGTAATTTTATTAATTTTGAATTTAGTAATTTTAGTAAGTTAAACCAACAAAGAATAAAATAATAACTCAGCTTGTTTTGTTTTAAGATCAAGTTGGTCACTATTGAGTTTCATGTAAACGCCGGAATTTGTAAAATGGTTAAGAGTTAAGAGGATATGGAGTCTACAAAATTATATGGGTTTTTCCCTGTTTTTATATTTCAAACTACGCGTATATTTATTGATCTATATTGGGAATTTCGACTACGGATAGATGGCGTTATTTTGACGCAAATTTGAAAAAAACATGGAGGAAAAAGTAGTAAAAGATTTTTGCGCCGATTTAATTTTTATTGGTTTTAGTAACTGCGGCTCTGTTTGGATCAAGTTTTTTGTGTTTAAAAATTGTGTTTTTCTTTTATTGACCAGTGTGTGTTATTTCTTACTTGCATAATTGCATAAGGGGTTAGGCCACTCTAGGATTAAAAAAACAAGAAATTTTAAAACAGGCACGGATCAACTTAAAATCGGTTAGAAAAGAAGCACAGGAGCAGGATACTAATATGGAAGGCCAATTGTATGGTAGAGGTATCGGAAATTGAAGGTAGGTACATAATAAAACTTTGAAAGCATTTTTTTCGAAACCATATTTCTCAAATTGGCCGGACTCCTAACTCATACAATTCTTGATCTATTGACTTTAAAATTTAACTGTTTATTCAAAATTACATTCATTGATTTTTGCAAAAACGGTGCCCTTCTGAAATAAAAAAAAAATGCCATGAAAAATCGCTATAAAATTACCTATAACAAAAGATCTATTCAATATAATAAAAAAATCCTACGTACTTCTATAGAGAATGTAATTTTGAATATACAGTTAAATTTTGAAGTCAATAGGTAAAGAATTGTATAAGTTAGGAGCCGATTTGAGAAATGTTGTTTCGAAAAAAACGCTTTCAAAGTTTTTTTTTATGTACCTACTTTCAATCTGCGATGCCTGTACCATACACTTGGCCTTCCACATTAATATCCTGCTCCTGTACTTCTTTTCTAACCGATTTTAAGTTGATCCGTGACTGTTTTAAAATTTCAATATTTTTAAAATCCTAGAGTGGCCTAACCTCTTAAGTACATTGTTTTGGGGTAAGTAATAAATTACAGCCTGTAAAAAATATTATTATTTTAATATAGTAATAATAAACCCAAGGAAACTGATTTATAACTGCACGGAAATAAATCTTACAAAAACAGGTTATGTCAAGGTAGACCTTTTCTAGCTTCAGCAAATAACTCCCAGAGGGCGTATCCCAAGTCGAAATTCCCAATACAAAATAAGAATATTATATGAAAGTGGAACCTCTGCTTAAGACTTGTATGCGACAGTTTTTTAATATATTATATCCAAAATGACCAAAAAAATCATTAAAAATACGTAAAATTTGGTCTATTTTAAACTTATTTTTTGGACTATATAATTTAATTTTTGAAAAAGTCGTCGTATATAAGTCATGAATGTTATTTAAACTGTGCAATTATAAAACTTAATGTTATTTACAAAATATGGTTGTAGTTTGAAATAATTGCGAGGCATATTTTGCAAATTTTGAACGCGCATTTTAACTGTAAAAGCAGCAAATATCTTCTTAGTTTAGGAGATACAAATTTTAAAATATAACAGAAACGAAGATTTTTATTGGTACTTTCAGCCTAATTATGTGGGATGTACTTTGGGTCAAGATTTCTTCCACAAATTCAAGAAGAAGCTCAAAATATACGTTTACTATCGCAGCGCGGTTCTACTTAGACTCCCAATCCTCTTATAGTGCGCCCCCCTCAAAACAAAAATCGACGTGTTCGGTTATTTTTTTGAAAAAAAATTAGGTACCTATCAAATAATCGACATTTGAACTTTTCAATTTGAAACCCTGTATAAGTATCAACTGAATTTTAAAATCCACCGAGCCACCGTTTAGATTTCTCGACTACCCACTTTGTTTCGTTAGACAGTTGGTCTTGTCGATTTTTTGCTGTTTCAATTAAAAAAATGTAAGGTTTTTCATATGCGTGATTTTAATTTTTCTTGTCGACTAATTTTTATGATAGGTATAAAGGAAAAAAAATACTATCAAGGTGAACGATTTATAGAAAAATAATCACTTGACATTCATCATTGCTATTGTTTTTATTTTAAAAGATTCAATTTAAACGATTTCCGTCTTTTTCAATGTTATGTTATTTGGAGTTGTTAATGCGGTAATAAAACGGTTCGAATTTCCGTTTAATTTTGGCAATGCAACAGCCCATATCGTTTGGCCCACATGTTTAAAGGATGCAAACTTTACTAACTGTAGCAAGGCGTTTAAAATTTAAAGCAACAATTGTTTCCAGTTGCTTTTTATAAATCAAAAAGTCATATATCTCAAACAATACAAAAAATCATAAAAAATGAACAAAAACATTTTAAAATATTTCAAAAATTTAATTTTAAATTCGCATGTTAATTTAGGTCTATTAACTCTGGTATAAATATATTGTTATTAAATAAATAAAAACAATAAACTACCTACTATAGTTTAAGTTTAAAACAAACAAGACTTAACGATATAATTAGTAATTATAAAACAATCTACTAACATGATACAAATTGATGCTGTTTAAATATTTTAATTAAATTATTCGAGGCATTTAAAACAATATTAAGATAACATCAATGAGAAGATCACGAATGCTACATACATAGGCATAAGTTCGCTCCTTCAAAAGAATTACTCAGATTTTTTGCCGCAGATCACGTCTTGATATGAGCCTGAAGATAAGATTTTGAGCACGCAAGACTTGCTTTCAATTAAATCAAAGGTAACTTGAATTCGAGCTTAGCGTGCGATTTTCAATTGTCACGTTGATTCCAGTTGTTTAAGATGGTTATCAAAAACATTAGGAATCACGACCGAAAAATTGGTGCCATTTATTTGTATTTCTCAGAAGACATTTTAAAGGTTCAAAGAGTTAAAGACAGCAACTGTTTTTGGGATTTTTTTATTGAAATTTACAGTATGGTAGCTAATTTAACAGAAAATTATAGAAAATAGTTTGTATAAAAAAATTAACCAAAGGCAGACTGTTCCTATTAAAAAAACTATAGACATTGCACATTGCTTACGATTACATACCTAAAGGTACACAGAATCGTCTTTTTACTTTCCTAAAAATATGAAAGTAAAATAGTGCCACATATTCGTCTAAATTTTTATTTAAAAATCGAAATACGAAATAAGTAGTCAGAGTTATACAACAATTTAAAAAAAAATTCAATAACATATTCAAAAATGCGATTTGACTCTTCTATTAGTTCTGGGTTAAAAGGGAAGTGACTTTTGTTGTTGACAAATAACATTTCAATTTCCTTGTAAGTAGGAGTTTGTTTTCGTGAGAATCAGGTCATTTTTATGCGACATGCTGACATGGAAGAACATACGTGACCTCGCTTATGACTTATGAACTACGTTTGTAGACATTCGTTAGCCCTGATTAATTTTAAATTATGTCAATTGTATATAAATAATAATGATTATATCACCCTGTACAATAAAACACACGCATAAGGAAATAATTATTTTTGTAATTTTTATGATTTATGGATGGATCAAGTTATAACTATAACATATAATAAGAATAATATATTTTTTCATGTTTTACTTTTTAAAGTGTGTTAGTTCAATCAAATTTTGTTTTTACCAGGTAAGCTGTGAGGTAGTTTCATTGTATATTCTGATATTCTATATGATTTTTGGGGTGTCGAGTGTCGAATCCGAATCTGAGGGTTGCTAACAAATTTTCTTACACCCCCAAGTGTCTGAAATTCGCCCCAAATCGCACCAAATTTTAATACGTTTTATTTATTTATTTATTTATTTAGAACCATACGGGAAAACCCTTTTATACATAACAAAAAATATAATAGGCAATATAGAATAATACAATAAAATACAAATTTCAAGAAGTAACAGTAGAAGAATAGTGATTTAACATTTCAATTATAATACAATGCAATACAATACATATTAGATTAATAATGACCTGGGGGAATTAAAATATCCGAGACACACTAAAATAATTACTAAAAAAATATGATAAATAAGATTATTTAAGGTGGAAAAACATATAAGATTAAATACATAAAATTACTAATCTTAATACTAATTAATCGTTGAGATCTCGAGGCTTAGTTTTCGTAATATAGTGCAATACATGCAAAAGTTATTAATAAATAGGTCAAATTGTGGTGACACTATCCCATTAAAACTTTTCTGAAAATTCTAAAAGATAATATTTTACCTATTAATAATCTTAAATCGGAAATTATTATTGGAGATATTAGCGTGTATTCAACGACCGTGATGAAAAATTTAGAGACGTCGTTATCGTTAATCACGTGATTAAGAAATATTTCTTCATAAGAAATATTTTCTTAAAGACGTGATTAACTTTAACGACGTCTCTAAAATTTTCATCACGGTCGCTAAATACATGCTATTAATATTAACATTTTATCAAAACATATTATTGTAGAAGAGTATTCAGATTTAATGTTAGAATATGGATATACTTCTATTATTAATGGGATAACAAGGGAAACTAACTTAAGTAAATCTTGTATAGATCACATATTTTTGAAAAGTTCAATAAATAATAAAATCGTAACACCAATTATATCACATAGTTCTATTAATAATCATTATTCAATAATAATTAAAATTAAATTGAATAAAAACACTGAAACACACAACAAAAGTAACTATATTAAAATTAATTTTGAAGAACTGAAAAGAAACTTAGAAACTGAAAATTCGAATTTTTTGAAAAATATTACTAACTATAAGGAATTAGATAATTGCTATGATCTTTTTTTAGAAAAACTTCAATCATTTATTGAAAAATCTAAAGAAGTAATTAAAATTAAATATAAAAGACGAAAACAATGGATTACCAATGAAATAATAATTTTAATTAATCAACGTGATAAATTATACAAAACTTGGAGACAAAATAAATTTAATGCAGCTATTGAAAGTGAGTTTAAAAAAGTTCGAAAAAAAGTAATATATTTAATTAGAAAAGAGAAGAATTCTTATTATAAACAAATGATAAATAATAATATCCATGATTCAAAAAAAGTTTGGCAAATAATAAATAATATAACTGGAAATGAAAAAAAAAAATAATAAAATAAATAAAATTAATATCTCAAATAAAGTAGTTGAAACTAAATTAACTATAACAAATGAATTTAATAAGTTTTTTGTAAATATAGGTAATAATTTGCAAAAAAGTATATCCAAATGAAATATCAATCCTTTGACAAATATTTCAAATAATTCTGTAAGTATGTTTTTAGAACATATTACAGAAAGTGAAATTAAAGACTTCATTTTTGAACTTAAAAATTATAAATCTCCTGGATTTGATAAAATTACTAGTGAAATTTTAAAGGAAATATATATTTATACATCTAAACCATTAACAGAAATCTATAATAAATGTATTGATTTAGGATATTTTCCAAAGTCTTTAAAAAAGTCTATAATAAAACCAATATTTAAAAATGGAAATATATTAGAAATTAATAATTATCGCCAAATATTTGAAAAGTATATTAAAAATAAATTAATATCATTTCTTAATAAATATAAATTATTATCATGTAATTAATTTGGATTTATCAATAAATCTAATACAAATGAAGCTATGACATATTTAACAAAAGCCATTTATGAAAATTTAGACCAGTCAGTTCCATCTACTGCAATTTTTTTAGATATTAAAAAAGCTTTTGATACTATTAATCATGATATTTTATTGAAAAAATTGTATAAATACGGAATTAGAGGAAATGTATTTAAATTAATTGAGAGCTATTTAAATAATAGAAAGTCAAAGGTAACTATTGAAAATTTTGAGAGTTCTGAATTAACAGTTAATTGTGGTGTTCCTCAGGGTTCAGTTTTGGGTCCAATATTATTTACAATTTATATAAATGATATTTTATTAATTAAATTTGGTCCAGGTGTTCCAATATCAGCGTATGCTGATGATACTGTTATTTATATTAATGACAAAACACGAGATTTAGTAGTTAATAAAGCAGAAATGGTATTAAATATTATTAAAGAATGGTTAAATTCAAATTATCTTTGTTTAAATATTGATAAGACAAAATTTTTATATTTTAGTACAACAAAAACAACAACTTCAAATAGAAATTTCATTTATCTACATAAATCAAATTGTAATAACTTTAACTGTAATTGTGAGAAAGTTGAAAGAGTTTCTAAAATTAAATATTTAGGTATCATTATAGATGAAAATTTAAAATGGAAAGAACATATAAATTATATAAAAGAAAAAAATAAGAAAATAATTTATATTTTTTATTCAATTAGAAATATTTTAGGACCAACTTTAATAAAACAAATTTATTGTGCAATGATTCAATCAATTCTTGAATATGGTATTTTAATTTGGGGTAGTGCATATATTTATCTATTAAATAAAATTTATGTCTCTCAAAAATGTGTTATTAAAATAGCTTACAAAAAACCATTTGATTATAGCAGTATAAAACTTTTTCAGGAAACTAACATATTTACAATATATCAATTATATATTTTGTCTATATATAAATATATATACTCACATAAAGAAGTTCTAAATTCAAGTAATCATAGTCATAATTATATAACAAGATTTAGAATAGGAAATAATATTTTAGTGAGCAATGTTAACAAAACACTAACTCAAAATTATTTTTTACTTCGAATACCAAAATTATATAACATCCTTCCATTTGAAATAAAAAGTTATTTTAAATTACAAAAACTAAATTTTAAATATAAAATTAAAGAATATGTTAAAATAAATATTTTAAATAAAATAAATTAAATTAAATACTTGTAAAACATTTGCCATACGCATGAGTCTACTAACTGGGGAATTGTAGCCATATGAAATATGAAGTTGTATGGAAATCAATTTGAAAGATGTGTTCACTTCTAGTATTGGCCCCGCACATTCTAGCTAAGAAACTGAAGAGGTGCAAAAGTTCTGAGCAGTCAATTTGGCTATTCAAAATTTTATAAAGAAATCTTAGATCTAACTCATTACGTCTTGTTTTTAGATGAAATAAATTTAACACCGACAAGATGTAATCATAACTAAATGAACTCGGACTTACGCCCAACTTATAAGAGATGATCTTTAAAAATTTGTGTTGTACCCCTTCCAATTTATCTGATAGATAAATTTGATATTTGGAACCATACCGTCGAGCAATATTCTAATAATGACCGGACCATGGAGCAATATAGCACTTTAAAAGTTGATGCAGCGAATTCTTTACCAATACGCGAAATGAAGCCCAAGACTTTCAAGGCTCTATTGACCGAATTTAAAATATGGGTTTTGAAACTAAGGTTTGATGTGAAAATTACACCCAAGTCGCGGATATTAGTTACTGTGGAAACAACGCTGTCATTGAGTTTGTAGTTATAGGTAAAAGATGAATTTAATTTTGAAAATGTAATAGCAAAACATTTCTTAATATTTATTTGTAAGCTGTTGTTTATACACCACGTTTCTAGGTTATTAAGATCCACCTGGAGCTCCAGCGAGTCATGAGGTGTTTGTATGACTTTAAAGATTTTAAGATCGTCCGCATACAGTAAAAATTTAGAATGTGTTATCTCATTTGCGATTTCATTTACAAACAAATTAAATAGCACCGGACCCATAAGCGAACCTTGTGGGACATTTGAATGAACAATTATCTCTTTGGACCAATAATTGTTGATTTTAACAATTTGCATACGATTACTTAAAAAACTCGAGATCAAATTAACAATGTATCATTCATTCCCATAATCAATAATTTATCAATTAGGATAGAGTGACTCACCCTATCGATAGCCTTGGAGAAGTCGGTATAGATTGCGTCAACCTGCGACCGATCCTCCAAGACATTTGACAAGTAAGGGCGGAATAAGACAAGATTAGTTGTAGTGGACTTACCAGCTTGAAATCCATGCAGCTCATCAATTATTGTATTCTCGCATAGCCAAATCAACTGCTGAGTCAGGAACTGGTCCAAAAGTTTAGGGATTGCAGATTGTAAACATACCCCTCTATAGTAAGAAATGTTAGCGCGATCACCAGATTTATAAATCGGTGAAATGAAACTGCTTTTCCACGCAACCGGGAATTTTTGATCCACAATGGAACGATTAAATAAAATAGTTAATGGGGAACTTATTGTAAAGATACAGTTTTTTAGAAATACACTAGGTATGCCATCAGGTCCGCATGACATAGAGGATTTTAAGTTATCAATACCACCGAAGACTAGTTTTGAGTTAATATGAAACTTATAGTTGGGGGGACCAAATTCTTCAGACGGTGGTTTTGACATGCCTGGACCTATCTGTTAAGGGGGCTGAGGTACAACCCCTTTTGTATTTTTAACCCGAAACCGGCGTTTTTAGCTAGGGCGATTCTTTTCATCCGATATTAAAAATTCGAGTTGCACAGTAAAGAGGGATCTAAGAGGCAAACGAATTTTAAATTTTACCAAGCACGCTAATGCTCAAAAAAAATCCCGAAAATGGTCGATTTTTCTTGTTTTGTTTCCGGTCGCCAGAGACGCCAACTTTGAAAAATCGCGGCTCCGTCAGGTTTTAAAAGGAATATGCGAAGAAATTTGGCCACCTTTATTCTCACATTCTGGGGATAGACCAGTGGGCTTATTCTTGGACCGGTCGAGATCGTGTCGTCGACGACTTTCATCATTCTGTCCTTTTCATTCACATGAAGAAATAAGAGTCTCTTTTAGTCTCGTCGACGAAACAATCTCGACCGGCCCAAGAATAAACCTCCAGAACCATTTTTAAGTCTCCAGGTCCAACCCCTTTGCAATACGGCGCCATGATATGAATTTTTTAGCATTCTTTAATTTGCAAAAGTACTAAAGCTTCATCTTAATATCCACCAATGCAACGCGTTATTACAACATTCATGGAGTTCTTCTTGATATCTTAATTTTTATGTCGTGTTGGCTCCCTTAAAGTCGCGTGTTGTTTTTCATGCTTTTTTGACACAGACTTTGATAATTCATAATTTTCGATATAGGCCCCAGTTATGACAGTCGAATATCTTTTATTTTCCTTTATATGTTTAAGCAAAACAAAAACACTAAAAAATGAGTTTCTTTTTTAACTTTTTTGAATTTTATTCAATGTTGCGTCACAAAATTTTGTTAGGAATAGACAAATTCGGATTCAACCCCCCAAAAAAACGTATCGAGGGTTTCATGGAAGAGAGGCGTATGAGCCAAATTGAAAATTATGAAGGAACAACAAAAACGTCTGAAAATTTAGGATTTATAACACTTCGAAATGTTGATATTTAAAAAGATTTTTATAAATTGGTATTCAATGCATAAACCTACATATACGTAGTAGAAACCAAAAATGGTTCATACGCCCCTCTTCTATGAGATTCTCGATATAGAATGGAAGAAATCAAAACTTCCCCACAACTTTCCATTTTAAGCACAATTTGACTGGAAAATAAAGTTATTTTCGCAAAGTCTTGTCAAAACTAGATAGATCATTGAATGAACATTTTTTCTCGGGAAAAATCTTTTTGAATCTTTGGTCTCAAAGTACGTTGAGTACCAATCCCAAAATTTTCTTCTTTTCCTTTTATTTCTTTATTTCAAATCAAACTGGATCTTTTGTTAGAATATAATTAAGAACGAAATATATTTATTTATTTCGTTTATATTTGGAATATAAATAAAAAATAGTAATTGTTAATAAAGAAAACGTGCTTACTCATCAATTTTGAGTGATTGCAATACATTGATATTTTAATACGATGATAATTACATACTTAATCAATTTTGATAGTATTATCAATGAAATACATAAGCTATAATGATAGTTCGTGCAGTTTGTTGTGTAATTTTGTCGGTTTACAATGCATAAAGTGGCGGTTATTGGAGCGGGAATAATCGGACTAAGCACCGCTGTGGAAATCCAGGAAAAATTAGGTGCACAGGTCATCGTTAAGATTTTCACCAGTACAAAGAGTCCGAACACTACAGGTGACCTTTCGGCAGGATTATGGATGCCTTATCTCATGCAGAACACACCAGAAACCGACGTAATGTAAATAAGTACTCTTTATTATATTTTTATGTAATTAAAAAACCGGTGAATTGTTTTATAATTTTATTTCTTATTTTTTATTCACACAACCAAATATGATAAATGATATAAGTAAAGGCCAAATACAATAATTGCAAATTTAAAGACGGCTGTTGTTTTTATTTCGATTAACACGAAATAAAGAAAATGCTCAAAGTTTTGATTATAAATAATTTGAAAAAATGGAGTGGTCAGCCGAAGCGCCTGATGACGTTTCTCAGGTACTTTTTTTAATTATAAATAATATGCTTGGACTTAGATATGGATTTAAAGGTATTGTTTTTGATAACTTGGATATCGCTAATAATCTTTCTTCGCCTGCCTCCAAGGCAGTGTTGATAATTTACAATTTTCCAGAGGAAGAAACCTAATTTCTGGATTTATTTGACCTTGGTTAAATAAGACAAACGCATTTCCACTTTTTCAGGGAACATTAGCTCTACTGACTGATAAGGAATAATACAAAAATAATAATAATAAAAAGTATTAGTTTCATCACAGTTTTAGGAATCTTTGATTAATATTAAATATTTTAATTTTTACTTTTTTTTTTGAAAACTAATCATGTTTTAGTTTTAATTGCTACCATTAGATTGCATTTTCTTAGTAGCTTTAATTTAATTTTGTTAGTTTCTGCATTGGCATTTATAAAAAAAACACCATATAAAACAAATACAATAATGTACAATCCGGGCATATACATGTTTTATTGTAAATGATACGATAAAATATTGCACTACACCATAAAATTGAATAAATTCTTTGGTTGAGTAAAAGCATCCATATATTAATATTTCAAAGAATTACACAGGGTGCCTCACTTTTTTCCAGCAAATTTTTTTCTTAGATAGTAAATGTCATTTTGAACAAAAAATTTCCTATGAACTAGTCCATTTTTTCGACTGATTAAAAAGTTACAGGAATTTTAAAATTTCAAAAGTTTAATGATATTTTTGGGACACCCTGTTTTCATTTTATTTTCACAGTTATATGTTATTTAAGTCAAGTATGCTTTGGATTTTGATTCTTAAGAAGATAGTCGGTAAAATCATGTATAGGACTTTCCAATGTAAATTTAGATTTCGTACTTCTCCAGTAAAAGACAAACGGTTAATTGAAATCGAATAATTATTTTTTGTATTGTTTAAGAATTCCATATTGCATCTTTTGTATAACTTATTTTTGTAAATTTCATTTTTTGTTATACTTAATAGCTATTGAAAACGTCCAAAAAATAAGCAACTTTTAGGTTTAAATTACAGCCTAATAAAAAGAGTATTTTTTTAAATTAATCCATACAAAAGATAGTTTGTTTAATGTAGTTTTAAGATAATCTAAAAAAATAATTGAATTAATTAGTTTTTAAATTATATTAAAAGTAAAATGTCAATATAAATAGAAGGTTCAATTACATTGGCATCTCTTTCGCACAATTATATCATACGCACATCGCATTTCCAAGGAACAGAGGAATTGGAGTTACACAATTTGCGAATCGAATCAGATAGATTAATTTTATCGAGAGGAATTTTAAAAGGGTCCACTTAGTTCAAAAACAGCCAATATTGTTCAAAATGACATCTTGGGAAATACAAAATCCAAACCATAATTGAATTAAATAAAAAATTGATAATGAGAAAGAAAAATTATACAAGGTGTTCCACAAAATTCATGAAAATTTACTAATATTAAAATTGTTGTAACTTCTTAAGGAGTCGAAAAAAAAATATTTGCTCATAGGAAATTTTTTGTTCTGAATGATATTTACTATGCACAAAAATTTTTGCTAAAAAAAGAGTGGGAAACATAGATAGATACTTAAAATTATTATTAATTATGGTAAGTTATTGTAGCTTGGCTAGAATAACTTCCTACATTTTAACAAAATTATCCAAGTTTTCTTTAAGACAACCTTTTTAATTTTATTTTTATCTATTAGTTTCCGCCTCGTAGTTTCATAAACATTAAAAAAATAAACAGTCGAAAATTATTCAACTTATTGATCAAAATCGGAATTAAAAAAATGACTATTCAAAAATCTCATAAAATTTTCAATTTTTTTTGAAACTACAAAATTATAGTAGGCAATTGAAAGGTTTTAAAGAAAACGTTATTAATGTTGATTTTCTCAAAATGAGGTAAATGTTTTACGAAGTTTTTTTGTAGATAATGATTTGAATCTCTTTACTAAAGTCAATCATGGTGTTTTTTTTTTAATATCTCATCCACCTAAGCTAAATTAGTAAATTTAATTAAATTTAATGAAAAAATTATTTTTATTGTTATTTTAAGTTTAAATCTTGTATTTTTAATTCATTATTCAATCTTTTTCATTTACCCCCAGTATTATCAACAGAAATTTAATTTTAAATGAGGTTTAATTTTACTTATATAGTCTATTTTGCAGCCAAATGTCATTTAAACTATATTCACACTTCATAAAAATACTATACATATATATCAAATTAAACCTCATTTAAAATTAAATGTCTGTTGATAATACTGGGGGTTAGACTTCGTTATACAGTATTTTTACAGTTCCCCCACTTTATATTAGCAACTACTATAATTTCATTGAAACATATACACTAATCTCTAATAATCTTAAAAATATCGGCATTTTAAGTTTTCATTGAAACACCCTGTATATAGGGTGTCCCTGAATAACTGTGCCAAATTTTTTTCGGGTGACAGAGGAAGTGAAACAATGCATTTTTGACAAATAAAATATGTCTGGAAATGCTTCCTTAAAAAGTTATACCACTTTAAAAATTTTCCAAAAAAAGGTACTCTCACACATTATTATAAAAACTGCTCGAAGTTATTACTGCCTTGTTCCATTAACATTCTTTGGCAAAATTTCAAAGTGGTATAACTTTTTAAGGAAGCATTTCCGGAGAATACTTTATAATACAAACATGCTTAGTTTTGCTTCCTCAATCACCCCAAAAAAATTGTCACAGTTATTCAGGGACACCCTGTATAGTATGTGTTTTTATGTTGTTCACATACATTAATTGGAAATGAACGGAGTTACTATTATTATTAATTAGCATTATGATTTATACGTTCTATTTCATTTTAGTGTACTTAATATTAAAAAGTAAGGAAGGAAAATGTCTTCACAAAAGCCAAAAACCATAAAAAATATTATACGAAATAGTGTTCAATGCAAAAGTTTGCACACCATGGTTTTCTCTTTAATTAAATACCTACTATAATTTCGAAATTCCAAAACGAAATTTAAAAATGTTTTCATTTACCAGTGATTATTAACAATCACTTATTATCTACTTCCTACTTCCTACTTCCACTGAAATATACAGGGTGTATCAGATCACCCGTGCCACCCATTTATCTCGAGAACGCGTTATCGTACATGACTGAAATAAAAAACTTAACTACCAAAGTAAACCTAAACAATCCATTGGTGAACTTTTTTTTCCGGAATAACCCGGAACTATCCAGACCGGATATCACTTTGAATTTTTAAATATCAATATAGGTCTTTTAAAACCAGACAACTTTTACTAAAATATTTTTTTAATATTTTCTGTAGTTTAGAATTTATTCGAAAAACAAAAAAAAATTGTTAAAAAAATTAAATAAAAATTATTGCATATTATCAAACCATACCAAACTCGATCAATGTTGCTATTTAAAAAATCAAAGTGATCTCCGGTTCCGGATAGTTCCGGGTTGTTCCGGAAAAAAATAAGTTCACCAATGGATTGTTTAGGTTCACTTATGTATTTAATTTTTTATTTCAGTCATATACGATAACGCATTCTCGAGATAAATGGGTTACACGGGTGGTCTGATACACCCTGTATACAGGGTGAGTTTTTAGTGCGACATCGGAAGATCACAAAATTACAAATTACATGGTTTATGGATGCACATAACCAGAAATTATTTTTGTCTATACTGGACGATTCGTAATTGGAGTGCCTTTTTTTTAATGGAACACCCTATATATTTTTTGATATTTGCATTAAAATCAAGTTAAAGAATACAAATATATTTTTTTGAAAATTTGAGTGTGCCCTTAATCTTTTATCGGAAATTTTCTATAAAATTTATCACATTTGGACATACAGAATGTCCCAGCGCTGCGAGGAAGTAATATTACTCTAAAATAAAAAAAATGAATATCGACATGCAGTTTTCGATAGAATATACAAAACAATATTTGCCATATTTAATTGAAAAAAGATCCATTTTTGAAAAATCACTGCTCTAAAACAAATGACAATTCTAAGTTAAAATTTTGACAAAACATTTTCAATATCCTCTAGTTTACAGCTATCATGACAAATTTAAAGGTTTTATCAAGGTACCTCATAAAACACAAATTGACCCATTAAACGAAATTTTCAAATGTAACACCCTGTATATTTTAATGTCAATCGATGGCATTTTTTTACAAACTTTCTATTGATATAATGTTTGTATAGTCTCATGTCAATGGTTTAGGAGATATTAATACCCAAATGCGGAAACAGTCAAAATTAGCGCTTTTAATGACTTTTGTTGAGGATTTTTTTTCAAATTTGAAGATATACCCATAAAAGGTTATACCAAGCATGATTATTTTTTGATAAGGAATCCAAAGATGTCATAATATACCGTGGGCTTTCCATTTAAAAAACCATAACTTTGGTCCGCCATCTTGGAATGGAAACCCTGTATATTATTAAAATATTTTTAGAGTGCGCGCCTAAAGTATTGTATATTCTACTGAAAACCGCATGTCGATATCTTTTTTATTTTAGAGTAATGTTACTTCCTCGCTTTGGGACCCTATATTTTTAGAAATTTATATTGGCCTTATTAGGAACATTTAAAAATAGTATATTAAAAAAAGAGTTTCATAAGTCGCCTATTGTAACGTAAAACGCGTTCAATTTTAATGAACAAGTGCCACTATCGATTTATGAAACGAGTTTTTTATTATATTTTTTCTATTTTGCGCATTTTTATCTATTTAAAATAAAATATAGTTTTCAATTTTAGTAAATTTTCTGGTAGTTGGTGGTAGTTGGCAACTCTAATATGACTCTAATGTCAGGTTTGTCAAATCATCAAATAACCAGTAAATCGCTTGGCAACTGCCACTTTAAAATCAACAAACTTTTTTACTACTCAGTAACGCACCGGCTAGTAACGCACTGCTGTCAGTAACGAACCAAAATAGAAAAACAATTTTTATGTCATTTTGTAATAAATGCTGGCAGCTATGGAGGCCTCTTTAAGTGTTCTTTAACTTTTATACAAATCATTTTTCGCTAAAATTTTGTAAAAATATGACGAAATTTGATAAATTTTATAGAAAATCTATCTTTAAGTTAGTCTTAATTCAAAAATCAAAAACTATACAGGGTGTCTATTTAAAAAAAGGTGGAATGGCTTGCGAACCAACTACGAAACTATAGACAAAAAATGCTGGTTATGCGCATCAATAAACCATCCAATTTTGCAATTTAATTTTTTTATTATCTCTTAAAACAAAATATATACAGGGCGTCTCACTTTTTTTTCCAGTAAATTTTTTTAGATGGTAAATGTAATTCTGAACAAAAAATTTCCTATGAACTTATATTTTTTTTCGACTTCTTATGAAGTTACAGCAATTTTAAAATTTCAAAATATTAATGATTTTTTGGACACCCTGTATAAATTTCATTTTATTTCATTGGGTGCATATGCACCCCCCAAATTCTTTTTTTTATTTTTTCACTCGCATTGTCCAGTCTGGGTCTTTTTAAAGTTATTTTTTTATATAAAAAGAGATTATTGTGAATCAATTAAAGGGACCTGGGGAGTTATTCTCGAATCACACGACAAGATATCACATACGACTTTCATCATTCTATCCTTGTCATTCAAATGCAAAAATAGAAGTGTGTCCTTGTCATGTCGTAAACGAAATCGTGTCGTGTGATTCGAGAATAACCCCTTTGATAATTTGAAGGAAATAAGCGCCATAAAAAATGTAGTTAGGTCAGGTTTCTCGGTGCCCGAAATTTTTTTTGTTCTGCACCCCCCGAAGAAAATTTCTGGATACGTCACTGGGTATGGTGGAAACTCTTTTTTTGCATGTTTCGCTTCATTCGTAAAAAATAATCTTCTTTTTATAATTTTTTTGATAAATATTTACTAGGAAGTACTAAACGTAAAAAATTTGATACAAGTTTCCATTCAAAAAATCGTAGTTGCCTCTACCTTCGCCCATTGAGGATGATGGTAGTGTTTTAATTTTTTCCATAATTTAAGAAACCATTTGTCACTTACTTCCCGCTTGTTTTTGAAATTACGAATTACACCAAAAGATTCTTTAGGTTCACTTGGGTAGTAAATTTTTGTTCCCATCAATGTACGACAAAGGGTTCTAGAAATAAAGAGAGGGTACGTGTGGTCTGGAACACCCCGTATATTCATTCGTTTTTTTAGCTTTAAGTTTCTGATTTTTTTAAGAAAATGGTCCAAAAAAACGCTAGACTCAAATCTCTACCTGTGGAAAAATGGGTTAGCATCTCAAGCTGGAATAAGTTTACAACCAACTGTATACATTACCAATAATAAAGATGAAGAAACACCGAATTGGACAAAATGTGCTTTGCAAACTACAGAACTTGATGAGAGTGATTTAAAAAAAATTGGTTTTGGAACTGGAGAAAATTATGTGTACGTAGAGTTGTTGATAATTAAACGATTTTAACTTATTGTTTTAGTAAAGGTTATATGTTTATGTCATTCATATGCGAACCATCAAAATTTCTACCGTTTTTAGAACAAAGATTTATAAAAAATGGCGGAAAAATTGTTTTAAAAACAATTAAAAGTTTTGAAGAACTGTCGGATTTTGATGTCGTGGTAAATTGTAGTGGATTACAAGCAAAACCACTTACTAATGATCAAGAGCTACAAGCTATCAGAGGACAAATTTCTAGAGTAAGCTAGTTAAATGTTTAAAATACCGTATTTGATCTTTTGTATTAAAAATTTATTAGGTATTAAAGAAAATTCCAATGTTTGCTGATATTTTAAGAAAAGCTTATATGCATTATTAGAATTTGTAAAAATTTTACGTCGGAACGATAAAAACGTAAACTATAAACATTTTATGGCTTCTATTCTTCATTCTTTATAATTTATTTGAAAGAAGTTCATCGTCATGTTGCAAAAACAAGAAAAATTTAGATACCTTGTGTCAAATCGGATTATCCAAGAATTGGAATATTAGATTCTCCTGTATGTACTTCAACTACTACCGAAGAATAAATATAAAAATATAACTAAAGGAAATCATATTTTGCGGTTTTTTTTTGGATATTGTATGTTTCTAGACCTAAACGATAAAAAATTATCCGCTTCGCAGAAATTATAAATTAGCTAATCATTTTTGGTAACCGATTCCAAATCATAACTCACGTTTTTTTCGGATGATGCGTTTTAAATTGCAACGCAATGAAGCGCGCTAAATTCCTTACGCGTCCACGCAATTAAGGACTCGAAAATAACAGCTAAGAGCTTGTAACATAAAAAAACATTCAAAAACAAATTACTTCACCGTTATAGACCTAAACGCTTTAAATCTAAAACAATTGAAGTGAAAAGTGTGCTGCAGCAATTTTTCATTTATTTATTCTTTTTAGGTGAAGGCGCCTTGGATGTTTTGTACAGTCATGGATGATGATCATTACATTATTCCGAAGTAACATATTAAGTTTAGAAGAGTAATTACTTCATTAATGGTATTTCGTGATTTTATAGCTCTGATTGGATTATTCTTGGCGGTACTCATCAAGAACGAGACGAAGATATTCGGTTTAGGAAAGAAGATTATGATTATATTTTTAAAGGTTGTTCTAAGATTATTCCCTCATTAAAGGTAATTGATTATAAATTTTCAATATAAAAGCTTCCTTAATGGTAATGGTTATAAATTTTCATGATGTAGTAAAAACGTTCGAATAAAATCAAACTATAATATTACCTTATTGATTAGTATACCTTTTGTTGTAATACTGTTTCCTGCATGGGAGAGGACAATTTTAATGTTAACCTTAGTTATTACTTCCATCTCTTTGGAATTCTATCGCTTTTACTATTTAGTAGTTTGCGTTTCCGATAGAATTATTATTTTTTTAGAATGTGGCAGAGACTAAGAATATGGTTGGATTAAGACCAGGAAGAAATAAAGTTAGAATAGAATTGGAACACAAACTGGTCAATGGAAAGAATTTAAAAATTATTCACAATTATGGACATGGAGGAGGGGGTGTTACTTTATACAAAGGTTGTGCTGAAGATGCATGTATTTTAGTTCAACAAGCGTTAGAAAACAAAAGCAAATTATGATTTACCTACATAATTAACGATTGTTAGTAGTTTTTTAAGAATTGTGTAGACAAGTATAATACCTAGCACACAAAAATCCTTGTTAATTTTATTAAATAAATTCTTCGTAGATTTTACATGCTAAATCTTTGAAGTACTCAAAAACCTCATTTAACGATCCAATTTTTTATGTTTATGAATACATTTATAATTTTGGTTGCAGTTCCCATCGATACCCAACAAATAATTTAAAACTTAAAACAGGACAATGAAAAATTGTCCTTGGCCAGGATTTGAACCTGGTACCTCCATATCTCATGTCTGAGATTATCTCTACACCAGACATGAGATTTGGAGGTCCCAGGTTCAAATCCTGGCCAAGGACAATTTTTTATTATTCACTTTACTTGATGTAAGTAAGAACTCTTTGTATTTAATTAAAACAGGACTTTTCATACTATTTTGTGGAATTTATTTTCTACTTATTTAAAAAATAATAATAAATCGGGGAAATTTCGTATGTGCATAATTAAGACCAGGAAAATGGTTATTCGTCACTGGTATCTACAGGGTGTTTCTAAAATGGTGGTCAAGGTTTCGTGTGCTTATATTACAATTAAAAATAAACCAAAATTCAACTGTTACTGAGATAAAGGGTGTTGATTTTTTTATTATTAGGTACTTTTTATTTATTTTATCGGAATCGGCTGAATGAAAATTAATAAAACTTTTATAGTGAATGGCGCTCCCCTTTGCCTGTCACCCTGCCGAGTGCCCCACTCGCTCCACCGGCTCTGTGTAGCATGATTACATTTTATTTATGCTTTAAAATAATTTTTATTATGTCTGAAACGGCGAGTTCATCCTACAAAACTGGGCAAATCACAAAGCATTTTAAAAAAGTTTATTTTGATATCTTGGGAATAGTGCTGTACAAACTTCATATTTTTTAAAGTTCGAAGTTTCCATTCAAAAGTTCGAACTTTGAAATAGTTCGAACCGTTCGAACATTATGCAAAAGTTCGAAAAAAGTTCGGGTTCGGATTAAGTTCGAGTTCGTAAAAAGTTCGGGTTCGAAAAAAGTACGAGTTCGGAAAACGTTCGTGCTCGGAAAAAGTTCGTGCTCGGAAAAAAAATAATAAATATTCTTAGAAAATTAGTCAAAGATTTATTTTTGTACAATTTTATTCAGATGATATAGTCTATAATAATAACATAAACCAAGTATCCATATACAGTAAAAAATTACAATTTTAGCCTGCAAAGAGTAAATAATAATAACAAACTAAGTATACATATAAATACAGGGTGGTCCAACGAAAACTTTACAAGCCCGTTTTTCGTTATTTAACCTGAGTTTTTGGAAAAACGCTCGGACAGATCGATTTTTCTTTCAAGGGGGAACGATTTTTACCTAATTACCCATTACCCACTGTCAACCCCTAACTGAGGGTTGATATCAACTTAATAATTTCAAACGGCAATAGCGGTCTAAATGCATAAAAATAAAAATTACAAGGAATCAGCTTTACAACAGTGCCGTTATTTTTAAAATCGGTGCCTAACTCGCTGAGAAAATTACATTCAAATTTTTATTAGTTAATTAATGTAAATGAACTTATAAAGTCTGTTTTACAGTATTTCTTTTCAGTTTTTGGAAAAACTGTTAAAGAGGTCGATTTTGGTTTTTAGGAGGACATATTTTCTAATAATTACCCCTAACCCACTTCCAACCCCTAATATCAACTTAGTACTCAAATTGCAATAAGGGTCAAAATGCATAAAAATAAAAAGTAAATGGAACCACCTTTACAACGGTGCAATTATTGAAATGATTAAGTTGTTATCATTAGGGGTTGGAAGTGGGTAAGGGGTAATTATTAGAAAAACTGTCCCCCTAAGAAGACCCCCAGTTAGGGATTGAAAGTGGGTAATGGGTAATTAGGTAAAAATTGTTTCCCCTTGAAACAAAAATCGACCTTACCGAGCGCTTTTCCAAAAACTCAGGTTAAATACCGTAAACCGAGGAAATAAACAATTTCGCTTAGAAGATATTATATTTCCTGCTGATGAAAAAACAGACTCTGAGGAAGTTGAAGTTGCCGGAATGCTTTTTTTTGCAATATTACTTAATTCAGGGTAAGTGCGGCTTTTCTCTTTCCCATAAGAAAAGTGAGAAAATTCCTTATTTAAACTATTTTCTTTAAAATAAGATTCAACTTCAGAAGATGTTTTGAAATAGTAAAAACTTCATCGAGTTCGAACTTAGCGGAGTTCGAACTTTATCGAGTTCGGAATTTATTGAGTTCGAACTTTATCGAGTTCGAGCTTCAACGAGTTCGAACTTTCATAAGTTCGAACTTAATCGAGTTCGAACTTAAGTTCGAACGTCAAAAATTTCGGGTTCGGTGAACAGCACTACTTGGGAATGACTACAGGTAAGTTGATGAAATTTTGTATCCAAGTATATTCGCGATCTTAGGAAAGAGCTCTCTCTCTGTCAGCGAATTTATGAAACTGCCAGGCTAGTATAAAACGTCAGTACTAACTTTGCCCATTTTTAATAAATATTGATTTTAAATACAAATTAGAAGAACATCTATTAAAAACTTTGTAAAAAAACACTTAGGACGATTTTATCATGTATTGGCACATAGAAACTGTAGGTACAATACTGGCCTCGATAGACCTTTAATTTGCCACAGAGGACCAACAGCGCCATCTATTGGTGGTTAAAATTCTCAATTGACGTCCATTCAATTCATTTACTTAAAATTTTGGCTTTCATTTAAATTAAATATGATAACATCAGGGGAGCGTTATACGATGACGTCATAAAAATTTTAAATTGCGGAAATCAATCTTTTCCCAACCCGAACATTTCGAAATCAAACTTTTCTGAACCCGAATTTTTTCCGAACCCGAGGTGGAAGTCTGTAACAGCTAACGTCTCGACTTTTCACGTTAGCACGTCATTATTTGCTTGTTTTGACGTCATTAGTTTCGTTCCTAACCGAGATTGACAAAAATGGTAGTCTGTAAGCTTAAATCTCGTTAGTAACGTGTTTTTGATAACGAGTTTCAGTCGTTTGGGGGGAGGCAACCGTGTTTGAAGCGATGTTAACGTAAATGAAAATTAATAATAATAAAAATTACTAAAAGAAAATTATAAACTTTTAGAAAGGCATATAAATGCCATGGAAAAATTAGTAAATTTATTTACAAAAAAATCATGATGAAATTACGATGTGGTATTTAATCTAGGTATACAAATGAAGATTGCAGCTTAATCACATTGTAGATAGAATACAATTTTACCATGCAGCCAAAAGGACTTATCTCTACTTTCATGTCTTCTTCTTAATTCTTTTTTACGCGGTTTCGCCGTTTTTTCTGGAGCAAATCGGTAAAAATTCGAACTCTTTGGGCCTTGTTATTGTATGAATAAGCTTGTGCGGAAAATCCGGTTAATTTCCATATCTTGACGAATTTACAGAGATAAAATGATCGATATTTAAGTTCTCAGCCAGTGTTCTAGAGGTGCAACGTTTGTCCTCCTCCATAACCGCTAGAAGGACGTAGATAGCAAAATCCGAAGGTCGACCTCTTCCTGACTTATATCGTTCCTTCGCCGAAAAAATCGTTGAAATCGAGAAATTACTTTCCACCCTTTCTCAAAGTGCTACAGCATAACTGAAGCATATAGATATGGTCTGTCCGCTTTGCAAATAGGATTTTCTATTGTACTCTTACACACTATAGGAATAGAAACAGCTCATAAGTGCAAGTGAGAGAAACATCCTGTTTGCAAAACGGATAGACCTTATGTGGTTTTGGATACGCATTTCTATTTCCTAACCATTTTGAAGAATTATAGGTACTATGAAAAATGTCAATTTAAGCTACAAATTCAAATAACAGAACGCTTAAAACTGGAACAAGGCATTTACAAAGACTATACACTAGTTTATTGTTTTTATTAAAAAGACCACTTTAAACTTTGTTATTTTTTTACGTCAATTAATTACATGCCAAAATCAGTTTGTGTGTTTTATTCAAAATGCGTTCAAAAACTGCTAAACCATAGACAAATTTCGTAAAATTATGTCGGCAACGTTGTAACCCTTGTCGGGTGTAATTTCGTCCCGTTTCGTAAGTCGTTAGGTGTTATAGACTACCAAAAACTAGTAACTAACGACTCAGCTAACTTGAGAATTTGACAACCGAGATCAACTTGTTAGGGTTATAGACTTCCACCTCCGAACTTTTTTCAATCCCGAACTCGAACTCGAATTTTTTTAGAAAAAAAAAATACTATAAAAAATCCGAGTTGGAATTCTGTAAGATTGTTTTCGTATATGGATAAAATTGTTTTTGAATAAGTTGGCTCATTTTAGCTTATACAAAAACTGCATAAGGAAGAATAATAGAAAATCTGTCACCATTTTCGAATTCGAAAACAATCGTCTATTTTACAGAATTACACCTCCGAACTTTTTATGAACCAGAACTTTTTGCAAGCTCGAACTATTTTCCAACAAAGCAAAAGCTTAATGTTCGAACAGTTAAAAGTTCGAACGATTTTGAAATTCAAACTTTTGAATGGAAAGTTCGTACAGCACTAAAAGAAATGAGGGTGGTCCTACTTTCATTTACACCCGGTATATTTCTATCGTTGTTAAAACTTTAGCTTAAAAAAAATACATACAGGGTGTCCCAGGCAGAGCTGGGCAAAATACTCAAGAAAAGTACTTAAGTATTCAGTACTATGGCAAAATACTTTAAGTGTTAAGTATCAGTAATTACATTTGAAAATACTTAAGTACTTCAGTACTTAAAATATTTAACTTTTAAGTATTCAGTACCAGTACTTTTGGAGTAAAAACGTATTAAATTATCGTTATACCTACATTATAAATTGTAAATTAAAAGAATTATGGTTTTGATTTTGTATTTGCCAACTTGTTTTTTGAACATTATTGTCAATTTTTGAACTAAGAGTGGACCATTTTAAATTTTTCTTGATGAAATTAATCTATCTGATTTGCTTAAATCTAAAGAATTTAATAAAAGAAATCAAAACAAAATGAAATTTATACAGGGTGTCCAAAAAAATCATAAAAATGTTGAAATTTTAAAATAGCTGTAATTTTTTAAGGAGTCGAAAAAAATAATAATTCATAAAAAAAATTTTGTTCAGAATGACTTTTACTATCTAAAAAATTTTTGCTGGATAAAAAGTGAGAGACCCTGTAGCCCATACAGTCCCATTTCACGTTACACTGTTTGGGTATTTTTGTTATTATTGGAGATTACTTTCTATCTCGGTTAAATGAACAAAGTAGTTGAGAGATTCGTTGACAAAACATTTGAATATCGCATCGTTCCCGCGCTTAAAAAAACAACTAAATGCGATTTTCAAAATGTGGCTATAACTTCTTTATTTTCGGTGGTACCAAAAAAGTTATTAGACATTATACAGGTACTTTCTTGTGTAAAATGTAGTAAGATAAATGAAAAATTTTTTCGCCAACGGATTGACCGTGTCAATTCACTAATTATAAATAATCGCGCGAGCACAAAATTCTCCTTCAATCCTATAATGTCATGTGAATTAACAATGAAAATGAACTAACCCTCCGTTTACATCTGGTCGTCTGTGGTGTAATAATACGTAGATTTTAATTCTTAGTTCTTAGGTATTCTAAAAGATGTTGTACATGAGGAGTGCTTAAAATACTGAAAAGTAGTTAAAATACCGAACAGTATTTAAACTACTGAAAAGTACTTAAAATACTTTAAAAAATACTTAAAGTACAAGTACTTTTACAAAAATATTTTAAGTATAAGAACTCAGTACCTGGGTTTTAAAGTACTTAAGTAAAGTACTGAAAGTAATTTAAAGTACTGAAAGTAGAATTTCAAACACTTTAAGTATCAGTACCCCCAGCTCTAGTCCCAGACCACCCGTACCATATTTAGAAAATCCTTTGTCGTACATTGATGAGAAAAAATTGATCACCAAAGTGAATCCAAGAATCTATTGGAGTAATTGGAAATTTCCAAAACAAACCGGAAGTACCCGAAAGTGGAAGTAACTTTGAAATTTTAAATGGCAACCTAGGTTGAGTATGATATTGTTGGAAAGGTCGATTAAAAAGAAACAACTTTTATTAAAATATTTTTTTAATATCTTGCATATGTAACAAGTTAGACGTAAAAATAAAAGCAAACAAATTCCAAATAGTTTCTTAAACCTCAATGGGTGGGGGTCGAGTCAATTATGATATTTTAAATGAAGACTTGTATTTTTTGGATTTTTCACTTCAATTGTTAATGTAATCAACTTTTTTAGGTTATGTATTTTCCTTTATTCAAATAATAAGAAAAGTCGATTATTTTTAACGAATAAAGCGAAAAATACAAAGAAAGAGTTTCCATTTAAAAAATTGTCTCTCGCCTATTTGCGGATGATGGTAACGTTTTAATTTTTCCATAATTTAAGAGATGAATTGTTACTTGTTTGCATATTTTTTTTCGTTTAATTTGGTAATTATGACCTAGGTTGCCATTTAAAAGTCCAAAATTACCTCCAGTCCTTCCGGTCCTTCGTAAATTCTTTTATTCTCATCAATGTGCGACAAAGGGTTCTCGAAATAAAAAGGTGATATGGGTGGTCTGGGACACCCTTTATAATCATTAAATTTCATAATTCTTTAGATAATTTATTTTTCTTGTAGTGTATGATTTTCGCATTAAAAGTGGTAAATTCTATAAATTGTATGTAAAATTACCGGCGAGATGTTAGCGATACGTTTGCTTCTAGCGATGAGTTTTTTATATGTAATTCTCCGTAAGAGGTTTTTTGGTAATAACTTATGTTCTAATTAACTTAAATCAAAAATAAATATACCATATTAAAGCTCAATAAAAGCCCCATACACTGGTACTAACTACTTTGCTTGTCCGTTTAAAATAAACATTTTATAGCCCTTCAATGAAAACTCAATCACAAATTTTAAATTATCATCGTACAAAGACAAATTATATGTCAAAATATAGCATTTGACATGTATATACCAATAGTATTAGTCACTATGCTTGTCCCACTCAATTAAGGGCACGTTCCAGTAATGAACACTAAAGCCCACGACGACCGCAAAATCGTTCTACATAAGACCGCGATTTTTTCTTTCGTGCATCGATGGCGACCGCAAGAAGCTCACAACGACCTTTTGAGCTAGTGGAACTGGAAAATTTTGCGGTCGTGGTCGTGGGCTTTAGTGTTCATTACTGGAACGCGCCCTAAGCGTGTAATTAATAATAAAAGTGTTTTTATCAACATTTTTCAACTTTAAACGCGAATAACTTGCATAAAAAAGATATTAACATTATTAAATATAGCATTAAATTTTGATTAAAATGACATACGACATGTACCTTGTCCGTTAGAAATTAATTAACCAGAAGCCAACGACAACTTTAAAAACGGCGCATTTACCAAGTTTGCGGCATAAGTCAATTACAATAATTCTTTCCCCTAATCAACTCACAGGAACAATTGAGATTGCAAAAGACAGCATTCACGATGTAAAATACAATAGTATAGGTCATCATGCATGTCCGGCCCAATTGCTCTAGTAATTAGCAAAAAATACGTTTTAAATGACTTTTTCTATGTTTAACCGCTAATTCCATTTGACAGGGGGAATGCATAAAAATTTATTGAAACCAGTAAATAGCAAATTTATTTGTGATTACAGCGATAATTGACATGTAGCTTGTCCGTTAAAAATAAAGTCGCTATGCCCAACTAAAACTTTCGGAGCGTTTACACCCACGCAAAGATATGAACTATATCTTTTGTTCTAATTAACTGAGCAAAACTTTAAAGGTCTCGTAGGACAGCATTTTTATTGTAGAATACAATGGTGTAGGTCGCTGTGCTTGTCCGGGCTAAAACTTGCAAACTCGTGATTGAGTTTTGATTGGAGGGCTATAAAATGTTTATTTTAAACGGACAAGCAAAGTGGTTAGTAGCAGTGTATGGGGCTTTTATTGAGCTTTAATATGTTATATTTATTTTTGATGTAAGTTCAGTGGCGTAACTAGCAAGGAATGGGCCCGTGTGCCAGCACGATGTTGCCTCCCCCCCCCTCCATTTTTTATTATTATTTATTTATTACAGCAAGCGATTTTGCGCAGTGTTTGAATTATTGTTTTGTGAATATTCGGTTCTTTGCCAGGGCCGTAGCCAGAACCAAATGTTAGGGCGGGCATGAAGAATCTTTAGGCGGGCAAACATTTTTTATTTATTAAAAATAACTTCAATATAAAAAAAAATATAACTCAAAATATAAAAAAATATAACTTCAAAATATAAAAAAATATAATTTCAATATATAAAAAAAATATATCATTAGAAATAAATGCAAACATCATCCGCAATGGGCGTGGGCAGAGGAAACTATGATCTTTTAAATGGAAACGTGTATTTTTTACAATTTTCGTTTCGTTCGTTAAAAATAATCAACTTTCTTTAGGTTATGTATTTCCCTTTAAATAGTTATCAAGAAAAATTAAAAAAAGTTGAATATTTTTAACGAATGAAGAGAAAAAAAAATTTCCAATTAAAAGATTTTCCGGATGATGGTAGTGTTTTATTTTTTTCCATAATTTAAGATACCACTTGTCACTTATTTGCATATTTTTTTTCGTTTAATTTATTATTTTTATGCAAGATATTAAAAAAATATATTGATAGAAGTCGTTTCTTTTTAAAAACCTATCCAACAATAGCATACTCGACCTAGGTTGCCATTTAAAATTTTAAAGTTACTTCCGGTTTGTTTTGGAAATTACGAATTATACCAAAAGATTCTTTAGGGTAACTTTTGTAGTACATTTAAAATTAATTAATTTTATCATCTATTGATATAATATACGTATATTTACGACAATGGGTTCTCGAAATAAAGAGTACTGGTGATCTGGGACACCCTGTATACAATTTGAGTTGCATTGCAGGGTATCTTTGTTATTAATAAAGCTACAGATTTGGTTAAATGAGCAATGTTACAAAAAAATGTTTCAGATAAAAGTTATTTGTTTTGTAATGTCTAATCTAAATATGTATTTTACAAACATATAACAAATATATATACATAATCAATAGCAACTTTCCTATTTTAAATGGGCTCATATTAGATTAAATATCCAAAATTCCAAATTTTTCCACAATAAATTGCATTTTTCTTTCTGCTTTCAACAATGTATTACAATCCATGTTTGAAGTAACAGAATATGAAATATTTGACATTATTTGAATTAATTTAAGTAAGCCATAACTTTTTGACAGATCTTCTATAATCAAACGATGATTCAAGCTGCCACTTTAGATTATTTGATTATTATATTGGTTTATTGCGTACATCAAGTTAGAATTAATAAGTTTTAGTCATTGATACATTGATTAATCATTTACAAATGGAAACTTTTCCCCTAACTAAATGAACAATATGATATGTTTTGGAAATATATCCTATACAAAAATCTAAAATGACAGCTTGAATTGTCATTTGTCAAAAAGTCATAGCTTACATAAGCTGAGTAGCATCTACTCAGTGGATGCTCCTAGTGGTGCTTTATAAGCCAGAGCTTGAAGGTGTAGCAATCAATAATTCGTCCGATCCCTTTGGGAAAGGACACAAGCAAGCAGTATGTGATGCTGATGAGTGCTAATAAGCACGAAACGCAGCGTCCATCACTCTGCGCTTGGAATTGTTGCTTGGTGCACCTTCACCACTTTGAACAAAGGCAGACCTAAGGAATCTTCTCTTCAATGGTTTATTATTATTTAATAACGGTCTGCATCTTTGATTGCACTTCTATCAATGCTTACATAATTTAATTGAAATTATATCAAATATTCCGTAAACACGGAGTAATACATCTTTCTAATCAGAAAAAAATGCAATTTAATTGTTGAAAAAATTAATATGGCGTCCATTTAAAATAATAAAGTTGTTTTTGATATCTTGAAAACCGAGTTGGTGATATGTTTGTAATAAACAGGGAACCTGGCCAACATTGAGAGAGACCCATTTATATTTTCTTTATTTCATAATTTATCATTGTTTATTTTTTATAAATTATAGAAAAAAGTTTATTTTTTACTTGGAAGAGTAGGTTTGCTTTATTTTGCTTTGAAATTTTAGAAAAATATTGTTATTTATTTTTATCCGGAAATATAAAATATTGTTATTTGCCATGATTTAATAAATATTACCTAAAATTTAAAATTGTATTATTTTATTTGGAAATTTATAGCACTTTTCTAGGGCCCATTGGTAAATCCTAAAACTACCTCAAAATTTGAGACTTCGTGCTTGAAAGAGTAGTGGGGCCCTGAGCTGGATTTAGGCATGGGCAAACTTAAGCTTCAGGCCCCCCAACAGTTTTAGGGCCCCAAAAAATATGATTTTATTTATTTTCTTGCAACTATCTTTAAATTTTATGACAAAAAATAAAAAAAACTACATATGGGCCAAGGGCCCCTTAGGTCGTGGGCCCGTGTGCGGCGCACACTCTGCACACCCGTTATTTTCGCCACTGTGTAAGTTAATTAGAACAGAAGTTATTTCCAAAAAACCTCTTATGGAGAATTACATATAAAAAAATCTTCGCTGGCAAACGTATCGCTAACATCTCGCCGGTTGTAAAATTTCTTATTTATTTGATCTGATGTATCCAAAATTTTTCAATTTCTTAAGATTTTTCGAAAATGAAATAGATTATTTCTTAAATGGTTTAAGGGTGGTCTCTATTTAATTTGCTTTGAGCTGGAATTTCATGTATATTTGGTTAATAAAGATAACTGCATTTCTCATTTCTTGATTTTATAGATAACCTTTGGCGTTTATATTTTAGCTTTAGTATTTTAAAATTGCCTTTAAGTTGAAAATAATAGTATTTTCGCTTTTCTATATTCAATGATAATACGTTAAGATTGGGTATCCCTCTGGGTTGCATTATTGAAACTCTTTACAAAATTATGATTCCGTTTCGTTCGATTTAGGTTTCTGGGCGTTTCGTTCTGAATATCGCGACATAAGGAGCGAATAAAGCGTGAAATGTTCGTCCTCCCGCTCTTTGTAACGGATTAATCAAGTCGATAAATCGCAAGTTTAAATTTAAAGTGGAGCGCTGCCGACTCGAAGCGAAACAATTCAAAGACACGCGCCATAACTGCTCATTATGTAATGAAATCGCGTGCTCTCCTCCATTTACACAACACACCATTCATTTTGAGTTTATTCATTACTATTTCATTAATATGCACGCCTGCCAAACGAAATTATTACTTGTCAATTGATGCAACAAATTTACATCTTATGTTTAACATCAATTACATATGGCTGGTTATTAAATTGCACTACATGATTACCCAGAGGGTTGTAAGTTGTATGCAATGCTCTTGATTCTTGATGATAATAACGTATCAATGAAGTACTTAAATTATTGATCTAGATTCTTGTTTCTGATTGTTCCGCATATTGATTGCGTTTGTTTAAAATGTTTGACGAGCACGCCATATTTTACAGCTAGCTCCAGAAGAATAATTCATCAATCATCTTGTTATATTTATATATTAATAAAAACATACCCAAACAAGATCACGTAAACCTACCGTTAATGCATCTTTAATTTTTTTAAACACCACATTATAGAATTCTGGCCACAATCCGCAACTTACTTAAGAGGTTTTTTGGATCTTACTTACTATTTATAAAAAAACAAGTTTTATACATATATTATGAATAACCTTTATTGTTTATTTACATTTTATTATTTTATTAATTTATTCTGTTGTTGTGTTGTGAAAAAGGGGTTAAATCCTGGAATAAATCCATTGGTCCTTAAAACTGGTCTTTGATTAATAGCAACTTGTTGTGGCACAGTTCTCACTATAGGATCAAAAGTTTCAACCATATCAGGAGAAACAGTTTCTGGAATAAATGGTCTAGTCCTAGGTGCTTGAGCTACCCTTCCATTATAAATTGGTTGTGGTTTTCTTGAATTTAATTCAATTCGAGCTGTTTGCATTTTTGCAAAGTCTGCATTAGAGCTGAGAAGTTTGGAGTTTGGTGTGGCTTTTCTTTGTGCAAAAACTTGTTGTTCTTTTGCATTTTGTGTTCGAATAAAATTATTCCTTGCTACCGCAGAAGTTACTGCAGCAGGTTTTAAAAGAGGGGATTGAAATACAGGAGAACTGGCAAAGGGAGCTCTAAAAACTGGAGAGGTTTGAATAATTCGAGCTTTGTCAGATGTTAATACTATAGGCTTTGATACGAAATCTGGCGATGATAATAAAGGTCTTGTATATCTTACTGGTGCAATTATTCGGGATGAGGCTGGTTGTCTTAATAAGTGAGTTGTTACTACTGGGGTGTGTACCAAAGGAACAGAGAATAAAGGATTATTTATTACTGGTTCTGTTATGAAAGGTTCTTGAATTGGTTCCAATTTTTTTATAACTGGTGTTTGTATTAAAGGTGCTGTAACTGGTTGAAGTGTTTCAAATAAAGCTTCGGATATAATTGGATCTGCAAATTTGTTATGATTGCGGAAGAAATATTGAGAGCTTTGTGCAGTAACTTGAGCTGGAGGTGCTATAAGTTCCACCTGAACATGGTTTGGGTATGCTGTAGTGTAGGCCACTATGGCCAGAAATATCTGAAATAAAAAATGATTTATTATAATTATTTATTTTATATTAATACTACCACTATTTAATAACTGATGTAAGTTGTGTCATACTAATAACGATTTAAAGAAAAGTAGATATGAAAATAAAAAGGGGATAATTAAAATAGTAACAACTCCATCATAGCCATCATTTATAACACTTGTTTTGAAAGTAATTACACAGATTATAAATATAACATGTGAAATTGCGAGTTGCAGTTGTTGTAACTGTTAATCATTCTTGAGTTTGGGGAAAAAATGCAAGGTGCGAAACAGTAAGAATAATAAAAAGCGGATAATTTGCAGCAACGCACACTGCGTTTTATAATAAACGCGTTAATGATTTTAATTCTAATTACGATTAATTATTAAAGTGCACTTACCGATGATGAGAACATCTTGCTTGTTGTACTTTGCTTGACTGGTGATAAGAAAGAACAATTGCGCTTTTATATTTGTTCATAAAAAGGGGCCATTTAGTAATATCTTTTGGAACGATTTTTGAATTTTGATTTGAAGGTTGAGTTATTTAATTCAATTGCGTTTTTGTGACCTTCTCTTTAGCGTTGGCGGAATTAAACTGGTATTATGTAACAATTCTTCATGTACAAAATTAATATGTATTCGAAAAACTTTAAATAGTCTTCTTGAATAGGTCTTGAGATTTTGATAAAAATATCGCCATTTCTAACCTTACTAAAAGCTTTTTGACGTATGACGTTCATATAGACTTATTTATTTATAAACATAGATAAAATTTATAAAGCGATAAGAAATAGGGGAGTTCGAATTAAATTTTGAGTTTTTAATAATACTTTTTTTCGCGGGATTTTGCTGTAACCTTATTTCATCTTCAAATAGAAGAACCTTAGAATATACTCTGCTATAAGAAACTTTTGCAGTAAACTTAACCATGTCCAAAAAAATTGCTTTAAGTTCTAGACAAAATTTTTCAAAAAAATCAAGAAGAAGGTAATAGTATATTATTCAACGAGCGAGTAATGATAGCCATTACTCACGAAGATCGAAATTGCGAGTGTCGTAACAGGCCGGAGTGAGTAATGGCTTATTACTCGCGAGTAGAATACTATACTTTTTCTATGGCTATTTGGTAAACGCGAAAATATTTTATTTAAATTAGGTTATTTGACGTAACAACGGCAGCATTCATTAAATAATAAAAAAGCTTGTATAAATTTTGAGTCATCGGTAGCTCAGTTGATTGATACGTCGACTGTGGATCCAAAGGTCCCTGAAGTGAGATTTTTTTGTTTCTATCTTGATATTTATCAAGCTTGATAAAACTCAAGAGGGGGGATATTCTCGAATCACACGACACAACATCGTATACGACATGAAAAGGACAGACTCTTATTTTTTCATTTGAATAACAAGGATAGAATGATAAAAGTCGTGTCATGTGTAATTCGAGAATAGCCCCCTATTGAGTTTTATCAAGCTTGATAAATATCAAGATAGTAACAAAATCCCACCTCTGGTTCGAGTTGGAAGTCTGTAACCCCAACGAGTTGATCTCGGTTGAGAGTTGACTCGTTAGATATTTTATGTATCTTTCTTGCACATAAAAACGTTCATAATGTGGAAACGAGACAAAAACTGTAACCATAGTAATGTAGTAAACAGCTCACCGTTCTCGTTACGTATACGTTACAGACTTCCACCTCCGATCACTAACGATTTTATTTTAATAATTGTTTGAATTTGGTAACAGAGAATCACCGGTAACCAAAACTCACGGGTGTGAGTAATAGCTATCATTGCTTATATAGAAACTCGTTCATAAAGTACATATTATACAAAAGTCATAGAAATAATTATTTAACGAGCAAAATATTGTGTTTTTGAAATAAAAATAACTTTCTTTCCACATAAATCAATTGAATACTTCTGTTTTTATCTTAGTTTAAGTAAAACTAAAAAAAAACGATTTAGGGCCGGTTGCACAGTTCCAGCTTAATTGACAGATTTTCTATTGTATTTCTGTCATATTTTTAGCATAAGTGTCACTTGAAGCTTAAGCTTGAAGCTTGAACTATGCAACCGGGCCTTAGTGTTACATGCCATGCTTAATTCATTAACAAGAAATTATTTTAATGAAATTCTACAGAAATTAGTAATTAATTAATCATATTAATAATGCCGTAATGAATAATATATGCAATTTAATAAAATCTTAATGATGAGGAATAAAATTTATTATTATGTTAGATTTGGCATAATTTATAGAATAAGTAAAATGTAATTATACTCGTATGCAGACGCAGGTTATGATAGGATAGTGGCCAGAAAAATGTGAATAAATTGCACTCGTGCTCGTAGTAAAAGGAGGGTACCCGGATAGTAGTAATGTTTGCATTTTATAACGCGTGTAAATTTATTAGAATAAATTCATTATGAATGTAGGTGGCTTTTTATCCAGTTCAAAAATCAACAATATTTATTATGGCTGTAAAAAGAACATTAAAAATATAAGAAGCATGTACACTAATAAGTATTATATTTAATTAGGTTAATAATAACTATGCTAATTCATCTTATTTAATATTTCCCGAACTAAGTTTACGGAGATTTTATCTTTGTTAAAATAATTCCTGCTCATTTCTCCATAGGAAAGGTCTCTTGCTCTTGACTCCCCAAGCAGAAACCAAAGTTGTGATAATATTGTTATAATAATATAATACAATTTTAAAAGATTGTGATAAGGTTGTGTATTAAAATGCTGATGGACGATAATATTGTTGATATTGTGGTGGGATATTACCACAAGTTGTGGTACGTGCCTCTGACAATATCCTTTCATGTAAAAAAAAAGAAGACGAGGGGTTTGATCCCTGGAGGGTTATTCTCGAATCACAAGACACGATTTTGTCATAACAAGGACACACTCTCATTTTTGCATTTGAATGACAAGGATAGAAGGATAAAAGTGTACCCCAGGGGAGTTATTTCGCATACGACTTTCATTATTCTATCCTTGTCATTCAAATGCATCAATAAGAGTGTGTTCGTGTCATGTCGTATACGACATCGTGTCGTGTGGTTCGAGAATTACCTCCCTGGACCTTCAGACTTATAAGCATGTACACTAAAGGTGGATTTATAACTATACATAAACATAAGGAAGAAGATACATAAAATCCAAACATAAGCATAAGAATTTTCCCTATTTATAACTTGACACAAGAATCTAACCTATTTTCATATTGGTATTGAGTAGAGTTAAATTAAAATGCGAAATGAATCCATATTTAAAAAATGTATCAGTAGTTTTGGGAGCAGTTGCTTTGCTACATGAAGATGAAAAAAAATAATTAAATGTAATTGTATTGCTGAACAGCTTCAAGCAATTTTAGTTGGAATTTAAATTGTTCCATCTTTATTAACAATTGGAAACACAACACAAATAGTTCAATTGTTGAACTACTTCTTAACTTCAAGTTCGGGGCGCAAGCGTAAATTTGACATAAATACCTAAGGGTAAGGTTATACACACTGAACATAGTAGTGAAGAATGGTAGTAGAGAGTAGAGCAAATACATAGAGGTATAGAGTAGAGCATTAAAGTAAGGAAGTAGTGGTTATACAGACAGTAATGAACATTGAGCAGTAATTTAAAGAACGCAAATAACATGCGACACGAGACTCAGTTGACGCGAGACGCAAGCATTTATCTCTTCTACTAAACCGACCAACCAATCAGAGACGGTCCCACATAGATCAGAGCAGCAGAGTGCAGCAGAATCAAACAGTTTTGCTTTTTGAAACCTGAGCGATGAGCGATTTGCTCTACTATGACCGCTCGCATTGAAATGCATTGGTTTGATTTTTCATCGCTTCTCCACTGCTTGCCACACTCTGTGCATGACTACCATGCTCAACTTCACTGTTCACTTATTATGACCATACCCTAAGAACTTAAGAAATGAAATGAATTTATTTCTTATGTTGCGGTTCTTAGGCATATGTTATAAATGGTAGCATTAAAAACGTATAGTTGAAATTTTAGGTATCTTAAGTCCTTGTGTTTATGTATAGTTATAAATCCTCCTTATCACTACACCACCGTATCTACCTATACTTATACAAGGTTGTATTAAATATTAGTATGATATTTTTTCCCTAATTTTATCAAAAATAATTCATCCCCCTATTCTGGAAATAGTCATCTTTTTTATTCAAATTATCTACCTACTTAAAAATATCCAGTTTTCATTTTAAATAAAGCAACTAATGACTTATCACTATACCAATCAAATAGTTGAAAATTTAATCGACCATATCCATTTTATACAGGGTGTCCCAGCGCTGCGAGAAAGTAACATTACTCTAAAATAAAAAAAGATATCGGCATGCGGTTTTCGATAGAATATACAATACCTTTAAGCGCACATTTTAAAAATATTTTAGTAATATACCGGGTGTCCATTCCAAGATGGCGGACCAAAGTTATGTTTTTTTTAATGGAACACCCAGTATATTATGACATTTTTGGATTCCTTATAAAAAAATAATTATACTTGTATAAACTTTTATGGGTCTATCATCACTCGTTTTGCTAATATTTGCTATTTAAGCCATCAAAAGATCCATTTTTGAAAGATCACTGCTCTAAAACAGATGAATATTTTTTGTTGAAATTTTCTCAAAAATTTTTCAACATCGTGTAGTCTACAACTATCATGTCAGATTTAAGTTTGTGATAATTTTTCATCAGAATGCCTTATGAAACGCTAATTGAACAATTAAACGAAATTTTCAAATGGAACACCCTGTATATTTTAACATCAATCGATATCATTTTTTACAACCTTTCTATTGATATAATGTTTGTATGGTCGCTTATCAATGGTTTGGGAGATATTAATATCCAAACTAAGAAACAGCGAAAAATACACAAAATAGCACTCTTCATGATTTTTTTAAAGGTTTTTTTTAATTTGCCTAATACTTATTTGTGTCTTTCTCTATTTTGCTTTTTTAATAATGTTTTTATATTATAGTATCAGTTTTTGTTGTTTTACAACACAAATAAAATCGAAACTTGCATTTATCAATTTTGGTTTTCTAAATCTCAGTATATTTTGAAACGTTAACAATTAATGTATTTTGTTGAATATCGTTTTTACGTTCTTTTCTTATAACCAGAGGCCGGATTTTGTTTGTTGGCGAGTTTTATGAACTCGCGAAAACGTCATCATTTTCCGCCAATTCGTCATTATTTACATTGTTCTCTTCGCCTGAATGATGACGTTTTGGCGAGTTTTAGAATCCGCTATGGAAACAAAATCCCACCTCAGAAGCGGATTTCTTTCATCTTCACCAAGCGCTTACAGCATATTTTCCATTTCTTATTTAGAAGAGTCATTATTTCAGTTTAGTTATTATCAAAAGTACAGAAAAGGGCGTAAAAACAAAATTCTACAAAATAAGGGTTTCCTTGGCAACATTAGTTGCTAAATTTTTAAAGCATGCTGAGACTTAGAAAACCAAAATTGATAATTGCAACTTTCGATTTTATTTTTGTAGTAAAAGAAGAAAAACTACTATTCTAATTTCTAATAAAACAACATTATAAAAAAGCAAAACATAGAAAGACAGAAATAAATATTAGGCAAATTAACAAAAAAAAACTCAAGAAAATTCATCAAGAGGGCTATTTTGTGTATTTTTCAATTTTTCTCAGTTTGGATCTCCGAAAGCATAGACATTCGTCCGTACAACCATTATATCTGTAGAAAGATTGTTAAAAATGCCATCGAATGTTGTTAAAATATACAGGGTGTTCCATTTGAAAATTTCGTTTAATTGTTCAATTTGCGTTTCATAAGGCAGCCTGATAAAAAATTATCACAAACTTAAATTTGACATGACAGTTGAAGACTAGACGATGTTGAAAAATTTTTGAGAAAATTTCAAGCCAAAATGTTCATCTGTTTTAGAGCAGTGATTTTTCAAAAATGGATTTATTTTTGGCTTAAATGGCAAATATCAGCAAAACGAGTGATGATAGACCCATAAAAGTTTATACAAAGTATAATTATTTTTTTATAAGGAATCCAAAAATGTCATAATATACTGGGTGTTCCATTTAAAAAACATAACTTTGGTCCGCCATCTTGGAATGGACACCCGGTATATTATTAAAATATTTTTAAAATGTGCTCTTAAAGGTATTGTATATTCTATCGAAAACCGAATGTCGATATTTTTTTTCATTTTAGAGTAGAGTTACTTCCTCGAAGCGCTGGGACACCCTGTATGTAATTTATTTATGTTTATACAACACTGTATTATATGTAAGAATTGGCAAAAATGAATCATAAATGATTTGATTTGTTTAGATTATATGTAGATATATTTGACAATATTAAAATATGTCTATAGTGACTTTTTACTAAATAATTGTTCACATAATAAAAAATAATATTGTATTATATTGTGTTCAGAATTTTTGCTCAACATTGTGTACCCATTAAAAGTGTGTATTTAATACAATATTGTAAAGAAATATGAACACAATATTTAGACTACAATCATTTCAGAATCAAAATACTACAACAATATTTAAACTACAACATTGTCAGAATTTTACCGAAATATGTATTTCCCAAACATATTGTTACACAAATCTTTTTACAATATTTTCACAACAATTCGTACCATCCACAATATTTACATGTTTCTACAACCGATAATATTACCACATTCCAACTACAATTTTCATTTCTACTGGGGTCTTGACTCAAGTCTCCAATGTTCTTCGTTTTCATGAAAATGCGGATTCTATACCAGTACGTCGGATGCTTAAATTTCTAATAAAATTACAAATGCCTATTAAAATTAATTTGCATAAACAACATTCTCCTTGTTTCAAGAGGGATTCTTTCAAATGGTAGGTCATTTTCTAAGAAAATTAGATACGATTCCCCATTTAGCCTACGTGGTAAGAAAATAGGGTCAATTAACAAGTCTTCAATGATTCCTGGCCAAAAATTCATACTAAATTGCTGCTTATGTTTGCCTTGTACAATTGCATGTGGAATTTCATCTGCATTGGTGATTATTATGGAAGTTGGAAATGCTGTCTCTACCAAATTCGGCTTCATCTGTCAGTGCTGTAACTAGGAATTTTAGTCCCTAATTCTACCCAAAAGTTAGCTTACTTAGCTACTAGTTTTATTATTTAAAAATATTTAAAAACACGAAGTTTCTCAGACGTTTAGTTAAAAAATTATGAATTTTTATATTATTATACATACCGTGCGGACATAAAGTAAACCCCCCCCTGCTAACTTTTGAACGGTTATGTTTTTGATTCGGAAAATTTGTCTACGGAGGAATCTAATTACGAACTTTCTAATAAAGGTATTTTTGATTTTGTGGAACTTCCGGTTATACCGGAAGTTGATGGCAACTTTCTTATTTTAAATGGAACACCCAGTATATTTTTACATTTTCGCGTTCTCCTTAAAAATGCCATTATATTGACCTTGCATAGTGTGGTCTACCATTAATACTTTCAGAATGACACCTATTTGAAAATCTCATTTTTATGCAACTTCATTTACACCAGAAGTTGGACCCAAGTGCCCCAACTTCCTTATTTTAAATGAAATATTTTGCAATTAAGTTAATAACATTAAATTTAAACAAAATTTTTATCCAAGAGATTTCCTGTAGATTTTATGGCTGCCTAGACGTGGAAGGAGGTTATGTTAATCAGCAAAATTAACGAACTTATGATTAAACATAATTTTAATAATAAATTGTGATTTTCAAACGAGCGTAATTTCGAAAGTATTAATCGTAGACCACACTATGCTAGGTCAATTTAATGGCATTTTTATGGAGAACACGAAAATGCAAAAATATATTGGGTGTTCCATTTAAAATAAGAAAGTTTCCATCCACTTCCGGTTCTACAAAATTAAAAATACCTTTATTAGAAAGTTCGCAATTAAATTCCTCCGTAGACAAATTAAATAGTCAAAAACAGAATCGTTCAAAAGTTAGCAGGGGGGATTTACTTTATGTCCGCACTGTATATGACGCAGTATAAAATGTAATATTTAAATATTCAGATTTCACTTGATTTTCAGACTTTATAAACAAAATATTGTACAATTCTATGTTTTCAAAGATTATTAATATTATTAAGACAAATCAATTTTTAAGGCTCTATCTAAACATTTTGATTTTTTTAGTTTTTGGGTTAGCAAAAAAATATTGGGGTAGACCTTTTATATTTCGTCCATTTTTTAATTTTTTATTAAAATGTAATTGGAAGTCCACCATGGAAAAATTAGAAAAAACGATTTATGTATTTTTTCGTAAACCATATAACATAAAATTTAACGATTTTAAAATTTTATCTAAGCTAAATACCATGATTAAACGCGTTTAAAATTACTTATTTTGTCAAAATCGACTAATTGATTTTCCGAAACAAGTCACCGTCGTAACGTACTTTGCGCGTTTTTTTGAGGATTTTGCGAGCAAGTTTTTTTAGAAACCAAGTTTAAAATAAATAAACACCAATGTTTTAGGATGTAGTAATAAACGGAGCCATTCGTTTTTTGTTCTTAATTTTTTTTTGTACCTATATGAAAGTCTGGAATATTTTGTATAAACTTGCAAATAAATAATTATTATTGAGTCTCCCTTATTGTCTCCATTATTGAGACCCTTAAGCATTGCTTAACTCCGGTTAATAGTACTTACACTGTAATCTGTGAAGAATACACAGCTTTCAAAATTACGAATTTCGACCTTTTGTGTACTCTACACTCGATTGAGAAAAATGCTCCTGTTTAGCAATTTCTCTGGTGCTAAGTGCTAATAATACACTTGGGTCTCTACACGTTCTTCCGTATCCTGGCTATCTTCGAAGGACCTTGATCACCAGTTCTGGTTTTACATGGGCCTGTAAACTAATTTCTGGGTGAAAAAAACTGAGTCGTACCAATTTTTGTTATACGCTGGTCTACACTCTGAAAGGTTTTGGAGCAAGGTATGTTCCTATTTATGGTTTACCAAGATGTTTTCTCTTGTTATACATAAACCGGACACGCTTGACAATCCCATAAAATAGGACTTTTTAATTTGCCACTTTTACCTGATACTGAGCTAACTTTGGACGTACAGCTTTTACCATTCAATCCATTAATAACCGACGTTATCGTAGTTCATCGTATTATATTTATTGTATTTGGTAATTTGTAAAATAAAGTGTATCAACGTTAACTACGGCGGTCATTTAAAAAGTGTCGTTTAGCTGTTGGGAATTTTGAGATTCCGCTCGCCCTCTGTTGTAAAAAAAGTAAAAGTAAAAATCGACCTGTCGCGGCATTTTTACAGCAAATTATTTTTTCGAGAGTTATTTAGGGTGGCTCCTTTTAAAATGCATGACTAACGTTACAGATATTTTCTGTAAGATTTTGCATGGAATTGCACCATTAATTATGTGTTTTGGTATGTTATAACTTCGGCCTAATTTTATAACATCATAAGCTCGTTCAATTGACCCAAAGAAAAATCTTGGATGTATAAAGTATTGACCGAATATACGGTTTTTTATTAATTAGACAAGGAATATAAGGTTTCAGGAATTTAAACTGTAATCGATAATCGACAAGTCGACCTTTCTAATTTTGGAAAGGAAAAAAGTGATAAGGAAAGGTAACCTGAGTAAGTGGTACCAGTTAAGGATGAAAGAAAACTTTGTTGCAAAACTCTATCTATCATCTCGTAACAATTAATAACGTTATTAATAAACTTGATAGCAGCAATCTTCTATGATTTAAATTTCGATCATAAATCACGAAATCACTTTACTTTAATGAATATAATGTTTGTTAAAAGTGGTGTTCCGTATTCCCCAAGGTACGGTAATTGGTAATTGGATGCGCATCTCGCGCGTGCTTTTTGTAATAGTGCGAAGGTGCAATAAAAGAAAACTGATCTCGGATCTCGAAAGACCTTCGCCAATGTCAGTAAATAGAGCTGTGGGTCTAAAAATCGGGAAAGAAACGCGCGTAACAGTACCTAGTCCATCGGAGGAGACTTGTAGCGTAACCTTGTGGAACCGCGGAATAGTACCCGTGCCGCTTCCTCCGCGATCAGTCGGACCACTTCCGACTTGCTAACGCTAAAACGCTCATTTCTCATAGACAGTGTCGTGTCTTTTTTCATTTTTAACTACCGTCTTTTCTTGTATGAAGATCACTTAGAATGTCGCGAGACAAATATAGGATTATTACTGTTAGTTTCTTCTTGTTGCAAACGGTAAGAGGAAAATTGATGATGATCACTTACACTTTATCTTTTTAATTAGAAATGTAGTTTACGGTTAAAAAATTAAAAAATCAAAATAAAAAATATAATATTGTTATTAAAAAAATTTAAAAATATAAAAAAAAACGAACACAATGAGTAACGTCTTGAATTTGTGAAAGTCGAAAATTTTATTACAAAATTTACATTAAAAATTTACATTAAAAATGTATTAGTTTGGAGGTCCACTACTAAGTGGACCTCCAAACTAATACATCTAAAAATAAAAAAAAATAATAATAGTAAAAAATTTAAAGAAATTTACCAAAAATTAATAACTAAAATATCTAAAATCCATTGATCGTAAAATGCTATAAAACCAATTTTTGATTTATTTTGCTTACTTAATGATACGGAGTCAAATGTTGAAAAACCGACGTTAGCGACGTTTTTACCTTTCATGATTTTTTTAAAAGTGTTTCGAATTGGAAAGTCAAAAAAATAAGAAAATACCAAACTAAATTAAGAATTTTACTTTCATTTATAATTTTTGTTATTTATGTATCTATAATTACATTTGTGTAATTTTGCAAGAAAAACTTCTATATTTATATTTTAATTTTTGCAAAACTATGCTCGTATAAATATAGATAAATGAAAAATAAAAATTGCATATAAAAGTACAATTCTTACTAAGTTCGGTATTTAATTATTTTTTTTAGTTTCCAATTTAAAACACTTTAAAAAAATCCAGGAAAGATAAAAACATCGGTTTTTCAACATTTGACTCGCTATCACCTTAAGAGGATGTATAAAACCTACTTTTCCTCAATAAAAATTTTTTTGGGCATTCGTGAACGAACATTTAAAGAAAAAATCCGTAATGTTATTAAAAATGAATTTATTTTTCATTTATAATGAACAAACAAATAATATTTGTAAGTTTGTTTTAAAGTTATAATAAGTTTGATAACGCAGGACATTGAATATTGGACTAAAAGTTTTATAGGTTTTAGAATGGTCCCAGATTTTCTGTTACTCCTCTTATTACAAATCAATTCCTACATAGAATTTCGGTATTGGGGCTAGACATTTTCAATATTAATTATTCTATATAAAAATAAGGATCATAACGTCGTGTTAGCAGGTTCACCCTTCGCCTCGCCTGCAAATATTCACGACTTGAACCATAATGATTGGTGACGAGCCGAATTAGATACAAAACTATATCTGCTTGCACAAATCATGAAAAATTTGAATAAATTAAAGTAAATTAAAATTTATTGACAGCTTAGTGTCATCAATTTGGAGCTCATAACGTAATCATTATGGGTTATGGGCGTTTTCTATGATTTGGCGACTATAATGAAATCGTTACCATGGGCCTCAAATCGATTAAGATTATGTCAATCAAATTGACACACGTAAAGGTGCCATTATATTATGCAAGGAGATAAAATATAAAACTAGTCAACTAGTATAAAATTTATTTTATTCTGTGATAAAAATTACCCATAATCCATTGCCCAATAAGTTGCCCAGTGAATACTGAAATTACAAATTACCCATTATCCTTAGCTCATTACCCAATAGGTCCGATCATGTTGAATAATGGCAAAAATTTAGTAATGAATTTCATTACTCATCAAAAAATTGAAACGTAATGAATCGTTTTATTCAATAGTCGTGGAAAAAGAAATATTCGTACTTACAAGAAATTGAAAACGAAATAAATTTATTCAAAACCTAAAAGGCGATTTTATAATTAATTATTAATAAAATTATCTTAGATTTCATGGCAAAAAATTACTACCATTTTATGTTTTTTTATTTATAATCAAAATGCAAGCTTGCCAAAATTATAATATCCAAATTTTACAAAACTCTAATTTTTTGCCTTTAGGAATTTTCGAAATTAGAAATATACTAAATATCTATTATTCTGCAAAATGACGTAATTTTTTTAATTTTATTATTATTCAACACGAATCGAAAATTATTCGTTTTTTCTCCCATGAATTAAAATCTAATTTATTTAATTTATAAGAAATTTATATCAGTTAATATTCAATGGAAGAACATGATGTATTTGGAGAACTGATTTAAACCTTTCTTTCTTTCTCAAGTTTTTTTTAAATTATTCTAATTTCTCAAAACATAAATATGGTATTTGAAATTTTCTTTAGTTTTTAATTGCAGTAATATAAGAAAATACTATGATAAAAATGTCAATGGTACCAAACGTATTTAATAGCACCAGTATACAAATATTTCTATGCTCCAAATGGTATCACTGGGAAAGAAAGGGTTAAAAATAATTGCTAGTTTCAAACCTCCACTTCGAAAGACAAAATTGCCGCAGACAAACTTTTTGAAAAAGTGCTAATGCTAAGCATTTTTCTGACACTCGAGGAACACAATTTCTTGTGTAATCATTTTTTTTAATTGACAAAAAATACTTATTCTTTATTGTTTAAAATAAAATAACCCTTGAAATAAGTTCATAAAAACGTTCCATTACAGTTTTGCAAATTTAATGTAAAAATAAATTATAATTTCAAAAAACTATAAAATAAAGTATTAATAAATTCAATATAACTATCTGCAATAAAATATTTTATTACTAAGATTAATTCGAAATATTTTTAGAAACGTGAAAATATAACAATTTAACAATTTTTAGTATAATGCATTTCCAGGGGGGCATATGATACGCCTTGAATTACATCAAGTTTATCGAGTTCGAACTTTGCGTAGTCTGATTTTAAGAGTTCGAAATTTATGAAAGTTCGAACTTTTATTATTATAACTATAGAGCATAGGTTCTAACAGTTCGAATTTTTTATGTTTTAAGGTTCGAATCTCATAAAATTTAGGGTCAGCACAAGTACAGCCGTTCCTAATGTGTGTTCTGTGAAACCACCAAATTTTGTTTAATAAAAGTTTTGAATATTCCACCATAATTATCTTTTACAATTTTTTAATTGATCCCTTCCTGTTTGTATTTACAAGATATTTAAGTGCAACTATATTTCGACATTTACATTTTTTTCTGTTGCTTTTTTAATGTTGCTTACTAATTTATTAAAAATAGTATTTTGATTTTTTCATAAAAAATTTAAAAAACATAGTGTACAAAAATGTGGTATAAAGGCCGTTTTAGACGGGCACAAATTGTGACAACAATTTTGTTCCCAAACCGACTCAATGTGCAGTAGCATCTGACAATGAGTCTATTTGGTAACATTATAGTCCGTCTAAACAGGCCTTAAAACAAAAAAATATTAGTTTCAAAAAGATTTTCTTGGATATTTTAAAATAAAACTTTAAAAATTTAAACTCATATTTAATTTCCTTCCTAAAACTACCCTTTAAAAGCATAACAAATCTGTACAAAGTCATTGCACTTTACAGTATTTTTATTCAGCTTCACAAAGACCAATTTTTCTAATTATCTGAATTGAGCAAAAATTTTTTAAGTTAATCTTTTTTTAACTGAACCAATTTGAAAGTTTTTTTAATAATATTAATACATTTATTTCCAATGTTTTGTAAAGAACTTTCGATCTTATTCTGATAAGTTGACAACTAAAGAGCATTTTTAATGAGCTTTCACAACTCCTGGATGAAATAGATGAAATTTTTAACGCCCCAGCAATCGTACACTTTCGTTCATTACCCATGCTACTTTCCACTATAACAATTAGTTGCAATTCCTTTGCAATCTCAACCAACATTTTTATTTAAATAATTGATTACACACATTCCAACAACAATTAGCAAAAAAAGTATGAAGTAAATAGAAATTAAAATGATTTACTATTAAAAAAATAATACTATTAATTTAAAAATTTTGTGTTGTGCCAAAAATATTGTATACAAAACCTAATCAAATCAAATAAAAAATCCCATTGTTTCACTAATCTCAAAAATTAATAGTCAAAAGAACTAATTGAAAGCTCTAAGAAAAGAAAGAACGAAAGAAATTATAATAAATTCAAAAAAATGGATAAGTATTGTCTTTCATCGGAGACCTCCAAAGTTTCATATCGAAAAAAATCTTTGGTACTTCGATTTAAGTTTAGGATTTTCTTCCACAGTATTTTTTTTCACTTCAGTTAGTTTTTACTTTGCAAGGATGGCTGTTCTTTGAAGTAATATGACTTTCCATTGCTTTCCATTCACTTAGTAGATGCTGTGAAGTACCATTCTCCTCCAGGCATCCATGGGATAGACGACTTGACTTCTTTTTTCTTTTCAATCTAATTTGTTTAGACTAAAACACAGCGCCCAGTTATTATTTAATATTGAGATTTTATATGAAGTTCTTGCGAGAAAAGTGTGCTTCAAGGCGCCATATTGAACAATTTTGAAAAATCATGGTTTTTCAGTTCTTTGATACTTCGATTAAGTTCAGGATTTTCTACCCTGGTATTGTTTTCAGGTCTTTATCTTCCAGTTTTTACTTTTTAGCAATTCTTTGAAAAACGAAATTTGTACTATGGCTTCACTCAGTGGATTCTATGGAGTATATCATCTCTCATTATGTCATTATTCTCTAGGCTCTTTAGGCATCCATGACGGTTGTATTCCGTTTTATCGACAATACACTTTAATCAACATAGCCTTTTCATCGAATGCAATTTCGTCGACAGTCCGTTTCATCGACACGACCGTTTCATCGACATTACCTTTTCATCGATAACCATTTCATCGACACTACCTTTTCATCGACAAACCTCTTCTTCGACAAGGACGTTTCATCGACAATACCTTTTCATCGACATTATCTTTTCATCAAAAAACATTTTCTTCGACAAGGACGTATCATCGACAACCGTTTCTTCGACACTATCTTTTCAAACAATTTCAACGACATTACCATTCTTTCGTCAAAGTCGTTTCATCGACTACAGTTTTATGGACCAAACTTTTTAGCGCACATATTCTTTTATCGATACAGACGTTTAATATTTCTAGATATTTAATTGTTTATCATTTTCACTGGTGTAAAATATTTTATTTCAAGTACACCGGGTGTCCTCAAAACTAGGACCACCCCTGTAATTTCTTTATTTATGAAAATAAAAATTTGAAATTTTAGTATGTTGTAGGGCTTAAGAAATCGCACTTATTGAACTAAAAAAAAATTAATTTCACTTCCGATTTCACTGGAAATTACATCAACTTTCTTTTTTTAAATTAATACCCTATTTTTTGTACCAATTATTATTAAACATTAGTAAGTTCCAAATATAATTGTGACAAAAAAAATTGTTCTGAACTTTTAAAAAAATTGGATGTTTTTTGGTATTTTTTTCATAAAATCTATTAAAACTACTCTCCAATAATTTAAATAGGTAAAGTAAATTGTAAATTATTAAATTTATTCGGTAGTTTTTGAAAAAATAATTTTTATAATTTTTAAAATGCGTTTTTTGGAAATATTGATTGATTGATTGATTTTTGTCAAATAGCATGATAGTGGGGCCACCCCCAATTTCGATGTTGGATTTTTTGATGAAGAAATGGTAATCTCGTTAAAATCATTTCTCGATTAATGGGTACTGTCGATGAAACGGTTGTCGTTGTAATGGTTGTCGATGTAAAGGTTGTCGATGTAACGGTTGTCGATGAAAAGGTAATTTCGATGAAAAGTTCTTGTTGAAGAAAAGGCTTGTCGATGAAACGGTTGTCGATGAAAAGGTAATGTCGATTAAACGTCCTTGTCGATGAAAAAGTAGTGTCGATGAAACGTCCATGTCGAAGAAAAGGTTGGTCGATGAAAAGATAGTGTCGATGAAAAGGTAATGTCGATGAAACGTCTGTGTCGATGAAAAGTAGTGTCGATGAAACCGTTGTCGACGAAAAGTTATATGTCGATCGTTATGCAGAAATTTTGTGAGTGTAATGGGGCAATTCTGAACAAAAAATGTTAGCCGTTACAGCGATGTTAAATTTGACAGTCACCCCGATGTCAAAAAAACTTTATTTTAAATAACCGTTAAGTTGCAGTAAAGTTTACAAAATAGCGTTTTTTTGACATCAGGGTGACTGTCAAATTTAACATAGCTGTTACGGCCAACATTTTTGTTCAGAATCACCCCGTAAAGTAGGTTCAATTCTAAGAATACTAAACACAAAAGTTGTAGGCCAATTTGTTTTTATTCAAAAGTTACAACACTTTTAAATTTACAAATTCCAAAACAGAAAATTCAATTTGAAGACTATTTAAATAAAAACATAATTGTTTTAAAATTTATTTTAAAAAGAAATTATGTTCTTTGTTACAATCTGAATTTAATTTACTAACATGTTGCATCTCGGTATTGTAAAATTAAAATCATTCTTTATGCGTTTTTGGTGGTTAGTTTTTGCTGCATTAAAACTGCCTTACCAGAATTGAACCTAGTTTACACTCACAAAATTTCTGTATAACGATACGGGACACATTGTATATGGATAGGGTGATCATTTTTGTTTTGCTGAACATTTATTGAAACTACAAAACCAAAACATAAAATTCTCTTTGATTAGATAAAAATGTCCAATTATTCTCTTCAATTAAATAAATTCAAAACTTGATGCAAAAAAACCCTGGAAATTTTACAGGACACTTTTTTATCCGAGACATACATTCCGGGATATTTTCCGGGAGGGTTTCCTGTGCGTGACATAGAACATAGAACCTGAATACGGGACAGTCCCCGAAAATCCGTTTCAAATGGCCAACATATCCTAGGATATTTTTCTGAAGCTCATTTTATGGACGACCGAATTTTATGCACTTTGGCTATCTTAACTCAAAACTGCAATTTTTGGACTCGTACTGTTCCTGGACTCATCGATTCAATTAAAATTGGTGTTCATGAAACTGATATTTTCTTAGGTTTTTTGGGGCATGGTAAAAAATATTTGGAATGTTACCTTAGATTAAGAAGTTTGTTTTTTATCAGTCGTTTTTGATGAGAATAATTTTTAAATAAAAATTTGCAGAATTAAAAAAACAGTTATCTTATGACTCACAATTGCTGCTTTATTTCTGGAAATAAAAATCTTTTTCCCGACGAACCTTTAGTTTATTCTATAATTAAAATTATTTAATGCGGCCGTCCCCATAATAAAGTCGTCAAGAAATTATAAAAATATAAAATAATCGTGTTTTTATGATAAAATAAAAAATGTTAATATCATAAAAAATTTTATTATATCTTTTACCTACCTAATAATCTTTAACGTATACATGAAAAATGTAATTACATTTTGCGAATAGATTACTTTGATATTATAATAAAATTGAATATGTTATCATAGTCATATTTTTCTAAAAAATGTACCTACCAAAAAAATAGTAGTAAATTACATCACTCCTACAATTTTTCATTAAACTCACAAATGTAGTGCCTTTCGAAAAAATTCTTGTATTTTTATAATTTCTTAGATGTTTGTTGTATTATTCCTGATAATTGGAATTTCATTATGAAGTGCTTAAAAATGTAGCTCGTCCATTATTGTTTAAAAGGAACTTGAGGCGGCATTTAAGTCGATCGTAAATTGTCCTGAGAGTGCAGGTGCCGGAAAATAAGAAAATAACAAGAGTCTGAACATAAAAATAAGTAAAGTAACGCCCAACGTGGCGAACTTTAACTGGACAATGCGGAACAGACCTAGAAACGGAGCAGATTTTTTTACCATCGCAAAGGTGGACATAAAGTATAACGAAAGCTCGCTGGTTTTATTTTTAATTATGCCCATACGGAAAAAAATTGGTGAAAAAATTATGTATAATGGGTGTAGTTAATGCCGCTCTAATTGCAATTATTTTCTGAATAATTTTGGAGGAATGCTCGGAACTGCTTAGTTGTTCTATGCATGTGTGTAAAAATACCATATTCATATTTAACTGTAAATGTACTGGTTTTGAATCAATAATACTAACAATTTATTCACCGGGATGCGCCATGCACCCAATAATAACAACTTACTTAATTCATGATTACTATAATTTATTCACCCATAACATTACAATTACTTTACTCGTTTAATAACATGTATACTTCTACTTATTTAGCGGATTTTGTTTACGAAGAAATTCTTTCTTTTATTTTAATAGTTATTTTATGTACATAATTTACATTATAATTAAATATGTATGAGTATTAGCGTATATTTGTTATAGACACGTGCGATAATTAAAAAAATTAATTAATCACCTAGTTCAAAAATTAATAATTTTAAATAATTTACCACTCAAGTTGATGGTGATACTTGAAAATCGAACGGTATATTAATTTTAATAGCCAAATAATTAAGCTAATAGTATTTCATAGTTTAACTTTCAAAAACTATTTTGGTATCAAATAAGTTTATGAAATTATATAACAGCTATAATTAATTCAGGAAGATTAAATTTGACACTTGACACATAACAGTGAAATTCAATTCTAAAACAAATTCTATTCCACTTAATCATCAAAAGCAATTCCCAATAAAAAAACCATTACAGCACAAAACAACATAAATTAAAACTTCAAAACCGTTGTTCTCTTGTAATGCCAACCAAAGAATTCCGCCTAGTGTTTTAAATTGTATACTTACACTAGTTTATAGTTTTTCAGTAATTACAGAACAAAAGCATTAATGTGACTAGCATCGGCGGGGTTAACCTTTTATTTAATAAAACGGGAAATAAAAGTGGTCCACCAGACTAGGGCACATTCTATAAAAACCGTAAAATGTCGGAAAAGTGCACCTACTTAAAACTGCATATGATTAAATTTATATTTGCTATGGATCTTGTATTAAAGCGTTAATCGGGCAATTAGACTAATTTTATTGGTATGAAATCAAGCAGTTTTTCAATTAAAGCGGAGAAATTTGCAACAAGAACATTTATAATTATTGAAAACTAACCATACCAAAGTTAATTAAATAAGTATCGGATTTATTTAAAAAAATTAAATTAATACCTATTTACCTACTTTCAATGTAGTTTATTATTTTACGATGACAAATTTTAATTAAAAATTTTAATTTAGTTATGCGTACTTACTAAAAAAATCAAATTAGAAAAGCCTTTAAGGAGTTTATTTTTCATAATAAAAATATTTAATTAATTATTGTAGTAGTACTTTTTTATTATAAACATTTTTTATACATTACATTTTTATAGAAGGATTAAATAAAATAATAGTAACAATACCTACTATTTGTTAAAGATGAGTCATTTGATTTTGGTTTCTGTACTAAGTAACGGCCTGGTATGTTTTTTTTATTTATTTTTCTATATACACATATCAGAATTTATTAATTTTCTAGTTTAAAATGTTTTCTTTAAAAAACCCATCGAAATTATTTTTTTTTCGAAATATTTCTTAAAATTCAATTAACATTCTAGAAGATCCAGTAAAAATATTTACTATTCAGGGTGGCCCAAAAGAAGCGTATTGGTCCTGCTACAGTTTCAGGGACACAGAAGCATTTTGTGCATAAAATGTCTAAATAAACCTCTTGTCAGATATACATATATTTGTCCAGCTTTTCCAAACATTTACGATAGATAGACTTTAGAGAACGCTTCCCCCAATGATTTACTGTGATTTAGTATCTTCAAATCTATCAAAATATTTACTTATATCAAAATGTACTTGAATATTCGGCAAATTTCACAAATAACTTAAAAATTAATTTTGTTTTAAAAGGTACTTGATGATTAATTATACATATGCCGAAAAAAATAATAATAGAGGAAGTGGTGCGAAAATGGAAGCGTGGTGGTAATGTGGAAACGTTGCCTGTAGAGCTTGACAAGTGTTACAATGTGGTGGCAACCGCTTAAGAGGATAGTCGGCAAATTTGAGCGCTTGATTTTGAAACTCGCTTGATATTTGTGGTTTTGGTCATATTTTTTTTTCCATTGAAGCTTTTTTAAAATTTCTTTTTTTGGTACACAGAAGAATCTTGTGGCTACCAATTTTCTTTTTTTGTTTTGGTAAGTCAAACCAAATAATCATACGGCAGCAGTAAAACGGGCTCTTTACAAAAAATGTTCGCTTAGCGGCTCTTTGAAACATTCTAAAAACTAATTGAAATAATATTTTTTTTCCAACGCTAGAAATAAGTTAAGATATAAACGAAGACTTTGATGTTGCGTTTTTTTGTTTTAAATATAATTTTAAACTAACGCATTTTTTATCATTGTTCAAAAAGTACACTTATGTAGGATACATGCTAGCCACAAATATAAGTAATATAAAAAATAAATGCATTTCTACACCGCCTTTCTAATCCTTGTACCTAAATGCAAAGTATACCCGATTGTAACCGATTTATTTCGGAAATGCAAGAACATGACCATAGAATCAAGGAACATAAAAATGACTTATTAAAGCCTGTTCAGCGTCATATGAGGCTGTACTTTAAGGACGTTTGAAGAAAAAGTGAATAATAGCATTTTAGAACAGTTTTAAACCAGAGGTATTTTTTTCTGTAAAATCTATTCATTTGTAAAGTCTGAACAAACTGTTAAAAAACACTTTTCAAAGTGGAATAAACTTTGGATTATTGAATTGAAAAATTCTTAAACTCATATGACTTCTCAGTTTGATCCCAAATTATTTTTGAAATTTTGTTTATAAGTTTTTCACCTTTTTAATACCTTATACATTCATAAATTCAAATCAATAAAAATCTATAGTTCTTAGCGAATTTTATTTGTTTTGAAAGTAAAACGACTTTAGAACTATTTGCAATAATAAATTCCAATATAGGGAATTGGATTAAGGAATTTTAACTAAAAAAATCCGGGTTGAATGAAAATCTAATATAGGGAATTGGATTAAGGAATTTTAACTAAAAAAATACAGGGTTGAACTTAAGCTGCCAATTTCTTAAGCCGATATTATTACTAATTTTAACATAACAACTTTATATTAACATATATTAGTCCAGGAGCCGACACACTAAAGTCTCCCTCATAGAGTATAGCGGGTTTTTTTGTTGAATCGGTAGTTTTTTATGTACTCAAGAGTGTGCCATCTTTTATATGTGCTGAAACTTGACCGAAGAATTAAAAAATGACCACTTCCGGTACCTCTTTTTGAACTGTTTGTCCCTCATAAAACATAGCTCAACAATTGTGGCAGTCGATGAAGAGTGTGTCGTAATAGTGGTTGCATATTATTGAAAATGATTCCCTCTTTAGGGTTGCTGCCTCGGTTCCTGTCAGGTTTGGGGGTGGACACACATGTTTTTAAGAAAATTCACAAGTAGATGCCATATGCATTGACCAAAGTAAGGCATTCTATAGAATACCACATGATATATGTACTTAATCAAAAATTAAAATTATACAGCAAACAGCGTGATACCTCAGGGATCTATTCTGGATACTATAATTTCAATTTTGTAGATGCGTACATGGATGATATCTTTAGCATCTTAAATTCATCAACTTTAGTCTATACAGTGTAGTGTTCTATAAGTTAATAATGGTTTCTTTTAACTATACACTGTGATACAAAACTATTCCGCATCCTCTTATGAATATATTTGTTTCATGAAAACAATATATTTTTAAAATTAATATTGACTATTTAATTCTTAATAAAAGCAGGTGCAGGTAGTTTCATTATGGGCGGCAATAGTGATTCAGAAGCCAAACATTGTACGAAAAAAGCACGAAAAATGTGTGTTCATTTTACGCCGTTGTCTCTCAGAACGGAACCCCGGCATAAAACGACGTTTACCTGTAGACTGAATCCCACACATGTGATTCCAGTTTAATAATAATTATCCTATTAATCGAATGTCACCTATGAGCATCAACAAACCAACGATATTTTTGACGTCAACTTCACCACTTTTAACGCAATATTTCTAAAAATATTTTATAATTTTATGTTCTATGTATCTTGTTAAATATATGTATGTTTACATTTTTGAAGCTTCCATCTTAATGTATGTAATTAATATTTTTTATAGCTCTTTACTGCTTTAATTATGATTATTGTTAACGCAGATTTATTATCTTATTGTAAAAGTTGTCTTGTAATTGGATCAAATTGGCCTGTTGGGTAATAAAAATTTATTTATTTAAAATAATGTGCAAAATATGATTTCGTAACTAAATTTTTTGGCCAAAATCAGGCGTATCATTGAAAATATCCCAAATGAAACTGAAAAAGACCTAAATTATTCATAGCTCTTATTCTTACTTATTTTTATTTGAGTATTTTTATGCAAGTTATGAAGTTTGACGATTTCTGACTTATAAAAACTAGGTACTTACAATGTGCAACATCGTATCAAAATTATTATACATATTAGTTTTATAAACGGTCTATTACCTCAACTAAATGAAAACACCAAGTTCCTAATTATGATTCCACTGAGCGGTGTGAGTTCTTCTGAGACTATTTTTATGGAACCGCGTTGCGGTGAATTATACAAAAAATTACTTTTTAAAACGTTATTAGTTATTACTTATTGTAAGTAGCCATTAAAAATCTCGAAAATGATATATAACTGTGAAGAAATCCAAAAAAAAAGAAAATAATTTTGAAGACCTGTCAATCGGTTCCAATTGGATAAAAACCAAAATAAATTATAAGTATTATTAAAAGTGAACGAAGAGGTATAGTACAGAAGGTTTGGATTAAGGACGTCTTGGTTACCAATTTTAATACGACGTGTTTATTTTAAAAGTTGTACGTCTGAAGATGAGGCCTATCAAGCCTCGAAACATGTAGCGTGAATAATAAATATTAAGTTGGATAAAAGAAATCATCCTGGATCCTGGTTTTATTCATTTATGATTATTAAAAGGTTTAAGCAAATGTATTAAATAAATTGGAATAAACAATTCAAGTTGGGAAAACTGCATTAAAGAATACGTAATTACAAAATCTGAATTTTAGTTTGAAACCTGAAACCCTATAATATCGAGAAATAAGTATGTATATTAAAAAAATTGGGTTGATAAAAACAATTCTGGTAATATCAGAAGGAAACCGAATTAATACACCTGGTTTGAATAATCTCTAAAGAAGAATTGTGATAAAGAATTTAATTAATTAAAAATTGATTAATAAACAGGTTTAAAAGTTTGAATAATAAAAATTTGTACATTAAGAAAATTGGAAGTGGATTGAAAATTGAAATTGAACAAAAATACAAATTGATAAATATCGATTGATGGATTTTAATAAGAAATAATTAACATTTTCATTTTTTTTAAAGTAAAATAAAACTAAAACTCCATGCGATACTTATAATATATAATGAACTTGTTGATTTTATAACTCTTTTTTATGAAGAACTAAACGTGGAATGAATTGATAATTCGTGCTCGTGATTCAAACACATCAATCCGAAACCTTTTTTACCATCATCACTGACATTTTTTCTCTCAAATCAACTCATTGATCCGTGAAACAACCGCATTAATAACAGTTACCGATAAAAAACTGCTCCTATTAACATCATCCTTTTCGGAATCCATGATATTAACGGCTCTTATTTGTTTCAGGTGTTGCTGATTTCAGCTCAGGATTACGAAGGTAGGTCAACAATGAAATAATTCAATTAATGTTTTAAGTTCACGAAAAAGTATTTGTTAATGTTTTTGTTTCGGTTTCTGTAGCTCTTTTACGTAACGGAAACTTTAAAACTCACGATCCGCTTTTAATTCGACCCAATTAAGCTCAGAAGCTCATTATGCAAATGCAATTCGCTTGGTGCATCTCTAGATTGTTATATGTCGCACAAGGCGACTCAACGGAAGCTAAGAATTTTGCACGCCAACAATTATAAGTTAGTTAAAAGTAAATACGTTTACCTAGAATCTAATGGGAATTATACTTAATTGATAAGTGCTTGAAAGTGAAGAATAATGAAAGAAATTATGTCTATGGTAAAATTACATAATTGCGGTTTTTAATTTACAATGCAATCTTGAATCGAATCAGTTTTGATCAAATTCCTTCGCTTGCACCAGATGGTTGCTTTAGAAATTCCTAACAAATTATCCCATTAAAAAGTTATGACTGCTATAATTTTTTTGCAAAAGAAGATATTTCTTACAAATGCTTATATTTTTTTGTAAATCGATAAAATTTAATTGGGTTTTATTTTTTATTTATTTTTAATAATTAACTCAAACTACACTGATGTTCATCAAAATCTGTAATCTATGGGTAAAATATATAGATACGCCAAAACTTATGAGAATTAATAGAATAGCTAATCAAATTTCAAATATTAATACATTTTATATGATGCAACAATAATTACATCTGAATTCCCCAAAATTTATAAGAATCATTTATAGTTTTTGGTTTATATTCTTGCAGTTAAAAGGAAATCTTTTAAAGATTTTAATGAAATTTATTTATTTTTTGGTTATCCCGTTTACATTCAATTAATGCTTAACTAGTAGTTGATACATGATATTTTGGGAAACATTATTTTCAATAATATAAACACATTTTAATTTAATTTTGTACAACAAACAAGTTGGTAATCTTTTACAAAATGAAGAAAAAATATCAAAGTCTAAGAAAATGTTAATTACAATATTACAACTTTGCTATTAAATACTAAATTTTTACTAGAAATGTTCAAATCTTAAATTCTCTCTGGTTATTAAACTTTTAATTTAATTATGTATCATACAATGGCAAATTTATCCTTAAAACAATCCTTTAAGTCTTTCTCTGACTTCAATATTTTTTTTTCTCCATTTTGTTATCAACAATTTTAATTTATGAAATTATAGCAGTACGTATTTATGTTATAGAAAATATTTTTTCCAAAAAGATATTAACTACTTATTAGGCATTGATTCAATGCAAATGGAATAAAATTTTTCGGTATACAATATTGTATAAAAATCACAAAAATAATATCTCGAAATCGTTACACACTGTATTACAATAAATTTCGCTAATCACCTCCTTCAATTAACGCCTCGAAACACTCTGTATAATGTACATTTGGGACCGGTGGGTCCTAAGTCCTAGAGAAAAAAAAATTTGCCAAAGGTGTGTTTTGCTAGCGACGGAAATTTTCCGTCGTAGTTGACGAAATCGTCGAGAGGAATACTTTAAGCGCCCTCCACACGACATGGCAAACGTTGGTGCTGGTGCATTTACCACTTCGTGTGGAGGCTCAACGTATGACAAATATGGACAAATGTTGACGTTTGGGAACGTTCGCTTACTAGGCGGTAAATATTTCACACATCAAAGGAGAAGATGTTGGCCTATGTGCAGAGGTGGGTAGTATTTAGTATTTGAAATAAAAGTAATTGAAGTAGTATTTGAAATACTTTTAGTATTTTGTATTTTCTATTTGAACAACTTACATAAAAATTAAAAATTTCAAATAAAAAAAAACGGCTGCACCAATTGAAAAAAGAATTGGTATTTATAAGTATCTTTTAAACAGCTATCTATAAAATTAAAATGATCAATATTCGTTTCACCTTTGATAGGCCCATTAGCAGTTTCTTATACAGGGTGATCATTTGAAAACGATCCACCCTTAATAACTCTAGTATGACGAGATTTATAAAAATTCGACGAAACACGTCAATTTTGATTTCGAGGGGGAATCTTAATTACGTATAAAAGTAACCGCTAGATGTCTCTAGTTTTGCGATAGCCACCTTGACTTTAAATTGGTGTGAAAAATTTTGGAATCGGATCACCACATCAAAAGTTATAACAAAAATCGTCAGGCTAGAACTACAATTTTGGGGTAAAATTTGTCCCCTATAAGTCTATAAAAAATGATATAAGATATTCCTCAGACGAAAATGGGACAATTTAATCAAACTTATCTTTATCCAAAACTGTTTCGTTAAAGCGCAATCGAATGATAAAAATCTGCAAATTTTGTTATCTTTGAGTTTCAATAGCGCCTTAGCATACTGTTTTTGAATAGAGATAATATGGTCCAAAAAAGTCAATTTTGGTCTCAGGAATATGTTATACTAATTTATACAGATTTCTAGGGGGTTTTTACCCCAAAATTGTAGTTCAGGTCTGACATTTTTAGTTATAACTTGTGATGTGGTGATCCGATTTCAAAATTTTGCACACCAATTTAAAGTCCTTTTAATTTCCTTTAAAATAAGATATTGCGTGTTAGAGGTTGCCATTTAAAATTTTGAAGACGAGGTGGTTATGACAAAACTAGCGGTTATTTTTATATGTAATTAAGTATCCCCCTCGAAAACAAAATTGACGTGTTTCGTCCATAGAACTAATATTAGTATACATATATTAATATTATCTATATTAGTTGTATGGTCTCGTCGAATTTTTATATATTTTGTCATACTAGAGTTATTAAGGGTGGATCGTTTTCAAATAATCACCCTGCACCCTGTATATGATGACATTCGAAATTAACAGCGCTGTTATCACTAACATTTTTGTTCAGAATGGCACCAATTAAATGTTATTTAACATTAAAATTAATCTTCATTTTTATTTCAAATAAAAAAGTATTTCAATTACAAAGTATTTGATACTTTATAACTATGTATTTTGGTCAAAGTATTTCAAATAATCCTAAAAAATTAAGTATTTTGTATTTCAAATACTTGAAAAAATGTATTTTGCCCACCTCTGCCCATGTGTGCAAAACCTGTCGGCGTTTCCTACACACGATTTGTGAACACTTGCCAAGATTTTGTGAGTTGAAAGTTGAAGATATTTCATTTAAAAACGTCAATAAAAGTATCTATGTATAATGAATTATAATTAAAATAATAACTAATTTACATGTAGGTACATACACATAATAAACATGATTATGTTATGTGGTCCAAGAAAACACATTTAATTTAGATGTAACATGTAACACCCTGGTTTTATAAATTATTATACGTTCGAAAGTTTAGAGTATGTGACAAACATTTTTTTTCGAAACTTGAAATTTTTTTGGATTTTTTACTTTTTTCCAGCAATTTTTAAGTTATTCTGAACAAACACATTTCCTATGAATTAATATTTTTTTTCGACTTCTTAGAAAGTTACAGCAATTTTAAAATTTCAAAATATAGCCTGTATAAATTTCATTTTATTTAGAATTTGCTTTGGATTTTGTCTTTATTCTTAAGCCAATCACAGAGAGATTTAATTTCATAAAGAAAAATTTAAAAAGCTCCACTTACTTCAAAAACAGCCGATAATGTTCAAAGAAACAAGTTGGCAAAGACAAAATCTAAACCATAATTGATTTAAAAAAAAACTGATAAGAAAAAAAATTATACATGATGTTTCACAAAAATCATAAAAAATTACGAAATTTAAAATTGCTGTAACTTCTTAAGGAGTCAAAAAACAATATTAGTATATAGATTTTTTTTGTGCAGAATGACATTTAATACTAAATAGTATCTAATAAAATGCTGGAAAAAAAAGAGACTCCCGCCGGTATATTTTTAATTTTTTTTGTTTCATAAATGAAATAATCTCAGGGGTGACTCCCGGTATATCTATAAATTATCTTGATGTTAAGACTGCTTTGTTTTTAAGATTTTGTACCCTAGAACTTTAGAAATTTAGATAATTCAAAATTATATTTTTATATAGCAATTATGGAAGAAGTTAATACTGAGTGGACTAATGATTTAGTGTTGAAGTTTATCAGTATTTAACCAAAATATCCTGAAATTTGAGATGAAGAGAATAAAAACCACAAGACGGGAATCTGCTTGTTGCTAACGCATGGAGGATGAAGGCCATAAAAATGAATTAAGTGTGGACATTTCAATTTGTTATTTAAAAAGAAAGTTTAATGTCGACTTATAGAACTCTAAACAAGAAACTTATATCCTCCATGAAGTCTGAAATTTCCTTATCATCACTCGGGATTCACAAAAAATATTTAAACTATAAAAAAAAATGGTACAATGTCTCTACGTTGGGACAAACGTTGGTACACAGGTTCACTTAGACAATGAAGACCAACGTTGGACGCATCGTGTGTTGTCAATGTTTAGCAAACGCATATGTTCGGCCAAAATTGGCGCAAACCGACACAAATGCGCCAACGCCAATGTTGGCCGACGTTTGCCATGTCGTGTGGAGGGCGCTTTAGCACGTTGCAAAGTATATTCCACTCGGCGATTTCGTCATCCGCGACGGAAAATTTTCGTCGCTGGCAAAACACAGCTTAACATGACGCAGAAATTCAATTTTTGGGAAATATCTCGTTTTTGCTATAGCTTAGAGGTGAATTTTTTAATGTGGTATCCCCAGTAGGCCTAACTCACAAGCTTCCCTTTAAACCTTACTTCTTAACCTTTTATATTAGCCAGGTTGACTTGTGACTTCTTGGATATCTTTAGAATCTTCTTGGGAATCGCTTAACTCAACTTCAAGGATTTATTCTTCCTCATTTATAATATTGATGATTATTTTCATTTTCGTCGTCCTCAGAGTGTATGAAAATATCAAAATGAGCAGACAAAGGAGCACTTTAGACCTACCTTCCTACACCCGTATACTGAACCACATCCGTTTTTGCAGTTGCAGAAAATAAATTTCAACAGTACCTCCGGATCTTTTGTAGTTGTAGCTGGTGCAAGAGCGACTCTGGATTTCTTGTAACCCTATTTTACCGGATATTTTGTAATGCCATTTCACTATTACACGTGATGTTATCTTGGAAACGAATGTTGCCATGCGGATTTTTTGTAGGTATCAATCCAGCAGGAATATATTTAGTTTTTGTAATCGATCTTACAAAAAATCGATCAACGAAAATAAACCAAATTGGAATTTTCTTTGCAAATGAGGTGCAAGAAAAACTCGTCTGAGGCACTAATGACTTCGGTTAAATCCTTTTAAGGTTTCATTTCACTCTTTGTTTTTAACGTGTTTATAAATTTCATCTTCCCTTGGTTAAAAATTGTCGAGTTGGTGTAATAACCACTGAATGCATACAAGATAAACAGTTACAATTTCGCCAAATTGAAAACGTCGGGAAGAGTAGATTTTTGTGCCAACTTTTCCTTCACTTGCTTTTTTAAGAAGACATTTGAATGATCTCTTGCCAAAATTTACTTTTGTCAACAAAAACATATTAAGTAAGAAGTCCTAAACTATTTACTTTGGAAAATATGGTACATACAAAAGTAATTTTTGTAATAAATAGTTTTGCACTAAATTCTAAATTGTAGCAAAAACGAGATATTTACACAAAACTGATTTTCGGCATCAATTTTCCAAACCTGCGGTTTTTATTAGGACCTAGGACTTCAAACTAAAATAAAATGCTGAATATCAGCTTCCCATGTCGTTTTGCAAAGTATTTATTTTGTCTCTATTGACTGGGATAGGGAGTGATACGATTAGCAGGTTAGGTTTAGTTTGTTTTATTTATTTATTTATTTATTTACAATAAACGGAAATGCTCCCTTTGCAACAAAAATATTACAATTTAGTATTGACCACGTATGTACAGGATGAGCTAAAATAATTGTGGTCAATTCAAATTTCTTGCCTAAAAATCACAGTAACACAACACAAAATCATGTCAAATGGGTGTCCCATTTGACGTTGGACTCTATGGGTATCTTTGTTATTATTGAACATAGAAAGTCGGTTAAATGGACAATACACACATACAATACATATTATGTATTTGTGAGAATTTACATAATTTATTTTATTTTTAAAATCCAAAATTAATAAACTTATACAAATGTGAACAATAACAAAAACAAAAAGTACGAAGTTAACACCAAGGTATTTTCAGTTTACAACTGTTCATTTTTTATGCTTTGCTATGTTAATAATTATATAGGAGTAATTAATAAGTTTCAAGCACTCCATGAAATCCTTTATGCGTCTTATTAATTGTCCCATTTTCTGTAAAATATTTATTAAATGTGACATGTGGTATATCAAAATTCTCAGAAAAAAACACTGATTCCAAATATGTGTACCGCAAAAATATTGAGAAAAATCAATAAATGATAATTAATTATATTTTTTATTTTTTTTTATAAAACACCCAAAAAATAAAGTACAGAAAAATATTAGCCCTTTGTTAAATATCATACATCATATAATAATTAATAAAGGTTAAAAACGAAATAAAATTTTAAAGTATTTGATACAATTAAATAACAAAACATTTAAATTTCCCGCGGCTTGTCAGAAGTTCCCTGGATTTATGCTATGAGCGCTAGTATCGCCATCAGAAAAAATTGTATTTCACATAGCTATCTATTTTATCTATGATTGTGTGGGTACTTTCAACCACAGAAAAAAAATTACATAGAAGAAATCAAAGAAATTTCAAAAATACGAAAAATTACCTCAAAAAGAGGGAGCGGGACAAAAGGTCGAAAGAAAAAGGCCGAATGAAATATTAAGGTCGACTAGGAAAAAATGCCGAAGGAGAAAAGGCCGATATGGACAAAATGCCGAAACAAAAAAAGAAGAACGATAAAAGGTCGAAAAAAAAGCCGAAGGATAAAAGCCCTAATGGCAAAAGGCCGACATGGACAAAAGGCCGAACGGTAAAAGGCCTAAGCGCACAAAAGGGCGATAATAAAAGTTAATGTGTATAAAATTAAAAAAATATGTTTTTCCGTTTCTCCTTTGAAAACAAATGTTTATTTCAAATATTTTTTGATAAAATCCCTAGTTTTGGAAATATTTTCATCTTTCAGGTTTTGTGACTCACCTTCACCATGGTAAAGGGTGATTTTTAAGTTGATACTTTTTTTCGACGCGATGTAAAACTCAATGTACTAAGTCATTTGGAAAAATATTTTGCTTATAAGTCTTTAAACAAGAATGTTATAAGGCAAACAAGACACATAATTTCTTAACTAACTTCATGTTTATTATTAATTTTATATTTATAAACTAAACAAATAGCTATAGTTAACGCAGCAAAAGACCCCGACGAAATAAAATCTGCGCATAAACATCTTTCAGCCTTTTCTTTTCGTCGGCCATTTCTCCTTCGGCCTTTAGTCCGCGTCGGCCATTTGTCATTCGGCCTTTTTTCTTTCGGCCCTTTGTTCACGTCGGACTTTTGTCCATCTCGGCCTTTTGCCATTCGGTCTTTTCTCCTTCGGCCTTTTGTCCTAGTCGGCCTTTCATCGTTAGGCCTTTTCTCCTTCGGCCTTTTGTCCCTTTCGTCCTTTAGGGGAAGACCCTCAAAAAGATTGAATAAAAGCACCGTAATATTATAAAAAGTCATGGAAAAAGTATAGCATTCTACTATTCTACTCGCGAGAAAATAGCCATTATTCTCGCAGACCGAAATTGCGACACGAGCCGGCACGCGAGTGTCGTAATAGGTCATTTCTCGCTCGTTGAATAATATACTATTAATAAATTGTAAACTTGCTTTTACCAATATGAATAAAGTGGCAAATCCTTAGATTTGGCAACAGAAACTGGTAAAGCCCAAGATTTACCATTTTGGCCAGGTAAATATACAAAATTTTTATTAAAAACAGAACTTTTCGCACATTTACCCGTCAATCCTAGGATTTACCGGTTTTCGGGCTTTTATAGTAACAAAAATATTTATTGCAAACAAATCACAAGAAGGACTATTATATTATAAATACAGTTTCCGTACCGTAAGATTCTCGGAAGTGAACTACAAAAAGAATAATTATTTTGATGCAAATTAATTCTAAACAAAGGGTAGCGTTCCTTATTTTTAACCAGAGTAAAAATTTATTTTCCCAAATTCTTCACCATCAATTTGACTTCTGTATCATATACGAATGACCGTCCTGGAAAATGTCACGGATTAGTAAACGGTATCAAGCCTTGATAAAACCAAAAAAAGTACAGATATTTAAATCTGAATCAGTTTCATTACATAAAAAGACCTGTCGAATAAATTTATTAACGGCGAAGTTTGCCAAATCAAATAAATAAACTGGACTATAGTTTTAATGTAAACCAATACCACATAACGAATTATATGTTTGATATTATATTCGGAATTGGGCTAGTATAACTGAAAGTAATGAAATCTTTTAATGACCAAAACCCGATTATTTAGTCTGTTGTTCGAAGCTTGATAAAGACGAAAATATTCGTCGAAACATTGCAGATGAATAAATAACCAGAAAACCAGATGTTTTAATAATTGGTGTTTGCTTTTTGATGTCCTAACAGCCAGAATCCTCAACCTCTTAATACAATTTTTGGGACAATTATTAATTATCGTTAATAAAAAGTACTTTTTATGTAATATGCAGTAACAATAAACAGATAAAGATATTTTATTGTTTCAATATTTAATTCTCTACCTAAATCCTAAACTTGATGGATTTGTTTGATAATTGTAATTAAAAAACTGTGATACAAAGTAATATGTATAATAGCATTTATTTATCAATAAACACAACTCATCTACTTCAGTGCCATTTATTATTGCATAAAAACAACAAAGTATCTAGTCTACTAGTTTCGGCCTACGGCCATCTTCAGGACTACTACAAATTAAAACGTATTGTACTTTATATAATTAATTTACAGATAAACTTACTTGTCTAAGTATAAAATTTAAACATAAAGAAAGCATCTAGTGAAAAAACACTCCCAACTCAACCTTACAGAGGTCTTTATTATAATAAATCATTTAATGTAAGTATCAATATTATTATCAACCAGCACAGCGCAATTAATAGTGATTAATGTACGTTCTTGTGTTATTGGAAACGTGTAACCTAAAAAAGTCGTGAGAAAGCCAAAATGAAAAAACATTGTTTAAGAATTATTTCAAATAAATACCTATAGTGAGATTTGTAACGAGATTGATTAATCAATCGGACAGGTTGAAGATCTTTTTGGATTTTTAATCGATCACATTTAATAAATTTTTATCGATACCTGAGCAGTGACAGCTGACAATGAAAACAGTGAAATGACAAGTGACAATAGTGCGCATAGAGTATAAACATAGAATTTATGAAGCAAGAGTGACAACATACAGATGAGACAGTTGAGTTGAGGAAAACAAGGCGCAACTTAGCGCAACTTAGCATTAAAAATTACTTGAAAATGTAAACAATTAAAATTACAATTTGTAAACATTTTAAACAAAAATATTTTGATCTGTAAACATTTTAAACAAAAATAAATAAATAAATTACGTGTTACGGCTTGTATGCCCAACAAATATTGTTGATTAGTGGTACAAAATCTTTATTTATATTCGTTTGTTGATTAAGTAGAAATTTCTTTTTATCCTCGTCTCTAACCTTCCTTTTAATTTCTAAGTATTCCAGCATATCCATTTTAAATCCTCTCCATTGGTGTAAGTGTATTATTGTGGCCTTATTAGGTGTGAAGGTATGATTGAACCTTGATAGATGATCCCCAAAATGTGAAACTTCGTTCCTGTTTTTTATGTGTTCGTCTATCCTGATACTAAGTTTTCTACATGTTTGTCCAATATAGAAGTGTTCACAATTATCACATTTCAGTGAATATACACCACTCTTGTCCAGGAGGTTCATCTTGTCTTTGTTTTGAACCAAAAAGGACTGTAATTTGTAGCTGCTACGAAAAGCCAAGCTGATGGACTTGCAGTGTTTATTCACAATACTTGCCACTTTTGAAGAAATAGGTCCGAGATAAGGAATGCTAAAATATAGTTTTTCGTTTGTGTCTGAGGGTGATTGAAATGCCAGGTTCCTTCTCATTTTGTAAGTGATCTTCTTATGAATCTTATCTATTAGAGCTACCGGAAAACCATTTCGAAGTGCAAGGTATTTAATAATGTTAATTTCTTTCTCTCTAGACTCTCTCGTCAGTGGAAGTTTAATCGCTCTGTAGATGAAACAATTAAAACTGGCTGTTTTCTGAGAAAAATGGTGAAAAGATGTGGCGTTGATGATATTCGCAGTTTGTGTTGGTTTTCTGTATACGTCAAATGTAAAATTATTATTATCATTTGAAACAGTTATGTCTAAGAAGTTTAGGCGATTATTCTCTTCCATTTCAACTGTGAATGAAATGTTATTATGCTGAGAATTTAATAAAACTAGAAAATGGTCTAATTCATTCCGAGTTCCTGCCCAAAGCGCAAAAATATCGTCCACATAGCGCTTCCAGAATTTTACATGTTTCAGCAGTCCATTATTTGATTGGAAAAGTTTGGTTTCCAAATCGTTCATGAAGACTTCACTCAAAAATGGTGAAAGGGGGTTGCCCATGGCTAGCCCTTCTTCTTGTCTATAAAAGATGTCGTAAAAAACGAAGAAATTTTGTTCAAGAACAATTGTTAGTAATTCGATAATGCTCTCTTGTAGGTCTGTGATAACTTTGTTGACCCTCAAAAGTTCTGAAACTAAATTAATGGTTTCTGTTTTAGGTATGGTTGTAAACAGATTCTTGACATCAAACGATACCATGATTAATTCTTCGTTCGAATTGACTTCTTGCAAATTCCCACAGAACTCTATAGAATTTTTAATCGAATAAGTTGGTTTGAAAACTATAAGAGTTTTGAGAAGATCGTTGAGGAAAACTGCTAAATCATAAGTCGGGGTATTGATGAAGGAAACTACTGGTCTAATCGGGCAATTTGGCTTGTGAATTTTAGGCAACCCATATAGTCTTGGTGTGTTGGGATTGCTAGGAATAAGTTGTTTTTTCTCTGCGAAAACCTTGATATTCTTGTAGTTGTCCTTAAGTGATTTCTTAAGTTTAAGAATAAATGAGTTTGTGGGGTTTTTATTTAGTTTTGTAAAGTTGTTTTCAGAGATAAAATCGAGTACCTTTTCCTTGTAATCTCTTCTGTGAAGAACAACGATGCAACCACCTTTATCAGCTTTTGAGATAACTAGTTCCTCATCTTTAATTTTTTCTTTAATCTCTAAAATGGTATCGTAATCTGGGTCAGGTACACCTCCAACACGAACATTGTTTAGGGCTGCGGTAACATCAGCTCTAATCAAGGTTTTACATTCTTGGTTTAGAGCTTTTGAGACTAAAATTCTGTCGATATCAATGGTTAAAATCTCTAAATCTACCTTTTTCTTGAGGTTGACACTATGTTTCAGTCCCTTTTCCAGTACCTTAAGTTCTTTGTCAGAGAAACGAACGTTGGAAAGATTCTTAACATTCTCATGGAATACATGAGGAGGTAGCTGCATTGATCGTCTTCTTTCTTCATTTCGTTGTCTCAATTTCTTACTTCTTAGCCAGTGTAGTTTTCCATTGATAGTTTTCCTTTTATTTACGGTGGCTTCTAAAACACAATATTCCATTTCGTTGAAAAGCTCGTCTAGATTCTTGATTTTATCTGTCTTAATATCATTGTCTTCCTCGTCTTCAATTTCATCAATCATAGCATCATGTAATATTTTCAGTTCCACGTTGACTCTATTCAGTTCCCTGTAGTGGTTTTTTAGTTCTTTCTTAATAACTTGAGACCTTATTCTGTGTTTTGTGTAATCGGACAGTTTGTCCGAAAGTTTAATGTTAGCGAATGTTGGTGTGAGTTTTTCTTTAAGGCATTTGTTTAAGAAAAAGATGTCAATTGGTAAGATGTTCCGTTTTACGTTGAATTTGATAAAGTTTGAGGATAAATGGGCCGCACTTGCCATAATTAAATAATTAAGAGTCTCTTATTTATGTTTAAATGTAAGCTATTAACTTCACATTAATCAAAAACACTATTTAAATTCACTTTTATTGTATCTATCATGGTACTTAGAAATTTGAACGGCTTTAGATCATCGGCATAAAATAAATATTCAGAGTTAACAACCATATCAGCAAGTTCATTAATAAATAAATTAAGCAAAAACTGGTCTCGTATGTGACCCTGGAGAGACTCCAGAATTGACATTTACCTAATAAAACTTTATAGTCAATGAAATCTTATTTATTTCTATGTTTTTCTGATGAATCTTAAAAAAGCACAAAGTTTATACATACAGTTTGCTAATCCTGATGATCCGTCTGAAAACTTTTTCAACATCCCGAATTGTGGTTAAATTTCTTTTCATTAGTGAATACGTAACTTTCCATCAATTATTATACAGCGTGTTCCGAAATTAAGCAGCCTTTTAGGAAGAGATTTTGCGACTTATTTTCAGAAAAAACCTCTTATCAACATATGTATAATGTATGTCTGATTTCGCTTTGTTGATAGAAAGTTTTCTTAAAATCAATCGTAGAATCATTTTCATTCTGGCCGCTTAATTTCGGAACACCCTGTATATTCTGTAATATTCCTTCTATAATGAATGTTAATTTTTACAACTTAATTAATTATTTTTGTACTTTTTTACAGTAAGCGATATTCAATGCACATTTGCCACTCCAAACAGCGTCACATCAAGAGAAAGTATTGCAGCAAAACTAAGAAAACCCGAAGGATTCAAGGGACATCCATTGTTTGCAGATGATCGAGGAGTTGATCCAGAAGCAGATCCAATTTGTCAAATTAGACCTGACTTATCAGACCCCACAAATCATAAGTACAATCTGCGGATTTCTGATTTTAGCCATTGCGGAGTCCTAAAACGGAATGTAAGTACTGGTTATACAGGGCGCCCAATTAAAGTGTTACGAATTTTTACCTTAAAAACGGAAGGTTTTGGCAAAAATGTTATGAAACAAAATTTATTTGGATTCGAGGAAATTTCGCTTGATATTTGCGGTTTTGGTCATAATTTTTTTACAAGTGGAGCTTTTTTAAAATTTATTTTTTTGGTATACATAAGAGTCTTGTGGCTACCATTTTATGAAGTGAAACCAAATAGTCATACGGCAACGCTAAAACGGGCTCTTTACAAAAAACGTTCACTTAGCGGCGTTTATAATATTCATAAAAAAATAATTGAAATAATATTTTTTTCCTTCGCTAGCAATAAGTTAAAGTACAGGGTGTCTCAGACCACTCGTCCACCCCTTTAATTTTGAGAACACCTTGTCGTACATGGCTGCACTTAATTTTTTCCGGTACAATCCAACAGGCGTCGAGTACGGTATCGTTCAATAGGTTTTTAAGAAAAAAAAAACAACTTTTATTAAAATATTTTTCATATTTACAAAGTTAAACTTAAAAAACGAAAATTTCAAGAAAAATGTAAATTTTTGCTTTATTTTCCAAAAATGAAAAAGAAAGTAAAGTTTAAATAAAAATTATTCATCTGTGATTCACTAAATTTCACCTTAAATGTTCAAATAGCCTTCCACCTTTAAGGAGACATACTTGTAGCCGAAAGCGGACATCGTTAACTGCCCATAACACCTTATTTTCACTTTTCACTTAGTCAGACATTTCGGATCCTGTTCATCATACTATCCCTCGTGGTTGGAATCTCAAGATACACCAGTTCTTTGACACGTCTCCAAAAAAGAAGTAGAGAGGTGTTAGATCTGGAGAACGAGCTGGCCATGGAACCGGACCGCCTCTTCCGATCCAGCGGTTTGGGAAAAATCGATCAAGCGATTGATGGGCCACTCTTGAAAAATGAGCTGGACAACCGTCTTGTTGAAAGAATATCCCTTGGAGATGTGCAAGTGGAACGTTATGTATTATAATAGATCATACAAGATATTATCTAGAAAATTACAATAAATTTCACCATTTAAAGAGCCATCGAAAAAATAAGGACCAATGATATTACCTCGTAAAATGCCGCTGGTTGTCTACTTCACTCCAATTAGGGTTCTTGAGACTAGTAATGAGTTTTGTGAATATTGACAAGACCATTGCTCTTAAATGTCGCCTCGTCTGACCATAGACTATGTGGAAACTTTCATTTTTGTTTAATAACCATTCACAAAAATCCACCCTATTCTGAAAATCTTGAGTAAAAGTTATGGTGTAGGTATATGTGGTAAGGATGGAACTTATTGGTCTTTAGAATCCTCGAAACCGTAGCTCGACTAATGCCAGAATCAATGTAAAGTCTTCTGGTAGAAATGTGTGGATCTACAGCAATAGCAGTAAGAACATCAGGTGCTCTTTCATCCTGCACACGATTCTTGTTATGGCTCGGCTGTAGCTGACCAGTTGTTTTAACTCTTTTTGCCAATCGTCGAAATACCTTTCTCGACAGATATTACAATAAAAAACTACTTCTATGTATATTATGTTAATAGTATTAGGTATAGAGAAATAGACTGAATTTGTAATGAATTAAAATTTTTGTCAACAAAACGAAACAATTTTGTTTAACAAAAAACAAAACAAAGCCACCTTATGCATTATTTCCAGCAACGCATGTGAATCAATTCTTACAAATAAAAACTAAAGATGAACAATCTTCATTTAAACTTTAGTTTCCTTTTCGTACTTGGAAAATAAAACAAAAATTTACTTTTTCTTGAAATTATCGTTTTTTAAGTTTAACTTTGTAAATATGAAAAATATGAAAAATATTTTAATAAAAGTTGTTTTTTTCTTAAAGACCTATTGAACGATACCATACTCGACCCATGTTGCCATTTAAAAATCGAAAGGTACTTCCGGTTCCGGGTACTTCCGGATTGTTCCAGAAAAAAATCAAGTGCACCAATAAATAGATACTTCGTGTTTGCTTTGGTAATAATTTTTTTTATTTCAGCCATGTACGACAAGGCGTTCTTAAAATAAAAGGGGTGTACATGTGTCATAATTTATTTCCAGTTGAGCTTCTTTAATATTTCATTTTTTGGTACACAGAAGAGTCTTGTGGATACCAATTTCTTCTTTTTTTATTATTTTTAGTCAAACCAAATACTCATACGAAAGCATTAAAACGGGGTGTACAAAAACGTTCGCTTAGCGGCTCTTTAGACATTTATAAAAAAACTAATTAAAATAATATGTCATTTCCAACGCTAATAATAAGTTTAAGTATAAACGAAGAGATTATAGACTTGTTTTATGTTTTAAGTATATTTTTAAACTTTTTAGAGCGCTTCAAAAATTAAGTAAAATTTTAAGAAATTTTTGGCGAACGATTTTTGTAAAGAGCCGGTTTTAGTGCTCCCGTATGACTTACGTCAATTTTGGAATTTTACTTTAAGAGCAATTTCCTAAACGGAAAATATAGTGGTTTAGTTCTGCAGTCATAAAAGCTAGTACGAATAACATTTTTGTATAATTTTATTTTGTTGATGATTTAGAAGTCATTTCTTTAATTTTTGCCAGAAGGAAAAAAATTAGAGAATGTACAGAAAATAATATAATGATCTAAAAGTACCTTAACTTTGAACTAATGCTCGATTTCATGATTTTTCACAATTTTTCCTCCCAAACTCGCGCATTCGCATTAATTATCAGTTATTTGGTCATAATTTTCAAAGAAGCTCCAGAAAAGTGGGATGGATTTTCTATTCCTTGTAATTATCTCCAACGGAAAATTTATCGCGGGTTTCTAGGAAGATGCTCTTAAGAGGATTGGAAGTCTAAGTAGAACCGCGTACCGATAGTAAACTTATATTTTGAGCTTCTTCTTGAATTTGGGGAAGAAATCTTTTACCAAAGTACATCCCACACAATTCAGTTTTAAGTACCAATAAAAATCTTCATTTCTGTTATATTTTAAAATTTGTATCACCTAGACTACGAAGGTATTACCTGCTTTTACGGCAAAAATGCGCGTTCAAAATTTAGGAAATATACCTTGCAATTATTTCCAACTACAACCATATTTTGTAAATAACATTAAGTTTTATAATTGTATAGTTTAAATAACATTCATTGCTAGATTTCTATACAACGATTTTTTCAAAAATTGAATTCTTAAGTCCAAAAAAATAAGTTTAAAATTGGTTAAATTTTACGTATTTTTTTAGCCATTTTGGATATAAAATATTAAAAAACTGTCCCATACAAGTCTTAACCAGAGGTTCCACTTTCATATGATATTCTTATTTTGTATACAGCTCAATTCATATTCGCGTAGTTTGATACATAAAAACAGGGAAAACCCCAAATAATTTTGTAGACTCCATATCCTCTTAACCATTTTACAAATTCTTAAAAATGAGTATAGGGTTCCAAGCTGTTTTTGACCATTTAGTAAAATTAAAAGAAATAGAATAAGTATTTGTCTTAAAGTGTTTTATAAAAATATCAGTTATCATAAATTAATTAATTTTAATTTTAATGCAAGATAATAACCTACCTTTGGTAAGTAGAGATTGTTGACCTCCTGTTTTTTATCCCATTCTTAAACAAAGGAAAATATAAATTACCGAAAAAAACAATTAATGAAGAAGATTTAATTAAGTGGTGATTTTATTTGAAGGGCTTCGTACATGTCAGAGTATGGTTTCCGCAATTTCCTGGTGTTGTGATGCAGTCGGACCAAGAACTAATAATAATGTGCAAACCACCCGAACCGACTATTATAGAAAATAAAGCCGCAGGATTTGCAGGAAGTTTGTAAGTACCCACTCCATTAATTAAATAATAATCTTGTAATTAAAATGAATAGTAATGTGTGTACAGCAATTAAATCTAAGATCATAATTACTTTACATTTTTAGATTAAAAGTATATTACCCTAAAATGAGATGATTTAATTATAAATTTCCTATTTCGTTAATACAGAGTATTTTTTTTTCAAATTATTACATTAAAGCCCGTATTTACAAATCTTCTTTAATGAAATGAAGTATTTTAGTACCGTTAAAAATAGAGTTTCGCTCTGTAAGTATAAACCAAATTTTAATAAGTATTCGTTCATGTTTTTATAGTCCTCATGGTGCAAGAGTTTCTGGTGTTGTTGAGGAAACGCCAGGACGTTTGGAGTACGAAGTGGCTTTGTACAAAGAAGCACCAGCTGCTCGTATCCACAACCAAAGCAGTAACAATAATAATGAATTACCTGTTGATCAAGCTGTTCCCATAGGAACAAAATTACAACTCCGTGCAAGAATTTCCCCTGAGTCAGCTTGGAAGTATGTTAAACTAATGGAAGTTACTGTTAGTCCTGATCCTGATGATCCACATATGGCAGGAAGTGTTGCTTTAGTTAAAGATGGGTATGTAATTTTACAAACCAACATATAATTTTATTAATTAGAGAAAATATATTTTTGTTGTGTATATAACAAAAAATTAAGGTCGACTATAAATAGATTTTCTTGTTCGGCGTTTCTTTCGGCCGTTTGTCCAATTCGACCATTTATTCTTCTGTTTTTTTTCTTCTGACCTTATTTCATTTGGACTTTTCTCCATGGAGACCTAATCTAGACTGCGTTTTGGAACAGTCTAAATGCACCTTAAATCCGGGTTGACACGTTCCAAGTATATTTGGACAAAGTTTACTTGGACGATGCGCGCGCATTACTTGGATAAGTACACTTTGTCCAAGTTGGTTCACACGTGAAATGACTTGGATCCACTTGGATCGTCAGTTAAAATGGCGGATATCGTGAGGCAGGGTGTGGTGCTTGTCGCGGATATGTTAATTGCCGAGATGGAAATTCGCAAAAAAGACTGAAAGAAAAAAAAAGAAAATTTGGACCCGAAAATGGATTTTAAGACGCGAGGCTTCTTTCGCTTACTGAATTTCGTGCATCCTTATTTTGATAGTCTTTTAATCTCACATTCCATAAAACTTCTTCCGCCTCGTATAATTCCATAAATTTTATGTTTTCTCTATCAGTAAATCTTCTCATATTTTTTCTTTTACGGAGCTCTTTTCCGACTCAGTAGCCGCCATTTTTGTTGTTTACAAAATTGTATTTTGGACCAAGTAGTTAGCGATTGTCCTAGTAGACTTGGATATTTCAAAGCCAGCTTTGATGAAACTGTTTACACGATCAAAGCTGCATCCAAGTAGTGCGTGCGCAGCGTCCAAGGAAACTTGGTCCAAGTATACTCGGAACATGTTAATCTGGGTTTAGGCATTTGGCCTTTTGGAATTTTGGGCCAAATCCTTTAGCACCGATAAAAAGAATTTGGGAAAAATCGGCTACGCAAAATTATGTACAAATTGAAAGATTACTACTTTTTTCGTGATAAACTTTCAAATCCCTAGTTTATTCTGCTCTGAATTAAAAAAATCTTGTAAGTTGTATGTATTGCAATTATCACTTACAGGAACTGGAATATAAGCTTTATTAGATACAAATTGGCTGTAAATTGTATACAATAAAATCGCTCAATTTGCAGCAATCACCCCTTAGCACGCCTTCTAGCGTCAATTACTGCCATTATTTTCATTGATTCGCACTTACTTAGCCAGCGCGGCGAAATGTTAATCAACATGCTGAGTAGCGGATGCGTTTATTTTTTTCTCGCTGCAATTGTTTCTTGTTGAAGTAAGCTCACCAACTTTGATGGTTAAATGAGCCGCGACGGCACGCTGCCAGGAGCATCAAGAAAGATGCCAGCCGTGAAGGAGGAACGGTGTTTTTGGTTGAGATCAAATCCCCCACGTTATTTTCAGAAAATATAATAATCATGGAAAATATTAAAAAACATTAGCAAGTTCGTTGTCTTTTCATACCCGTTATTATTTTATTAACAGGAATAGCAGTAAAAATATCGAATTAATGTTTACAAACATCAAATTACTCGAACTTATTTGGTATCTAAATGAAAGTACAGTTGTTACAGCTTCAAAATTCTATAAAAATTCTAGAGTCTACAGTTTAAATTATTATGACGCAAGTTTATATTTTTTATTGTAAACCCATAATTATATTTCTTTAATCTAGTTGCCTTATACAATTACATTCTTATGATATCGTTACTTTTCTTTAATAGGTATTTTCACCATAAATTTAATTAGGGGCATATTCTGTACTATGCCATCATCTGCCAGGAACTCCTACCTCAAATCCCTAGATATTTATTATTGGGGAGATAAGAAATACATTTTATATTCTACAGATTTTAACACCAAAAATTGATCATCAGTGGTATACCTTTTTATTATTACAGATGCCGTAATCGTGATTTCGCATCAATCATCCCTCACCAACCAGCAAGATATCGCGAAAGGCATAATGAAGTCTTCTTAGATTTCGAAGCGTTCCTTCTCAGCACAATGAAAGAACGATCAACGCTTTGGATTCACTCCCAAATTAAAGCTTGTATGGACCCAGCAGACTGTCAACCAGATTTTTGCCTGGATCTCTATGAACCATCAGGCCATGGAAGAAAACGACGTCATATTGGAGATCAAGTCATTGAGGTTGTTGAAGGACCACAAGCCTTAACTCAAAAGTACAACGTCAGTTCCCAGTTCACTAAATTCGAGAAGAATTTGGAGTATATGGTGCTAATGCCAGGAGATTTTTATCAAAGAGCTGCTGGTATAGAGAATACTTGTAGTACTTTTCTTGCCATTGCTGCGATTTTGGGTTGTTTGCTGTTTATGGCTGCATTTGTTATGTGTTGGTTGGCAGCAAGGTTGCACACGAGTTTATTAGGAGCTTCAAATACTCATAAAAATATAGATCAACTAGTTAGGAATGCTAGGTTTTTTGAGACTGGGTATACTGGAAGGGCCACCACACAGTAAATGTCAATATTTGTGATGTATGAGTGCTTATCAAGTTTTGGATATTCATTTAGTTGTTTTCAAAATTTGAATTTAGGTATATATCTGGAATAAGAAGTAAGGCCAATGTCCAATTTGTTAGGTTATGAATTTTAATAAGGTAAGACTTTCCTTATCTTTTTTTTTACAAAAAAACGTATAATTTTGAGTTGATACTGGGTGCTTGAACAGATTCTTGATTTTGGACAATGGCCTTGTTATACCAAGGTACATAAATATAAAACTGTTTAAATATATCCACCTATGTATTTTTACGACTACTAGATAATTTAAATGTACAAAATGATTTTCCAGGTCCAAAGAGTTTTAAATTTAAAAGATTTATTATAAATTATAATTAATTGAAATTGACAAAGACTTAATAATAATAATTTATAATTATTGATTTGACTTTAGTTTTAACATGTATTTATTATTTATTTGCAGTATTATTTATTTATTTATTTATTCTTCCTAATAGTTTAATATTATGTAATATGTATATATTTCGGTGATTTTTTAGGATTTACGTATTTTTGCGTTTTAATCATGTTTAACTGGAATTATATTAATTTTTTATAAATTAATTAATAATAGTTCCTTTCACAGGATAAAACATGCTTATGAGGCAAATACAGGGAGCACTTTTAGACTTTTATACAATAAAATAAATAATGTTACGTAAAATTTAATATTTTGTATTACCAAACTAAAGTTACAAACTATTTTTAATAAAAATCTTAAATTAATATTTGGTTTTATTTGCAGTAGTTAGTATATTCGTCTCGAGTTAAAATGCGGCGTTTATAAATATAATCAGATTAGTTGGGTAGTATTTCAGATACTATTTGAAATACTACCCAACTCTGATTATATTTACCGTAAATAGTAGTATTTAGTATTTTGTATTTCAAATACTTTTTTAAAAAGTATTTTGTATTTTCATATTTTCAGGTAAAACAAAAGACGTTTTCGCATATTTTATGTTTATTATATTATTTGTGTAATACGTTTTTATAATACTGTTAGTGTTGGTATAAGTTTTATTTGTTTTTACATCAGTTCAGCTCAGCGTATTTCAAATAATTTTCAATTTGAGCACAGCAGATGAAGTTAGGAGTAAGGGGAAAGCATTGGTTAAATTCACAATGAGTGCCTAAACACGCTGAAAGTAAACTGAGAAAATTGCTCAGATTTGCTCGACCAAAGTAGTTAAAAAAACACAACTATAGACACTATAGTTTAAGTTTTGGAGATGTTTTGATAGGAAAATTTTGACATCAAAATTCGCTGGTTAGTGGATATAATAATAATAATAATAATAATAATAATTTATTTACGGGATAACCTCCATTTACATAATAAATACAACATTGGTATGCTACAATGAAATATAAAAACAGGTAATAAGTTATTGTAACTAATAAAACATTAAATAAGTAATAACAATAATCTTAATAGGTGAGTAACAATAACAACAATATTGGAGACAAATATACAATTATAGATAAATTATGCAATACACAATCAATTTAATTTAACTTTATTAATAGTGGTACTAAACATTTCAATATTATAGGTGTTTATAAATCGACAGGCTCTAGAAATATTTAAATTTGTTCCATAATTCGTACCGTGAAATTTAATATGAAACAAATCGTGTTTTCTTAAGCATTTCTGAGGTACGTTTAGATTAATTTTATCCAGTAGCTCTGGGCACATAATTATACCATTTAATATTTTATAGAAAAAGCAAATGTCTTGAAGTATCCTGCGATTTTTAAGAGATATTAAGTTTAAAGAGTTCAGTATGACTGAATATTCGGAATTGACATGAGGGATTCCTAATTTGTAGGAAGCGATCCTTAGAAATTTGTTTTGTACTCTCTCAATACTTTTTTCGCCATTTTTATAGAAGGGAGACCAAATAACTGAACAGTATTCCAAAATAGATCTTACAAGGCTATTAAAAAGGATTTTTAACACATTTATAGAAAATTCCGAACAGTTACGCATAATAAACCCTAAAAGCTTCATTCCTTTGCTTGTTACATTACGTATATGATCATTAAAAGTGATTTTTGAATCAAATGTAACTCCCAAATCTTTCATTGATGATACATGTTTTAAGATGATATGATCTATTTTATAATCGTAATTTTCAAACTTTGGTCTACCTTTATAGTAGGTCATACTAAAACATTTATTAATATTTAATTCCAGTCCATTCCTTTTCGACCAAATGTAAAATTTATTAATTTGTTCTTGTAGACTATCTCTATCACTTAAAGAGTGATTTTTTTTATAAATTTTTATATCATCTGCGAACATGAGAAATGAAGAATTTTTTAATTCGGTTGCTAGGTCATTTACAAAGAGCGAAAATAGCAGTGGTGCTATGTGAGTACCTTGAGGTACACCTGATAACACTGAGATTTCTTTTGATATAAATTTACCAACTTTAACAAATTGGGTTCGTCCTGTTAGAAAGCTCGACATCCATTTGATAAGATTTTCATGAAATCCAATATGTCTTAATTTAGCAATGAGTAGGCTATGGTTTACCTTGTCAAATGCCTTGGAGAAGTCAGTGTAGATGGTATCTACTTGGCACTTCTCCTCCAAGGCACTGACTATATAATTTTGGAAAATAGACAAATTTGTTACCGTTGATCTACCACTATAAAAACCATGTTGCTGGTCCATTATTAGCTCTTTACATTGCCACATAATCTGGTCGTACATGATGTTATCAAACAATTTAGCTAATATATTTTGATTACAAACCGGTCTATAATTTCTGACATTATTTTTGTTCCCCGATTTATGGATTGGGATTATGTAGGTACATTTCCAGGTAGCTGGAAATTCCCCTAATTGAATTGATTTATTCATAATATAACAGATCGGTTTTGTTAGTGTTGCTTGGCATTGTTTAATAAAGTACTTAGGTATTTTGTCTGGTCCTGACGCAAACGAATTTGGTAAATTATGAATTTTATTAAAAACTAACTCTTCCGGTATTTCATGATTATTTATATTTAAGTTGATGTTTTTGTTGTAACTCGGTACAGGAAAAAACTCATTGGAATATATAGATGAAAAGAATTCCGCAAAGAGATTTGCTATCTCTTCACCCTTCATAGAAGAAATATCATCACAATGCATCAATTCGGGAATATCATTATTTGATCTTTTCTCTTTTATATATTGCCAGAAGTAAGATGGATTTATTAAAAATTGACTTTCAACATCTTTAATATAGTTACTGTAACAGAACTCCGACACTCTTTTACATCTCGCTCTTAGTTGTGAGAAATTTTCATAATCGGCTCCATTTCTAGAAGTAATATACTGCTTATGTGCCAATTTCTTATCGGTAACTAGTTTTTTTAATTCACTATTAAACCATTTTGGATATTTCGAAGGTTTATTAATTCTTAAAGGCACAAACTGACTTATGGTGTAGTATATAACATCATAAAATACATCCAAGGAACGATCAATATATTTGTTGTCTAATATACACCAGTCAATAGATGCCAGATAATGATTAATTGTCAGATAATCGGCATTTTTAAAATCATAATAGGAATCCTCATGAGGTACATATTTAAGGTTTGTGTTTACCTCCAAATAGGTCGTTATAGCATTGTGATGATGGTTGTTTGGAAGTAGTAAATCCTCACTTGGTTTCACTATCAAACCTTCCACATTTGAAAAAATGAGATCCAAATAAACATCATTATTATTTGGCCATGCGTTATGTTGGAACAAGTTCAGATAACCCAACGATTCCGCTAAAATATTAGCAGGATCATTTTCAGGACATTCAACCTCTAAACCTAGCTCATCATTATACCACTTGGCATGAGGCAGGTTAAAGTCACCGAAAATTATTAGTTTCTCTGTTGGATATGTACCCATTATTTGATCGACTGTTTCACAAAAGCCAAAGTAGACTGTTTCATTTGAAGATGGAGGAATATAAACACTACCCAATATCAAATTTTGTCCTACCATATTAGTTTTCACGAATACTTGCTCAACGTTATCAAATTGAAGATCCAATCTTTCACTATTGAACTTTTTATGAACGCATATAAACGTGCCCCCTCCCCTCGATTTGTTACTCGTTAAACTACTACGATCACATCTGTATATATTAAAATTAAACAATGACATTTCATTATCGCTAATATCACTAGAGAGCCATGACTCAGTAATAACCACCATATCATAAGATGAGCAAGAAAGAGTTTGACTAAACACATTTAATTTACCTCTCATACCACCGACATTTTGGTAATAAATTTTTAGTTGTAAAGGGGGATCCTTACGTTTTTTTCTTTCCTTGGAACAATTCTAGGTTGGCCACGAATGTATTTAATAGTTACATCTTGATGATCTTCATTTAATTTCTTAAGCTCCTCTTGAACCGCTTTTAGTTGCTCTCTTTGGAGTTGAGTTTGATCAGAGCTAATTCTCAAGTTCCCAACTAGTTTAGATTTGTGCTTCAATATTTTGACTGCATCTTCTCTCGAGTTTAACACTACTCGAATAGGCCTTGGCTTACGATTTTCTACTTGTTTTTTCCCAATACGTAGTACTTTCGCTATCCCATTAACTTCCACCCCAATTTGCTGTATCATACTGGTAACAATCTTCTTATCATTTTCAATCCGCTCTTGAAATGAGTTAGATTCAGACTCTGTTGCATTAAACACAACGATATTCACTTCCTTAAATTTACGTTCATCAACTTCCCTTATAACTTCATCTGTTTTATTTAGATTGTTATTATTTTTGATTGCAAGAATTTCTTTTTTAAGTTCTGTTAATTCTGTTTCCATACTAGACATTTTTCTTACAAGCAAAGGCACTTGTTTGAATGAAGTTTTGCACGACTCGCAGAAAAAGATCAACGACCTCTTGGATAAACTGATGGCACGATTTTCAGTGGAAGATAACCCACTACAGTTTTCATGAACAACATCTTGACAAGAATCGCAGGCTATTGATTTTTCATTCACATCTATTATTGAATCACATTTTATACAGATATCTTCAGCACTCATTTTAACCTCACTTTATTTTTGTCTTGAATTATGCAGTAACTAAGACTAGTTTCGTTGGAATAATAATTGATGACCCGTGTATTGCAATTATTTAACCATACAAAGTGATTCTTTTATTTAATTACACTTAAATTCCAAAAATATTTAGCAATTAGATATATAACATAACAATAAGATAACATAACCTTTGAATTATATATAATCTTCTAAAGAAATTGTTTGGAAAATCTACAATTTTAAATCATCTTGCACCATCTGGTATTTGGTTTAAATTACTTAAACGAAAAAGAATCCAACCGAAAATAGTCGCCATACATAATGGTTGGGTACAAATGACTGTAGAGCTGTTCAAATTTGAAAGTGACATATTATACAAAAGTACCGATATTTCCGACTAAAACTCACAGTTTTTTAACCAACTAAATTGTATGACGATCACATTACCTAAAAAATTAAATAGTTACCGTACGGTGTGAAATCATTTATATTAAAGAAAGGGTGTCATATATACCACCTTTCTAATAACATTAGTATCCATCTTACACATATGACTATCGTTAATATCGTTAGGCTATCAAAAAATTTAAAAAAATTGATAATAGTAGATCTAAAGTCTATAACTACCAAATTTGAAATGTATAATGTAAACCGTTTGGAAATAGTATCGTAAAAACACACTTTTTGGTAGCATCTTCAAAAGGATGTAACTCTCTTATAAGGTGAGTGTCCATTTGAGATAAAATCTCGAGAGAAAGTCAGCCTCTAGCTTTTCTAGTTGCGTTCAAAATTATACAAAAACGAAAAGTAAAAAGAAAGTGTTGTGTAAGAAAATGGGTGTATCGAAGACATGAGCTGGGAGGATGTTCGACACTCGTAAATGAGTTGCGGTTGGAAGATGGACAACAATATAAAAATTTTATTTGGATGTCTGCAGTGCAATTTGAAGTGCTTTTAAATTTAGTGCAACACCAGATTGTCAAGCAAGATACAAAACCCTCAATCGCACTCATTTTCTTCTCCCGATTCTTGTACAACTTATCCTTAACGTTCCACAAAAATTCATGTTCCTCATATAGGTTAATTAGTTGGAATACTTTGGCATCTGTCGACTCTCGTAGGCTCATTTTATAAATACAAAATATTTACATTGAAAAAGTTTCAACATGTGGTCTCAGCTTTTCAAACCAAATCAGAAAAGTTGAGACTCGCTCACGAGAGCAGAAATTAACGTGTCCACTTGCGACATGTGCAGTATCAGAGATCGGCACCGACTTGTCTCGGAGAGAGCTCTCAGGTCCGTATACATTTGTGTTTAGTCTCGAGACTACTCTCGAGATTATTTAGTCTCAAGTGGACACTAGGCTTTAAAGAAAGTTTTACTGAGATGATTTTTTGTCATTTTACTTATTTTCACCTCTAGTATCACCTCTTCAAAGATTAACGGGTGAACCGTAAACACCCTGACTAATTTTCAAAGTGGTTTCTTTGCAAATATCGAAATATCATAATTTTTTTAAATAGCATGATAGTGGGGCCACCCCCTAATCTGATAGACGATTTTTTTCCGATTACTGTCATACCCAACATGAAGGTAAGTGTAAACCTCTCAGGTTTACTAAAATTATTCAGAAAAAAAAATCCGAATTTTTTTTTTAAAAACATTATTGAATAATTTTGTCAGAAACACAGGTTAAATCTTCGAATTTGGAACGTCTTCCAATGTTAATGAACATACATTATAATTAATATTAATATGTAAGTATAAAAAACTAGCGTGTTACATTTAAAATAAGGAAGTTGGTGTATTTTCCGGTGAAACCGGAAGAAAAATTGAAAATGAATATAGTTTCATAGTATTGGAAATTTCGACTACGGATAGTTGGCGCTATTTTGAAGTAAATTTGAAAAAAAAACATGGAGGAAAAAGTAATAAAAGATTTTTGCGCCGATTTAATTTTTATTGGTTTTAGTAACTGCACCTGTGTTTTTCTTTTATTGACCAGTGTGTGTTATTTCTTACTTGCATAATTGCATAAATACATTGTTTAGGGGTAAGTAATAAATTACAGCCTGTAAAAATAGTATATTGTTTTATTAGGAGTAAATATACTCCGAATAAAACATGCTATTTTTTCTTCAAACATCGTAATTTTTAAAATAGTAATATAATAAATAATTTTAAAATTTGACATTTAATTTACATACAACACACAATACAATGTTAGTGTATATTGGGTTGCCTAAAATTCATTTCTACTTTTTGTAAGTTATAATTTAATGTTAATTATAATTAACATTGTTTAATTTCAATACGACATGTACCATGGTATATTAGGTTGCGGAATAGGCGGAGTAGAAATTTAATTTCTACTCCTAGGCAGTACAAAGTAAGCATAGAATCAACGAACATAAAAAGTGACATTTTGAAGCCTGTCAAACGTCACAGAAGACTGTACTTTAATGACGTTTGAAGAAAAATATCATTATTAGCCAAGGAAACTGATTTATAACTGCACGGAAATAAATTTTACAAAAACAGGTTATGTCAAGGTAGACCTTTTCTAGCTTCAGCAAATAACTCCCAGAGGGCGTATCCCAAGTCGAAATTCCCAATATGTAACAAACAAAAATTTCAATTTTATATTTTCATATATTGGAAATTTTTGTATTCCGCTCGACCTCTGGTGGTAAAAATATGAGCTTCTATATTCGTAATTTTTGACACTGAGAAGTACCGAATATCCACCATTTATAGCGCCTTCTATACGTACTTAAAATTTCCAATAGAAATTACAGGGGTGGCCTTAGTTGCATCTATGGTTTCGTATACACCCGGTATAGGCAATATACCTTATATTTATTAATGAAACTAAAAAGTTACAGTTAAAAAAATTTGTAACATTTTGATTATAAAAATAAAAAATATTTTAGTACATTTTTTTAATATACAAATAAAAATGGAATAATATATTTTATGATAGGCAACTCAAACAACTGCAATTGAATTAACCATTTATGACATAAGACATAACCTCAAATTTTAAAACGTTTCGATATTTATTAATTTAATTTTAATAAAATTATATTTTGTTCATCTTTGTGAATAAAATTACCTATAATGCCATACAAGTATATAGGTAGAACAACACATTTCAAAGGTAAATCATTATGGGAAATTGTGGGTAATCTAAAGAATTATGGTGTTGATCGATTGTTAGTAAGAAGCAGGTTTGAAAGATATCCTGAACCCACATTTCTGAAAATACTAAAAGTTGAAGCATGTGATAATCCAGAAAATCCTGGAATAGATGTAAGTAAATAAATTTATATAATTTATAATTATCGTATTTCTAAATTTATATTAGTCAGTATAACAATTTAAAATGCAACGCCTATTTTTTATCAGTACTCCATAATTCTACCTAGCGTTTTCAATTTCATTTTAATATTACAAGAAATAGTACTACGTTACTTGAGAGAAGTCTATGTCCACTTTGTATACAGTTATTATGCTCTGCAGGCTTGGTGTAGTTCTGCCTAAATTAAAGAAGTTTTCCAAGAAGACAATAATTTAAAACTTTAAATATTTATTCTTTGTAGAATATGCGTAAAGTTCAAGTAACGGTGGATAGGACTTTTCGAGGCAAGAAAGCACCACAGGCAATAATTTATGCAAGTAGTTATAAAACCGATTACAGATTAGTACCGAAAGACGAAGAAGAAGTCTACTACAACTACAAACAAAGTGAAAGCGAATATAAAATTCTACCTAAATATGCGTTAATGCCGCCTTTATTACGAGAGATTACTATTAACGAGATGACTGCCAAGGGCCAGCCTATTAAAGAAGATCCTAAAATGGAAATTGTTTATCGAGCGGATAATTATGGTAAATATAAAATTGACGATAAAAATGAGTTGCCACCTATGAAGCAAGGATTAGGAAAACCTGCAAGTCCAAGTTTATATAAAGGATTAAAAATATAACCATTTATTGTATTATTTAGGTAGTTTTTTAATTTCCAAATAAAATTTATAAATCAATTTTAATTTTTGCTAAAGTAATAATGTAGTATTAGTTGTTTATTACTTGATACTTTTTACAGAAGGCTGATTCTATTGTTTAGTATTTTTCTAAAATTTTATTAAGTGCTGGTAAAACAAGGGTTCTGCTATAGGAATGATCATATTAAAATATTTTGTCAATTTTTGAAACATTTAGTTTTAAATAATTTAGACTCAATAAAAATTGGGCTTCAGCTTCAACTTTAATTCAAATTATTTACTGATTTCTGATCCAACATTGAAAGATCCTTTTGTTTTAATTAATGCCAATCAGCAATCAGTAGTGTGCCCTATAAATTATTAATTTACTAAGTTAACTAAACTAATTTACACTTCGGAGATAATTTCAAAAATAATCAGTTTATAAAACTTTTTGAAAATTGAAAAATTCAAAAAACTCAAACATTTTCAAAAATTTTTCAATTTTATAAAACTCTAATTGTAAGGCAAATTATTTTTATATCGATTTTGGCCTGCCGATTTTGGTAAAATAAAAAGTTGAAAAAAATTTAATATTTATTTTCGCTTTTTTGACCTATTCTCATAAACTTGGGCTTGTCCACAGAATCAAGCAATACATTATAACGATCTTCAACTTTTCATTTAATTAACAGTCGGTTTTATAGTTGTTTTTTATCATTTTTTTATTTTAAATAAAGTTATAAAAACATAAAATTCGTACAAGAATACCTTTTTAGTCTGAAATTCTTTCGCAAACTATTTTGTAAAAAAAAATCCTAAAACTGAACCCCTAAAAAGTTATCATTGTTTTTAAAACCAAGGGCGTATTTAGGGGGTGGCTGAAGGGGCAAAAGCCACCCCCCAAGAGTATAGATATGAGCGAAAATAATAAATAAAATTAATTAATAAAAATTCCATTTTTATAAGAAAACAAATTTACCCGTTGTTTTCTTATCAATTATTTTTGGGGACGTTACTTTATAAAAATAAATTCCATTTTTAATTATTTTCGTCAATGTCTGAAATCAACTGAATAAGGGTACCAATACTTTTTTAAATTGATAGTTGATAGAGTTTTCTGTAAAGTTTTATGGACTCAAAAAAGTGGTACCTTTATGGGGCTTATTTCAAAGATATGAGCGAATATATCAAGAATAATTAGAATTTTTTTTTGAAAAGAATCCATCAAAATAATTATTTGATAGTGATCTTTTATAACCTTAGGCCAAAGTGGCGTTAATCAGCTTTGCTTTCCAATTTTTTTCATTTAAATTGACCTAATGGTTTATGAACTAAGGTACAATTTTGAATTATTAACGACATTTTCTGTGGAAAAAAAAGTCCCTCAAAAAAACTGGGTTGTTCGGACTCTCAAAATTGTTTCTTTTTGTAGATGAGTCTACTTTCTACAATATTCTTCTCATCACTTCATTTTGGGATACACTGTAATTATTTTCAATTAACAATTTTTTAAAATACCGGATGTCCCAAACATGACGCATGAGCTCTCCAGTACGATCCTTTCAGGGATCCTCAGAAAAATTGTTAAAAAAATCCTCTTGACTAATTGACCGAGATATAAAGAGACAACGTTGAAAATTAAATTATTTTTTTTAATTTAAAATTTCCTGCAATGTTTACCTGTCATAATTTTCAATATAAAATTATAAATTATGAAGTTAAAGAGAACCAAAACTTTACAGGACAATTAGCGGATTTTTAAAATTCATGCTAAAAAAGTTGAATTTCCAACTTTGTCTCTTCATATCTCGGTCAATTGATCAACAGGACTTTTTTAAGTATTTTTCTGAGGATCTCCCTGAAAGGTCTCCAACAACGTACTAGAGAGCGCTTTCGCCATTTTCGAGACACCTTGTATATGTTTGAAAAAAATTTAAGGTTAGGTTAGGTTAATCTAGGTTTTTTTAAAAAATTTCGGGATTTCGAAAAAATTGCCCAATTTCGAGTTTTCATCAATAATTTTACCCTCCCGCCCAAGATGAAATCCTAGATACGCCCTTGCCAGAAGCACGAAAAAAAATCAGGATAACATCTCCAACCTTCATTTACCTAACATCTCCAACGTGTATTATACAGGGCGTCCCGTGTAAGTGGACAATCAAACAAAGTGAGCTGATAGAAAAGAGGCCATTTCCAATCGATATAGCCCTATTTTTTTCATATGAAATTGTTGATGGTTCAATAAAAGAGTTATTTCAGTTATTCTGTTTATTTGAAATCGCGTACTACGCACACAAATACATTAATTAAGAACATTCTATGACTATGTTCATGGTTCATTTTATTCCCCTATCCTCGAAGTGTGTTCTTATGTACCTTTTCAATAAATCCACTTTGATGAACTCTGTTACCAAATAAAAAAGAAGAATTCGTAAAAAAATTTTGTTCAGAAAAAATGTCAGTTAATTTTTAAATCAGCTTAAAGGCAAATATTATACTAACATTAGGTTGAACAACTATCAGAAAAAGTTGTCCACTTCATGCAGAATCTGAGATAGTTTAACGCGCATGGATAAACTCCACCGATCTTTTTTTAAATAAATTTTTCTGACAGACAATTTGTTTCATCAGGTCTTCAAGTAAACCAGGAAAATCATTTTGCAAAATTAAGGTAACCTTGGCCGTTGAGCCTTCTTGGTAGTTCAAAAGGGACCAATCAATCTACCGTCAATTATACAGGGTGTATCAGACCATCCGTGCCACCCATTTATCTCATGAACGCGTTATCGTACACGACTGAAATAAAAAAATGAATTACCAAAGTAAACCTAAACAATCCATTGATTAACTTATTTTTTCCCAGAACTATCCGGAACCGGAGATCACTGTGATTTTGTAAATAGCAACATAGTTCGAGTTTCGTATGGGTTGATGGGTCTTTTAAAAACAACAATGATAAAAAAATGCGTTTTTATTTTTATTCAAAAAGTACACCCCTATCATAGGCTCTACATGAAAAACAAAAATTCTATATGAAAACTAAATTCAATTTGATTGGAGCTAGGCATCGTTTTTGTTAAATTTTTGATTACAAATGCCCAAAAAACAATGTTTACTAGCGAAAAGTACGCTTTTCAAACATTTCGCCGAGTATCTTCTTAATAATAACAATAATGAAGTAGAATTCTGATTAATTAACACGAATTTTGTGCGGTGATTCTGACTACGTGAAATTACACCAATAAGTCAAAATAGACCAATTTAAAAAAATCTGTTGAGTTTATTCATATGCATAATACTATCTCAGATTCTCCATGAAACTTTTTCTGATAGTGGTTACACTTTATATTATTACAATATTTTCCTTTAGGGTGATTCAACTGACATTTTTTCTGAACAAAAAGTTTTTACAAAATCTTTTCTTTTATTTGATTGAAGCTTGAAGCTAACAGTACTCATAAAAGTGATTTCATTGAAAAGGTGCAGTCTTCGAGGATCGCAAAATAAAGAAAAAGTCAAACAACTCATAGAATGTTCTTAATCAATTTCTTCTTGTGCGAAGTACGCGATTTCTAAAAAACCACAAAAACTGAATAATTAACTCTTGTCCCATCAACAATTTTTTTAGAAAATGTATGCCCTCGTATCAGCTCATTTTGTTTGTTCGTCCACTTACGGGATACTGTATCATATACAGGGTGTCCCGTAAGTGGACGATCAAACAAAGTGACTTGATAGGAGGCCATTTCCAATCAATAGCCATACATTTTCTAATAGAATTGCCATTTCCAATCAGTAGCCATGATTTACACCAAATTTAAAGCTTTTACTATACAGCTTTTTCTAATTTCTATTCGTTTCCACACCACCTTGGAAGGGCTGTAGGCTGTAGCTTCTTAGGAAGCAAAATCGAACATAATATGTTAATAATATTAAATATTATATCATATTAACTTAATATGAAGTTTTTATCTTAAAATAAGTCGTAGAATCAGCTTAAAAAAATTGGCGATTTAATTTCGACTCACCCTGTATAGATTTTGGCCTCCTGGTTACGGTGAAGTTTCGTTCTATATCAGTTGTTGGGAAGTTACAGCCATTTTTGTTACAATATGAAAAATTGTCAATTTGAATAAAATTACGATTCATTAAAAATTAATAATACTTTGAATACTATATTCGGCCGATCAGAAAATTTGTATCTATTTAGAGGTATTAGGTACTTAATGTAAAACTTCTAGTTTTGTGGTAAATAATGTAATAATAAGTACAATAGTAAAAGGTTTATTCATAAAAATACAAAAAGAGGTAGGTAAGTTTTTATTTTGGAAAATTAAGTTTTCTAGGTTTTTTCACTAGAAATTTTGAAAATAACTTAATTGTTTTTTAATGAAAATATATCAAGTTATTCCTACGTTTTTACAGAGATAAGTAAATTTTTGTACATTTCATTATTTTTTTTTTGATAAATATGTGGTTCTACTTTTTAAGGTAGGTAAAAACAATTTATGACAAATTAAGAAAAAGCCAAATGGTTAAAATTGAGAGTAATTTTTCTAAATTATAATTTTACGGCCTAATATTTTATAGAACACACTTTTATCTCAAATTAATGAAGATTAGAGCGTAGTATTGTTTTAAATCAAAGCTGCGTTGGTTCTTGTGCGTCGCGTCGTTGAAATAATAGGTCATTAAATATAATTGCAGTCAGTTTAAGATTATGGGAAGTTCAAATCTAAGGAGAAACTTTGTTTGCTTTGGATTAGAAAAGAAAAATTCAACCATTCAATGGATGTTTGGTGTTGGTTTCTTTTAATTTCTATCGAAACCTTGAAAATTTTACTTTTATTTTTATTAATAAGAAAGTGCATTAAATTATTCTATTCTTTGATGGTATGGTATGTTACCTGTTACCACTTTGATATTCAAATTAATATTATACTCATCTGCTTCGAAATTTTATTGATGTTTCTTAAAAACAAGAAACCCTATTAAATAATTTACATATTTTAAAATATCTTTTTTAATCGAATTACGATAATTGCAAAATGAAGATAAAGAAATTATGAATTATTAATATTAAAAAATTTTCAGTATAAATGAGGTAAATTTAGTAATACTAACCCCCAGTATTATCAACAGACAATTAATTTGAAATGAGGTTTACTTTGAATATACCGGGTGGAAATGAAAACCGGGTCACCTCTATAACTTTTTTATTTATGAATAGAAAAATTTGAAATTTGGCTATGTTCTATGGTTCAAAAAAAAAGGTTTTCGAAGTCGGTGAAAATTACCAAAACTAATTCTAAATAATTCAAATACATAAAATAAATAATCGTTATAAAATCCTTTTTTTAAAAAGTCGAATGACCCGGCATCATTGCATTTAAAAAAAGTGAGATATTTGATAAAATCTTCATTAACTAAGTTTAAAAATTAATAGTTCAAAAACCACTTAAATTTTTTTTCAAATTACAATTTTATTTAGAATTAGTTTTGGTACTTTTCACCGACTTCGAAATTCTTTTTTTTTTCTTTGAAAAAAATTTTTTTGACAAAAAAAATAAAAACTAATATCTCAAAAATACTTCTTTTTTAAAAGTATTTTAAGCCATGAATAAAAATATGGGATGTTACATTTAAAAAAACAAAGTTCATGGTGTTTCCGGTGAAACCGGAAGTGATTTCGAAAATAAAAAATGCATATAAAATTTGTTTTTTTGAACCATAGAACATAGCCAAATTTCAAATTTTTTTATTCATAAATAAAAAAGTTATCGAGGTGACCCGGTTTTCATTTCCACCCGGTATAGTATTTTTATGAAGTTTGAATATAGTTTAAATGACATTTAGCAGCAAAATAGACTATATAATATGTCAAATTAAACCTCATTTAAAATTAAATGTCTATTGATAATACGGGGGGTAAAATTTGAATTAGAAATTATATACCCATAATATCATACACAAATAATAATTAATACAAAAAATAGCGTTGATTTCGCGGACCCCATTAAGAAATAAATACAGGGTGATGATAAAGTTTGGAACCTTATTCATAACTGCCGTATAAAATTGCTCGGATAGGTCAATTTTAGTTATTAAAATGCCATCTCTTGATATAAAAAATATTAATGAATGGTGCTTTAACAATGACGTCATCGGCGATTTTTTTAAATAGAGGCCCCCACTTTTTTTACTCATTATCGAAATATATCGAAATTCATGTCAGTTAAACAATGATATAAAAAACAAATTTTTGAAAAAAAAATCTTTTTAATTCAAAAAAGGAAATTTTTATTTTAACGAAAAAGGTTTTATAAAAATATATTAAAATGAATTTGAAGTTACCAATAATAACAAAAGAAAGTAAATGTTTAAATAATGCGCATTCTAATGCAAATGTTAAAAATATTTAACAAAATTTAATAAATAGTCTTGAAAAACTAATTTTTGATTCCATTTAAATGTATGGAAATTTACAAAAAATAAAATTTTAAATTTACCATTTATTGAAATCGGCCAAAATAAATCTTATACAACATTCAAATTTTTCAAATGTAATAGTACAAATTAATTTTAAGTTTATATTAAAAAATTTTTAAACGAAAATTTGTTTACAAATGCAACCATTTTTTTATATCATCGTTTAAGTGACATAAATGTCTATCAAAAACCATTGAAAAATGTGGGGGCTTTCTTTTAAAAAAATCGATGATGACGTCATTGCTATTTTTATTATACCAAGAGATGGGATTTTAAAAACTAAAATAATTGACCTGTCCGATTCATTTTCTCAAAAAAATTAAATACGGCAGCTATGAATTAGATCCCAACTTTATCATCACCCTGTATATTATAATAGAAAATGTTTATTTTGGAAAATTATCAATATATTATCACAAAATAAATAATTGGGCATAAGAAAAGTAAGAAAATTAGTTAGAATAGGAACAGATCCTGACATGTATTTATGACAAAGATTAGTCACTTTTTTCAATTACATCTCAGTCACTCACTCATGGGGTCACGCAAAACCCCATGTTGTCGTTTGAGGGTTAATTAAATTTTGACCATTTTTGACAAAAAATTCTTTTCATATTTTCTTGTTTTACTCTTTAATCTCATGCCCGCGCCACCGCTAATGGGAATAATTGAAATCAATTATTTTAAAGGAATTTTTTAAGTATTTTTTCGGGAATTTGTGCTTCGATTTTCAAAGTAAAGCACTTGTAAGAACGTTACAAGCATATTTTCATTCTTTAAACCTATAAAATTTTATAATTATCTTCAAATTGATTTTGGTACCCTATGAAACCAAATCTCACATCCGTATCATTCCATAGTATTTAGAAAATTTAAAATATAGCTACTATAATGTTTAACAATAAATTCCCTCTCAAAAGATTTGGTGAACAATGTGGATTGTTGTGAAGAAAAAGTAAATTAAATTCCCTGTTTTTTGTTTACTAGAATAATAGGTATACATACAGGGTGGTGATAAAGTTTGGAACCAAGGTCATAACTTCCGTAAAAATTTTTTTTGTAAAAATCGCTCGGACAGGTCAATTTTTGTTTTAAAAATGCCATCTTTTTGAATGAAAAAAGTATTCATGACGTCACTGATAACTTCACTATGACGTCATCATCAATTTTTTTAAATGGAAACCCCTACTTTTTTACACATTTTATATAGACCTTTTTATCATATTAATGATCACATAAAAATATTTAAAAAAATTTCAACCATTTTTGAAAAAAAAAATAAATTTACTCAAATAAAAAAATTATTAATTCTCAATGAAAATATTACAAAAAAAAAGTAAATTTTTAATTTACAAGTAACAAATTTTAACGAAAATGTTCAAATTGTTCCCCATTGACCATTTGGCATTGTCCCATTCGAGTGTAGACACTCTGAATACTATTGTTAATAGCTTCTTCATCAATTTGTTGCAATTCCGTCCTAATTCTAAGCTCCAATTCTTGTAAAGGGCGTTAGGTCGGGAGATCGCGGAGGCCACTCAATTGGTCCCCTCCGACCTATCCATTTGTTGGGAAACGTGGTGTTAAGGAATTCTCGCACCGCCCTGCCAAAGTGTGGAGGAGCCCCATCTTGTTGAAACCAAATGTTTTGGCTAGGAATGTTGCCATTTTCATAATTGGGGAAAATACGAAGTAAAACTGGTAGCAAATCAGTCCGCAAAAAATTCAAGTATCTTTCGGCAGTAAAGTTTTCATTAAAAAAGTAAGGTCCTATAAAACGTCTGCCAATCATTCCCACCCATACATCTAACTTTCCCTGTCTTTGACTATGGGATTCTACGGCCCAATGAGGATTTTCCTGTGACCAATACCTACAATTATGTCGATTCACTGATCCATTCAATTGAAAGGTAGCTTCATCGGAGAAAATTATACTACTTAAAAAATTTGGATTTTGATGACATCACGCCATCATTTCTTCACAAAATTGCAGTCGGCGATCGGGATCATCTTCATTTAACTCTTGTATGAGTTTTATTTTGTATGGGTGATACTTTTCCTTTTTTAATAATTTTGCGACATAGGAATGATCCACATTATTATTTCTTGAAATATCTCTTGTTGAAATATTGGGATTTTCATCAATCGTAAGTAATAAATTTAATTTGGTTTCTTCATTCACTTGAGGCCGTCCTTGTCGAGGCAAATCTCCTACAGATCCTGTTTCTGCAAATTTGGTAACTAACTTACTTACTGTAGATCTTGAGATTTGCGGTCTATTTGGATATTGCTCATTAAACAAAGCACAAGCTTCCCCATGGGTTCTTTTTCTATCGCCGTATCCTACCATAATTAAAATTTCGATTCTTTCGCGTTCGCTTAAACGAGGCATTTTTAATTTCGCAAAACTTAATAATTGTTGATTATTATTAAACAAACGAAGTAAGCTATTCAAGCATTGGTAAATGGATTTAAAATTTTATTTGCCATACAAAATAACGTCAACTAAAACACTTTTATAAAGGCAATTTTTATTTCAATAAATTTTGAATATCAAAAGCTTCTTCAAATTTATAATAAATTACAATTTTATTTAAAGTTTATTATTACTCAAACATTTTATTTTAATTACCTTTTTCATTAAAAGTTATTTAAAATTAGTTTTAAGAAAATTCCAATTGTGTAAAGAAGACAATTCGAATATTTTCAATAATAATTTGTTATTTTTAAACTAAAAATTAGTTTAATTTATTTTTCTTGCCATATTTTCATTGAGAATTAATTTTTTTTTCAAAAATGGTTGAAATTTTTTTAAATATTTTTTTGTGATCATTAATATGATAAATAGGTCTATGAAAAATGTGTAAAAAAAGTAGGGGTTTCCGTTTAAAAAAATTGATGATGACGTCATAGTGAAGTTATCAGTGACGTCATGAATATTTTTTTCATTCCAAAAGATGGCATTTTTAAAACAAAAATTGACCTGTTCGAGCGATTTTTACAAAAAAAATTTTTACGGAAGTTATGACCTTGGTTCCAAACTTTATCACTACCCTGTATAATTCAATATGTGTATAGCATTCTTAATTTCTTTCTTGGGCGGGAATAACATCACAAAATGTAGTTTTGCAAGAGGCCGTATAAAATTAAATTAACCAAATTTAATATTTTTGCAAAAAAAGCATTTATACAGTGTAGTCCATTTTTTTAAATGCCATATTAAACTTTCTTGAAAATATAAAAAAAAAGCAGCCAAACTAGTGTAAGTATCCAAAATTGAATTGTACTGGTATTCCCGCCATTATAAATATGAAAAAACTTTTAGTATTGTCTTTATGATGTATTTTATTTACTTTCTGGTTTCTGCCATAATTAGACACAGTTATATAACTTTAATAGCGGCCATCGTTTAAAGTTTTAAATCAGACGTGCATTTCGCATTTTGGTGAATTATTGAGTCATTACTTCCAAAGATCCGGGAGAAAGTTTTAATTTTCAATTAAAAAGACGTAAACAATAGCACCTACTCTTTAAGTTCTAATTGCTTTTTCTTGTGTTGTAATCACAATCGAAATAAAACCAAAACAAAAACTCATTTCATACGATAAATAATTTGTTTTTGTTTTTATTTACTTACCTTAAATACTTCCCATGTGAGAATTTTATAGACTTTTGAATTTATAATAATTATTCCAATAATTTTCTTTAGATGCTTGTATTTGCAAATTTTGCAATTTCTAGCAATAGATTGGTGGTCGTTTTTATGAAGGCATCCGTAATTTCATTCACCAAAAACTAATTTTTGTTTTTCATGCATCTTCGTTTATTTTTGGATAAATAATAAAAACATTTTCAAAACTGAAAATAGGTACACCAAGAACAAAAATTATATGTGAAAACTGAATTCTTACTTGATGACATTACCGATGTATTTTTTGATAATTTTTTTAGTTTTTTTTTTAATAAAATATGCTAAAATTCATGGTTATTTGAAAATGTGATTATCCAAGTTATATGTATGTCTCTCCATTACCTCGGACAATCGCGGTTCTACACAGTATTTAATTAATTTAACTAGGATATGCAATTGAACTTGAACCAAATTGTTTTAAATGGGGATTCCCGTCCAACTAAAATCTAAATGGCAGGAGTTTGCCTTCCAATTTTCCAATTTCACAATTTCTTTGATTGTAACCTTCACCGCTTGCTTCTCAGACTCATTGCGTAAGGTTTATTTAATAAAGAAGTTGACTCATAATCCAAACAAAAAAATTATACAGTGCCCAAATTTAAGCAGCTACATACTTATACCTCATATGAATTTTTATACTTGCAAAATTTAAAGAAAATTTCATGAAAACGTCATTGTCTAATGTTTTAGCAATAAAATAATTACTATTTTCTTTAATCGTATCGCATGGTCCATATTTAAAAAAATAAAATTAAAAATTGTTTTCAAGTAAATCATCGTCCAAGATGCGGTTACTCATATGACACATTACCAGTGGGCATAGTTTCTTATTACTATAGTAATAGTATTTTCGTTGGTGTTTGGTGTAGCCATATTCACAACATAATGAAAACTATCCACCCTTCATCTGAATTGTTTTTATATGGATTATAAGACATTAAAATTGTTAAGAAGATACTCGGCGAAATGTTTAAAAAGTGCACTTTTCGCTAGTAAAAATTGATTTTTGGGCATTTGTAATCAAAAATTTAACAAAAAAGATGCCTAGTGCCATTCAAATTGAATTTAGTTTTCATATAGAATTTTTGTTTTTCATTTATAGTCTATGACAGGGGCGTAGTTTTTGAAGAATGATAAAAAAATGCGTTTTTATTTTTATTCAAAAAGTACGCCCCTATCATAGACTCTACATGAAAAACAAAAAATCTATATGAAAACTAAATTAAATTTGTATGGCACTAGCCATCGTTTTTGTTACATTTTTGATTACAAATGCCCAAAAATCAATTTTTACTACCGAAAAGTACGCTTTTCAAACATTTCGCCGAGTATCTTCTTAATAATCGTTGTTTGAAATTTGTATTTATTGCAATAGTAACAAAAACAAGAAGTATATGAGAGTTCATTACTCTCTCTTTCTTTCAGTTCACCGTTCATTTCTTCTTCTTGTGGTTGACTTGATGTGCGTCAGAGTTTAGGGATTCCCAACACGGATCTCTTTTTATAATACTTTCCCTTTCTGAATTACTTGGCACCGGTAGATCTTATGTAATTCAAAACACATTAGTTTGTGCATGTTTATTTACTTATTTCTCACCACGCACGCAAGTACCCACTTTTACAAAGTATATAAACAATAACAAATTTCATTTTTTAATTAATGATTTGTTATTTTATGTAATTTTTGATTTACTTAAATATAAGTTATAACCAAAAGATCTCTTACCGGCGAGTTTCACGTAGACATACGTAGACCAACATTTGAAAAAAAAATAGGAATATTGGGAGTTCCGCTCACCCTCTGATGGCAAAAATATGAACTTCGATATTCGGTACCTATATTTTTGATTTCACGCATTGGTACATGTCAAAAATTGAGAGAGCTTAATACTCAGATTCTGTAAGAAGTCTGTAACGCCTAACCTACGCCCCTAACGTAACGAGAACGGCCGATTGTTTACTGCATTACTATGGTTATCAATTTTGTCTCATTTTCACATTATGGACATTTTTGTGTGTAGAAGAGAGACATAACATCCCTAACGAGTCAACTCTCAACCGAGACCAACTCGTTAGGGTTACAGACTTCCACCTCTGGTCAAATCATTTAAGTTTAAAGGCCTTTAAATTTGTTATATGGGTTGTAATGGACAATTTCCATGCTTACCTTATTTGTTTCTATTTAAAGGCCTTTAATTTTGACCAGAATCTGCCCATAAATCTATAAAACTCTTTACTTCAAAATAATAATAAGCAATCATTTTGTTATAATGTGTTTATTGTTCATTCTCTAATTATCTTACAAGTATTGGTTAGTCGAGTATTGCACTATAAAAGTTTTTTGGCAAAGATCTTTTATATAATCTATAAAAGATCTTTATCAAAGGAATGTGATAGTGTAGTGGCCGATTCCCATGTTTTTAATTTTAATAAGATACTATTCCCAAGCGGTCGATATCCTTAAGCTGTTTGCTGATCTTAAAGATTCTTGAATCTGCTTTTCTGCTTAGGCAATCGTCCTCTCTGATCAGACATAACATCATGTAAATAATGCAAAATTGGCTTTGTTAAATTAATTATCCAATTGGCATTATTTTTACCCCAGATGTGACCATACTTGTCTAGTTTGTGTTTATTGAATATTTGTTTAAGAATTAAGTAAAGGTTTATTTTTATGGCTAGTGTGCATGTTTTCTAGGGAGAATATTTTGGCCTGTGTATCATAAAAGGGAGAAACTTCATAACAAATAATATTTTTTTTGTAACATTCGTGTTGCTTCAAATCACGGATAGATGCGTATTTCACGGGTTATTTATTTATTTCCTAAGACGTCTTGTGTTGTTTTTGCTGCAGATCGTAGGAAATAATATTTAAATTGATGAATTTCAGTTTTCACACCATATGTTAGGAAGGTCGAAAAGACCACCAGCGACAGTATGGGAAATGAATTTATTTTATTGTACAATTAAATAAGAAAAATTCATTTATTCAAAGTAAAATTTTAATAAGTATATTTCAAAATTTCATTCATAAATAATTAGATTTGATTAAAATTTCCCCAGCTTCGATTAAATAGAGATAAGTGCCAAAGTATTCTCGACAGAATCGTTTTAGTCTTAAGTCCATGAAGAGGAAATTTGTTATAATTTCATTATGGTAAAATCTATTGTCTTTAGAGAAACAGTTTGTAAAAAGTAAAATTATATTAATTTTGATTAGTAGTTTAGCGTAGACTACCAAATTCACCCTGAGCGTAGGGATGAAGTTGGTTTGTCCTACTTAAGTCATAAGGGCTCAACGAACCAATCACAGGCTTTGCTTTGGCGACTTAGTTTCAAGAATGACGTAAGAAGGAGGCTAAGCAAAGTCTATATATTGTAAAGAAACCTTAAAATCTTGGAATTCCATAATGTTCTGATCTAGAGTAATGTTTGTTCTTAACTATGATCAGTCAAGTTCATTTTAGTTTGAGCGCGACGCGTTTGATAATTTTATTGTAATTGAAAGTTAGTTTTTTTTTCAAGTTTCTAAGTTAATTGTTTTCTTTTCGTATAAAGTGAATTTCTGGATTATTAAGGTTTCTATTGGTTCTGATTAATTAAGATTATGTATTTCATTAGTTTGGAACAATTTTTCATTCCTAGAAAATTTAGATTACTCTTTAAAAATATTTTAAAATTAAAAATATTTTTTTTTTATTTTATTATAATTTGTATACTGTTTTTGTCTGGAAAATATTAAGCGTGTTAATTTCTCTTCAGTTAATTCAGATTTAGTTTTGATAAATTTCAACTCGATTATCTCAATTTTATTCCTTTTTGTATTTCTTGATTTGTAATTTTTTTTTATTATTCTTAATCATTATTCATTATTTCTAATACCTTTTGTTTTTTTTTAAATATATTTAATATTAATTGAATTTTGGTTTTAATACTTTATTATTATAAGTTCCCAATAGAACCTTAAATAATTACTTAAATAAGTTTAAATAAAGTGAACTTGGCTCGATCAGGATTTTGGAAAGACTAGTTAAGAACAAGTAAGTAAATTTTGTTAATTTTGAACTTAGTATTTTAAACCAACAAAGAAGAAAATAATAACTCAGCTCGTGTTGATTTAAGATCAAGTTGGTCACTATTAAGTTTCATGTAAACGTCGGCTTAACCCTATTTAAAGAACCCAATAATAATTATTAAGTTAATTAATGTGCGATCGGACGTCTTTCTGTTTTTTTTTTGTCTTAAATATTATTTTAAATAACATCAATAAAATAATATAGACCAACAGGGGTTAATAAGCTGAGGGTCGACGTGAGATTTACAATCATTAACGAAGAAGGGTTTAGGTATTGAAAGGGAACAAGTACCAACGATGCTCTAACACTCTAAATCGATAAGATCCTTAAGGGAGCAGAAAAGCGTCACAAAGTTGCGGGAGTTTACTTCGACTTATCAAAGGCTTTCGATACTATACATGAAGAACTGCAACTTGATTTACATAAATATGGGATTCAGGGTAATGCTCTGAAATTGATTTCTTATGTAACAAGCGGGAAAGAGTGGTTTGGAGTAATTTCCATCAAATAATTAACATTTCAGTTCCACAAGGTAGCTTATTCTTGGTCCAATTCTCTTCATCCTCTTCAAAATAGATCTACCATCAGTTGTCAAGCTTGGGAAACTTCTTGAGTTTGTTCATAATACCTCTGTTATACTCCACTCCCTAGATAAGTTTGAGCTCAAGAGACTAATCACAACTTGTGTAGTCTTAGTGGAAACCTGATCAAAGAATAATGGTTTAAAATTGAACACTGACAAGACAATTTGTGTCTCCTTTACAATATGCAAGATTGAGGCTGAATGGGTCAATAACATCAGTGTAGATTCAACTACAACTGTTAAATTTCTAGGTATAACTTTTGAAATAAAGCTAAAATAGGATTCTCACGTGCTATACAATTATCCGTCTAAGACTTCTTGTCTCAATAGATGTTTTAGAACTAATCTACTTTCGATATGTACAGTCCAGGGTTTCTTATAGTATACTATGCTCTATGCTGCAAAACTAATCTTCGTTTCCCAAAAACTAATCGGTCGCTCTATGTTAAAAGTTCACCCATTAATTCATTGTCGTGAATTATTAATTTCTTTAAAAATGTTGCCTCTGCTATATCTACAATTACCAAGAAAAACGGCAAAAATTTTCTAACTTTGCCAAAACACAGCTCTTAAACACGTTAGAGCATCATTTCCAGCAATGTTAGGACGATTGACAGATTTGGTTTTCCCAAGAATCAATAATGTCATTGTGTGTATTGTGATTCCATTTTATATCGATTATATTGCTTAGTAGCTTTGTTTACTTTCTACCTAATTTGTTAAATTCATAAAATTCATGATATTATTTTATATGACCCAGCGTTAGTAGACTTTTGACTGCTTTTGACAGAAAAGGGGGATTTTTTATTAATTATTTTTTTCAAGACTTATTTAGGTTGGATTAGGATTAGGACTAAACTTAACTCAATTCATTAGTGACTTCTTTAAAGCGTTCGATAGAATGGATTATGATATGTTATTTGAAAAAATGACCGATTTTAATGTTCAATGCAACATCATTAATTAATATTATTTAAAGGGTTATTCTCGAATCACTCTACACTATATCGTATATGACATGGACTGACTCTTATTTTTGAATTTTAATAACAAGGATAGAATGATATAAGTCGTATACGACATCGTGTCCTGTGATTCGAGAATAACCCCCTATAGGGTACTTAACAGATAGATGTCAGGTGGTCGAGTGCAATGGAATTAGGACCAATTAATATTTTGCAAGAAGTGGTGTAGCCCAGGGATCAAATCTAGGACCAGCACTTTTTCTCATGTCGACCAATGATATTAGCTCCAACATACATGGATGAAATGAAAGAGTATCGTAAAGTGAGAAGTTTATCAGATGCGAAATGATTCAAAATGATCTGAACAAAGTACAGCTATGGTTCATAAAAAATAAGCTCTACCTTAAAAATAAAAAGTGCAGTATTGTGATTTATACAAGAAAGAAAAGGTCATTTTACAATGATTATTCAATTATCTTTTAATAGCCATGTACATAATTTATCGCCAGAAAGCTACAAAACTTTATAATTCGTTCTTCAAAATGTTTAACTAAAATTGATATGTACTTTAAAAGCTTTATTTGTTAAATTTATAAATTAAGCTTAATTATTGTGCTAGAGTTTGGTCACCACATTGTCAAAAATATATATGCATAACACTCCTTGAAAAAGTTCAAAATAGACTTCTTAAGTATCTATAGTTTCTTAAATACAAAATATATATCTGTATCTTATTTTTAAATGAATTCTAATTTTTATCAGTAGAGCAAAAGCATAAGATTCAATCTGTCTAGTAAATATGTAATATAATACACTATTTAGTATTTAGTAGATGATTTAGTAGATGACACTTGTGCTAAATTTTGTATTACGCAACTATTATACATTTTCCTATAAAACTTCAAGAACCGTTTAGAATGATTTTGATTACAAAAAAAATTACTAGCAAAACGTACACTTTTCAAACATTTTGCCGACTTCTTCTTTATAATGCAAATATGTAATTTTTTGTATTTTACAGGGAGTACTGTGTAATGTAATGTAGCCCCAAATTGATCCAATTTCTGTTTGTAATTAATTTCAGTTATTCAGTTTTATTCAAAGTGAATATTCCACTTCGACATTACCATGGCTCTACAAGAAATATTGGTATGGTAACCATGAAAACTCTATCTATTCATACCTATTTCGATTTCTATAAGAGTAACTTTTTTATGTAAATTATATTCAAGAATACTATTTTGGAAAAAATCTTATAAAAAACGTATTGCTTAAAAATGTATAATTGGTTTTAACAACAAAGATCTCCTAAAGCATCATCTAAAACGAAGCAAAAAAAATCAGGAAAACATCATGGAAATGAATTAGTGTAAATTAAATACTGTACAAAATTTAGATACTCAACTAAGGTCTGTTCTGAAATAAATGACCAAAAACATATTTTTTGTCAACATCTTTGAAGAACTGCAGCTCCTTTAGGAAACGAAATCGACATGATGTAGCAACTTTTTTCATTATTTTGATGTCCTCTACTCGCACGTAAATTTTATCCCACATATTATGATCCACGTCTGAAACTTAATCTGCTTATCAATATTGTATTTTCAACTGAGACAGTAAAAATTGGATTTGCAAAATAAAAAAATACAATATCTAATATTAAAAAACCCTCAAATTTGTAATTTTGTTAGCATTATGTATTACTTTAAAAAATACATAAAAGCGAATTCAGTTGGTAAAACTACAAACTACATAGCTATTGTAAAAATTGGAAACAGGAAGAGCTTTTTAATCCTATCTTTTTAAGATATACAGGGAGTCCCAAAATTCGACCGACAACAATTAACTGGAGATAGTTGACCTGAAAACTAGTTGATATGATCCTATTTATCTGCATCAAAAAATCAGGAGTTATAAGCCTCCAACGTTGATTTTTTAAAATAGATTTTTTTTATGACAGCCAAAGCAGTAATAATTTATTATATTATTATTATAATTTGTAATAAAATTTTTCATACGTGATTTTGAATATTGGCCGCTCAATTGGTAAAATTTTTTGGCTAGTACGACTTTTGTAAATGGTGTTGGATGGAAGAAGAAGGCACAAAACAGTCAAAAACTTTTTAGTTATTTACAAATCTTATTTAAAAATTATTTTTTCATGTTGAAAACTGAAAAACGATGATTTTCTGTCCTATATGAATTTTTCGTAAGCTGAGTAGTCTTTGAATAGAATTAGAAAAATGGTAGAAAAGTTTTTAAATTACAAAAAAAACCATTGCACTTATTTAATATTAATGGCTTATTAGCATATTCCTTAAACGTGAATTTAATTATTAAAATTAAGACATTTTTTTTCAAAGTTATCAGTTTATGTTGGAATTGTTTGTTATCATAGAAACGACTAATTTCTTACCATTTTCCAAATTATTTTTTTAAATTTATTCAAAAGCGGCACAATCTACGCAAAATTCATAAAGGGCAAAAAATCTTACACCTGAATTTCTCCACAAAAGCAAATACGTTTTAAATAAAATTTTTAAATACCTAAAAAGTTTTTGACTGTTTTATGCCTTCTTTTTCCATCCAACACTATTTACAAAAGCCGAGGATTAGCCAAATTTTTACCAATTGAAGTTCAGTATTTAAATGCACGTATAAAAAAATTCTTTAAAAAATCTTTACTGCTTTGGCTGCAATAAAAAAATTTCTATTTTAAAAATTCAACTTTGGAGGCCCATAACTACTCATGGGTGCATATTTGGATATATCATCTTATCAACTTCTATTTAGGTCTACTATCTCCAGTTAATCGTTTTCGGTTAAATTAAGGGACACCCTGTATTCTATCTGGCAATTTTTTTTGGAGTTATAGAGCGAATAAAACTAAAAAATAGTCTTGCCCGGAAATCTTCCTGAAAATGCTATACCACTTCGAAATTTTTCAAAACAAATATGTTTTTGTAAATAAAACAAGTATTACTTACAATAAGTATTATTTGAAATTTTTGTGATAGTTCTATAATATGGATATATGGATAAGATACACCTTTTAGGGTAAAAGTATTTTTAAAAATATTTTCAGGGACGTTATATTTGATCATATATTTTTTCATTATATTTCTAATAATTCTAAAACTACATGAACATAATTAGGAACAATGTTCATTATCCAATTGGTTCCAACCAGTGTGGTGTGCTGTGAAAATTTTAACAAGGGGCTCGCGATTTTTTGGGCGTTTCTAAGAATGTGTTTTTTTAACGAGGGAATTCCCAGTATGCCCCACATGCATTTTTTGCATGTTTTTGCAATTTTTAAGGACTTGTATTATTTTGATATTAAAACAGTAGCTCTCTATTTTTATTGTAAAAAATAAATTCAATACCTTAAAAAATATACTTATATTATAAAAAAATAAATTACGTTTTCTTAAAGTACAAAAGATAAAAAATGGAACAAAAAATGAATACTCAAATAAAGAATAAAAAAAATCTGGAAATTATCATTTTAACAAAGAGCTCGCATATTTACAAAAATTTTAAGAAGGGGCTCGCGAGAGGTCCCTGCATCACACCACTAGCTTTTTAAATACTGTGATATATTTTAATTCATAACGTAAATATTAGAAATTTTCAAGAACGGATACTTTATTAGGTAGTTTTTAATATATCTAATAAAAATATTTTTTTTTAATTTTCCTTGAAAATGTGTTAATCAAAAAAGCGTAGCGGTCTGTTGAAATGAAATTAATGGTCCGATTTTGTACAAATTAGTAGCCCCTTTACAGAAAATCTCTGTGGGGTAGCAATGGTAATCGTCCATTAAAGCGTATCTTATGATTTATAAACATGTTTGGATACAATCGATCCATAAGTTCCTAATACTTACGCTTATTTATGGAAAATCAATTTTTTCGACTTCTAGAAATGCTTTACATTTTCTATAACAAATTAAGTTTTTTTTTTAAATAATCTTTATTAAAATACTTCTAATTTTTTGTGGGTCTTGAAAGTGGTACATTGCATTCATAATATTTTATTATAATTTTTTGGAACAGGATTTGGATACGCAACGTGTGTTTTTCCAGGAACCTTCTGTAGCAATCATCCCCGTGGACTCTTAAAGGCCGAGTCAAGAAGGAGTGAGTATATATATCGCTCTCGGAGTCCGAAAAGAGCGTAGAAAGTTTGAGCCCACTCGAGTGTAAAAGAATATAAAAAAGCTTTAGGTGAAAACGGCTAAAACAGTTTGTGAAGTGACACCGAAAGGAATACAAGATACACAACAGTCTACAAGTATCTTACACAAAAAAGGTAAGAGTATTTAAAATACCAAATAAAGACATTAAAGTAAATTACAATAAGCATATAAAAAATAAATTAAAATTTTATTAATAAACTACTTATTAAATTAAACTCATATTAAATTAAAAAAGAATGTTCAAAATAATTCTACTTCATATTTAGTATTTATTTATGATAGATAAATTCAATGTTCTTTTAATTAAATAAAATTTAATTAACGAATTATAAAATTTTAAATCTATAATTAACATTTTTTATTTTTTGGAAGAAGAAAAAAGGAATTCATAATTTTCAAAAACCTTTGCATACAAGGAAACTGGCAAGTCCACAAATTTCTTGAAACAATGAAATTTTAATGTTTGTTTTGAAATTCCTGTTTAGTTCTTGGAGTTATGGTTATAGTAAATAAATACTTCATATAAAAAATACTTCAATGACAAAAACTTGAAAAAACATTTATTAAAAACTTAATAAAAAAATGATTACTGCAAATAAGTTACAATAATTATTTTTTATTCTTTTTATATAAAAAATCATTAAATATTAATAAAACATCTATAAAATAAATTATTTCTTTATAAAATTTCTCATAATAAATTATGGCAATAATTTTTATGATGGCAAATTACTATTAAAAAACTATCACGTAATCTAAATAAAAAACATAACACCATTTCTCTCATTATTTAACTTCGCTTTTTAATTTAGACTAAAACAATTAAAGAAGCCACTAAAGGAAGGTAATAATATCGTCTTCTTTCTTCGTCATAATCTTTTACGCGGCAATGAACTCGACAAGCAGAGAAAGTGGGCCTTGAAGTTGTGGGTTGTGATCTCAGAACTCTAAAACCACTTTCACTTAAAATGCATATATGTTCAAACACCAAGGCGCCAAATTTCACTGAAAATCTTACGCAATTTATTACAGGGGGCGTATAATACTTGCTAATTTTTGACGACAGTATGATGTCACCCTGCTACGCTCCTTCTATTATAAAAGTAGAAAGTTAGATCTAAATATTAATCTTTACTTATGATTTTCTATTTCAGGATGAATTCATTACTGATAACCGCTTTCTTAGCGGCGGTCTTTCTACACACTTGTTCAGCACAAGCATCCTGGTCTTGGAACAATGGCGGAAATGATGAAGTCAAAGATTCTATAGCATCAGCAACCTCAGCTAATGAACAAATCTATAATAACACCAATATTGAAGAAGTTGTTGATAGTATTATTAGTTCGAGTCGCCAAGGAAGGAATCTTAAGGAGTACGATGAAATTTATAATGATCCTAATGTTCAGGAAGTACTCTTAAGAGGAGATGATACTGATGCCAGAAATTTAATCAAGGATCGCCTATGCAGTCTTGGATTAATGCAGGTGTGTTTCGAATTAAATTATTGATTTACGTTCAATCAATAAAAATATATTTTTAGTGTGAAGATGATGGCATTCCTCAACAAATTTCACCAGAAGATTTAGTTTACGCCCAACCCGTTGATATTAAACCAATTGGACAACCAATTGCCTCAATTCCAATCAAAAATCCTGGAAGAGCAATATATGGAGCACCAAAACCTGTACCTTTCCCAAACAAGAACATCCCTCCAAGAAGATATGGACCACAGAACAACAAACCCTATTACCAAGGTGCGCCTCCAAGCAAACCGTATTATCCTGGACCTATTGCACCACAAGGCCCTTTTATCGAATCAGCAAGACCACCTTTTATTGAAGCTCAGAGACCACCTTTCATTGAAGCACAAAGACCACCTTTCCTTGAGCAAAAACCTTATGAATTCGAAAGCAGTTCTGCAAACTATTTTCTCCAAAAGGATATAAAGAAGCAGCATACTATTGTTGAAAATACCGGAGTGCAAAATCATGTACACCACCACTTCCATCATAACGCCGAGGCTGACGGTTCCTTGAAACAACCCTCAATAGTTGTTACAAACCCAGTAGTTGGTGGCAACTTTAAACCTAGTGAACAAATTGGATTGGGAGGTGCATTAACAAATGCCATTAAGGATAGTTATACCAAAGGTGGTTATGGAGGTCAATATGGAGGTCAATATGGAGGTCAAACAATCGCCAACTATGGCTCCAATTCGGGCTTAGGTGCGTATGCAGGTACAAAACCAGTGATCGAACAAGTAGGCCCACAACAGTTCTCACAACAAGTACAATCGAATTTGTATCAAAACTCCTTCCAACCTGCATCTAGTGGTTACGGAAGCTTCGGAGCAAGTGTTGGCTCCTACGGTAGCTCTGATTTCTATAAAAAAGAACTCGACGTTAACGGTCTACACAGCAATAAACTAAATGGCTACGAAAAATATCAAGGACTTGCTTCTGAAAATTACGATTGTGTATGCGTACCATTTGATCAATGTCCCACTCAAGACGTTATTGGACGTAAAGATGATTTATACCTACCTTTAGATCCAAGAAATGTTAAGACTGATATAGAAGCTGAAGAGGAAAGAGTTATTACTGATGGAAATGGTACAATGAGTGTAATTAGAGTAACCAAAAATGCTACTCTTGATGTAGAAGAAAAGACTGAAGATGAAAAGAAAGTTGTCAAACGTGAAGTTAAGGAAGAGGAAAAGACAGATGAGGGAAAAGCTAAAGTCGAAGCTGTAAGTAATATTTTTTATCATTTTAGTTTCGGTTACTTCACAATCATTAAAATTCAATCGAAAGAAAATGACGTAAAAATTGTACTTTTAATAGAAAACATTAAATATACTCAAACCACTTGCCCATTTATAATACATGATACATCATTCATTGTCTTTCGATTTATTATCATAAAGAAATCATAATCAGATTCATTGAATCATATTAAATAATTTACATTATGACGTTGACTAAGGACTGCTTACAACTCCAACTAATCGACTTACCAACTGGATTAACGCATTTTTGTAAATATACCCCAAACTCAAATAGATAACCTAAATTTCAAAGAAATATTCAAATACTTAGAATCCAAAATTTTTGCAGCGTCAAAGCAACTACAATAATAACAAGAGTATTAAACCAACATTTGGAGTCTCATTCGGTTTGCCTCATCAAGGGGCTTATCCCATAAACCCTCACACACCTCACGCCTCTTTAGTAAATCCGTATTACGGAAGTGGTGGTATTAATTTAGGCTTAGTAAGTGTTGATCCATTACTATCGGTACAAGTAACGAAAGATGATTATGGCGATAAGGTTGTGAAACCCTTCGTTAATCTTCATGTTACTCCTAATAATTTCTTAGTGCATAAATTTTCGGATTTCTTTTCTTATAAGAAACACGCACTCTTTAACAAGCATCAACATTTTCATCAGCATTCATTTAGACCACCATATCACCACCCACATCATTTTGAATCTGGTCCATTTGTTGATTCACCACCTTTTATTTATCGAGAAGAACCACCACACTTCCATCACAAGCCTCATTTTCATGAAGGCCCAATTTTTGAACCACACCATTATCCACCACAAGGTCCACCAGGGCCATTCTTTGATGACATCAATAGTTTTGGTTATGGTGGCGATTTCTTTGGACGTACCGCTCCTAATTTTACAGCTGGCAATAATATTTTTGACCAATACCAACAAAAATATCAAAATTTAAAAACATATGCGCAAGATCAAAGCCAATATTCACAAAATGTAAACAATTTTAATCAAAATTTACGACCACACACAAACACATTTTTTGATCAAAACTCCTATTCCGATTATGCGCTACAACAAAATCATAATTCCAAACCTATTTTCCAAAATTCTCATGACTCAAATAAAATAGCTTTTGATTCATATGGACAACCAACAAAACCTTATACAGCTTTCAATAGGCGTGGGGGTAAAAGTTTATCAAACTCCCCTATCAAATTTCCCAATTCTAGAAGACGCAGGGACTTGACTGATGTAGACTTAAGAAAATCTAAGGTAAAAATTTTTGTTGTCGTAAATACTCAAATTTGAAGAAATTACTAACTTATGTTTATTTTCAATAGCGCCAAGCTTTCTACGGTAATGGTTTCCAAAAACCAAACACATGTGGTCCAAGACACGTTTGCTGCAGAAAACCTTTACGGCCTTTAATTCCTGGAAGCAACAGTAGGCAATGTGGAGTAAGGCACTCGCAAGGTATCAATGGTCGTATTAAGAATCCCGTTTACGTCGATGGCGATAGTGAGTTTGGAGAGTACCCATGGCAAGTAGCTATTTTGAAAAAGGATCCTAAAGAGAGCGTATATGTTTGTGGTGGTACTTTGATTGATCCTTTACATATCATAACAGCAGCCCATTGTGTTAAAACGTAAGTAATTTAAAAAATACCGTTATACCTGCATATAATATGAAATTTTGAAATATGAAAACTAATTTCATAATTTTAGGTATACTCCTTTCGATCTTCGCGTTCGTTTGGGTGAATGGGATGTTAATCATGATGTTGAATTCTTCCCATACATCGAAAGAGACATTGTTAACGTCAACGTCCATCCTGAATTTTATGCTGGTACTCTTTACAATGATTTGGCCATTATTCGCATGGACAAACCTGTTGATTTTGCTAAATACCCGCACATCTCTCCAGCTTGTTTACCATCACCTTATGATGACTATACGGGAACAAGATGTTGGACTACCGGATGGGGCAAAGACGCCTTCGGTGATTTCGGTAAATACCAAAATATCCTCAAAGAAGTAGATGTTCCAGTGATGAGTCATGGAGAGTGCGAGCAAAGAATGAAGCAGACTCGATTAGGTTATGAATTTAAGTTACATCCTGGTTTTGTTTGTGCTGGAGGCGAAGAAGGAAAAGACGCTTGTAAAGGTGATGGTGGTGGTCCCATGGTATGCGAAAGAGGAGGCACAATGCAACTCGTGGGTGTAGTCAGTTGGGGTATTGGCTGTGGACAAAATGGTGTTCCTGGTGTTTATGTTAAAGTAGGTCATTTTATCGATTGGATCAAACAGGTCACGCAAAGATACTAAAGATGATATTTTAGATGTAAGATAGTTGTTTAATATTTATGTATTAATTTATTTATTTGTACCTTTGGGTAGTGAACCTGAAGAATATGTAATGCTCGTGCATATTTAAGTAGTACGATTGTGTAATAGGAATCTTTTTACAAAATAAAAAAAATTTATAAATATTTTTTTATGAATGCAAGCTATGACCTTTTTTATTTTTATAAGAGAAACTTGAGAGTTTATAATATAGGAGTTACTTGAACCTATGTCATAAATTCCAGAGGTTCTTCATAGGGTCATTTTTATGAAAATTTACTTCCTTGGTATTTTTTCTAAAAATGGTTCGTTTCGAAAATGCAGGAATTAAAGATTTTAGGGAATACAAAATTTCAATTAATTATTATTAAGATACCTATATACAATTTATAAGAATATTTCAAAATGACATTCATTAGCTAGAATATATGAATCCATTCTTCTCTTCATTCATTAGCGAATCTTTCGAAGATACCACTATTATTCCTTGTATTGTATTACTTCCGTTTAAGTAACACCCAGTGATTATGGTTTTTATTTTAGTAAATAAGCCCATCCCACGAAAATTCTGTAATTTTTTAAGAATTATTTAATTCGCTAAAATGTCGTCAAGTGATGAACACGCTCCAGTTTTTTTCTGTTAAATCGTATAAAAACTGCAAACAAACACCTAAGGAGAGTTTGTTATGTGTCAATTGCAACTCCCTAATTCATCCGGGATGCATAAAATATATAAAAAATGTGAAAAATCTTGACAATGATAAAATTATTAATGGTGAAATAAACGCAGTTGCAAAGGTAAAAAAAATCTGGACATGAGAATTAAGGAGATTACATTCGATCTCTAAAAGGATTTTGATTGTATGTGTGACTCATTCGATCGTCACTTAAAGGCTTTTTAAATATTATTTCTCTGCGAAAAGTATTGAACTCATAACTTTCTACCTTAGTGGCCGTACTCAAAGGGTATGCAGAAATAATAAACTGTCCTATACTGTAAATATTAAGTACTTCAGTACTTCAGCACTCAGCACCTCTGGGCTCTGTCTTGGGGCCAACACTATTTCTCATTTTTATAAATGATCTGCCCACCTGATTCTTCTTTGATATTTTTTGCAGATGATACTCATAGTAATATTGGTAATAGGCAAGCTCTTGAGGAGAGGATGAAAAACGCACATATTTCTATACGTAAAGGTGTTAACACAAATCCAGATTTTGTAAAATTTCTTGGTATATACATACAGCCATGAAATTTATATTGATCACCTTTGTTATAAATTATGTAAGAAACTTAAAAGATGTAGTAAGTAATGAAGTTGTTTGGACAGCCTATTATAGCCTTATTGTGTCTCACATGTCCTATGCGCTCTTAGTATGGGGACATTCTACTCATATGTATCGTGTTTTTCGTTTTCAAAGAAGGGTTATAAGGTTAATAACAGGACTAAAGTACCACACGATGATGTCCGACATCAATTTCTAATAAATACAATATTAACATTGCCATCTCTCTATGTACAGGGTGTTTACGGTTCACCCGTTAATCTTTGAAGAGGTGATACTAGAGGTGAATATAAGTAGAATGACAAAAAATCATCTTAGTAAAACTTTCATTATAAAAGAGTTACACCTCTTTGAAGATGCTGCCAAAAAGTATATTTTTTTCTATAATACTAAAACCGTAAGAAACGTGGAAGGTATTTTTTTCGTATCGGGTTGAAATTTTGCAGGTGGAAAGAGGAGAAAATTTTAAGAAAAAAGTTAAATTGTCGCTTTTCGATCGGAAAACCCCAAAAAAAGTTATTCCACCCTGAACAAAAAATCGAATTCATCCCCTCAGTGTCCGAAATTCACCCCGAATCGCATCAAATTTTAGTATGTAGTATTTTTCTCCTTTATTTTAGGCAGAAAAAAATTATTTTCATGTGGTACATAACCTAACTTTGGAAAAATATTTAATTTTTTCGCTAAAAGGTCTGTACAAATTAACACAGTATATTCCTGAGACCAAAATAGAACGATTTAACCAATTTTATCTTTATCCAAAAGTGCTACCTTAAGCCATGAAAGTTATTTAAAAAGATAAGATTTTTTAAGGTCGGTAGACATTTAACGAATCACTTTTAGATTAAAATAAGTTTGGTTACATCATTTTATTTTGGTCTCAAGAATATGTGGTGTTACTTTGTACAGATCTTTTGGCGAAAAATTTAAATATTTTTCTAAAGTTAGGTTATGCACCACATGGAAATATTTTTTTCTGCCTAAACTAAAGGAGTTAGACAAATTGTATAGGAGACAAATATAGTTTATAATTACACTGTTTAGCTACAAGTAAAGTTTTATGAATTTTTATTCAGCCATTAAAAAGTTACAAGAAAACTTGCATGTCGATGACCTATTTTTGACAACTTACATAACGTGACAAAGTAAAAACAAATTGTCTAAATACCTTTTTTCATTACATAGCCACATACCAAATTATGTTATGATCGTATGTACCAATTTTTTGTAATTTAAAAAAAAACAAAATAGTTTTAAGAACTTTAATGGTCTGTAGCGCCTTAACGACTAACTTTTGGATAGAGATAAGTTTGGTTAAATCGTCTTATTTTGGTCTCAGGAGTATGAGGTATTATTTTGTACAGACCTTTCAGGGACACAGTATACAGCGTGCGTCTCGATTTATGAGACGATTCACGGCGTTTCAATTTTGCGCATACGCCTCTTTCGTAAAAATTATAATTTATTGTCCCACCAAGTTGCTTACAAAAACCCAATCCACCAATCACGAGGCATTGCGCTCACAATTCAATTGTATCAAATGCAAATTTAAAAAATGCAAATACGATTGGTGTTTACGCGACGCGGTGATAAGATGAATAAGCGCCGCGCGCCGGCTCCAAGCGCATGAGAATCTCACTGTCTCATTTGCTTGACGCAGCAATGCATTTAAACTGGGTAAAAAGCTAAGATACGTACTCCTAATTTTCACATCAAAGATCTGTGTTTTTCGTCCGATTTTCAAAAAAAAAATTGCTTTGTAAAGGAGAATGTTCATTTTAACACCCTTTCTAATTTTATTTATTTAGGGGTACACTAACACCTTTAAAAAAAATTCCCAAAACGTTCAATTTATTGTAGTGTTTTACCGATTGTTGAGTCGCCGGCATCAATTTTAAAAAATTGTAGCGCCCTTGTGGTTTAAAAGGAAGCAACGAAATTTGGCATTGTTAATTCGTACATCCTAAAGGTTAACCTGACAAATTTTCAAGTCTCCAGGGCTACGGGAAGATCCACGGCACCTGGATAAAAAAGATGTACTTTAAAATCGTCTTTAAAAATATGTCATATTTTAAAGCGTTTTGTTAAAATTAACCCCCAATATTGCAACTCGATTTGCGACAAAAACTCATTTTGATGTCTCCTTTCGTTTTTGAGATATGACTTAAAAATCCTCCGTTTTTACAAAATTATTAATATCTCTAAAAGTATCTGATTTCAAAAACCGATCGCCGAGACAAATTTCAAAGTCCTGATCTTAAAAAATTCTTAAATAATTCGATTGATTTCAATATCAACCCCGTAAATAAAAGAAAATTATGTTGGGAAGTTAAAACTTCACAAAAACATTTCGGAATTCATTACTTTCTTGTATCTAATCCCTTCCAAAGTGGTCAAACTAAAGAGAATTAAATAGTACTTATGACAAAAAAAAATTTTAAAAACTTTTGTGTACTAATTTTTTTAAAGATTGATTATTAAGCAAAATATGAATTTTCAAAAATACACATTAACACAATCGCCAAATTTAGTTGAAGGTACCTACATTATCTACAATTTTTTTTAATTTTTCAGTTGCAAAAATCCTCATCTTTCATTTGCTAGGTCAATCTTAAAATCATTCGAAACTTCTAGAGATTCTTTTAAGGCAGGGGTAATTTTTTTCAAAAATAGGTTTTTAATTTTTTCGAATGATTACTGATTTTTCAATTAACAATTTTTAAAATACAGGATATCCTCTTAACCAAATGATCACATGACCGAGATCTGATGAGACAACGTTGGGAAATCAATTTTTTTATTTAAAATTACCTACAATATTTACCCGTCATAATTTTCAATTTAAAAAAATAAATTGTGAATAATAGGATTAAAATTTAATTTATTACTTCACGACTAAAGAGAACCCAAACTTTTAAGAACCACTAGCGGGTTTTCATAATTCATACCATAATTGAATACCCAACTTTGTCTCTTCATATCTTAATTGGTCAAGAGGACCTTTTAACTATTTTTCTGAGGATCTTCCTGAAGGCGGAAGGGTCTCCAACAACGTACTACGCTCTTGTGCCATTTTCGAGACATCCTGAATATGTTTGCAAAATTATAAAATATTAAGATGTTAGGGTAACCTAGGTTTTTTTTTAATTTCGGGATCCCGACAAAATCGCCCAATTTTTAATTTTCATCAATAATTTGCCTTCCCCAAGATGAAATCCTAGACACGCCCTTACTTTTTGCTATTTTAGCGATTGTTGAGTCGACGCTGACGGGGTCAATTTTAAAAAATGCATCAGCGCCGTTAGCGTTTAAAAGGGAAACTACGAAATTAGGCACTGGCGCCTGGATACAAAGGAGTTATAGGTTAATTTTTTAAAGGGTATTTCCAATTTTTACCTATAAGAGCTGTTTTTTTTCGTCCGATTAAAAAACAAATTTCGTTTGAATAGAAAATGTTCATCTTGACACCCTTACTAATTTAAAAATTCTGTAGGCGGCTTCAAATAAAAAAAAATAGTAAAATCGGGATTTATAGGAAAGTCACGATATTTAGCACTAGCTATTCGTAAAAGCATTTTGATAAAATTAACCTTCAATATTGGATTTAACTATGACGTATTGAACCTTCCAGGAAACGTTTTAAGGTCTTCTCTACGAGAAAAAAAAAACAGAATCATTTTGAAATCTCTTTTCGTTTATGAGTTATGACTGAAAACACTCCGTTCTTAGAAAATAATTAATATCTCTAAGAGTATTATTTCCACTAGAACATACGATAGCCCAAACGTCATAATTTTTTCTACATAATTGCCTTAAAAATAATTTTTGGTCATATCTTATATTGCGCCTTCCTAGTTTGAATTGGGTATAAATATTTTGGCAAAACTTTGTGATTTTTTTCTTACAAATTTAATTCACCAGTTTTACTTATTTTCTTAGAAAACATGGCTTCCTTTTAAAATTACGTATAGACAAAATTCAAAACCGATAGCTGAGAAAATTTTCAGGACCTTGTCTTTCGAATTAAGTCAATATCCGGCCGGCAACTGAATGATGATTTTGGTAGTTTAAAACTTCACAAACAATTTTGGTAATGTGGGTATCTTCTAATATGGTGGAATTGAAAAAAAAATATTATAAAAATAGTTAACTTTTGTAAAACGATCATAATAATGTTCTCCTTTTTTGGAAGTTTGGTAGTACCCTGATTCATTTTTAATACGGTTCGCGAAAATTTTTATTTTTGTCATAAGTACTAATTTAGTTTAGGTTAACCACTTTTAGGGTTTAGATACAAAAAAGTAAGGAATTCTGAAATGTTTTTTTGAAGTTTTAAATTTCCAACATCATTATCGTTTATTTGCGGGGCTGGTCTTGAAATCATCTTAAAAATTTTTAAGATCAGGACTTTGAAATTTGTCTCGGCGATCGGTTTTTGAAATAATAATAATAATAAATAAATCAGATACTTTTAGAGATATTAATAATTTTGTAAAAACGGAGGATTTTTCAGTCATATCTCAAAAACGAAAGGAGACATCAAAATGAGTTTTTGTCGTAAATCGAGTTGCAATATTAGGGGTTAATTTTAACAAAACGCTTTAAAATATGACGCATTTTTAAAGACGATTTTAAAGTACATCTTTTTTATCCAGGTGCCGTGGATCTTCCCGTAGCCCTGGAGACTTGAAAATTTGTCAGGTTAACCTTTAGGATGTACGAATTAATATTGCCAAATTTCGTTGCTTCCCTTTAAACCCCAACGGCGCTACAATTTTTTTAAATTGACGCCGGCGACTCAACAATCGGTAAAACAGTACAATAAATTGAACGTTTTGGGAATTTTTTTTAAAGGTGTTAGCGAACCCCTAAATAAATAAAATTAGAAAGGGTTTTAAAATGAACATTCTCCTTTACAAAGCAATTTTTGTTTTGAAAATCGGACGAAAAACACAGATCTTTGATGTGAAAATTAGGAGCACGTATCTTAGCTTTTTAGTTAGTTTAAATACATTGCTGCGTCAAGCAAATGAGACAGTGAGATTCTCATGCGCTTGGAGCCGGCGCGCGGCGCTTATTCATCTTATCACCGCGTCGCGTAAACACCAATCGTATTTGCATTTTTTAAATTTGCATTTGATACAATTGAATTGTGAGCGCAATGCCTCGTGATTGGTGGATTGGGTTTTTGTAAGCAACTTGGTGGGACAATAAATTATAATTTTTACGAAAGAGGCGTATGCGCAAAATTGAAACGCCGTGAATCGTCTCATAAATCGAGACGCACGCTGTATAATAAAAAATACAATTTTCTTGAAGTACAAAAGATTAAAAATGGAACAAAAAATAAATTCTCAAATAAAGAATAAAAAAAATCTGGAAATTATCAATTTAACAAAGGGCTCGCAAATTTACAAAAATTTTGAGAAGTGGCTCTCGCGAGCCCCCTACAGCACACCACTGAATACAGGGTGTTTCTAAAATGGTGGTCACGGCTTCGTGTGATTATACGTTTTTTAGAAATAAACATTGGGCCAAAACTCAACTGTTACCGATATACAGGGTGTTGAAACTTATTTTTTCTGGATCGGCTAAATGAAAATTAATAAAATTTTTGGGGTGAGTACATCTCATGGGTAGCCACCTTTGGCTATTATTTTTGTCTTAATTTAACAATCCACTAATCCTATCAAAATTTAACAGGTGTACTTTTTTTATGGTAAATTGAATGATGATTTTGAAAATCCAATCAAAATCGCAAAATTTTGCCGTGGCGTACCAAATAAATTCAAAAAATGGGACACCTTGACTCGTTTCTACGACACTGGAATGTTAAATTAAGACAAAAGTAATGGCCAAAGGTGGCTATCCAGGAGAAGTAATCACCTCTAAAATTTTATTAATTTTCATTTAGTCGATCCAGGGAAAATAAATTTCAACACCCTGTATACCAAAAATTTGGATAAATAGGAGTAAGAGAAGATCGTAAGTATAAAAATTAGTGTTGCATATTAAAGTTCACATGAAGCCGTGACCACCATTTTAGAAGAAAACTGAAACTAAAAACACTCTGTATCTCGGTAACGGTTAAGTTTTGGACAAATGTTATTTTTACTTCTAGTATAAGCACACGAAATCGTGACCACCATTTCAGAAACACCCCGTATACAGGATGTCCCGGAATAAGTGTGACAAATTTTTTGTGGTGATAGAGGAAGTGAAACTAAGCATTTTTGACTTAAAGTATTGTCCGGAAATGCTTCTTTAAAAAGTTATACCACTTACATGATTTTGTGTTACTATGAACTTGAAATAAAGAAATTCCCCAGATTTTTAAGCGGGAAATTTGAATTAACCAGCACAATCATTTTAGCTCACCCTGTATCTCAAAGCTAGACTCTTTCCTGTACCATTTGGTGGTAATACTTCCTTTTACATCCTTACATACAGACACATCTAGAAAAGGGATTGTGACATCCCTTTCCACCTCTATAGTAAACTTAAGGGAATTATGATATGTGCAGTGGCGTAACTAGGAATTTTAGTCCCTTAAGCAAAAATATTCGAAGGGCTCCCTTTAATAATATCTACCCAAAAGTTAGTTTACTTAGCTGCTAGTTTCTTTATTAAAAAACGAAGTTTCTCAGACGTTTAGTTAAAAAATTAAAATTTTTTATATTATTATACAGAATGTCCCAAAATTAGACAGACAACGATTAACTGGAGATAGTTGACCTGAAGTGGGATTTTGTTTCTATCTTGATATTTATCAAGCTTGATAAAACTCAAGAGGGGGGATATTCTCGAATCACACGACACTCCTTCATATACGACATGACAAGGACAGACTCTTATTTTTGCATTTTAATGACAAGGTTAGAATGATAAAAGTCGTGTCATGTGTAATTCGAGAATAGCCCCCTATTGAGTTTTATCAAGCTTGATAAATATCAAGACAGAAACAAAATCCCACCTCTGAAAACAAATTAATATGACCATATTTATTTTTATCCAAAAATGCATCCCTGAGCAGTTGTAAGTTAGGCCACTCAACATACATTTATATACATTAATAAAATACTTTTTTTAAAGTTCAAAAAAACAATTGCATTTACTCGATATTAATGGCTTATTAGCATATTCCATAGATAAGAGAATATATACTACTATAGATTGGCAACTCTCATACCGTGCGGACATAAAGTAAATACCCAAAACCCTCAACCTGCTAACTTTTGAACGGTTATTTTTTTGGTTCTGAAAATTTGTCTACGAAAATACTTAATTGCGTACTTTATAATAAAGGTATTTTTGAAACTTCCGGTAATACCGGAAGTGGATGGCAACTTTTTTATTTTAAATGGAACACCCAGTATATTTTTGCATTTTCGTGTTCTCTATAAAAATACGCATCTTCATTTACACCGGAAGTTGGACCCAACTGCCCCAACTTGCTTATTTTAAATGATTTTTTGCAATTAAGTTAACAGCATTAAATTTAAACAAAATTATGTTTAACCGTAGGTTCTTTAATTTTGCTGGTTAACATAACCACCTTCCACCTCTTGGCAGTAATAAAATCTACAGGAAATCTGTTGGGTACAATTTTTCAAAAAGGCTAGGTTTTTATCATTTAAAATAAGGAAGGTGGGGCAGTTGGGTCAAATTTCCGGTGGAAATGAAGTTGCATAAAAATTCGATATTCAAATGGGCATAATTCCGAAAGTATTAATCGTAGATCACACTACGCTAGGTCAATTTAATGGTATTTTTATGGAGAACACGAAAATGCAAAAATATACTGGGTGTTACATTTAAAATAAGAAAGTTATTTGTGTCTTTCTCTATTTTGCTGTTTTAATAATGTGGTTATACAATTATTGTATTACAATAGCAGTTTTTGTTGTTTTACATCAAAAATAAAATCGAAACTTGCAATTATTAATTTTGGTTTTTTAAGTTTCAGTATGCTTTAAAAATTTATCAACTGATGTTACCAAGGAAACCTTTATTTTGTTTAATTTTGTTTTAGCGCCCTTTTTGTACTTTTAAACTTCTAATAATAACTAAATCGAAATAGTGGACTCTTCGAAAGAAGAAGTGGTAAATATGCTGTAAGCGCTTGGTGAAGCTGAAAGAAATCCGCTTCTAGCTATCAGAAGAGAGCGTAAAAACGAAATTCAACAAAAGGGGCTTCCTTGGTAACATCAGTTGTTAAATTTTCAAAATATACTGAGATTTAGAAAACCAAAAGTGATTGCAAGTTTCGATTTTATTTATGTTGTAAAACAACAAAAACTGCTATTGTAATACAACAACATTAGTAAAACAGCAAAGTAGAGAAAGACACAAAAAAATTAAAAAAAATTGTCAAAAAAATTCAACAAGGGAGCTATTTTGTCTATTTTTCACTGTTCCTCAGTTTGGATATTGATATCTCCTAAACCATTGGTAAGCGACCATACAAGCATTATATCAACAGAAAGCTTGTAAAAAATGCGATCGATAAATGTTAAAATATACAGGGTGTTCCATTTGAAAATTTCCTTTATAATTGTTCAATATGCGGCACCCTGTGATAAAAAATTATCAAAAATTTTTTGACAAATTTTCAACACAAAATGTTCATCTGTTTTAGAGCGGTGATTTGTCAAAAATTGATCTATTTTTGGCTTAAATGGCAAATAAAAGCAAGACGAGCGATGATAGACCCATAAAAGTTTATACAAAGTATAATTATTTTTTCATAAGGAATCCAAAAATGTCATAATATACTGGGTGCTCCATTTAAAAAACATAACTTTGGTCCGCCATCTTGGAATGGATACTGGGTATATTAGTAAAATACTTTTAAAATGTGCGCTTAAGAGCATCTTCTTAGACACCCGCGATAAATTTTCCGTTGGAGATAATAACAAGGAATAGAAAATCCATCCCACTTTTCTGGAGCTTCTTTGCAAATTATGACCAAATAACTGATAATTAATGCGAATCCCTAGAGGTCGCGCGAGTTTGTAATGAAAAATTGTGAAAAATCATGAAATCGAGCATTAGTTCTGCACTCATAACTCAAGTTTCCCTCGGTAGATTTTCTATTTTTTACTTTTAGATCATTTTATTTTTTTTGTACATTTTCTAATTTTTTTTCCTTCTGGCAAAAATTTAAGAAATGACTTCTAAATCATCTACAAAAAAAATATACAAAAATGTTGTTCGTTCTAGCTTTTACGACTGCAGAACTAAACCACTATATTTTCGTTTAGGAAATTGCTCTTACAGGTATTGTATATTCTATCGAAAACCGCTTGTCGATATCTTTTTTCATTTTAGAGTAATGTTACTTCCTCGCAGCGCTGGGACACCCTATATGTAGTGCAACTAGTTTCGCCTTCATAAGGGCATCACCAGGCGACCAGGCACATTAACAATTTGTATTCAGAAGTCTTTCTATACTAACGCAATCTGGTACTCCTTATACTGTGATCATAGGTCTGTAATAAGGAACGCCCAAAAACTATGAACGCCTAAGTAACTAGGCTTATAGTGAGCGCCTGAGCAACTAGGCTCACTAATAAGCCTAGTTGCTCATATAATTTTCCAGAAAATCACACACTTGTTTCTTTCGATGTGTCATCCCTTTTCACTGATTAACTATGTATTTAATCGAAGATGCGATACAAAAAAACTGGTATCTAATACGAGAACATACGGAAATGATAATCGTTGTTTGGTGTCATTTCTTTAATACCGAATGCATTTTTAATAGGATTAAAAATTAAAATCTCGATTAATTTTTTAAAATATTAATGTATGCAACTTAATAAAGACGTTTACTTGGTCACATACAACACTGCCTTAACGCTGATCAAGGTGAAAATGATATAAATATTTTGTAGATTTTATAATATTGCAATGAACAATATTCGAAAAATGTGCAAAGACTTTGTTTTATTAATAATTTTAATAAACAAATTGAAGTATTTATCATTTCGAATAAAATGTACCCATGCAGTTGCAAAGTTTCTGAAAAATAAAATTGTATAAACCCTGAACGTTACTGATTTGAAATTTTAGTTAGATTAGGTTAGGTTATAGTTAAGTTTCATGTAATAATTATTAGTGCCATTTCTTTTCGTAATAACATTCTTACTTGTGGCGATATAGAAAAAAGTTAATATGTACAGGATGTGTATGTGAATTCGTGTCTATAATTTACATGACGTATATATTCTTTAGAAAATTTTAGTATGAAAATGTTGAATTCGTCTTCATTTTCCTACAAAAGGTCATCATCATCATCAAAGTTAAAATTGCAATATATTTGAAGCTTGCTTTTTATCAATGACAAGGGAAAGGCAAAGTCTTACTTGTAATATTGATATTGTTTAACACCAAAAAGTAGTTTTTAATAATTTCCTAATTACAATATCACTAGGAAAAATAAATCATTCCAGTTTATATTAAAATGAGATACCCTTGGCAATAATTTGGCTCCTAGTAAAATTTTTTAATTTAAAAATTAAATAAAAATCATGTTTCTTGTAACTAACTTAAATGGATTAAAATTAATTTTAATACAAAAGTGTTTATTTAATAATTTTTGTAATATCTTATAAAAATAATTATGGTTTATTACATTAACTCTAAAATTATCATCAAATATACGAAATTTTGCTTTTACTGTGAATTTTTTAAATTTTATTTAAATAATTAGTTTATAAATTATTTTTTTAATTCCAAAAATTCCAGTGGTTTTACAAAAAAATATATCTGAATACTTAGATTTTGAATGTAAAGTTGTCCTCTTTACTGTTTAAAAAATATATCAAAAATAATACGAGAAGACTCCATAAAAATTTTTCTTAAACACTGTATACTTTTGTTTAAAATTTAGGTTGCGAATCTGAATAAGTTATTTTTATTTCAACAATTTTCTTAAATATTCATATTCAATAAAAAAATCTTGTTAGTGTGCTGAAAAAAATAAGTTATTATAATACGTGTCATTTATTTTTCAAGTTTCAATAAAAACTTATTATATAATTTAGGTCCATTATTATAATTCTAGTTTGAACTTAGTTTAACTTTAAACCACATTTACAAGGAATTATTACATTTTATATTAGCCTTAAACTAGGTTTAAAAAGCGATTCCATTTTCAAGTTAGTTTATAATTGTGATTATTTTGGGTGATGTAAAGTAGCTTAAGCTCTTGGCTGTTTTATGTTGTAATCATCCCCTGGAAAGTTTTAGGTCGTACTTACAAAAATTTCAATTTTTTAAAATATTATTTAGGGGAAACAGTTAAAACTCGGTTTTACTTAAAATCAAACTCAAACTGACAAATATGATGTTTTTTGCACGTATTTTCTGTCACACTTGTCAGTTTAAAACTGGTTTTAAGTTTTAACTAAAACTTCGTTCGTGCAACCCACCCTTAGAATACTTAAGGATTCTTAGAGTAGCCCCAACGCTTCCGGGCACTATAAATCTTAAAAATGGTGTTTTTAATGGTGTAATTCTGTGCAAATCTGTAAGTTCTTACAGGAAAAATTTGCAAGGATTGTTATTTGGGTTATAATTGACTTACAGATTTACACAGACTTGCATTTTTTCGCTTTTTATTATGCAGAGTGTCCCAGAACTCGCGCAATAGTTAAAAAAATCCACTTGGCCAATTAACCGATATATGAAGGTTAAATTTGAGACTTCGGCTTCTTTATTTTCATGAATATGGAGAAATTGCTTGTTGTCATGTAAATCAATCAAATCAGATCTTCTTTATTCTTTAGCCATTATTACATACAGTATACTCCTATAATATTGTTATACAGTAAATAATACAAGATCAGGAAGTTTTATTAGCGACAATTTGAAAAACTAGTTATGTTACTTCTATTTATAAAAAGTGCGAAAAATTCCACATATGAAACTATAGACCAATATCAATAATAAGTCATATTCCACAACTTTTTGAATGTATAATATCATCTAAAATCAATCATTTGTTGATGGCTTTATAGCTGAACAACAACATGGTTTCATCTCTGGCAAATCCACAATAACTAATCTATTAGTGTATGAAGCAGAGGTATTGGGAGACTTGGTTAAAGAATTACAGGTTGATAGCCTGTATGCTGATTTTTCCAAGGCATTCGACTCTGTAAATCATCAACTCATTGCTAAACTAGAAGGGTATGGAATATCGGGCAAATTGTTATTGTGGATTCAAAAATCCTTCAACGATAGAAAACACATTATTAGAATAGAAAATTATTACTCTAAGGAGATAACAGATACCTCAGGGGTCTCATCTAGGCCCATATTTATTATTTATACTACTTATAAATGATATTTGTCATCATATCAAGTTTAGCAAATTTCTTTTCTTTGCTGATAATCTAAAATTGTTCACTCCCATTATTGACAATGACAATGTCAGTGCGTTAAAATTACAAGAAGATATGAATAGTATTGCAAACTGGTGCCTTAATAATGGAATGGTTCTAAATATTTCTAAACGATATACGATGAGGTTTCACAGTGGAAAATCAACTAAATAACCATATACAGGGTGTTCCGTAAGTAATGCATAGTAATGAAAGGGGTCGTTCAGGAAACCAAAACAAGCAACTATTCTTAATAAACCCATATACGGAAATTAACCATTAAGCCAGGGAAAATAAAAAAGAGGTAATTAAGTTTATTATTTAATAAAATTTACAAAAATTGTTCGAAATTTAGGTCATTTTGTTCAATGCACAAGGTTGCACGCTTTTTCATAGATGTTCGAACCCTCTGGAATATCCTAGGGATGTCTTGGACAATGGTACAAGCAGCCAAAAGTCTTGGGAGAAGTTCTTCTTCTGTAGTAACAGGCGTCTCGTACACCAGACTTTTCAAATATCCCCAAAGGAAAAAATCTAAGCTTGTGAGATCAGGGGAACGTGCAGGCCAATTAACAGGTCCGCCACGACCAATCCAACGGTTGGAAAAAACTTCATCCAGAAATTGGCGTACATTTAAAGAAAAATGAGGAGGACAACGATCGTGTTGAAACCACATACCTTGTCTAATAATAAGCGGCACTTCCTCCAAGAGCTCAGGTAAAACTTCCTCCAAGAAATGGCGATACATTACACCATTCAAACGTGGTGGTAGTAGGTATGGACCAATTAAATTGTCTCCCAAAATTCCAGCCCAAATATTAATAGAAAATTGGTGTTGATTTCGCCGACGGGATACAACATGAGGATTTTCATCATCCCAAATGTGACTATTTCGGCTATTATAAAAGCCGTCCCTCGTGAAGCATGCTTCATCCGTAATTAACACCAAACTACCAAAATTAGGTTGAGCCAAATGCTGTTGTAACAACCAGCGGGAAAAATTTACTCGAGATGGACTCAACGATTGAACACGTTGAATTGAATAAGGGTGTAGCAACTGTTCATGGAGAACCCTCCAAACAGTTGTTTGCCTTGCTCCCATGTTATATGCAATGGCCTCTATATGGTTGAGCACTTCTTCCTCAAATTGGATAGTGCGAATTGAACGTGGACGACCAACAGCTCTACGAGGTTCGACAGTTTCTCGAATACGATTATGAATCCTAGCAAAGATAGAATAATGCGGTCGACGACGTTGAGGAAATCTTTGCTGGTACAGGCGCGCAGCTCTCAAAGAGTTACAAAGAGCTTCCCCATAAATGAGATGCATATCAGCTAATTCCGCATTGGAAAAATTCACCATTTTCGAAAGTAATTAACTTTAATAACAAACGTAATTGTTCTTAGAATAGCACAACAGAATAAACCGATGTTGATTTACTACTATCGTATTTAAAGTTGTTCACTCCAAATTTGTGTCGTGTTTTTTTAAAAATCTGTTGTGCACGGTCCGTTGTAAAGACATGACAATAAATCGCATACATTTATTTACACAAAAAAGAAAATAAAGCTATTTTGGTAAATTAAATTTAAAAAATTTTGTTTCAACCTAGTGACTTAATGGTTAATTTCCGGATATGGGTTTATTAACAAAAGTTGCTTTTTTGGTGTCCTGAACAACCCCTTTCATTATTATGCATTACTTACGGAACACCCTGTATATAAAATAAATAATACTGTCACATAGGCAAGATTTTTCCAAATTTATTATTTATATTAAATAGAAAAACTTGTTATTATTATTTTCTTTTAGTCCAACTTTATTATTTATACGCTTTGTAAATTAAATTAAAAACTATCGATTTCGGGATAATTTTATCCCATCTTCAGGTTTTTAAAGAATCTTTATTGTCAAGATAATAGTGACATAAATATAAATAATAAAGTTGGACTAAAAGAAAATAATAATAACAAGTTTTTCTATTTAATTGAAGCAGTCCAAATAATTGTGTTGTCCTTTAATTTATTTTATTATTTATAAAAAATTAACATTTAAAAGTATTTTTTTCAAAATTATCATTTAATAATAACCATTGAGTAAGTAAGGCAGAGCATGAAGGTTGCAATCGGTAATTGTTAATTTGGGCCCATTGCAACTAAACATTTATGATTTTCGAAACTGCGAAACAAAGAATATTTCTGACAACTTTAAGAAAGGGAATTCGAATTCGGACAACGGTGCCGAACAGTTGTACGGTTTTCAGGCGAGAATCCAAAAATGTAGAAATGAACCAAGATTGGAACATCAATAGGTTAAACGTGGACGAATATTATGTACAAAATTAAAGAAAGATAGTAAGATAAGGAAAGTAATTTGGTAACTAAAAATATTAAAGGGTAAGTCCGTACTCATTATTATATTTTGTAAAATTTAATAATTAATAAATATTTTTATGATAGCTAAAACCTCTATTTTCTACCTAGTCACTGTCCCCGTGACAATACTCCATTAGAGACATTATCATCGGTCACTGATCTAGGTGTTATTTTTGATAAGAAACTTGACTTTAAAGAGCATATCACCTAGATTGTCAACAAGGCACTAAACATGCTTGGTTTTCTTAAAAGAAACACCAAAGATTTCAAGAAAAGTAGACCCATTCAAATTTTGTACTGTAGTTTAGTTAGATCAATTCTAGAATATAATTCATCGATAGAATCGATAAAAAATGTTCAAAAAAAATTTATCTGGTATATGTCTTACAAAATGAATTTACCACAAAATACATTTTCCTATGAAGATAAATTGAATATCCTAGATCTCAAATCACTACACATAATAAGTTGTCAAAGGCACTTGATTTGCTTATACACAATAATAAATAAAAATTATAAAATGTTCAGTATTGTTGGAACTAATTGATTTTAACTTAGAGCACCCCGACAAATTAAGCTCTCTCGTGTCGAACTATGCAAAACAAATTTTGCTCAAAATACTAGTATCAATAGATTTTTGAATGTAGGTAACTTATTCTGTAATGATGTTGATTTCTTCAATGAGTCACTGGAAATGTTCCAAAAAAGATTGAGTATTTTGTCATATACTTCTTAATTTGAAATTCAATAAAAACTTGAGCATTAACGAACTCCTTTTAGTCAGTAATTTTATTTACATGTATGCCGACGTTTCGACAGGGTTTCCGGCCATATTCATGGCTTTATGTGTGAAAAATTACTTCGTAACAGGTAACATAGCATCTAAACTTCCAAAAAATATACATGATGGAAGTCAATAAGTTGTCCACCGTAACATCCAAAACAAGAAAAATAAATGCCGTCCACAACCGTTTTTAACAAAGAAATGTTATGTATTTTATTTATATAGTAGGATAAGATAAAATATTTATTTTCAAATATATTTCGCACCCCGAAGCTATTTAGTGGGTTATTTTGGTACCTCTAAAGATATCTTTAATATTATTGTTGTAGGATTAGTTTTATTTTCAACATAACATGTCATTAAAAATATTTGTCTCAAAATGGCAATAAATCGATCAACAACTTTAAAATTTAAAACCCAATTTGCATATTATTCAAATTCCACGCTGTAGGATGCGAAATGTAACAAGGCGTGGTCTTGGCGCGAAATTTAAATGTCAAGGCTCCTTTCCGGATAAAACGGCCCTCGTGCGCCATAAGCCAAAATAAAATAAAAACAAACGCATAATTTCCTGACATTCAAACCAGATACAAAGCGCGTATCGTAATAACCGGAGCAAATAAGAAAAATGAGAGAAAACGGCCTTCAACGTGCATCACTAAATCTGAATATTTCAGATGAATAAGACCGAGCCATTTAAGTATCCGTCTATTTAAAACTTTGTAAACATATTTTTGTGTTGTAAGCTAATTACTATTTTTTCTTCTTTTTCAAAAGAATTTATCAAATTGCATAAATGAGAGTGAATTTATCTCTTCTGTTCCTTAATGACGCGAGATGAAAGATGAAGGTGAAGGTTGGTCATTGCTTTAAAATTGAGACTCGGTTGTTGACTTTCTGACATTTCAGTTTGATATAATTTTGTAGAAAAAATGTAATATAAATTAGGAAAATAGGAATTTGTTTTGTATAAATTACATTATAATAATATATGTATGTATTAGGTCGTATGTTTTTAAATTACTAATAAAATTAAAATAAAACTGATACATTTATTCTAATATATTCAGTTCTCTTTTATTTTTCTTTACTTTAGTTATAAAATTTATATTACACTTTAGTTTTAGTTTAAAAATTAGAAAAGCATATGTGCTCGATTTTTGGAACAAAATTAAAACAATATTTTTGTAAAGTCGCAATAATAAAAATAATAAGGAAGTTCACAAAAGATTTTTCTTTACGAAACATATTTTTCATCCACACACAATTAATCTTATAAAAATGAATCACTAAATAATAATAACTTTATTCATAAACGTGTGAAAACTTTGGGAATTGGCATATCTTGCAGTTTGGAATATGTAATGAAGAATTCCTATTTTTTTTGAAAAAATGCTATTGTCTACTCAACAAAAGTAGATAAAAGAATTCAATGCATTTGGCATAATTAAATTATTATTCTTACTTCATTTTTATATAAAAACAATAACTAAAGAAATAAAGATTTTATATACAACAATACGGCATAAATGTATTACCGGGATTTTCGTTTTGTGGGACGTGAGACAATTCAAGGAAAATAATAAGATTTACATTTGGAGCTGACCGGTTTCGGTTTCATTTATTAAACCTTCATCAAAGTTGAAATGTTATGGGTTTATAATTTTAATACCCAGATTCTGGTCAAATCATTTAAGTTTAAAGGCCTTTAAATTTAAATTTGTTATATGGGTTGTATTGGAAAATTTCCATGGATACATTATTTGTTTTAAATTAATGGCTTTTAATTCTGACCAGAATCTGCCTATAAGTCGGTTTATAAAACTATTTCATATTATAGGTGTAATTTCCATCAATTGATTAAACATATAGCAACCAATTTTTGGATGACTAACAGAAAGATAGATTTTTATAATTGTATTGTGTATTGTACAATTTGCACTTGCGTCGTTATATCTCCGAAGGTGCGAATTGTGTTGTGTATGCAAGTGCAACTATTTGATAAAATCCATGTTTCTGTTAGTCATCTAAAAATTGGTTTCTACTTGTTTTATCAATTGATACAAATTACACCTATAACATTGAATAGTTTTGTAAATTAACCTAACCTAACCCAACCTAACAATTCAGCTATGATGAAGATTTAATAAATGATACTGAAACCGATCACTTGCAAGTGTAAATCTTATTATTTTTCTTGAACCGTCCCACGCAGCCAAAATCCCAGTTCTACAGTTTATATTATATTTGTGATGAGTATAAATTTATAATATTTTTCGAAGTTTCAGTTATATTATTCAATAAAATATTTATGAGTTACAGTTTTGTAAAAAAATGTATTTTTTGATATTGCCCTTAATCTGTCTTTCTGTCTACTTTAATAAGAAAAAGTGAAAAAATTTTAAGAGAAAAATTTTTAATTGACTGAATACTGACCAAAACATTTAGAAGCTAGTACTCGGTCGTACTTATCGCAAGTAAATATTTATTTTTGGTTAGGCATTAGCAATAAAAAATTTAACCGAAACGCAACTAGTTGCCCTTCAAATGGATTTTATTTTTCATATAGAGTTTTTGTTTTTCAAGTACAATATATTATAAGAGCGAGATAAACACCCATTTTTTCAAAAGTACACCCCTATAATAATGCTAATATACCTGAACTTAAACTCTTATGAGTTTTACATGCAGAGTGTTTCATTGAAAACGATTTTTGTTTTGAGGGGGACGCATTATAAGACCGATTTAAGCACTCTCACGTCAATCCCTTAAGCGGGCAGCGTTAACCCCCTAATTTCTTAATTGCAACAGGGGTTGAGTAATATATCATTTGAAAGCTGCTTTTAATTGGAACTTAACGGTATAAATTAAATTAAAATTGATCGATTCGTTTTAAAGAAAAAAAATAAAAACCTATAGTAATACTCAAATTTAAAGTTTGCAATAAAATTTATTGTTAGTTATAAAATAATTTTTTTTAAATAGACAATTAAAGTAAATGTTCGAAATGTTTTCCAGAATTTTCCAAGCAGAAATAGAGACGCTCTTCAAACTCTGCGCGAACATTTTGTAGCATTACTCGTGTAATATTTCCACATTCGTTTATGATCCTTTGACGAAGGTCTGCTAAAGTATCATGTTGGAAAAAATCAAGAGGCGTGAGGTCAGGTGAGCGTGCTGGCCATTCAATAGTACCTCTACGGCCAATCCAACTTGGAAAGGTTCTGTTTAAATATTGACGAACTGGTAACGTATAATGTGGAGGAGCACCATCCTGTTGAAAAATTATCAAATTTTCGTCCAGCATATCATCATTTTCTAAGACATGTGTTATTGAAGGTTCGATAATATTTTGCGGCATATCTAAATATTTTTCGCCTGTTAAGTTTCCATCAATAAATATTGGGCCTATAATATGGTCCCCATAAATGCCAAGCCAAACATTTAATTTTTCTGGATACTGACAGTGCTCTTCTCGCATCCAATGTGGATTTTCTGTATACCAATAACGACAGTTATGTTTATTAACTTCACCCCTTAAATTAAATGTTGCTTCATTACTAAAGTAGATGTTTTGTAATTGGTTTGGAGTATTTGATAGTCTATTAGACAAAACTCCACAAAATTCTTGATGACAAGAAAATTTATACCTTGGTACTTTGAAGTCCTGTTAATGTAGATAAGTTTCGCCTACTACAGTCAACGTTTCAACTTCATTTGGGTAGCCGCCAGTTCTTTTTTTATTTCCTGCTGAACCCATTTCACGAAATTTATTGAACAAATCTAAAACATATCTTGCAGATACATTTTTATCTGGATGAAGATTATTAAAACGAGTAGCTGCTCGAAGGGCACATCTTCTTTCTTCGCCGTATAGCAAAATAATCTCAACCCGATCATCCTTAGAATAAACCATTTTGAATGGTTAGGAGGTAATAAAGTTAGTGTAATCTATTTAATTCGAAAACTTGTAATAAATTAAATTATTTCAATTTTTAAATCACATTTTATTTAGATTTAAACACCCGTCAAATCATGTGAATAACATAACAAAAAAAATTATTTATTGTTCTTTTGCGTTTAAATTTTAAATTAAATTATTTATGAGAACCAAACGGGACATCTTACCTTCAATTTTGTATTCAATATTTAATAATTTGCTAATTGAAAAAAGATTTTTTGGGTTAATTTAACATTTTTTAAATTTATTTATTGCAATGAGTTTTTAATTTTTTTGTTTAAAACAAATCAATCAATTTTAATTTAATTTATACCGTTGAATTCTAATTAAAAGCAGGTTTCAAATGATATATTACTGAACCCCTGTTGCCATTTAAGAAATTAGGGGGTTAATACCCCCTGCTTAAGGGAGTGACGTGAGAGTGCATAAATCAGTCTTATAATACGGCCCCCTCAAAACAAAAATCGGCGTTTTCGGTTAATTTTTTGAAAAAATTTTTGGTTATGAAATAAACGCCATTTGAAGTTTTCAATGAAACACCCTGTATATTTTTTTGATCTGGATCATAAAATAATGGTCACAGTTTTAATTTTACTCTTAATTCTATTTTATAGATTCCTTTCAATGGAAGATTTTTTTATGAGCCTGAAAAAAACGGCGCACCACCGAAAAAACTTTTTATACAAAACAGAAAAAAATATCAAATAAAATTATACAATTTGTAATGTCTTAAATTTAATATTCTTACTAAAATAATTCTTTTTTATATTAAAATAATAATAGCATTAAGCGAGGGAAACCAAAAAGTTTTACTTTTTGATTAAAAATTAAATTCGTACACTTGCGAATTCAAGTTGAAAAATTTAAACCAAAATAATAATTTTAGCTAAAAGTTTTCAAAATCATAGAGATTAAACTGTTAAAGGCAAATTTAATTAAAAATGTAATGGATAAAAATCTGGGATTAACAATAAAAGTAAAAATACATCCCCATAATGTTTTACATTTTACCATATTTTTTTTATTGCTATTTTGTAGAGAAAGGACTTTCATGCTTAATTAAATTAATTAAACGTATATTTTAGCAATTTAAACGAGTTTATGTTTTTCATCCAAATTCCGTATTTGTCATCGAATTTAGGCAGGCGTCCTTCGGAAGCAGTGTACCTCGCCTCTTCGAAACAAACTGGTATAAAAGCGTACGGGGCTGAAGATAAGGCATCAGTTCATTTTACAACAGTAAAAGCACAGACCTCCTTTATTCAAAATGTTCAAGTTGGTGGTGCTTTTCGCTCTCGTAGCCGTAGCCGTAGCTAAACCCCATGTTGCTGTAACAACACACCTTGCTGCTCCAGTAGCTTACGCCACCCCAGTTGTCACCGCCTACGCCGCTGTTCCAGCAGCTACCAGCTATCAATCAAGAACCGACATCATCAGCAAACCACTTGTAGCCACTGTTGAACATCATGTAGCCACCCCCGTTGTTGAAGTTAAAGCCGCTGAAGTTAAAACCGCTGAAGTTGTTGCTCCAGTAGTAGAAACCGCTCATGTCGTTGATGCCGCTCAAGTTGTCGCTGAAACTCCAGTAGCACCAGTAGTAGCCACAGCTACGAGCTACCAATCAAGAACTGATGTAGTTAACAAACCAGTTGTTGCCTACACCGCCTACACTGCCCCAGTAGTTGCTGCTTACACTGCCCCAGTTGTCAAGACTGTTGCTCCAGTAACTAGAGCTTTTAACTATGTAGCTCCAGCTTATACCTACTCAGCTCCAGCTTACGCTTATTCAGCACCAGCTTATGCCTACGCTGCACCAACATACGCTTATGGGTACAACTACGCTCCAAGCACATACACCACCTACGCTAAATGGTAAACGGCAACCGAGTTGAAAAGCGAAGTAAATGACTGAATCAAAATTTTTTTATTTAGAAAAATGTAAATACAAATATTTAATTTTGGCAAATAAATTTGCAGTAGATTTTTTGTAATTAATCATTTTTTTAATTTGCACCCTTACCCTATTTTATTATAAAAATCTTATAAATTTTCTAAAATTTTAAAACTTTAATATTGCGGAAAAGTCCGTACAACACAAAAAATACGCAATTTCAATTCAAAGTGAGTATAAAGAAAAAACAAATTTCCAAAAACATCTACAAAAACGAAAATTTTCAAGAAAAGCAATTATATAGCAATAAAGTAAATTTTTCCAAAAATAGTTACAATTCGAAAAATTGCACAGGGTCACGTCTCGACGAAATCTATAAAAGACGCTTTCGGGGTTTCAACAAATGTTCAAAATTTTAATATTTCAGAATATCGTATTTTTTTATGATAAATGTAATCCTTATAAAGAAATAAGCATTAATTTATAAGTTTTTATGAAAAAATAAATTTGCGATACAATATTAATGTTTAATTAGCCAGAACCTGTTTTAGATCATAATCTATTTAGAGATTTCCAAGTTAACCATTTTACATCAAAACCTGGAGGAAGTTCTTCTTTTGGAGAAATTGTTAATTCCTTATCTAAATCAGATAAAGAATTACACCACAATAATTTTCTTGTATCTAATATTGAATTTTCCAAAGGTTTAAATGTCACAGATACAAGAAAACTTTTCCCTCAATTTTAGTCTAGATCTTGTTAGAATGTTACCATATAAGGATGCCTATAATGAGTGAGTTGTTTCTTCCTTTCCCTAATACCATTTTTATTATATTTTGGTCAATAACTCTAAATATACAGTGGATGGATTTTTTTTAACTTTCCAATAATCAATTAAAGGTTTCTAATCTCGAACAACGTAGCCGAGAGCTTGGGCGCCAATTTGGAGACACCCTGTATATTTATAAATAAATAATAGACCATGTTTTACTAAATAAACAATATTTTTAGGTACTACTGTATTTAATATTATCTCTTATATTAGATAATAAATTCTTTAAAGGACCCATCTTTACTCAAATATGTTTATTTTTTATTTTCTGTTTTATACTTAAATTTGTTTTCGAATATTCAAAATATTATTTTTATAATTTGCGTCTATAATATTCCTTTTAAAACACCGCTAGCGAAACCATAATGGGCCATAGCGCAGTCATTATAGCACCCGCTTACTAAGTTGGTAGCATAGATCTGTCAAATTTGTGGTATTGATTATCGTAAATAAATTTCAAGATTTAAAGTACTTGCTATGCTTTTTTATGTCTCCTAAATTTTTTATAAGATACAGAATAATTCCTCACTCCTTTTAAATTATTAATTTCCAACAAAAAATTAAATAATAATCTTTAAAGGACCTTATCGGGTTTTGGGAGCATTTTGTATAAGAATGAAACTTATGCCACATATAAATAAGAAATAAATATACAATAGTGTAAAATATTTTGCTCGTTAAGAGACCGCTTTCGCCAAATTGAAATTAATTAATTTTTGCTCAATTAGACAACAATGCTAGTGTTTTCCTCGGTGTTTCTAACAAACAAAGTAGTTTGGTTGCCTATGCCATTTATTTACTATGATTTATTGACTTTAATAGTATGAAAATTATACAATTAAGTACATATTTGTTATGACTTGATTAGAAATTAATTTTTAAGTATTTATTTTATTCAAATAAACTTATAATTTAAGAATATATTTTTTACAATTAAACAATTTTTACACAGTTGTCGTTTTTTTGCAATTTTTAAAATATTTGATAAAAAATGACTTTTCCAGTTCCCTGGAGCTCTGAAACTTTTACTGTAAATTCAATGGCTATAGTTTTAATAGTTGTAATAAGATTTGTAATATTACGGCGTCAATTAAAAATAAAATATCTTTTACAGGTTATCGTAAGACTTTATTGCACAATCAGGCAACATTGAAATTATTACCTCTCAAACGAAACGTCCAAATTAAATGCACAAATTGTGCAGCACAATAATTATTAGTAAAAAGTAGAACCGATAAGGGACCTCGGTGGCGGCAAAGGGCTTGCAAATTCCCTCTATTTTTGTAGGACACACCCTCTGGCACTTCTAAGCACCTCCTGTCAAGTAGGCAAGATACTATTTACGACATTCGGCAAGTTATTTCTCCTTTGCTAGAATGTTTCATTCCAGTATGTTACATGAGCGCGTACCGGATTTCTTTTTATGTGTACGCGCCGGTTTTAGCTGTTTTTTTAAATAAACGTACAAACGCAAGCAATGTGTGCGCATGACAATAACACCCATGTGGGAAACATTTCAATCCAGTGTGAGTCACAGTGAGTCAGTCGCAAGATACCTTTGTAAAGCGCGTACTAATTAGTTAGCCCGGGCATTACTTCTTGTTTGTAACAGTAACCATTGTTCTAAAGTGCCTTATAATAAAGGTTATTTGTATCTACCATCAGGTTAATCCTTTTGGCGATTGTATTCGATTATTAACATAGGTTCCACAAGGAAAACACCCTATTAGTTTTAACTGTCATTTGCTTTCTATTTAACGTAAATGGAAGGTAATTAAAATTTATCTGACAGTACTTGTCAAAATTTGAATTTTAAAATCCGCTATTGTCGTGTTAATATAGTATATTAAAAAACGAGTTTCATAAGTCGCATATTATAGCACGCGTTTAATTTTAAAATACGAGTCGCGTAGCGACGAGTATTTTAATGAACAAGTGCTACTATCGACTTATGAAACGAGTTTTTTATACCAGTTTTTCTATTTTGCGCCTTTTTATCTATTTAAACTAAAATATTATAGTTTTCAATTTTAGTAACTTTTCTGGTAGTTGGCAACTCTAATGTCAGGTTTGTCAAATCATCATATAACCTGTAAATCGCTTGGCAACTGCCACTTTAAAAAAACTTCAGTGCTACCAACTTCGAAAAATAAAATTTACTACTCAGTAACGCACCGATAGCAGTGCGGTACTGGCTAGTAACGCACTGCTGTCAGTGTGTTACTAGCGACTAGTAAAGCACCAAAATAGAAAAAATATTTTTTTAAATAATTTAAAATCTCATAAATGTATTTATAATTCATATTTATTGAAGAAATTGGAAATATAATTAATATTGGGGGTATTTTAGTTAATCTTTGTAGGTTTAACTTATTTTTCATGTTTGCTCAAAAACACCTAGGAAAACGATAACGTCCTTTAACTGTCAAATAAGGAAAGTCAAATATGTGGTAGTAATTTTTGTGAAGATATGAAAAGATTTATCAAAAATTAAGGGCTTAATATTTTTTGCTATTTTCGGAATATCTGGTAGGATACACGATAACTTATCACTAGTTTTACACTAAAAATCTGCAACTTAAAATCTAAAAATCTAAAAATTGAAACCTTAAATTAAACTGTCACTGTCAAGACTTCTATGTTTTCTGTTGTTATAACAACGATTCAATAAGAAATCATTGTCACCAACTGCTAAAAAAATAAAGAAATATTTGTACCTCGAATAATTTCCAAATTTATTTAATTTTTGCGCAAATTATAAAACATAGTATAAGCAACTCGTTCATAAGTCAATTATTGCACTCGTCCATTAAAAAACTCGCCGCTACGCGTCTCGTTTTTTAAACTTGGACGCGTGCAATAATACTTGACTTATGAAACTCGTTGCTTAATATACTATTATGTTACTCGCGCCGCGCACCGATTTAAAAACTAAAAACCATACCTTCATTTAAGAACTTTATTTCTCATATTACAAGCGTATAGTTACACTAAAAAGAAAAATTATACATATGATAATAAAATTCTAATTGAATGATCTTTTTTCCACTTTTTATTTTCTATCAATAATATAATTGTCCATGGTGTATGTATTTCTTTTATAAAAATCAAATCAATTTCTTTTCAATTGTAGCCTTTATTTGAAATACAATTTTTTATTAAAATAGCTAATGCATTTTCGATCCTTAGATCATCATCAGGCTATAAAACATTAAATAAAAATAAAAATAATACTATAACAAAGTATTAATAGAAATTACCTTGAAAAATATTTTAAAAAATTCAAACAAAAATGACTTATGTAAAAAATTGTAAATAAATAAATAAAATTAAATTTTGTTTCACAAAGATTACTATAAAAAACAAACTTTTTATAAACTAAAATAACAAGTAAAGTAAAATAAATAAAATCTTGATGTAAAATATAAAATAAAATATAATAAGTTTATAATAAATTTATTTTATCAAAAAATTTTGTGCATTTGTAATTAATAATATCATTAACGCTAAGGTCTTTTCTTTTTGAAAAACAAATTTCTAAGTTTTCTGCCAAATCAAGTTTTTTGCCTTTATTATAAAAATGCAAAATAGAACAAAAATTTTTAGAGTCAAATGTATGATTATTATCATTAATGTGCAATGCGAAATTTGAATCTGTTTTATTTAGTTGTATACTGCTCAAGTGTTCTTTAATTCTTGTTGCAATTTTTAATTGTAATTTCTATTAATACTTTGTTATAGTATTATTTTTATTTTTATTTAATGTTTTATAGCCTGATGATGATCTAAGGATCGAAAATGCATTAGCTATTTTAATAAAAAATTGTATTTCAAATAAAGGCTACAATTGAAAAGAAATTGATTTGATTTTTATTTTCTAATTTCAAGCACTCTAAAAAATAATGAAAAACGTTATGATTTACGCAAAACATACATACATATAAGCTTTTCATTAAGGGTCATTTATGTTACCCAATTTAAATAAATTATAACAACAATATACACAGTTTTACATAATAATTGAAAACTATTGTACATATTATGTTTATGAGTTTTTGTTGTTGCTGCGTTTAAATTAGGCAACTTTTGTTCAAAAACAACGTTTCTTACCGCACGAATAACTAATTAAAGAAAATTTTCTATGGCATCTTTATGGTACCAATGGATTCACATTTTATGGCTTAACAAATTCGGAGAAGTGTAATATCTGGCTTTGATTGGTTTTTCAGTAATTTTACTGTAAAGTAGGAGTACTTTATGGGCCTTAAAAATTTTGGAAAATTTGGAAAAAGTAAATTATGATATAATATTATTTGGAAAACCAAAAAATTTACATTCATATTTTGTTAAAAAAATCAAATATATTTATTTATAAAGGTATATTATTATTTAATTTTCTTTTATCATTATTTTATACATTTTACTTTATGTTATAGCCTGACGATAGCATTTTGGCCGAAAGTGCTCCAGCTCTTTTATATTATATTTTAATATATTAATCTTTGTATTTCAAAAGGCCGCTGCATGTATTCAGCGACCATGATGAAAATTTTAGAGACGTCGTTAAAGTTAATCAAGTGTTTAAGAAAATATTTCTTATGAAGAAAAATTTTTTAATTACGTGTTTAACGTTAACGACGCCGACATCTCTAAATTTGTTATCACGGTCGCTTTATAATTTGTTTTCGAATATATTCTTTATTATATCATGATATATTTATATCTAGTTATTTAGGGTTTAAATAAAATAGAAAAATTGTTTGGTTTATAATAAATTATATTTATTTACATTTTTTTACATTGCTTTGTAATAATAAACGAGATCCTGATTATTAGTAGTGACCATGTCCGTATGAACCATACCCGAAAGCATCATGTCCGTATCCCAAATGACTGTGTCCATATCCTAATCCATGTCCGGCATATCCTCCATAACCGATGTAATCATCATATCCAAATCCATGAGACAATGGAGCAGCAACGTAAGATTTAACAATAGGAGCAGCTACATATGATTTAACAATTGGGGCGGCTACAAGAGTCTTCACAATTGGAGCAGTGTAAGTGACAATTGGTTTGCTGTGGATATCGGTTCTTGAAGAATAACTTGTTGCCAAAGGTACAACAGCCGAGTGGAGATACCCGGGCGCCGCGACGGCAACACCAAAAACAGCCAAGATCACTGCGATTTTGAACATTTTACTTATTGTGGTTGTTTTGCTTCGAACTGAATTCACTGCTTCTCGAAGAAATATGCTTCGCTTTTATAGGAAACCGATTGCAAAATGCAGCCTTTACCTCGCAACAAATTCGAAATTTTTTCGTGAGAATTGTGGAAAAATATCGTCACGGATTGTTGGTCGCAACATTGGAGGATGTGGAACGCGGCCGCTAGTTGGTGTAATTGAGCTCTTGAGGTTCACACATTGTTGCACGCGTCTGAAGACGAAAAATGTAGTAATTTACACAAATGACTTGATTGTGTATGATTAAGTATTTTATAAACAATAAGGTTTAATCATGTAAAAAATAGTTACATAATTAAAATATAATAAAAATCAATAAATCTATATATTATTTACTGTATTAGTTTTTGTACACTGGTGCAATTAATTTCATTTTGTTCTCCTTGACTTCATAATATGGCATCAAAGAACTTCCTCAAATAAGAATTGAAAAAAAAACATGCCTACCTTTAAGTATTTAAAATTAAAATAACCGCACATCTCGATTTTTTTGAAGAGTGAAAAAATAGGCAAAAAATGAGAATGAAGGGTCAAATAGTTTTCTAGTTTCTAGTTTACATCACTAAATTTTTTAAGTAATCTAGGTCAAAAAAAATACCAAAACTTTTTATTATACAAAAAGAGGTGGGAAATTTGTTGCCTGACAACAACTGAAAAAAGTGTAAAAACTACTTTAAAAATAAAAATATTGTAGAAATAAAGCGAACATTTTTTAAATTAAAAAGCATTAATATAAATGTTATAAATTGAACATACTTTTTGAAAATTAATATTTTATTAACTGTAAAGCTTCAACAAATTAAACTAGGAGAATGGTTTATATAAGATAAAATTGGTATTTTTGTCAAATTTGTATGTAAAGTAGTATTATAATTTTATTTAGTTTACCATTATTTAATAAATTAGATTAAACTAAAATAAAATAAAACTTATTAAGAGGATAGAGAGTCAAATTAAATTGCAGCAAATTTAGCGGTTTATTTTGCAAGGATTGTATCAATATGGGTACAGATACAAAGAAAAGAAAAATTTAATGTGAAAGTAGAATTATTTCTTAAGGGCCGTATAAAGCGATATATTTTGTATTTTAACTTTAAACACCCCAAAATAAAATCTCCAATAATGCAAAATAATTGAGTTTTTAACGTTCCATTTTAACAGCTAAAATGTTATGATTTTTAATTTTTCTTCTTCGATGGCCCTAGAATTTACTATTATTTAACTAATGCAAAAAGAAAACTTAAAAAAATGTCAAAGAGGCGATTGTAATTTGTGTAAAATGATACCCATTTTTACAGTAAAATTTACTGATATTCGCTTCAACGTTTAAAGAATTTGCTTATTAATGATAGATTCTTTTTTCCATTGTTTGGGACATCAATTTAGGAGTAAATAAAGTCTGCTAACTTGCGGGGATTAGAAACTAATATTTCTCGTCACATTTGACTCTCTACCGCCTTAAACATTTTATTTTTCTAGGCATCAATAAAAAAACCAAATTACTATTACAATAAAAAATATATTAGATCCAGTTTGACATAATGATCAAATTAAAAATGTAAAAACTATGTTATACTATTCTAATTTGATGTTTATTTACATTAAATTAAAAAAAAATTCTTTCTTTTAATTTTTAAGCATCTATAAACAAAACAAATAATACAATTTTTGTACGTCAAAATTTTTCTATCAAAACACTCCATATACAGGGTGTACAAAAAGTTTATATTTTTTAAACAAATCATTTTTGAGCAAAATGTTTCAACAGTTGTACGATTCTTAGTTTTATTTAAATAACCACAAACCGTACAACTTTTATTTGAAACATTTTCCTCAAGAATGCTTACTTTTAAAAAAATTGAGGCGGCGCTGCTGAACTTACATGTTAAAAATTTAAGGTCTCGTAACTTCTAAAGTATTTACTTTATTAAAATAAAAGATATGCTCCATAAACCTCTGAAAGCAAGCTTTAATAATACGCAATAAAAATGGGTAGTTGCTATTTAAAAAAGTTAACCGCTTAATTTCAAAAAAGGGGAGCTTTATGTATTGAAAATTTAAACCCTTATAACTTTCAAACTATTTACTTTAGAAAAATTAGAAAAATATGTTCCATAAATTTCTGAAATCAAGCTATAATAATATGCAATAAAAATGGGTTACCCCTATTTAGAAAAAGTAAATGATTATCGCCTGACCATCACCTTGCTACTCAAGGTCATATGCAATATTTCCAGATAATGCGTCACTAAGAATCGTACAACTTTTATTTGAAGCATTTTTTCGAAAATGCTTCATATCAAAAATGAACGGGCGTTGCTGAACTTTTTGTATACCCTGTATGTATACCTAACCTTACACATGAATATTTAGTATTTTTGCAGTAAAAAAGTAATAATTATTTTTTTTTTAAATTTTCCAAAATAACCAAAATTAAATTATTAGAAATACCTAATATAATTATTATTATAATACCTAAGTTTTTTAAATGTAACAATTTTTTTAATTAAAATTTCTGTCTATTTGATTTTTTTTTATAAATATCTTTCATCCATTTGCTCATTTACTCCGTCGCTATTAATTAATTTATTTTTAAAGGCTGCATTTAGCAATCACCTTAGTATAAAAGCAAACCACAATTCTGGAAAAATCAGTCGAGCTTCAGTTCTCAGCGACGCATTCACAAGAATATAAAAACAAAATGTATACTAAAATTGCAGTTCTTTTGGCCATTCTCGGAGTTGCCGTCGCAGCGCCTGGTTATCTCCATTCTGCAGTTGTACCTTTGGCAACGAGTTATTCTTCAAGAACTGATGTTCACAGTAAACCAATTATTACCTATACTGCTCCAGTTGTGAAGACCCTTGTAGCTGCTCCAATTGTCAAATCTTACGTTGCTGCTCCCATTGTTAAATCATACGTTGCTGCTCCATTAGATCATGGATACGGTTATAATGGTTTAAGTGTACATGGAGGATATGGTGGTTATGGATACGGATACAATGATTTAGCATATGGGCACAATTTATACGGATATGGTTCATACGGACATCACTATTAAAAAAGATGAAATTTGTTTAATTTATATATCCAAATGTAAAAACTCTTTTATACGTAAATATTTATTATGTAAATAAAATTATTTAAAATTTAAGTTTTGTGCTTACCATTTTTAAATTATAATTATAAATATATTTATCTCTTATAATTACCCTATAGTGCACATAGAAAAAAATTTCAAAAATTAGAGCCTTAACATTTTTCCAATAAAACAAATATGAACTTTTTTTGCTGGAAAATAATACAAATCTACTTAAAAATTTTGACATAATTTTGTGTTACTATGAACTTGACGCCAAAAAATTTTCCAGATTTTTAGTCGGGAAATTTGAATTGAACATAATTTATTTATTTCAACTTTAGGCAAAATTTGATTATTCGATATAAAATACAACAAAATAAATATTAACTGGGCAAATAAACAAACGTCTTGAAACCAACCTACATTACATACAGGGTGTAACAAAAGTAACACCTAATAGCTGTAACTTATAAATTTAAAAAGTTACATAAAAAATAAACACAAAAGTTTTTCAGGTAATTTTAGGGCATATTTTGACATTTTTAATTTTTGTATATCTTACTCTATTTTGTTGCTAGAGCAACCAACTACTGTTTTTTAAATAGCATTAGTATATTTTCTTTCTACTTTTTAAAAGAGTTAGGGTGGGTTGCACGAAAAGGTTTTAGTTTTAAACTGACAAGTATGACAGAAAACACATGCAAAAAATGTCATATGTGTCAGTTTTAGTTAAAACCGAGCTTTAAATCTTTCCTCCAACCCACCTTTCTATATTTGGCAATGCTACTTCATAATAAAAAAAAATTAAATTAAATAAATTAAAATTTTGAAAAAAAATAAGGGTGCCCTTTTTATTAACCCTCAAAAAAATTTTGGATAGTAAATATCATACTGAAAAAAATTTATTTTTTTGATTTTTCTTAAAAAGTTACAACAGTTTGATAATATTAATAATTTTTACGTCATATTGCTATAACTTCTTAAGAAGTTAGAAAAATATTTACAATGCAAATAAATTTTTACGGCTTGATAAATGAGACACCCTTAATATTTTTTACAAAATTTTATTTAAGATGAAATTTGTTTAATTTATAAATCCAAATGTAAAAACTCTTTTATACGTAAATATTTATTATGAAACAAAAATTATTTAAAATTGAAGTTTTGTGTTTACCATTTTTAAATTATAATTATAAATCTATTTCTCTCTTATAATTACCCAATTGTGCACATAGAAAAAAAATCCAAAAATTAGAGCCATAAAAATTTTGTCATAAAAGAAATATTAAAATATTTTGCAGGAAAATAATACCAATTTACTTAAAAAATTAAGTTGCTATAATATGCATTAACTGGAAAATGGTATTTAAAAATATTTTTTTCATCAATATCAGAATAATCGTTCATTAGATATTCAAAAAATAGACTCTTAGATCATCATATCATCAAAGATGTTGGTTATATTGTTTTAAATCATGTCGATTTTTATTTTCGGGAGGAAATCCTTGTATAATAAAACTAAAGTTGTTTTTTTCAACCTGTATGTATCAGGAACTAACCTCTGAAGTTTTTTAAACTAGAATGGAGGTCGAGACTACTTTTTACCTCTTCTCCTTAATCATGCCATGTTACAGTAATTTTTATAACACCAAAACATGATATGAAGAATTAGAATGAGGTTTACGTTCTTGCTACTTGTTACGATAATTATGATATAAGGAATAGTTATGCTAATTAAACGAAAAATTTTTGAAATTTATTTCACTGTTGTTTACCTTAAAGATTTGAGTTTGCTGATAAAGAATAAAACAATATTAGAGCGATAAAACAGTACACTTCAAAATATAGCTTTTTGAAACTTGCTAAAAATAAGAAAAATTGTAAATTTTTTCATATTACTTTGATTATATAAAACTAAAAAAGTATAACTCTGCGACCAGTGGTAATAGTTGAAACATTTAAAAAAAAAGAGGTTGGAAAGATGTTAACAGAAAATAAAAAAAATAAATTTTCTTTAAGTGTATTTAAACTATTTTAAAAGTAACAAAATTGTAGAAAAAACGCGTTGAAAGAAACATTTGAAAAAATTAATGATCTAAATGTGGGAAATTAAATAATTTTTTGAAATAATCATATTTTTACAATTACCAAGGAAGTTTATAATATTAAACACCTTATACACAATTGTAAAAACATTAAAAATAAAATTTTTGTAGAAATAAAACTTAATAGACATTATATCTTTCTAGGCATAAGTATAAAAAATGTTATAATACCATTATATAAAATAACTATTATAATAAAAAATATATTAGGTCCAGTGTGAGATTATGTTTAAGGGCCGGGAATACGAAAATAATCTAGTTTATGGAGTGTTTTCATAGAAAAATCTTGACATATGAAAACTTTATTATTGACCCTGTTTGTATCGAATCATATAGTGTATAGAAAAAATACTGAATATTTTATTTGTGTTTGCTCACATAATTATCAAAATTAATATATTCTAATTTGATCATTTGATGTTAATTTACATTAGATTAAAAAATTATTTATTTATTTTTTCTATTTTTTTTTATATTTTTAAGATTATTTTTTTAATTACCTATATGATTTGATATACAAAGCATCTATAAACAGAGAAAGTAATAAAATATTTGTACATCTAAATTTTTCTATCAAAACACTCCATAAATTAAACAGAATTCCTTAGCCTTAAAACTAGTTCAAAAAGTTTATTATTCAAATTCATCAAAAATGATTCTTAAAAAATACCCTATAAAAATTAAAAAAAATATTTGTACATCTTTTTAATTTTCATTATAAACTTACATTAAAAAGACTACTTTCAAGTATTTTTTTATTAAATTTAACCATTTTATATGTTTTTTTTTAAATTTGGTCATTAGGAAGAAATTAAAGATGATAAATTAAACGTGAACAATAAGGAAGTATTTTTTTTGTAGTAAAAAAGTAATAATTAAATTATTTTTTTTAATTTTCAAAAATAAACAAAATTAAATTATTACAAATACCTAATAAGTTTTTGAAATGTAAATATTTTTTGTTAAAATCCTTAACTTTTTAATTAAAATCTATTCGATTTCTTATCAATATCTTTCATCCATTTGCTCATTAACTGCGTCGCTATTAATTAATTTATTTGTAAAGGCTGCATTTTGCAATCACCTTAGTATAAAAGCAAACCATAATTCTGGAAAAATCAGTCGAGCTTCCGTTCTCAGCGACGCATTCACAAGAAAATAAAAACAAAATGTATACTAAAATTGCAGTTCTTTTGGCCATTCTCGGAGTTGCCGTCGCGGCGCCTGGTTATCTCCATTCTGCAGTTGTACCTTTAGCAACGAGTTATTCTTCAAGAACTGATGTTCACAGTAAACCAATTATTTCCTATACTGCTCCAGTTGTGAAGACCCTTGTAGCTGCTCCAATTGTCAAATCTTACGTTGCTGCTCCCATTGTTAAATCATACGTTGCTGCTCCATTAGATCATGGATACGGTTATAATGGTTTAAGTGTACATGGAGGATATGGTGGTTATGGATACGGATACAATGATTTAGCATATGGGCACAATTTATACGGATATGGTTCATACGGACATCACTATTAAAAAAGATGAAATTTGTTTAATTTATAAATCCAAATGTAAAATCTCTTTTATACGTAAATATTTATTATGTAAATAAAATTATTTAAAATTTAAGTTTTGTGTTTACCATTTTTAAATTATAATTATAAATCTATTTCTCTCTTATAATTAGCCGATTGTGCACATAGAAAAAAATTCCAAAAATTAGAGCCATAACATTTTTCTCATAAAAGAAATATTAAAATTTTAATAGTTACGCTAATTAAATGAAAAAATTTTAAATTTTTTTCACTGTTGTATACCTGTAAAATTTGAGTTTGCTGATAAAGAATAAAACAATATTAGAGCGATAAAACAGTACACTTCAAAATACAGCTATTTGAATTTGCTAAAAATAAGAAAAATTGTAAATTTTTTCATATTACTTTGATTATATAAAACTAAAAAAGTATAACTCTGCGACCAGTGGTAATAATTGAAACAGTTTTAAGAAAAGAGGTTGGAAAGGTGTTAACAAAGAAAAAATTTTCTTTAAGTGTATTTAAACTATTTTAAAAGTAACAAAATTGTAGAAAAAACGTGTTGAAAGAAACATTTAAAAAAATTATTGATTTAAATGTGGGAAATTAAATAATTTTTTGAAAAAATCATATTTTTACAATTACCAAGGAAGTTTAAAATATTAAACACCTCATACACAATTGTAAAAACATTAAAAATAAAAATTTTTGTAGAAATAAAGCGATTTAAAAGAACTTATTTTAAATTAAAAAGCATTAATATAAATGCATTAAATTGAACATACTTTTTGAAAATTTATATCTTATTAACTGTAAAGCTTTAACAATTTAAACTAGGAGAACGCTTTATATGTATGAGATACATTTGGTATTTTTGTCAAATTTGTATGTAAAATAATATTATAATTTTATTTAGTTTAGCATTATTTATTAAATCAAATTAAACTAAAATAAAACTTAATAAACATTATATTTGTCTAGGCATAAGTAAAAAAAATGTTACCATTATCTAAAATTACTATTCTAATAAAAAATATATTAGGTAAAGTTTGAGATTATGTTTAAGGGCCGGGAATGCGAAAAAAAATTAGTTTATGGAGTGTTTTCATTTAAAAATCTTGACATATTATAACTTTATTATTGACCCTGTTTGTATCGAATCATATAGTGCGTAGAAAAATACTGAATATTTTATTTATTTTTGCTCACATAATTATTAAAATTAATATATTCTAATTTGATGTTAATTTACATTAGATTAAAAAAATTAATTTTTTGATTTTTTCTAATTTTTTCTTTATATTTTTAAGATTATTTTTTTTTAATTACCTTGATATACAAATAGCATCTATAAACAGAGAAAGTAATAAAATTTTTGTACGTCAACATTTTTCTATCAAAACATTCTATAAACTAAACAAAATTCCTTAGCCTTAAAACTAGTTCAAAAACTTCATTATTCAAATTCACCAAAAACGATTCTTAGAAAATACGCCATAAAAATTAAAAAAATATTTGTACATCTTTTTAATTTTCATTATAAACTTACATTAAAAAGACTACTTTCAAGTATTTTTTATTAAATTTGACCATTTTATGTTTTTATTTAAAAAAATTTGGTCATTAGGAAGAAATAAAAGACGATAAATACACGTGAACAATAAGGAAGTATTTTTTGCAGTAAAAAAGTAATAATTAATTTTTTTTTTATTTTCAAAAATAAACAAATTATTATAAATATGTAATAAGTTTTTGAAATGTAACAATTTTTTGTTAAATTTTTTAATTTTTTAATTAAAATTTTTGTCTATTATATGTTTTATCAATATCTTTCATCCAATTGCTCATTAACTGCGTCGCTATTAATTAATTTATTTGTAAAGACAGTATTTTGCAATCACCTTAGTATAAAAGCAAACCACAATTCTGGAAAAATCAGTCGAGCTTCAGTTCTCAGCGACGCATTCACAAGAATATAAAAACAAAATGTATACTAAAATTGCAGTTCTTTTGGCCATTCTCGGAGTTGCCGTCGCGGCGCCTGGTTATCTCCATTCTGCAGTTGTACCTTTGGCAACGAGTTATTCTTCAAGAACTGATGTTCACAGTAAACCAATTATTACCTATACTGCTCCAGTTGTGAAGACCCTTGTAGCTGCTCCAATTGTCAAATCTTACGTTGCTGCTCCCATTGTTAAAACATACGTTGCTGCTCCATTAGCTCATGGATATGGTTATAATGGTTTAAGTGTACATGGAGGATATGGTGGTTATGGATACGGATACAATGATTTAGCATATGGGCACAATTTATACGGATATGGTTCATACGGACATCACTATTAAGAAAGATGAAATTTGTTTAATTTATAAATCCAAATGTAAAAACTCTTTTATACCTAAATATTTATTATGTAAATAAAATTATTTAAAATTTAAGTTATGTGTTTACCATTTTTAAATTATAATTATAAATCTATTTCTCTCTTATAATAACCCGATTGTGCACATAGAAAAAAATTCCAAAAATTAGAGCCATAACATTTTTCTCATAAAAGAAATATTAAAATTTTTTGCAGGAAAATAATACAAATTTACTTAAAAATTTAAGTTGCTATAATATGCATTAACTGGAAAATGGTTTTCAAAAATATTTTTTCATCAATATCAGAATATCCTCAAAGATTTTGATTATATTGTTATAAATCATGTCGATTTTTATTTTCGGGAGGAAATCCTTTTACAATAAAACTAAAGTTGTTTTTTTTCAACCTGTATGTATCAGGAACTAACCTCTGAAGTTTTTTAAACTAAAATGGAGGTCGAGACTACTTTTTACCTCTTCCCCTTAATCATGCCATGTCATTTTTATAACACTGAAAAATGATATGAAGAATTAGAATGAGGTTTACGGTCTTGCTACTTTTACGATAATTATGATGTGAGGAATAGTTATGCTAATTAAATGAAAATTTTTTAAATTTTTTTCACTGTTGTTTATCTTAAAGATTTAAGTTTGCTGATAACGAATAAAACAATATTAGAGTGATAAAACAGTACATTTCAAAATACAGCTTTTTGAAATTTGCTAAAAATAAGAAAAATTGTAATTTTTTTCATTTTACTTTGATTATTTAAAACTAAAAAAGTATAACTCTGCGACCAGTGGTAATAATTGAAACGTTATTTAAAAAAAGAGGTGGGAAACGTGTTTATCGAAAATAACAAAAAAGAATTTTCTTTAAGTGTATTTAAACTATTTTAAAAGTAACAAAATTGTAGATACAACGAGTTGAAAGAAACATTTAAATAAATTATTGACTTAAATGTGGGAAATTAAATAATTTTTTAAAAAAATCATATTTTTACAATTACCAAGGAAGTTTAAAATATGAAACACCTTACATAATTGTAACAACATTAAAAATAAAAATTTTGTAGAAATAAAGCGATTTAAAAGAACATTTTTTAAATTAAAAAGCATTTATATAAATGCATTAAATTCAACATACTTTTTGAAAATTTATATTTTATTAACTGTAAAGCTTCAACAATTTAAACTAGGAGAACGCTTTATACATATGTATAAGCTAAATTTGGTATTTTTGTAAAATTTGTATTTAAAATAATATTATAATTTTATTTAGTTTAGGATTATTTAATAAATTAAATTAAACTAAAATAAATTAAAACTTAATAAAATTTATATTTTTCTAGGCATAAGTAAAAAAAAATGTTACCATTATGCAATATTACTATTACAATAAAAAATACATATATTAGGTCCAGTTTGAGATTATGTTTAAGGGCCAGGAATGCGAAAAAAATTTAGTTTGTTTAGTGTTTTCATAGAAAAATCTTGACATATGAAAACTTTATTATTGACCCTGTTTGTATCGAATCATATAGTGTATAGAAAAAATACTGAATATTTTATTTGTGTTTGCTCACATAATTATCAATATTAATACATTCTAATTTGATGTTAATTTTCATTAGATTAAAAAAATAATTTATTTATTTTTTCTAATTTTTTTTTAAGATTATTTTTTTTAATTACCTATATGATTTGATATACAAATAGCATCTATAAACAGAGAAACTAATAAAATTTTTTGTACGTCAAAATTTTTCTATCAAAACACTCCATAAACTAAACAGAATTCCTTAGCCTTAAAACTATTTCAAAAAGTTTATTATACAAATTCATCAAAAATGATTCTTAAAAAATACTCTATAAAAATTAAAAAAAATATTTGTACATCTTTTTAATTTTCATTATAAACTTACATTAAAAAGACTACTTTCAAGTATTTTTTTATTATATTTCACCGTTTCATGTTTTTTTTTTAAATTTGGTCATTAGGAAGAAATAAAAGACGATAAATTACACGTGAACAATAAGGAAGTATTTTTTTGTAGTAAAAAAGTAGGTAATAATTAAATTATTTTTTTTTTAATTTTCAAAAATAAACAAAATTAAATTATTACAAATACGTAATAAGTTTTTGAAATGTAACTATTTTTTGTTAAAATCCTTAATTTTTTAAGTAAAATCTATTCGATTTCTTATCAATATCTTTCATCAATTTGCTCATTAACTGCGTCGCTATTAATTAATTTATTTGTAAAGGCTGCATTTTGCAATCACCGTAGTATAAAAGCAAACCACAATTCTGGAAAAATCAGTCGAGCTTCAGTTCTCAGCGACGCATTCACAAGAATATAAAAACAAAATGTATACTAAAATTGCAGTTCTTTTGGCCATTCTCGGAGTTGCCGTCGCGGCGCCTGGTTATCTCCATTCTGCAGTTGTACCTTTAGCAACGAGTTATTCTTCAAGAACTGATGTTCACAGTAAACCAATTATTACCTATACTGCTCCAGTTGTGAAGACCCTTGTAGCTGCTCCAATTGTCAAATCTTACGTTGCTGCTCCCATTGTTAAATCATACGTTGCTGCTCCATTGGCTCATGGATACGGTTATAATGGTTTAAGTGTACATGGAGGATATGGTGGTTATGGATACGGATACAATGATTTAGCATATGGGCACAATTTATACGGATATGGTTCATACGGACATCACTATTAAAAAAGATGAAATTTGTTTAATTTATTAAATCCAAATGTAAAAACTCTTTTATACGTAAATATTTATTATGTAAATAAAATTATTTAAAATTTAAGTTTTGTGTTTACCATTTTTAAATTATAATTATAAATCTATTTCTCTCTTATAATTACCCGATTGTGCACATAGAAAAAAATTTCAAAAATTAAAGTCATAACATTTTTCCAATAAAACAAATATGAACTTTTTTTGCTGGAAAATAATACATATCTTCTTAAAAATTTTGATATAATTTTGTGTTACTATGAACTTGACGCCAACAAATTTTCCAGATTTTTAGTCGGGAAATTGGAATTGACCATAATTTATTTATTTCAACTTTAGGCAAAATTTCATTATTGGATATAAAATACAACAAAATAAATATTAACTGGGCAAATAAACAAACGTCTTGAGATCAACATACGTTACATACAGGGTGTAACAAAAGTAACACCTAGTAGCTCTAACTTATAAATTTAAAGAGTGTCATAAAAAATAAACACAAAAGTTTTTCAGGTAATTTTAGGGTATATTTTGACATTTTTAATTTTTGTATATTTTCCTCTATTTTGTTGCTAGAGCAACCAACTACTGTTTTTTTTAAATAGCATTAGTATATTTTCTTTCTACTTTTTAAAAGAGTTAGGGTGGGTTGCACGAAAAGGTTTTAGTTTAGTTTAGTTTCTGACAAGTATGACAGAAAACACATGCAAAAAATGTCATATGTGTCAGTTTTAGTTAAAACCGAGCTCTAAATCTTTCCTGCAACCCACCTTTCTGTATTTGGCAATGCTACTTCATAATATAAAAAATAAAATTAAATAAATTAAAATATTGAAACAAAAATTAAGGGTGCCCTTTTTATTAACCCTCAAACAAAAATTTGATAGTAAATATCATACTGAAAAAAAATATTTTTTTTGATTTTTCCTAAAAAGTTACAATTTGATAATATTATTAATTTTTACGTCATATTAATAATATTTACAACGCAAATAAATTTTTACGGCTTGATAAATGAGACACCCTTAATATTTTTTTCCAAAATTTTATTTTATTTAACATAAAATAGCGACTACAGGAAATCTGCGATCTTTTAAAATTTCCAAAGAAAGCATATTAATACTATTTAAAAAACAATAGAGTTCGTTGCTACAGAAAACAAATAGAGAAAGATATGCAAAAACCAAAAATATCAAAATATGCACTGAAATTTACTGAAAAACTATTGTATTTAACTTTTTTATACAACTCTTTAAATTAAATAGTAACATCTATTATGTCTTACTTTTGTTACTCCCTGTATATTTTAATAAAGTGTTTAATGCATTTCGAGGATATGATCCCTCATCTTCAGAGATAAATATAGGTATTAGAAATAGGATCTAAATCAATGTACAAGTAATTTGTTAAATAGACAAGTTGGATGCAAAAGTAAGCATTCTTTGGTTATTGGAAAATTCCAGCGACTCCAGAAGCTATTAAAAACTTTCTTGCATGAAAAACGAGAAAGTATTTTATTGCACTTAAAATGTGATTTTTTAATTTATAAATTTCCTAAACAACTATTAAATTAATTAAAATAACAGATTTTTCAAATTAATAATTATAAGTATAAAAAATATTTTTAATTTTTTACATTAACATTTCCATGGTATATCTAGGAAAACGGTATTGATTTCTATATCAATACCATTCACGCTCATTAATTGCGTCTTTATTAATTAATTTATTTATAAAGGCTGTATTTTACAATCACCTTATTATAAAAGCAAAGCACAATTCCAGAAAAAATCAGTTCAGTTTTAGTTCGCAGCGAAGCAATCACAAGAATATAAAAACAAAATGTATACTAAAATAGCAGTTCTTTTGGTCATTCTCGGAGTTGCCATCGCGGCGCCTGGTTATTTCCATTCTGCAGTTGTACCTTTGGCAACAAGTTATTCTTCAAGAACTGATGTCCACAGTAAACCAATTATTAGTTACTCGGCTCCAGTTGTGAAGACCCTTTTAGCTGCTCCAATTGTCAAATCTTACGTTGCTGCTCCCATTGTTAAATCATACGTTGCTGCTCCATTAGCTCATGGATACGGTTATAATGGTTTAAGTGTACATGGAGGATATGGTAGTAATGGATACGGATACAATGGTTTAACATACGGGCACAATTTATACGGTTATAGTTCATACGGCCATCATTATTAATCAAGACGATATGTGTTTAATTTAAAAATTCTTTTATACGTACATACTATTTATTATGTAAATATAATGCTTCAAAAATTATGTTTTGTTTTTATCACTTTTAAGTTTTAACCAGATTTTAACATTATTAATTCTCTTGCCACAAAATATTATAATAGTTAATAGTTAAGAAAGAACATTCCAAGTTTTTATAAATATTTTTGAAGAAAAGGACGTACAATAGTGTTTCCTAGAAATAAATCTATAAAATTAAAAAAATCATACATTTTCGTCACAAGAATTAGTGCGATTTTCTTAAAACTTAGCGCAACTGTAAAAATTGATGATAATTTTATTTTCGTTTCCAAAAAATTGTATTTCTTATTAAAAATAATTAGCTGCGCTTGGATATATTATATTTATGTTTACAATTAAATAATACATTTGGAAATTAATGGATTTATTTGTGACACGTAGGTAAAAAATTATCCAAAGTTGCCAATGTTTTAGAAAATCCGAAATGTACTGTAAAAATCGTAACATTTTAATTTCAAGATGTTCTAGTGAATGGACATCTATAAAACTTTCGTAAACTATAATACTAATACCATTTTATCACGTAATAGAAATATCATAGTCTTATGCAATGGTCCAAATCTTTTATTTAAGTTTATTGTAAAAATTGAAGAAAAAACGGCAACTCTGCAATAATTAAATAATTTAAAAAAATTAATTCTGAATTTACTTATTAATTTGATAAAACTATACGCTAAATAATTAAAATAAAATAAAATATTTATAAATATGAAATTAAATACATAATTAATAAATTATTAACATCAGAAAATTAAAATATTTAGATGATGTCGGCAACTAATATTGCATTAATGCAATGTTAGTTGTTTGGTAATCCCCACATCGTTGTCGAATTGTGCAAAATGATGTTAAAAATTCACAACTTCAAAAGCGTGGTATAAATATCAACGTTGGAACACAATCCTTCCAGAGAACGATAAGGTCCTTTATGTCCAAAATATGGAGTAGCTACGGGACATCCGTTATCACCTATTTGTCAGATATTTTTTTAGTCAAATTTGAAAGTTTAATTTTTCCTAATGTATTTTTTAAAAATAAGAGTTTATTTTAAGTAAGGTATGTGGATGATATTTTTTGTATCATTGGAAAATACACTAATATAACTGATACTATTTGTTTTTTGGAATCTATCCACAAGAATATATAAAATTTATCTATGGAATTGAAAATAATGTTCATTGCTTTTTTTATATGCATCTTCCTAGACATCCGCGATAAATTTTCCGTTGGAGATAATAACAAGAAATAGAAAACCCATCCTACTTTTCTTGAGCTTCTTTGCAAATTATGACCAAACAACTGATAATTAATGCGAATCCCTAGAGGGCGCCTGAGTTTGGGAGGAAAAATTGTGAAATTTCATGAAATCGAGCATTAGTTCTGCAGTCATAACTCAAGTTTCCCTCGTTAGATTTTCAATTTTTTTTTTCAGATTTATAATCTAAGTTGATTAGGTTACATCCTGCCAGAGAGTTACCTGCTGCAACCTTGCACAAAATTAATTAGAGTGGTCCAAATTTAAGGTACTTTTAGATCATTATATTTTTTTTTGTACATTCTCCAATTTTTTTCCTTCTGGTAGGAATTAAAGAAATGACTTCTAAATCATCTACAAAAAAAGTATACAAAAATGTTTTTCGTACTAGCTTTTATAACTGCAGAACTAAACCACTATATTTTCCGTTTAGGAAAATGATCTTAATAACAATAAATACAGAAAATAATTGTCTAAATTTCACATTTATTAATTTTTCATTTCATTATTTTTTACATTGGTTTTCGAAATCATTTTCCTAAAAAGAAATTTTAGTCAAAACTTTTAATAAAACAAAAAAACTTGTTTTCAAAAATGAATCAGTGAACCTTGTAGAAATTCACAAACAAATTCACATATTTATCTGTTCTGATAAATTCACCTTAATTTAAAAACAAATTATGTTTATGTTATTTTATTTATGTATTAAAGGCTTTGCCGTAAATAAAGCAAAATAAATCCTTTCATAATTAATTTTTCATTTAAAATTAAGGAAAATGGTCGAAAAATCAAATAAAGAACAGAAGTTTAATTTTTTATAGGAAACATAAATTAGTCCGGTAATCGGACATATATTTTATTGCAAACGACTTACACCATTTACCTAATGTTTCGCCCTACAACGTGGGCTTCATCAGAGCTAAAACATATTTTTTTAAAATTACACATAAGTTACAAAATTACGTGCTGATAAAGGGAAAGCACCGTTATCATGTATTCTAAGGATTATGACACTAAAATTCGGGAACTTATTAATGATAATCAGGTTTATGTTAAATTAAAATCCGATCCAACACAAAAGTTTCAAAAATTATCTAATAATATTGTGAAGAAATTGGTCAGTGATGGTGATATTACCCCCACTCAGGGGAAAAGTCTAACATCTCATAATTCTGATTCATCAAAACTTTATGGACTTCCTAAAGTCCATAAAGATAATATGCCTTTAAGGCCTGTGGTTGCATGTTTACATACCCCTTCGGTGAATTTGGCAAAATTAATTCACCAATCTCTGTCTACTTATTCTAGTTCATTTGCTTTCAAAATTAAAAACTCTTTTGAGTAGGTTGAATTCTTAAAACAAGTAACGTTACCAAGTGATTATGTTTTGGCATCTTTTGATGTCAAATCATTATTCACCAATATCCCAAAACATTTTTTCAAACAGTTAGATGGTACGGTCATGGGTAATCCGTCGTCGCCTATATTAGCTGAGTTGGTTATGAACCTGGTTTTAACGTAGGCCATCAATTTACTACCATTCAGTATTCCGATACTTAAAATCTATGTAGATAACACTATCTTAGCGATCCCTCGGTATGAGGTAGACAACACTCTAAATATCTTCAATAGCATCCATGAGATGATTCAATTTACAGTGGAAAAAGAAAATGATAAATCCTTACCGTTCTTAGACCTTCTCTTGACAAGAACTGATTCAAATAACATAGATATTGATTGGTATCGAAAGTCTATTAACGCGAATAGATGCCTAAATTTTAAATCTTTTCACTTGCTCACTCAAAAGATGGGTATTTTAAAGCAATTTAAGCATAAAATCACTACTCTTAGTGATACACATCATCACAACGACAACTATGAAATTGCTATTGTGATCCTTAATGATAATGGTTATCCTAATAACATTATTAATAAGGTGTTCTTTAGCACTCCAGTTGTTAATGTCAAAGCGCCTGATATGATTGAACAGGTCAAAACTTACAGTAGATTCATCAATATCCCGAATATTACGACCAAATTAAAAAAGGTGTTTAGCGATTATAATATCCAGCTTGCCCCGTATAACCATCTAACTGTGGGGAAATTATTTACGCCTCTAAAAGATAAAACTGACCTGCAGATGAAGTCTCATGTGATTTATTGTATTCCATGTTTGAATTGTAAGAAGTCGTATATTGGGCAGACAAAGCAATATTTAAAGATTTATGTAGATAAATTAAGTACGATTTATTGTAATTTGTTTTAATATTAATGTCATGTAATTTGAATTGTATACTTATCCTCTGGTGTGAATTGTAACAATTCCTTGAATCATGTCTGTAATATACTTTTGTTGTCGCCTTGTATATATATTTACGCTGTATTTGTAATTTTTATGACGTTCTGTGGTTTGAGCGTTACTCTTCGTTACGTCTATGATAGGTTATAACCTAACTTGGTCTCGTGTTCTTATGTTACTTTCGTCTAACTACTTTTTGAATAAAATAGAAATTTGTAAAAACCCAGTATTTGCCATCTTTACTACTTGGTTACATGATTGTACTCACGTTGAGAATTTATTATAATTATAATTTGACTTGTTGCATTACATTTTCGCACCAGAGGTATTTATGAGTAATTTAATTTTGTAACTTATGTGTAATTTTAAAAAAATATGTTTTAGCTCTGATGAAGCCCACGTTGTAGGGCGAAACGTTAGGTAAATGGTGTAAGTCGTTTGCAATAAAATATATGTCCGATTACCGGTCTAATTTATGTTTCTTATATTCTCCTACGGGCACTAATTTCAACTCATAATTTAATTTTTTATTTAGTAGACCACCCAATTAAGAACACATCTTAGGAAATAATAAAGACAACATTAACAAGTTAAAAAAAGTGGTGTTTATTTACTTACTTGTGGTGCAGAATATTTTGGAAAAAGCTGTGTGAAATTTGTTCCCAAATCACATGCAACTGCACATTGCGCAGTTGCATCTGAGTCGATTTAGGAACAGTATTTTGGTAACAAAAAACTCCCGTCTAAAATGGCCTTCAATTCCCAAAATTGGATGGTTTATTGATGCGCATAACAAGAAATTATACTATACAGGGTGTCTCGTAGTTGGAGCGCAAGCTAGTCCACGTTTTTTTAAATGGAACACCCTGTATATTTTTTGAATTTAGATTAACACTAAAGAATACAACGGTATTTTTTGTTTTTTGAAAATTTGATCGCGCACTTATTTTTTTCGGGCATTTTCTATAAAATTTATCATATTTTTACAAAATTTTTGTATAAAAGTTAAAGTACACTTAAAGAGGAACAATATTTTGTGAAGAAATAGAGGGTGTTCCATTTAATTAAATTAAAATACATTCCTGTCGAGTTTTCATATTTCACGCCTCCATAGCTGCCACCATTTATAATAAAATTCGAAAAAAATATACTAAAAATACACCAAAATCAATATTTCAAAATGACATAAAATTGTTTTTAAATGTTCATAATAAGGCCAATATAAATTTCTAAAATTATGTCTAAGGGCCGGTATATTCACCTTCCAGTAAAGTGGTCAGTAGTGTTACTAGCGACTAAGTTATTACAAATGGTTTTTCTAATTAAACTAAATTTATAAAAATTAAATCTATATTTTTTTTTACCTTAAAATTTAAGTGATATATGTAGAAGAACGGTATTTGATTTCGTTATTAATATCTTTCATCAATTTGCTCATTAACGTTATTAATTAATTCATTTGTAGAGGCTGCATTTAGCAATCACCTTAGTATAAAAGCAAACCACAATTCTGGAAAAATCAGTCGAGCTTTAGTTCACAGCGAAGCTTTTACAAGAATACAAAAACAAAATGTATACTAAAATTTCAGTTCTTTTGGTCATTCTCGGAGTTGCCATCGCGGCGCCTGGTTATCTCCATTCTGCAGTTGTACCTTTGGCAACAAGTTATTCTTCAAGAACTGATGTTCACAGTAAACCAATTATTACCTATACCGCTCCAGTTGTGAAGACCCTTGTAGCTTCTCCAATTGTCAAATCTTACGTTGCTCCCATTGTTAAATCATACGTTGCTGCTCCATTAGCTCATGGATACGGTTATAATGGTTTAAGTGTACATGGAGGATATGGTGGTTATGGGTACGGATACAATGATTTAGCATATGGGCACAATTTATACGGATATGGTTCATACGGCCATCACTATTGATCAAGACGAAATGTGTTTAATTTAAAAATTCAATTAAAAATCATTTGTATATTTATATTATTTATTATGTAAATAAAATTATTCAAAAGTATTATAGTCCAAAAGTTTTAATCGTAAAATTCAAATAAAAAATATAAAGTCGTGCAATATCTTTTTGATATTTTCTTGTTTTGGTTCCTAAACTGTGGAGGTTGCGATAAAATATTTGGGGTTGTTACTCTATTTGGAATTTTCTCTCATATATTTTATTAATTAAAATAACCAATAACAAAAATTATATGTAATTTTAATGCTAGTCTTTACTTACTTATATTACCAATTGTTCTTTGGTATCTACTATACCCGTTCGAAATAGGATGACTATGCCTCTTGTAATTACCTGATTTACCTAACCACAAAAACTGCCATTACACGCAGATTTTTGTTTTCGGAAAGACGTCTCTTTTACAATAAAATTACATTGGTTTTTTTCATCCCCGTTTCCTACGCAATTGCCGTTTTATTTACTTAAGCGAAATAGTGGTCGTATGATATAACATTTGAAAGCATTTTTAACCTGATAATGGTCATCATTTTTTGGCAACTTTTTGATTCCTAACCTAAAAACAAAAAGAATCAATATAACTTAATTTAATCACGTTCGGATCAATTGTCAATTTTTGAACATAAGATAAGTGGTATAAAGGTAAAATTAACATAAACTACTTCTTACCTCTTACATCTTATCATTTAATGAAAATTATGTAATTAAAATTGTAAAATAAATCTTTCTACAATGATAAGGGTAATATGATCTTAAAAATGACTCGATCTCTATTCCCATTTAATAAAATCTAAAGGATTGTCCTGCAGGGAAGTGGGTTTTAAAGGCAAATTTAATTTTGTTTTAAAACAAAGTCCCACTTTTTCATTAATTAATTTTTTAATAAATATAAAGGGTGGCTCGCTGTAAAAAGAACATTCTGTAGATTATCATTGCTTTGGGAAAAACTGTCAAAATTATTTCTATTTTTGTAAATATAAAAAATGAATAGAACATTAAAAAAAATCTAAGACAGTGACTACTCTTTTTCCAATAGTATTTCAGAAAAGATCAATTCAATTTCAGAAATCATCAATTGTAATTCAGAATAGTCAATTGTATGTCAGAAAGCATCAATTGTGTTTCAGAATAGTCAATTGTATTACAGAAAGCATCATTTGAAAATCAGAATGTGTCAATTTAATTTCAGAAAGTATGATTTGTATTTCAGAAGTAATCAGTTGTATTTCAGGAAGAATTGTTTGTGTTTTATTCAAAGTAAGTGTTTACGCAGAAATTTTGAATTACCTAAATATGGTATACCATTTTAGCCACAAACTACAATTTTTTCCATTACAGGAGCAGCTGCATGAACAATTTTAATGTGTTGTGCTGCACAATTGTATTTTTGGGTTCATCAATAATTATTGTTTCTAAGTAAACCAACATTTGGTCCATGATACCAGTTGCTACGGTGGTTCACGTACACAATCACCGCCAAAAACTCTTCACTTCCTCATTTTTTACAAATGGTCTTTTCTGAAATCAAATTAATTTTTGTGAAATACAATTGATGCTTTCTGAAATACAAATGAACTTTTATAAAATACAACTGATGATTCTGAAATACAATTGATACTTTCTGAAATTAAATTAATTTTTCTGAAATACAATTCGTCCATCCGGAAGAATGACACAACTCAAAAAATACTGTTTTTAAGTTAAATAGCATATTCAAAAATTAGAATTTCTTTTATAATCCCATAAGATATTACAAGCAAAATTCAATAAAAATTTTCAATATTTTTGATTTTTATTTATTGAGGTTTAAATGTAAACATGTAAACATTAATGTTTAAAATCGTTACCCTGGAAAATAATAATTTTTGAGTTGTGTCACTATTCTTCCCGACGCGCGAATTGATACTTTACGAAATTAATTTGATCTTTTCTTAAATATAATTGATGATTTCTAAAATAAATAGGTGTAGAAGTAAATCGGATGTAAATTGGATGGATCTAAATTATTGGCACATCCGATGTACGAATATCATCGAGTGACTATAAGTACGTCGCGTCGGATGTTAACATTATGTTACTATACTTATACTATATCAAAAAATTATGTAATGTAGGGTGTTTACGGTGGCGAGGTATTAGCGTGCTCGGTTAGCATTTCAAAGGACCTAGGATCGGTTTTGGACTACAGATGAAATAAACCTTTTATGATACGGCAGATTTAGACGCTGACCATCTTCACCACAAAAAAGGGCAGGCATATTCAGATAGGTATTCCACCTGCTACCAACCCTTAATAAGCTTCCAAAATTCTACCCTTAATTCAAGATAAGGATGAAATGATTTTTCATAAGTGCATAAATGAGCTTCTAATACCCAGATTCTGGTCAAATCATTTAAATTTAAAGGCCTTTAAATTTAAATTTGTTATATGGGTTGTAATGGACAACTTCCATGGTTACCATGTTTGTTTCTAATTAAAGGCCTTTAATTTTGACCAGAATCTGCCTATAGATCTACTCCAACCATAGGATCAAGTACCGCGTTAACTATAATTAGTTTTTTTTGTTTTTGTTTGCAATTATATTGTGCATAGGTGATTTCCATTCGGGTTAGGTTAGGTTAGGTTAGGAAAATATTTTGTTCTTTATTCTATATACATACTCTGCCGTGTTCGTACATTGGATGTACGAAACATTTAGATACATCCGATGTACTAAAAAAATTAAATCTTTCGAGGATTATACATATACTTCATAATTCTTCGGTAAATGCTTAATATGTTTAATATTTATAAAATACTTAACAAACTTTTAATATAATCCCTTGTATTAAATAACAGTAACAGTAATAATAGTATAAAAACAAAAAAATATGTTAATTAAGTAATGCAATGATTTTGAGAGTAAAAGCCTAGTAGACAAGGTCGTAAATAATACTTCAAGGTTGCTCCAACGAAGTCTTAAGGAAGAGGAAAGGTGATCACTCACGAGTAGTTTTTTATGCATCAAAAATTGTGTTATTTTAGCTTCTGCTTTGAATTACGCAAAAAACTGTTACTTCTATTAAAGGAAAGGAATTTGTATTATTTAAAGCATTAAATATCGCTGTTTCTTTATTTTTTTTACAAAATCTGAAATATTTAGAAAAGCACAGTGATGCTAATTACTTATTTTAAAAAGTTATTATTAATAATAATTTATTAGGATTATCCAATAGATTAGTATTTAGTAAATTTGTAATGATAAATTCTAGTTCAAATGTTATAAATAAATATTTACCTTTTTAAATAAATAATTTCATGTCGGTTTCATAAGACATAAAATTCCTACATTGCAATTATTTGAAAATTAAAATTAACAATGGATGTGAAAATTTCCATCATAATCTCTTAAACAAGCGATATTTTAAACGTTGTAATATTATCAAGTTATTTACTATTTTTAGAGCTATTTAGGTTAATTTTGTTTTGTAAATGAATAAAACAATATGTGTTCAGATCAGTTTCTATATTCCAGTGACCTCATCCTGACGAAATATTCATAAATTTGTCTTTAGTATTCACTAAAGATATTAGATTATTTTTTTTAAATTAACTTTATTTTAACAATATTAATATCACGTTTACATGGAGTTTCAAAAACGTATAGATCATGCAACTCTCGATTCTGATTTTTTCCAAAAAATGGTCTATTTAGAAATAACCCTGATAATGCAGTCATAATTTTTTTGGTAACTTTTTGATTTCTAACCTACCTAAAAATTTAAAAAAGTACTCAATGATGGTATTATTTATGTACTTTTAAATCAATTTTGGATAAATTGTTAAGTTTTGGCCATAAAACAAGTGCTCTCACTTAACCAAAGCTAATTATTTATAATTATTGAAAAATAAATTAGTTACCATATTTTTTTATAATTCCTAATTTTCTCTTTTATCGTGTCCTGTAAATGACTAAATTAAAATGATGCGTCACTCGACCCCCATCCACATTTAAAAAAATGAAAGGGTGGCTCCGTAGGGATTGTGGTTGCAATTACCATTCTTATTTTGTTCGTAAAAAGATGTTCCCCTGAAGGTACAAATTGACCGGTCACGGGATTTTTACAAATAATTATTTTTTTAGAGTTATTTAGGGTGGTTCCTTTTAAAAGGAACACCCTGTATGTCTTAAATTATGTTTTAATAATTTCTAGATCTGCTGTAAAATTTTTAATCTAAGCAAGTTAAATGTTTCCAAATTTGTAAATTCAATTATTGTAAGATAAATTGTTCATAAGTTATTTAAGTAGACCCCTACTTACTCAATTTTAAACAAAGAAAGAAAGGAAGCAAAAGCTTAGCAATCAAAATATAGCCCTAAAGATTTTTGTAATATTTTTGATAAAGAACAAAAATTTTACCATTGAACTAAAATTCGTGATGATGAAATATCTAAAAAATTTCAGATATCAATTTTTTGAGAGTAACTAACACAATCCAACTTAACCTAAGAATAAAAGTAATTATAGCTTTTATCATTAATATAAAAATTAGTGTTAATGATTTCTCATTTTCGATAGGTTTAAAACATTTTATTAAATCGAATGTATCCAAAAACACCTTTCTTAAACTTATTGGTGGGTCTGAATATCTGATTTAGAGATTTAGAATTCAGTTTTTAGTACACTGACTTTTAGATAAACTTTAAACCAAACTGGTAAAGTGATCAAACAAATCATATAAAATGTAGCTGGTTTTCGTAGCGAACAAGAAAAAACTAGGTTTACTCCAGAGAAATCTAATTTATTAACGCAATTTTCTCTTCGAAATCTCAGGATATGCAACTTATTAAGCGAATAATACTTTAAAAATCTAAATTTTTATTTTTAATTAAAACATAAGTAACCATTCAAGTAATTTTTGAAACTAAAACTTAAGGTAAAAGTTTGTAACGTGAAACTAAAGCGATAGGTATTTGCGTACACCGCAATTATTACAATTTTGTCTTACTTCCACTTAAGTATATTAGGAGTAAGAGCGATTCAAAAAACTAGTTTATATGGCTTTCAACAACGTTTTTTGTAAATCTATGAAAATCAATTTTCTGATTTAATTAGTGTATGTAGGTATTTAAGGAATATTAAGGAAATCAAATAATATAGTGAGAAAGATTTAATAGGCAACATGTCTGTACAATTATTTTTGATAACAATTAAAAAAAATTAATAATTTCGTGCGGCGAGGACTTGTCCAGGGTGTCCATAGACTCCTGTGGCGTAAGGTCCTGTAGCGTAAGGTCCTGTAGCGTAAGGTCCTGTGGCGTAAGATCCTGTGGCGTAAGGAACACCAGCGGATACAACACGTGGAGCGCTTACATCAACTCTACTTTGGCTTTGAGCACTTACTGCGTGAGAAATTACTGGAGCAGCTTGGACAACTGGTGCAGGTTGAACTACTGGTTGAAGATACTGTGTCTGTACCAATGGAGTATTGTAATCCACTCTATTACTGTAGCTGGATGCAACTGGTAATGCAGCTTGGAGATATCCTGGTTTAGCGGTGGCTACTGCGAGCACAGCTGATAAAACCAATAACTTGAACATTTTTAATGTGATGTTACTTGTGTTGACTTCTCAGGAACACTATGGTTTTTGTGAGACCGTGTTGGGTATTTATACAAAAACTACCACCAGAGCGTGTAGGTGTTGATTACAAATATTACAAGAAAAATGTAGATTAAATAACCGAAAACCAAATAATACTTGATGGGATTATGTCACCTAGGCCACACGAGCTGTTCTTCATGTTTCACTTAGGTATATATTTTATTGGGATACATAAAACATGATAATAATTTAGAAACATGACACTTATAATAAATTTATAACTTTACTTGAAATATATGTATATCCCACAACTGAGAAATTTTAGCCAAAACACTTTGATTCTCATTTTTGAAATAGGGAGTCAAGTAATTTTTGTTCAAAAATTAGAGCTTGCGATATTCAAAAATTTCAAGCTATTTCAAATTTTTAAACTCAATTTGTCAAAATGTTGGTCTTTAAAAATTGTTTTTTAGTGTACGAACTTAAAAAAGTTTTGACGCTGACAAGTTTTGATTTATTTTTCGCCTTGGGGGAAAAGCCAAATAAGCTAGAAATCAACAAAAACAGTACATACTTACAAAATTTGCACGCTTTTTACTTTTTAATGAATAAGTTAGTCAGAACATTTTAAATTATCACGATAAGTTGATATTTTCGTATTGACGGTTTGCAAAACTCAATAAAATAAGTCCCTTATTTGAATTTTTAATTGTTGCTTATGCTCACGTTTTTCTGGGTATAAAAGCAAAAATAGAAAAACACCACAAAAACTGAAGTAAAAAAAAAATAACAAAAGTAAGTAAATATATAATAGTTATCATGGTTTTGTTATATACTTTCTAGTGTAGAAAGTAAATTTATAAAAAATGACGTTCTTACGTTTGTAGAAAAAAGCTAATTTTGCCAATATTATGAACATTTTAGTTATGACGTGTACCTAAAGTGTTCTTCATTAAATTATTATTTAGGGTGGTTCCTATTATAATGAACACTCTGTATGGTAATTAAGGAAAATATTTGTTATAAACACTTTAGTATCAACCTAATTTAATAATTAAGAGTATAGTCGGTGTATTCGGTTGAGTTTTGTGTTTTTGAGCATAAACATTTTTTTTTCATATCTTTTTCAAATTTTCTATTTTTTTTTTGGTATCATAAACTGAGGTAACTTTGGCCCTTAAAGGTAGATCAAACTATCTGTTTCCAGAATTTAGGCCAGAGTTACCTCAGTGTACGGTATACTGTAAAATCTTGTGGTGGTTCTCCTTTTTGTGTACTAAAAATTGTGGCTTTCTAAATGTATTCTTTCAAAACAAACCCCAAAAAGTACCACTTATTTGCGATTTAAAAAAGAAGATATCCTAGTCATGTTTTGTATTTAGTTTAAAACATAAATAATGTATTTTGACAGCGTTATGAACTTTTGAAATTTACCAAATTAATGGTAAATCATTCCCGATGAATTAGATGGAAACAAACAAATATCTTCAATTAAGGGACACCCTCCCTTAATTAAAGATTGAAGAGATAAAAAATCAAATCAAAAAAGCTATAATTGGTATCAAATAGGCATTTCAATTCTATTCTTAAAATAGTATAGGCGTTGACTACCCTTAAGAACCCATCATCAACTTTTATTTTTTAAATGGCACCTCCTACATTTGTTAACAGATATTGGATCGCAACTTTATTTTGAATACGTTACGTGGTAATGTTACTTACTTAAAAAATTGCATAAAATTAAGTATATTCTTTCTTTTATAGTAAAACAACCACTTATAATTATTTATATGACAAGTGCGAAAGTAGTATATTACGCAACGAGCTAGAAAGTGACGAATTTTGTGCGAGTGTGAAAATAGCCGAACGAGGTGCTAGCCGAGTGAGGATATTACACGAGCAACTAAATTCACTTTCTGCAAGTTGTGTACGCTATTTTTCCGACGACCATGGAGATTTTGCGACCATTATTAATATTTTGTAGTAACAACATAACATAACGTATGTTAACAGCAGCTGACATTGAAGTTTTCGATTATTTTTAGTTTAATGTAAATAATTGTAGGTGGCGCTGTTTTGACGGAAACAACTTATCGAAACGAATAAAAAATGTTCCTATTTTATTTAAAATTTACACAAAAGTGAATTATATAATGATTTTAATAATAAAATTAGTAATATTGGCGGGGTTAAATATAAATTTTTATATGAACTATCCTTTTTTTGCAAGTTCAAAAAAATCCAAGAGAGGGCTTTCGGAATTCCTTCGTAGCGCCTCTATCGAAAATTACAAGAACTATTTCAGAGTTACAAAACAGAAAGTCAAAGTCACTAGTATTGAAATGAAAGATTTTCTAAACTACTAATATGAATAACATATACGATTTTCTCATATGGTCGTCGGAAAATAATGTATTAGGTTTGATTTCGAATTCTTCGCGCATACAAAATCTTCGCACGCAAATAACAAATGGCGGATCCTTCGAGTCAGTTCGGATCGTTCTCATTGGTTGTCATCTCATCGTTAATAGTCGGTTCAGGTGCAACGTTGCCACCTAAATTAATCGGAAGAGTGACGTCATGATGATAGAAAATTTAAAATAAAAAAAAACGGCTGCACCAATTGAATAAAGAATTGGTATTTATAAATATCTTTTAAACAGGTATCTATAAAATAAAAATAATCAAAATTCGTTTTACCTGGGATAGGCCCATTCTCAGATGTTTAAAGATGGTTTTTATTTTAATTTTATTTTTTATATAAAAAAAATTTAAATTGGTTTTTATTTTAATTTTAATTTTTTTTATATAAAAAAAAATTAAATTAAAATAAAAACAAATACAAAAACCAACTTTAAGCATCTAAGAATTAATATAGGTAACTTAATTTTCGAGCGAAAAAAAATAATATACCGGGTGGAAACGAAACACGGGTCAACTTTATAACTTCTTTATTTATGAAAATAAAAATTTGATATTTGACTATGTAGTATGATTCAAGAAAACACATTTTAAGGACTAAAAATTTTTTTCAAGATGACTTCTGGTTTTACCGGAAGTGACATTAACTTTATTTTTTTAAATGTAACACCCATTTTTTTTTGTTCAAAATATGAAATTATTTTATAAAAAGAGTATGTTTGTGATAAATTTTTTAATTTTTTTTCTTCAGCCGAAGTTAATAAAAACTACCAAAACTCGTTCCAAATAATACAAATACCTAAGGAAAATTATTTAAGCAGTTTTTGAGATATGAATTTATGAACTTTTTTGAGTAACTTTTTTGGAAATAACTTTTTTTTTAATGGAAAGATGCCGGGTCACTTGGTTTTTCAAAAAGAAGATTTTAATACGATTACTTTGGTACCCCATAAGTAGGGTGTAATCAATTACTTGTGCCAGTTTTTCATATTTTTTATACTCGGGATTTTTCAAAATTTCAAAAAAAAAATAAAAAATGTATCACAAACATACTGCCTTTCTAAAATAGTCTTAAATTATAAACAAGAAATTAGGTATTACATTTAAAAAATTAAGTTGGTGTTTTACCGGAAGTGATATTGGAAAACTTTTTAGTGCCTAAAATGAGTTTTCTTGAACCATACAACATAGTGAAATTTCAAATTTTTATTTTATAAACAAATAAGTTATAGAGGTTACCCTTGTTTTGTTTCAACCAGGTATTTAAAAATAAATGAAAAAAATGAGAAGTTGTTTTTATAATTTTTAGGTCAGCTGTGATCGCTCTTAATAGATTAGGTTGGCAGTACCTTAATATATGCATAAACAAAGTCTGTGTGAATAATGGCTATTTTCTCCCGAGTAGAACACTACACTTTTTCTACGACTTTTTTTTATTTTACTGCGCTTTTATGCAAATTTGACGAGGTTATTTTTCGTATTTTTGACATATCTTCATATCTTCTATGTAAACTTTTTCCCATAATCAATTGCTCATTACCCAATAGGTTACCCAGTAATTAATGAAATTACCCATAATCCATTACTCATTACCCAATATGATGGCCATTGCAGTTTTGTGATTGATCCGAGCATGTTGAATAATGTCAAAAATTTAGTAATGAATGTCATTACTTATGAAAAAATTCAAACATAATGAATCGTTAATTCAATAGTCGTGAAATCTAGAATATTAATCAATGAGTGGGTAATGACATCTGTTATTCGCGAGAAATGTTGCGCTCCGAGCGATGTACGAGCGAGCAGCGTAACTTATTCGAGCTTAATCATTGCCGGAAAGTAGACTATACCTTTTCCACGACTTCTTTATTTTATAGTGATTTTAATTAAATTTTAACAATATTTAAGTTAGCTTAATTTTCGTATTTTTAAATTTTAGTCTGTGGTTATAAAATACAACATAACCTATAACTTTGATTAATTATTATGAATAATGTTTTTATTTTAAACACATCTAATTTCAGTTTTTTTTGTAAACTTATGTTTAAATACTATTAATTGCAAGATAAATTGCATAAAATATCTCGATATACAAATATACACAACAGATAATTCACTCCAACAATACGCATTTTGACATTTTTATATGTATTGATTATTATTTCATTAAAATCAAGTAAGTGGGTAATATACTTCATTACAAAACTGAAATCGATCGAGTAATGAAGTCATTACTCAATGGGAGTGGAAAGAAAAAAATATAATAAATGTTCAAAATTGGCTCCTGCACATTGTACACAAGCTTCAAAACTTCAAAAACGATTTTATTCATTTATTTGTACATATGAACAAAGCCAGCTTTGAAGAAATATGTCTATTATTGACAATTTTCGCATTAAATAAAAATACCTATTCACAATACACGAGTTCAGAATAAAGTTAAGATCCCATTTCTCTTTACAAAAGTAGGCAGTGATATTTGAAAACAAAGTTTATGTTGCCGTTGTCAAAGTTGTCAAAGCCAAAAATATTTTACGGATGACATTCGAATGTCAATTTGGTGCTTTTGTTGATTGTACTTACTAACAACAGTGTACACAGTTTTGCATGATAATTGAGAACTATTGTACATATTATTTATGTTTGAGTTTTTTTTGTTGCTGCGTTTAAAAAATTGTGAAAATTCATGAAATCGAACATTACGACTGCCACTATATCACAAGTTTTTCTTGACAGATTTTCAATTTTTTTCTGATTTATAAACTAGATTAATTAAACTAAAACTGGTCTACAGCTTTTGAGTTGCAATTTTATGCAAAATTAATTATAGGAGACCAAATTTAACGTACTTTTGGAAAATTATAATTTTTTATAGATTTACGAATTCTTAATTTTGACAATCCCGTTGTCAAAATTAAGTGGAATGACTCAAAAACCGCAAATAAAAAATGTATATAAAAATATTGTTTGGACTAGCATATCAAGTGGACTTTAGTTTTCTTAATTGGCAGTTGTGTCTTTCACATCAAGAAAATTTACATTGAATAGACGTATACTGACTATATGAAAATAATCATTATTACATTTACAATAAAAAATATGGCACTTTTTTATATTTATCTTTGTCCCCTAAATTTTACATTGGTGCATTTAAATATTTTTGTTGTTTAAAATATTCTGTTATTTGTAATGCATATGATGAAACAACAACCTCAGGGAAATTTCATGTTTCGCTCGGACAAAACATTCAAATTTTTGGTGTTGAAAATGTATAAGGCGCTCGTGATAACATCTTAACGTGCCTTGTCGAAAATGAAAGCTTGCGATAAGACAATAGCAAAACAAGCTTGGGACAAACATTCGATTCGTTTCGTAATCAACTGCAAATGAAAGCTCGCCGGTGCAATGTAATCCCATAAACCTGACCTAACACATCTTAGGTTACACCTCGTAATATTATTAACTTTTAATATAAAAATGGGTGACCGAAATAATTTTCCAAGCGAATAAATTCTTTTATTTTATTACATAGCTATGTAATAATAAATATGATAATATTCTTAATTTATATCTTCGACATCGTTAATTATAAATTATTTATTAATACCTGAAACCAAATATGTAATTCTAAAGTCAATGAATAAATAATCTAATTGGGTTCCGCTTTTGGATTTTTGTGGGCGCGTTATTGTTAGTATTTACGCCTCTAAATTTGCGTCTCGTAGTAAACTAATTATTAATTTCGATGATTGGGTCGCAAATAAATTATGCAATGAATGTCGCGCTCTGATAAGTTCCGCTTATGGAGTATGGGTCAGTCTGAAAATCGACCTCCGCCGAAGAATTTCAAGAACACCAAACAAACGTAGTTTCGAAATTTTCTTTTTGAATAATCAAGATTTTCCGAAATGATTTTTTGATAAACGTTAGGTATTTACGAAATTTAAAAAATGTTATGTATTTGGGACAGAGTAAATTTATTATGTACAATTTTTGTAGCGAATTAATTAAAACTTATCTTGATTGCCGATTTTTTTCATAAAACATTAAATGTATAAGTAGGTAAATTATAAAAAAATAAAGCAAACTTTGGATTAATTTTTTTAAGTATATATTTAAAAAAGAAAAAAAAATATAGTATATTCTTTATGTTCTAAAGATTTATTGCCATAAAAAATAATATATTAGAATTTGCTTTAATTGGATATTGAAATGCACACTTGCAACTAATTATTATCTTAATTCCAACATATCACAATTCGAATTTATAGTCACTATTGACATTTTACAAATTCATATTATAATTTTATATAAAAAATAATTTATCTTGTGAGTGGAGGTTATTATTGTTATTTCTTGAAATACTCTTGTAAAGAATTTTTACATCTAATTGTTGTAATTATGCGTCGTAAGTAGATCAGTGTCGTCGAGATTGTGTAAATACTGTTATTGCAGCATTGCAACAAAAGTTCCGAATAAATAATCGACGAACTACGCACACTAAACGGGGAAATAATTACGTTATTACTAACATAATGGACAGAAGCGTGCTTTCGTTACGCTCATTGAAATTTAATAGGATTATAATTTTATTCAGAATTGTTCAATCCAATTTGGTTTCTAATTGCCGAAAATTAAGGCAATAAGCGAGCTTAATGGTATTCCAGAGTCTTTGTTTTTGGTAGGTTGGTATGTCGCAAATTTATATTTGCTATCCCAAGTGAAAAAATTTCTCATAGTGATATAACTAAGATTCCTTGGTAACCCCTGAAAATTATATCTTAAAACTTCTAATAAATTGGGAATTAATAAAAATTCCAAAGAATTCAATCAATCGTTCAAAAATTAAATACTAATTTGGTAGAAGTATTGCATGGCAAAAATTATCATTTTTAATTAATTAAGGACAAGCCAGTTTGAGAATTTTAGAAAACTGAATAGGTATACGGAAATCATAGATATCTGAGAAACTAAAAGGTTCTGAAAAAAAAGCTTAAAATAAAAGTTGTTTGATTTAAAGGGGCAAAAAGGATAGTCCTAATTATTTTTTGGTCAAGGGTATTCTTTGTTGGTAACAAAGTTTTTTTAATAAAAACCTATAATTTTTTTAACCGTTTTAAAATCTAATTAAAAAAACAAACTTTTGTCCAAATGATTTTGTTTATTTGGGCGATTTTTAATTCTATATTTTTTTTCATCATTTAAACTAAACAATTTTTATATGAAACATTTTTCTAAAAACCGTTTTCTTTCTAAGATAATTAGAACTTACATTCTCCACTTTAGGTAAAAATTCAACGGCTTATGCTATCTTTTATGATATATTGAATTCTACAATCTACAAGGTAGTACTGAAAAATTGAGCAGTCCTTTGAAAATTCTGCTGGGTGATTTGGAGCACTACTTTTAAGAAGCAGTGCTTTTGGTGAAAGACCAAGAATTTTCGCACTTAAAACAACTTATCTATGCAAAAGATAATTTTAATAAACGTTTACCTCAGGAATAAACATTTTAAAAAACCATTCTTTGGAAATAAATGAGGTCATCCATGAAGGTTTCGAACTAGGACAAAATATTAATACGAAAGTATAAGGAACAAGCTGTTTAAGGTTCCTAATTACAAATAGATTTTCACTAATTATTTTACTTTCTACGACAAGTTCGCATTAATAGCGAAGCCTAAAATTTTGGCACATTGTGTGCTATCACTAATTTTTCAGTTTTTGATTCATTTAGACTCAATATATTTTCCGCGAACCACCTTCCAGCCGACGACCGAGCTCTTTTCATTTTCTTGTCTAATGCAATCATACAAATGTTATAATTATCTTTTTGCACTTTCTATATATAATGAGCTAGTTTAGTCCTTATTGATAGAGACTAAAACGTCACATTTCCTGTCTCTTGTCAAATTTTACTTTACTCCCTGTCTTGTCATTACTTTACTCCTTCCCACGTCATTTGTCATCACTCTACTCCCGCTCACGTAACTTGTCATTAAAAATTAAAATTAGTCATAATCTTGTAATTTGTCTGAATTTGCCGCGAAATCACAATCGTTGCAAACTTCAGTCTAGTCTAAACACCACCAATATATTGAGTGAATTCTAACCTCTAATAAATTTATTTGGTTTGGTTTGGAAGGGAACTTGATTTTTATTCTGGAGTCGGGGATTGTATTATGTACGGTTTATTATTTTATAGATTGATACTAAATTTTAAATTTAAAGGTGTTTTAAGTGTACACAGAATCGATTCAATCAATTAGTTAGATCTGTAAATGTGGCAAAATCTATTAAACTTGGTAAACCTTATTCTTGCATCAAAACTTACCTACTTTATTTATTGTGAAGTTAATTATTATTGTTTTAAATTTATAAAATCAATTACAATAATTATAATATTAATCTACAATTATCTATATTTTATGAAAATTGCTGTATAAATCATTATGACGGACGAATAAAAATATCCGTCGCCGTCCGATGACAACCGATATTAGTCACAGCGATAGCCATATAATTAAATTATTGTGGAAACTTTTACCTATTAAAAAAGTGCAAAAAATTCTCTCGGCTTTGCCTCGGGAAACAAAACATCGTCGGGATTAAAATCAGTCACTTTACTACCTAGGTGCATAAATAACTATTGCAAACCAAAGTAGTGTCGTCAGTCGTCAACAAATAATAAACCTTCTTCAGCTAAAACAGCAGAAGGCAAGTCATTAATGTAAATAAAAAATAGAATTGGGCCTAGAACGGATCCTTGTGGTACACCACAAACTACTTTTATTGCATCTAATCTTGTATGCAATCTTTTGGTATCACGCTAAAAGATTCGGAAAAAATTAATTTTCGACATTTGTTTAACAATAATTTATAGGGAACAAAGTCGAAGATCATCGACAGGTAGCAGAACTATGCACCACAACATATATCTTCATTAAATACTCTCGTTACAATTTCTACAAGAGCTAGTCTTGCGTCAGAGGTCTAAAAACGAACTTTTTAGTTATTACGCAACGAGCTAGAAATGAGAATATCAACCGAGCACCAAATTCACTTTCTCGCAATTACAATTATTAATATTTTGTATTAACAACTCAAAAGTCATAACCGGTGTTGACATGGTGTTGACATCAGTCGAGATTGAAGCTACTCGAATATTTTTAGTTAAATGTACCTAATTGTAGGTGGCGTTGTATTGACGGAAACCACTGATCGAAACGAATAAAAATTGTTCCTATTTTATTTAAATATACACAAAAGTTAATTATATATTTTTAAAGAAAAATTTAAAAGCTTTGAATAAATTAGAAACTATTCTGAAATAATTAAATGTTAAATATTTTTTGTCTTTTGTCGTTTATTAGTTATAACTTTTAATGTAAACAAAATCTTTTATTAATCACCCCTATTAATGAACGATTTTTGTTTAATGGATGATTTTAGAGGCGCCCTCTTGATGACATTTGTAACAAAATTTTCTACAAAATATACGACAAATTTCAATATTAGTTAATATAATATGTTTTAACGTAATTAAAATTAAAAATAAATTTTACACCCAAAAAGATATCAAAAAAATATAGAAAGAAAAAAGTTTTAAGAATATCGAAAGAAGTAAGTAAAAAATTAATTTTATATGGGATTAGTGGCCATCAAATATAAAAATGTCTCAAGATTGATAGAAATTATCCTACATTTAATAATACTGAGTAGTTTTCGATTTACAATCAATTTTTTTCCAGAAGCAGTTTCTAGCCTAAATATAAAAATAAATGTTATTACATATTATACAGGGTGTTCAATTAAAGCGGCCTTGTGGAAATATCTCCAAAAGTAAGAGTTTTAGAAAAAAACATTTTTAAGACAATTGGTTTAGTCTTGGAGGAGCCATACAATGGATGTAGTTATTTTCACCCGGACGACTTCTTCATGGTTATTATAACGCCAACTCAGTTTTATCAAATGGGAACCTATATTTTTAAAATCTTTCGAATCTTGCGAAAAAACCAATAAAATATTGTCTAACCCCCAATATTATCCTAAACGTTTAACGGTCGTTTAATTTTAAATGAGATTTAATTTGACATACATGGTCCGCCAACCGCCAAAAAGTGAAACACCTAAATATTTTTTCAACCGTATTAAATAAAAAAAAAGTTTGAAAAATGGGTATTAGTATTGAATTTAAAAAATTGTCTAAACAAAAGTAAAAGTAAATTATTTTTAAATATATGTTACTTAAGCCTAATAAAAAGCATTAAAGTAACTGAAGAATAATGAGTATTATAAAAATAATATTTTTACCAAAGTTTACTCAAATTGATCGTATAATTCAAAAATATAAATACAGAGTGAGTCGGGAGGAATGCGTCAATCTTCGGGAGTGTATTCTACACGTTATGGGGTTTTAAGAATTTAACCAGGATTAGGCGTAGTAGCACATTCAACTTATTTTTAATTCATAGAAAATTTTGAAAGATATCCACACGTGTCTTCTACGTTCTTCTATGAACACTAGTCCATTTAACTTCGTATAGTTCTTTTTATTAGAGCTGCAGCATTCAAAATACGTCGAATTAGTGCATCCATAACTTCAGCATTTTCTTTGAAAACTTAAATTTTTAACCAGTTCCTCCAGCGAAAATCTAATGATTAAAGGTCTGAGAATCTTGAGGGTAAGATAAAACTAATCCATGGTCCAAGAAAAGAGTTATGCAAGTATTGCCAACTTTAATTTTTAAAACGATATAACTCGAAAACTAATAAAAATTGGATAACAACATTTTCGTTTTTTTACCTTGTAGTAATATGTAGATTACACTCTCAAAGTTTGACGCACTCCTCCCGACTTACCCTGTATACAGGGTGGTGATTATTTCGATGCTCACCATTCGTATCTTTTAAAGTGGAAGAGATACAAGGTCGGTTAAATTAAAGAAAAGTTGCGCATTTTTATGGCCATTAAAAATCTCAAAGAAAATTTAAGATATTTAAACTCACTGCAAAATTATGGCCAAAAATCTATATAATGTGATTTTAGAAAATAATTTATATTTTCCAAACCATTACTGCAACCTCAATGAAATTTGGTACCTTTATATGGTTGACTATTTTGAGTTAAATGACGTATAAAAATAAATTTTTGGCCTCCTAGATTCGAAGCCGCGATATTCAACTTTTTTATTTCTTATGGCCGCCATATTGGATTTTTACCTCATCAGATAATAAATAATAATACATTTTCAAATTGCTAATTAACATTAATGTGTTCCCTTAGAAAATGTACTAAATTTGAAAATTTGTATAAAAAACAAATGAAATCAATGTTTTATGGACAGTTTCCATGGTTACCATAAAAATATCGTCTCAAATGAAACTTTAAATTTGATTAAAATTGTAATAATAAAAAAGCAAATACTTTAATCATTTTATTTCTTTAATATTATAAAGACACCTGTTATTTACATAAAATGCTCTTATTGCAGGTCATTTGTTTACTATTAATATTTTCTTTATTATTAGAGCAATTTTGAGGAGATATTTTTATGGCAACCATGGAAACTGTCCATAAAACATTGTTTTCATTTGTTTTTTATACAACTTCTTAAATTTAACACATTTTCTAAAGGAACATATTAAAGTTCAAATATTCTAATTTTTTTCAGATTTTTAATGGCCATAAAAATGAGCAACTTTTATCTAATATAACCAACCTCGTATCTCCTCTACTTTAATAGATACCAATGGTGAGCATCGAAATAATCACCACCCTGTATACGTTTAAATTTAAAAATATGCATTTAAAAAACGAAAGTTGGTAGCTTGTCTAAATTGAATAAACGTTTCTGTAAATTCAATACGGTTAAAAAATATTTAGGTGTTTTTTTAACTTCTTCATTTATGAAAATAAAAATTTGAAATTTTACTTCCGGTTTCATCGGAAATGACATCAGCTTAAGAAACGAATTTATTGAACTAAAAGAAAATTCAATTTCACTTCAACTTTTATTTTAAATGTAAAACCCTATTTTGTGTACTTATTATTAAAGATTGGTAACTTCTAAGTATGTTTTTGACAAAAAAAATTTCTTTGAACTTTAAACTAAAAATTTGGATTTTTTTTTTTAAATATTTTTAATGAAATCTATAAACTACTCTTAAATAATTTAAAATGGTAATAATAAATTGTAAGTTATGAAATTCATTCAGCTGTTTTTGAGAAAATAATTTTTATAATTAAAAACAAAATGTCAAAAACATACTTAGAAGTTATCGGTGTTTAATAATAAATACAAAAAAATAGGGTGTTACGTTTTAAATAAGAGTTGAAGTGAAATTGAATTTTCTTTTAGTTCAATAAATTCGTTTTCTTATGCCTTATAACATAGAAAAATTTAAAATGACCCTAGTTTCGTGGACATCCGGTATATTCAAATTCACGAAAATTCTGTATGGATATGTCAAATTAAACCTCATTTAAAAGTAATGACCGTTTAATTTTTTTAAAATATCGGCCGTAAAGCATTTTTCTCTGTAACGTTAAATTTTATATATTTTTTTATAAATTGTGTAATTAAAGTTTTTTTCCTTGCGGATGAATTTATATATTAAGTTAGTTTTATTCTAAATAAATAATAAAATAAAATTATTGACAAGATTAATTAAAATCGAAACATTTTGAAAATAAAATTTGTCAAAACTAAACGCTAAATAGAAAAATGCTTTCGACAATATTTTATTGTTTTTATTTCGCTAGATGCAGAATCTATTGAAAATAGTATTGGTTACCGTTTAAAAAACCGAGTTGGAGTTATAGAATTACCATGAAGAAGTGCTCCAGAAGAAAAATAGCTTCTTTGATATTAAACAATTTTTTTCCTAAAACTTTTTTTAATAATACTCCTGATTTTAGATGGACCACCCTGTATATAAGTAAAAACAAAGGGTTAATGCGGTCCCAATTTGAAGAATCTGTTCTTATGGTACAACAAATTTATTATTTTTTGTATTTTCAGACTTTGTTGGTTCCAATTTTGTTATTATTTTGTAATAATATGATGATATGTAGAACAAACCTCACATAAGACATTTTTTTAATTTTTTTTTATTTTGTAATATTGGCTAAGATAAGCAAAAAATTACCATGTAAATAAATCACAGGTCTCAAACGGATAACTTTATGTATAATTTAATCCGTGCGTGTAAATCGAGACCCAAACAAAACGCGCGTGAGCAACTTCCGCGAGTTAAAAATGAAGGCTACTTTTTTCTTCATGTTGCAAGAACTAAGACATCAAGACACCAAGAGCAAGAAGCGTGGGGCGCACTTTTCGTGTATAAAAGAAACTGGTCCGAAGCCAAACATTATCAGTCTTCTCGTGTTTACAAACAAACAAACAACGCAGACCTATTAACAAGATGTTCAAATTGGTGGTGTTGTTCTCCGTCCTCGCCATGGCCGCCGCTGCCCCAGCTCCAGGCTATCTCCACACTCCTGTAGCATACAGTGCTGCAGTTGTTGGAAGCGTACCAACTTCAATTAGCCATCAAAGTAGCTCAGTTGTTCACAGTGCTGCAATTGCTACCCCAGTTGTACATGCTGCACCAGTTGTCACTTCATATGCTGCACCAATCGTCAGTTCTTATGCTGCTGCTCCAGTCCTTGCTCATGGTGTAGTTGCTCCAGCTTATGGATATGGCGTCCATGGCGTCCACGGACTCCACGGAAGCTTGGTCTATTAAAAATATCAATTCCAATTTCCAACATAAAAAAATTATAAAATTATGAAAACCAAAATTAATTTATAAATAAATCATGTGATACCTTAACCATTTTTTATTATTTCAACATACAAATACAAAATATTTATAAAATGCAAATTTAAGGTAAAATTACTTAAAATTTGTTTAAAAAAATCGTACTTATACCCTTATTCTGTAACCATACGAATGGAAATTCGCATGCGAAAAAGAGTGGGAAAATGTCAATAATAAAGTGTGAGATAAAGAGAGAACAGAGAGAACGTCTTGGTCGGAAAAGTTACAGAATAGATATCTTAGAGATTATACAAATTCATAAAAATATTTCAACATAGAACAATACAAAAAGGATTTACTGGTGATTTCCATGGAAACCTAAATTTATCGCATTTGACGTTTAAAAAAACAAAATGAGATGAATAGTAACAATTGTAATATCAGTTTCCCTTTTTAGTTATTCAAGTAATACGTAATACCCAAAAATATATAAAAGTGCTGACAAGCTGTTTGGTTAAAATAAAACATCAGAAATTAAGTTAGATTTCAACAGTACCATCAAAATCCCCAAATGTTCTTCAAACTTTCTATTTCTAAAGAATTTTCAATTCTTTTTCTAGCAGCTGCATCGGGATATTTTTTCTTATAATCGTTCCTTGTTACCTTTGATGGATCCCATAAAGATTCATTTTGAAGTTCCAAAAATTTTACTGTGTCTGCGTCGCTCAACTGCTGCTGAGAATATACTTCACGAAACAAAAATCAAACACGTTTGCTTTCACCACGAACGTATTCCTTCCTATTAGACCGGGAGATAGTGACATAAAAATTAAAAGTATGGCATTTCTGTATCTTCAGATAGATAAAATAAATAGTGGGGTAATAGCCCGCCATAATCTTTAAGAAATTATAATAAATATAACTTCAGTGCCCCCTCCCCAGAATAAAAAAATAATAAAACATTTAGCAAGAAATTAATATAAAAAAATACCCAAGCCTCGGTTTTTGAGGGTACCAAACTTCAAAGGGCCCGTAAAGGGCTGGTGGTTGGCGGGCCCCCGAACTTCAATGGGCCCGGAGTCGGCTGCCTCATTTGTCTCATTGTAGTTACGCCACTGATGGCAAGTCTTCACATTATAATTAATTTTATGTTAAATTGAATAAAATATCCCCGGAAACGAATATACCCCAGTAGCACACAATATTAAACCTACATTTAACCATTATTGTACCAATATTTTATATTGGCCCAATATATAAACATATTATACTATATTGGTTACATATTGTTTAACCAATTTAATTATATATAGGTATTTATATGTTGGGCCTAGATTGGATAAATATCATAATATCTTTTATCGATTTGCCTTTAATGAGCCAATATAATTTATCAATTAAAAAAATATATAGTTTTATCATGATTGGACCAATATTAAAAAAATATTTGATTTTAAACGTTGTTTATTTAAAATTATGCCAATATGATACCATTATTTAAAATTAAGTTTCAAAATAAATAGGTTTTTGGAGATTTAACCAATATAGTAAAAATATGGTTTCTTTAATATTTAAAAAAAAACTTCAATAAAATGTTTGTTTTAAAACGTTGTTTATTTAAAGAAATGCCAATATGATACCATTATTTAAAATCAAATTTCAAAATACATAATACATAATTGGTTTTTGGTGATTTTTTAATCATAATACTGTAAAAATATTTTTCGTGGATATTTATTATAAACTATTATCTAGGTTAAGGTTTAAGGATTAGTCTAGAAGTTAAATAGAATAGAAACATATTGGAAAAACAAAAAATTTCAAAAAATACAGATCACAATTGAAGTAAAAGCATTTGCTTAATTTTTTTCATACGGCTCATTGTTTTGATGTTAAAAGGGTACGTGCGAGCATAAAATGATGATAGGTGAAATTTAAATTTAAAATATACATATACATATAATATAATATAAAATAAAATAATAGTAAAATATATTGGGCCTAGATTGGTTCAACATTATTTTTTTTATCATAATATGTTTTATCGATTTGCCTTTAATGGCCCAATATAGTTTATTAATTTAAAAAAATATATCGTTTTATTATGATTGGGCCAATATTAAACTAATGTTTGTATTGAAAAGTTGTTTAAGTAAAGAAATGCCAATATAATACTATTAAAATAAAATTTTCAAAATAGTTTTTGGAGATCTAATCACTACTGTAAAAATATTGTTTCTTGTATGCTTATTGTTTTTAAGCAAACTTCAATAAAATGAATTAAATGGAAGTTAATAGGTAATGTACGAGCATAACTGATGATAGAGGTGAAATAAATCTTAATTTAAAATATATAAAATATGTAGGAGTAATAAAATAATAGTAAAATATATTGGGATTAGATAGGTTCAATATTTTTTTATAATATGTTTTATCCATTTGCCTTTAATGGACCAATATTCCCTGTAGCACACAATATTCCACCTTTATATAACCATTATTGAACCAATATTTAATGTTGGCCCAATATATAAACGTATGATACTATATTGGTTTTATATTGGTTAACCCATTTAAAAATATATTGGTATTTATATGTTGACCCAAAATTGGTTCAATAATATTTTTTAAACTATTTTTTATCAGCTTGTATTTGATGGTCCAATTTGGTTTTACAATTAAAAGTAAATACAGTTTTTGTTTCACCTACCATACAATTCATTTTACTATTGAGTGTTTTATTTATTAATACCTTTCATAGCGATATTTTTTCGGATAAAATCCATTTTTATGAGGTGAATTGTTCTGTATTCTTAGTTCCAAAATTTTCACTAGATGGCGTTTCAAGTTCTACGCAGAGAATTCGGTCAGTGTATAGTATAAATAGTGAGTCGGGTTTTGAATGCAACACAAATCCTGACCGCTTCATGCGATGCACGTTTAGGATCTAACAGTGTAGAATGCTGAAAATTACCTTTTGAGGATTTTTTAGGTTCTTCTAGCTAATTGCTATTTGTTTAAATAAATTAGCAAATTTCTTATTTTTATAAGCTTTTATTTGGTTAATACAATACGTATAAATTAGAAATACATGAAATTAGTATAAAATACACTGGCGTACACTGGCTAAAGTATATTGGTACAATAAAGGCAACCATATATTGTTGAATATCAGTAAACAAATATTGGCAGGCAATAGGTAAACTATATTGGGAGAATAAAGGTAAACAAATATTGGACCTTCGTTTTTTGCCAATATTGGGTTGCCAATATTGGATTTCACATCTGAACAAATGCATCTCCAGCCAATATTGAAAGCCATGATTGTACCAATATTGTTGTGCTACTGGGCTACCCAGTAGATAATGAATGTACTCTAAATACTCATGTTCATATTCCCAGATATTACTAGTGATATTATTGGATATTATTTAATTAAAATCAAGAAGGTTGGTAACTAAAATAAAATCTGTTGACAGAAGGGAAAAAACCATTAATTTAATTACAACTAAAACCAATGCTTGGACTGATAGGTTTCAGTAAATCATTCAAATGTTTCAAGAAAAATAAACCTTAAAACCAGTAGTTTTGAATACTGAGACGAAAAATTTAGAAATCAGTTAAAAAATTTGGAAAAGTTTACTTTTTATAAACCAAATATTAGAACAAACAAACATAATATAACAAAATTTATGCCCATAAAAGGACAAAATGCTTATGATAAATGGTAAGTATATAAAAATCCTTAAAAGAAAAAGTAGGAATATTGTTAAGGTTAATTACTCACTTCTAAGAAATTAACTGAAAGTATTTTTAAATTCTTTTAATAAAAAGAGTTTACCTTTAAAAATAAAATTAGTTTTGATAAGGAAAATTTTCGTAACTTTTCGTGAAAATTTCAACGATTTTCCATAAAATATAAAATAAAGACCATAAACATTTTTGTAATTTTTAAATATTAGGTTTTAGTTAAAAATTAGGTACGTAAATAATATTTTTTAATTCTTTTAAAAATATACTGTAAATAACACGCGTGACGCAGATTAACGGATAGACCTTGATTTAGCGTTTTAAACACACATGAAATTTTAAATCATTGTAATTAATTTTCTGAAAATTAAATTTAACTTAAATCGAAAAAGTCATCATAATCACAGCTTTATACAGGATGTCCCACTTTTTCTCCAGTAAAAATTTTTTTTAGATAGCAAATGTCATTCTGAACAAAAATTTTTCTATGAAATATTATTTATATATTATTATTTTTCGACTGCTTAAAAAGAAACAGGTTACAGCAATTTGAAAATTGATAAATTTTCATGATTTTTGTGGAACACCCTCTATAATATTCTTTCTTATTATATTTTTTTCATTTAAATCAATTATTATTATTTGGATTTTTTTTGACAAATTGGTTTTTTTGAACATTATTGGCTGTTTTTAAAATAAGTGAACGACGAGGTTAAATTTCCCTCGGCAAAATTTAGCGTCTTATTGGCTTAAAGATATATTGAATCCAAAACATACTTGATTTAAATAGAAAAATTAAAATTGAATGAAATTTATTCAGGGTGTCCCTCCAAAATCATTAAATTTTTGAAATTTTAAAGTTGCTATAACTTTTTAAGGAGTTGCAAAATAGTATATTGTTTCATTAGGACATTAGGAGTAAAAGAAGTACTTTTTGTGGCGAGCATGTAGGTTTGCGGGACGAGCGAGCGGATACATGCGATCCACAAAAAGTTCTTTTACTCCGAATAAAACATGCTATTTTTTCTTCAAAGGTCGAATTTTTTAAAATAGTAATACCTATAATAAATAATTTTAAAATTTGACATTTAATTTACATACAGCAGTTAGTGTATATTGGGTTGCCTAAAATTTATTTTATTCCAGGTCTGTGGAAAATAGTAATTTGTACTTGTACTCCTAGGCAGTACAAAGTGACCATAGAATCAACGAACATAAAACGTGACATTTTAAAGCATGTCTAACGTCATAGAAGACTGTACTTTAATGACGTTTGAAGAAACACATAATAGTTCATAGGAACTTTTTAATTCAGAATGACATTTGCTATTGAAAATAATTTATTACCGGAAAAAAAGTGGGACACCCTTTATATAATGCAGATAAAAAATAAAAATTATGTAGAATAAAATACAGGGTGTCCTATTTTAAGTGATCCAGCTGAATACCTTGAAAACCAAGCGATTTTTGTAACCCTTTTACTCCCAGCGGTTACAATTGTACACATTAAATTTACATTGCGTTTATGGTAAATTCGATGTTTTTTTATATAAAATTACTAAAAATGAAGTCAAAATTTCTTTTCCCAAAAAATGACAATTCAGGACTGAAAGGATTATAAAAGTTTCATACAAACATTGTAGCGTTTCGAAGGGGAAATTTACTAATGCTATGGGTTTTTAATTTTTATGGGGTTTTATGATAGTTTTAAGGGAAAACCTTTTGTTTTAAATGGTAACCCATAATTTTTAAAAAATAAAAATCACTTTTGTTTTCCTAGAAGACTACAGATTTTGTAAAAAAGGCAAGAATTTAAACAATTATTAGGAGTATTTTCTTTAATCTATCTGAATAAATTTAGAGTTTCTTAGGGAAATGTTAAATTATTTTTTAATAATAAAATTAAAGATAGGATCAAATGTCATTATAAAGGTTACTTTTTGACTCTTGCGATTTTTTAAAGTATAGTTTTCTAGAAAAATTTTATTGAAAATCCTAAAACTTCTGTGAATTAAGGCAAATAAAGATATTTGCCTTAATTCACAAGAGGAAAGTTGCGTTTCTAAAGAAAATATTCAAACAAAAGTTCCCTCCGAAAAGCTACAAGTTTTGTCTAAAAATTATTAAGGAATTTGCTTTTTTACTAGTTTTTAAGAAATTAGTAGGTGCAATTAACACCCCGTATATGTATTAATTTAATTAAATAATTTCTGTTATTTTGTAAGAGGTACTAAACAAATCCTTTTTTTTATTATTATATGTTTACAACAAATAAATTATGCTAATTCCAATTAAACAATCTCTTTAGAATTCTTGTTACCGATTAAACTATTGCATGATATCATTCAACAACGATACAACCTTTAAATCCTTAATTAACGCAAAAAACAATTCCGCAATGCCGGACACTGGAACGGCGATCGCCCGCCCAAACCAAAACAAATCGAGCAATTCGTAACAATATAAGAAGGTCGCTTAAACTTTCCTTTAAATATAAATAGACAGCCTACTGAAGAAACGACATCAGTTGAAATCAATTAAAACCAAATCAACACAGACCTAAAAATGTTCAAATTGGTGGTGTTGTTCGCAGTTTTGGCCGTCGCCGCAGCCTCCCCAGGAGTTTATCCATTGGCCTACGCCCATTCAGCAGTAATTCCAACAGCAGTGAGCCATCAATCAAGAACTGATTATGTGAGCAAACCTGTGATTGCAGCCTACAGTGCACCAGTTGCATATTCAGCCCCTATTGCATACTCCGCTCCTGCCTACGCATACTCAGCACCAGCAGTAGCGTATCCTGCAGCTGTTAGCCACCAATCAAGAGTAGATTATGTCAACAAACCTGTGATTGCTGCTTACACCGCTCCTTTGGCTTACGTATATGGTGCAAAACTTGCCTATGGTTACTATTAGGAAAAAATATACCAACTGAAGAATTATTTATTACTATATTATGTACATTTTTCCAAATAAAAAAAAACTTCTCAATTTATAGTCTTTTTATATTAAAAATATAAGCCTGTATTCAGCGACCGTGATGAAAAATTTAGAGATGTCGTTAACGTTAAACACGTGATTAAATAATATTTCTTCATAAGAAATATTTTTTTAGAAACGTGTTTAACGATAAAGACGTCTCTAAATATTTCATCACGGTCGCTGAATACATGCTATATACTTTTAGTTTGTTTCGATTATAAAGACTAAACTGACTTAAATTATATTAAAAAACATTAATATCATAATATTCAAGGAAATAAAAAGTGTAAAATTAAACTTTTAAATCAAAGTTGCATCTGCAGAAAGAAAGAATCTTTTGCAGTTTTCCAGTCAATAGCTTTATTTAGTTTTTACATCAATGAAAAGTTTCGTTAGCTACGGGAGCTTTTAGAACTAATAAATTTATAGGTTTAAAAACTATGATTAAAAGATATCATTAGATATCACAAGCATATCTAATACTAAAATTAAATTCTTTAATATTTTTGGAAATGCCCATACTTTGAATTTTAACCTATTAGCGAAACTACAATCAAGCTTTGTGAATTCGTAAAAGGTTTTCAAAATTTCTACTACGAACAAAGAATTATTTTGTGTAATCCAAATATTTCAGTTAGCAGGTATTGTCACACCGTCGGTGATATACTTAAGAAATTTAAATATTTTTATCCAATAAGAGAGTTTTTACAATGGGAGGCAGATCTTAGTAGATTTGGACTTTTATCTCTTCAGTGTACGAAGGCGACGCAAAATTGGTTTGGAAATTACTGAATGAACTCAGCGCCCTGGGTATTCGCAACGAAAACGAGAAAGGGAATCTGAAATTAGTTTTATAGGCAAACCAAAAAGTACCATACGGTTGCAACTAAACAACTGGATTGCACTAAACATGTTAAATACTGACAAAACATTCTAGAAAAAAACCGCAAAAAGGACCTATGCAACTGATTTTGGAATCAGTTGTGTTGTTGTTTCTAAACAGAACACAACTCATAAACGTCACAGGACTCATGAAAGTGATACCTGTGATAAGTTGATGGAGACCTTGCCCGCAGGCTATGCAGCAAGGAACCAGAAACTGTAATGCACATTTTATGTAAATGTGATGCATTGGGGCGAAAGAGACAAAGCATTTTTGGGAAGTCAATCACAGAACCAAATGATGTCGGTACTTACCCTGTGAAGGATTTGTATGTACAATCACGGGCAAAGATATCGAGGACACAAAAGAAATATTCTGACCCAATACCAAGCGATCGAAGACACGAGATCACATGAAATTGGAAAGAAGTGTATACGACTTAAGACGAAGACGGGGTCCTTTCAAATTTCTTCGTCTTGTATTGTGTTAGAATACTTCTTTTATGTGCACGATATTTTTGCGCGTGGTTGTAGTATAGGGTACAAAAACATCACATACTGGCTGTAATATGTACTTTAAATTCTAATCTATTAGAATAGGTTAGGGGATTGGAAATAAATAAGAGATATAAAATATTCTACGCCCCGAACATATTCAAATTTTAAATTTGTGGTATGATATAATTATTATAAGGATAATAGTTTATTTTAATTTATTACCTAAGAATTTAACTAAAAATCGGAAAAGAATTGCAACCACGTGCTGCTGGTCGACCAATCAGAGACCTCCGCACAGTGATCAGAGTCATGAAAAAGCAAACCGATTTGTTTCATGAAAATGAATCGTTGATCGTGCTGCGAAATTTCAATTAATCAAAAATTTATACATAGTTTCAGGCAGTCACAGAAACCTGTTATCCAAAACAGTAGATAGTTGATCTGCCGATCTAACTTAAAATGCCTTAACTCCAATTTATTAGTTTCAAGAAGGTACGTATGTATGTTACCGTTAAAACCCGAAATCAGTAAATACTAGTTTTAACTAGTCAAAACTAGAAGTAACTAAAGATGTTTGTTGAAACTAGTTTTAACTAGTTAAAACGCGATCTAACAAACTACATTTGTAAAAACCCGAATAAACTGAATCTTCAATATTATTTCGGGTTATTACTGAGAGTTTCAGTCAAAACTAGTTTTACCTGATCGTTGATTTCTTAGAACTAGTTTTGACGTAAGAAAAAAAAAATAAAAACCCGAAATTCAGAATATTATTTCAAGCCAAGATATACCCTAAAATTTTCTTTGTGTCGTAAACATTGTGTGCTCTGATAAATAATAATAGTATGGCAACTTGAAACAAGAATTTACCAATCAGTTGCTTGCGTTAAGGAATCAAAATAAGGAAAATCATCATTCAGTAATGAGATTCGTAAATTCTTGTTTCCAAGTTGCCATAATATTATTATTTATCAGAGCACACAATGTTTACTACACAAATAAAATTTTAGATTATGTTTTGGCAGTGGCGTAGCTTCAAATTTGGCGCCCTGGAGCAATTCATCGGTGTGCGCCTTATTCGGTCGTTTTTGAGAAACTAATTTTTAAAATGCGTTTTTTTCCAAATATTTATTTACCTTTTTTTTTAAATCTTTTTAATTTTATCAATTTATCAACAGCTGTTTATAAATATGTAAGTTAACTTAAGGTTTCGACCTACATCCTGGGTATCATTGTAATCGGAAAAAAATCCTAAATAGGGAGTGGCCCCGCTATCATGCTATTTGAAAAAATAAAGATATTTGCAAAAAAATTATAAAAATTAATTTTTCAAAAACGACCGAACGAATTTCATAATTTACAATTTATTTTACCTATTCAAATTATTTAAGAGAAGTATTAATGGATTTTATTAAAAAAAATCAAAAATTTTATTTTAAAGTTCAGAAAAAAACATTTTTTTGTCACAAACATACTTGGAACTTACCAATGTTTAATAATAAGTACAAAAAATAGGGTGTTACATTTAAAATAAGAAAGTTGATGTCATTTCCGGTGAAACCGGAAGTAAAATTGAATTTTTTTAGTTCAATAAATTCGTTTTTTCCTATGCCAGACAACATACTAAAATTTCAAATTTGTATTTTCATATTAAGAAAGAAATTACAGGGGTGGCCCTAGTTTCGTGGACACCTGGTATATTTGAAAAACCAAAATTTGTTTCAAAAACCAAAAACAAACAAAGATATAAGATATCCAGCGAAAAAAGTTACAATTTTATATAAGTTCTTTATCGCTTTGCGAATTTTTAGTTTCTGTCGGTTTTTAAAATGTTCGAAATTAAATTTTAATTTCGCTTTTTTCGATTTTACTCCCCCTTGATTCGTGCGCCTGGAGCAGTCTGCTCCAACTGCTCCACAGCAGCTACGCCACTGTGTTTTGGCTTGAAATAATATTCTGAATTTCGGGTTTTAACTGGTTTCTTGCGTCAAAACTAGTTCTTATATATCAACAATCAGGTAAAACTAGTTTTGACTGAAACTCTCAGTTAAAACCCGAAATAATGTTAAAGATTCAATTTATTCGGGTTTTTACAAATGTAGTTTGTTAGATCGCGTTTTAACTAGTTAAAACTAGTTTCAACAAACGTCTTTAGTTACTTCTAGTTTTGACTACTTAAAATTAGTTTTTACTGATTTCGGATTTTAACGGTAACATTGACAATATAAAGTAGTAAATGCAGGAATTATTTTATGCTAGGAGAGGGTTCTCTCGGTCTTTTTAGCGACGTAAGGCGTTTGATAAGCTCATAATAAACCCAAATAACAAATAAAGTCCAAATTGATTAAAATGGAGACAGCACACCAAAAAAGGCATTTTTTAAATAGACCATAAAATACACTAGTCAACACAAATTTTGGTGCCGGCGCTGATTTTTTACCCGTTTCTAGGTAAATATCAGCTCTAGTTTTTGAGATAAGCCATATTGAGCTCTTATATTTTATTCATTTATTTACATTTCATGTTATTACTATTTGCTCCAACCGACAATTAAAAAAACAAAAAATACAGAGCAAGGTATTTATTTTATTAAATGTACATTTATCGCTAATCTATTATAAATTTTCTTTTATACGACTTTCTAGCATACAGTTTATGAGGACAGTCTCGCTGAAGACTCCCACAGTAGTCGGCCTTCCATAGTTTTAATATCCTGATGAAATCTTTCCGCTTGTTCCTCACTAAAGTCACTCAAGCTTTCTGGAAACCGATCTAAGTGGTTGTGGAGGTAGTGTACTTTTATGCTCATGTTACAACCGAGAATACTAAAGTTAGAAAGCCTATTTTCGAGTAATTTTATGTAATTCTCTGCTTCATTAGCCCCAACTTGATGTGGAAGGGTGGAAATATGATTTTTTCTCTTGGAACCAAACGTTTGTAGATCCTTGGCTCTGCTGTCCCAAAGACATTAATAGCAAGGATACTTTGTATACAGGGTGGTCACTCTCACGGTGCACGCCATTGGGATCTTGTAAACCTAAAGAGCTACAAAGTTGCTTAAATTAGAAAAAAGTTGCCCCTTTTCAAACTCCCTTAGAATCTATTTAGAAATCCGAGATAGCTTGCTCTAGTCCTGAAATATCATGAAAAATCTGAAAACTCGCATTTTCGTTTTCCTTCCATATTTTTGTAATCGCTTAACTTTTTCGATTGCAATTTGGCAGTTTTACATAATTTGACATTCTCTATCGATTGGCCTTAGGAAGAAAATTTTAGGTTAACTAGATTTCATTTATTTTAAACCAACTTTTGATTTTCTTATGAGCGCGATAATTTTTATACCATTGGATAGAGAGAAAAATACAATTTAAATGATGTAACACACATTGTTCTTTTACTTTAATTTAAAAAAAATTGAAAAAATATACAATTTTTATTTACAAAATCAAGTTGGCATAAAATAACAAAAGAATAATTTTAATATTTTATTAAAAACAAACAGAAGTATACACAAATCACTTAATTTTTTTCAGGACTTCTGATATTGTCGCATGTTCCTCGTTCATCCTGGTGGAATGACCAATCTGCATTGACCCATATTTGTTACCGTTGTTTAGAAGGACACATTTCAACCTACGTTTTGAACTGTCAATAAAAAGACGCTATTCTTCTGGTGTGAATTCTGAGAAACCCATTTTTTTCAAAAGTCTTCCTATGTCGTTACAGAATACCAGTTCATTTTCTTTAGAGAAAAAGTGAAGCAGATTCTTATTTCTGTTACGATAAAATGTAATATTAGTACCTGGATAAAGTAATTTTATTCATTTAATCTCGAGAAAGTAATTTGGTACACTCCTTTGAGAGGTTCAATTCTCTAATGAGATCATTGAGCTCTTGTTGATTAAAACGTTGAGGACTTGCTGAACTGTTATCAGATAGCGTACATTGAGAAGATCCAGATGGTACTATATCATTTTCAGAGATTCTAGGTAGAGTGTTAAATGTTGGAATGGGTATGTCTTAGTTCCTCCCATACCATTGGTACTCCAAACTTTAGGCACTTCCTCATTCCAATTGTCCACTGTCGCAAATGTTCAAGGCATGTTTTACATACGAGATGTGGAGCCCAATATTTATCCTGATGTCTCATGTGCACGCCGAAGTAGGCGAGATAACTCATATTTACAAAATCAGAAATAGGTTTTCTACTTTTACGGCACCAAAATTTTTTTCATTTTGCTGGCCTGTGATATAGAAATATTAGCGAAAACGTAAAAGTTTTGACAGTTAAAAACATTAAAAGCTGACACCTCTATAAGGGTGCATCGCGAAATTTTTCCAGGTTGTGAAATTGCATTATACCTATAATTTCCAAAAAGTAAAAATATATTTGATGTAACGAGTTTCTTATGTAAAAATAATCAAAATTGTTGAAAGATGGTATTAAAATTTAAGGAATACCTACCTTAAACTTTATTAAAATAATTAAAATAATAAGCAAAATAATTGTTGTAATTTTATATATTTTTGATAATATTTTTTATTTTTTTAATAATTTGTAAATAAATAAATTTTAAGTTTTACTAATAATAACCATAAGCAAGTTTTGCACCATATCCATAAGCCAAAGGAGCGGTGTAAGCAGCAATCACAGGTTTGTTGACATAATCTACTCTTGATTGGTGGCTAACTGCTGCAGGATACGCTACTGCTGGTGCTGAGTACGCGAAGGCAGGAGCTGAGTATGCAATAGGGGCTGGATATGCAACTCGTGCACTGTAGGCTGCAATCACAGGCTTGCTCACATAATCAGTTCTTGATTGATGGCTCACTGCTGTTGGAATTACTGCTGAATGGGTGTAGCCCAATGGATAAACTCCTGGGGAGGCTGCGGCGACGGCCAAAACTGCGAACAACACCACCAATTTGAACATTTTTAGGTCTGTGTTGATTTGGTTTCAATTGATTTCTACTGATGTCTTATTATTGGTGCCTGGGCTATTTATATTTATAGGAAAGTTTAGTCGACCTTCTTGAACATGGCGTATTCAGCATTACTAGGAAAAAATTGTAGGAAGTTTTTTTAAAGCAGGCAAAATTTTATAAAGCTTAACGTGTCCAATTATGAAAATATAAATATTTACCTACGTTAATTTTTTTGTTAATTCTTTTTTACCATTTTACAAATTTATTTATACAGTGAGCGGCAAAATTATGGAATAAATTCAATAAAACTGAAACCATAGGTTTTTCAAAAAAAAGTTTCGAATAAAAGTTGTTTGGTTTAAAGGTATAATCACTAAACATATTTTTATTTATTATTTAAAATTTGTTTTCAAGGTCATTTCAAGGTCATTTCAAGGTCAACATTGTTTTTTAAATGCAAACCTATATTTTTTCTAAAAGAAATTTATAGCTCTTCAAAAAATAAACAACTTTTATCTAAATAATTTTTTTATACCATTCTTAGTTTTGAAGTTATACCGAGTTTAACATTTTGGATCGTAAACTTTTATCCCATTGAAATCAAGTGTACTTTACCTTAAAATCAAGTGTACTTTACCTTAAAATGTAATTATGTGATGACGTCATCATTTTGAAATAGCAACAACGTTTATTTGAATTTAGCATTTTAGATCGTAAATGTCTTAAAACATAACTATTTTGTCCAATTAAAGCCAAGTGGGACTTAAAATGTGAAAGAATCTACATTAGCATTACAAACAATAAACAAATAATACACTTTTGAAATTTTTTGAATGTTGTATAATGAATTTCAATCGTATTAAATTGATTGATTTTACAAAAGGCATGATTTTTGGCTCGACCAGCGTTTGCTTAAATTTAATAATATCATTTTTATTAATCGCCTTGCAATAACGTAAGCAAATAAAATAATGGTTCGCTTAAATGAAACTCAACGGATTGAAATTTTGATTCTCGTTGGATGCGGAGATAAGACCAGAACTCAGCAAGAGGTATGCACTATGTTTAATGCAAAGTATCCAGATAGACCCATCAGCCAATCCACGGTTAGTAAAATCGAGAAAAAATTTAGAGAAACTGGACATGTTAAACATATTCCAAATGCCGGGCGTCCTGCTAAACTTAGGGAAAATGTTAAAATTGATATTTTGTTAAGTATTGAGGAGAATCCTCATAGTAGTTCTCGACAAGTTGCAGCAGATAATGAAATCAGTCAGCGATCTGTATTACGTTTTTTAAAACGAGAAAAGTACCATCCTTATAAAATACAACTAGTCCAGGAGCTCAATGAAGATGATCCCGATCGCCGGATGCAATTTTGTGTAAATATGCAGGATTTATGTAACCGCAATCCACAATTCCTTCGCCAAATCGTTTTTTTTGGACGAAGCCACTTTTTCCTTAAATGGCGTAGTGAATAAACAAAATTGCCGGTATTGGAGCAGAGAGAATCCTCATAGGATAATACTCAATACCCTCAAAAACTTAACGTTTGGGCAGGCATAGTTGACAATCGAATAATTGGCCCTTTTTTCTTTGAAGAATCACTCACGGGGCAGAGGTATCTAGAGTTTTTAAGAAATGATCTTGTACCTGCCCTAGCAAACATATTTCCGAATGAAAATGATCCTGACTCCAAATCCTAACATCTGGTTTCAACAAGATGGTGCACCTCCACACTTTGCACGTCCAGTACGGGAGTTTTTAGACACCTACTTTCCTGGGAGGTGGATTGCCAGACGAGGACCGATGGAATGGCCCCCAAGGTCCCCTGACCTAACACCCCTTGATTTTTTCTTGTGGGGATATTTAAAATCCAAAGTCTATCTAAACAAGCCACAAAATCTAGAGGATTTAAAAGATCGACTTAGATACGAAATTCGTAGAATAAGTCCCGAAGTCATTCGCAATGTTCAAGAAGAATGTGGTCATCGGTTTGCCTATTGTCAAGAGGCCGGTGGATGGCAATTTGAACATCTGATTAAATAGAATTATGGGTTTGATATGAATTACATTATTTTTTTATTAACTGTATTTAGTTCAGTTTTTATTAGTATTAAAATGCTTTTTTAACATCCTTTAAGAAGCAGAAAAAATGTTGTTGCTATTTCAAAATGATGACGTCATCACATAATTACATTTTAAGGTAAAGTACACTTGATTTCAATGGGATAAAAATTTACGATCCAAAATGTTAAACTCGGCATAACTTTAAAACTAAGAATGGTATAAAAAAATGATTTAGATAAAAGTTGCTTATTTTTTTGAAGAGCTGTAAATTTCTTTTAGAAAAAATATAGGTTTGCATTTAAAACAACAATGTTGACCTTGAAATGACCTTGAAAACAAATTTTAAATAAAAAATAAAAATATGTTTACTGATTCTACCGTTAAACCAAACAACTTTTATTCAAAACTTTTTTTTGAAAAACCTATGGTTTCAGTTTAATTGAATTTATTCCATAATTTTGCCGCTCACTGTATGTTTTTTAATATAAGTACATACATGAAATGTTATTTCAATGTCTTTATTCGAAGAAATACTGTTCTATAGGTTGTGATACATTTGGCTCTGTAAATTATTGTATTCGTGTTTTGGTAAATATATTTTTTTGTTAAATTTACTGCAAATTGTTAAATTACAAATTTCTAGAAAACCATTGAGACTAATCGAGTCTTATCAAGAGTATCGTTTGTTAAGTAAATATATTTTATTTAATGTAAAAACCATACCTAAACCCCTTTCTTATCATTGGCGTAGAAATTTGAAACAATTATTTATTTAAAAAAACAAGTTCTACGCACGTGGATGGATTTTAATCAAATTTTTTTAAACTAAATTTGAACAAAATCGCATAAACCGTTTTATATTTATATTAGAAAAACAATTTCCAAATTGTAACTTCAAAGCCAAAACTAAGCCACTTTATACTAGGATAAGTTTACTTAAATCGATTTATTTTGGTCTAAGGAATATGTGGTAAGCTGTTATAAAGACCTTTTACAGACACTCTGTATAATATTTAAAAAAAGACATAAAAGGCAAATTTTCATGTTTTTTAAGTTAAAAATGATACATTATGAATTTGCTCTAAACTTCATAAAAAATAATTATTCACTAGCATAATATATATTATTTTTAAAACGAAATTTAAAAGAAATAATTATTAAATATGATAATAATTAGATATAACTAATAATAAAATCCATAAGCGCTTATTATAGGCGTATTGTTGTAATTTCTTAATAATGTAGGGGGCAGTGGTGGTAATCTTGGTTGTGACGATAAAGATGGTAAAATTGGCAGAGTATAGGGGTAGTATGGTCGGCCAGGATAAACTCCGTAAGGATAAGTTTCCTCTATTTCATCAGATTTTTCCACAGGAACATGTGGCCCTGCAAACTAAAATAAAAGGATAAGTTCATGTCTAAAAATTAAGTAGTTATATATTTAAATAAAAATTTGTTAGTTATTTGTTGGGCTACGTGATTTACAAATATAAAAATATGGAAATCCAGTGTCTTGTAATTGGGTAAAAATTTGCGCAGCAGTTCTGAAAATATAGGACTTTTTATAATAATTTGTTGAACATTTTTTATTATAATTTTATTTAAAAATATTAAAAGACTTTCAATGTTTTGGTAAGTACTCATTAGTTAGAAAATCAGGATATCCCAAAACTTATACAATATAATTCAAAGATCGAAATTTGTCTTACGTAACGAATTAAACGCACTATTTATTTATTGAGTTAATCTTACCAAGATGACACTTTGATATGAAGTTGAAACAGGTTCCCCATTTCTACCAACAGGTGGCTTAACGTAAGGTGGTAACTGTCTTAAAGGATCAAATGGGTAAGTAAGTGGTCGAGTTTCTATAACTGGATCAAAATTGTCCATCATTGTTTCTCTCAAAACAGCACCATGTGAACTTTTTAGGAAAACCAAAAAATAAATCTAAAAATAATTGTTTGAAAATTAAACATTATTGTAACAATTTATGTTAATGGACATGCAATTATAGTTTTATAAACTTTACATAAATAACAAATTTGTAATTTTAAACTATTTTAGGAATAGTTTTTATATTTAATTTTTTTTTCGCAAACTAAACTATGTTGGATTTTCCCAGCTGGATTATTCTTGGACCAGTCGAGATCGTGTCGTCGACGACTTTAAACATTCTGTCCTTTTCATTCACATGAAAAAAATAAGAGTCTGTCCTTCTAGTTTCGTCGACGACACGATCTCGACCGGCGAAAGAATAAAACACATTTTATGCACTTACATTTCCTTAAATATTTCATCCGGTTTTACCGGAAATTATTTCGACTTTCTTTTTTTTAATGCAATTTTTTGTTCATAATTTAAGTCAACAAAGGAGCATGTTTGTAATATTTTTATATTTATTTTTGAAAATTAAAAAATAGAGTTTTCTTCATGCGAAGTTGATACTTTTTGAGATATTAATTTTTGAACTTTTTTCAGGAACATTTCTAGAAATTACACTTTTTTGCAAATGCAAAGATGCTGGGTCACTACGTTTTTTAAAAAGTAGATTTAATAATGATTATAATGGTACTTCATATCAATTTGCATGTGTTTGTTTTTCATATTTTTATTTTTTTATGCTAGAACCAAAATAATTATTGAAAACCTTTTGACCCGGGTCTTTGTATTTAAAAAACAGAGATATTGGATATTGGCAAAAATACTCCACAAAAAAGTTAAAAAAATTATTTCAAGAACTATTTGAATAACTTTACAAATTATAATTTTATTAAGGCGATAGTCGGCAAATTTGAGCGCTTGATTTTGAAATTCTCTTGATATTTGCGGTTATGGTCATAACTTTTTTTCCAGAGGAGCTTTTTTAAAAATTTCTGTTTTTGGTATACAGATGAGTTTTTTGGCTACCAATTTCCTTTTTTTGTTTTAGTATCTAAGTGAAACTAAATACTTATACAAGAGCCGTAAAACGGGTTCTTTACAAAAAATGTTCGCTTAGCGGCTTTTTCCCCAAAAATAAGAAACTAATTGAAATAATATTTTTTTTCCAACGCTAGCAATAAGTTAAGGTATAAACGAAGAGTTAGACGTTTCGTTTTTTGTTTTAAATATATTTTTAAACTTTTCACAGCTGTCCAAAAATTCTTAAAAGTTTACTTAACTTTTGGGATACTCTAAAAAGCGCTTACATTTGCCGACTATACATACATATATTTGTAATATTTAGTATGAGTTTTAATAGATTTTATTAATTTCGCATAATGAATTCTTTTAATTTTGTTTTCAGCTATGTACAAAAAATGGGGTGTTACATTTAAAAACACAAAGTTGATGTTATTTCCGACCAAACCAGAAGTGATATTAATAAATTGTGATTAAATATGTTCTCTTGGACCATATTTCATTTACACCCGGTATACATATAAATAATTTAAAAAAACTTTCTTACCAAATTTTTCATCATTTTTAATCAATTGATTTTTATGGTAACAATTCTTGACAAACTAAGTTTTTAAAAATTTTCCCAGGATATTTATAGAGCCTACGTTTAATTAAATATGCAGTATCATGCATCAGGGAGTAATAGAAAAGTAATTTTACAAAGATTATCTTTTTGTAATAATTACAACAATGCATTTAAGAATATTATTAGCACCTCTTCAAGGATAAAAATAATTCGTTTTAGGACATTAAATATTCTTAAATTATTCCAGGTTGTAACAAATTTATCAAATAATTGATTTTCATACATTTTTAGCTTGTTTTAAATATTTTAATTAAACTAAGTAAATTGGAAACAAGAAAACTATTAATTACTTTATGGTTCGGTATATTTTGCCTAAGATATAGATTTAATTTTAAAACTTAAAGAAAGATACACAAGATAACTTTTCAAGAAATATATGGTTTTAAAAACCATAAATTTCGAATATCACTTACTAAATGAAGTCGTTGCTTATTATATTTTAAATATGCTTAGTTTCACTTCCTGTATCACCCCAAAAAATTGGTAGTTATTAAGAGATACCCTATGCAAGGGAAATACCACAAATCCTCCCAGTTTTAAAAATAACCTAGTTTTTTTATTAATTTCCAGAGAAAATAAATAACAAGAAATTTCAACTTCCTGTATCTCGGTAATAGTTGAGTTTTCTTCAAATGTATAATATACAGGGTGGCCCACGACGAGCTAGCCAGGGCATATCTCGAAAACGATTAGTACGATCTAAATGAAATTTGGTACGTTACTATAGTTTTAGACAGGGTCCATTTTAGTATAATAATTTACTTCCGGTTTATTGTTTCCGGTTATGTGAAATCAACTTTAAAATATTTAATGGAACACCCTGTATATTAATGCATTTTTGAGAAAATTATTTCAATATAAATTCAACGATACCATACACTCTATGTTTTATTTTAAGGTAATGGGAATATTCTCAGTTTAAAGAAAAATAAAAAATTACTTTATTGTTAAATAAAAATTATTCAAAATACAAAAAAAAAATATTCTAAGTAATAATTATGAACAAAATGTTACCAACAGTACGTACTAGAAGAGATGTTCAAATTGACTTCCACCTTCTTGTATGCAATATTCGAATCTTGACCGTAGGTTCCTGGTGCAAGACGCTCTAATCATATTTGGTGTAATTCTTTGACATGCTTCCATGATCTTGTTCTGTAAGTCTTGTATGTCAAAAGGTTGTGTGGTATACACAATTTTCTTTAAGTATCCCCACAGAAAAAAATCTAGGGGTGTAAGATCTGGTGATCTCGCAGGCCAATTTTTAGGACCATTACGGCCAATCCAGCGTTCTGGGAAGGTAACATTAAGGTATTCCGTAACTTGACGAGAAAAATGTGGGGGAGCACCATCTTGTTGCCACCACATTTCATCCCTTTCATTTAGTGGAATATCTTCTAGCAATTCTGGAAGTACTTCTTGGAGGAAATTTAAATATCTGGTACCAGTCAATGTACCATAGTAAAAGTAGGGGCCAATAACTCGGTCATTGAATAAACCACACCATACATTTATACTCCAAACTTGCTGGAAATTTGTTTCTTTGACCCAGTGCGGATTTTCGGGTGACCAATAGTGACTGTTGTGGCGGTTAACAGTACCATTGTTATGAAATTTGGATTCATAACTCCATAAAATATTTTTAAGGAAAAATGTCAGCAATAAAATTTAATCTTCGTTCGAAATTACCCGGTATTAAACCTTGCACTAAATGTATTTTGTAGGGATGATACTTACTATTTTTTAGCACTCTTTGAATATTAGTTCTGCTTAATCCTAATTCTTGTGAAAGAAGTCTGGTGGATGCATGTGGGTTCACTTGAACATAAGCCAAAATATTAATGATGTTGTTTTCCGTTTGAATTAATTGACTTCCAGGTGTTGCCAGTTTGCCATTTGGTAGCGAACCATTTCGTAATTTATTTTCGATGTGGGCAAAAGTATTTTCATTTGGAGTTATACGATTTGGATATCGAATTCTATACACATCTCGAGCAAGTCTCTTATTTTTTCAGCATTCGCCATAAACAAGGAGCATGTCTACATATTCATCATAAGTAAATTGAGTAGGCATTTTGGAATAATTTTGAAAAACAACAGAAGGCCACTCGACAATCCAACGCCAACAATATCAAAAATAAGTCAATGCTCATGTGCACAATAGCAACATTAGACAGTTGTGAATGTAAATTTCATCTTTTATTTATATTTATTTGTTCACCTACATTTAAATTCCAGATTGGCCAGTTTTTGTTCATAATTGTTAGCTAGAATATTTATTTTTTCTATTTTGGTGCGTTACTAGTCGCTAGTAACACACTGACAGCAGTGCGTTACTAGCCAGTACCGCACTGCTATCGGTGCGTTACTGAGTAGTACATTTTATTTTTCGAAGTTGGTAGCACTGAAGTTTATTGATTTTAAAGTGGCAGTTGCCAAGCGATTTACAGGTTATTTGATGATTTGACAAACCTGGCATTAGAGTTGCCAACTACCAGAAAAGTTACTAAAATTGAAAACTATAATATTTTATTTTAAATAGATAAAAAGGCGCAAAATAGAAAAAATAGTATAAAAAACTCGTTTCATAAGTCGATAGTAGCACTTGTTCATTAAAATACTCGTCGCTACGCGACTCGTATTTTAAAATTGAACGCGTGCTACAATATGCGACTTATGAAACTCGTTTTTTAATATACTATTTTTTTGTATTTCAAACAATTATCATTTAACAATAAAATATTTTGTATTTTTATTTAAATTGAGGATATTCCCATTACTTTAAAATAAAACATAGAGTGTATGGTATCGTTGAATTTGTATTGAAATAATCTTCTCAAAAATGCATCAATATACAGGGTGTTCTATTAAATATTTTAAAGTTGATGTCAAGTAACCGGAAACAATAAACCGGAAGTAAATTATTATTATACTAAAATGGACCCTGTCTGTAATGTACCAAATTTAATTTAGATCGTATTAATCGTTTTCGAGATATGCCCTGGCTAGCTCGTCGTGGGCCACCCTGTATAATCATATGGACTTTTTATTTGACTTTTACTTGTAGTATTAGTATATGCACACGAAGTCGTGAACACAACTTTAGAAACATCATGTATATTTAAAAGTAGTAATAGATGAGATTATTAATAATTTATTCATTTGTAATTTTAGGCCTTTTAGACCTATTATATTATGTATACGGAGGTAAGGTTCTTTAAAACTGCTGAAAAAGTGGTTTTTGGCATAAAACCCTTTTTTCTCTTATGATTGTTTAAGATTTTTTGCTATCTTGTAAATGGTAGTTTAAGACATCAGTATTATTAAAACAATTTTCATTCAACAGATTTTTATGATTTTTTTTTCAGAATTGTATTTTTGAAGCAATCTAACACAAATAAAGTACTTATATGTGAATTTTAGGAAAAAAATGTACCACTAAAAATGCTGCTATGGTTGGAGCGAAACTCGCCAGAAAGCAATTAGAAATTTATGACCAGGAAGTGAAACATTAAAACAAAAATGTTTAAAATATTAATATTTATCTTTGGATAAATGCATTTAAAAATAATAATCCTTTCAAAATATCACTGTTTTAATAATTGATTTTAAATCCCCAAAGTTTGTCGAATATCATGAAAAATTTAAGTTTTCTAAAAAAAAATTTCTATAAGTAAAGATCGATGAGAACTACATTTAATAAATTTAGAACAAATACTACCACCCCCTCAGAAATGTATGTATAAATTTGGTGCTGAATTATGCTTTAACTCTGAAAATGCAATGCTTAAAAATGTTGCACTGTTTTTACAGCCAAGCAAAAAAATCATGAATATCGGTTAAGTATACATTAGGTACTGTGAAAAATTTGAATGCTTTGCTAAAAACCGTTCTGAAATAAATGACCAAAAACCTCTTCTTGAAGAACAGTTTTAAACCTGTAGGAATCGAAATTGCATATTTTTCATTATTTTGGATTCTCTAACCGCCAGCAAATTTTGTCCCACACATTATGATACACCCTGTATATGATTTTACTTTATTTGAAATAATAAAAAATTATGCTTATGCTATTTAAAAATTAAAATGCGTGCATAAATCACAGGAAGATCTAAAAAATCAAAATAATTGCAACCGAATACAAATCTTTTGATGATTTTTCACAGTAGGTACAGTTTTTCCCAGCTGGAAGTAGGACAAAAGTAATCACGATCGCGAGTTCTTTGTCCTACTTCTAGCTGGGAGCAACTTTACATACGTATACATACATATAAGATTCCACCTATAATAATTAAATAATTTATTTTTGCATTATATCAATTTAAATACATCTAAGAATATTCTAATAATGAATTAGCACCACGTTTTGTTTTATCGAAGGAAAATCTTTTAGTTTCACGAAAATCATAACTAAATTATGTAATAAGATCAATTATTGGGGCTTAAAATTATTTACCTTGAACATAGGTAAATAAAAATGGGGGAAATTTTTAAGTTTAGTGAAGCGAAGCAATTTCCTAACTTAACATTAAAAAACAAAAAAAAAATGAACAAAAAATGAACAAAAAATATTAGGCAACCGAACCTTAAACTTTAAAAGCTCTAATCTTCTATTCATAATAAATTCCTATAATTTATCATATTATAATAAATTATAAAATCATTTCATTCATGCCTCTACTAATGGGCTTTGTCACGGCTATTAACTCTGAATGTTGCTACATTTATGTAATGATTTAAGAAATATTAAAAATGTAAATAAGTCATGTTTGGGAACGCGCTTCAATACCAAAAGCCTTCGCAAGGAACTGTTTTGTAATTGGCCGTTTTTTATTTTCTTAAAGCTTCTCTATTGTTTGATGATATCGTTAGGCATTGTTGTTGTAATAATTCATTTTCTACAACCGTTAGAATTTCATTGATAGAAGATAAGTTTAATAAGTAATAATCTCTAATAAGTGTCTAAGCTATGGCAATTAATCAAAGATAAATAAATAACACCTTCATTTGCATGGTTTATTTTTATTACATAAATATACTCCTATTTTATAATAGGCAATAAAAAGAGCATATTTAAACGATTTATAGAAAATTAGTAACGGATCTATAAAAATTAATAAATGATCTTTAAAATACTTAATATTATGCTCTATAAAAAATTAAATATTGAGCTATTCAAATGAGTGTATAATCTACATAAAACGAGCTATAAAAAATTTAAAATGTGATCTGTAGAAAATTTATATTATCTATGAAGAACTAATAAATTCAAAATGCGAAAACCTAATAATAGAGTAACCTATTCTTTCAGTTCTAAAGAAATTTTATTGAAAATTACAAATATCATTCTTATTTCAATTTATTCAATTTATCTTTACATAGATTCTTTCAATTGGTTAAAATATATTTTGAATGATTCTTTAGATAAAATAATCATATGTAATATCACGAGCAGTCAAATTTAAGTCGAATATTTTTCACTGGGGCTAAGTTTTAATCCCAAATGACATGAGTAGTAATGTATGAAAAATATTCGACTTATAATTTGAACAAGAGTGCATATTTAAGGGACTATTTAACGAACGTTTTCCACATTTTTGTGCAAAATTTGACAGCCAACTTCAAACTTTTTGAAATTTGACATTAACACGTCATAAAACAATCGCTAATATTTTTGACGTTTTACTTGTCACAAAAAATAATCACTTGTGAGTTGAATAGTCAAAAATATTTTATTTGTTGGTCATTTATTATGGCTGTAGGTCAAAAAATGTTCTTATAGATCAAAAATTATTTTTGTAGATAAAAGTATTTTGTCTATTAATCATTTATAATATCCATAGATAGAAAATTACTTTATGGATCTAAATTTATTTCGATATATCAAAAATTATTTTAAATAGATATTCCTGAATATGAAAAATATTTCTGTAGGTCAAAAATTATTTCAATAGATATACATATATACCTTAAGAAATAATACCCATAGCCAAAAATTACTTTTATAGATAAAAATTTGTATCTGTAGATTTAAAATTAATTCAATGCATTAAAAATTATTTGACTAGATCAAAAATTAATTCTACGGGTCAAAAATTTTTGTATAAAATATAATTTTTATATATGACTGTTATTATAACATTGTAATTTTACCATTGTAGATTTATAATTTATAATGATCCTAAATAAAATATCAAACATGATTAAGACACTTTAGTAATGTATTAAAATTAAAATAATATGTATGTTTAAATTATAGTTTTTCAACATTATAATTTATAAATTATAAAACGTATTTTCCGTCATTCCAAGTACGAGTAGTACGTACCTATGTATTAATTACATATTGTTTTCATATAATAAACAGTTCATTCTATTACCGCGAATAAATACCTAATTGAAAAAAATCTTGGCGATCTAAATATTTCCTAAGAACAATGAAATAATAAACCACTCGCTAGTAGAATGTCGGTAGAAATATGAGTGTTGAAAAATAAAAATCAAAGTTCTTTCATTCTCGTTGCTTACTTTTTGGAATTTATTTTTTTAAGGTGAAGGCTGATCGTGTCTCTCGACGTAGAACAAACCGCAATTTTTATTTTAATTTCTGCTTTCCGATACAATAAATTCGTTCACCTCCAATAATTTACCAAGGTTGGCTGTGATGTCTTTAGACTACTTATTCTTTGTACTGTTCTTACGGAAAATAATAACCGCACCCAATTAACGCAAAAGAAGCGCATTGGCTTTCAGCATTATTTGTTCAAGTATAACCTTGCAATAAATTATTTTAGAATTAATACTCTCCTACATCAAAGAATAAAGAATTCATATCCTATGAATGAATTAAAATCCAACAAATATTATCTTCGTTCATCTGTACTTACATTACCTAAATTTAACCACAAAGTTATTAAATACAATACATATACAGGGTGTCGGAAAATTCGACCGACAACTAGAGATAGTAGACTTAAAAATAAGTCGATATGTCCAAAAAAAATTGAAAACGGTATAAGCCTCTAAAGTTGATTTAAAAATTAGAATTCAATTTTTATTTTCTAGTGGACTTCTTTTTCCAACAAAATTACAGTTGTTATTGTAACCCCCTTCCCTGCAGTACTACCCTTTAATTTTTTTAAGTGGCATAGTGGTCCAGTTACATATCATTTTAAGGGATTATGGTAAAAACTTGATAATTTATACAAATGTAATTTAATAGTACAAAATTAAAATCTTAAGTACCCTTTTTAAGTTTTTAGGTAGGTTAGTCAAATTTCTTCCAAAAAAATTATGACAGGGTCCCATTTAAAAAATTAAAAGGATGGTTTTGTAGGGAAAGGGGGTTACAATAAGAACATCAATTTTATTTCAAAAAAATGTCCCCATAAAAATAGAAATCGAGCTGTTACGCCAATTTTTCATAAATTATTTACGGTGGCTCTCATTGTATAGTAATAAAAATTATAAAAGTATTCAAATAATACAACAAGTTATTGAAAGTTTTAAATTATTTATTTAAATTATATCTTATTTCTTTTTAATGCTAATATTCTAAATTTAGATGGTTTTGAAAAGCCTAGAAAAACTAAAGTTAATACATTACATTAATACATATTGAGGTAAAGTAAAAGTTTATTTATTAAATATATGTACAAGAAATAAAACTAACAGCTAACAACTATAATAAAATTAAATTTTATTTGAATACATTTTATATTTTCATTAATTTTTTACAAAAAAAAAATAAAAAAATAATTTCCATAATAACTGTAAGAAAGTAAGATTTTTTTAATAATAATTACGTTTGCTGTTATTATTGTTAAAACTTTATAACTTTTTTATTAAATTTAAAATTATTAATGATAATTGATATTTATAAAAACAACTGTAAAAATTGTGATTAAATTTAACAAATATAAAAATTCTGCCATCTATGAGATACAACGATAAGTAAAGTAATAAGTTATAATAAACTACTTGAAATGTAAATGCATAGATGGAACCACGGGTGTAGTTTTCGTATTAAACATTAGAGACTATGAGACTATTCAACTCACTAAATATTATCCAATAAAAATTCTCCATTTTCTTATTTTATGCCAATAAAAACGAATGAATAAGTAAATATTTTTTTGACATGTGAAACGGAAAAAATATCAGAGATTATTTATTATTTTTCGTTAAATAGTCTCTTAAATATCTTGTTCAAATTATACATACAAGTCGAATATGTTTCATAGTTTACAGCTCATGTCATTTGGGTTTAAAAATTAAAACCTTACCCCTAATGACATTCGTGGTAATTGGTAATGAACGCCAAAAATATTCGACATAAATTTAACCACAATAGTGATATTATCAGATATTATACGGGGTGTAAACAATACATTGCGGTCACCTCTATAATTTCTTTATTTATGAAAACAAAAATTTGAAATTCGACCCTGGTTCTTTGAAAATTTAAAAGAGTATATTTTTTCTTCATCCATATACTCGTTCTAAATAATTCAAATACCTAAATATAATTGTACTTTGTAAAATTGTTTGTAGTTTTTGAGATTTATTTTTTGAACTTTTTTGAGGATCATTTTGCAAGGGGCACTATTTTTTAGATCTAGGCCTGTTTGCACCATTAAGTTTAAATTTTAAGTGACATTTAGAAGTCGAATATCAATTTTTTCTTTGCACCATGTTTAACGAGCACTCAACTACCTAATTGGAACACTGTTTTTTAACAAAATGTGGATGTCCATATAAAACGAATACTTACTCTAAGTTTAGTAGAGATTGGATTTTAGTGTTCGGTTGAAATTCGCTGGTCGTTCGGCTTTCGTCGAGTTGTTTTATTGTATGATTTTTATAATTTTACCACAGAATCACAATATGAACTTAGTATATACTAGAATATACGTATACTAATACACATATAAAATTTTACAATTATTGCTTTTTATCTACTCTCTTATATTTGGAATAGAAAATGTAGAACTGCGTCTTTTTCTAAAAATAAAAATATTGAAAAAACAACAAGGAAATCTGGTATAGTTTCAAATGGTTATTTCTGCTGTAAACTTGTCTTGGGATATCATTATTAATGGGCCTGTCCACGATTTCTTAATTTTTATTTAGTCTTTAAGTTAAAGTTAAAGTTAAAATAAAAAATAGTATTTAATCAATTTTTTGATAAGAGCTAAGAATTTGAATTTATGAATCCGTGACGTCATAATGTTCAAAAGTTCTAGTCCAGCAACGTTGTTGGTATCCCCTATCGTCTCGTCCACCGCAAAGCTCTATAAACTCTGTTTTGACAGATAATGGTTATCAATAAATAATAATAAGTAGAAAACCGATCACAGACTATAGAGCTGATAGACTTGATAGAGAAGACTGCACACAAGGACCCACGACGGAAACACCAGCAAAGTTGCCACTTTCTTGAACACAATTTCTAAATAAATTAATTTAAATTTGTTTGGTGCCCTAAATAAAAAACAAACCAGTCCATTAAATTAGGTTTTTTAAGGAGCTATGCATAGTATCAAATTCATTTAAAAATATTTTACTATGGAAAGGCCCATTATATCAACTATAATTAAATTTTTTCTCGGTTTATAATGCTCTTTGCTAGTTTATTTTCGAGAGAAATTGCAATTTTCAGGTTAAGAGCAATTTCCTAAACGGTTTAATTCTGCAGTCATAGAAGCTAGTACGAACAACATTTTTGAATAATTTTTTTTAGATGATTTAGAGGTAATTTTTTAAATTTTTGCCAGAAGGTTAAAAATGGAGAATGTACAAAAAAAAAATATAATGATCTAAAAGTACCTTAACTTTGGACCTCTCTAATTATTTTTGTGCCAGGTTGCAGAAGGTAATTCTGGCAAGATGTAACCTAATCAATTTAGATTATAAATCTGAAAAAAAAAATTGCTAATCTAACAAGGGAAACTTGAGTTATGACTGCAGAACTAATGCTCGATTTCATGATTTTTCATAATTTTTCCACCCAAACTTGCGCACCCTCTGGGATTCGCATTAATTATCAGTTATTTGCAAAGAAGCTCTAGAAAAGTGGGATGGATTTTCTATTCCTTATTATTATCTCCAACGGAAAATTTATTGCGGGTGTCTAGGAAGATGCTCTTAAGTTGAGTTTTTAATCGCCGATTTCGATGACTTAGTTTTCAGTTCAAATTATGTTTTAAGTTCGCATTTCCAATGCTCTTCTCATTAAAGTAGTTCTCAAATTTTAAGTCGTTTCGTTGAGATCCGTCATTAGAAACATTGTAAAAATTATTTCTTCATAACTTATAATTTTTGTCAGAAAAATCTAATCTATGAGCTTCAAAGGCTGTCACTAACAAGAAAGAGTACGATTACACTTTTTACAGATTGCAACTACTTTATTTAGGTTTGGAATATCAATAAATGATAATGATACCAGAAAAAAGTACTTTATTATTAATATTTTATAATAAATCGAATCAACAAAAATTATTTTTCTACAAATTATAACAATATCCACAAGTTTTTTTTCTGATCTCTGCAACAATTATCCAAATGTACATTTTATGTGTTATGAAATAACCAGGTTTTCTGATATTTGCGGTTTTAACTTTTTTTCTCCAGTGGACCTTTTTTTAAAATTACCGTGTTCCAAAAATTTCTAAAAATTTTAATTTTGGGTTAATTATGAACACAAAATATTAGCCGTAACAGCTATGTTAAATTTGACCCTGATGTCAAAAAACGCTATTGTGTAAACTTTACTTATAACAGCAATTTTAAATAAATTTCTCGGTGTTAGGCCCGCCGCACACTGCAACCGACGAAACAGTTTGATACGATTTATTTATGTCGGACGATGACTCGGAGGAGAATTTTATATGATTTTATACACAGATTCCTGGACAGACGCACACTGGACCCTACAGTCACGCCCGATTACATGTGACAGCTTGAGACTGTTTGCAACCGTCGCGTAGTGTCGGATGCAACATGTTGAGACAACTCGAGGCGGAATCTTTCGCCGCTCTGTCACTCGAGTCAAACGTAAATTTAGCCAAACATAAATCTCTAGGGTTCTTTTCTTCCAATAAAAACAAATGGTAATATAGCACAATAGGATCAATTCGTTCCATACTGCAAAGAATTTTATTTTGTAATGGATGTGCTAAATACGTCCCGCGACAATTGTCGTCCGACATTATGTCTCGCGACAGCTTCGGTCAAAAATCTCTGTCTGACGACATTTTGCCTCGAGACATTTTGTCATTGGCTGTTTCATCGGTTGCAGTGTGCGGAGACTTAGGGCGCGTTCCAGTAATGAACACTAAAGCCCACGACCACGATCACAAAATTTTCCCGTTCCACTAGCTCAAAAGGTCACCATTCAACAAACAACCACATAAGTCCACGAATAAATACGGTCGTTGTGAGCTTCTTGCGGTCGCCATCGATGCACGAAAGAAAAAATCGCGGTCTTTTGTAGAACGATTTTGCGGTCGTTGTGGGCTTTAGTGTTCATTACTGGAACGCGCCCTTAAAATGCAATGTACATATACAGGGTGTCTCAGACCACCCGTCCACCCCTTTTCGGGAAGTACCCGAAACCGGAAGTAACTTTCGATTTTTAAATGGCAACATGGGTCGAGTATGGTATCGTTCAATAGGTCTTTAATAAAAAAACAACTTTTATTAAAATTTTCTTTTAACATGTTTCATATTTACAAGTTAAACTTAAAAAACGTAAATTTCAAGAAAAAAGTAAATTTTTCTTTTATTTTCCAAATACGAAAAGGAAAGTAAAAGTTCACAGAATAGCGTTTTTTTACATCAGGGTGACTGTCAACTTTAACAGATTACCTGGAAACATCCCAAAAGTTAATAGGGTGATTCTGAACAAAAAATGTTAGGCGTAACAGCGCTGTTAAATTCAAAAGTTTATTATTCATAAAGGTGAAAAAAAACCAATTACCTTGAAGATTTCAAAACTTTTCACCTGCATCGTAGTTTATGGCAAAGGAATAAGAATTTTCTTAGTTTAAGAGGTGTTTTGAAAGAAAAAGTTTGACGTACAAGGATTATATTATTCGCTCTGTTTATAGATACTACGTGGGTATCTAAAAATAATAAACTTAAAGATAAAAAAGTAAAAAAATTAATCTTTTTTTTGAAAATTATGTAAATTAACCTCTGGGTAGATCTCGTGATCATTGTGCAAGCAAATACATATAAAAAAAGTCCTTTTTTTAAATTATATGGTTCCCTCAGTAAAACAGGACGGGTCACTATACAGAGGTACATACAGGGTGTAAACGTTTAAACGCATTGATCCGCAATTGAAGCGCACGGGTTTTAAGGCCTATTTATGTAGATGTAGAGAGATTTAAGAATTAAGATTTAAGACTTATGATTTAAGAGATAAAGTACTTGGTACTTGGATTAAATGAGACCGTTTATGCGCCAGATTTAAGAACTATGAACTAAGACTTAAGATTTTTAATAGTTGGTGATATTCATATCTTCGGGCTTACATGTTAAATTTTACGTGAACTTCGCATGCGTTAAAATAAATTTAGCTGAAATTCGCTGTTTTTCTTTTAAATTTTGATTTAATATATCTAAACACAAACAAAATAAGAACTTAAAACACAAATAAATCAAAAAAATTAAAAAATGAAGGAAAGAAGCCCGTATTTCCGTTTTTTAGATTAAGTGTTAAATCTGGATGCATAAATCCTACACTATTCTTAAATGATAAGTGATAAATGTTGAATGTTAAATTAAATGTTAAATTCGTCTGCATAAATAGACCTTTAGTGCGAGAAGCTTTTCGTCGCGTAGGCTCTCATTCTAAACGCTCGCTGTTGAATTTACACCTTTTACCTTTTACAATTGTTTTTCAGAAAACATCAATTGTATTTCAGAAAAATAAAAAATTACCAATGTTAAGCCCAATTGAAACAATGAAGACATAGCTGTTGGTGGCTAAAATAGTACATTTAGGTAGTCCAAAATTTCTGCGACAAAATTTACTTTGAATGGAACACCAATAATTCTTTCTGTAATACAATTAATTTCTTCTGAAATACAAGTCATCCGTTCTGAAATTAAATTCACGATAGCAGCCATAACAGGAGAAGTCCGAAGTTGTCTTTTAATCTTAGTACTGAGTATTTCAATTGGGTTTAACGTTGGTGACCAAGGAACTAAAGGCGGCTCTACAATCAAACGCGAACGAGACGAAACCCGCGAACGAGACCCGCGAAGAAAGTTAAAACATGGGAAACCAATACACATATGCACAACAAACTTGAACAAAACGAGTTGGACGACTCCGACGGGAAGAGTTGGCCAAGTTTTATCTTTCCCGTTCGCGTGCACCGCTGCACATACGTATTTTACGGTCTTGTTGTGCATCTGCAGTTGAATCGGAATCCGTTGCGTCGATTTAATTCGCGGGTTTCGTCTCGTTCGCGTTTGATTGGAGAACCGCCTTTAGTCTAATATCGTTTCTGGTGTAATGTTAGATTGCGAAAGCACATTTTTGATGAATTGTGTGTGCTGTTGTGGTTCACGTGCATACTCATAGCCAAAAACTCTTGACTTCCTCATTTTTTTACAATTGGCCCACTCTGAAATTAAATAGATTTTTCTGAAATACAATTGATGCTATTTGAAATACAATTGATCTTTTCTGAAATACAATTGATTACTCTGAAGATGCTAAGGCGAAACTAGTCATACAATACACAATAAAATAAATTTATATCGATTCAGTTGGGAGTTGATTCATTTCACCTTGTACATACTATATTACTTTTTCTTATCGCTTATTGCGCTGGCGCTGTGGTCTGGATACATCTTTTAAATAAATACAATATTGCAATTATAACTTAATTTTAATAAATAACACATTTATTAAGTACACGATTTAAAATTTAATAATGCCCTCCATGTCCTAATCCTAAACCATATCCATGGCCCAAACCATATCCATGTCCTAATCCTAAACCATGACTAACAACAACTGGAGCAGCGTGCACAACTGGAGCGGCATGTACTACTGGAGCAGCATGAATTACTGGGGCAGAATGTACAGCAACTGGATGTGGATTAATTGAAATACTGTTTGAGTTGGCATAAGAAGTAGCCACTGAGGTTTTATAGGCAACTGGTGCAGCATGAACTACTGCAGGAGCGGCATGTACTAAGGCAGGTCCTCCATGGGCAACAACAAGACCGCCGTGGCCATAATCACCAATAACTCCAGCATTGGCAACAGCCAAGAGCATTCCAAAGATAACCTAAAAATTTTAAACATTAATGTAAAACAGTCATACTTTTCTCCAGACATTGAATTTGAATTGAAAGTTTAATAAATAGGTAATATTTTGCTACTTTATTTTAATTATTTGATTTTTCGATTGATTTTATTTATCTTTAGGTTTATGTTACAAATGAGATAACAAACTTTTTATTTATTTAACTGAAGTTTATTTGATATATGTTAAAAGTTGTAAGACCCCATAACATACTTACAAGGTGTTTGGGGTTCACTCGTTTACCTTTGAAGAAGCGATACAAGGTATGAAAATAGTCGATTGACAAAAAATCATTTTAGTAAAACTTTCTTTATAAACGAGTTACAGCTCTTTAAAGCTGCTGCCAAAAATGATTCTTTTTTATTTCCAAACGATTTACATTATATTTTTAAAATTTGGTATAAATCTTTACATACTAAAGAACTAGTTTTATATTTTTTTTGAGATTTTTTTGGTTGCTTCTAAAGGGTAGTTTTGAAGGAGATTGAAGATATAAATTGTCTTAACTTTGCAAGGGTTAAATATCAAACCTTTTGCTTTCAAAATGATATTCTTTATTTAATTTTAAACAAGAAAGATTTTTATCCTACTCTAACTCGATATGATGCACCGATTACACAATAAAAGAAGATTATAAAAATTGTTCGAAATTGTCTACCCGATGTTGAACACAAAGTCACGATCTGTGCTGCACAGATATCTTGGAAGTCCTAGCGCTAGTTTTATACCAAATTTGAAAAGTTAATGTAAAATGTTTTGAACTCGCTTTTTGGTAGCACTTTATTTATATCCCTTAGTCCCTTATAAATAAAGTTTTACTAAGATGATTTTTGTCAATCGGCTTATTTTCACCTCTAGTATCATCTTTACAAAAGTTAACGGGTGAACTATAGACCATAGACACCCTGTATTTTATAATAATAGATGTTTTGATTTGTCCATCCACAATTTTTTATCATATGATTGAGTAAAATGTGAATAAAATTTCAACATTTTATAAAGTATTAAAAATTTGGAAACCAATCCAAAATTAACAATTGAAGGGTTTGGTGCAATAATTGAGTATAGACCCAATTTTTTTAATTCGGATATTTGTCAGTTTCATGTAAAAGAAGAGCTTCTACGTTACCAGGACCAAAACCGTTCATGTAACCTAAAACCAGTTTTAGAACCAAATTTATAATAAAGTGCACATAGGCGGTTATTGCACCGAGTCCTTCAAACATAAGCAGTGACTTAAATAGTAAAAGTTATTATTGAATATAACTTATTTCTAAAATTTAATCGAATTTAGAAATTACATTTCAAAATATAATTTTAGAAACTTTACTTAGTTTAATTATCCTTAAATTAATTTAAATTTTTGAAAGAAAATTGCGTCAATGACGTCAACGTATATAATGATATGAAACTAACTTTATTGTTTTAAAATCATATTAGGAGGACTTAAAAATTAAAACCCACACAAGAAAATTTATATATGTTTTAATGGCGATTTAATTATTTTAGATTGAAACAATTATTTGGTATACTCACAGTCTTATACATTTTGTTTATTTAATCACTCTTCAATTCACTGTTTAGATAAACTAATACTTAATACACGTTAGAAATCCATCTTTATACTCATACACCCCACCGCAAGCTAATCCCGAATCTGGAGCAAGGAGGGCCCCTTCATCTACCTTTTCACACAATATCTTTAGTAGTATCAACAATAAGTTTTGAAGGAATTGCAAATTGCAATTAGAATTGAAAAATTGCATTGCCGCTCCCATATTTTGAGCTTAAACTTGACCCCCTTTGGTAACGTGATGTTTTTTTCCCGCGAAAATCTGCAAATCTGTGTCGCGGCTGCAGTAGGTAATTTGAAATTACTGCAAGAGTAATTAAATCGAAAGGCGATCGGTTTAAAAAATATTAACTCGTTGTGTTTAGTGCATGTAATTTAAGATTGTCTAAGCTGAGTGACTAATAAGTAATATGTGTGATATATGGGCTAAAAGTGATTAAATGATTAGGTGGGTTATGGTAATTAATATAAGAGATTTAATAATAGTATAGTTATGGGTTATGGATTACAAAATTTAAATAGTTACAGTAACGTCCGTGGTATTAAATTTGTAATCGACCACAATTTTTAATTCCATATTTCTTATAAGATCATTTTATATTTTTTTAACAAATGATTTTATTATTGACTATTAGTAAAAAAACACCCTTTTACAGAAATAATTTCTTTGTGAATTTTCTAAATTGTACTTATTATTTGAGTGTACCAGATTTAAAATATAAAAAAATACTTTTTTATAGTTTTTTTTTTCATTTTTATAAAAAAATATTGCAACACATATGCAACAAAATGCATTTTAAAGTAATTAATTTAATGATTTTAATGCTGATAGGATTACCAAAAACAGTGAAATCCAGATTTTATTAGAACTCCTTTTGGTAAGTATTAAATAACTTCCCACCAAAGCCAGTCACCTGTTCCTAAGTAATTAATCTCTATTCCGTATTTAATCTCAAGATATTTTGCAATAATGAGAGATTAAAAGAATCTTAAGATCGTTGGAGTTTTACGAGTGTCGTTTTGGCACACTCGAGTGAACACGCCTGACTCAAAAGAGCATGGCACGACGAAAAATGCCACTTCGCTGCAAGCACCTTGCGAAATCCTTTACAACTTGCATGCACCAACTTAACAATTAAATCGCTTAAGGAAAAAAATCATTTAAATGCCATTTTAAAAGAGCAAAGGCGAATGCGGGTATGCCCTTACATGGACGTGATAATAATACAGACATTTGCCTTGGCGCTTAAATTATTTTCAAATTTCACTTTTAACTCAATGCTTATAGTATTATTACTTAAATCACACTTTTGAGTAATAATCTAATGCAATAATTTTAGCAGCTTTTGGTAGGTTTTGAGCTTTTTTATGAGTGAAATCTCTCTATTTTTTTAAAATTATGGGTGGTAATAAAACAACGGTATGCTTTGGAACTAAAACATTTTTTTGCTACCACGATTTTCTTTACATCAAAATTTTTGGTTTATTACTTTTATTTTTTGTATTTTTTTTGTAGTAGTCCTTGACAGCTCAGTTGTTTACTTGGCAACAAGCAATGGTTCACTGTACGCTGGGTATGAAGAGTATGGTGAATAAGCGTAAGGTGAGGCTATTAATGGGGCTGCTGCTGGTGCTACCACAGGTGCTGCAATTGCATGGTTTACGACATGAGAATTGTAAGTACTTGCATAAGGTGCCACATAGGCTGGTGCGGCTACAAATGCAGCAGGTGCAATTCCTGCTGTGGTTACAGCAAGGACTCCAAATAGAGCTACAGCGAAGATCTGGAAGAAATAGGTACACATCAATATACAGGTAAATTTTAAAAAAATAATCGAAAGCTGAAGCATTAATAAGTGTTAGTTAACAGCTTGATAAAATAGTAAAAGTAAAGAAAGAGAAAACAAAATTTAAATAACTATATTTGTTCATAGAATGGTTGACTGTTTATAAGGTTGTGTTTGTGAGAACGAAATGAATCTCTCCATAACTATACTTTTTCTTATATTATCATATTCAGTGGATTCCGCTTAATAGGATCATCGGATAATCGGACAGCCGGCCATTTGAACCAAAATATAAAGTGCCGATCCCAATCTATGGAAATGATGTAAAATTGGGCCGCTTATTTGGTCCAAAGAGCCGCTTAATCGGACCAATTTCTCATAATAATTTGATCAAAAATAGATATTTTTAGGCAAATTTTATTGAACATTGTTAATTTTGAAGTAAACGTGAATTAAAATTATTATTTTGCCATCATTTTAATACTCAAAATAGTTCTTTCCAACTTTTTTGAATCTAAATATTGTTTTTAGTTTATTTTTTTGTTAATTTTTTTAGAAATAATTGTACATATTTTGTTTTTATGCACGCCTATATTTTATATTACATTCAAAATTGATTATTATGTTATTTTAAATATAAATGTCTCTTTTATCACAAGTTTTCTTTTTTTTAAATTATTTAGTGGTCCGATTAAGCGGAATCCACTGACTTGACTTTTTTCGACCTAAGTCATCTTCAGAAGTGAACGTCATGGAAAAACAAGACGAAAAACATCAAAGTGATAGTCATTTCTTGAAGTATTTAGTTAAATAGATGGTCCTTGACAAAAGTAATTATTAATTAAATGTTCAAATTTGCATGTGAATCTTTGATGAAATAATAAAAAACAATAAAGCTAAGAAGAAGCCCAAGAACAGTATAAGTCCAAAAAGTTAATTTTGAGATAATCAATTTAAATATAATACATTCATAAGACGGAGCTTTGGTATGTACAGAAGACTTGTAGTATACTTCTTAAAACGATTTTTTTCATGTCAACATTTTTATAAAAAAAGATACTGCTCTGAGCAATTTGCAAAAAAAATATGTTGGACTTTTACTGTTGTTGAACCCAATATACAGGGTATCCAGAAATTAAGCGGCCAAACTTTAGGAGGCGATTCTACAACCAATTTTAAGAAAAAAACCTCCTATAAACATGTGTCCGATTTCGCCTTTCCCCTTTAACTATTGTGACTAAAACTAGGTTTTTTGTCATTTATTTGAAAACGGTTTGTAATAAAGATTTGAAATTTTGTGTGAAGACTATTACGTTTAAGATCTCAATTTTTTCTGATTTTTTGAAAGCTAAATTTTTTTCTGATTTTTTGAAAGCTAAAAAAAAGTAAAAAATAAAGCGAAATCGGACACATGTTTATAGGAAGTTTTTTCCTTAAAATTAGTTGTAGAATCGCCTCCTAAAGTTTGCCCGCTTAATTTATGGACACCCTGTATTTTCAAGTTATGGATTTATTATTTTAAATTGTGTTAAGTACTTGATATATTTACTTTTGCCGCATATTTGTTTGGAATTTGGCGTTCTAAAAGTTATTGCTGGCTTAGAGCTAATTAATTAAGGACCGACAAGCAGTGTCACATATCACATACCACCGTAATCATTATTAAATTTCTGATCTTTTGGTGTAACTTACTTTTTTATGCTACAATACTGCGGTAATTGATTAGCGTTTAAACTTGATAAGTCGAAAAATTGTGTTTTTTGTTAATTACTCAATTAATTGGCCCGGACAAGCAAAGTGACCAATACCATTGTTATCCAAATTAAAATGCTGTCTCTAGTCATATAAATCGTTTCTTCGAGTTAATTATTAAAAAATATTTTCCTTGATTGAATTTTGCCGCATATTTGTTTGGAATTTGGCGTTCTAAAAGTGATTTCTGGCTAATAGCGAATTAATTATGAACGGACAAACAAAGTGTCATATACCACCTTAATCACATTTAAATTTCTGATCTTTTGGTGTAATTAGCTTTTATATGTAACAATACTGAGTTAATAAATTAGCGTTCAAACTTTATAAATGTCGAAAAAATAGTGTCTCTGGTTAATTACTCCCTTAATTAGCCCGGACAAGCAAAGTGACTAATATTTTCATCATCTACATGAAAACTAATATTCATAGACATATCATTTGTCTTTGTAGCTTAATATTTAAAAATTTGAAAATGCGTGGTTGAGGTTTGATTGGGGTGCTATACAAAACTAAATCGGACGGACTAGCAAAGTACCATCAGTCTATAGGGATTTAATTGTGCTTTAGGTTGGTGTATTTATTTTTCTTGTGAATTGATAAGAAAGGAATTTATTTAGAAAAAACATCTTATGGAGAATTACATGTAAAATACTTATTGCTGGAAAACTTATTGCTAACATCTCTCCGGTGCTATGCATACAATATTTTTATATATTTTTTTTTATTTGAGATTCTAGAGTCGTTCTACTAAATTTGGGAAGCGAGAAAAAAAATTGGAGAATCTATAAGAAAAATATGATTACTCAAAAGTACCTTAACTTTGGTCGCTTATAATTAATTCTGCATAAAATTACAATACAAAAGCCGCTTTGCAGTTTTAGTTTAATTAATCTAGTTTTCAAATCAGAAAAGAATTTGAAAATCTGTCAAGAAGAACTTGAGATACCCACTTTTTTCCAGCAAAAATTTTTTTAGATAGTAAATGTCATTCTTAACAAAAATTTTCATATGAATTATTATGTTTTAAAAAGAATTCCTTTTTTATCTAAAATTGTTTGGCGAACATTATTTTGAAAAAAAAATCTTACAAAATGAACCCCTAAAAAGTTATCACGGCTATTATTTCCAACCCTCTCCAAAACTACCATTTGGAAGCTTGCAAAAAAATTTAAAAAAAAATCAGGGAAACATATCTAAAGTGTATTATGATTTAAACCAAATTTGAAGTTTCTATTTTAAACCGTTTTCAAATAAACCTACAAAAGCCTTCTTTTTTACACCACCTTTGATGGGCTCTAGGAAGCCCTTAGGAAGCGAAATCGGACATAAGTTAATTTGAAGTATTTATCTTAAAATTAGTCGTAGAATCGGCTTAAAAATTTGACCGTTTAGTTTCGACTCACCCTGTATATGTCAAATTAGATCTCATTTAAAATTAAATGACCGTTAAACATGATTGATAATATTGGGCGTAAGGGATTTTTTACCAATTTATTATTTAATCATTTTATGTAAAATAATATGTGAGAGAAATTAATAGAATATACCAAGAACCAAGAGTTTAGAAATATTTTTAATAACAAGAAAGCATAAAAAAAAATTCTGAATATGTTTTTAAGATAAACATATTTAAATAATTAATTTTTTATTAACTACTTTTATTGCAAATAAAATTAATTATAATTTTTGATACTAAAGAAATCACTTTAGGTGAAATTATTTAAAAAACATTTTCAGGACTCACCAATACTTTGTTTGCCATATTGCTTGTTTGAGCTAGTTAGATAAAACGATAACTATATTCAAAACAAAAAAAAATATTCTTTTTATACCACTGACGACGAAATTTTAAACTATTTTCGGTAGGAGGCGCCGAATAATTATTCTTCGACGTGAAAAGTTTACATCATAATTTTCAACACTTTAAAGAACGTGACGCGACTTAATCTGATTGCATACTATACACCAATTGAAATCTTAACACTTCAAGAATTATGATGAGCAATAAGCAATGAATAATTTTTGTACTTTCTTCAAGTGCAAGGTTGAGCAATATGTATGTTAAATTGATTGAATCAAAAATTTTGAAAGTTAAAAAAAACATATCTAAGAAAGTATTAAGCTCCTAAATTAATTTTTTGTCACATTTAGGTACTGTACTTGGTTAAAAACCGAAACATACAAAAATGTGAGAGTTTCTTATGATAAAACTAAAGATGGACAGAAAATTAAAGAAATCTTTGAAAGATTTCAATTTTGTTTGTTATGCAACAGAAAACCAACCCACTAAAATTTGACTTTGAGATATTTGATGGCAAAGTTTTAATACAGTATTAACTATACAGGATGTCCCGTAAGTGGACGATCAAACGATCAAAGTGAGCTGACAGAGCATGTCGTATGTCATTTCTAATAAATTTGTAATTTGTTATAAAATTGTTGATGGTTAAAGTGTTATTTCAGCTTACGTATTTATTCAAAAATCGCGTACTGCGCTTACTAAATAAATAATTAAGAAAATTCTATGAATTCCTCGCTGGTTTTTATTTTGTGTTACGGTTCTTGAAGATTGTAGCAGTCCAATAAAAGCATTTCAGGAACTTTGTTATTATCTATCAAAAAGAAACTATTTTGTGAAAAGCTGTTCTTCACAAAAAAATTTAGTTGTTTTTTAAATTACCCTAGCAGTAAATATTGTACTAACATAAAGTTGAACAACTATCAGAAAAAGTCTACCTGCAGAATCTGAAAATTTAGAATACATATAGGTAAAGTTAACAGATTTTTTTTTAAATGTGTTTTTTTGGCATTTGACATCGCCGGATAAAATTGAATTGATTTTTAATTGCAGCTCTTATTTGGTCTCATTTCCATTGCTTACACTAATTTTTTGTCTTTAAAGTACCACTATAAAAGTTTTTTAAAGGATTTAGGTCAGGTGAACGCGATGGTCAGATGATTCCTCCTCTTCCGATCTAGCGATTTGTATTAGATGTTTGCTCACTGCTATTACATAATGAGGAAGTGCGCTATCTTTTTGTAGTGGGAATACGATATTTTTCTGTGTCCAAGTACAATATTACAATAACTGACCAAAAATTTCAGCTTCCGATTTTGGTACTGAGTTTAATTTTAATTTGTTTAAACTTAAAGTTTTAAAAAAAATTTTATCTGTGAAATACCTAAATCGGTGGATAAAAAGAGAAACCATTCTTTAGCGAGGTACCATTAACATTTAAAATAATGAACATATGGAAACAGAAAGTGTAAATAAAGAAATGAGGCAATTTCATGGGAAATAGTAATTATTGAACGAGCGAGAGATGATAGCCAATACTCACGAAGGCCAATAGGCGAGTGTCGTAGATTACTATACTTTTTCTATGACTATTAGGTAAACTCAAAAATATTTATCTAAAAATATTTATCTAAAAAAATTTGGTTATTAGACGTAAAAACGTAACTCGTGGACCTCTGTTACCGAGGTGGAAAACTGCTATACGATTATTTTCGTACAACAAAAAAATCGATCGTTGTATATGTTTCTATAGTGACGGATTTTATCTTCTTTCAATAAATACAAAACGGGCATAAGGAAGAGTGAGAGAAAATCTGTCACCAAGCAACTTTCAACAAACGAGTTTTCTCGCGAGTTTCTTGCATAAAATCTGCTGTACGATACATGTCATTTTTTTATTAGAGAAACCTCGCACTTGCTCTTTGTTAAATTAAAATTTATTTACATTTACTTGTTTGTAAAAAAAGAAAAAAAAAACTCGCGAGAATACTCTATTAAAAAACGTGTATGTGTATGTAAACTTAAAATTAATTTGTACCTACTATTAAATTTGAAAAATTTGAATGTTGTATCAGATTTATTTTGGCTGATTTCAATAAATGGTAAATTTAAAATTTTATTTTTGGTAAATTTCCTTACATTTAAATGGAATCAAAAAATTTGTTTTTCAGGACTTTATTAAACTTTGTAAAATACATTTAACATTTTACATTCGCATTAGAATGCGCATTATTTAAACATTTACTTTCTTTTGTTATTATTAGTAACTTTAAATTCATTTTAATTATAGAAAAAAATTATACACAACCACTTATGTATGGTGAATCATTTTACTTAGAACAAATAAGTAGGTATAAAGGAAACTACATGAATGGATTGGAGAAAAGTGGTTTAGAAAAAAAATTTAAAAAATAATTGTTTGTGAATTATCGAGTGTTTCATGGAAGAGGGGCGTATGAACATTTTGAACAAACGCATCTGAAGAACAATCTGGATTACTATGTCTCTTATTAAAAATGGGTTTATGCCTTGAATACCATTATGTAAAATCTTTTTCGTTCAACCATTTTAAAATGTTGAATACTCATAAATTTTAAGACGTTTGGTTCTTCCTGTAAAATTTTGTAATTGACTCACATTCTACTCCATAAAGCCCTTGATATCTACTTTTTCGTCAAAGATCAAAACAATTGTTTTTATAGAATTTTTTTAAATTAAAAATCTAATAAATAAAAAATAATTATTATTACTGTTAGTAACTATAATTATTCTGATCGTCACGTTACAGCAACCAAACTGCTAGAATCGAGTTTATGCGCTTGCTCTTACTTTTTACCGACCAAAGGGTAACTACTTCTAAAGCTAAGTTTGGTTAAAAATGTTTGTTTTATTTATATTTATATTTAATTTAACAGTTTGGTGACTAACGTGACAGTCAGAACTCGTTTTTGGAACAAAGCTATTATTATCTAATTGGACAAAAGTTTTTTGTTTATTAAAGTAGATTTTGAAACTTTTGAGTTTTATTGAAACATTCTCTCATAACTTTTTAAATACCCATATATAAGGTGTACCGTACCGTGTAAAGTAGGGCCAATTCTAAGACTAATAAACACAAAAGTTGTAGGTCAATTTTTTTTATTCAAAAGTTACAACACGTTTAAATTTACAAATTCCAAAACAGAAAATTAAATTTGAAGACTATTTAAATAGAAACATAGTTGAATTAAAATTTATTTTAAAAAGAAATTATGTTCTTTCTTACAATTTGAATTTAATTTACTAACATGTGTCATTAAAATCTCGGTATTTTAAAATTTAAATCATTTTTTATGCGATTTTTGTGGTTATTGGGTGTGTTAGTTTTTGCTGAATTAAAAATGCCTTACCAGTTTTCTAAAGTAGAGTAGGTAAGAGTATTTGTTAACTAAATTATATTTTTTTTTCGAAGAACTTTATTTTCTGTTTTGGAGTTTGGATATTAAATTCTGCTGTAACTTTAAAAAAAAAATCGACCTGCAACTTCTGTGTTTATTAGTCTCAGAATTGAACCTAGTTTACACTTACAAAGTTTCTGCATAACGATACGGGACACCTTGTATTTATTTGTTAAATAATTTACCCTGTATTTTGAAAATCACTTTCTGTTTTTTGTATGGTTTTAAAGTATAGTATTTATAGCAAAAGTATGATAATATTATTAAAAAATAAATCTTAGTTTGGAATGAATTACTTTGAATTAGTCAGAGCTTCCAGCTTCATTAAAAGTTTGTAAATATAATTCTAAATGCATTTTTATAATGCTTTAGTATGATCCAGTATAAAGGACGTGGTGTCATTTTTTACAAGTATACCACCCATTCAGGGGTCGAATGTCGAATATCATAATTAAATAAAGGAAAATGATAACCGAACCCCTGGACGTCGGGGCGTAATCGCATTCGAATTAGACGGAAAATTACCGATTTCAAAGGAATTTTTACACGAAGATTCTTGTATTATCAGGTAGTTAATAAAAAAAATCGTCTATACTGATCTGTTGGGGCTAATAACCCGCCATACTAATTAAAACAGGTTAATTTTAAAAATTTTATAAACTATTTCTAAAGTAGCCATTGAGCCATTCACGAAAATCACCATGCTATACCATTTACACGGTTCAAAATAGTTCACTTTTTGCCTTCCAAAAATTGACCGGTCAAACAATTTACTTTGTAGGGTAGTATGGCGACTATTTAGAACCATAGATAAAATAGATAGTGGTGTTGTTCACCGAACCCGAACTTTTGGAGGTTCGAACTTTAAAAAATAAAAAAACATTCATAAGTTCGAACTGGATAAAGTTTGGACTGGATAAATTTCAAACTTGATAAAGTTCGAACTCTATAAAGTCGAACTCGATAATGTCCGAACCTACATGTTGAGTATCACTGTAATAAAAAAAATCCTGTATCTACCACTATCATGCCATTTGAAAAAATAAAGATATTTGCAAAAAAAACGCATTTTAAAAATTATAGAAATTAGTTTCTCAAATCGTAATACATTTTTTTTTTTCAGAAAAAAATGTTTTTTGTCACAACCATATTTACAACTTGCCAATGTTTAATAATAACTAAAAAAATAGAACATTTTCATATGCATATGGCATAAATATAACATGGTAAAATTTCAAATTTTTATTTTCACAAATAAAGAAATTACAGTTTCGTGGACACATGGCATATGTTATACTACTACTAAATTTATTATTATCAAACTTTTTTTGAACACGAACTTTTTTCGAACTCGATTTTTTTTTAATTAGTATGGCGGGTTATTAGCCCGAACTGATCAGTATAGCTTCCGTCGAATTTTTGTAGGCATTAAAATTTTGTATTAAATGTAAGTTAATTCATTACTTAACAGCGCCTTTAAAGAGTTAATTGTGGAAAATTTGATGTGATTAGATATGTCATCGTTTTCATTCCTCCCCAAAATCTCATACTAAACGATACCTAAACTGAGTCTTTGGATTGGAACAGTACATGAAACATCTATTGTACTAGAATGTATTAAGGTTATTATCTAAAACTAATTATGTGGTTAAATAATGTCGTGATTTAACCCCATAAGGTGAACGTACGTCTCGAACATCATTTAACCAAGTATATAATAATCTTCGCGTAATATGCAAATTGTTACTAAATTAATCCAGGATTGATGAAAACTTAATCTTTTGCTTTGAACGGTCGTGGAACTTGCTTACGTAAAATTATCCTTTTAAGCTCGTCACTACGTGCTACCATTTCCCCTGCAACAAGTCATCCTGCCATTGAACTCCACGATATTTTCAACTTTAACCTCCTTCGATAAATTAATGGCTAATTCATTTATATTTTTATTATAATCACCTTGCGGAAAGATCCTTGCTCTTTGATACTATTTTAAGATTATATAATTTATTAATTATTTTAATATATGAATATATCTCAAAAATAATGTATTTGTTATCAATTTACTCCGAATTAATTAGTGGATACCAAATATTATCATTGCTGTCATTTTTTTTTACTTAATTTTGGTAAATAGGGTCAGGTTTTTTCTATTGAATTTTGGTAGGTACCATGTGTGTACCTCCAAGATTAAGCGGAAGTTGTGTGAGGATCATAGATAGTAAGGATAGAACTAAAAAGGATGGAAGGAGCAATTATGACAAGATTGATAAGATTTTGCCCGCTCCTGGCCTACTCATCCTAATGTAAATAACTTTATTACAGACTTTGTTTTACATTTTATTTAGCTTTCTCATCATATTAGTGCATATTATTTAATAAATAATGAATTTGGTCTGAAACCAAACTTATAAAGTGACGTAAATGTAAATAAAAGCGTTTTGAATGTGACATTGCCCACCCTGTTATATACTATTCGCTAAACCTGACATCAGAACACTCCTTCCATCTATGTATATTAGTTCTATGGCTACCCTAACCAATTTCAATAAAATATCATTTACTTAGACCCAGTTGCACGGGTTTCATTTAACTTCAAAGTGGCACATAAACCAAGAAATGACAGAAATACAAGAGCAAATCTGACAATTTTTTTGATTACGTGTCCGTTGAAGCGAAAGCTGTGTAACTGGGTGATATAATAATAATTCGCCGTATGGTATTTCCAAAATTGAGGAAACATACTCCTAACTCTAAAATTCTCACATCCCTACTATTTGTGCTCTAAATAATACCAATTTTCTAGTTTTGAAAGATACCCTTCCAAATTTCACTCAGTTTTTTCCCTTAAATTTGTATAGATATTAAAAATATGGGGATAATAATAGATTATAAATTATAAAATAATGTACTTTTATGCAAATCCAAAAAAGAATTTATTCGTATAAAACTAATCAGTCAATCCTTACAAATAAAATCTAAATTTAGTGCAATATAAATCTAATCAGTACAATTTTTATGGCGATGATTTAGATGAAATGGGGGGGGGGGGGGTGATGATGAGATATGATGATGAATGATGATATGCAGAAACACGTTTATTGTTCGCATCGATGTCCTGCGCCTCGATGCGCCCTTCTGGCTGCTATCCCGTTATTAGATGTAGTAGTTGTAGCCCAAATTCGAGTAGTAGTATGATGGAGCGTAATTTCCATATGCTTGAGTGTTGTAACCATAGGCCAAAGGATATTGGTTGTAGTATGAGATCGGCGCGCTATAGGTGATGGGGGCAATTGGGGCAATCAGACCAGGTTTTGGGGCTGGTGCAGGTGCAGAGGCGGCAAACGCCAAAATAACAGCGAATACGAACTGCAAATTCAAAATATAAAAATTATGTAGATAAATTAATTTTATGAAAAATATAAAGCTACAAAAATTGAAAGTACTTAAATCGAAATGAACAATATTTATAATTTACAAATAATGGTTAATCGATTATAAAATATTAATTGATTATATTTAAAAATTATTTTTTAGTTAAAATTCTTAGAACATATCTACCATGGCCTATATTAGTAGTTAGAACATTTCATTTGTCTATATCAGATTTTGGAAGATGTGTAATTTGTAAAAGTCTATTTTTAGAGTTAAAATTATGTACTTAACTGAAAAATTTAAAGGGTTGAAAGTAAATAATTTTGTAAAACTTACCAATTTGAACATGTTGCTTGCTTGTAAGGAGATTGTTGTCGCTTCTTCGGAGACGAACTACGATCTGGATGTGCTTCGTGTTTGTATTTATACCTATCTTGTAACTTCCCAGTGCATGGTCAAGGTTTCCAAGGTTGGCCGTCGGTACCTTGGTATTCTATGTCGTTGCACTTGCACTTCGAGAGAAAATTTTTATTGCGTGCGACTTTCATTGCCAACGAGTGAGTTTTAACATCTTCCTTTTTTCACAGACTGCTTCGGTTCTTTGTTAGAAGTAGTTCCGTCGCAAAAATGAGCGTAATTAGCGTAAATTGCACCTGTTTATCTCCATCATGTTAAAATCTTACGTGAATTGCCTTAATAAAATAAAATTGATATACAGAAAATTATAGGCGATAAAGTAAATATTTATACAAGTTTAATAATATTTTATTAAAAAAGCAGAGATAATAATTAAAATAATAAAAAGACTATTTTATTTAAACAAGTGGATATAAACTAATTACTTGAATAATAATACAGGGTGGGCCAACGATAACGAAAAGGACGAATTTTAAATAAGTAAATACAGTCGAACTTCCATAACTCAAACTTCTACAGGTCGAATTTTTCCATAACTCGAATTTTGTTTGTAATGTGTTTATAAAAATATTCGTTTTTAACTTTGCGAAATAATTTCTATATCTCGATTTTTTTAGAGTCCCTTGAAGATTTGAGTTAGGGAAGTTTGACTGTAGTAAAATTTTGAAAATACGCTCATACATGTCAACTTTAGTCTGAAGGTTGACATTTTTTACAATATAGCTGGGGCAAAAATCTGTTCATTCCTAAGCACTATGAACAGAACCCCTAAATTCGTAAACGGAATTATAGTAATACCTCATTGGAAAGATCTTAAATTTTAAATATCTTTAAAATAATCTATCAATTTTATATTTTTTGTACGTTACTCGAGGAAAAAAGATCTTTTTGGAACCAAGTAATAAGTAAGTGAACACACCCCTAAAACTTTAAATGACATGATAGGGTAAGTATAATAGTCAGGACAAATACCCCCTGGACAATTACCACCCCCCCCCGTGCAAAAAAAAACCGACAAAGCAACCCCGTAGACATAAACCATGAAACAAAGAATTCCTTGGCAAAAACACCGTAAAGTCTCCAGAGGGTTTTGGTCAGGCTGGAGATAAACCCCCGTCCAAACAACCTTCCCAACAATGAACCTCAAACAAAGACAAAACACATCTGGACATTTACAACATGCAAAAACAACATAAAACTCTCCTAAATATACAAAAGCCCCATACATTATATGCAACCTTCAATGCGCTTTGTCTTTCTTTCTCGGTCGGAAATTCTTTTGAGGGACGTTTTTCTAATTTATACTCTGAAGAATAAAATTAATTATTTTACCTAAAGCCTCACTATACAGCTAGGTCAGGTCAGGTGAGGTCAGATGAGATTAGGTTAGTTTAGTTATTTACAGCTAGGTCAGGTGAGGTTAAGTTAGGTTTAAATGTCCAGGGGTGTTTTGATGGGCAGTTTTCTTACACGGGAGGTTTAATTCCATGGGGTTTAGTTAGAGGTTTATCTGGCGGGGGTCTTTTGCACCGGCGGTAAATGTCCAAGGGTTTTTGTCTTAGAACCAAGTATGATACTTCTTTTGAAAGATTTTTGGACTTAGAGCAACATACAAGAAACAAAAGTTAAATTTATCGATTTATTTTAAAGATATTAAAAATTAAATTTTTGTTTTTTGTATGCTAGTAACCCCATTATTGAGTGAACGACTCGTTATTGAAGGATAATCGTTATTTTTAAGGTTTAAGGTTCATTAAAAAACTCTCGTTTACGAACGATAGAATCGTTCAACCACTGTCGTTCATCTATCGTTATTCAAAATCAGATTGAGAGTTATCGTATGTTAACCTGTTGAAAGTTTTCATCGATTTTTTTCTACAAATAAATATACATACAGTGCGGACATAAAGTAAATCCCCCCCCTGCTAACTTTTGAACGGTTATGTTTTTGATTCTGAAAATTTGTCTACGGAGGACTCATATTGCGAACTTTATAACAAAGGTATTTTTGATTTTGTGGAACTTCCGGTTATACCGGAAGTGGATGACAACTTTCTTATTTTAAACGGAACACCCAGTACATTTTTGCATTTTCGTGTTCTCCATAAAAATACCATTAAATTCACCTAGCATAGTGTCGTCTACGATTAATACTTTCGGAATTACGCCCATTCGAAAAATCGCATTTTTATGCAACTTCATTTACACCGGAAGTAGAAAATTAACGAACTTAAGGTTAAACATAATTTTGTTTAAATTTAATGATATTAACTTAATTGCAAAAGAAAATCACTTAAAATAAGGAAGTTGGGGCAGTTGGCTCCAACTTCCGGTGTAAATGAAGTTGCATAAAAATGTGATTTTCAAATGGGCGTAATTCCGAAAGTATTAATAGTAGAGCACACTACGCTAGGTCAATTTAATGGTATTTTTATGGAGAACACGAAAATGTAAAAATATACTGGGTGTTCCATTTAAAATAAGAAAGTTGCCATCCACTTTCGGTATAACCGGAAGTCCCACAAAATCAAAAATACCTTTATTAGGAAGTTCGCAATTAAATACTTTAGTGGACAAATTTTAAGAATCGAAAACATAACCGTTCAAAAGTTAGCAGGGGGGGATTTTCTTTATGTCCGCACTGTACATATAACATAATAATGGAATATACTTATTACCAGAAATACGGTAATAAAATGTAAAAAAATACGTTCACTATAAATAGATAATAATTAAAGGTTACGCCAATTTCATTCATGTGGCTTTATTTTTTGGAGAAGAATCTAGAAATTTAAAAATCCAGAAATTCAAATCCTTTCGAAATTTTTCTTTTTTCGTCAACTCTAGAGACTCCCTAAAGACCTGTGTCTTCAAGATTCAATGAAATTCAACCTCATTTACACCCTTCAAGAAGAAGAAGGAAAATTTCACCTGTTTGTTACTGCTATGTATTTTCTCTAGTTGTCTTGGAAGTAGGAGCATTTTTACTATTTTTTCAATATACATTGTAGGAGTACTAGATTGAACTTAGGTACTTTCTTGCACTCAACTCACTAGTGTGTATTCAGTGATACCAAATTGGATATAAACTAATTTCAAATTCGTCCTTTTCGTTTTGGTTGGCCCACCCTGTATATTGTAAATAACGGCAATTTCTTTTTTCCTACTTCCTTATTTTCATACAAAATGTATGTATGTTTCGTTAATTACTAGAATTATGAGTGAATAAATAGAATTTTAAATACACAAATACAATTAAAGTAAAAAAATAGTTGGTTCTTTTTGTATCATAATATTATAAAATAAATTAAAGAAGATATTATTTAAACCTACAACAAATTTAAGAAAAATTTAAATCTAACTAATTTGAAGACAAAAGGAAAATCTAAGTATTTTTTCCTTCTGTGAAAAGTCTTTAAATTTAATTTGTTTCATTTTTATTTCACACCGGAAAATTATAAATTTTATCAGAGCTATTAAAACTAATACCTATCTAATTTATGGTAAAAGTATTGAGACTAGAAAACCGGAAAAGTATTTTTTTATCAAATAATTAAAAAATTGCAAAAAAACGGCAACTGTCTACTACAATTGTTTAATTTAAATAAATAATTTGTAATAATATCCGCTTATTCGACATAAATACAGGGTGTTCCGTAATTATGTGGACAGACATAGTGGAACGGGTTTATCACCTCAAATTAAGGTCACAAGGTCCTCTAATGCTTTGCCCAAAAATACAGTTTACCTAAATTTAGAATTTAAATTTTACCACAACCTTTTCTGTTGTCAATTTTTTTGCAATTTAAACTGATTTTCTTAAAAAATAAATAATTTACTATGATAAAGTTATACCTGTTTAGAATCACTAATAGATAATTACAATGCAAATTTTGTAAATATAAAAACTTGCTTTTATGTATTGTTAAATTAAGTAGGCTATTCCCTAAATACCATAATGAAGACAATGAACATTATTTTAGAAATGATTGGAAAATACTAAAACTCGATTCTCTTTATGTGCTCAAATCGAAAAAACATTATAATTTCTTTAAAAATTTTAAATGTTGAAGTCGTCCTACTTGATTTAATAAAAAACATGAATTTTACTTTATCGATTTTTAATAGTTATACCTTTTTATAGTAAATCATTTGTTTCATATTTTATAAGAAAATAAGTTGAAAGCGCAAAAAAATTGACACCAAAAAAAAGTTATGGGAAGACTTAAATTCCAAGTTTTGGTTAACTGGTAGTAAATGAATTAGAAACAGCAGAATTACTATACCATATTATAAAGAACTTAAAATTAGTCCCCCATGGCGGTTTTTATGGAGTTACCTGCATAGAGAGAAAAGTTATGTGGGTTCTTATCTTTTGAAAACTGAACTTTAACTGGTTTTAACTTTGCAGGGAAGCATTTTTTGGCAAAGCGTTGGTGGAACTTGTCATATAAATTTGAGGCGATAAACTCGATCCACAATGTGTCCACATAAATAATAAAATACTAAAATAAAATTTAATTTTTGTATTTTACTACTTTTTTTAAAGAATTTTTTTTTACAACACTAACAAAGTTATCGTACAAACTCAAAAAATATTTAATTAAATATAAATATACCTACTGTACTAATTATGACTGCCAATTTATGTATCAGTACATTATTATAACTAACCATTTTTGGGTAATTACATTTTCATTTGTCTAAAACGTTTAACTATTCATCAACGATCACGCCGCACGTAACGTGAAATTGTAAAATTGTACGTGTTAATTTCTCATACAAGTTGTTCCAATTGTTTTGCATTATGGCCATCACGTATCAAAACCGTATCAATTTCACTTTATTTCCTACTCTTACATCACCTTTGTGGGGTGGGAATATTATAAATACTCAAGGGTTTAATACTAACACTCACAGAATCAATCAAGTATTAAAACCAAAATGAAGGTATGTATTTTTCAACATTAAATAATATTAAACCTAAATACAAATTATTTATCATATTTTTTTATTTATATACAGGTTCTGGTATTTTTAACAGCACTGGTACTCAATCATTCTATTCAAATAGAAAGTAAAATCTTCCCGACAGTAGCTTACGCAAAATTTGTACCACAAAATATTCCACCCTTTGCTTCAAGTCTTACATATTACAGAAGTTATCCAAAGACGTTCTTAGCACCTCCTACTGGTATTTTGCCGCCTTATCTACCATCTTTTAATACGTTACCTCATGTGCACTCTTTTAATCCACACTCAACATTTGGAATAACGCATGGTCCACCACTAGTTCCAACTTTTAGGAATTTAGTAGCACCTCATCTTCATGCAGGTTTTCATGCAGCAGCTCATCCAGTGTTACCACATGCACATATTGGACCAGTAGTTCCTCAGGTACATGCTTCACCAGTAGTACCTCATATTCATGCAACTCCAGCAGTTCCTCACCTACACGCAGCAGCAGCAGCACCTCATTTACACCCAGCACAACCGATAGTACCATATATCCATACTACACAGCCACTACCACACGTACATGCAGATGTAGCACCATATTCACCTCATATACATACAAATCCGTATCTTCACGAAACTCCAGTAGAACCACATTTGCATCCTGCTGTACCACAGTTTCCAGGATCCCCATTAGAACCTCATCTGCATCCATTACCTCTTGTACATCCGACTCAAGGAGTTATACCTCTATTAAGAGCGCCTTTTATACCCCATGGGCATTTGAAATAAAAAATAGTACCTAATAATTTTTGTAAACTTGTTATTAATTTGTTGCTTTTTTATAGTTCTAAACAATTTATACAATAAAAAATACTTTTATTACCTAAACCTAAGTTACTAAGTTGTTTTTTTTTATAAAATATATGTTATCCAAATTATGGGTATATAAGTTATTTAAATTTATGGGCATTTAAATATAATTAATACAAAACTTTATCATAATTTTATATATCAACTAATTTATTATTTCTATTAATTTGCAAACAAATATTATATATACTTCTAGTTTTGTTTCGTTTATGAAGGAATGTGGTTGACCTGATATAAATTTGAAATTACTTCAAAAACTAATATACAGTTTGTCTGTAAAGGGTCTTTACAACAACATACCACTTACCACATATTCCTTAGACCAAAATAAATCGATTTAAGTAAACTTATATATACAGGGTGTTTCAAAACTATTCCGCATCCTTTTAAGGACAGATTCCTCTCATGAAAATAAGACGAAAAATTCAAATAAACATGTGTCCGATCTCGCTTCATAAGGGAGCTACAGCCTCTTAAAAGTGTTGTTAATAAGAAGGTTTTTCTTCGTTTATTTCAAAACAAATTGAAGTGCAACTTTGAAATTTGGTATGAATTATGATACAGTTGGTACACGTTTTCGTGAATTTTTTCAATTTTTTTGCATGTTATAAAAGGGTAATTTAACTAAGGTTGAGGTTTAAAATTGTCATAACTTTTTTTGCTTAACTTTTACAAGAGTTTTTTTTTAAATTATTGTTCCACATTTAATTTTTAACAAAAAAGGTGCTCTTATTTAAAGTCGCTAGATTGCGCCGTTTTCGGAGAAAATGCATTTTCCAATTTATTGACGGTCAACACAATTTAAATAAAATTATAAAAAAAATCGTATTAGCCATGGATTCTTTTGTTTACAAAAAAATTGAAAAAATTCACGAAAACGTGTCCCAACTGTATCATGATTCATACCAAATTTCAAAGCTGTACTTCAATTCGTTTTGAAATAAACGAAGAAAAACCTTGATAACTGGATTACTCTCACGGTTTTCGAGAAATTTGTAATTTAATAATTTGTAGTAAATTTTACCAAAACACAATACTAAAAATAAAAAAATCATAAAATCTGTTTAAAATGTCCATCATTTACACGAATTCAATAATTTGTGTCTCAACCTATTGAACAGTATTTTTTCGAATAAAGACATATTGAAATAAAATTTTATTTGAAATTGTAACAAATACATATTCTTTACTTTAGTAAGACGTTTATTCATTTCGGGATATTCCAAAAGTATGTTGAGTTATTAGTTATTAAATTTTCGTAATTGATCATGGCGGTGTAGTACACAAATGCAGAATATACCGATTTGTTATTGGTATATGAATTTTTTTAAGGAAAATGGACGGGAGTGTGTTAGAGTATACTCCCAAAGGTTTCCAAATCGTCGCACACCAAGCCACCCAACATTTGCAACCGTCGAGAGCCATCTTCGAGAAACCGGTAGCTTTGCTCCTCTGACCACTAACTATGGAAGGCACCGTTTTGTAAGGGTTCCTGAAGTAGAAGAACTAAGTACTAGACGAATAGGCAGGGAACTAGGAGTAGGTAAAAATGTCGTTCATAAAGTGCTTCAAGAACCGTTGCTCAATCCATATCCATTCCATAAAATAACAGTTCAAAATCCCTTAGTTCATGATCCTGAATACGCTTTGATTTTTGTCGGTTCGTTAATATCCAAAGGGAAACAAATTTAAATTATGGCAACAATATTTTGTTCACGGATGAACCTTGTTTACCAAGAAGAGGGATAACAAATTTCCGTAATAAACACGTTTATGCAGAAGAATATCCGCATGCAATCAAATTAAACTATTTTCAATACGAATTTAAAATTAATGTGTGGGTTCGAAGTTCGTACACTAAACGCCGTTTTAGACGGGCATAATTGGTTACCAAAATTTGCAACTGTGCATTGTGCAGTTGCATCTGAGTCGATTTGTGAACAGATATTTGGTAACATTTTAGCCCGTCTAAACAGGCCTTTAGATAAGTTCAATTAAACCGATTTATTTTGGTATATGGAATATGTGGTAAGATATTGTAAAGACCTTTTACAGACACCCTGTATATTTTTATTAGATTTTATTTAGTTACCACACGTGACTTGTCCATATTCTCGCAATGTGTTTCCCACGTATATGTCTGCAAAATATCAATTTGTAGAATCGTTGTAGCAGCCTTACCAATTAACAATTTTTTTTTCAAATTTGAAACATGAATAAAGGAAATTCCAATCTGCATTTTGGCCGTTTTCAAGTTTTAAAATTCTTATTATAAATGAATGTTTTAGTCCATTGAAAATAGCAGAAAATTACCATTTCATTAATAATTTACAAAAAAATATAAGACATTTAAAAAATTGAAAACACCCAATATGGCGAGTATAGATCGCCCTTTTAAATGCAAAAATAATAATTCTAAAATATTTATAAATAAATTATAAATTATTAGTTTAAAATAATTCTCTCAGAATTTAAAAATGCGATAATTAATTTACAAAGAAAAAAAGAAATTATAAATATTTTTTACCTGCATGCACCAGTCATTTAATTTTTCAAAATGATGTTAGAAGCCTGAAGATGGCCTAAGGGCCGAAAGTGCACTCGCTTTGTATTTTAAATAAATTGTATTCAAAAATAAGACGACGTCAGTATCATTTATTTGATTATACATCTTTAAACTAAAAAAAAAAAACAAAAAAAAAGAAATTACATATTTTTTATAGTTTTTGTTTAAAAATGGCGTTTTTATGCAATTTTTATTGGAATAATGTAGCGGAACTTTTTGAGATATTGTCTATATTTGTCTACATTTAAGTATTTTTTATGATAATTGATTAAATAATAAAAGTGCTGCAGCTCATCCAGTATTTGTCGTTTTGCACATAAAATTTTGTTTATTGGATTTTATTCAGTTTGTGGGCGGCGGAAAGGGCCGGTAAGATATGCATTGTTTTTAAAATTATTTGTATTATTATATGGTACTAGTTCTAAAAGGATATAACTTTTGAAAACGTGGTTTAGGAAAAAATGCTCTTAATCTTGTACAACTTTAACATTATGTTCCTTTTTCACATTTTTAGTAATGGTCAAATTTAGTGCTAGTCTAGTAATAATAAAGCATCGATGGTTTATTTTGATTAATTAGTAACAGTCCAATACAGGACTGTTTTTCTACTCATTTTGGAAATTTGTGTGATGACTTGCCTTTATGATAGCATTATGATAGTCCCTAGTGTATTGTTCTTAAGCTCATTTTATGTGGGAATGAAGTTTATGTACTTAACTCAACAAAAAACAATTTTTGGAATCGTACTATTCTTGTATAATAAGAAATCATGTTTATTTTTTAAAATTCCTTAATCTCCCTCAAGATGATTTTTTCTAAATAATATTAAGTATGATATAATTACAACTTATTTTAAATCTTAATGAAGAAGAACAAAAAATTATTAAACCTTTGCAACTTTTGACAAATTATACAAATAATAATTGGATTATATTTGTACATTATTTAAAGTCTGAAAATCGTTTAATAATAGTACAATAATTTTTGTATTGCTTTGTGGTTTGGAATTATTACCAATTACAAATTTACTTATAGGTGTTTTCAGAAATAATTTACGTAATAATCATCTCTAATCTCTCATTTACAAACACTTTATATAAGCTTAAATCCTAAATTTTCAGACGGGCGTATTCTAATCAACTCCTCTATCATATAAGAGCAATGACTTATAATGCTTGAGTTATGTAAATTGTTAATTTCAATACCCAATACATTTGAATTAAAAGTTTTCCTTGTAGTAATTTTTTTAAAATTTTGATAAAGTTTATTTTTTTATAGAAACTCAGAAGATGCAAAGGTTTAATAATTTTTTTGTTCTTCTTCATTAAAATTTAAAATAAGTTGGAATTATATCATACTTAATATTATTTAGAAAAAATCATCTTGAGGGAAATTAAGGAATTTCAAAAAATAATTACAATTAAGAAATTAGAAATTATATTGGACAAAAATAATTCATTACAAAATCTCCGTTTATATAAAATTTAAACTATTTATTAACTTTTGGATAAACAATAATAAGAGTTAAAAATCACTAATTCATAAAATACGTCATTTGATTTTCTAATAAAGGAGAGCATTTTAAACAGTAAATGTAAAAAATAGGTATAAAAGATACATTATTGAACTGGTTTAAATCTTATCTTATCTTAGTGGCCGGAAAAATAAAGTTAAGTTTAAAAATATAGTATGTCCGAAGAAATAATAGAGGAAGGGCTACCGCAAGGTACAGTCTTGGGCCCAATACTATTCATCTTATTGTTAAACGATATTGTTACACCACTCTTATGAGAAATCGTTTAATTCTGAAAACTGTGTAAATTTAAATAAAAAGAAGGGCTCTTCCATTTAAGATTTCTAATTGATAGTCTTATCTCAATCACGTGATGTAGAAAAATTAAAGCATAGTCACAGATAAATGTCAATTTTTAAATCTTACAATATTTATATGAAACATTTTTTGATGAACTAATATTAAAACAGTTATAGCCATTGCAGGACTTTTTCCGTACCCTGTTTATCCGATATAATTTTAAAATAAATCTTTGAATATTGGACAATTGGAGAAACTACATTAGTATAAACGCGGCTATACAGTTAGGGGGCCCATTTGTCCTCCTCCTCCCCAGCACTCAATAATAATTATTTAATTTTTAACTTTATACAATAGTATATTGTTTTATTAGGAGTAAAAGAAGTACTTTTTGTCCGAGTCCCACGGATATATGCGAGCCACAAAAAGTTCTTTTACTCCGAATAAAACAAGCTATTTTTTCTTCAAACGTCGAAATTTTTAAAATAGTAGGTAATTAATTTTAAAATTTAACATTTCTACTTCGCCCTTTTATTCCTTGTCAGTGCAAAGTTGACTGATTTACTTCGGAAATGCCCGAACATGACCCTAAAATCAAGGAACATAAAAATGAGTTGTTAAAGCCTGTCAAGCGTCACATAAGGCTGTATTTTAATGACGTTTGAAGAAAAAAATATTCCGAATAAAAAACGAATGGCTCCTTTTATGCCTACATCTTAAAAATTTTTTCTTTATTTTAAACTTGGGTTTCCATAAATATTCGCTTGCAAAATCCTCAAAAGTACGCGCAAAGTACGGTCGGACGGTGATTTGTGATTTAGATTTTTTCGGAAAATCTAATTAACCGATTTGAACGAAACATTTTTTAAAAAACGTTTAATCACGTTAGTTTCAAGTCAATAACTTATATGGTTTACGAGAATTTGAAAAAATCCAAGGTTGACCCCCATATAAATTATACTTAATAAAAAATTGACTAGATATAACTGGCCTACCCTAACAGTGTTGTTTACATATTTTGAGAATCAAGCGAAATCTGAATTTTAAAATAATATACCTTATACATACTGTGTCATATTTTATAATTATGTAAAAAATCACAATTTTGTAACCAAATGTCTTCGCTTTTCAAATAAAATCCAGCAGTTAAGTTAGTTGGTTATTATTAGAAGGGGCTCTTCGAATATCTTACTTAAGGGACAAAAATTTCTAGTTATGACACCGATACAGGGTATTCCAAAAAGAAGTTATCAAAACAGTAAATTACGCAATGAGCTAGAAAGTGACGAATTTTGTGTCCGTGTGAATATAGCCGAACGAGGATATCACACGAGCACAAAATTCACTTTCTTGCGAGTTGCGTACTATATTTTTCCGAACATTTCTTATAAAGTTGATCAGATCTCATCGAGTAGCAGGTCAAGTAAAAAGTTAGCAGATTAGCTAGAGGTTTAAGATATACCTGGGCTGTTGAAATCATGTCCACTTTCTAAGATTTTCTTCTGATCACTTCGTTTTGGGACACCCTGTATAATAATTAGTAGAATTATATTATGGACTACAAACTTCCTCAGAGTTATTATTATAATAAATATTACTATAAAATGAATCAACCACGGTAGGTATAATTCTTCAACTGGCACTGAATGGACAATCAAAATGCATTTATATTGTGTAAATAATATTTATTTTAATTTATATTTAATATTGTTTGATAGTTTAATATTTCTTTTCAATTTTCGATAAAATTTTTCAATTTTTTTCTTCTTAAAGCACATAATTTGCTGCTGCAATGTAAGGTGAAGTATAGTAAGGAGCTGCAACATAAGCACTATGATAGTGAGGAGCTGCTACTAGTGGAGCAGCTACTGGAGTTACTAATCCATTGTAAGTACGTGCAATAACCTGGGAGCTTTGAGCTGTAACAATTGGAGCTACTACGGGGGCAGTCAGAGCTGCAAAATGTCCTGGTTTTGGTTTTGGTGCAGGAGAGGCTGAAATGGCAGTAGCCATCAATGCAAGAAGTAGTACCTAGAAAACAAAATAAAAATTAATTAATTGGGATATTATAAGCAATTAAGACATTTTAATTTGTTTAGATTTGTTTCTTTTTTCCGAAAAGATTTTTCTTAAATTTATTTAGAAAACATGTTATAATACTTTCATTTAGAACTTTTTTGACACGGATGTAAAATGCTGGATGGTCCGTATAAACCGAATTGTGAAAATATCTCCAAAAGAAAAAAAATTTTTTACCTGTAGGACTTCTTCTTGGTTCTTCTAACACCTAATCAGCTTTTACAAATGGAAACAAATATTTTCTTTAATAGGATTAGAATTTAATAATAAACAATACAATGTTAAAGATGAGAACTTGTCAAATGATTTTTTTATATTATATTATATTAATTTATTTGCTTTACTTTGTTTTTCATGTTGAATAAATAATAAACTTCATATTGAAAGCTAGTTATTTTTATATTATAAAATAATGACATGTTAAATTTAAATCCAATTCATACAAGAAAATTGCTTCAGAAAATAGTTCATTGTTTTTGCTAAATTCAGGTTCTATTTAAAAACATGGTTTTTCATTTGAGAAAACCTGAGTTGGTATTAGAAGTATCATGAAGAAGCCTTTCAGGTGAAAAATAATTATGCCATCCATGTCTCTGGCTTCTTTCTAACTAAACATTTTTCTTTAAATATTTTTCTTTTAAAAATCTCGTTATTCTCAATATTAATCAACGAGCGAAGAAATATCGTAACTAGTGAATAATGGCTAATTTTAAAATGAATTTTAATTATTTCTTTTAAAATTGACTTGTAAGTTTAAATTTTAAATGCAGGCAACCACTCAGCTCCACCTCTTTATTGCAGACTTAACTAAAAAGTGCGAAATTATAGTAAATGCAGTTTTCTGACAAAGGTCAGAAGTAGAAAAAATCTAGCAAAAAGACACAATTGTTGATATATTTCAATGAACGTGGAAAAAAGATTTTAATCACTTACATTTTAAGAAATAAGAAAAATAATTTCTGCCTTAGAAACAAAACAAAAACTCGTATTGAAATAATATAAATATTCAAATAATTTTGGCCTTACACACAAAATGTACGTTTAGATTTATTATGAGAAAATTGTGCAGGTTTTAAGTATTATATATGAACATTTCAAAATTTTTAATATTTAAGTTGCACTCGTTTTTCTTCTAAGAAAGTTTGTATAAGTTTCATTTTTTACATAAAGAATTTTTAAACCAGAAAAATAAGGTTATTACAACAAAATTATGAATTATGAAATTATTACAATTTTAGTATTTTTGTTAAGTTGTTTTATAAACCAATTATTTAAAAATCGATTTTGTCTATAAAATAAAAATTTAATTATTTTATTGACATTAGGAAATTTGAACAGGTTTCATTTTTATAAAGTGAACACTCTAAAACTAAAAAAATAAGTAGGGTTAAATAGAATTATGAATTATTATAATCCTCATATTTTAACATTTTGCAATTATAAAAAAGCTAGAAAAATTTGTATTTTTACCAATAAATTGTACAACTTTAAATTTTCTAAAAAAAATACTAATTCATATAAATTATGACCCGAAACTAGAATACTTGATTTATTTTTAAATTATATACTAAATATGATATAAATAGACTTACAGTTTTGAACATTTTTGTTTGGTGCTGTTCTTGGTTATTAAAGGAAAGCGAAGCTGAATGTGATATACAATTAAAAATTAATCGTTTTATACTCTGCAGTCTTAATTTTTTGTAAAGCAGGCACGTAGTATTTACGTGAGGGCTCCAAAGTTGCAATAAAAAATACGCCACTTGCGCAAGATTTACACAATTTTAATTGGTTTAATAAAATTTTTATTTAAATAATTCTTTAGTTATGAATAATATTTAATATAATATGGTATTTATGGAATAATACTTCTTATTTAATAAAATAAACCAAATTGGTACTGGTAATTAACCCTTTAACGCCCAACCGACTCTAGAATTATAATAATTTCTTTCTAAGTGCATCTATTTTACCATGGATTTTATTATAGACTGTAATCAAACATTATTTACTACGTTTCCATGCCGAATTGAAAACCCTAATCCGTGTTTTTGATTGGTACACGTGATCAACACGTGATCAATAAGCTAATAAAAAATACGGATTCAGGTTTTCAATACTGCATGGAAACGTAGTAATTATAACAATTAAAAAGCATGAGTTAAGTTTTAAGTACCGTAAGATTAAACATATCAGTATATCCTCGAGTATATCAGTATTATAAAAAGAAGAGTACATACTATATAGTAAATATAATAATAATATAGATTGTTAAATTATTGTATTTTTATTCACTTAAATTTTAATATTTCCTAAGTATATTCACCCAAAAATTCAATTAATTTAAATTAAATCAACATAGTATTTTCAGTGATGTTGTTTTAATTCATTTGAAAAAAAAATCTATCCCTCGCTCATTGATGTAAATCAAATAAATCTTGAGCATTTGATCATAAAATTAAATTAAATGAATTTGTGCTGATTGGAAGAAGTGATGGAACAGCACCCTCCAGATAAAGTTATTATGTGCGGTGATTACAATTTAGTAAGTTAGGTACTTATCCTTGAATCTTGATAATATCACGTCGCTTAGGATTTTAAATAAAAATGCCTTTTGTTGGTCCTGAGGATGTTTGTGGAATACAAACGAAACGTTAGCTAAAACAACAAATTGAATTTTTATTTAAAGTCCTAATCGAGGTCTTATTCCTATTATTATAATTTACCTTCAGTGAAATGGTGTAAAGATAACAATTCTAGTAATAATGTAAATAGCACATCAACATCTGATAACGAAGAAACTTTCTTAGACTCCTTCGGGTTTTTTGGCACAAAGCATCAATTAGATTTTATACTAGCTTTTCATCGTCAGTACACTTTCTTCGACATAGACTTTTCATCGAATGCAATTTCATCGACACTTTTATTGTTGTGTAATATTCTTTATTCTTTTATTATTTTTGGGAAAAGGTGAAATCGGCGAATGATAAACATGTTCCCTAACATTCTAAAATATTTTATATATCAGTATCGATAAAACGATATTGGAGATGAAATATGTCAATGAGGCGGTTTTTCGATAAAATGGCATTGTCAATGAAACTGTAGTCGATGAAACGACATTGTCGAATAATTGGTAATGTCGATAAAAAAATAGTATCGATGAAACGTCCTTGTCCTTGCTAGTTTGTTTTTGAACGACTCTTCAAGTAGTGATTTAGAGGAATCGGCGGCTGATCTTTTTGCCGATTTCTTCGAAACAGTTTATGAGCCAGATACTCAAACTAGAATGAATTTTATATTCTCAGGAGTTTATTCATCGCTTAAATTCGACATTAATCAAGAACGATTTTTAATGCTATTTAGGATCTAAAGTCTTCCTTTACTTATGGCCCTTATAGAATACTCACCGTCTTTCTGCAAATGTGTGTTTACTCATTGACAAAACCTCTTACTGCTTCAGAAATTCTTTATTATCACATACATTTACATATTTGTGGAAAACTACTTCTTTGGTTAAACTAAACCATCAGTAATGAAGTTTAGTTGGATATCAAGAAGTATACAAACGTAGTAACATTAAAATCCCCAAAAATTACTAAACAGTATAATTGGTTGCCTTGTTTCGGTATCAATCCTAATTGAATTCCCTGTAGCATCGTTAAACGGATTGCTCATTTTATAGACAAAAGATCTCAAGAAGTAAATCTTCTAGGCATCAAATCCAAGAATAGTATTATCAGGTGTTCAGCAAGGTACTCACCTTGGATCTATGTTATAACCACATTTTCAATTTTACTAATATTTTGGCATATGATGATATGATATGATGATCTTAAAATATTTAAAGTAATATCTTCAATTCATAATACCTCAGATTGTCAGAGTGATCTTAAAAAATTATATGATTGGTGTAGTTAGACTGATAAATTATGCACTTAAGAGCATCTTCCTAGACACCGGCGATAAATTTTCCGTTGGAGATAATAACAAGGTATAGAAAATCCATCACACTTTTCTGGAGCTGCTTAGCAAATTATGACTAAATAACTGATAATTATTGCGAATCCCTGGAAGGCGCGCGATTTTGGCAGGAAAAATTCTGTAAAATCATGAAATCGAGCATTAGTTCTACAGTCATAACTCAAGTTTCCCTCGTAAGATTTTCAATTCTTTTTCAGATTTATAATCTAAAATTGATTAGTCTACATCTTGCCAGAGAGTTACCTTCCGCAACCTGGCACAAAATTAATTAGAGGGGTCCAAAGTTAAGGTACTTTTAGATCATTATATGTTTTTTGTACATTTTCCATTTTTTTTCCTTCTGGCAAAAATTTAAGAAATGACTTATAAATGAACTACAATAAAAATTATACAAAAATGTTGTTCGTACTAGCTTTTATGACTTCAGAACTAAACCTCTATATTTACCTTTTAGGAAATTGCTCTTAATTTAAACAAAATTGAGACTGTAAATGAAATTAAAGACTTATGGGTCGATTCAATTCACTCCCGTAAGCTCTTACGAAACGTATCTATGCAGTAACTATGAAAACCGTCCATTGCAACCCGTATAACAAAAACCTTACGGACGTTTCCTTACGGGTTTTACGAGAGTACACAGAATCGACCTATTAGGTGTAATTTTCTCAACAGATATGTCATTTAAAACCCATATTTTTAACATTACAAATAAAGCTCTCAAAACTTTAGGATTCATCTCTAGAATAGCAAGTGAATTATCTGCTAACTCTTCTCGTTTGGTTTTTGTACGTTCAATTCTGGAATATGCGTCAATAATATGGTATCCCATATCCTAATCAACACTATTTAATTAATAAATTGGATAAAGTACAGAATAAATTTCTTCGAATTATGGCTTTCTAATTAAATATTTTATGAAGCAATTAAATATTCATAAGGTAATCCTGAGAAGGGATATTAGTGATTTAATGTTTTTGAACAAGTTAATAAATGGTTACATACATGGTCCCGAATTACTTGATTCTTCCCTCTGGTACGTCAAAAACGAGAACAACATTTTTTAGATTACCTTTTCATAAAACGAACTACGGTTATAATTGCGCCCTATCTAGAATAACGAAATTGGCTAATAATTCGAATTTATCACCTTTGAAAAATTCTAAAATAGTATCATTATAGTTTTTAAAATAATAACGTAATACCTAGTTATTTATGTGACAACGAGCTAGAAAGCTAAAAACGTATTGTTTAAAAAAATTTAACACCAAAGCTGCTTTAAAGTACCACTTAAAACGAGGCAAAAAGTCATTATCTCCTTACTGGGAGGTCAAATTATAGTATCCAGTAACCTAAATTTACTGAAAGGTTGCCACTACTAAAAATTGGATAACATCATTTTCGTCTTTTGTATCACGACTCACCCTATATTTCCGTCAATGATGACGATCAACTTTTGACCTATGTTAATAGTGCGATTATTATGACTTTTGACGTAAAAGAAGAAAAAATTATTTTTAGACTGAATTGATTTACAATAAAAATTAGTAACAATATTAAATATCTTTGTCATTTTACTCATCTTAAGGTCTTATTTTATGAAAGACTAATTAAAGTTTCCATTAAATCTATTGTGAGGATATTAAACACTCAAGTCCCTTGACTTGGAACCAATAAAGTCATTAATTTTTCTTTATTTGAATATGAGTTCATTAGCAACACATCACGAGGATCAACACGTTACCAAATAGCTTTAAATGTGAGCTTCAAATTTATAAAAGCACTTATTTAATTAATAGTTGCGGAAAAGGTTTTAATTAAGTCTAGGTTAAATAAATATTTAAAAAAAATATTTAAGCTTAAAAAAATTCTTAAAGTAAATTCTTAAATAATATATTTATTAAAACTAAATGATTTTTAAAATTCATACTTATATGCTCTTTTTAATTTTTTATACCAAAAAAAATACCTACTGGAAATTAGCGATTTGCAACTGTATCTTAAACTTAAAGGGTATTAATTTTGCTTTAATACCATGTATTTATTAGGTTAGTTTTAAGATTCCTTTTGATGATAATCTCGTGTAGCTCCTCGTGATGGATACTTCAAACCGACACAACCGTCGAACTCATGACTCCGAGTCTAGGTAACGTTGAACTTTATTAAAGAACTGAAGTTGAGATCGTTTAAGACATAATTAGTCCTATTAAAACTTTGCTTTCATTCATATATTATTTTAAAAGAAAGGTAAGCTCTGAAAGGTTTTCACATTTAATAGCATTATTTCCACCGTCTCTCAACCCTTCTGATTTTTTTGTAACACCTTTAGAAGACTGTAAATCCTAAAATACCACGATTCAAAGAATAAAATTAAACTTGTTGAATTTTAATTACTTATTTTTATTAATTTGCTTTCAATTAATAATTACTTATAAAACAACATTATCATCATTTTAAGAAGCATTTAAATTCATCTTTAGTATTTTCATATATCTAATTATTTTATCGAAAATAACAAGTTTTGAGAAAATCTTTAGGTGAAGATATCTGGACGATAGAATTTACCTAAATTTAATTTGGGAAATAAAGTGGATTTAAATTTTCAAGTACACCAGGAAAACCTTATGTCGGTCTACTTAATGCAATCATCCCTTTCGTTCGTATTCTATTTTTGTGCATAGTGGCTAAAAATATTCCAGATCGATATAAACGAGGATATTTATAGAAAACAATATAAGTGAATATGATGCCTTCCTGTTGAAGAAATATTGAAAGTAAAAATAAAATTTTATAAAAATAAAATTGAATTAAAATGTTATTTTAGTTACAACCAATTTTTTTTTAAATAATTAAGCCAAATGTAATAAAAATATAATTATTATTATAAAATAATAAATAAAATACACTTCTTTTAAAGAATATGTTCAAGGTTTTTGTTTTAACTAATCCGAGATAAAGTAATCCATAGATAAAATAAAAATTGATAAAAACAATATTTTAACGTGCGATATTTATTATTAATTAATAATACCTCTAGTCATGTTTGACATTAAATGTATTATATATTTAGTTTTTGTTTTCTTTAGTTATGGTGGAACCAACTATTGTGGTTATGAGGTAGTACATTATCTATATTTTATTTCCAAATAATATAATGACCAATGCACCTCACCTGACTTACTCAAAAATATTTAAAAATTATTTAATAAAAAAAATCAATAAATAAGACTATTGAAATCTCAAAATTATTTATTTTAATTTAAATATATTATAAAACAAAAATCTGTTTCTTTTTTTCAATTCATAAAAATAAATTAACAATAAGTAATTAAACGATCTTAACTGAAGAGTTTTTTACCTATGTTATCAACTTTTGTATTTTAAATAGTAACATATTATATTTTTTTTCAAATTTAAGAAAATGTTTGCCAATAAAACAAATAAATATTTCTGCTTTACTGTTATATAAATTAAAGGTATTTTTCTTATCCAATCTCAAATCCAACTAACTCAATCAACAGCTTAGATAAGTAAAAAAAAAATGAAAATATAGCAGTAATTAAAAAGAATTTGGAAAAACGTAGTTTTAATTCAATTCGAATTAAATTATTTTTAGGGAACATTAAATACAACTCTAAAAACAACTAATTTATATATATTTACTACACTAAAATATATAAAATTTTAAATTAAATTTTGATCTTTTAAGATACTCATTGTATTTCTAAATCATTCAAGTTAATTGTCATTTAATTACAATATTATTATTATTATTTAGACTTGTGCAAAGATCGATCCAGATGCATTGAATGTACATATGGTATCCCATTCCCATGACGATGTAGGATGGGTTAAAACAATTGATGAATACTACCAATTATCGGTAAATCATATTATTTCATCAGTTGTAGAATCATTAAAAGTCAACCCCAATAGAAAGTAAGTATAAATCTTTTTTGTTGATACTTTTTAAATTTAGTATCACACTTATTTAACTTGTTTCGTTATCAGAAAAATCTATAAATAATTATACAGGGTATAACAAAAGTAAGGCACAATAGCTGTAATATTTTAATTTAAAAAGTAACATAAAATAGTTAAATTCAAAAGTATTTAATTAAGTTCAGTGCATATCTTGGCAGTTTTAGTTATTGTGTAACTTTCTCTATTTTGTTGCTAGAGCAACCAACTACTATTTAAAAAAGCTTATTTTTCTGTATTTAGCAGTGCTATTTTATGATAATTAAAAAAATAAAAAATAAACAAAATTTTGCTAAAAAATGTGGGTGTCCCATTTATAAAACAAAAAAGAAATTATTTAATATAATTTTTTTAATTTAATTTCTTTTTACTATAAAAAAGCATTGCCAAAATAATTAAAATGTAGCATTTTTAAAAGGTGCAAAGAAAACATACAAATGCTATTTAAAAAACATAGCTGGTTGTTCTAGCTTCTAGCAACCAAATATAGAAACTTATACTAATACTAAAAATGCCAAAATATGCCCTAAAATTAACTGAAATACTTTCGTATTTAATTCCTTTTTTGCACTTTCTTTATATAATGAGCTAGTTTAGTTCTTATTGATAGAGACTAAAACGTCACATTTCCTGTCTCTTGTCTAATTTTACTTTACTCCCTGTCTTGTCATTACTTTACTCCCGCCCACGTCATTTGTCATCACTTTACTCCCGCTCACGTCACTTGTCATTAAAAATTAAAATTAGTCATAATCTTGTAATTTGTCTGAATTTGCCGCGAAATCACAATCGTTGCAAACTTCAGTCTAGTCTAAACACCACCAATATATTGAGTGAATTCTAACCTCTAATAAATTTATTTGGTTTGGTTTGGAACGGAACTTGATTTTTATTCTGGGGTCGGGGATTGTATTATGTACGGTTTATTATTTTATAGATTCTTACTAAATTTTAAATTTAAAGGTGTTTTAAGTGTACACAGAATCGATTCAATCAATTAGTTAGATCTGTAAGTGTGGCAAAATCTTTTAAACTTGGTAAACTTTATTCCTGCATCAAAACTTACCTACTTTATTTATTGTGAAGTTAATTATTATTTTTTTAAATTTATAAAATCAATTACAATAATTATAATATTAATCTACAATTATCTATATTTTATGAAAGTTGCTGTATAAATCATTATGACGGGCGAATAAAAATACCCGTCGCCGTCCGATGACAACTGATATTAGTCACAGCGATAGCCATATAATTAAATTATTGTGGAAACTTTTACCTATTAAAAAAGTGCAAAAAATTCTATATGCACCGAGGTAGTAAAGTGAATTTAATCCCTCCTCTGTTTGTTTCCCTCGGCTTTGCCTCGGGAAACAAAACATCGTCGGGATTAAAATCAGTCACTTTACTACCTAGGTGCATAAATAACTATTATGTAACTCTTAAAAAGTTACAGCTACTATGCGTTATTTTTGTTAGAATTGAAATCGTGGAGCATATTTTTATTATTAATATACAAAGATTTAAAAAAATGATTGCTTGAATTCAAATTTAAGTTTTACTGACAGTTAATAATTATCTAGTATTGTTGTAGCATGTTGTAGTCTTTACTAACAGCTTACAAAGTAAAAATTATTTGTGCGGTTGCCAGTTGGATGCAGATTTAGCCCAAAAGACAATATAAATTCGATATCGTCCTTATTTTTCATGACATACTCGTATATTTGGTGTTCTCAGCAACCCTAAAATGTCTTAATGTAAACAAAGACGCAATGGAAGACTTTTAAATACAGCCCTAGCTAATTTAACCGAAGTCCTCCATTTATATTTTTAATTTCACTAGAAAGCAAACACTAGCTGTGTTTTGTTGTTTTGGTTTGATTAATATAAATGAGGCTAAATTAAATTTTATTATTATAAACAGAGGTGGATCGAAATGAAAATTTATAATGAAATTATTATGCAACTACAGTCGATTTCCAAAAAAGTGGACATGGAAATTTGAGCTTTCAGTACGTCTCTTGATTAAATTATGGGAAATGTAACTGCCACTAATTGTGGTTATTTTCAAATGAAGCAACTGCAAAAATTTTCCTTATTGAAAAACATTATGTTATAATCTGTTATAATATTCACTTTGGCTCCTTCAAATATTAACGGCATTTTAAAAATAATTTCATACAATTTTGATATTGTTAAATTTGATAGCTTTTTAATTCGTGAATTTGAATGGTTGTCAATAAAGTTCTATTTACATGATAATGTTTTAGGAAAACAGAAAAGTGTTTTGTCCACTTTTTTGCAATCGACTGTATGTGATTATTTTTCTTCGTTTTTCCAGCACAAATTTGAAATTTTACTGTATTATATGGCATGAGAAAACGGATTTATTGAACTAAAAAAATTCAATTTCAACGTTTTTTTTTAATGTAACACCCTATTTTTTGTACTTATTATTAAACACTGGTAACTTTCAAGTCCAAGTATGTTTTTACAAATATTTTTTTTACTTTAAAAAAAATTTTGGATTTTTTTAAATTTTTTTAATAAGATCTATTAAAAATATCTACATGTTAGATATAACTGTAATCGGTAAAAAATCCTCTAAAAATCTAAATAGGGGGTGGCCCCGCTATCATGTCATAAAAAAAATAAAGGTATTTGCATAAGCATTTTTTAAATTATAAAAATTATTTTCTCAAAGACGGCTGAATGAATTTCATAATATAGAATTTATTTTACCATTTTAAATTATTTAAGAGTAGTTTTAATAAAAATATAATGTAATTTCCGGTAAAACCGGACCTGAAATTAAATAATAATCTTTAAATTTAACTGTCAAATAGGGAAAGTCAAATATGTGGTATTAATTTTTGTGAAGATATGAAAAGATTTATCAAAAATTAAGGGCTTACTATTTTTTGCTATTTTCGGAATATCTGGTAGGATACAGGATAACTTATCACTACTTTTACACTAAAAATCTGCAACTTAAAATCTAAAAATTGAAACCTTAAATTAAACTGTCACTGTCAAGACTTCTATGTTTTCTGTTGTTATAACAACGATTTAATAAGAAATCATTGTCATCAACTGCTAAAAAAATAAAGAAATATTTGTACCTCTAATAATTTCCAAATTTATTTAATTTTTGCGCAAATTATAAAAAATAGTATAAGCAACTCGTTCATAAGTCAATTATTGCACTCGTCCATTAAAAAACTCACCGCTACGCGTCTCGTTTTTTAAAGTTGGACGCGTGCAATAATACTTGACTTATGAAACTCGTTGCTTAATATACTATTATGATTCTTGCTCAGTTGAAATCTTTCCTATTTTATTTATTATGCGAAGATGCATTTAACCCAATATTTGTTATTTTGTGGGTTGGGGGCTTTGTGTTTAACGCCGTCCAATTGATTTAAAGCTAACCTAACCTAACCTATCCTAAAAAATTATAATAAAAAAGAAAATCAGATAGGGTGCCTACAAATATTAAGATTTTAGAATTTTTAAATTGCTGTAACTGTGTTTAAGCAGTCGAAATTTAATTTTTTGTTCAGAATGATATTTACTATCTAAAAAATATTTTGCAGGATAAAAAGTAAGACACCCTGCATATGTATTAAGCGTTATTAATATAGCAAATAAAATAAATTATTATAAACTTTAATAAATTGCTAAAAATCCTCTTCCTAATAATATTTTTTAGATTTATTCAAGTAGAAACGGCATTTTTACATTTATGGTGGAATCAAGAAGGTAGCAAGCGTGATGATTTTAAAAAACTTGTGGAAAATGGACAACTTGAAATTGTTGGCGGAGGTTGGAGTATGAATGATGAGGCTACAGCTCATTACCAATCAATAATTGATCAATTTACTTTGGGGCTAAGGTATAAATATTTTTTGAAACAACACTTACTGTAAAATTTACACACTAAAACGTTTAACGGTCATTTAATTTTTAATTTGTTGACATATATAGGTACCCTATTTTACAGCTAATCTTCGTTCAAACTATATTCAAACTTCATGAAAATACTATATTTGATGTGCGGTCCTTTGGGATTCAACTTAATTTTTAATGCAACCATTTTTATGTTTAAGATTTATTAATGATACTTTAGGAGAATGTGCACTTCCCAAAATTGGTTGGCAAGTCGATCCATTTGGACACAGTCGTGAAATGGCTTCAATTTTTGCAGGATTGGGCTATGAAGCTATGTTCTTTGGAAGATTAGATTTTAGGGACAAAGAAGAACGCTTGAATACAAAAACTTCAGAATTAATATGGCGAGGAGATGATTATTTAGGTATGAAAACTATAATATCCAGGTTTTCATATAAATATAGTATTATTTTTTAATTTTTGTCTTGAGTTAATCAAGGTAAAAAATCTACAATTTTTGATTTATTAATAATTTTAGGAAATACTTCAGATATATTTACATCCATATTATACCATCTCTACCAACCACCTCCAGGGTTTTGTTTTGATGACACTTTTTGTAGTGATAAAATTAATGATCAAAATGTCAATTCTAAAGTATACATAAAAATATTGGTTTAAAAACGTGACTTTAATTTGTTCTACATTTCAGGTGTCGAAATTTTTGAGTTTTATTGGTGAACAATCCACAAAATATCCCACCAATAATATCCTACTAACAATGGGTGGAGATTTTTTGTACCAAAAAGCTGAAAGTTTTTACCAAGGAATTGATTACCTTATAAAGTAATTAATGTTCTAAATTAATTGATAAGGATTTTATTTAGATATTCATAAAATGCAAAACTCCTCATCTTAAAGTGATATTTCTTTATTTTTTTCTATATTATAAGATAATCTTATTTATGAAAACTTTCAGAGCTGTTCAAGGCACTAAAACAAAATCCAACCAAAAAATCAATATATTTTATTCAACACCTTTATGCTACATCAAAGCCGTTAATGAAGTTTCTTCGTCTTCAAAATTGAATTATAAAATAAAATCAGACGATTTTCTTCCTTACGCAAATAGTTTGCATTCATATTGGACTGGATTTTATACATCAAGACCAACGTCGAAACGTTATGAAAGAGAATCCAATAATCTTCTTCAGGTAACGTTCATAAATATAATACACATAGTTCAAATGATTAAACTATATTTTTAGATTACTAAACAATTGGGAACAATTGTTGGGGACTCTGATAGAAATATTGATGATATTTTTGAGTTATCAAGAGCGGTTGGTGTTATGCAACATCATGATGCTATTACCGGAACAGAAAAACAATATGTTGCTAATGATTATGCAAAAATTCTTTCCGTGGCCAGAGAAAAGTCTATTTCAGAAAATAGTAGACGGTTAAAGTACCTTACTTAAAAAATATTTTGGAGAGTTTTAAATAATAATTTAATTTCAGTTCACTATTAAAAAAGAAAGAAGATTCCTTGGATATCAAGTATGAATCGTGTGCTTTAGCTAATATGAGTATTTGTGAGGTAAGCAGCGCTGAAAATTTTTTGGTCACTCTTTATAATCCTCTCGCACATCCAGAACATCAGTACGTTCGATTGCCCGTGGATAAAACTAAATTTACAATAACTGACTACAAAGGTATTAACATTTGGTTAGTTAAAACTATTAATACATACTAATATTTTTTAAGGAAATGAATTGCAGTATCAAATATCACCCATCATGCGAGATTTTAGTAAACTTCAATTAACGAACACCAAAAAATTTGAATTAACATTTCTCGCTCTTAGTATTCCTGCAATGGGAACTAAAACCTACTACATTCAAACCCATGATGTAGTAGAAGAAGATTTCGTAATCACGGATGCATCTGTTTTAGGAACGAAAGTATTTTAAATCAACTCAAACTAATTTTGATAATTCTAGTAAATATTTAAGGAACTGGGGTTAACTTTGGACACAGATGGTTGCCTCGAAGGTGTTTTTAAAAATGATCTAAATTTGAGCATCAGACAAAAGCTAATGTGGTATAGAGCTCACAAAGGTTCCAATATGGGTACTGATCGTTCTTCAGGAGCCTACACCTTCCAACCAGAAGGTGAAGCAAATGATTTTAAAGAACCAAAGAAAGTTATTGTGTACACTGGAGATTTATTCGATGAAATTCATCAAGAATATTCAAGCTGGGCCACACAAGTAATCAGAGTTTACAAGAGTATTAAAAAATATATTGAATTTGATTGGATTGTAGGACCAATATTGTAAGTTAAAATGGGTAGTAGAAGCTATTTTACTTAAAAATATTTTTAGAGTTGACAATTTTGGAAAAGAAATAATTTCTAAATTTGAAACCTCATTAAAAACTAATGACGTATTTTTTACTGATACAAATGGACGAGGTTTAATTTTAAGAAAAAGAAATTACAGAAGCTCCTACAAATTTGAAGCCGATGAAAACATTACTGGTAACTATTACCCAATAAACACACACATTAAACTTTTGGATGTCGGCCAGGGAGTTTACTTCTCAGTATTTAATGATCGTTCACAGGGTGGTTCAAGTGTAAAAGATGGTGAAATTGAATTAATGGTTTGTTTTAATTATTTTAACAACTTAAAAAATGTTAATTATATTATTACTTATATTAATAACTTTAAATACCTTATGGGAATCATGCCTACTAAAGTGAATGATTTGTGAAAAATTGCAATTTGGCAATTAATTGGATATTTTTCGTAACAAAATTTTTAAAATTTTTATATTAATATAGTTGCATAGAAGATTACTTAAAGATGATTCGTGGGGAGTTGATGAGGCTTTAAATGAAAGGGAAGTACTTCTGGGAGCTGTAGCAAGAGGTCAGCACATTATTGATTTTGGTATTATGGGAGATGAAACTGAAGAACAAATTCAGTTAGAATTATCACTAAAGCCTTGGATATTTTTAAGTAAAATGGAGAAAACTTACGAAGAAGTTAAGGAACAAATCAGATTTGAGGTAAGTTCTACTAATTTTTTATTAATTTTTTTAGGAATTTATATTTTATACCTATAAAACAATTGTTTACAAATTCTATGTTTTTAATTAGTTTTCAGGATTAGCCACCAATTTCCCTAAAGATCTTCATTTACTTACTTTAGAACCATGGAAAATGGAAGAAAATAAAATTCTATTACGTTTGGAACATGTTGGAAAAGATTTTGAGGCAATTATTTTTAATCTAAAAGTAGGTAAAGATGTAATCTAGAATTGAAATATTTTAAATGTCTAATAATTTTAGGAGGTTTTCAATAATTTTGATATCATTTCTTTACAAGAAATGACTTTAGGAGGCAACCAACTCCTATCACAAAACGAACGTTTGAATTGGATCCTCGGAGATAACTTAGGAAAAGAGGAAATATTTAAACCACATATTAATAGAGTGGAAATTAAAGACAACCCTCAAGAGTTATTAGTAGCATTGCAAAAAAAGCAAATTCGAACATTTATCGGAACTGTTGAATATAAAAAACACTACAGAATTAAAGCAAATAACAAAAACGTTATTATTAATGAAAACAATGTTGGTAATTCAGCACCAGTAGTAAAAACTTCCTGGTTTATTTTTGCTGCAATTCCTGCGTGGATTATATTATAATTCAAAAATATTCTTTGGTTAATAATTATACATATCCCTGTATTTATATTATATTATTACGAAAAAATGTGTTTTTTTTGTATTTTAAACTTAAAAGCTTTTAAGTTTTTTACTATTTAAATTTTTAAATAGCTGAATGAATATCTATTACCAACTATTATCCCTATCCTTATATCTATACATCCTGATTTTATTACTTAATGACATGTTGGAGTTAAGAAACTAGTTAATAAAAAAGAACAATAAAAACAAATCAGACCTTAATTTTATGCAAAACGCTCCGCTTCTGGATGGAATAAATCATAAATTGGGCAACGCCCAAATGAATTATTCATGGTTCAAGTCCGGCAAGGCGAAAAAAGAATGTTACAACAGAAGTGCCCGTCGTGGACACAATTAATTATGTAACGATTCGCGATTGCAGGATTTCGCGAGGGTCAAGGATGAAATATAGTTTTTTTTGTAATAGAAGATTAAGTATCCCACCCCAGAAGATTGAAGAGTATAAATAATAAGTGGCGGGCTTTCATTGTCACAGTTTGATTTCAACTAGAAACCAAAACGTTTTATTAAATCACCATGTTCAAATTCGTAAGTTGGAATATCATACTTTTGTTTCAAAAACATTTTTCTGTTATAACAAGAAAAAAATTTAATTGATTTTATTTATTTCAAAGTATAAAATGTTAAATATTTTATACCTAACTATTGTTTTTCTATATTTTATTTTTCTAGATTGCTTTCTTCGCCCTTTTGGCTGCTGCCTTCGCTGAACCCCAACCCGGTGTAGTAGCTCCAGTTGCCTACAGTGCAGCATATACCGCACCCGTTGCCTACTCAGCCGGATATGCCGCCCCATATACATACCCCTATGCCTACGCCGCTGGACATGTAGCTCCTTATTCAGCCTACTCCGCAGGATACGTCGCTCCAGTTGCTTATTCCGCCTACAGCTCCGCTCCTGTTGTCAAATACTACTAAGTAGGTACCTAACCAATTAGGACCATTTTTGGAAAAACCATAAAGCATTATTACATTTGGAAATGATTACGTTTTAAAGTCTGTGAACAATTTGTACATTTATGTTTATGTGAGCAAATAAATTAATTTTAGTTAAATGTTTATATGTTTTCTTACAAAACGTTGGTATATCAAAATTGTAAAATGTAACCCGCCCCTTCCTTACTTTACTAGTTTATCCAATACATACAGGGTGTACAAAAAGTTCAGCAATGCCCATTTATTTCTGAACATTAAACATTTCTTTAAAAAAATGTTTCAATGAAAAAACTTAGGCATTGCTTATTGTTCTAGTTGCTAGGTATTTTTTATTATTTTAAAATAACAGTATTATTTAATAAAAAATACCTAGCCACTATCGCTATATCCAATACCTAAATTTTAAGATTCGTTGGTGAATCCGGGAATAAGTGATGCATTCATTTGCTCTGACGTCTGACGTTGACCAGCAGGTTAAAGGTCATACGATAATCACTTTTTTAAAATGGGTGGTGGCCATTTTTTTGTTCGCTATCAGTGGTTTTTGGGCCATATTTTTTTAAAGTAAATAGTTTGGAAGTTATAATTTTGCAATACGTAAAGTTCGACAATGCCGATTTATTATTGAAATTAGTTTTTGAGAAAAACATTTCGAATAAAAAAAAATTTAGTGATGAATAATTTTGGAATATTTCCATGACCTTGTCTAGCAAGTTGAAGGTCACGTGATAATGGCTTAACTATTTTTAAATAGCAACCACCGACTATTATCGCATATTATTATAGCTTGCTTTCGGAGGTATGACAGAACAAATTATAAACCTTATTATTATTTAGTAGGAAGAATTAGTAAAAATTTTCCAAAGAAGTCCAATGTTAAATATCCAAATAAGAGAACTAGTAGTTAACAAAAATGGAAAGAACCTTGAAATACTTTTTTGGGGCTACAGTATCAATTCACATATGGTGTTTTGCAAATAGGATGTTCTATTACGCTGTTTATTTATCCAAATATAAAACCTGTAGAAAAATAACAGTTAGATGAAAATCCTCTAAAAAATAGGTATTACGGTTGAATAACTTGTTTACATCCAATGCAGCTTCTATATTTTATAGATAAAGAAAAATATCTGGATTATTTCAACAGTAAAATGCATTTCAAAGGAATTATTTTGTTTTGTGCAAAAATCTTAAATATGGTGTTTTTTTTTTAATAAAATTGGATTAACTGATTAGTTCTTAGTCGCAAAATTTCTAACATCTACCCGGAAAGTGACAATTGCAAGGTTTGCTGCAAAAAGGAGGTAACTTTTATTTTGAGAAAAACGTTTAAAAATTAAAGATTCTAAGTTAATAAAAAAAATCTTGTTAATAAATTTCCTAAATTGAAGACACAAGTGGATAAGGGTGTCATGTCACATCTTTTTTCAAACTAATTTCTTTGATAAAATATCACAAATTATGGTATACTTTTATTAGGCGATGATTCGGTACTTGGGTATACTTATTTCAAAAACACTTTTTATGTCCAAATAGTATATTACGCAACGAGCTAGAAAGTGACGAATTTTGTGCGAGTGTGAAAATAGCCGAACGAGGCGCTAGCCGAGTGAGGATATTACACGAGCAACGAAATTCACTTTCTGCGAGTTGTATACGCTTTTTTTCCGACCACCACGGAGTTTTTGCGACCATTCTTAATATTTTGTAGTAACAACATAACATAACCTATGTTAACAGCAGTTGACACTGAAGTTATCGATTATTTTTAGTTAAATGTAAATAATTGTAGGTGGCGCTGTTTTGACAGAAGCAACTTATCGAAACGAATAAAAAATGTTCCTATTTTATTTAAAATTTGCAGAAAAGTGAATTATATAATGATTTTAATAATAAAATTAGTAATATTGGCGGGGTTAAATATAAATTTTTATTTGAACTATCCTTTTTTTGCAAGTTCAAAAAAATACAAGAGAGGGCTTTCGGAATTCCTTCGCAGCGCCTCTATCGAAAATTACAAGAACTATTTCAGAGTTACAAAACAGAAAGTCAAAGTCACTAGTATTGAAATGAAAGATTTTCGAAACTACTAATATGAATGACATATACGATTTTCTCATATGGTCGTCGGAAATTTTTTTTACATATGAAAACAGTATTTTTACTCAAAAACACATCCTCCAGCTTCCATATATCCATATAATGTGAGATATGTATGATTGTTGGAATTAGCTCTTTTTGCCACTAAATGGATGTTTCATGTACATTTATTAGAAAAAAAGTTTTACAAAAAATACAATATTATACTTAAGGTAATTTTCAGTTGAAATAAACAATATATTTTGGCTTTAAAAACATATCAAGAGGGGGGTTTTATAAATTACTAGACCCAGAGTTAAAAATAGTATTTTTTTCGAAATCACTTTTTATTGTTTTAACAATATTATGTTTATTAGAATCAAAAACGTGAGAAACCACTGAAAAATACTTGGCAGCTGATAAATGTTGTATAACTTTACTGTAATCAAACTTTGTAAATTTTTGGGGAGATAGGTAATTAAAAATATACAGCTAATACAAAAGGCAGTTAGAACATTCTTTATAATTATCTCTTATTACGTACAAATTTTCATGTTGATATTTTGAATAGTGTGGCAAAAAACAAATTTAGATTTTCTTATGTACAAATTACATGGGGAAATATCCTCTTAAACGTTAGAAGCTGTACATGATAAAGATTGTTTGTAGCTATGATGGAAACTTATGCAATTTTATGCAATGAAAAAAGAAATAGAATTACTTAATTTGTAACAATTCGCCATTGAATAAAATTGGCAGATTCAAGGATAATTTTTACTTATTCTGAAATATTAAGACCAGAATATTAAGTATATCCCTACTTATCAGTCTTAGAATGTATAAATATAAAATTTTATTGTACGAAATCACAGTTGAATTAGACTAAATAATAGCAAAATGTTCAAATACGTAAGTTATAAACTAATTTTACTATTATTAGTTTTAGATTATTATGAATTCTTATTAGATATTATACATTTAATTTAAAACAGAAATTGTATCAGTCATTTACGCCTATTTTAAAATATTTAAAAAAAATAATCGTAAATATTAATATTAATTATTGTGCATTTTTTATATTTTAATGATAAAATCATTCTCATTGAGAATGATTCTCTTATTAGTGATATAACCATTGTGATTAATGATATCATTAACTCTATAAATTTAGATTCGAATAAAAAGAAAAATCGAAAAGTATTATTGAATGTTATTGATAGACTCAAATGAATTGTTTTTCATAGCAGATAAAGGTAACTGTTTAGTAATTATGAAGAAATGCGAATACATAAATAAAGTTAACGAATTCTTAAATTTAAACCACTTTTCAATTATTAAGAATTCAATTATAAATAATTTCAATATTAAACTTAAAAAACTCATTAACGAATATCAAAATCTAAAGTTATATAAATTATATGAAATTCAAATAATGAACCCTTTAATTCCAAGGTTTTATGGTCTACCTAAAATACACAAAGGAGACAATTTTCCGATTAGACCAGTAGTATCATTTATAAATTCACATTGTTATAAATTAGCGTTATTTATTGATAAATATTTGAAAAACAACTTAAATTTTGATTTTAAATATGCCATTAAAAATAATTTGGAATTAATTCAAAAACTACAAAATATAACAATTGATCATTCTAAATATGTTCTTGTATCATTCGACGTAACCAATTTATTTACATCAATTCCAACCGTAGATTGTATTAATATATTAAAGAACAATTTAAATGATTCAAATATAAGTGATTTAACTAGCACATGTCTTGAACAAAATTTCTTTATTTTTAATAATCAAATTTATTCGCAAAGAACTGGATTAGCTATGAGTAATCCATGGTCATCACTCATGGCAAATATTTTTATGAACAATTTAGAAAACATGTTATTTCTAAACAGTTAGTTTTCTCAAAATTGTATTTTTTGGGTAAGATATGTAGACGATTGTTTATGTATCGTTAAAAAGGAAGCCAATATAGATGTTTTAATGAATATTCTTAATTCTTTAAACAATTCAATTAAATTTACATATGAGTTAGAAAGAAACAATAGCATTCCATTTTTAGATATTTTAATTAACAGAACACAAAATAATATTTTTTCATTTGAAATTTATAGAAAACAAACTCATCCAGATCATTGCATTGATTTTTATTCGAATCATCAATCTTCTTTTTATAGATGTTTTTCAATTTCATTAACATATCAAAATTTTAGTAAAGAAATTGAAAATATTCTTCACATTACATTTAACAATTATTTTTCAAAATTAACCATTTTTGAACATTTTCTTAAAATTAGAAGTAATTGTTTACATAAATATCTTAATAATGGATTATATTCCAAAATTGAGGATAAGATATATTTTTCGATACCATTTATTCCGAAAGTTTCTTACAAAATTAAAAATATTTTGAAAAACATTGACGACAAAATTATAGTAACTTTTAAAAAACCAACAAATTTCCAAAATATTTTCGTTAAAAACAAAGATCCCATTAGTTGTATGCAAAGAAGTGGTGTATATAAACTTGTTTGTAATTGTGGTAAAGAGTATTGTGGACAAACTGGTAGAAAAATTGCAACAAGAATTAAGAAACACTTGAGCAGTATTCAACTAAATAAAACAGATTGAAATTTCGCAGTGCATACGTTTGACTCTAAAAATTTTTGTTCTATTTTACATTTTTATAATAAAGGCAAAAAACTTGATTTGGCCGAAAACTTAGAAATTTGTTTTTCAAAAAGAAAAGACCTTAGCGTTAATGATATTATTAATTTCAAATGCACAAAATTTTTTGATAAAATAAATTTATTATAAACTTATTATATTTTATTTTATATTTTACATCAAGATTTTATTTGTTTTACTTTAGTTGTTATTTTAGTTTATAAAAAGTTTATGTTTTATAGTAATCTTTGTGAAACAAAATTTAATTTTATTTATTTATTTACAATTTTTTACAAAAGTCATTTTTATATGAATTTTTTTAAATATTTTCCAAGGTAATTTCTATTAATATTTTGTTTTAGTATTATTTTTATTTAATGTTTTATAGCCTGATGATGATCTAAGGATCGAAAATGCATTAGCTATTTTTAATAAAAAATTGTATTTCAAATAAAGACTATAATTGAAAAGAAATTGATTTGATTTTTTTAAAATGAAATGTAATTACTGGGCATTAATTTTTTTTTCTAAATGCTAATTCATCACTGTAAATGCAATAGCTTACATGAGAAATAAATGATAAAAATTAAGAGATAATAGAAATTTTTCTTATATTTAATTTTATATTACATTTATTTTTTAGGTTGTGTTCTTCGGCCTTTTGGTGTCTGTCTTGGCTTCACCTAAGCCAGGAATAGTAGCTCCAGTTGCCTACAGTGCTGCATACACCACCCCTCTTACTTACTCAGCCCATTATACAGCCCCATTAGTTCACACCGCATATTCTTCCCCCTATACTTACTCTAGTAGCTATGTTGCACCACTCGCCTACTCCGCCTACAGTTCACCAATTGTCACATACTATTAACTTGTATATTTAATAAAGTATATTTTTGTACGAAGAAAAATTATTAATATACATTCTACATTATGTGTTATAAAAAAGTTATAAAGGTTCAATTATACCATTCAATAAATGCATATTTATTATAAATTAAATTTTGTGTATTCTCATGATTACCATTTGCAAATATTGATGTATAATTTAATATACATATGTACATTCATTTATTATGTACTAGTAGTTTTTGGCTATTAGGACTCAAATACCAACCCAACTACTAGTACATTCCAACCGTGGGACGATAACTATTATACCTCTATTTCATTTATTATATTTATTCAATGTATGTCCAATATTGCATAAGTAAAAGTGCATTTCGTGAAACCTTATGCTAATTCTTTTGCGAGTGGTAAGTGGAGTAGTAAGAGAATTTGACATACCATTCACTTTCGCTTGAAGTGGTAAGTGGTAAGTGATCATGGTATGTCAAATCGCTAACCATGCTCTGTGTATATTAAGTGGGAATGGTATGTCATATGATGTCAGTTTACTTACTACTCACTTACTACCATACCAAAATTCACTAAATATTATGCTCAAAAGAAATAGCCTCTTGGGTCGTGGGATGATAGGGTATATGTATTTAAGAAAAGGTGGTGAAATATTAAGGGAACGCCCCACAGTGCAGCCACTGATCGCTTTTCTTCATAACGCAATATAAGTCGAGGTCAAAGCATTAAAAATATGAATGTCGAACCAGAAGCAATGGGATCTTATCATAAGAAAAACACAAAATTTCTATTATATTTTTCAACTATTCGATGTTCATATGTAATATCACGAGTGGTCAAATTTGAGTCGAATATATTTCACTGTCATTACCACGAATGTCATTTGGGCTATAATTCCCAAACTGCGTAGCAGGAGCGGAATTTTTAACCCCAAATGACATTCGTGGTAATGTATGAAAAATATTCGTCTTATAATTTGAACAAGGGTGCATATTTAAGGGACTATTTAACGAACATTTTTCACTTTTTTGTGCAAAATTTGACAGCCAACTTCAAACTTATTGAAATTTGACACTAACGTCACAAAATAGTCGCTGATATTTTTGACGTATTTCTTGTCAAAAAAAATTATCACTTGTTAGTTGAATGGTCATTATAATTTCTAATAAAAAAATTATCGGGGGTAAATAATCAAGAGGTTAAGATTTTTTCGGATATTTTTGGTTTTAAACGAAAGTTTGGTTTTCCCGGTAAAGACTAGAGAATCCAAGCAATGAAAACAACGCTCGAGCGATTTTTTCTATAATCTTTGATTAGATAGTTATTACCAGAGAGAAGAATAGTATAAGAGAAGCTAATTCAATGTAAAAAATTAAAAACAAAACGAATTGTGGCTCCATCTAATAAGTCTGCCATTTTACAGGAAGCGAAATTCAAATTAAATGTTCTTGACTTTTTTTATGTAAAATTTTATCCTTAAAATCAAAACAAAAGTAAATTTAACTGAAAAAGACATTTATTTTTGTGAATTCGTAAAAGCTTGCTGGTTCGATAATGATATTGTTGCATCAGAAATTGAGCAATTTTCAAATCCAAAATAAAAACTGGAACATATTGCATTACGAAAGAATCTAAAAAGATAATCCTAATTCAAATAAAATCTAAAAAAGACCTTTGCTACAAACTGACATCAAAAAATTTTAAAATTTTATGACTCTTAAGATTTTGGTATAAAAATCTAGAAGTAAACTGTTGTACATCTACACATTTAATGATTTTGTAATTTGTTTAAAAATATTGGTTTTAATACTTCATTAGCAACCAACCGTATTAGTTCCACAAAAACGACAGGCTTACTAAGGGGCGCTTTTTTTTAATTTTCATATACGATTGAACCACAGAATAGGAAACTCCCAGTATCGAAACTTTATACAAATTACATGGTATTTGACGGAATTTTGGTGACCTTGAAAGATACATACAAGATGCCCATTTGAAGTTAAATTGTATGGGCATCTTTGTAATTATTAGAGATAGAAAGTTGGTTAAATGGACAAAGCAGTAGAGATTTGTTCGAGTATTAAATTCCATGACTAAACATTTGAATATCGCATCGTTCCTGCGCTATTTTGAAAAAAACAAGAAAATGCGATTTTCACAGTATGTCTATAATTTCTTTATTTTCTGTATTACCAAAAACTTTTATGACATTATGCAGGCACTTCTTTGTCTACAATGAGTAAGACCAATGAATATTTTAGCCAATGGATTGACCGAAAATAATCCGAACTTATTTTTTTTTCAGTTTTTGAAAGTTGTCTCTATAACGGCTGTTTTTTAAGCTTTCTAAATGTTCTTCATATTCTCAACAAACCAGGGAAACTTTTGAAACAGTAGCTTATTATTTAAGTCATTTTTAATAAAAATTAGCGACCTAAATTTCAAATAACCGAATCTCTGTTGGCCTATCTCACCGACAGTGCTTATAGAAAAACTGAACTAAGTATTGTTTACACTTAAGTTCCTCTTAAATTTTAAAGTCATCTCCAAAGTCATATAAAACGAATACTTACAATAAGTTTAGTAGAGTGGGCTTCCGTCAAGATGTTTTATTTCATGATTTTAAAAGTTTCACCACAGAATCACAAAATATTCTTAGAATATACTATAATATACCGGCCCAAGTAACAATTTTGGTCAAAATTACGTAAAAGTTTCGTAATTTAGGTATATCAAGTCGTCGTGCCTTATACGAATTACGTCGTTATTACGTAAATATTAAGTAAATTTCAGGTAAAGTGGGAAAAGTAGTTTCGACGTAATATTTCTCCAATTGTTGCCCTATAAGGGAGTTACCTATAAGTTAATTATGTTAAATTTACGTAATGCTGACGTAAAATTTTTAAGTATGATGGGAACATGAATTCCATTATAACTTAAGGTGATAAGGAGTCATTTATTGAAAAACCGATGTTTTTATCTTTCCCGAATTTTTTTAAAGTGTTTCGAATTGGAAACAAAAAAAATATTAAAATACCGAACTTAAGTAAGACTTGTACTTTTATATCCAATTTTTGTTTTTCATGTATCTAGATTTATATAAGCGTAGTTTTGCAAAAATAAAAATATAAATATAGACATTTTTCTTGCAAAATTACACAAATATAGTTGTAGATACATAAATAACAAAAATTGCAAATGAATGTAAAATTCTTACTTTAGTTTGGTATTTCTTTATTTTTTTGACTTTCCAATTCGAAACACTTTAAAAAATTCATGAAAGATAAGTACGTCGTTTTTTTCAACATTTGACTCCCTATCACCTTAAAGTATCCATGATGGTTTACGAATATTTATTATGCATTATATATTAGGTAGTGTTTGGGGTGTTGTAAAAACTACTCGTTTATGCTTCAAATTTGGTTGCAATATAATAAATTCTGTGAAACTTATAGATTTTACCTTGAAATAATACAATTCCCCATTCAAAAATATTTGCTTAAAAATAATTTTTGTTATTAATTAGATTATACTTTTTTTGGTCTTACCTTTACATGTGTAATATCAATTTTTAAATATTTATTTATAGAACTGTCGTATGATTTGTTAACTCTTTATTTAAAAAACTTTATTTTAATCTATAAATAATCAATAATCTTTGATAAATGTTTACTTAACCTAAAATTAATTAGTAATAAATATGACGTCGTTGCTAAAATTTACCTAATAGGAAATTTTACTCATTTTCTGGCCTATTGGTAACTTTTCCTTGAAACTTAGTGAACAATTCTTATAAATTTGACTTTATAGTAATGTTGCCCTAAATTGAAGCCTTTTACCTCAAAGTCAATCATTCTTTGAAGTATTTTTGTCCTGAATAAGTAAATTTGACTTTGAAGGCAAGAATAGGGCACGAACGTTTGAGATCAAACCCGAAGTTCTAATAACCTAAAAATATAACCTAAAAAGTTGTAGCAATGGTCTCTTTTAAATTCAAAGGTTCATTTAAATTCTGTGAAGAATACCAAGATTATGAATGTAGATGTGGAATCAATTTGACTTCCTTTTGTATCCCTTGGTAGTATTTTTTATAAGTAATAATATGTTGTAGACATCCAATATGATTTTATGAAAGTTCTTTCCATCAAGATAAATCAGCTATGCGTTTGAGACAGAATACATTAAACTCGTTAGATTTAATAATAATCTTACAATTTTAAGGTATACATAATGTTACAACAAAAATATTATATTAAACATCAACAAGTAGTTGTGGACATCTTTGATTTAAAAAGTGCCCCTAATTTCGACCAATAAGGAAATTTTACTATTATAAGAAACACAACCAATTTTACTATGAAGTATTTTTTCCTCAATAGTCATTGTACAAGTAAAATTACAGTAAATTTTACTATAAATTTGACTAACAGGACATTTTTATTTTAAGGTGACGTTAGGTAAAATAATTAGGTAAATTTTACTTTAGAATTTCCCTATTTTCAACTTTGAAGACCAATTAGTAATAAATTAGGTCAAATAATTGAAAATTTTCCCTAGTATTCGCCATATTGGTAAAAATATCTACCAGAGGTAAAAATGTCTTAACTTATGCCCAAGGAAATGCCCTTAAAGTTGTTATATTTTTATATTTATGAAAATAAAAAATTTTAATTTTAGTATGTTATATGGCTCAAGAAAATGCATTTATTAAAAAAAAATTCAATTTCACTTTCGGTTTCAACGGAAACGACTCAGGTATCTTATTTTAAATGTAACATCCTATTGTTTGTACTTATTATTACACGTTGGTGTAAGTTCCAAGTATGTTTGTCACAAAAAATTTTTTTCTGAACTTAAAAAAAAAAATCGGATTTTTTTTGTATTTTTTTTAATAAAATCTACCCCTAACTAATTTAAATAGGTAAAATAAATTGTAAATTAAGAAATTCCTTCGGCCGTTTTGAGAAATTAATATTTATAATTTTTAAAATGCGTTTTTTGTAAATATATTTTTTCAAATGGCATAATAGTGGGGCCGTCCCCTATTTAGATAGATGATTTTTTTACGATTACAGTGATGTTGATAAGTTGATAAAATAAAAAGATTTTAAAAAAATAATTAAGTACACTTAAGGTTTATCAATTAAGTCTGAGAAAAAAGCTATTATATTCAATAATGTGATATTTAAAAATAATCTTTATAATTTTAATTGTAAAATTTCATACATGTATATGTATAATGTATATTAAAATATTAAAACTAAGAAAGTCGGATGTGAAGGCCGAACGTCTATAAAAATTCTGTTAACGTCATAAACTTAAAGAGTTTAATTAAAACATCTCTGTGGGAAATTATATTTTAAATTCAATTTTTAGAATAAAGCTTTCAAACTTTCTTTTATAAAAAATGCTATAAATAAATACGTACATTATAATATACACTCTTTAAATTTTTAAGTAATTCCTCTTTGGTTATAATAGTGCATAATGAAATAATGTCACGTAATATAGTAATATTACAACAATTAATGCAGCTACAGTGAAAATGTGTCAAGGGGCGTGCAGGTCCAACGTGAATAATTTACTAAAACTTAATATGCACCTTGATTGAACGCTTTTGCATACATACAAATGTTAGTGGAGTTTGTACATATGAAAATAATATTTGTACAATTTAATTATAATATCAATAGTTGTTACATACTGATTTCAACATTTAAAAAAATATTATACATAGTTAAATTAAAAATGATATTTCTTAAAAACCCTTCTAAATTGATATAATTTGTTATACACGTGATATTAATCCCTCGTTTAGACTACATACTAATAATACAGATAAAGTATACAATTTTTTTCATTAAAAAATTGTGACATTATTTATTCGGCTTTAGTGTCATGGGACTAATTTATTGTCTCGACCATTCTGCGGCTATATAATTTTGAAATTTTTGCACCAAAAGAATTAGTTTTATTTTTATCTGTTTTTGAAGTAGATACCTACTCTTAAGAAATTAAAAGTTTTATTTGCCATACGTGTTTTTATAGTTTCATTTTCAATACATGATTAAAAACATGAAAAACCATTTGAGTCTACCAGAGGCTTTGTTTAAAGTAAAGCTGATTAAAATCGATTAAGTGCTTAAACAGGTGCTGTTTGTTGGTAAACTGAGCCTTGCACTTGATTTTTTCGATTTCCTGATCTTTAATTAAAGCGAACTCACGTCGTCCTTGATGGATAACAGGACACGCCCGGGCCAATAACCATAAACATTGTAAAAAGAACATTAAAAATAAAATCATTAACAGCGCGCGTGTAGGTTTATTGCATTATAACAAAGAATTTTTTTAATTCTTTAAGTTACGTCCTCCAATTAAACCGACAAAATTTAATTAAGGACGAAATTAATTTTAAATTTTTATTCAAGAAATTGCAAAATTTGTTTTTGTACAAAAGTGTCCTTAAATTTAATTTTGAAATTATTGAGTAAACTTATTTTTATGATGAAAATTTTTTCTACCATGAAGGAAACTTCGAAAATAAATTAAAAATTTATTCCACTTGAGCTATTTAAAAAGGCATAATAAAATATTCTTTTCATATATTGAATTTCTGATAGATTATTCTAAAGTATTAAATCTATTATAAACACATATATTGAATTATTTTTTTGTTATTTTTTTAAAATTCGTTAAAAACTTCTTAAAATATCAAATTGTAGCACATTTTTTTTTTGAATTTATCCTTCAAAGAGTTGGTTATATTACATCCACACCATTTTTCTTCAAATAAATATTTCAAAAAGCTTATTGTATTTATTTTCTTACCGTATTAAATTATGTATATTTATTCCGATAACTTATATTGGGTCAAACAACAATTATTATTCGTTTTATAAAAGTATGACGTGACGTACCTGTAATCAATGAAAATTTAAGCAAAACATTACGTATTTTCAAAGTTGGAAACTCTATTTTAGGAAATGCATTTTTTTTCAAATTCGAATAAGTACCTGTAATATTTCAATAGATCAAGGTTGCAAATTTGGGCAATGCTCGTGTCTTCAAGGCGACTTACTTCCCCGAAATATTAACTCCTCAATGCATGACGTGGGAACTTCTAGTATGTAAACACACAACAAATAAACTTTAAATTGTTTATCCTATTATTCCACGCACTTTCTGAAGGACGTCCCCTTACGAAACGAAAGCTTCTTAAATTCAAATTATGTAATTTAAATTAACTGATTATTTGTAACCAACTGGACAGTCGATCATTGCGTAAACTCCTATGTGACAGTTCTTTACATTATGTTCCCTGATAAATTTCATAGAAATGAATATGTTCACAATGGTCATTCAAGTTACGTGAGGAAATACTTCGTCCCTTTTTAAATAGAGTACATGTACAGAATTTCTATTTTAAAATCATAAAGGTATTGTATTCCTTGACTCGATTGTTTCACAATTGAAAATGTTATGTTATTTACGGAAAACGTAAAAATAAACATTTACTAATAGAAAATTTATTAAGAGACAATATCCATCTAGGTTAATTCATTAAAACAATGTTAGTTTTATAAATTGCTGAATCTCTCTTTATTATGTGCTTATATGACAAGACTCATAACAGGTATTACAATAGGAGAGTTATTCTTAAAATAATATATTTTTGTTAATAATAGAATTAATAAACAATACTTTAAAAAATCATAACTTAATAAAATAATTTTTACAAAAACAACTATTGAAAATAATGATAATCGTTGAAAATTACTATGAAAAAGATTATTTTACATCTTTGTCCTTGCAAGCGTTTTTTGGTCCATATTATTCCTCTAGACTCTAGATTATCGTGACTATTCGACTCACATTGTTTTTGTGAGAAGTAAAACATCAAAAATATCAGCGACTATTTCAGGACGTTTAAGTGAAATTATAATAAAGTGTGAAGTTGACTATCATGTTCTGCACAAAAAGATGAAAAACGTTCGTTAAATAATCCCTTAAATCCCTTAAATATTTACTCTTGTTCAAATTGTAAGTTAATATTTTTCATAGATTTCTAAAATTCGACTTAAATTTGATCACTCGTGGTATTATTCAGGGTTGTCACTTTTACCGTGCACACCATTGGGGTTTTGGAAACCAGAAGACTTACGAAGTGGCTTAAATTATAAAAAAAGTTGCCCAATTTCAAGCTCTTTGGGAATCCTTTTAGAAATCCGAGATATTCCGCTCTATTCACCAAATATCATGAAATAACTGAATTTTGCATTTTCGTTTTTCCTCCATATTTTTGTTATCGCTTAAGAGCAATTTCCTAAACGGCAAATATAGTTTGTAAAATTGGTTTATATCCATGAAGAGAGTGGCTTGTTATCTCTGATGGTTCAGTAAAAATACTTTTTCTCTTCTAGTTAACTAGAAGAGAAAAAGTATTTTTACTGAACCATCAGAGATGGCAAATATAGTGGTTTAGTTCTGCAGTTATAAAAGCTAGTACAAACAACATTTCTGTATAATTTTTTTTTGTAGATGATTTAGAAATCATTTCTTTAATTCCTGCCAGAAGGAAAATAAATTGGAGAATGTATAAAAAAAAATATAATGATCTAAAAGTACTTAACTTTAGACCCCTCTAATTAATTTTGTGCTAGGTTGCAGAAGGTAACTCTGTGGCAAGATGTAGTCTAATGAATTTAGATTATAAATCTGAAAAAAAAATTGTAAATCTAACTAGGGAAAGTTAAGTCATGACTGCAGAACGAATGCTCGATTTCAGGATTTTTGACAATTTTTCCTCCCAAACTCGCGTGCCCTCTAGGCAAAGAAGCTCCAGAACAGTAGGATGGATTTTCTCTTCCTTGTTATTATTTCCAAATTTACCGCGGGTGTCTAGGAAGATGCTCTTAGGCTTAAGCTTTTTAGAAACATCACTCGTCCTACGGACTCATGGTGTTTCTAAGCAACATAATTTCATTTGTCAATAAATTGAGAGAATTATTGCGGATTTCAACCTACTCAATGGTATTACTATTGAACATTCGACATAGGGCGCGTTCCAGTAATGAACACTAAAGCCCACGACGAACGCAAAATCGTTAAATAAGAAACTGTTCTATTCAAAACTAATATAATTATTGTAGTAGTCCTATACATAATCCATTAAATGAAAATATGTAGTAACAATTAAGAATTTTAAACTTATCCAAATTATGATAATAACTGGTCTATTTATAATGTGACTAAGTACTGTAATAATAATGCACGCTAAATTAATTTTTGTTCCTTAAAAGATTCATCTTGCTGCTCGTCATCTGAATCGGGTGGTGTGTTAGGATCTGCCGGCATTAGCATTTCTATTGTTTTGGGGCAAAATGTTCTTGAAATACATCTCTTCTTGGGCTTCAGACTGCTTATCAATGGATCCGAACTCAGTAGTAATCTGTGATAAACATCTAAATTACATTGTTCTCTTGAAAATTTCCTAGCAAAGTTTTCGCGATATACTCTGAAATGTTTATTGCGGGCCTCTGCAGCCTCTTCCGATAACTGACCTATTGGTAACAAAGAGTTTTTAATTATACTTGCACCATATATTAATATTTTATGCATGGTCGGAGTCATATAGGGTGCTATCCATATAGGTCTATGTAGAATTTAGCTGTGTCTTTGGTGTATTGGTCGTATTTTTGCGAATCAATTCTATGTCCGCTTGAAATAGTTTCTAATATGATCTTCAATCTATAAATTAATTCATAATTTATCCCGGATTTTTTCGGTTTTTCGACGCTTGCTTCGTTTACTAGATTCGTCAAAAGACTTCAAAGGCCGCCCCGGTCGATTTAACAATTTTTTTGGAAGTTCAAAAGTTCCATTCAACCAAGACTCGTGGTTTTTCAAGAAAGCCTCTTCTTTTCTGTGACATTTTGCCCATTTTTCATTATTTTTTTCGATTTAAATAAAGAAAATCTTTGTTCTAAAGATTTTATGTCATCATCTGTAGTGCCATAGTTCAATAATAAATAGTTTTCTAAATAATTTATTTTTTCTTCGAAATTTGGTAAATTCTGTTCTTTCATTATTCCATAAAGCTACCTCCGGGTAACAATTTTCACCCCTGAAGTGCTCGTATTTCCTAGAACAACAAAAACAAAAAATGGTCAATAATTTTTTTTTAAATCTGGATGGTTAAAAGTGACCCTAGATTTATCAGCTACAGTCTTCTGCAGCCAATTTTTTCAACATTCATTAATGCATTTATTATACTTCAAAATAAAAAAAGAATGATGATGGTATCTGACGGAAAAATATAACAAATTTACCTATAAATTGTAAAACTATGTCAAAATGTGACAAAGAAAACACCCTATGTTTAGCACTACTAAATTATAAGAATTATAATTTTGTGGCTAAGCAAAACATATTAATAATTAAGATACACACAAAAAATGCAATATTTATACTAAAACTTTTGTTTGCCATGAGCCTGTACGTCCTCGTGGTGTACCTGTGGAAGGTAAAAAGGGTTGATAAGGATTCTCTGAAGATTTTTCTTGCCCTCGATAGCGTTTTTGAAGTGTTTACCGTACTTTATAAAATTCAATTTTTGCCGCATGAATCGACGCGTCGATTATATCAAGATGAGTAGTCAAAATTAAAAAAAAATTCTAAGATTTCTTAATTTTTGACAATTTTTGAAATTGTTGATTTATCCACATCAAATTTATCACAAACCGCTTTTATCTTCGCCCCCTTTTCGATTTCACCTAAAATATTACATTTTTGTTCTAAAGTCTAAAGTTTTTGGTTTTTTTCATCTTTATTAGTGTCAATTAGGGTTGAAAAGATAATTTTATCGAATGTCAGCAAAAAATAACTGCACTTGCTTATGAAAAAACTTATTTTTTCAAAAGTGACTATATTGAATAACAAAACTAAAATTGTTTACTACTGGGTGTCTCAGATCACTCGTCCATCTCTTTTATTTTGAGAACGCCTTGTTGTACATGGCTGAAATTAAAAAATAAATATTACCAAAGCAAACCCGAAGAATCTATTGGTGCACTTAATTTCTTAAAGAACAATCCGGAAATACCCGGAACCGGAAGTAACTTTCGATTTTTAAATGGCAACATGGGTCAAGTATGTTATCGATCAATAGGTCTTTAAGAAAAAAACAACTTTGATTAAAATTCTTTTTTAATATTTTTCATTTTACAAAGTTAAACTTAAAAAAACGAAAATGTCATGAAAGAGTAAATATTTGTTTTATAAACGATCAGCCGATTGACAGGCCACTCTTGAAACCGTCTTGTTGAAAGAATATCTCTTGGAGATGTGCAAGTGGAACATTATCTAATAGATCATACAAAAAGTTATCTAAAAAATTACTATAAATTTCACCATTTAAAGAGCCATCGAAAAAATAAGGACCGAAGATATGAGCTCGTAAAATGCCGCACCAGACATTAAGGGTCCAAACTCATTTGTTGTCCACTTCACGTAACCAATTAGAATTCTCTTGAGACCAGTAATGACCGTTGTAAATATTGACAAGACCATAGCTCTTAAATGTCGCCTCGTCTGATCATAAACTGTGCTGGTAGTGGAAAATTTCATTATTGTTTAATAACCATTGACAAAAATCCACCCGATTCTGAAAATCTTGAGGTAAAAGTTATGGTGTAGGTGTATGTGGTAAGGATGGAACTTATTGGTCTTTAGAATCCTCGAAACCGTAGCTCGACTAATGCCAGAATCAATTTGAAGTCTTCTGGTAGAAATGGGTGGCTCTACAGCAATAGCAGGAAGTACATCAGGTGCCCTTTCATCCTGCAAACGTCGCCTGATGAGCTGATTCTTGTTATGGCTCGGCTGTAGCTGACAAGTTGTTTTAACTCAATTTGCCAATCTAAGAAATACCTTTGTCAACTGAGTAGCTCGTTGAGGGAACCGCTTAGAGTTAAGCCGCTCAGCTGCAAGATAGTTTTGATTGCACTCACCCAACACCATGAGCATGTAAAATCCCTTACGGATTGAAAACACTATATTATTAAAATAAAAAGCTACTTCAATTTATTTTATGTTAATAGTATTAGGTATCACCAGAAATAAACTGAATTTGTAATGACTTAAAACTTTTGTCAACAAAAAGAAACAATTTTGTTAAAAAAAAACAAAACCGATTCACCTTTTTATTATTTCCAGAAACGCATATGAATCAATTCTTACAAATAGAAACCAAAGATGAATAATTTTCATTTCAACTTTACTTTCCTTTTCGTATTTGGAAAATAAAACAAAAATTTACTTTTTTCTTGAAATTTTCGTTTTTTTAAGTTTAACTTAGTAAATATCAAAAATATTAAAAAAATATTTTAATAAGAACTCGATCCATGTTAAAAATTCCTCGGGTTGCTTTGGTAAGCCAGGTACGACAAGGCGTTCTCAAAATAAAAGGGGTGGAGGGGTGGTCTGAGACACCTTGTATATCAAGGGTTGCTTATAGCAAAAGTTTCTTTTTTCAAAGGTGACTCTATCGAATGTTCACTGTATAATTACTAGTTCTGTGACAGAATTATTGCGGATTTCAACCTACTAATGATATTAGGTACTACTGATATTTCATGCCATAGCCCTGACAAGCGTTCTGATTGGTCCATTTGCCATTGGGTTATCGAGATAATTTGGATCCTACCCAAATTATCAATTCAAACGTTTACTTAACATATGTTTAAATTTCAAATTTGACATTTGAAGTGAAAATTGACGTTAAAATTTACAAACAATTTTTGTATGTTGCAAAAATAAGGCTTGAAATAATCTATCCAAATACAATTCGTAGGTTAAAATCACTATAATAATTTTGCCACTTTATAGACAATTCAATTATGTTTCTAAGCTACACAATTTTATTAGTCAATAAAATGACAGAATTCTTGCGGATTTTAACCTACTCATGGTATTACTATTGATAATTTAATTACGTCAGTATTTATTTACCAAATAAGTAACTAAATTTTCATAATTATAAAAAAATGTATTTTTGCGTTTATGTTTATTTCAATTCAATTCAACTTTATTACCCAAAAGAATACAAATTCCAATTACAAGGTAAATAAATATAATCTATAGTAAGTGTATATGTATAAAATATTTCCTCCAATTTATGTGCAAATTCTTTTTAAAAAAAGAAAATTTTGGAAACTACAAGTATAAAAGGCTATTTATACACTTTCGTATAGCTGATTACCAATCATAATTTATTTACTCATAATTATGAACGTAATAATCTTTAATTAAATATAATAACACATAATATAACATTAAATACGATTATTATCTACCTACTTACAGTCGAAGAATAATTTCGACAAAAATAATAGCTGTGACCACGACTCGAATAAATTATTTAATTTTAAATAAGCAATATATTTATATTTTGATTTTACCTAAATTTTTATTAAAATAATACAACTTTAATAACCCCAAAAAACTTAAAATTATTTTCTAATCTGATGGTTATTTTAATGTAATTAATAAACATTATCGCGCATAAAACAATGGGTACATATTACAATCTTATTATAATTTGATTATGGGCGTCCTTGAGCGCATTTCTTGAGCCGGTACCATGATAAAATATAATTTTGTTAGCTTTTTTCTACAAACCACCAATTTTTACTCAATGCCAATGGAGCGGTAGAGGAGTATATAAATGAAAATATTTTCCAAGACAGGGTATCAGTTTACTATCGTAAGCACAACAAACCACAACAACAAAAATGTTCAAATTGGTAAGTACAATTATAATTGTTTTAATAATTTGTTTTGACCATAAACTACATGAAAATGAACAATTTTTAGATATTTATTTAATTGTAAAATTAAATTACTTTCAAACAACTATGCCTACCAAAGCTCCAATATTTAAATTTACAAAATGTAAATTAGTTGAAACGTATTTTTAGAAATCTGTATCTTTTTTTTATGAATTTTTATATTGAAATTGAATTTTGAAAATCATATGATTTTATAAGTCTTATAATATTTGTTTTATTTTTTTTAGTTCGTTCTTGCCGCCCTCATGGCTTTTGCTGCCGCTGAACCTAAACCAGGTTATGTAGGTTCCCCAGTTGCCTACAGTGCAGTTGCTCCAGCTTATTCTGCCTACTCCGCATATTCCTCACCCTATGCCTACTCTGCTGGTTACTCAGGCTACCCATCAGTCTACTCTGCTGGTTACTCTGGTTACCCATATGCCTATTCTGCAGGATACAACAACTACGGATATGCTGGATACGCATCTCCATACTCTTATCACTATTAAATCTAGAATTATAAAAACAAAATTGCAAAACTTTTGGACTTCATGCTATAAAAAATTTTTGAAATAAATATAATACTGGCCTAATATACAATAGTTTTATTTATACTTACCCGAAAACAAAAATAATTCATCAGTGAATATAAGAACCTTTTATTTAATAATTCATAAAAACTAAAAATATAAGCAGAAAATAGTATATTAAAAAAAGAGTTTCATAAGTTTCATATTTTAATGAACAAGTGCTACTATCGACTTATGAAACGAGTTTTTTATACTATTTTTTCTATTTTGCGCCTTTTTATCTATTTAAAATAAAATATTATAGTTTTCAATTTTAGTAACTTTTCTGGTAGTTGGCAACTCTAATGTCAGGTTTGTGAAATCATCAAATAACCTGTAAATCGCTTGGCAACTGCCACATTAAAATCAATAAACTTCAGTGCTACCAACTTGGAAAAATAAAATTTACTACTCAGTAAGGCACCGATAGCAGTGCGGTACTAGCTAGTAACGCACTGCTGTCAGTGTGTTACTAGCGACTAGTAACGCACCAAAATAGAAAAAATAATGATTGATATTCTAAAAACCTACGGGATTTCCAATATTATCGTAAAAGAATTCAAAAATATGAACAGTAAGTATATTTTTTAGGTCCTCAAAGTACTCCTATTTTACAGTAGAATTTTTCAAAAACTAAGCAAAGTATGAAGTTAATTTCGCCATATTAAGCTAAGACATGAAATATAAATCGATTGGTATCATAAAATGACAATCAATAATTTCTTTTACCAGTTATTACGGTTCTACGAAACGTTATTTTTAAGCAAAAGTCGCCCAATTTTATTTGAATTCAATAGATACATTTTTTATTCTTTGCCAAAAATGCTTTCGTTGTAATTCGTACATTAAAAATGTACGCTTATATTCATTAACGAGTACTTTGGATTAGATTATAGACATTCCCAACTTTTATAAAAAAAGAACGTATTATGTTTTCCAATATATCTATATTATATGTATGTAACTATTTAATAATAATATAGGTTATCCCAAATCAAACTTGTCCTCTCTGATGTATGGGTCTTCTCAAAAATTTTGAAAGAATGATAAAACGGGTAATTTTTCAAAAAATCCGAAAATCTTAAATAGGAAATTAATGGTCTTTGAAACGTATAAACAGATTTAGAATTTTTTTACTTTCGTCGATTCATTTAGAGGTATCAAAGATTTTTGGGAGGTTTTTGTAGGAGGTTAGGATATCAAATTATAAATTGGAATCTATTCTCTTTAAACTAAAAATTCACCTGTTTTTATGATTTTCTTGAAATTTTCAAAAAGGCCAATATTTCAGAGAGGACAAATTTTAGTTGAATAAATAAATGAACGATCAAAAAATAAAAAGCAGACAAAACAAAATTATAAATATTATTGGAATATTATTTATTAATTGACTGAACAAGTATAAAATAAAAAAAAAATAAGAGAAATAAGAGAAATAAACAAGAAAAATATAAGCTACATAATTTATTAATTATTATAATTTGTATATTTTGATTATATCTCCTTACGTAATACAAACATTAAAACCTTATAAATACATTGAATTCTCCTAGTTCCCTGTTGTTTTTAAAGCAATTCCCGACCTGGGGTAAGTAGTAAGCACTACAAGGGGTCGTCCCGCGCAATTACTATTCGTTATTCCTTTTGTGAGTTGAAGGATGTAACCAATGCCAACAAAAGCAACATGTTTGTAATTTTAGACCCCAGATTAAGTATAAGAAGCAAACCTAAATTGGTAAATGAAACAAATTTTGTATAGAAATTGTTAGATGAATAATTTTAAAATAAGCTGTTTTTAAGGTTGATTGATTGGAATTTTAATTTCGGCCTTGGCAATCAAATTTTAAATTATTAGTAGGTGTGTGTGGGTTGAGTCTGAGACTGCAGGAAGTAAATTAAGTTTCATAATTTATTATTATAATAATTCAAAATAAGTTTAAAATAAATTATAATAATTTTTTATTAAGTAGGTTATTTATTGATATTTAAATGTGTAGCTTTTAAAATAAACGATTGGCATTTATATTTATCTCATAAGTTCATTTTTTTTATTTGTTAATAAAAACAATTATTTGAATTGAAAACTAAATGGTTATAAAAATAGTTTTTCGACTCTAAAGTAACATTTGTATTTTAAATAACGAACAAATAATATAAATTTATGAAACTGCCACTGTTTCAAATTTTTGTACTATGTACTGTGTTATATACAGGGTGGCCCAACTAAGAGTTCCCACCCAGGTTATTTTGAAAACAAACAATTTTTGAAAAAAACCCTGAAACCGGTCAATTTTCATTTGATGGGGGACCAATTTTTATGTTAACGCAAGGGGCAACCCAGTTATGCAAGAAAACTACCCCTTTAGAAATGTTAAATGGCAATAGGGGTCAAGTGATACATCATTGTAAAGCTCCTACTATTCGCTATACAGCTGTCATATTTTTTTTTTAATTTTATGGAATATTTGAGAAGTTATAGCATTTTAACTTTAGACATGTAAAACCTGTTTTTAACAAGTGACATGGGCAAAAAAGTTTGTAAACCTTTGAAAGCAGGGTATAATAATGTCCAATAAAAATGGGTTGCCCCTATTTAAAATAAGTTAAGTGATAATCGCCTGACCTTCATCTTGCTGTTCGAGATCACGGGCAATGTTTTCAGATAGTGCGTCACTAAGAATGGTACAACTTTTACTTACAACATTTTTTTCAAAAATGCTTTATTTCAAAAATAAACAAGCGTTGCCGAACTTTTTGTAAACCCTGTATTTATTTCCTAAAAAGCTTAACTTTCGAAATATAGGATATTAAATTTTACTAATTTTTTTTTTCAAGTTCTTAACATATAATATCTATATTTTTGATAATTGGGTAAAATTTTGACAAAAACTTACTCTTGGCAGTAGTTTTAGATTTTTACATAAAATTGAGAATATTTAAAACAAATTTCAAGTTGAATTTTTTCGAAAGCGTCAACTTCATCCACCCAATTATTTTTGCTCGACGCCATTATCGTTAAAACGAGAAATGAAACCGGTAGTAAATAATATTTTCGTATACTACGAGTGGCCATATAAATTTTATAAATGGAAAACCCCATTAAAAGGGAGTGAACGAAATTTGTCGAAAAAATATTTACTCGGTATGTCCGTGAAAAGGCTCGTAATAACCGTGAAATTTTGAATTAAAATACATTGGTACCAAAATATGTATGCTTTGCTCGTTATATCCAAGAACTCATTATATCCGTGCACGTTATAATCAAGTTCCACAGTATTTCAATGACATTTGACAAGATAAAAAGCCCGAGGAAAAAATCTTAAATGCTAAGACATAATAAATAAATTTCTGAATGTAAGTAGCCTAAATATTTCTTCTTACACATCAGAACAAAATATGAAAATCGGAGGAAGAAAACTTCACATATTAAGACACGCGTAATGCTCTTTTTCATGATCTATTACGATTTTTCTTCTATAACTTCAATGACTGATAATTCGCAACGAAGCTCCATAAAAGTGGGATGGATTTTCTATATCCTCTTGGGATCTCCCACGAAAATTTGGTTTTAAAACGTACTCCTTTAGTTGTTACGCATTTGTCAGTTCAACTTTTTGCAACTTAGAATGTGTGTCTTTTATTTTCGGTAGAGAAGGAAAGTTATGAACTAACCTATTAGGATTTTAAATTATGTGAAAAGAATTGTCCCTAATACGTCGGAAAACATACTGCGCATGGGTGGTATAGTAAAGATAAGACAAGAGCGAACAGAGTTACCGGGAGTTACCTCTAACACATCACTATACATTTTTGAGCGCACTCCATAAAAAAATGGATTATGGAAAACTACTTAAGAGGATAGTCGGCAAATTTAAGCGCTTGATTTTGAGTTTCTCTTGAATTTTACGGTTTTGGTCACAATATTTTTCTAGTGGAGCTTTTTTAAAATTTCTTTTATTAGTTTAATAAAAAGTTATGTGCCTAAAAGTTGTTTTGGAAAAAAATATTGCTTGCCAGAAAATTTATAATAAATAATCGACTAGGCATTCATTTTTAAAATTTTTAGTAAATAAAGACTGAAACCAACATAAAAATTTTTGTTTATAATATAAATCATCGACATATCTACTTTAGAACTTTTATTAATAAAATTTAATTGAGGTAGAATATTTTTTACACCATCGGCATCAAAAACTGTACGCCTAAAAATTCTCAAATATTTAAACAGACAAAATTTAATCTTTTCTAACGATATATAAGTACTAGGAAAATTTAATTTTTTGTCTGCTAAATGCAAAAAAATATATAAAATTTTTAAAACTTTTAAAACTTTTTAAAGTTTATAGACTAACTGACTAAATTCCTATTATCCAATAAGAATACTTCATTTTCTAATTATACTACGCCAATAAAAACGAAACGAATAAGTGATAGTTTTAAATTTAGACATACTGATAAAATTTATAGTCCGCGAGCTTGTAATAGAAAAAAAGAGTATTAAAGAGCACCATTACAAACTCCAAAAATCAAATCATAAATTCATCATTGATGGCTTCTTAAGAGTGATCAAAGCCAATAATATTTTAAAGATGGAGTTGGAATGCCAATTTGATGTCATTAAGAGCTTTTTTGATTTGATATCTCTTCAAATAACCTGTAAACTAAATCTTGGGACACCCTGTATATTCGGAAGAACATATAAATAATATACAGGTTATTTCATTTGAAATAACAAACTCCTGGTGTAGTTTGGACAATTTAGGGAACACCTTGTGACCTTGTATAATAAATATATACAAATGTTAGTTTACTTGATTTTGGTGAAACCTTTATTTTAATTTTTTTAATACTATCTACGGCATAGAAAACATTGAGGAATTCCGGTAATATTAAATAGCCCCAGATATGAAAAGTTAGATTTTATAGATTACAACATATAACATATGTATTTTAACTAACATTAAACAATAAATGTTAAAATACAACACAATTTTCAAATTTCTCTACACTTTATTTTGTAAAACTGGAGATCCTATAATTCCGACCTTAAGACTGCTTTTGTCATGAAAACTTGAATTTAGAAAAAAAATATAAACATATTTCACCATAACCGTAACAGTTGACTGTTTATCTTAAGTTGAAAGTTGAGTGCTAATGAAAAACAAAATTCTTCTGGAATATGGACCTCACTATATTTTTGAGTTAGTTAGGTTAGTATTATTTTTTTTTAATTTTATAAAACGATTGTATTTTAAAATAAAGCGTGAATTTTGTATTTAGTGGATACCTAAAAAATAATAATTGAAAAATGTTTACGCTTAAAAAAATTATGATTTACTACCTTCATTTCAGTATACCAATTAGCAGAGGCTATAAAGAAGACAACATATTTGCATGCGGTGAATGTAATTAATATATTCCGGCAGCAATTTACTATTGGACAATAATGCGAGGATCAAGGATGAATTTTACTTATTTTGAAATACAAGTAGCACTACAACTGCTATGTGTATATCCCTCCCCAGAATAAAGAGTATAAATAATCGATTTTTGTCTTCAGTTGTTACAGTTTGAATCTTAAACTTCAAGTAAATCAACATGTTCAAATACGTAAGTAATGAAGTTTTTAATTTGTGATATTTTTTTAATATAATCAATCAATTCTTCCAAATTTAAAAAAAAATCTCCTTAATAAGTAACTTCAAATTTTAAGAAACATCTTTTACTTTTTTGGTAAATTTATTTTTTTATATTTTTGTCACATTTTTTTACTGAGGGATAAAATAATAAGAGCATATTGTTATAATCTATACATATATGACACTACAAATAAATATTTTTTTCATTTAATAACAAAATGCAATAAAGAAGTATGTATTCCTAAACAGTAAATTCTAAATTAATTAGTAATTTGTAAACATGCAATAACATAAACGCAATATTTTTTAATTTTGTTGTTGTTTTAGATTGTATTCTTCGCTCTTTTGGCTCTTGCCTTTGCTGAACCAAAACCCGGCTTAGTGGCTCCAGTTGCCTACAGTGCTGCATACACCGCCCCTCTAGCATACTCAGCTCACTACACTTCCCCAATTGTTAAAAGCGCATATGCCGCTCCCTATGCCGCCCCCTACACCTACGCTGCTGGATATGTAGCCCCTGCTTACTCAGCCGGATATGTAGCTCCTGCTTACTCAGCCTACTCCGCATACTCTGCCCCAATCGTCAAATATTATTAAAGACTAAAATTTTCAACCCCTGGATATGATTTTTTAAAGCTGTGAACAATTTGTAATTTTATGCAACCAAATAAATTATTTTTTTGGAAAAACATCTTTACCTGTTGTTATTTTCTTCAAAAGTGACTACCTAGTTTGCTTTTACCCCTTTGGTTACTATTAGTAGGTTGGAGCAAAATCGTTCCAAATTTTGCCGACTATGATTTTTTAAAGCTGTGAATAATTTGTAATTTTATCCAAGCAAATAAATTATTTTTTTGGAGAAATGTTGGTATATTATTATTAATTTCGCCAAACTTTGGAATTTTGATTCAATTATTAGAACAGTGATATTTGTATTTGATATTTTTTAATGTGTTCATTGAAAAATTAAATATTAATATGTTTAATGATTTGTGCTATTATTTGGCTTCATGATTTACTCCAATCTTTCAATAAACTAAAAAAAATCGTACCAACTTTTGCCCTTAATTGAAACCATAACATTTGGTTGGTGCCGAGAATTGCCCTGAATTTATCCTTATTTAAATCAGTGCCGGGTTTTACTTGATTATTAAACTTCGAATTACTTTTGGTGCCGAGTTTTGCTCCAAGCTCCAACCTATTGGACTCAAAAAAAATGTTCTATCTAAACTGTTCACATCGTTTGCGATTTCGAAGAAATAATCTTGCCTTCAGTCTATTGTTTTTGATCACTTAAAATATGTTAGAAATATGATAAAAGCACTACAAATGTTTTTTAAAGCTAAAACTGTGGAAGATTCATCAACGCCTGCAGAATTTAGATTTTTAGATAACCCGCATCTAAATTATTTGAGAAATAACGAAAATATTAAATCGGTCTCTTTTAGTGACGATGGCACAAAATTATACAGAAAATGTTATGTAACTAAAAACTGAGTATTTGTAGATACGGCGTTTTCATCAAGCATAGCAATTTATAGTTATTAAGGACCTAAGAATTCTCGTCACCTTTTGTACCGGGAAAACCTTCTAATTTTTTAACTGATGGTGGAAAGCTTGAAAATGATTTTTACTGCCCATAATAATTTAAATAAGCTTTCCAATAATTTTCCACTACAGGTAAAAAAATTATAAGGCTTTTGCGGTAGCAAAAGCTGACAAAAATTCTTAATCCTAATTAGCTTTTTAACAAACCTATATAATAGCTGAAATGCAGTTGATGGCATATAATAATCTTGATATTATATTTTGAAAAACATGTTAGAACAAAAAAAGTTTTCCGCTTTCATTAAGCCTGTGTAACCACATGTAAGAAACAATGCTGATAAATTTAAATAAGGATAAATTCATGGCAATTCTCGGCACCAACAAAATCTTATGGTTTCAATTAAGGGCAAAAGTTGACAGGATGTTTTTAGTTTATTGATAGATTGGACGAAAACAAGAAGCCAAATAATAGCACACATGTTTAAACATTTTAATATTTAATTTTTGAATGAACACATTAAAAAATATTTGGCGAATATCATGAAAAATTTAAATTTTCTAAATAAAACCAAAACTTGCATTCGTAATATTTAAGTAAGTACCTACGCCTTTTAGTAAAGACCGTTGGAAATTACTCATAATATATCACAGCTCCCGCCCCCAGAACCCCCTGATAGTCAGCCTACTTTAAGAGCAATCATCCCAGTGCATTTTTAGACGTTTGCTTGGGGACCCTTGGACGCGTTTATTCTTAATATTTTTTGATAGGTAGGAAAAAAGAAAAGCATTTACGAACACCTTTATTAAGTGATGCCAATCTACAACTTGCCAACGTTTCGACAGTGATTTGCTGTCTTCTTCAGGGCTTATTGTATTAGATCACCATCGTAAATAATAATACAGTAAGCCCTGAAGAAGACAGCAAATCACTGTCGAAACGTTGGCAAGTTGTAGATTGGCATCACTTAATAAAGGTGTTCGTAAAAGCTGTTGTTTTTTCCTACCTATCAACTATACTCGAACGTATTTTCAATCGAATTAATATTTTTTCATTTTATTTTTTTATAGTAAAGTACATTCATCAACCTTTCGAACGGACAGACTCAATTTTTAAATAAGTTAAAATTATGTTAGATATGTTCCATCAAAAAGTGTTAATTTTACACACAATTAAAGAGTGAATTAAGAAACAATAAATCAAAATATCAAAAAAGAAGATTGTCCGTTCGAAAGAGCATATACATATTCAGCTTTGTATGTGCAAAATTTCAATTTTCTTTGTTTATTAATAACAAAGTTACAGGGGACTTTTTGAAGGTAAATTTTGCTTAAGCCTGAAAGCTGTAAGCGCTCCTGCACAGACAGTGGGGGGTGTGCCTTAGTGGATTAGTGCCCAATGAAGTCCCAAATTCATATGACTGATTTTTACTATCAAAATATTGAAATTGGAGTGCAAATAATCAGTTTTCGCTATTTGCGATTCCTATGACGTCACGAAAGGAGGATTGGTCTTAAGTTGGTGCCGAGAATGATGCTTGATGCCATAATTTTAACTCTCCTGAAACTAGTGCCGAGTATTCCTAAAATATGAAGAGGATAATCGGCAAAATGTGGTCGGATTTTGCTCCAACCGACTAATAGTAACCAAAGGGGTAAAAGCCAACTACGTAGTGACTTTTGAAGAAAATAACAACAGGTAAAGATGTTTTTCCAAAAAAATAATTTATTTGGTTGCATAAAATTACAAATTGTTCACAGCTTTAAAAAATCATATCCAGGGGTCGAAAATTTTAGTCTTTAATAATATTTGACGATTGGGGCAGAGTATGCGGAGTAGGCTGAGTAAGCAGGAGCTACATATCCAGCAGCGTAGGTGTAGGGGGCGGCATAGGGAGCGGCATATGCGGTTTTGATAATTCGAGAAGTGTAGTGAGCTGAGTATGCAAGAGGGGCGGTGTATGCAGCACTGTAGGCAACTGGAGCCACTAAGCCGGGATTTGGTACAGCAAAGGCAAGAGCCAAAAGAGCGAAGAATACAATCTAAAACAAAAAAACATATAAAAAAATATTCCGTTTATGTTATGGCAAGTTTAGAAATTACTAATTAATTTTTAATGTAGGTACTATTTAGAAATACATACTTCTTTATTGCATTTTGTTTTTAATTGAAAAAATATTTTTTTGTAGTGCCATTTATGTATAGATTTTAACAATAGGCTCTTATTATTTTTGTGAATTAACAAAAATAAAAAAACTTAAATTCTTAAAATTTGAAAAAACTTATTAAGGAGATATTTTTTTGGAGGAATTGATTGATTATATTAAAAAAATATAGGAAATGAAAAACTGTATTACTTACGTATTTGAACATGTTGATTTACTTGAACGTTTAAGATTCAAACTGTAACAACTGAAGACAAAAATCTATTATTTATACTCTTTAATTCTGGGGAGGGATATTCTGTATTTCAAAATAAGTAAAATTCATCCTTGATCCTCGCATTATTGTCCAATAGTAATTTGCTGCCGGAATATATTAATTACATTCACCACATACAAATATGTTGTCTTCTTTATAGCCTCTGCTAATTGGTATACTGAAATGAAGGTAGTAAATCATAATTTTTTTCAAGCGTAAACATTTTTCAATTATTATTTTTTGGGTTTCCACTAAATACAAAATTCACGCTTTATTTTAAAATACAAACGTTGTAAAAAATTAAAAAAAAAATTTTAACCTACAGACCTCCCAAAAGATGGGAACATTCTAAACCATTTCAGAATGTAGATCCTCTAAAGTACCTATGCAAATTTTTGACCAAAAATATTCACGCAATGAAAAATAGAGAACTGTTCCAGGACTTTACCGTACCATGTACCATGTATATTGTGGAAGGAGATAAAAGTATCGTGGGAATAAAAATAAAAATATGCAGTAAATATAAATATCGTAATAGTAGGTATAAAAATATTTTTGGCGGTAAATTTATTCCGCCATTTATACAAATTTGATATTGCATGAACTTTAATGATTTATAAATATAACCTCGAAGTTTACTTATGTTATCCTGAACTAATCCTAAACTAATGAATTCATTTTTCTTAATTATTTATTGTAAATATTTTATTCAAATGTTACCTTATTTATTTTCATCATATTTAAAAATTTTAATCACTGCCAAAAACAAACGTTTTACTGGGCATTTTATTTTTATTCTGGCTATTTGAAATTTTATCACTACCACCATTTTACTGCCACATTAAATTATGCTCACATATAATCACTTTACTGAAAATCTGGTATTTTAATACCGCCCATTGCAACATCATTTTCGATTTTTTTATAATACTGCCAGTTTTCTTTAAGTAATCAATGACAAACGTTCTTAGTTTCAATAAAATTTAAAAAATATTTATTAAAATCGACATTTAATTTATTATTTTATTTAAACTTGATATTTCGTTCATTTCCTTAAAAAGAAGTTTTTAACATTATCCCGTAATGGCTATGTACCAATAAATAAAAAAGGTCGTTCATTGCCCACACGCCACTATTCACTTTAATTAGCAAAGTAAACGTAATTTTTCAGGGACCAATTTCTTCATGGGGAAGAAAAAAAGCAATAAAGCACGTCTTGATTGGATTTTAATTTAAAGGCCGACGAACCATTCAGAGTAAGCTCAAAAATCGACAAGGTGGACTCTACGAGGATTTCCGCGTGTCGATTCCATTCCCACCTTTTTTATAAAAGAGCAATGGCATTAAAATTTTCCAAGCGCTGAAAAAACCGACCCTTTGTTGTAAGTAAATTGAATAATAGCATAATAGGCGTAGATATACAGGATGCTGATAAATTTTGGAACAAAATTCGTAACTGTCGTATTTAATTTTTTTGAGAAAATTGCTTGTGCAGGTCAATTTTACTTTTTAAAATGCCATCCTCTTGGTATAAAAAAATATTATTGACATCACTGGTTATTTAGCAATGATGTCATCATTGATTTTTTTTAATGTAAACCCCTATTTTTTACTCATTTTGATAGACATTCAAGTCACTTAAAAGATGATTACATTTATAAATAAATTTTTGAATAACAATTTTTTTTCTTCAATAAACTTGAAAAACAAATTCTTTTATTCTTATTTAAGAAATATAAGTTTTAACCATCATCTCTACACTATCTCTGATTTTAACCGTGAGGTTGACCGCATATGTTTTCACTTATTACCAATTCTTGGAAAATGTGGAAGGTGACATTGGAAATTTTGAAAAACGTGGTAAAAGTTTAAAAATAATGAGGTAAAATGTTAATCATGAACTTTCGATAGTATTGTTATGTTTTTTCTTGTCTGGATGCTTAAGGTTTTTACTTGTTTTTAAAATTGTTAAATTGATAGATTTTTTGTAACAAAAAAGAAGGAAAAAAAGATTTCTTTCTGATTGTAAAAGTTTTGTAAATTTGTAAATTATTCATAACTTATCTTGTTTGTTTTTGTTTACGTGTTTAGAACCATATTAAAATTGGATATTGTCTTTTTAGCCATGATTAAGATATCAACCAAAATATCGAAACGTCGGCAAAATTATTAAATAAATTTTACTGAAAATTAGAAGTTCGATTTGCTGTTTTATTCCTGTATCCATAATTACTAATACGAACGAGAATTTCAACCATATAAAAAAAATTAAGTGACATCAATGTCTATCAAAAACGAGTAAAAGAAGTGGAGATTTTCATTTACAAAAATCGATGATAACCGGATATATTTTTTATACCAAGGGATTGCATTTTGAAAACAAAAATTTTTCTCAAAAAAATTAAATGCCCCAGTTAGGAATTTTATTCCAAACTTTATCATCTCCCTGTATAAAGAAGTTGGTTTTAACGTGATTTCGCGGAAGTACACGCAGATCTTAAACGTGAACAAACATGCAAAGTTCTATGATCTACAAAAGATTTCCCTTTCCAAGCATAGATCAAATTAAAACATATTTAAAAATAAAAATAAATAGGTATTTATAATTTACTTACATCTAAACTAAATAAAAAGTATTTTTGTGGAAAAAGACATAATATATTTTATACTGCATTAAAATCAAATCCTTTTAAATTACATAAATGTTATTTTTCCTAATAGTTACTATTGTGTATTAGGAATTTGTTATTTTAATAGGGCAATCATACCTTTATAATTTTTATGCTTGCAACGTGACAAGGGAAAGATCACGTGAAAATGTTTGACGACTGCTTTGTGATTTAATGAAATAACTACCTACGCGCAAATTCCTTGAAACAACCCTTCAAAGGGTTTCTAATTAAAATATTTACAGGTGGATGTGGTGCTTAAACAGGGCAATCGAGTTTCAGTTAGTTGCATTTGCTGATTATTGTTTTGGGGCAATCTAGTGATTGGTGTTAATTACAAAGAGGAAACGTTGAGTACGCAAACAAGTCAAATTATTAATTAAATTATAAATTAGGTTTTACTAGTTTTTGAATATAAAAATAATTGTGAACTACTTGAAGACTTGGAGGATCTAAGGTAACAGGTGTATTTTTATATAATATATTTTTCGTTTTGTAGTTACTTATCTTTTTATTACCCTAAAGTCTAATATAAAGTTTGAGAAACTCTTGTACATAGTTACTGTACAACAAAAGTTCGAATTATTTCCCCCTTTTACATTAGGACTTAAGGTATTTTGAAAACATCTTTAATTTAAAAATAATGGGACAAGCTCATGATGAGGAAATTTCATTCAAAATAATTTTTATTGCAAGATGAATTTTCATTTAGATTAGTAATTTCTCAACATCTAATATGCAATATGTTCAATTCACAGATTTGAAAAAGTTCCATACAGTGTTCCATTAAGTGGTTAAATTTTAGGAAAAAATAGGTTTTGTTAATTAGTTAGTACTGATTTTATTAAAATAAGAGGGTCGTATGATAAGTACCTTGACAGAAATAACATTGTTCTATTTTAGTTCCTTACTATGGTTGTTTATTTAAACTTTATGTGATTCAAAAACCATTAAAAACTAGGAGCACATCAAAGCCTTTACACACCTTCCTCCATTTTGTTACAAAATTTATGTAAAAATGGCCAGATATACGTAATCTAAATTTCAATATCTTACTATACACGGTGTCCCGAGATTCAGTTTACAGGCCATATCTCCGTTAATTGAATAGAGAATATTTTTTCTTGTACATATATTTCACTCAATCATAACCACCAACTTTTCACGTATAATATAACGCACGAAAGTTTGATTTTTGACGTACCAGTTGGGAAATATTATTTTGTCAGTTTATGATCTTCCTAAAAAAGAGTTCTGAATACGCCGTTGTTTCGTATGATATTTTTGTAATTTTGGAGTAGGCTAAGATTGTAAGAGAAAAGGAAAGAAATTAACATCACACAATTCTGACTTTCCGAAGTTATATGGACTACCGAAGGTTCACAAAGAAAATAATCCGTTGCGCCCTGTTGTTGCCTGCATACAGACTCCTTCAGTCAACCTAGCCAGACTCATACACAATTCTTTGGTTGAATACTCGTCATTATCATCATTCAAAATTAAGAACTCTCGGGAACTGATAGAAGCATTAAAGGATCTTACAATCCCCGACAACTGTGTACTAGTATCATTCGACGTAAAGTCCCTCTTCACTAACATCCCGAAAAACATGGTGCTAGAAATTGTGAAATCCGAATGGCCAGTAATATCAGCGTACACCAACATCAGCAAGCATAACTTCTTGAGCATCATAAACTTCATCTTCAACTCCAGCTATTTTAGCTACGACAATAAGTTCTACGAACAAACCGATGGGTCTGCCATGGGGAACCCGTCATCCCCTATATTAGCCGAATTAGTCATGAACAAGGTCATAGAAAGTGCCTTGAAACTCATTAAGTTTAAGATCTTATTTCTCAAAACATACGTTGATGATATGCTTTTAATTCTGCCCAAAGACAAAGTACAATATGTTCTAGGAGTGTTTAACAGCATATGCACGAACATCCAGTTTACGATAGAGGAAGAGAAAAATATGTGCCTTCTGTTTCTGGATTTGATGTTAACTAGAACGTCAGACAACACCATTGACATAGATTGGCACAGAAAGGAAATTAGCTCCAACAGATGCTTAAATTATAACTCATTCCATTCCCCTACTCAGAAGATAGCAATAATAAAACAATTCAAGCACAGGATCTCAACATTAAGTGACATGAAATTCCACAAACGAAACTTTGATATCGCCCTTAATATACTTAGAAAAAATGGATATCCCAGCAATTTAATAAACAAGATTTTTTACAGCACATCCAACTCAACGAAGATAATATCCAACAAAAACACCATAGATAATGAAAATAAGACATTCATCCGGTTTATCAACATACCAAGAGTCACCAATAACATCAAAAAGATCCTTAAAGACACGAACATACAACTAGCCCCATACAATATTTACACAGTGGGAAATGTTTTCTCTAAACTCAAGGATAAAACTGATGTAACAATGATTTCGAACATAATTTACAAAATTCCATGCAAAAATTGTGACCAGTGTGAGCTATGTTGGACAAACAAAGCAGTACCTTAAAAGAAGACTACAGCAACACAAATACAGCTGCAATTACGAAAAAACATCAGTTCTGGATACGGAGGTAAACTACCGCAAGAGATTAGTGAGTGAAATGGTGTGTATAAAAATGAACAAGTGTATCAATTTCAGAACAGATACTGAAAAACTCAGTGCTATTTACTGCAATATCATTGGGAAATAATAATGTATACCATGGTATGATTAACTTGATTTAGAGCATGCATCTACAAGATGCCTAGGTTTTTATAATCAGTTTTATGATTGGTTTCCAATTTTTGTTACTGTTTTTGAGTAATTTTTTGTTTTTTTTTAAATGTATGTTTGTCCATACACTGGACCTATAATGATAACACCCTGTATACATGTTTTATATTATTTTATGTCTGTGATCAATATTTGTTGTATCGATCTCTTTATTTATATTGATGATTCATTGGTCATAGCCTCTAATGTTAATAACGCACAGTTTTAGTTGTTACTTCCTAATTAATCCTATTACATCCTGGAATAATATTAATTACGATAATTGATTTAATTGGGAAAATCAAACATATGTCTGATCTGAAGAACTATATATTATATTGTATGACTTGTACTTGGAAAATATATTTCAGAGGTAATTATCATGTACTCTTGTCTGTAATTTTAATTGTGTCTATTGTTTAGTAATTTAGGTTAACATTGCGCTATTGTCTCATCCTAATATGTATTTTTGTAGCTCTGGTGATGCCCGCGAAGGCGTGGCGAAACGTTAGCGATTGAAATGCAATAAATAGTACCAAAAGATAGTCCGATAAGCCGATTATTTAACCTTTTCGTTATTGTGCCTTCTATTTCATAAACGTCAGTTTTTATCAAAATTAATTTGCGTAAATCTTTGTTTTGTGTTAGCATCTGCCTCGAAAATGAAGAAAAACATTTTCAATATTTGACATTTGCTGAGAAATTAGAGATTTTGGAAAAAAATTTTGCTACCCAATGGATTGGTAGGAGTTTTTCTTTTTAAAATTTCAGTTTTACCAACCTGTGTATTTGGTTGCCTACATATCAAACCACAATCATTTTAGCTCACCCTGTATTAACCATATTTGGTTTATGCTAAAACTAAAATCGTCATTAATAAATTAATACTTCTTGTACAAGAAAAGTTTTTGCGAGGATAATCCAAAAATTTATTGATAAAATAAGTTTGACGGCGTTATAAAAAATAATACATAAAACAAAATTGACATATTTTATTGATTTTTTTTTCAATTTATGGAAAACTAAAAGAACAATTTTTGGCTGTGTATTTCTCTTTATGAGAACCTTGTGTAAATAACTTTTTGGTGGATATGTTAGGCTCAAAGACCGAAAACGCTCATTGAGCGAAAAAAACGACCACAACGCGTTCTGGCTTCTACGGTTCTGCCACAACGCGAAATTCGTGTCGTGGCATCTACAAAAACGCTCACAACGCGTTGTGGCCTATTCAAAAGGGCCACAACGCGAAATTCGTGTTGTGGTTGTTTTGATAATTGACCACAACGCGTTCTGGCAATGTGAAAATGCCAGAACGCGTTGAGATCGCGCATCGATGCAACCATAACGCATTTTAAATAAATAGTAATTGTGAATACTTTATAAATTGGAGTTTAAAAAGAAATACCAAATTTAGATGCATTTTAAGCAACCTAAAATAAGAATAAATTTGTACAACCCAAAAATAAAAAAAAATTATTAGTAGAACTTTATTTATACATTATTTGTAAATTACAAATTTATTTAATTTAAATTTAAAGTCATTTATTTTTACACAAACTACTATTGTGACATTTTGAATTGCATTTTATTTTTTTGGAAATGCATTTGCATTTTTTATCAATGCAGGATTTCTTGCACTGACAGCTTATAAAACCTTGTTTGCTTCCTGAAGATAACACAGATGCCGAACGAAGAGTTACCGACGATGATGGTATGTCTTGTATGTCAATAAAATTGCTGTCAGTAACAATAAATTCATTTTGAGCATAAAGTCGATCAAGGAGCCCTTCTTTGGTACCTAATTGATATAAACCTGACGCATTTATATCAATTACAACAGCGATAATATTTCTTGGAGCTGCTCGTCCTTTATCAATGTCAGGTACTCTAACCGCAACACTCGTTCCAATGGTCACTTCAGGAAGTTTGGAATTGGAAAACGAAATTATTTTTGTGCTTGATTTTTTTGTCCTGATTTAGCACAGTCTCTTTTCAAGCTGATGCGTTTTTTCCTTATACAGAGATTGCAAACAACGTTCTGCCCGAAACCCTCATAATCCTCCTCACTTTCTCCGCAAATTATATGAACATATTCGTGACACCTTGAACATTTATGGGCTCCTGAGGTTTCGTTTTCACAAATAATACAATAAATTTTGTTATCATCTTGTATATCGGATTGGTGTGGAACTTCTCTCTTTTGAGTGCCATTTTTAACTTCAATTTGTTCGTTTATTCCTTTGTTATCAGTTACATGTTCTTTATTACAGTTTACAGAAGAAAGAAGTTGTTATAATTCTTCTTCAGTTTCTATAGAGGCGTACGTGTCACTAGGAAGAGAGGAATCCCCAAGACCGAACCTTTGCGCTGATCCGAACATAGCCTCATAGGGACTTGTTTTAATAACCGAATGAAGAGCTCTATTTTTCTTACTTTGAATAAATCGAAGACCTTCAGACCATTTTCTGAAATTGTTGTCAGCCATCCAAGTTACCAACATATCTCGAACGTCTTGGTTTGACCTTTCCACCGATCCCTGACTCTGGGAATGTCGCGGTTTCTCGTGAACAAGCTTCATTCCAGGTCACATATCAGCCAAATTTTTAATTACTTTATTTGCAAATTCGCGGCTGTTATCGCTGTGAAGTATATATGGGGCACCAAATAAACAGAAAATGTCTAAAAGTTGGTACGCCACTTCCTCAGCAGTTTTCGTTTTAAGAGGGCGAAGTATTGAAAATTTGGTTAAATGATCTTGATAGTTGAAAATAAATCTATATCTGGCTCTGACTGCATATCAATCAAATCAACTTGGCATCGAGAATTCATGTAATCAGAGAGAATTGGCCTTACAACTAATCCACGTTTCGGTATCTTTTTCTTCAGTTGATACTGTTCACACAGAGTCAGAAAAATATTTATTATTTCACGAGTAATATTACAATATTTAGTTTTTAGTTCAGCTTCCATAACTGAAAACATAAATAAGAATAGCTTAGAAAGATAAGAACAATTTATTATTTTTTAGGTAGACATAGCAGTAGAATTACAAAAATCTATTTGAGGTTATTGCGACTATATATTAAAGTTCAGGTACTGCTACGTATTGCGCAAAAAATATTTCTTTAGTTTAAAAATAAACGAAACCAAATTTAATTTTATATATTTTTCAACACAAAAATATTATGCCCAAAAGATCTAGGAATTCGTAAATTACATTTTTGTGAAACCCACCTCTTGTTCTTTTATGTCCCACGTTGATATGTGCTGCCTCCAAAATATCAAACAGCTCGTCCGCCTTGCAAAAATGGCGAATTTTAGGATCATTTGTGCAGTCAGAACCACTTTCAATTAGTTTTTTAGTATCACCAATTTGTAATATGTTATATCGTTTTAAACGACGGTACTGCTTTGATGATAGCGCTTGTTTACTTTTTTGAAGTAATTGAGCTTCTTCTACTTCATGAAGTAACATTTCATAACGCGTATTATCGATAAATACACATCGATCAGAGGACGACTTATTTAGATCACTCAGTTTATCGTAAAAAATATTTTTAATGCTCATGTTTTTACTGACAATATCAACCGCGTCACACTCTAGCATGTCTGCACGCTATAGAGACGAACAACAAAATAATTTGAGGTCTATACAAGACACTACTTGATCTAAGATTGCGCATGGGTATGTATTTTAGCGCCCAAAATGCGTTGTGGCATTTTCACATTGCCAGAACGCGTTGTGGTCAATTATCAAAACAACCACAACACGAATTTCGCGTTGGGTCCCTTTTGAATAGGCCACAACGCGTTGTGAGCGTTTTTGTAGATGCCACGACACGAATTTCGCGTTGTGGCTGAACCGTAGAAGCCAGAACGCGTTGTGGTCGTTTTTTTCGCTCAATGAGCGTTTTCGGTCTTTGAGCCTAACAGATATACTGGGGGAAAATAGGCGTATTCAGCAGGTTTCCGGTAGGTGAGCTACTGTTGCAGTAAATATCGGAATTTCCAATGGTATAATCAAAGTCTGGGTAGGAATAATTGACACTGAAACCTTTAGATTTCATTTTAAATATATCATTTGTATCTTTATCAAAAATAAAATGCAACCTACCCGTGGATATCAGTTGCAAATTGAAAATCACTTTCTTAACGCATTATGTCCATTTTAAAGAATGTTCAGGAAATAAGAACAACAACCACATATAAACAAGACATTAAAATAAATTTACTATTAGGTATACTTTAAAGGTTGTCCGGGCATGCACTTGTCCATTGGTGACCTAAAGACACGTACAACTAAAAAATTTAAAAAATGGACTGAATGGCATTTATCTGCAATTATTTGACTTTCAGTGGAGATAGATCTGTCCTAAGGGAATTAAAAAATCCGACTTATTGCAAAGAGCGTCATCATTTTGCAATGCGCCCTGTTGATTGGAAAATATCTAGCACTTTCTAATCAGCCTGGTATTTTTTAGGCTAATAGCAATAAACCCATACATCTTTAGGCTAATTAGAAAATGTGCTAACGTTTGTTCAAATAGCCTGGTTTCATTTAGGCTTATTGTAAAATGCCTGATCAACAAATTTTGAACAAAAAAATATATCATCTTTAACATTTGACTTTTTAGAAAAATGAGATACATCTGGGAAAAATTAATTTGCTCAAATTTTTAAAATATAGCTTTCATATTTATCTCAGAAATGTGAAATTGTAATGAGCACCATAAAAAGTAATAAAATTTACCTATTAGCTATTTATTAAAGGATACAAAAATGTTGTTGTCCAGTTTTATTATTTTAGTGCTTACCTTAGTACAAACTGTACAACATTATGAAGACACCAGCCTATTTAAGAAACCGATAACAGATTATCCAATTAGTCCAAAGATGTATGAGCTTATTGCAATAAACCTAAAATATACCAGGCTGATTAGAAAGTCTTAGATTTTTATCAATCAGCCGGACGCATTGGAAAATGATAAGGTTCTTTGCAAAAAGCATGTAGCGTACGTCAGATCCACTGGTTATTCTACGCTGAATTTTCTGAACACAAGCAATGGTCCCTTTATTTATGAAAATAAACAATAGAAATTTTAGTATGTTGTATGGATTAAGAAAACACATTTAGAGTGGTTTGCAGAATATAGTTTAAGCTCGGTTTTAACAAAAACCAAGCTTAAACTGATATGTTTGACAGTTTTTGCATATATTTTCTGTCATACTTTTAGTTTAGAAGTAGTTTTAACTTTTTTGTGCAACCCACCCTTAGTAATCCAAAACCTTTTTTAATATCACTTTCGGTTTCCTCAGAAAAGACATCAATTTTCTTATTTTATATGTAAAACATATTACTAAACATTTGTAAATTTAACTTGTAAGTTTGTTATATTTTTCCCTCAGATGTCAATAAAGTTAAGCCTTCTGTGACGGCTTAGAGACTGTAACAAATTATTTCTCTGTTAGTCCAGTCTTTGGCCTGTTCATTTATTTCTGACGTAAATCGGGATTTTCATATGTAGGAGATAAAGTAGGAATTTGTCGCAGTCTTAGGAAAAAACTAATTATTATAATTACAACATTAAAATGAATTTTTGAAGTTTAAAAAAAAAATTAACATTTATAAACAGTTTCTTAGGTTATCTAGATTGCTATATCAGAACGGTGGTGTTAAATTGTTAAACAAATTTTAATTACTAGTCAATTTTTAATGGTTTAATTGTTTTATTGAAATTAGTTCCTACCCACTATACAGTATATTATTATGGTTTTAAATTTGCATACTACATATACCTTTACGTGTGTCAATTTTAATGATGTACTTTATCGGTTTAAGGCCAATAAAGAAATCATCACGGTAAAGTTTTCATTGTAGGCCCCAAATCATAGAAAACCCCCGTAATGATTACTTTATGGGGTCCAAATTGATGACACTAAGCCATCAATAAATTTTAATTTATCTCAATTTTTTCATGATTTATACAAGCTGATAAAGTTTTGTATGTATTCGGATCGTAACCAATCGTTATGGTTCAGAATTATGATGATATTGATACATTTATAAGATTACAGGAGCAATAGATAAAAAGTTAATTATATTGTCAACTTTTATTTCATTTCCTGTAACTACATAGTGATATAATGTATTATTGTGGAGTAAAAGTAACATTTCAGATAATTTAAATTAATTTTTGGTCCTTATACATGATATAAAAATTATACATTATAGATAATATAAAAATTGATTGATATTTTAATTTTGCATAAAAAATAATAGTTGTAGTTTTAGTAACATTATAGAGATAGGTATAAACTGACGTTTCACGTGCTCCATAAAAATTACTTTAAAGTACTTTCCGTTTAATACAAATGATGCAATGTGATGTAGGGGTGGATTTCCACGTGCGCTCCTGCGCGGATCCAGCATCTCCACATTGGGAGAGCTATAAATCCAAGCGTAAACAACTCCAGTCTCCAGTATCACGTCTCCACTCGTGAAAACCAAATCTCCAACATGTCTTTAAGTGATAATTGCATGATGCTCATGACAACATCAAGTGATAGAAGAAGCGTTTCACCGCTAACACCCTCACCATCCCGAGAACCTCGCGGTATACGATTATTTCGTGCCATCAGTAGAAAATTATCAAGAAGATCGAATGACGATATAAATTTTGATGATAGTCGTTCATCAAGTACTGATTCCTCCAGTTCTGGAAGGTGCTCACGTGCAAAAAAGTTTGAAAATAGTTGCTCATCTTCGGCTGAGTCAGGGTTTAGGTCAATTTCACCTAATCACATATCAAGCAGTTCAAGTGATGCCGGAAGTGATACTTCCAAGTCATCAAGAAGAAGATATACCCATTCCACATCAGCGGAAAGTATCAGAAAAGTTTTTCAAAATCTCACGCTCAACACTCGCTCGAAAAGCTGCACAAATACCAAAGAAATCAAAAGAAAATCAAATAAGAAAACTCCACCTAAGAAAATTTTGAGATCACCAGTAGCCTACACATATGTAAAAGGCCTATCAGGTTTGCCTACACAGAGAGTGCCAAAAAATACAACTAGATTATATGTTAGTAACAATTGCGGTTGCAGCATCCAATGCATAGCTGCTTTAAACCGATAGAAACATGAACAATAATTTCGTCGATTCCATGTGATGATAAAGTGATGTGATGTGCATGAAAATGTAAAGACTGCACGAGCGCTGTTTTTACCTGAGCTCTTTGTATTAATTATAAAATGTAAATAAATCACGTAATCGTTTTTATATAAGTGGTTAAATGAAAAAAACTATCTAATCTCTGTGTTCAGCAGCGCGACTCTTGCGCTAGCCTAAAATAATCTCCAATTTTTGCATTTGACGAGCTTAAGGCTAAAATTAAAACAAAATCCACTCTTAGCACATCCTGTATACAAATTTTACACACAATTTACTGTACAGGTATTTGCACCAAATATTTAAACTTACTAATGGTTTTTTGTATTATTTATATTGTAAATTGTAAATCAAAGCACTGATCTTAAAAAACACCCCTTAAACTCCTGTATGATTCTCCTTGTTAGTGCCTTGTAGTTGAAATATTAAGACCCTTATACATAAAATAAAAATTAATTAAAAATATTTCTTGTGTTTTCAATGGTATTCCTATCTTTTTCCTAGCCAAAACCTTTATTATAAAAGGTAAGTATAAAAAATTAATGAATTAACCAAATAATAGTAAATTAAATTAAATTTACTTTTGGTTTTGGTTTTAATAATAATGAGACAATACATTTATTCATCAAAGAAAACACCTTGCCACTAAAAAGGTAGATCGAAGGAATTATCCCTTTATTTGATTATTTCAACATTTATTCATATTTCAAAGTAATAAATGTACATAAAAATATGAATAAGCGAAAACAATATTAAATTAAAAGAAAATCAAAGGCACAGATAACTGATTATAAATAATTTTTTCATTAATCGGATTTAATATTTAATACATACCTATTAACATATTTTGACCTTTTGCAAATAGTTATATGTTTTATTCGTACCAAAAGTGGAATTCTCACTTTTGCTTCCAATAAAGCAATATACATACTTTCGCTATTCTATTGTAACTCAAAAATGGACCTTTATTATAAAGTTATTATCATTGCATTTAAAACTGATATTTTTATGGCCGCTTAACATAATAATAAGTAAACCTAAATTAAATAGTAATTATCTGTGTATTTGAGGAAATACAAATAAATCTTAAAATAATTTATCTTAATTATTTGTCGTATTATTAGAGAATGAAATAAATTATCTACAGATTTGTCAAATAAATGTTTTGCTGGGAGCAATTTTACATAGTTACGTAAAAAATGAAGTACACGTGAAATTTCCAGAACGAACTAATATGACACGTGAATTGTTTTATTTTATAAAATGCGTTTTTAGTCTGATATCTATATGTATAATGTTCAATAACGGAGTGGAATATTTATTTTTTTATTATAAAGATTGAGAACTTAAATAATTTTGAAATATCACAAGGCGTTAATTAAATATTTTCTTACTTTGTTAAAGGTCTGAAGGACCTTATCATTCTCTGGGAGTATCGTGTTCCAAAGTTGATATTCATACCACATGTATAGAAGAGTAAAATAATTAATTTTGTAAAATAATGGAACATGAAAATTTGCATGAGCTTCAGAAAATGCTTTTGAAGTTGAGAATTTTTAACACCGTTTTGCACAATTCGCCAACGATATCGGGATTATACTTTACTGTAACTTAACGGTTATTTAAAATAAAATTTTCGGTGTTAAAATAACATCGATCAAAATAATAATTATACATTAATGTATAATGGATCAAAATAATACATTATACAGATGTACAATGCATGTTAACACCGAAAATGTTATGTAACATTGCAGTTAAGTTACAGTAAACTTTACAGAATAGCGTTTTTTTGACATCAGGGTGACTGTCAAATTTAACATCGCTGTTACGGCTAACATTTTTCGTTCAGAATTACCCTATTAGTTCCCGACATTATCTAAATATTTTAATTTTATGACGATAATAATGTATTAATTATGTACTCAATTACATATTTATAACTATTTTATTTTTATTATTTAGCGCATAGTTTTATCATATAAATAGGGATTTAATATTTTAAAATTATTTAATTAGTGCAGATGAGTTGCCGTTTTTCTTTAATTAAAAAAAACTTGAATAAAACATTTGCACTATTGCATAAGATAACATTTCTATTACGGGATTAAAAGGTATAAGTATTAAAATTTACGAAAGTTTTAAAACATTGGCAACATTTGATAATTTTTCACCTGCTTGTCACAAATAAACCATTAATTTTCCAATGTATTATTTATTGGAAACATAATTATAATATATCCAAGCGCAGCTAGTTATTTTTAATATACATTTTTTTGGAAATGAAAATAAAATTATCATTAATTATAAACTACATAATACGGGCTCTGCGTAACGCAAAGTTCTACGAAAATCGCACTCATTCTTCTGACGAGATTGTATGATTTATTTCTAGGAAAAATCATTGTACGTCTTTTCTTCAAAAATATTTATAAGAAATTGAAATCAATATACATATTAATTATTGCTTATTGCTATAAGAATTATTAAGACATTACTAAAAAACGTAATTACTTTATAGCATCATTTATTTTTCGGCAACGTTTCGGTGAAAAATTTTTTAATTCTGATATCTGCTATATTTGTCTGATAAGAAAATTCATTTTTTATTGATCAAGAAGTTTTTAGTTTCAAGAAGCATTTCTATTATTTTTTATAGGTTAGCAATAACTTTTCCGGTAATAAGTTTTATCACTCATTTCTCTGTCAAATTACATCCAAATCAATTGAAAATGGTATTATCGCAAAGAGCATTTCAAGAGTGATACAACGGTATTATTTTATTTTTATTTGGCCCCGTATTATTACAAATCTTATTACAATTATTAGGACCGTTACTACTTAATTTAAAGTAAAAATATTAGAGCTCCAGGAACCTGGAAAAGTCTTTAAATATTAAATAATTTTAAAATTGCAAAAAACGATAACAATGGAATAATTGTTTAATTTAAAAAAATAAGTTATTAAAATATGCGTATATTTGACAAAAATATACACTTAAAAGTAAATATACAACGAAATCTTTATAAATATGTATTTAATTGTATAATGGTTATTGTATTATTGTTGATAATTCAAAGTAAAAATCTGACATAGGCAACCATTTGTTACAAAACAATAACATCGTTGTCTAATTGTGCAAAAATTAATTAATTTCAAATCCGTTATTTGGTCGTGAACAGCCACTATCAAGCTTAATATGTCTTCAAAATTGTACATTTGAGTGATATTTACATATTAGTATAAGTTTCGTCGCTGGAGGAAATCCGATAAGGTCCTTTGTGGTATAACTTTTTAAGGACGCATTTCCGGTCAATACTTTATAAGTCAAAAATGCTTAGTTTCACTTCCTCTATCACCCCAAAAAAATTAACACAGTTATTCAGGGACACCCTGTATAAAAAACGGGAAGCGTTATTGGTGACCTTGAAAATGATTGGTCATCTACTATTGAGTAAATAATAAATTGGTTACTTTAATTGGCGGCACTTTATTAATGTTTAAATGCATAGATAATTTTAACGGTTTTAAATTAAAACAATTAATAGTTGCCACAAAGGTATTTTAAACAGTATTTAAATTAAAATATGACACAGTCTAGAAATTCAATTAACAGTAGAGTCTCCATACCAGTTCTAAACCCAATGGTACCAGATGGGCAGTCATTTTCAAGTCCACCAAAAACGTATATAATTTTTTATATGAAGTGTCGCTACTGGTAGTTTTTATACTGTGACTCTACTCTACCCTACTAGAGTGATATAGAAAATGTTACGAGTCAACTCTAAACCGACATCAACTCGATGGGGTTACTAACTTACCTAACCTATGGTTTCGGTTCTGAGATGAAATTCTGTAAGCCAAGAAATTGATATCGGTTGTGAATTGATCTTTAGATCTTTTTTCTCTCCCTCTTATACAAAACAATGGTTATAACGTAGAAATGAGACAAAGATCGTAATCGTAGTACCGTTTTCGGTACGTTGCACCTTATAGAATCCCACCTCTGAGGAGGAACTTTGTAACCTTAGCAACATTAGACATTATTAATAAGTGTCTTTTTTTTCAGAATATTGACAGTTTTTTTTTCAATTTTCATCACATAATCGGTTTTTATACAAGTTAACTCTGTCTGATATAACTGTTTGGGATAAAGAAAACATATATTAGAATTATTATTTCATTAAAATTGATAAGAGCATCTTCCTAGACGCTCGCAATAAATTTTCCGTCGGTCATAATAACAGGGAAAAGATAATAATCTATCCCCGTATTCTGGACCTTCTTTACAAATTATCGGTGAATCAGTAATAATTTAGGCGAATCGCTAGAGGACGCGCGAGTTTTGGAAGGAAAGTTGTGTAAAATTATGAAATCGAGCATAAGTTGTTTAGCCAAATATATTATATTTTCATTTTTTTCAGATTTATAAGCTAACTTTATTAGGCTACAAAATAGCGTATATTCACCTTCTGCAGCCTCCCATATTATTATTGAAAAAGGTCCAAAGGTAAAGTAATTTTAGGTAAGTATATTTTTTTGTACAATCGAGTTTTATTTTCATACACTAGAATTTAGTCAATGACTTTTAAATTATCTAAAAAAAATTATAAAAATGTTTTTCTATTTTGCGTCTATAAGAAGGCCCTCAAAAGAATTCATTTAAAGCTTTACTTCATATTTTAAGTATGAGAAGCGTTTTAAATTTCCCGCGCTAAAATGCTAAAAATTAACGTTTCTGATTGGTCAAAAGTCAGGATGATTTAAACCGGATAATTATTTTGGATGATTTTTGACATATAACCTCATAATATTAATTATAGCATTTGAATTACTAATATATTTACATGTATTCAGTACAAAGAAATGGGGAATTAAGTTATGTTTCTGTTGAAATTTTAACATTAAAAAGCCAAAATTACCTAAAATTCCTGCCAAAACCTGTTTAATTATTCTTCTAGTAACTTTTATAGTGTACGCTGTCATTCTTGTCACTCCTAGCTTAAAAATGAAGTATACATATAAACGGTTGGATGTAACTGGCGCAGAAAAAGCAAGAAACAGTTTATGGCATAGAAAAATCGCGCACTAGCTAGGGATTATTTGAAAATTTCACATGTAACTGGCGCAGAAAAAAATTTATGGCAAGTATCGAAAGGTACCTGGTGAACTTAGCATTTGCAACTTTATTTGATTCGGAAAATAAAACACAAAATTGTTTAAAAATATATGTATTAAAATTAAGTAAAAACCCGATTGCTTAAAATTAAAAAAAAAATGTGCTCACGTTTAACATAAATAGTATTTTATAAAAATATTTATTTGTCATTTTTTGATAAAAACATCTCTCTAAATTTATATTTATATAATTTTACCCAAAATTTATAACAAAATTAAAATAACGTAACACTAAAATAAATAATAAGCGTAGGTAAATTTAACATTGCAATGAAAATAATATAAAAAGACTATTTTATAAACATATTTAAAATTCGTATATACTTTTTATTAAAATTATCACTGTAAAAATATCACTATTCGTATTAGGTATATGCATCTATGTAAATATGTAAAAATAAACTTTTATAAAAAAATCTCTAAAAATAAATATGAGTTTGTTAATGTTGATCACACATAATTTTAAATAAAAAAATATTAATAAAATGTTAAATAAAATACGGTTAAAAAAACACTGTAACAAAAATAAATACTATAAAACAAGTTATTTTTCAGAAATATACAATCAAAAATTACTAATAGTATTGTGGTTTGAAGTCAACTTCAAAAAAATTTTAATATTAATGTCGCCATTTTGTAAGGAACTTATCATTTTATTCAAAAATAAATATTTAGATTTTGTTTTAGCATCGACTATTTTTTTTGCAAATGTGTACTCTGTATTTTTAAATAAGTATCTATTTGAAAGTGTTTTAATTTATCAACAAATATAAATATATTGGGATGGGACTTATTTAAAGAGTCGTTGGAGTGGAAACCTTCACAGTTATTGGTTGTTCTGTCTAAGTTGGCAGAATTTTCAGCCCAAACCCGGGGTGGAAATCGACCATCTTCAGTTATGTAATTTTCCACTAAATAGTTAGCCATTTTCTCTACACGCTCATCATTTGGTATATCCGCCATTATGTCCATCGCAAAACAATCACCTATATCTTCTGGTCGTAAATAAGTTAGACTAAATAATTGCTTCAACCATACACCAATTTCAGTGGTTCCAATGCTGTATTCTTTATCCAATTTTATCGCCTGAAGTTTCCTGTACCATGCTTGGTGTAGGTGAAAACGACATCCAGTAATTTTGGATTTGGGCCAAACGTTTGTTAAAGCTAAATGAATGCCTAATTCAAAATCTACCACCACTTCAGTTGGCTCTATAGTTTTTCCCAGCAAATCCCGAGAATGGTTTTTAATTTGTTGGAATAATAAAGCATAAGTATTGGTTTGTTTATTTGGTAACAAACAAAATAATAATGGGATATAATAGCCATATTTGATTCCATGAATCGTAAATAATTGATAGAAGTATTTTGTGCAATACGAGAACGTTCCACCAATATAAAGTTTTTCAACTTCACTTAAAAGTTTAATATTAGTATGGCAGGAAAATACAACGATATTGTTCGTATTATCGTTTATAAATAAAAAATCTTCATTTTTGTTTGTTTTTATGGTCATTTCATTTATACCTAAATGGACGTTCTCTTTGCATTTTGGAATTTTATGATCAAATGTTTTTTTCCTGGCATTGTATACATATATTTCTTCTTATGTTATTCACATCTTTTGTCGTAAGTGATTCGGGAATTTTATTATTTAGAACACCCCTTATAATATCTTGGGGTTTAGTGTGAAGATTTTCTAGTCCTGATTTTTTGCATTCAAAATTAATAAGGTCTCGATGAATACCATCTTCATTTGGCGGATGTATATGATGACCGACGCGTTTTGTTACCTCATGAGATTCTCCAATAGTGTACATTTTAGCTTTGCATTGTTTATTTGTGCACCGCCAAAAAATTTCACCAGTTTTTAAAACGGTTGTTTTTCTGAATTTAAAATTGTCCACCAGGAGTTGGTCTTTCCCGTAAACACTTTTTATAATAGTTATATTCATTTTAAGCACTTTTAAACACAAATTAGAGGATAACTTAAAATCAAAGACTAAATGAAACTAAATTTGCAATCGTCTGAAAAAAACCCAAACCCCTTTTTTTGTACCTGCTTTCTTGTTGCGCAAGTTACATCCCTTATTTTATGACCGTTCAAAGCTGAGCGTCTGTACTTAGTAAACAAGGACATCATGATTTAAGTTATGCATAAATTATTTGCGCCAGTTACATCCAACCATATAAACACTGTTTTGAGTGCGTTTATAGCAGGGGAATGTATCTTTTCGAAGTTAATAGCACTGAAGTTTGTTGATTTTAAAATGGCAGTTGCCAAGCGACTTACAGGTTATTTGATGATTTGACAATCCTGACATTAGATACCAGAAAATTTACTAAACTTATTGCATCAGCGTATCAGTTGCAGCCGTACACCAATATACAAAATCCATATCGATACTATTTTTCTTTTCTTTTTAAATTATTTTGATATTATGAATAATTTTTGGAAGACATTTTTTCTTATTTACTGTCAAAATAAAATTCAGAAATTTTAATTTCGTTACTTCCATTAAAAAATTTTTAAAAGAAGCTTTTCTATAAACAGTACTCGTTACACAAAACCGTATTTATGACACTGTGCTTACGTATATTACGTCCATCAAAATTTAGTTATGAATTCAATAATAAAACAAAGAAAGATATTCATAACCTTTGAATTACGCATTATAAACCTTTATATGTTTTCTGTTGATTTTTGCTAGTTAGTTTACTAATTGGGTCATATTCGAAACACAGGAAAGCATATTTATTTTCCAAATCGGCTTTGGATATAATCATTGGGTGGGTACATACATGATGTAAACAAGCGAGATTATCTTAAATTTTGTTTACCACATATATTATGATGAAAATAATTAGGTAATTACAAGGTAAAAATGTTGGCGAATTGTAAAACTAATTTAAGGCAGAATTGGGTAACATCTAAATAAAGGTTCTGTTATTGTTGTTCTTAAATTTAATAATTATTTAATAATCTTAACTTGTCCCAGCGCTTCGAGATAGCAACATTACTTTAAAATGAAAATAGGTATCGACATGCGGTTTTCGGCAGAATGTACAATACTTTTAGGGGCACACCTTAAAAATATTTTAATAATATACCGTGTGTCTATTTTGAAAATCACTGCTCTAAAACAAATGACAATTGCCGGTTGAAATTTTTACCAAAAAATTTTAGTATAATCTAGTTTACAGTTATTATGTCAAATTTAATTTTGTGATACGCTTTTATCAGGGTTCCTCATGAATAGCAAATTGACCAATTAAACGAAGTTTTTACATCAATCTATGAGATTTTTTACAAGCTCTCTATTGTTATAATATTTGTATGGTCGCATGTTAATGGTTTAGGAGATATTAATATTCAAACAGACAAAAGGTGAAAAATTGATAAAATAGAGCTTTTGATGAATTTTGTTCAATTTTTTTTTCAAAATTTCCTTTTGTTTGTGTCTCTATATTTTGCTTTTTTAATAATGCTGTTTTATCACAATAGTAGTTTTTCTTGTTTTACAACACCGATAAAATCCAAACTCACTATTATCAATTTTGGTTTTCTAAGTCTCAGTATGCTTTGAGAATTTAACAACTGATTTTACCAAATAAACCCATTTTTTTTTGTTTCTACGATTATGGAAAAAATAGAGTCAAGAATCAGCTTTCTCTAAAAGGCTTAACATTTCTTATACCGTGTAACTGTAAATTTACTAGAGTAATATGTCCCAGGCCTTGACTTTTAGTTAATATTAAATGTTAAAATAAAAAAACTCTTTTTAAAAGGTATTTAACGTTTTGTCTTTAAGTTTTTGTCTAAATTGCAGATCAGATTTCTAGAGAAAGTTACACTAAAAAATATTATCCTATATTTATTTGTTCTTCGGATGTTGTTAATTTTTATTTCATTTGAATTCATAAAGTAGAGCTCGTTCGAAATTTCACGAAATTATTAGAAAACTATTGAGTTAAAAATTGTGACACTTTAGAGCAAAGCTAAAGTTTTATTCGTAGCTTTAATACATATTAGTATTAGTCAAGAAATCGCATATTGAGTTTTGCATTTATATTTAGAAACACCCTGTAGATGTTGCCATTTCAAAAAAGTTGAGCTTCTTTCATAGAATTCTTAAGCAAATTTTTAGTATCTCTTATTAAAATCAAATAAAATATAATAATGTTGAAGGTCTGGCCATTTCATACGTCTTCAGTATCTCATTTTTATTACTGCCTAAATTATGTAACATTGTCCAAGTTAGGCGATCTTGAATTTTGTGTGGTTTCCAAGTTTTCAAACACGTCATTTTGTACTTTATGAAATCAATTGTAATAAAGAGTCTAAACTCGTTAATTCACCGGTTATTTAAACCCACGAATATTATCACACCTTCCGTCTTTCCATCAAGAACACCGTTCTAAATTTGCACTCCTACACACAAATCAAATGAAAGAAACTAATTCAGTTCTATAAATATAGGTAAGAATACTATAATCTGTTTACGAAGATGCTGATTAAGATAATGCAAAAGGGAAATTAAAACATTTTGCATAACAAAATAAATTTTCGAATCTTTCATTCATTTACTATTTTAAACTTTTAGTCATATGACGGATTGGGAAAGGTAATGCAAGAAATATTTTTATTAAAAATTAAAGAAAAAAATAAAAATAACGTGAAGTGATGATAGACAAGATTACGAACTAAATTTTATACATCGATAAAATTTATTTTTACAGCTAATAACCTGTGATAAAATAACTAGGAAGATCTTAAGTTTTAATTTTTTTTAATATATTTATAGGAACTCTTTTAATGCTTTTATTGGTAGTTTGGTGTTTTCTCAAGAGTTTTAATTAAATTCAGCTAATTTGTTATTTTCTTGTTTTAGAAGTAACGTTACTAGCACAAATGTTGATATTTAACGATAGAATTAATTCATAATTTATGAACTATTATGATTAAAAATAATTAGGTAATTATTTTATGTTCTTATTTGTAAAGTTTTTCTTTATACAAAAAAATACAAATGTGGAAAATAATGACCTTCATTTTCCAGGCAGATGTTAATACAAAACAAAGATTTACGAAAAATAGTCTTGATAAAAACTGTTGTTTATGAAACAAAAGGGAGAATAACTAAATACAATAATTTGTGAAGTATTGACACAACGGTAAAAATTCGCCCTATGTCTCTGCTTTTATGTAGTCTAGTTACTTTGTTATAATTTTGACAGGCGGGAAATTTTAGTTGACAAAATCATTTTAGCTCACCCTATATAAACATTTAATTGTATATTAATTTTTCACTGTACATTTATGTCGAATAAACGGATAGTTTTACAAATTATCCTTTTAAATTAAACTACACAGTTGATGTTTTAAAGCAATTTTTAAATTATTTGATAGAAGAAAAGTTTTCCTGTTTTCTAGAGTCTTAATATGTACTTTAACTTAACATTAAATAGTATTGGTTAGGTTGGACAAATAAAAATGATATTTTCCGACGACCATATGAGAAAAATCGTATGTCATTCATATTAGTGGTTTAAAAAAATCTATCATTGCTACACTAGTGACTTTGCTTTTCTGTTTTCTGTTTTGTAACTCTGAAATACTTGTAATTTTCGATAAAGGGGCTGCGAAGGAATTCCAAAAGCTAATATTACTTATTTTATTATTAAAATCATTATATAATTAACTTTTGTGTAAATTTTAAATAAAATAGGAACATTTTTTATTCGTATCGATAATTTGCTTCCGTCAAAACAGCGCCACCTACAATTAGGTACATTTAACTAAAAATATTCGATAACTTGAATGTCAGCTGATGTCAAGACAGGTTATGTTACGACTTTTTAGTTGTTACTACAAAATATTAATAATGGTCGCAAAATTTCGCAACTCGCAAGAAAGTGAATTTCGTGCTCGTGTAATATCCTCACTCGGCTAGCGCCTCGTTCGGTTATTTTCACACTCGCACAATATTCGCCACTTTCTAGCTCGTTGCGTATTATACTATTATTATAAACATATGTATATCTGACACTAGTTTCTTCAACTTGTCAAAATTTGAATTTTAGCATCCACTATTGAAGAAATGAAAATAATTAATTAAAATAATAAAAATCTAATTAAACTACATATTTTTTAAATAAATTAAGTATATAATTAATATTTGCAAGAGTATATTAGTTCATTTTAATAAGTTCGGTGTATTTTTATTTTTACCCAAGGACTCATATAAAAACGATAAGGTCCTTTCAAAATTTCAATCGTTGGTAACCATCTTGAGGGTGTAGATCTTGTATATTTTGGCGATGATACGAATGAAATATCTTGCGATTCAACAAACGCCAAACAGTAGGTACTCTGTTCATATCTTGCAATGCCTGTAATACTAATTTTTGGATCCCGTAAACTTAAAGGACAGCATTAACAATAATTTCTTCGTTTTCTACATTTACTGCATGAGGACGAAAAGCCATTTGAGGTGCTAGATTGCCTGTTTCTCTTAGTTTTCAAAATGATGAACTAAAAATACGGTATGAAATAGTTGATGTCTATTTGGATACCTGATACCTGTGTTGATATTCTCGTGCTGCTTTTCTAGCGTTTCCATTTTCCATTACAAAACAAAACAAAAATATATCTGCATACTCTCAAATTGATACATTTTTATTCTAAACCTATGTTCTAAACTTTATTTAAAAAGTAATTTGCTGGCATAACAAAAGCAATGTCTACTTTTTTCAATATCAAAGAGAACGTTACTTAATATTGATTTTCATGGATAACATGATATTTTTATTAAAACTTTTCGAATGACTTCTTTGGTTATAGTCCGGGAGGTAGCGTCGTCAGACCTTCCAGTAGCGGTGGCTGGAGTCGTGAGTGGAGTCGAAAAAGAAATTTCAAAATAGTTATTTTATGCACACTATAAATTGTTGAGGTCAGTATTTACTAACTATATTTCCTAAAAAAATCGTCAGACGCTTGGTTGCTGGTTGACTGCGCGTCGCTGCGCGTATCGGCTTCTTAGAAAACTTTGAAAATGAAGTGCGACAAGGTTTGTGACAGATATTGTAACAGACATTGTGACAGAACTCCAACTTGCATACTATGACATAATTTTCACAATTTTAGAACAAGTTTGTACGCACCATAGATAAAAGTACGCACAAACGATGAGCATTCCCGCTGCAAACAAGCGTCTGACGAGTTTTTTTATAAAATATATTTAGTAAATATTGACCTGAGCAATTTTCGGTGTGCATAAAATAACTATTTGGAAAACTTTCGCAGTGTCTAACGACTTCATACATCGTGCACAAAATTACTAGATTAAATGGGACGCTACCTCCCGCACTATTGGTTTGTGGTCAACCAAAAATTTGACAAATTCTTTGGATCTTTCTTCCTCATTCGGACCGAAGAAAGCGATGAGGCGAATAACCAAAGATCGAACCGTGGTCGACCACGGTTCATATTTCGGTTAACCATCGCTTTTTATCTCCCATAACTCCAAATCTAAACTGAATCGAGCATTATATTCATTTTCTCATATTGGCATCAGCTTTTATATGGCAAAGTTTGTCCTAGAGCGTTTGAGAGAACTTTTTCATTATTTTTTTTCAGTAATCACCCATTATATTCAAGACATTTTTTTCATTGCAGACCCCTGCAATCCGTTCATTTTACTAACACACAACGAATACCCTTTCCTATAGTTAATATCGGCTCAGGATTGTGCAACATTTTTTTATTATACATTTAGTAAATTATTCGTATAATTTCCATAAGAAAAACTACGAAATTACTTTAAAAAACTACATAATTTATTTCCTTCTGCAGTCTCTCAAACAATTTAATTATTTAGTCATTTATTAAAAAGTTTGCAAGTTTGAAGTGCCTTTCGGGAGCTTTCAAGTCTGGAATCTCTTTACAGCCATAAAGAGGACACGGATGGCGTTGTTCCAGTTTGGGGTTCGTTGACTCCTGCAGCGTGTGTGAGCTAAATTTAGCCTGGGTATAGGGCGCGCGCCACTGAATGAGTCGGTCACTAGGTCATGCCGGTTCCTTCAATGACCTGCAACGTCATCGTTATTCCTGCAGGAACAATCTATGCTACGCAGGCTCCTTCCAGGACAAACACCCCAAAAATAAAATGAAAAAGGGATCAGATAGGTCAAAGGTTCTAAATCGGGAACGCTTGGAAAATTTGTTATACCTACTTAAATTAAATTTTTGTCCTCATTTACCTACACCTAATTATATACAATTGTGTGGTATAAAAACATAATCTCGTTCATTTACTTATAAAGAAATATAGTAAATTAATATTTTTAAATCTTAATTTTAAACTTTAATAATATTATCTTTCAACAGCCTTATTCTTGAAACAGTCGACACGATGTCATTCTATCCTTTTCATTTACATGAAAAAATAAGAGGACAGAATGATAAAAGTGGCCGGCCACCTCGTGTCGACGGGTCAAGAATGAGGCTCCAAGGACAATCCAAGTGTTAGAGATCAATTTCCTTTAATATTTACGTAAAATGTTTTGCTTTCCATAAAAATTATTACGCGTAAACGCTACTTGCTCCATTGGCCCAAGTAACACGGTCTACTTGCTACGTGTGAAACGCCTACCTAGCTATAGCCCTTCAAATATTGGACCCTAAAGTAAATATTTGAAAATAGGTTGTAGATTTACAAATAAATTTTTAAAGAAATAAGCGGTTTCAAGATTTGGATAACTAGTCAATAAAAATATTCACTTGAGATTCCTTATCCAAAGTGCAAATCAATCATTTTATAGTTTGTTTTTATAAAGCCATTTCTTTAATGTGGGTGTCCGTATATGGTCTGTACAAAGCGATACCATGTGGTATATATGTATGTACTCCTCTGAGACCAAAATAAGACGATTTAACCAAACTTATCTCTATCCTCTATCCAAAAGTTCTTCGTTAATGCGCTACAATTCACTGTTACTTTTGCTACGGTTAACCCCATCATCAAGTGGTTGTCAAATCAATTTATGATGGATCTATCTGGATCTCATCCGGAGTACGAACGCATAGTTGATCTCCTAGTGAAATTACATCGTCCAGTTATTAATATTTCATGGTCTACTCAAATAGAATTAGGCTTAAGGGCCTTTTGAATTAGGATATTTTTAATGATGTTAACTGTGCTTTCATTTTTGACCACTTGCTTTTAAGATAACAAAATTCTTATGTTTACACTAAGTTTTACTTGGAAGTGGTTTCATGGAAAAAAGCGTTCTCTTCGATTTCGTATACCGATGGTTTGGACAGAAGCTAAGAACCATAGTGATGACTGCTACTTTTGTTCCTGTAATGTAGATGGTTTTAATCTAAAGAACAAAAAGAAGATTTATATCCTAAAATGTCGTTACCCATTCGTTCCTCGTGGACCTAGTATTTGCGAATATGCCTCAAATATGAGGTATTAGTGATAGTCGAAGTGACCAAAAACCAAAACTTTTCACACAGAGTTGAATGACTTAAATCTTCCTAAGAATTTGGTAAAAGTATTGGGTTCCAGATTAAAGGAAAAAATATTTTGGCTTCTGGTACTTTTTTTTGGTTTCGGGACAGGGAAATAAAGTTTAGGGCCGGTTGCACAGTTCAAACTTGAGCTAAAATTTGAGTTTTATGTGTGTACAGGTCAGGTTTTTGGTTTAAACTTACCCTCAGATATAAAAATACTTAAGTGAAGGAAGCAATACCGCTTAATCCAAAAATTTTAGAACAAAATTACTTTCTTTAATTGTTAGTTTACTAATTTAAGAGATTTGTAGATTTTTTTTTATTTTAAAAAATTATTTACAAGTATACAATAAATATTTCAATCCACCATCTTTCATCTTGATTTTTTTCATCGTATGCCCTGATTTTTTTGGTTTATTGCCCCTCTAATAACCACCACTATTCAATATAAAATGAATTATATTTTTACCATTAATTACTTTTTGGGGTACGCTACAGACAACTGTTACATCAGTTGAACTGTTGTACTCATTCCAAGATGGCCCTGGTTTAGGTGTTTCAGGATTCTGTTCATCATTTGATTCTTTACAATTCAGTAGACAATCCAGGAGGACTACCTCCAGTCGTTTAGAATGAATATTTTTGGTCTGCATAGTTTTTTTTTCTTCAGGCATTCTGAGTATCGATATCAGATTTGTGTTTCCACAAAACTGTGTTTGACTTTTTACACTCCACAATATTTTTATATTTTTTTATCAATGAAATTAATAACCTAATTTCACTTTCATTGAAGTTTGAAGCCAGTTTTCTTTTTTCATTTGAAAGAAAATAAACTTTTCTTGTACTTGGCACTAACTTGAGTGCTGAGGTTATGATTTTTTTCAAACAAATTTAAAAAACGATTACAGAAACACAAGAGAGAAGAGTTCACAATTAAATTTTGCAGCCATTGCTGCCAATATGTACATATTTTCGCTTAGCCAAGTATTTTATAATTTTCAACTGTGCAAAACATGAAGCTTACATTTTTAGTTTAAGTTTTAGTTTAAGGTTTAGCTCAACCAAAACGTAAGGGTTAAATGCTCTACTCTAACGACGGTGATCTTGCTTACTGCAACTTTCAACATCGAGTATATAGTTAATAAAAGGGGGCTTTTTATTGATTCATCAAAAAGAAGTCTTAAAGTAGTTCGCTTACAGGGATAAATGGATTTTTACTTCAGCTCTATTGCAAAATATGTGCCCCCCCCGAAACCAAAGTTGACCTGTCCGAGCGATTTTTTAATTTTTTTTATTAACTATTTTAAAACTCAACCGATTCGTTTTCGTTGGGCCACCCTGTATGTATATTGATCATGGATGGAAAATTTGTGTCGACCTAAAAGTAATTTCCATGACTACGTTTATCTCGTGTAACTCGATCCGGATTGAATTGAAAAGCGATTGACTCAGTCCGCATTTTTTACGATATAAACACGTAGGATTGGATTGACTTTCAGGTTTCAGTTTAATAATCCAATCCTACAAAATCATGGGATTGGACTTTGTAATCGCGATGGGAATAAAAACTTGTAACGACATAAACGCGATTGACTTTAGAAAAGTTACTAGTAAATTATGTTATCGAAGTTGGCACATCTGACTGCTGACTAACAATTGCAAAATACACGTAATTTTCTTCCATTTTCCTTATTTTCGACGTTTTTAATTAACATAACCTCTTCAATAAAATACGAAACATCAGAAATAAAATCAAAGTGAACAGACCACTTAAAGACCACGCAAAAACTATTTTAGGAATATCCTTTCTCTTCAGTTGGTAACAATAGGATTAATAATGTATTGAAAAATTCAATCCAGGCCAAATGAGATAAACGCATTGTTTACGTGATTGACTGAATCCTGTCATAATCCTATTTTCAATCCAATCCGGATCGAGTTAAACAAGATAAACGTAGTCCATGTTACTTGGTTAACAATGTACATACACCAAATTTCAAAATGTCTATGTATTTTGTGTGAATGGGATACCAAAGTAACTAGACTACACAAAAGCAGAGGTGCAGGTGGAATTTTTATCGTTGAGTCAATACTTTCGATTTTTGTATTTAATTGTTGTGCCTTCTGTTTCATAAACATCAGTATTTGTCAAGAATATTTTGAGTAAATATTTGTTTTGTGAACATCTGCCTCGTATATGACACTTTTTTAGATAAAATTCGAGAGCTAATTCTACGTCTTTTATTTTCAAAATCACAAAAACTTAATAAATAACTTAAATTTGTATATTTGGTAGAATTTTTGTTTTGCTACGATTACTATATTCGCTCTGAATAAAATATTTCTATGGCATTAGATCACTAGAGGGAATTTTTAAATTTTTAGTTGTACCAACCTGCATATTTGGTTGCTTACTTATCAAACAATAATCATTTAGCTCACCCAGTATCTTTGCGATAGATCTCCTGATTTATCTGAAGCTAAGTTGAAGGAACCACTTTTGTTCGATCAGAAATCCATGAAATTTCCCAGATCAAAATGAATGAAAATAAAAAATCATCTTTTATACATGTAGTAATCAGATTTATAATAAACAAAATGGACCTAGACAGCAAAAATATTGTGGAAGATATGTTGGAAAGTTCGAGCATTAGGGATGTAAAATATGCATTAAAGTTCTCTTGGAATCAGTGAAGAGCAGGGCCAAAGATTTCACCGAGATATTAAAAAAATGGAAATGCGATATTAATGAAGATGGGATGTCCCTGTAAAGGCAAACAATTGCTGGATGCTAAAAGGGATGATCCTCGGGAACTTCATAGATGGAAAACCGGAAAAAGAAGTCTGGGAGAACAAAGAAATTCACATTATAAACATTAATAGTTACCAATTTTAAATCATATAGTCATTTTTACTATAATTTTGTTCAAAATTCTTAACCATTTTGTAAAAAAACCTTATGTGATGGAAAAAATTGTTATCACTTTTGGGATCATTACTAAAAAATAATAACTATCAGTTTTCAAATCTGAAGCAATTTTTACAAAGTATTTTTGGCAGTCCTGTGTTATTAACAATTTTCGATATTTCTTATCAAAATGTTAACATATGAGATTCTATGCCTACACATATTTGATGCTATTTTTACATTGTTTTCCTCGCCTTTCTCTAAGCTACCTAAGTAGGTATATTGGTGAAGAGTAATAAATCACAAAGCAAATTAAATCGCATTTTATTGTGTGCATGTAAGCTAAGAAGTCTCAATAATATCAATAGCAAATCTCACGTTTATTTGCATTTCCTACGCGATTCTAGTACGTCGGTAAATTTAAGTCACGCGTTCACGTGTTTTCTTGTATCAAGAACATCAAGATTATTGACAATTCCGACAATAACAAAAATATCAAAGCTTCAAAAATAAATATAATTAGTAATTTATTAAAACAAAAATATACTGGCAAAAAGGTTTCAAGTAATTAATATTTTTAATAGCTTTACAACGTTTTATTTCCACATTTACCATATAAATAAATTGATTTCTTAATTTTAATGCCAGGTCAGATTACATCGTGCATATTTACATTACTGTTAGTAACAAAAGGAAAATAATAAACTAAAACTATGTATTAATTTTGTATTAATAGCTTGGTGAAATTATGGTTTAAAAGCTTTTAAATATTTTTTTTATAAAATAGTGCGTACGTAGGTCTACCATAGATACACATGTGACAAATTTGCACGTGATTGCTTTATATTTTATATAACAAAAAATATATGCATTATTTTAACAAAGGAAAAATATTAGTTATAATATAAAGGTTAAGTCTTTTGTTGGATATACATATAATAGGTTAAAAAATCTTCAAAAAAACGTTCGAATATATTATGATAACATATAGGTACATTTTTGCTATCCGCAATCTAAGGTAATAGATGTTTAGTAAAAATATTTCTATTTACTACAGGCATACATCTACATATTGATAATTAATTCTCCTCTAATATAAAAATAGATTTTACTTATTCTGTAAGTTAGTACAGAGTAGAAAACAATGGATACTAGCAAAAATAAAACAATATATTTTTGGCAATTCCAATAAATTTTAGTGATACAAAAATATTAAACTAATATATAGGGTGTGTAAAAAGCTAACTTTTTTAATATTGGATGGTTTAAAATAAATTGATTTTCAACAAAGTTGCAATCGATGATGTAGATCTTGGTTTGATAAAAATCAAAAAAAGGATAATTCCTTAGATCTACCTTTATAGTGGCCAGAGGCCGGATTTTGTTTGTTGGCGAGTTTTATGAACTCGCCAAAACGTCATCATTTTCCGACAATTCGTCATTATTTACATTGTTCTCTTCGCCTGAATGATGACATTTTGGCGAGTTTTAGAATACGCTGTGGAAACAAAATCCCACCTCAGGTGTAGCAAGCAGCAATTACACAAGTTTGCAGAGTTCGGTGCATGCCTTTCTAAGCGAGTCGGTATTCGATTGCGACAACTTGTGATTTTCGTCTAATGCAGGCGCTCATAATTAAGCATTGAGCATTATGACATGCTAATGAGTCTATGAGTCCTTATAAGGATTGATAAGAACGAAACACGTGTCCATGTCTCTGCTTACTCGTGGGTTGTTGGCTTATAAAGGCAGATAAGGAATTTTGACCATTCCGGCATTTTGCCGTTTGATACAATGTATGAATGGACCATTAACTTTTTATTCTAAGATTAGTATAAAGTTTTAGTTACAAAAATAGTATAGGTTTTTTCACAGACCAATATTTATAGAACAATCTTGAAGCATTTATAGAAAAATTTTGAAGCATTTACAGAAATAATTTAAAACATTTACAGGACATTTTGTAGTCCTGGTGTAGTACATTTACAGTACTTGTGATATAACCGTTCTTTCCTAAGTAACAAATTTTCATAAATGTTACTTAAGAGTTACATGTTTGTGTTTACAGGGTAATATTTACTTTAGAAAAATGAAGAAATATATCTTGTGAACCTCTAAAGGCAAACTATAATAATATGCAATAAAAATTGGGGGTTGCTATTAAAAAAAGATAAGTTATTATCGTTTGACCTTCAACTTGAGGTTTGAACCTCTTGAGATCATGACAATAATCTCAAATGGTGCGTCACTAAGAATGGTACAAGTTTTATATTAAACATTTTTCTCAAAATTTCATTTTAAAAATAAACGGGCGTTCACCCTGTATGTAAATAGCCAATAAGATACATGTTTATAAAGAACTTTTCCATTTTAGTGATTAAAACAAACCTTTTTATACCAAATTTGGTGTTTTAATAATAATAATATATATTTATTGATCTTTCGAGATAACATAAGTATTTAGACATGTCCACAAAAATATTAAAATATCAACAAATATAGCAAGATTTACAAAGTACATTGTCTAAAGTATTCTATAAATTCGTTTAAAGAATAAAAACATTTATCTATAAGTACTTTTTTTAAATTATATTTAAATTGTGAGACATTTAGCGAGGTTGTCGAGGGGGGCAATGCATTATATATTTTTGTACTTAGTATAATAATAATAATAATAATAGGTCTTTATTTAACTCACAGTACAAAATAAAATTACATTCTTAAACAATATAAATGTATATTAATGAATACAGTAGTAAGTTAAAAAGGCGAAGTTCAGACTAGTTTGTCTGTTCTTCCACTTAACCTTAGCAAAATAAATACAATGAGAGTAATAACAGTTGCGCTGAATATTTCAAAAAAAAGATGTAAATATTTACATATTATATTCAGACTACATATTATCGCTTGATGCACAGATAGACAGAATCAGCTAGAAAGAAAGGGAATCATAAATTGATAAAAGTGTTAACTCAGTTAAGCATACTTTTTTTAATATTTTTTCTGAAAACATTTAAGGGCAGTTTTTTTAGATCATCTGCAATGTCATTATACACTTTCGCGATCATATAAGAAAATCCTGACTCAAACAGCGCAGTTGTATGTTTGGGTGGTGTAAGTGTGCCCTTAAATCTTAAATTTAAACAGTGAACATCCGATCTAAATATGATTTTTCTGAATAAATACGGGGGTTTTTCGGTAGTTATAATTTTATGATAAAATGTAGCGGCGCCGGCGTGTAATAACCGTCTATTTGCCATGTTTAACCACTTTGTCTCTAAAAGTTTGTGTGATATGTGATCAAATTTTTTGATTCCGTAAATAAGACGCAGACAAGAGTTCTGCAATTTTTGTATACGCTCTGAATTATATCTATCTAGAAAAGGACCATAAACAGAGTCACAGTAGTTTAGATTAGATAGAATTAGGGACTCACATAGCATTATTTTTACGCGTTTTGTCAAAAAATGCCGGCTTGAGTAAATTGATTTTAATACGAAGTTAGCTTTTTGTATACATTTATTGACATGATGTGTAAATTTAAGTCGCGAATCGATGATTAAACCCAAATTCTTAACTTTATCTTTTGGTATTAACTTGTGCTGGTTAACAAAAATATTGAATTTTCCAGATTCAAGTATGCGTTTGCATGCTAGCTTTGGGCCTAAAAGTATTAATTCTGTTTTTGCAGCATTTAGGTGTAGTTGGTGTTGTGTGGAGACACGTGCCAGACGTTCAAGGTCACTATTAATTAATTTAGACGCAACATCTAGATCATTTTCTTTGAAAGAGTAATATTTGTGTGTCGTCTGCGTAAAAGTGATGATTACAGTGAATAATAGCATTTCTAATATAACTAGCATATATTGAATACAATTTTGGCCCCAGGATTGACCCTTGGGGTACACCAGTTTTAATTAACGTCCTCTCTGAAAAATATTCACCAACCCTAACACTTTGGTACCTTTGTTTTAAGTATGCTCTGAAAAAATTTAGACATTTCTCGTTCAAGACCCAATGAGGTTAATATAGCGAGTAACAATTCATGATCAATTGTGTCAAAGGCTTTAGAAAAGTCCAATAAAATTAAAGCAGTAATCTCATTATTGTCTGTTTTATGTATGATATCATCAATGATCTTATTTAATGCTGTTTCACAGCTATGGCCTTTTCTAAAGCCCGACTGTTCTTCGGGAAGTAATCGATTTATTTCCAAATACTCGCCGAGTTGTTCATCAATTATTTTCTCAAGTACTTTTGAAAGTGTTGGGAGTAGGCTTATGGGTCTAAGGTCCTTATATTCTGTTGGGCAAGTTTTCTTAGGTAAGGGTAGGATAATAGATTCTTTCCACAACTGTGGAAAGACGCCTTCTAATAAACATGTATTTATCAAATGCACAATATACTCAGAAATAAATGGAGTACACATTTTTAACATAGAAAGATTAATTCCGTCAGCGCCTTGTGCATTCGATTTAATTGAAATAATTATTTTTGAAAATATTTCTGAGTCGACTAATTTGAATAAAAATGTATGTGATGGAACTTTATTTTTGTACTTTATTTTTGTAGTAATTAATTAGGTCTTTGTTTGAGTTACTTTGAGGGACAGAATTAACAAAATAATCATTTATTTCATTAGCATTTTGTAGTGCAAGTGGAATCAAAGTATTTTTGGAACTTATGATGTTGTTCCGTTTCAATATTTTCCATTGTGAGACTGGGTTTGAGTTTTTAAATTTAAATTCAAAATAATGTGTTTTCTCCTGCTTGATTGCAGTGTTAACGATATTTCGCATTTCTATGTAAAATTTTAAGTGACTAGGATTGTTTGACTTTTGATATTTTTTTAATGAGTTATCACGTTTTTTTTGCATTAATATGATATTTGGAGTCAACCAGGGTGCTGGTGGTTTTGTTAATCGGCGTGTGATAAAAGGTGCGTGATTATTAAAAATTGTCAAAACAATATTTACGAAAAATGACAGTTTATCATCAATATTTTGAATTCGAACTATTTCATGAAATGGCGCATGACTTAAATCCGAATGAAAATCTACAGGGTTTAAAAACTTATTCGATCTATAAGTTTTGTATATCGTTTCATTTTTAGCTTTTGTATTTAGCGAGCAGTATATTAACTCATGATCAGCAATATTTTCAGTACTTTTAACACCAGAATCAACTACAAAATTTAAGTCAGATACATAAATGTGATCCAATAATGTAGCAGAAGTCGGGGAGTTTCGGGTTGTGTTTTTGATTATTTGAATTAAACCATACGATTCGGCCATATTCATCAATATTTGAGTTTTGAAATCATCAATTTTGAGGGCATCTACATTAAAATCAACCGTTAAAATAACGCGATTATGTGATAAAACTATTTCACTCAAAGTGTTATTCATTCCGTTATAGAAAAGATCAAAATCAGAATTTGGAGCTCTGTAACATACACCAATTGCATATGAGATGCCATCAAGTTTGAGATTAATCCAGTTCAAGATTATGTGATAGATTTATAGGTTTGTAATTGAGTCCCTCTTTAAAAGTATTGCGACACCGCCACCTTTTCCGAAATCACGATCCCTACGGATTAGTACATAATTCGGTATTTTTATCACATCTTTGTGCATATCGCTGTTTAACCAAGTTTCACTTATTGTAACAATATCATAACTTTCATCTAGTACTAGATTTTGAAAACTGTTTAGGCAATTTAAAAGAGATCGTACATTAACGTGAGCTATAGTAAAGTTTTTCATATTTATTTGTTTTAGTTTTCCTGTCTTACGTGCATGAAGCGACAATTCAAAGTTTTAAATTTTATACATATAATTACAATCTAATAATATTTTCGTATACTTTTTGTTTCTAGTATAAATTAAATTAAACGATTCTTTGCAACCCACCCCAAAATTTATTTTGATTTATGTATTTGAAAACCACAGTTAAAAAATAAATATATTATTTTTGTAAATAAATGAAAATAGGATAATAGTGAGCATAATATACTAAGCAAAGTATAAAGAAAGATAAACAAATAATTTTGTATGTACAGTAAATAAATACTTATATGTAGATAAATTAAATTTTGATTTTATCAACATCCTCATTTGTTTTTAAGTTTCTATAAATATTTTTACCGACCTTAGCGCATATTTTACCATTTACGGTCCAAACGCTTTTATTTCCGAATTTTTCTTCTGCATACCTCAAAAGTCGGACGGTATTTTGTGTTAATTCTTCTTTAATTATAATTCTTGATCCCTTTAGCTTCCTTCTGTTATGTATGCATATATTTTTAATACGATTGTTGACAAATTTTAGTATTATTGGCCTTGGTCTTATTGCATTTCCAGATGTTTCACTTGCTTTTAAAGGACCCGTGCGGTGACAAATATTTATAAATTCTTCGTTAATATTTACGTCCAGCTTATCGTTAATAAATTTGATTACCTTTTCTTCCAAATTTTCACCTCTTTCTTCATTTATCCCATATATACGAATTGTAATGCTTTTTGCTTTAATGTCTACTTCTTCCATGTTTTTTTTTCATTACATCCAACTGGGTTTGTAACTTGTTATTTTCAGCTAATAACTCATTTATATCTTCGGTTTGTTTCTTTTGGACTTTTGTAAGTTTTTCATCTAAGTTTTTGGTAACCATACCTGCGATGCGTTCAATTATTTCGTCGTCATTTAGTGTAGCCACAATGGCTTCTCGTACACACTTATTAATTTCCGTTAAGATTTCCCTTGTTAGCACCATTGCAAATTGGTATATTACTATATTAGATAAAATTAAGTTGTTTTGAAAGATATTAATATTTATCAGCTTCAATAACTTCTATTTATATGAAATAAATTTTTAGGAGCAGCGCAAAACACGTCTTACTCGCAGCGCAACAATGTTGGTTCTCCGCAACAATGTTGGTTCTGGAAAGATTTTTGAGTACTAGATAGACATACTCTATCAGGTAGTAACAAGTTTATATTTCTCGTCGGATAACCCTGTGCGATTCTCGTGTTTAATGAATCTTTATTTTTGAAAGCATAAATAGCAAGATTCAAGATAAGTAGTCTAGGCAGCGTTAAGATATGAAGTTGTTTAAAATGATATCTGCATGATTCCTGTTGACCTATCCCCAAAATACTTCTAATAGCTCTCTTTTGACTAATAAAAACCTTCTCCAGCCAAGAAGAGCATCCCCACAAAAGTAGTGCATAAGTTAATCTAGATTGTATTTCAGAAAAATAGATCTTCTTTAGTGATGGCAAATCTAGGCAATGTCTTAAAGCTCTTATCTTGTAACAAGAGGTATTTATTTTTTAAATTAATTTCGTAGAATGATTTGACCAATCAAGTTTATTATCTAGTTCAACTCCCAAGAAAGTCACATTTTTAGAGATTTTTATTATATTACCGTTAAATTGAATATTGGGATATTTATCTAGAATTCTTTGTTTAGTTTGGAACAACATCACGTGAGTTTTTTCAGTATTGAGGAATAATTTATTTGCTGAAAACCACTCGTGTAATTTTTTAAAATAGTGATTACACGAGTTTTCCACATCCTGAATCGTAGTTGCTGAGGTGAAAACTGAAATGTCATCCGCGTACATTGTTAGAAATACATTGGCAAAGATTTCAGATATGTCGTTTATATACCGTATATATATACCGGGTGGAAATGAAAACCGGGTCACCTCGATAACTTTTTTATTTATGAATAAAAAAAATTGAAATTTGGCTGTGTTCTATGGTTCAAAAAAACAAATTTTATGTGCATTTTTTATTTTCGAAATCACTTCCGGTTTCACCGGAAACACCATGAACTTTGTTTTTTTAAATGTAACATCCCATATTTTTATTCATGGCTTAAAATACTTTTAAAAAAGAAGTATTTTGGAGATATTAGTTTTTATTTTTTTTGTAAAAAAAATTTTTTTCAAAAAAAAAAAAAAGGTTTTCGAAGTCGGTGAAAAGTACCAAAACTAATTCTAAATAATTCAAATACCTAAATAAAATTGTAATTTGAAAAAAATTTAAGTGGTTTTTGAACTATTTATTTTTAAACTTAGTTAATGAAGATTTTATCAAATATCTCACTTTTTTTAAATGCAATGATGCCGGGTCATTCGACTTTTTAAAAAGAGGATTTTATAACGATTATTTATTTTATGTATTTGAATTATTTAGAATTAGTTTTGGTAATTTTCACCGACTTCGAAAACCTTTTTTTTTTTTTGAAAAAAATTTTGTTTTCGCGAAAAATAAAAACTAATATCTCAAAAATACTTCTTTTTTAAAAGTATTTTAAGCCATGAATAAAAATATGGGATGTTACATTTAAAAAAACAAAGTTCATGGTGTTTCCGGTGAAACCGGAAGTGATTTCGAAAATAAAAAATGCACATAAAATTTGTTTTTTTGAACCATAGAACATAGCCAAATTTCAAATTTTTCTATTCATAAACAAAAAAGTTATAGAGGTGACCCGGTTTTCATTTCCACCCGGTATATATCGTGAATTGATCCCTGAGGGACCTCCGGTGTTACTGGAAGTAGCATTTATAGTGCCAAAGGTAACTTCAACAAACTGAAATCTATTAGATAAGTAGGATTCGAACCAATGACCTACTTTACCTCGAATTCCTATACGATTAAGTTTGTTCAACAATTCAGAATGTGGTACGCAATCAAATGCTTAAAATGCTTAAAATTCTTTCGTAAAATGATAATAGCGCTGTTTGAGTTGATTTCCCGGATCGAAAACCATGTTGGCAATCTGAGATAACTTTAGATTTATTTAGGAATTTTTCCAGGCGCTCCAGCATTGCATACTCAAGGACTTTAGAGAGAGAGCAAGACATGGATATTGGTCTGTAATTTGACATATCCGTTGGATCACCCTTTTCAAATATAGGTTTGACGGATGTTTGCTTGAGACAATCTGGAAATATTCCTTTTTCAAATGAACAATTCACTAGGTAAGTCAAAGGGATTGATAGAATTTCTCTAAACTCCTTGATTATGCTACACGGTATCCCGTCAGACCCCGAGCAAAATTTATTTTTTAACTTCTGCATTAACGAGCAAAGTTCATTGGGTGTGAATTCCACTAAATACATACTTTCTTTACTCATTTGAAGTTCGTGGAGCTTTGGGTTATTAGTTTTTATTTTTGCAGCAATTTCCTTGGGTTTATTAATAAAAAATTCTATAAATTTGTCTGCTATTATTTGGGGATCTTTGACGTTAACACAATCTATATTTATCGTTAAATTTTTGACAATATTGTTATTATTTCGGTTTGATAATGATTTTATTAGGTTCCATGAGGATTTTTGAGCATTCTCTGAGTTTGAAATTAAGTTGTTATAGTAGCTTTTTTTGGTTGAGCAACATAGCTGATTGTGCTCCTTTTTCTTAATTTTATAAGCTTCACTTAGGTGAGGATACTGACATTTAAGAACGAATAACTTTTAATGATTTACTGGAGAGAATTACGTGATCTGTTAACCAAGGCTTTACATTACGGTTGTTTCCTCGATATAATTTCAGAGGAAAGTATGTATCAAAATAATATAATAAGGTTTCAAGAAAGACTTTGAACTTATCATGAACATTGATTATAAAGTTATACATTGATTCTCAGTTCTCAAGAATTAAGTTCTGAGCAAATTTCTCTTTATTATAATCTCCAAATTTTCCAATTGTATAGGAAAGAGCATCAATTGCATTTCAGATAAATCATTTTTAGAAAGTAGCAATTGTCATTCAGAAAGCAAGAATTATATTTCAGATAAATCAGTTTAATTTCTGAAAGGACCAATTATAAAAATTGAGGACATCAAGGGGATTGTTCTCGTGCAGCACCATACACTACATAAATCGATTTGCAATAGAAGACATGTTCATCCCAAATTTGTACGAGAAAATTTTATTTGAATGAAACACAAATGATTCCTTCTGAAATTTGATTGCTTACTTTTGAATTATAAATCATATTTTCAGAAAATTATTTGGTTTTACTGAAATACAAGTGATACTTTCTGAAATTCAATTCACGTTTCTGAATTACCATGGATAATTTTTTACATGAAATTGATCTTTTCTGAAATTCAACTGAAAAAGTTGTAGTGATTAAAAAAAATCACAAGTAAGAAAAGTATTTGCAACCTGCACTAAAGCAACAAAATTTTGAACAGATCAAATTGCTGGAAGCGAACGTTGACATAACCAAAAAGAGTAAGACCTTCCGTTTTTTTTTGTTATAAGCATATTTTTATAGTTATTTATACAACAAGTGCAAAAAGTGGATAATATTTGCACGCGACATAAAAATTTTACGAGACCGTAGATCGAGTTGTAATAAAAAAAATCTGTTTAAAAAAATTAACTTTGGAGGTTTATAACTCCTGACGGAAGCATTTTTGGTTATAAACAAATAGGTTCATATCAACTTCAGGTTTACTATCTCCAGTAAATCGTTGTCGGTCGGATTTTGGGACACCCTATATATGTATTTATATATTGAGAATTTTAACTAGCAATAGATGGTGCTGTTGGCCCTCTGTGGCAAATTAATGAACTTTCAAAGCCCGTATTTGAACCTACATACATGTATCTTTGTGCAAATACAGGTTAAAGTGTCCTATCTGTTTTTTTACAAAGTTTTTAATAAATATTCTTCTACTTTTTATTTCAATATTTATTTAAAATTGACAAAGTTACTAGTGACTTTTATACTAGCTTGATAGTTTCCCAAATTCGACAACAAAACTTCTTTCATAAATCTCTCAAAATGAATTTAATATTAACAATTCCAGATAAAAATCTCTTAACGGATCAAATATCTTGGTTTCTGGTAACAAATTTACAATTTGCGTTGACGTCAGAGGTTGAAAAGTAGGACATCGGTGAGGAACCGGGAGTGTCGAAAGGCACGTACTCACGCACATGAATGTAGGACGACCTCGGGTTCATGGGGCCACTGCTCTACTTTAGTGACCCAATTCTAGGGATGTCTCACGTAAAGGAGCGACGTCACTCCGGTGCCCTCTTACGTCACCATGGATGGGTCCTTGTTGCCGGGCGACAGCCCCGCATACGACCTATTTGGGTCGCTCTCTTTTGTTTTAACTTCATAAATTGCGAAAGTGCCGGGCTGGGAAAACTAAAATAATAGTTAAAATTTGATTATCTAGGATGTTATAAAAAAATACTCGATATAATATATACATTACTAAAATTAATAAACATTTTTCACTATTATGTAAATTTTGTAACGCATTTCATGTATTTTTTTTAATTCATAAAAATCGCAAAATATTCTTGGAGATATTTCTTGACGGATCAAAAAATATTATGATAAAAAAACACTAATTGTGTCACATGTATGACTTGTGAAGATTTGACACCATTAAAAATATTACATGATAAGGTCAAAAAACATTTTAAAAAATTGAAAGTTTCATGTAAGCTAAAATATTTTACTTAAGCCCCATGTACCATATTATGTCAAGAATTAATTCCAACCCGTGAATAATGGATTAAATAATTAGGAATCAAAAGAAATTACAGTTTAATATACATAATCTCAAAAAACATACAAAAATAGTTTTTATTACAAGTGAGGTTATAATTGAGATTAGTTGCTATTTAGCTACTACTACAAAGCAAATATTTAACTATTATAACTCATCCAATTTTCTTGGCATAACACATCAAAACTTCTAATACTCTTATATTGTTAGGCATTTATTTAAAATTTTTTTCCTATTTTGGGCAAAATCTGCAATGTTATTTATGCAATAAGGCAAACTAGTGTTGTTTGTAGATATTGTACATCAAAGGAATTTAAAAATACCTAAAATGAAAGATATAATATACTATTATACTTATTTAGTGAAAATTATTTTCTTGTTCCCTTATTTTTTGATAGAATTTTTTTTTTTTATTTTTATGAATAATTTGTTCAATAACATGTATTTGAATGCATCGACAAGAGTGAATGAATTTCATGATGTTAGCTCCTGATTCAGCGCAGCATCCCTTGTCGTAACCTACTTCCGAAATGCCAAGGACCCTGGGATATAAATACATCCAGGCCATTGTCCTTTCCAACGACCCCATCCTGTGACATCCCGCACTGCGTTCCTGAAAAGTCCAAAAATTCTCCTTTGAAAAAATTGATAAGAAAATATACTAAAACTAAAAACCCAAAAAATGCAATTTTAACATTAAAAGTTTCTGTATTAGCTAATAGTTTACAGCGATAATAATTCGCGAATGTTACATAAGGGATGCAAAGGAAAACCTGCCCGGGAAGTTTCGGGACTCGAATTGTTGGAGGGGGTATTACGTCATGACCTGATTTCATTCAACCCGGACATATTCAAGGAAGAGCACGAATAGATGTACTAGGAAGTTTTTATCTCTTTTGTCGTTTCGTATAAGTGAATAACGTACTGTGGAACTTGTAGCACACATTTGCCACAGGAGGCTGTTGAACTTGTGACATCACGAATGCACTATTTCTCAATGATTTAGGTCGCGAGGGGCTGCCATTGGCGGTATTTTCCTTGAAATGAGGTTATCATAATTGATTAATAAAGCTTGTCAATTACATCCTTGCATATTGCCTATTGCTGGTAATTATAAATATGTTAATTGTTAATAATAATACTACTATGAGCTTTTTCTTAATTCTTATCAAAAATTTGATTAAATTTTTGTCGCAGAGGCGTAACTAACACTGGTCAACAATGTTTTTCTCACAAGAATTCTGTTATGTAATTGATAAGAAGAAAATTGTTATAACCAAAGTGAACCTAAAGAATAAATTGGTGAATTTCTTAATTTCCAAAACAAGCCGGAAGTATCAGAAACCAGAAGTAACTTTGAAATTTTAAATGACAACCTAGACCGAGTGTGGGACTATTTTAAAGATCTTTTAAAAACAAACAAATTTTATTAAAATATTTTTAATACCTTGCATAATTAACAAATTAAACGAAAAAATAAATGCAAACAAGTGAAAACACTATCAGCATCCTCAATGGGCCAGGGGAGAGGAAACTATAATTTTTTAAATGGAAACATGATTTTTTGCATTTTTCGCTTCGTACGTTAAAAATAGTCAAGTTTTTTAGGTTATGAATTTCCTTTTAAATATTAATAAAAAAAAATTTAAAAAGTTGACTGATTTTAACGAATGAAGCCATACAAAAAATTCTCTCTCGCCCATTGCGAATGATGGTAATGTTTTTATTTTTCCATCTTTTATTTCGTTTAATCTGGTAATTATGCAAAATATTAAAAAATATTTTAATAAAAGTTGTTTCTTTTTAAAAAACCTTTCCAACAATACCATACTCGACCTAGGTTGTCATTTAAAATCTCAAAGTTACTTCCAGTTTCGAGTACTTTTCCGATATGTTTTGGCAATTACGAATTATACCAAAAGATTCTTTAGGTTCACTTTGGTGGTAATTTTTTTTATCAACAATTTAAGCAAATGGGTTCTCGAAATAAAGAGGTGGTACGGGTGGTATGGTTCACCCTGTGTATTCCGCTCTTGGTTCTAGAGTAAATTTAATAGAGAAAAACATAGGTATCTTTTTTAGTTATGGAGCTAGATCATTTTGAATTTTAAGTCATCAATTTTTTCCAAAAATCATAAAATCGCTAATTTTTAACCAATATGCGTAGAATTAAAAGAAAATTATCACTGAAAAGCTGAAACCATCCTCTTTCAATTGTTAATAACAGTAATACAGAAATGGTTTATACAGAGTGTCCCAAAATTCGACCGACAAGGTTTAACTGCAGTTAGTATACCTAAAAATATAAGGATATGTAGAAAATCATTTAAATAAAAATGCACCCCTGAAGAGTTATAACCCTCGAAAGTTGATTTTTAAAAAAATATATTTTTTTATTTACGGCCAAAGTAGCAAAGAGTTTTTAATTAAATTTTGTGTACGTAATGGCGGATCTAATATGGGGGACATATATTGCAAGAAGTCGTTTTATTCGTATAAAAGTTCAGAGGTTTATGGAGCATATTTTTTTATTTTACTAAAGTAAATAGTTAGAAATTATAAAAGAGTTTAAAGGTTTACTGAAAGTAAGCATTCCTGAGAAAAAAGTTTCAAATAAAAGATGTACGGTTTGTGGTTATTTAAAAAAATCTGCGCGGTGTTGCCGAACTTACATATTAAAGATTTAAACTCTAGTAATTTCTAAACTATTTGCCCTAGTTAAACAAAATAATATGTTCCATAAACCTTTGAAAGCAATCTTTATTGATACGCAATAAAAATGGTTGGTTGCCATTTAAAACAAAAGTTAACTGATTGACCTTCAACTTGCTGTTCAAAGTCACGGCAATATTTCTTAAAAGTGTGTCACTAAGAATCGCCGTTAGTCCTATTCTGTCATTTAATATTTATTAATTAATTTTTAGATGGATTTACCATTAATTAATTAGTAAAGAGTGATTGGTTCTAAAGGGCAAAGAATAGACCCAGTATCTAACCTAAACCTAGGGTTTTTAATAAAATAAATTTTCGGTTTTTTTTTGTAAGAACATTTTGTTCTTTTCGGCATTTTGTGGTGCCTTTTGCCCGTTTCTGTCATTTCTCAGTCGGTATTTTGTCCTATTCGGCTATTCAATGTTCGGCCTATTTTAATTATCCGTGTCTGTCATTTGTCCAAGTCAGCCTTGTATTATTCGGTTATTTTTCTTTCGGTCATTATTACACTTTGGCATTTTGTGTTTTTTCCCTCTCTCACAATGCGGGGCAGCGATTTTAAATTAGAGGCAGAATAAGAAAGGCTAGATAAATAAGCAAATTATTTATTATTTATGATATAGACAATAAGTATGTATCAACTATGAATTTAGATAATTTACCCCACTTTACTTTACTATCGATGTGCACTTGGTAGAAACTCACCTAAAAAGACTCAGTAGCAAGCTCATAGGAGTTGACTTAATACCATCCTTTCTGCTAAAAGATTGCGCATTTATATTTGCTCACCCACTAACATATATTTATAATCTAATTCTATTTTCTTGTGAATTTCCCAAATCCTGAAAAAAATAAGGATTTCTCTAGTGTATAAATCAGGTGAAAACGACCATATTAGCAACTATAGACCAATTGCAATATTAAACAACTTCTTTTTGAGACAATTATAACTGGAATGATATACAGGGTGACCTAAAATGATTGTGGTCAATTCAAATTTCCCGCCTAAAAATCTGGGGAATTTGTATGCTTCAAGTTTATAGTAACACAAAATCATGTCAAAATCAAAACAAAGTAACTAGACTTCACAAAAGCAGAGCCGTAGGTGTAACTTTTACCGTTGTGTCAAAACTTCAGATTTTTGAATTTCGTTATTGTGCCTTCTATTTCATAACGTCAGTTTTTATCAAAATTAAATTGCATAAATCTTTGTTTTATGTTAGCATCTCCCTCGAAAATGAAGAAAAATATTTTCAATATTTGAAATTTGGTGTGAAATTAGAGATTTTGGAAAAAACAATTTGCTACACGCCAATGGATTGCTAGGAGATTTTCTTTTTAAGATTTCAATTGTACCATCTTGCGTATTTGGTTACCTACATAAGAAACCACAATTTAGCTCACCCTGTATTTCCATGTACAGAAGGGTATTGTGATGAATAATTTTGTAACAATAGAGTGCATGTATGATTTGATATTTATCAGAAACAGATACAAAGTTAAGCTCATTTAAGAGGATTGGGAGTGTAAGTAGGACCGTGCTCCGACAGTAAACGTATATTTTAAGCTTCTGTTTGAATTTGGGGAAGAAATCAAAAACCACAGGACAACCCGCATAATCGGGTTGAATTTCAACCCGATGAAAGTACCAATAAAAATCTTCATTTCTTTTATATTTTAAAATTTGTATCACCTAGACCCTGGACTACAATGATATTAGCTGGATTTCTTGGATTTCTTACAAACTACAGCCATATTTTGTAAATAACATTCAGTTTTATTATTGCATAGTTAAAATAACATTCAAGACTAGACTTCTAAAGAACGATTTCTCAAAATTAAATTATTAAGTCCAAAAATTAAGTATAAAATAGGTCATATTTCACGTATTTTTAATAACTTTTTTAGCCATTTTGGATATAAAATATTATGAAACTATCCTTTATAAGTCTTAAGTAGAGGTTCTACTATCTTTTCTCAAGCATGTTCATATATCTTATGTACACAGGAGACTATACAACTGCACAATAAATACGCTATATAATGCATGCACTTGCTTGTTGTCTTTGATAAAAAATTAAACATTTATTGCCATATCGATACACTGGTAAAGACAATAAAAGTTTAATTTTCTATCAAAGACAACACCTAAGTCCTTGAGTTCATTAACACGATTAAGAACATTATTGTTGCTGGACTTCTCATACCTTATTGTTTACACTTACGCGAAAATCACATCACAAAGCACTTTTTCACATTAACCGCAAGACCAATATGTTGGTAGTATCCTCCAGTTGAGCAAAGTCTTCTAAGGAATTAATTACACGAAAGAACTTAAAATCATTAGCCAACCTAAGATATGAAGATGACGTGGTGGTAGTAGTAAAAACAGTGGTCCTAATGTTGATCCTTGCGCTACCCCATAAGAGGTTTTAAATTTAAAAGAAGAAAAACCATTGTATTCAAAAACCTGCTGTCTGTTGTTAAGGAATGAGAACAAGGTTGATACTACATTATCACTGATGTCAAAGTTCTTTAATTTCTGAAGTAGCTTGGTATGTATTAAATTATCAAAAGCCTTACTGAGATCCGTATATGTATACAGGGTGTCCCAGACCAACGGTACCACCTCTTTATTAAGAGAACTCTTTGGCGCACATTGATGAGATGAAAAATTTATCACCAAAGTGAACCTAAAGAATCTTTTGGTGTAATTCCTAATTTCCAAAACAAACCGGAAGTACCCGAAACCGGAAGTAGCTTTGGAATTTTGAATGGCAACCTAGGTCGAGTATGGTATTGTCGGGAAGGTCTTTTTAAAAGAAACAACTTTTATTAAAATATTTTTGTAATATCTTACATAATTAACATAATAAACAAAAAAATATGCAAACAAAAGTGACCATTGGTCTCTTAAATTATAGAAAAATTAAAGCGTTACCATCATCCGCAATTGGATGAGACAGATTTTTTAAATAGAAACTTTTTTGCAATTATCGCTTTATTTGTTAAAAATAATCAACTTTTTTTATTTTTTTGAATATAGGAAAATACATAATCTTAAAAAGCTGTTTATTTTTTACAAGGGACGCGAAAAATGCAAAAAATACAAGTTTCCATTTAAAAAATCAGTTACCCCCGAAACGTTTATACAGAAAAACACATAATTCACGAATTATTCAATCGTCGTGGAAAAAGGTGTTTCCTTGACCCTTCAACTTGCATTTAAAAAATAGAATATTGATTATTATTATGATTATGATTATTAATTACCCACACTATAAAATGGTAGATTACTTGCACTATTTGATCGGTATTCTGCTGCTACTTTAAGTCGATACCGTACGCGACAAACAGTTTCTCCTGCGGGGAATCAGTGTGGTACGAGGTATCGAGTAGGCGGAGTTTAAGTTGCAAAAAATTTACAAATATTTTGTTGTTAGGAGTGCGAGAGTTCCGCGGCGCGTCTCCTAATTCTTTATCCCCAACCAAGCATTACCACTGTTTCGCACAATTTGCAAGTCAAGATCGTTTTACTCTGATTTTACAAAAACGCACCTGCCTGCACGATCAGTCTTATTGAATAAAAATCGATATTTACCACCTGAGGGGTATATTGCAACAACAATAATAAGAATAGCGTTTCAAATGCATTTTCAAAACTGCATGAAAACGTAATAAATACCGAGTGTAAACGAAATATGGGCCACAAATATAATTTCTTTATATATGTTAATAAAAATTTGTCCATATTGTATGGACGAAAAATACATTTTATGCTTTAAAATTTTTCCAAATTTGCTTCCTGTTTTACTGGAAATAAAACCAACTTTATTTTTAAAATGTAACACCCCGTTTTTTTTGTTCAGTGTTTCAAATGATTTTATAAAAATATGTTTTTGAAAAAATCTCGAGTAGAAAAAATGAAAAACTGGCATATTGAAAATAATATGCTCTACATTTATCGTTTTAAAATCTATCTAAAAAAAACTAGTGAACTGGCATATTTGCATTTAAAAATTCAGAGTTACTTCCAAAAATACTTCTCAAAAAGTTCAGGAATTAATATCTCAAAAACTAGTTGAAAAATTTAATAAACTACAAATTTATTTAGAATGAGTTTTGGTAGTTGTTATCAACTTTGCATGAGAAAAAGAAATTTACAAAAGAATTTAACATTATTTTCTAATATTAATTTAATGAACAAAGAAATTAAAATATAAAGTTGATGTTATTTCCGCTAAAACTGTGATATTAAAAAGATATTAAAAAGAAATTTCGTACCTAAAACTGTTTTCCTCAACCAAGCAACATAGTTAAATTTCAAATTTTCATAAATACAGAAATTGTAGATGCTAGAGACGGAATTTTCCGGCGCAGTTTTTTTATTCTGTAAGTTTTTTACTAAAATGTAATGCAGGTCCTTTATTAATAAAACTCAGTATTATTTTAGACATTTTTAATTATAATATAAAAAAGAAATTAACCCTGTTTTTTAACTTTATAATAAACAAAAAGAAAACTATTAGTCTTCTCTAATTTTTTTCCATTTCAATATTGGGATTATTTTTTGTTTTTTTTTTTTTTTCGTTATTTTTCTTTTGCGTTTGTGCGTTTAAAATATAAGAAGGTTCACGTATTGGCAAATTTCTTGGATGTCTAGGATCAACCAATTCGGGCAAAATACAATTTAAATAAAACCGTTTAAGTTTATTTTTCATATTGTTTTCCCAGAAATCATTCCTTTTGTTGACATAAGCGACTTTCATTTTATAGTTTTGGCCAGTCCAGACACCAAATATACAACCCTTTCGTTGAGTCACATGAAGCTGGCCCTGGATTTGGTAATACTATTAATTCTTGACGTTGATTGAAGCAATTATTGTTAGTATTATATTTCCAGAATGTTATCTTCTTTTGTTTTATTGCTTCGTCTGGATTTATGTTATAAGCCGTGTATGGAGATTTAACTTCAATTATAACATTTTCACCTACCTGGTGAAGCCCCTAATAATATAATAATTAAAATAAGGGGGGTAGCCAATTAAGTTGACAATTTTCCCATCTAGATATACGAAACATATAATATGTGTAAAACGGTTACTATTATTGTACATTTCTGTTTCATAAAACTAGATGCTGGAAATTTATATTCCTTATACTGCTTATATCTTTATCGAAAGTTATACTTTTTTTATTATTTTTTATGAAATTTTGATTTAAAATAATAACTCATGATTTCATAAGATAAGCATGGAAACACTTTGACCATAGCCTAATATGCAAGGGTAAGATATCTTAAATTATATAACTAAATTTATCAAAAATATATTAATAATAACTACTTACCCAAAAAGTGAATATCTTTATCAATAAAAAGACCGCATTGTGAAATAATTAAATTTTCTTGTCGAGCCAAGCAGTTTATGGCATCTTTTTCAAATTTTTTTCCATGTCTCGTAGATGCGACATTTAGGTCAGGTCTATATAAAAGTGATTTTACCAAAGATTGGCATGAAGTGTAATCCCTTTTAGCACATACTGAGTAGAAAGACGAAGCTGTTAGCATTTTTCGTCGTTCTTCCAACCAAGTACCACTATCAGCTTTTAGTAAAGTCGACCTTTCTATGGCGGTTTTTTGTTGTTCTGTTTTTTCTAAACACTTTAAAAACTTTTCTTTTGCCATATTAAACACCTCAGGATCTAAATCAGGTTTATCACAAAATTCCCCGTAATCCTTATCCACTATTTTTGAACCTTTTGTTTTTAATATTTTCTTTTGGTTTTTATTTTTAAGAGTCTGCTTGTATTTGAGAATTTTCTTTTTTCTCTTTAACTCAAACTTTTCTAAAATTCTAGATGGCTTTTTACCATAAAGTTTTTTGTACAGTAAACTGTGTTCTTCTTTTGTGTTAAAAGAAAGTAGTGCACCATTGCACCTGCCTGCACATGATCTTCTACGCGAAAAATTTATACGTTTTCGCCCCACAAATTTACATATTATAGAATTAAACTGTTCTACTATATTGCTGTCGACATCTTCAAGCAAACTCCTACTGTGGTTCGATAATTGAGATACTATTTCATTTAATTTATCGAGCATAATAGGACAATTTTGAAACAGGGGCAGGTTATTTGATGTTTTCTCACTGGTTTGCTCTTTCTTGCAAAAATAATCTGCACATGCTTTATGTTCTCCTAAAATGTGATTAATACTATTATCAATATCAGTTTTTAATAGTTTCTACGAATTGCTGCATTTGTTTTGTTTTCTGTATTTTATTGCAGATACAACCGCTGTGCGAAATCTTAGTATGTTGATTTTTACGATCTTGCGAAGATTTAAAGGAAAGCGGGCTTCTTTAGAAATACCCATTAACTTATTGCAAAAGTTTCTAAGCAAATGGTTTCGACATTCTACTTTTTCAACAGTTATATTTTTATAAGGTCGTGCTGCTAAAATTTTGTTGTACGTGCTGCTGTCGCCGTCAGCAATTAATTTGGAATATTTTAAACCATACATAGCATCACTTAATGTAAAAGCTTCAACATACCAGCAGCTTCCATTCCACTAGAATTTCCAATATAATTTTTGAAACATGTGTTCTATTTCGGAGGTATTTTTGGAGTCACAAATTGAGCAATATTTATTTTTAACTGATAGAAATAATACTTTTTTTTGTACGGTATCCCACAACAGCTGCAGCACCAGATAGGGCATTATAGTTCGACCTATATGATCTCTTGGACCAGCATCCATCTGCCACAACAGTTATTAAAGGAATTCCATCAGCGTCTACATTTCCATTGCTTATTGCTAAGGAACGTTCTTCTTCTGCAGCAGCTCTCATTGCATCTATTGCACATTCTTCCCAACCATCACAAACAATATTGTGATGTTTTGCATACAGTTTGTCAGACATATATGGTATATTCATTGTTGAAAATAATTCTTCATTATTTGCAAATCCAGTCCCAATACTCATGGCTCCTTCAACAGCGCTAGTGTTTATTTCATCAAGACATGAATGTATGGAAAATGTTCTGTTACACATATTACATAACACCTCAAACTGCGAATAAAGTCCATTTTTGATCTCTTTTAAAAATATAATATTATTCAGAGAACAATCAAATTTACGCGAATGATTATTTAATTCTTTGAGTTGATCAAAAAAATACATCACATCGATAATTCGGTTTCCCTCAATTTTAACGGTATAACATTCTGATGGGGATGGATTTTTGTTTTAACTTTTTCATTCCAGGTTACCATCTTGGGCTCTATTTTAGGCCTATCTGCATCTTCTGAAGTTATTCTGGTCAATTCCTGAATACTAAATGTGTAACGGGTCTCATCAATAGTATCTATTCTTTTTTCTAAATGAACATCCTCCTCAAAGTTATAAATATCCTTTGAAGTTGATGGTTTTTCATTGATGTCGATATTTTCAAAATTTAGACAGCCTTGGCGATTTATCAACAGCATTCCGAACATCATCAATTTTATCTATGTGGGGATCTATGTTATCATTTAGATTTGATATATCCTATTTGTAAACAATATCAAATTAATATTTTAAAATGTACATATTAAAAATTCTTTACCCTAGCACGCTCAATGCAATTTCCAAAAAACATTTTGCAAAATTCTGAAATTACGTGCTTTTTCTAAGATTTTCAAATTTCCTTTATTTTTCCTTTTATCGAATACACGAATTCTAGATTTGTTTTCTTTCTTTCCCATCTTTTGCGTTCAAATAATTTCACTCAATCTAAACAATGAACTGGCACCACTACTATTAAACATTGCAATTTTGGCAATAACCTTATGCATTTGGACCGCCCACATCACCAATCACAAGTCCCGATAATCTCACACCTCTCGTTGATAACACGAACGACAACGATTACGTGCGATTTTATTAAAAAATAGTGAATTAGTAGAAGACAAATATCCCAATTATTACTTTATAAAAAACATCAACGATTAAAAATAATCAAATTTAAATGAATTATCTACAGTTTGGCTTAAAAACATATTTATTTAGTTGATCATAAATATATAATTTATAGGTCCAAACATTGACCAAATGCTAGTGCAAGCTGAACTTTGAACTTCTTTTCTTAAATTAAAACAATATAAATTTAAAAAAGAAACCTTAAGCGAAACTGTAGCTTATAATTCCCTAAATAGTTTGCAGAAGGATTTGCTTTCCTATACCTTTCCATAAGGGCTATAGATTTCTTCCAATATTGGTAAATTTTGTGAGGTTTGTGAATATACTTTACAGCGGCGCGACTGTACGGCGCGATTCGAATTTTGGCCGCGCCACCTACTTTGGATTCCACTGGCATCGTGAGACGATGCGAATTTGATATGTTATTCTGGTAAAAATGTATTTTTTGAGTACGTTGACTTGGGTGGCCAAATCGCGCCACTGGAGACACTCGAAGTGGCCGCGATCATCGTGCGGCTGTGTGGCCAATCGGCTACATTTAATAACATGCAAAGAAGTACAATCGCGGCCAAAATTCCAAACGCGCCGCCCAGTCGCGCCGGTTTGATCACGCTTAGCGGAATCACATCTTTGGGAAGATTTTTAAATTGCGTAACAATTTTCTTTTTTTAAATCACCACAGTAGCTGTGGCCAGGTTGATAAGAAAATTAAGAAACCTTTTAATAGAGGCCATTACATCTAGAAACTCTAAAGCAATAAATAACTAAAACAATGTCTACTTTCGAAGCGAATGCCCATAAGGCGGGATACAATTTGTGCCATCCTACACCAGATGAAGAAATTGTCATTACAGGTAAAATAATTACAAAAAAATCTACATTTTTGAGATGAACGATTGTATAAATCTTATTTTAAGGTATGGCTGGGCATTTTCCGGACTCCGTCAATACCAAACATTTCGGCGAAAATCTATTAAATAAGGTAAATTTGGTGAGTTCAGATACTAGACGTTGGGACATGAACCATCCAGAAATTCCAAAACCCAGCGGCAAAATTTTTGATATTGAAAAATTCGACGCTGGTTTTTTCGGTAATCCATTAAAAATAATCTTTGGATGCATAACCAGGTATTTACTTTTAGGTGTTCATCCTAAACATTCTGACGTGACTGATCCCATTGGTAGAATCCTAACCGAAGAAGCATTCGCGGCAATTTTGGATGCGGGTATAAATCCTGATGATTTGAAAGGAACGAATACTGGTGTATTCTTGGGTAATTGTTTCTCAGAGACCGAGCATCAAATTTATCAAAATCATGAGACCAATATGGGTTTAGGTCGAATAATGGGGTAATACTAAAGTATATTTCTCTAAAATAATTTTTGCAATCCTAATTCTTATAGGTGCAACAAATCAATTTTTGTTAATAAAGTTTCTTACGCTCTTCAGCTAAATGGGCCAAGTTTTGTGGCAGATACTGCTTGCAGTAGTTCTGCTTTTGCTTTTGATATTGCATATTGCATATAAAAACATGCGCGAGGGAAAATGTGACGCTGCTATAGTTGCTGGTGGAAATTTATGTTTAGAGCCTTTTGTTACCCTACAATTCGCCAGGTAAAAATAATCATTCATATTTCACCATAAAAGAACTTCCAACATTTTCAGACTTGGAGTTCTTTCTCCCGATGGTAAATGCAAAGCTTTTGATAATACCGCTAATGGTTATGCAAGAGCAGAAGCAGTAGCAGCTATATTTTTGCAAAAAGCTAAAGATGCAAAACGAATCTACGCACGTGTATTACATTGCAAAACAAATTTCGATGGATTTAAGGAGCAAGGAATCACTTATCCTTCAGGAAGAGATCAAATGGTGCTTTTAAAACAAATTTATGACGAAACTGGGATTAAAGCAGCCGATGTAAATTTTTTAGAAGCACACAGCACTGGTAATTTCTAATTATTCTCTATTTAATCCAACGACGTGACAAGTTTCTTGGCACTTATCTCTTAACATAAATCTAATAATTTTAGGAACAAAAGTTGGAGATCCTGAAGAATTACGTGCGATTGATGAAGTCTATTCGAAGGGTAGGAAAAAACCACTTTTAATTGGATCAGTTAAATCGAATATTGGTCACAGTGAACCCGCTGCTGCAATATGTTCAATCGTGAAGATTCTTACAGGAATGGAAATGGGGTATATTTTACCAAACATGCATTTTTCGAAACCTAGAGAAGATGTTGAAGCTTTAGTGGAAGGGCGGCTAAAAGTCGTGTCAGAAAAAACAAAAATTAATTCCAATGAAGAATCACTGATGAGTAATTTACGCCGATAGATTTCTACTTATATATTTTTTACATGAGTTTTTAGGTGTTAATAGTTTTGGTTTTGGTGGAGCAAATGGGCATGTCTTATTTAAATGGAACGAGAAGGTTAGAAATAACGTAGAAAATTTTAGAGATGGGTTTTCTGTTTTGGTTTGTACTAGTGCAAGAACTGAAGAAGGAATCTTGAACATATTTGATGAGTTGAACAAGAATTTTAATCATGAATTTGTAGCACTTCTTCATAATATATTCAGGTTGAATTTTTCCTTAAGGTTCATTTATGTTACTCGCGCCGCGCACCGATTTAAAAACTAAATACTCAATTTAAATAAATAATAATAACAATATACACAGTTTTACATAATAATTGAAAACTATTGTACATATTATTTATGTTTATGAGTTTTTTTTTTGTTGCTGCGTTTAAATTGGGGAACTTTCGTTCAAAAACAACGTTTCGTACCTCACGAATAACTAATTAAACAAATTTTTCTTTGGCATGTTTATGGTACCAATCGATTCATATTTTATGCCTTTCCTATGTATCACGAGCTTAACTTGATACTTCGATTGGTTTTTGAGTAAATTAACTGCAAAGTAGTAAGGGCCTTAAAAAATACCCTTACTGTTAATATTTTTAATTTCTTTTGTGATACATTGGTCATTATAAATATTTTTTAATGCTACCAAAATTTGGTACATAAATATTTAGTAGTTTATGAGTTATTTATGAGGGCGTGGTACCCTATTTAGCATACTCAAGAAATGACTCTTAATAAATAATTTACTTATATTTTTTATTATTTTTCAGAAAAGATATTCCTGGCAACCTTTGTAGAGGATATTATCTGAAAACCAATAATGATGTTTATTCGAATTGGAAAAATTACGATGAAGAATATATTCCACTGTGTCTATTCTTTGGGTCTTGTAATAACGCATTAATTACTTTAGGGAAAAACTTGATTGAGAATGATATTTTTAAAACTCACTTCCAAAAGTATAATTTTCATATTTTAAATAAATTTCACTAGTTTAGTATATCTTACAGGCTAAACACTATTTTTACAAAAAATTACATAAATTTAAACATATTCGAGATGTTCGAAAACTATAAAACAGAAAACGTGATGGAAACAATTATTTTAACAGTAGCCATTCAAACAGGAATAGTTGAGGTATTTAAAGTTTTAGGTTGCAGAGAATTTAAATACTTTGGTGAACTCACAGGAGTTTTGGCAGCTGCCTATAGCAACGGAAACCTTACTTTAGATCAAACTATTGCAGCCGCTTATCATTTGGGATGTGTGAAGAGGAAAAAAATATCCGGAATAAAAGAAGGTGATTAAGGGTATTAAGCCAATAAAAATATTTTTTGAACCATTTTTTATAGTTGAGGAACTAAAACAACTTTACAAAAGTTTTTTGCCAACTCAAAAAGTCAAAGAGCTTTCATGGAAAGTTTTATCAACATTTGTACTGAATGGGATAATGAAAAAGTTCAACATTTTGGAGATTGGTGAAGTTAAAAATAAGGTTGCAACTGAAAAGAGAAGAATTGGGTTGATTAGAAATGATTTGAATAATTTAACAGGACTTAAAGACTGCATAGGAAGGTAAAGTATTTTTATTACGCTTTATTAAACGGTATCTATCATCTAATTTTTTTGTAATAACATGTAGACTTTACGAGCTAGGATATAATTTTAATTTGGAAAAGTTTTATCCCAAAGTGGAATGGCCAGTAAGTAGGGGTACTTCTATGATTTCGCCCTTAATAAAATGGAAACATGACAAGGACTGGTTTGTGTATGTTTACGGGAAAGGGGATAGTCGTATAAAATCGGCGCGAAAAGCTTACATTGGTCTAAAAGGCGGATTGTTCTTGAAGGGGCATCTTATAGAAAGTAATTTTACAAAACAAATTATACTTTTTACTACTTACTACAATATTTTTTAGACAGAAACCTTATCCCTGCTACAATGTATATGTTACTTGTTTGGGAGACTTTAGCGACAGTACTTAATAAGTTTGTTTATGAAATGACTGTTATTTTTGAGAAAGTTAAGTTTTTGAGGGCTTTAACTGTACCCAGGGATGGATACGTGGAGTTAGAAGTTTCTATACAAAAGACAAATGGGTATTTTGAGGTAACTAAAACCGTGGGGATTCAGAAAAGTCAAAGAGTTGAAAATCGGTGTGGTTTCAGATTACTGAAAATGATAGTCCTGTTGCAACAGGATACCTTAATGAAAGTAATGATGATTTTTGGATTCGAACTCCTTTACCGGATTTCAATTCAGAAATTGATGATAAACTAGATACCGATGATTTTTATAAGGAATTAAGACTACGAGGATACAATTACAAGTATTTTTAATCTCACTGATTGATTTTTTGTAGCATAATTTATATTATAGAGACCAATTTAAGTCAGTTAAAGAAGTGAGTATTGATGGAAGCCTTGGCTATATACGATACCCTGGTAGCATGGTAACATTCTTGGATAACCTACTACAGTTGCAGTTAATGGTAATTGATAGTAGAAGCTTATTAGTCCCCACTGGAATTGACGTTTTATATATAAATGGAAATAAATTTACCTCGAAGGTGATAAACACCTTTTCTACATCGGATGAAAAATTGGTTCCGGTTTATATTTACAAAGATTTAAAAACAATAAGGTAAGCAATAATAACGTAAAATTTCATCAACTCATCCATACTTTAAGATCTGAAAGAATTGAGTTAAGAGGAATGACTGCAAATAGTATATCTAGAAGAAAACGTACTCCCCCCGTTTTGGAAGTATATAAATTTATCCCAAATAATGCTTATCTAGATTTAAACACTTCACTGCGTGTGATAATTCAAATTGCCTTAGAAAATGAACCTATAGGAGTAATCAAAGTCGTGGAATTATTAGAAAAAGAAAAAACACAAGAGGAAGAAATACTGGGATTATTAATATTGGGTATCGTTTCCGAAATTCCATTAGTTCAAGCTGATGTTCATTTATTAACGAAAGAAAGCCTTGAAATTACAGGTATTACAGTTAGTGATAATCTCATTACTGAAGAAACTGGTTGTTATTGTATAATAGGAACTAATCTTCTTGGAAGATCTGAGGTAATAAAAACACACTCTTAAAATAATCTACAAAAATCATAATCGCTCTTATTCTTATTAGACTTTGAAAAATTGCCGAGTATCACTAAAAAAAAATGGTTTCATAATTTCCCGTGAAGATCTAAATTTTAAGACAAACGACTTGGTATTCGATAATTTGATTTTACTTTGCGTTCATACAACTCCCACAGAAAAAATAATTTTATTAAGTAGTAAAGTAGAAATCTATCAACCCACTTGTATTCAACTTAAAGATGACATAAATACCTGGTTATCGCAGCTACAAAACGAGCTCAGAAACGATAAACTAAAAATTTGTTACTCGCATGATGAACTTAGTGGTATTATTGGTTTAATCAATTGTGTGCGAGGAGAATATAAAGCACAAAAACTTAGCTGTTTCTTTATGTTAGATCAAGCACCTAATTTTGACCCGAACGATAGTTTCTACAAAAATCAATTTAGTAAAAATTTAACGATGAATATTTACAAGAATTGTACATGGGGTACCTATAGGCACATCCCCTTGGAAAATACAATCAAGAACTGTCAGAGCTGCTTCGTCAAAACTATTAGGAAGGGTGATTTATCAAGCTTGTCTTGGGTTGAAAATGATGTAGATTTAAAAAATGGAATTGATGTTTACTATTCAGCTTTAAATTTTAGAGATATCATGTTAGCATCAGGAAGAATACCTGTTGAAGTTATAACGCAAAATCGTCTAGAGCAGGATAATGGATTGGGATTGGAGTTTGTTGGAAGAAATGCTGAGTAATTAAATAAAAACTCTTAACTCGAACCTTTTAAAATAATTAAAATTTTAGAGGAAAGCGAGTTATGGGCATATCTTTTGATGCAGGATTGTCTACGACTGTTTACAAATACCATTCGCAGTTTGAAGTTCCTGATGAATGGAGTATGGAAGAAGCAGCTACAGTACCGTCTGTATATTTTACCGTTTTGTATGCTTTAATAATTGTTTGTAACTCACTTTTTATTTTTATTGGCATAACTGACCTTACTAAATTTTAGCGAGGAAAGCTAAAAAGAAGATCAACAATTTTGATTCATTCAGGAACTGGTGGAATTGGACAAGCGGCCATTAACGTCGCCAGTTATTACGATTGCGAAATTTTTGTAACAGTCGGAAATGAAGAAAAGAAAGAATTTCTTTTGAAAAATTATCCTCAAATAAAGCCTGCTAATATTGGATGTTCGAGAGATACAACATTCGAGCAAATGGTTTTGAAAAACACCAATGGTCTTGGAGTGGATTATATCCTCAATTCTTTAGCAGATGAAAAGTTGCATTGCTCAATTACATGTTTAGCCTATGGTGGTGTCTTTCTCGAAATTGGTAAATTTAACATGTTTTTGAATTCAGAAATGACGGTTGAATTCGAGGCAAAAGAAGCTTCATTTCATAGCAACATGTTGGATTCATTAATGGCGACAAGTAAAGGGATCTCGGAATTGCCAAAAATATTAATTAAGGGTATACAAAAGAAATACGTAAAACCTCTACCAACCAATGTATTCAATGTTGACGAAGTAGAAAAGGCATTTAGATTTATGACTTCTGGTAAACACATGGGAAAAGTACTTATTAAAATTCGAGATGAGGAGGCGGAAAGGGTTTGTACTGCGAAACCTATCACGTTGGCATCAGTACCAAGGTTTGCGTTTTTATTATTAGGTACTAAAATAAACACGTTTATATAAAATATTTTATAGGTTTACCAGCAATAAGAACTCTTCCTATGTTATAATTGGGGGCCTCGGTGGTTTTGGCTTAGAACTAGCTGATTGGTTAGTATTAAGAGGTGCTAAAAAGCTAGTACTTTCTTCAACCAGAGGAATCAAGAGTGGCTATCAAAAGCTTCGTATAAGGTAACTTAAAGGCTTAAATCGACCATAAATTTATAACCACAACTTTCAGAACTTGGAAATCCTACGGAGTCGCAGTTCAAATAGCTATGCATGATGTTACTACTGAAGAAGGTGTTACTACTCTTTTAACAGAAGCTAATAATTTGGGAAAAGTGGCTGCGATATTCAATCTCGCCGCGACTGTTAATGATGGTGCTTTTGAAAATCAAAGTCTTGAAAGTTTCGAAACGACATTTAAGCCGAAAGCAGTTGCGACAAATATCTTGGATAGAATTTCAAGAAAATTAAGCCCGGATTTAAATCACTTCGTCGTTTTTTCGTCTGCAACCTCCGGACGTGGTAACGTTAATCAAACAACATATGGTTATGCTAATTCTATCGTGGAAAGGATTTGTGAAAAAAGAAAATTGGAGGGGTATCCGGCTTTGGCTATTCAATGGGGGGCAATTGGTGATGTTGGTCTTGTTGCAAATGCGTTTCAAAGCGATGTTGTTATCGGTGGAACAGAGCAACAACCCGTAACTAACTGCCTAGATGTTTTGGATAAATTCATGGGTCAAAATGAAATTATTGTTAGTAGTATTATGATTGCTCAGAAAAGAAAAGGTGCAAAAGATGCTAATTTAGTAGAAGCTGTTATGTTGATCATGGGAATGCGTGATTTGAAAACTGTTAGCTTGCACTCAACGTTACCGGAATTAGGGATGGATTCCATGATGGGTATAGAGATTAAGCAGACTTTAGAAAGAGATTATGATGTTTTTTTGACACCACATGATATTCGTAATTTAACTTTCGGAAGGTAAAATTATATAATTCAAATTAAAAACGTTCTTAAATTTTTAATTTTTAGATTAATTGAAATATCCGAAAAAGGAAAAACTGAAATTGAAGAAATGAGGATGGAAAATGAAGTAAAGAAGTTAATGCAGTTTGTACCTACCGAAGAAGAGTGTGGACCTTCTATTGTTGATGTATTGAATCTTTTAAAGCAAGAGGGTGTTAATAAAAATCTTATTATACTGCCAGGGATGGAGGGTGTAGTTCGAATTTTCAAAGATTTTGGCGGATTAATTGAGGCTAAAATTAAATGTGTTCAGTATTCACTTGATAATCCCTCCAAGACGATTCAAGAAATGGCAGAACGAATATTACCAGTACGATTTATAAATTTTATTAAGTTTCGTGTTAGTAATGAAAGATGACATTTTAGGAAATTTTGGAAATGGTTAATAAAGACGGTACATTTAATTTATTTTGCCATTCTTTTGGGTGTGTTGTTGCCTTAGAAATATCCCATTTGCTTGAAAAAATGGGCTACTTAGGAAATCTAATTTTGGTCGATGGTGCTCCAATGATGATATTGAGGGTAATTGATAATCAAACACGTAGAGATATTGAAGCTGAATTTCAAACTGGTATAATTGCAATGGTTTTTTCTGAAATATGTCCAATAGACTCATTAATGAGCCACAGGGTAAGTATACAGGTGTTCCTAGATTACTGCAGTAATGCATCTCGTACCCGTAAAATTCTAACATAGTATATATCCTGGACTGCGATTTATGAATGTATGTGATAAAATATCGCACACTTTTTCTGTCAAAATAATTATATTTCTACATTTCTATACAAACTGTTCGTTCACATAGACATAGCCTAGACCCACTCGCTCGTTTTGTTCAATATTTATCGCATACAATGTGATTTGTGAAATTCGTGAATATAATTTTGATAAAGTTATAGAATTTTGATAAAAAAAAGGGTGCGATAATTTGTCCTGGAACAAACTTATGTACAAGCAGAATTTTATAAATAATTCAAATTTATTTTTTAGATTGATTTATTAAAATGTAATACCTTTGACGAACGACTTGACATGGCTTTAAAATTAGCATCTATCAACATAAAATTTTCCCATGACCACATTAGAAAAATTGCATGGGGAGCTTTTACCAGAATTAAAAGCATCTGCAATTATAAACCAAGTTTTCTTAAGCTGGATTCAAAAATTTATCTCTTTAGACCTACTGAATTTAAATTAAACTTACCAGAGGATTACAACTTGTCACAACTTTGTGGAAAACCCGTACCTGTTCAATACATTAAAGGTCATCACATTAGTATAATCAACAACCCGGATTTGCAAAAGATTACTAACGACATTATTAATGGAGATTTTGTTCCAGTTGAGAAATAAAATTTTGTATATTTTAATGGTAAATATGCCAGTCATTTGGTAGTTTTACCTGAAATGTTTTCCAGGAGTTTTGAAAATGGGTAATTTTATAAATTTCGATGTGCCCTTTCCGAATTTCCACTTTGCCACCTCATATCAAAAACAGTTTTTCTTTCACGATATCTCTTTTCCAACTCAGTTTACGATAAAAACATTTATATTCAAAATTAAACTAGAGAAAATGTCCTACAATTTATTTCATAACCATCCTTTCATAAGTAAATTCAATAGTTTTGATGTACGAGCATCGCAAAGTCTACTTTAACACGCGTTTTGGCAAAAAAACTCATTTCCACACCACCTTTAGGTAGAGTAAGCAGCACGTTTTTTTTTTATCGCGGTATCCCCACTAGGGGACACAACAAATATTTTAAATTTTTACCGAACGTAAATACTGTGAATAGACGCATTTTAAAAAATGTTTGATTAAAATCGGTTAAATATTTTTTTCCAAAAAAATTCGCATAATTTTGGTACAAATACGGCACTGGACGGCGCAATTTTCAACCGAAAATTATAATTTTTACGGAATTTGTTGAGATAAGTGACGGTGCGAATTATAAGCCACTGAACGTCTCAGGGGTGCTAAAAGATTCGAAGATATTAATTATTTTGTGAAAAGTGGAGAAATTTCAGAGGGTAATTATGTCTACATTTGAATCATAACTCGATAGCGAAAAAAGATCTTTTGTAATAAAGCGGATCCTGAAAGCTTTCAGAGAAGGTGTATTGCATAGGGGTGAAATAGAATTTAAGGGGATGATTAGACCGAAAAGCGTCTAAATTTGCGACTATTATAATGGGATCTTACAAAAATTTTAGGTTATATTTTCGAAATTCAAAAAAGCTCATTTGTCTGAGCTTTTAATATTGAAAATCGGTTAAAATGGCTCGGCGGGAGCCACTCACCCCTAAATTCAAAATTTCGATTTTATTTAGGCATAACTTCCGAAACCCATTCAAAAACGAAAATTTCCTACGCGCTACCGGATGTAGAAATTATTTTTTTATAAGGCAGTGTCGAAAAATTTAATAATTTTTGGAAACTGCGGACCCCAGCGGTAGAAACCTCAAACTATTGATTTTACGAAAAAAAGGTTATTACATAAATTGTAGGAAATTGTCTCTAGTTTTTCAATATAAATGTTTTTATCGTCGGAAAGGAGATACTGTCAAAAAAACGAATTGGTAAAGTTAAAGTTCGGAAACAGCACATCGAAATTTATAAAATTACAAATTGTCAAAACTCCCGGAAAACATTCCAGGTATCCCCCTTTTTACTCCCAAATGACTGGACTATAATGGGAAAACAAGATTGGTGATGGTATGGTGTATGGTGGTGAGAAGAGCATCGATAGAATGCTACGTTGTTGTTTATACACTGACCGGGCATTAAAACGTGGTTAATCATCATCATCAAAGATTAAACAAGCATATTAAACAAGCATATGAACACAAAATTCTTACTCAAAAATTGAGAACCTAACTTAATCAATGAAAATTTGCATGTATGAATGATGATGATTTACACATTTACAGTTTTTTGGTTGGTAAATATGATAAAATTAATTAGACCCATAAAATGCTTGGAGTACAATTGAGGAGTCCAATGCAAGAACCAGCCAGGTCCAATTTAACTATATGTTCTGGAGAAACGAAAACCAAGTTTCAGAAAAATCTGTTAATGATTACCGATTTTATTTTATTCAGTTAGTGTCTTGCTACTCTATAAATTTCTTGGATAAATGTGTGCAAAATTTCTTTGGGTAGTTTTTGACTTCTAACCCAGCTTTGATCAGACTTGACCTGTTCTTGCATAGTTTTTTTTAAATAATTTAAATAATTAATAAATAATACTGAAAATTATTTTATCAATAATATAATTGTCCATGGTGTATGTATTTCTTTTATAAAAATCAAATCAATTTCTTTTCAATTGTAGCCTTTATTTGAAATACAATTTTTTTTTTTTTTTTATTATTTTATTATTTAATTTCTTTTGTTAACAATATAATAAGATTTCCAAAACAAAACTACTAGTAATATTTTGAACATTTTTAGGTAACCACCGCTGCTGAATTCAGATAATGAAGTGCGCTTGTTATTATATTTAATTTTATTATGTAAGTTCGGCAACGCCACGCCGATTTTTTTTTAAATAACCAGAAACCGCACAACTTATATTTGAAACAATTTTCTGAAGAATGCCAACTTTCAAAATAAATCGGCATATAACACAAAGTTAGTCCGTTCAATTTATCGTAATGTTGAAATCCCCAAATTGGCTTGACATAATTAAATGTTGAATGGAAAGGTAAAGTCTTCAACGGGTAAGCCAAAAAATTCAAAAGAATGTTGTTACTATCTTTATTAAAAAAATATCAATCCGTTCTTGTGCATTTCGCAAACATACTTGCAACATCAGAGGAACTTAGATTCACATCAATATTTTAAAAAGCTAAAAATTAATTAAATTAACACACTTAACTATACATAAAATATTAACTTACAAGAACAAAACGTTGGTAACAAAGAATGGTCAAAATAGAACAATTTGTGGTGATTCACCTCTCCAATTTTAAGACAAAATGACGAGATTGTAGTGTCAGCTAGCGTTGAGATAAAGGTAAACGCCCTTACTCTTTGTGGATCATTTACAAACTATACAGGATTAACTCACACAAGTCATGTTAGCTCAACACGTTCGATTTAGCCTATAAAATTTCAAAACAAAAAATTCAGTCTTTCGACATAAACTAAAAATGCACTATTAATTTACCTAAAAACGATGCCTAGTTCCAATCAAATTGAATTCAGTATTCATATAGAATTTTTGTTTTTCATGTATAGTCTATGATAGGGCCGTACTTTATGAATAAAAATAAAAACGCATTTTTTTATCATTGTTCAAAAAATACGCCCCTATCATACACTCTACATGAAAAACAAAAATTCTATATGAAAACTAAATTCAATTTGCTTGGCACTAGGCATCGTTTTTGGTAAATTTTTTATTTCAAATGAATAATAACAAACATACCCATAGAGTCCAACGTCTAATGGGACACCCTGTATAGTGAATTCAATTAGGATTGATACCGAAACAAGGCAACCAAATATAATGTGTGGATATTTATAAGGATTTCAGTGTTACTAGGTTTGTATACATGTTGAAGTCTAACAACACTTTATTTCTGATCTTTTATTTTAGCCAAAGAACCTTTTAGCAGCCACCAGATGTCGTATCTGATCTCCAAAATCGCGAATAAGTCGAATTTTTTCAGTTGTTTCAATACTTCGGATTTTTGTATTTAGTTATTGTGCCTTCTGTTTCACAAGCATAAGTTTTTATTAAAACTGCTTAGCGTAAATCTTTGTTTTGTATTAGCATCTACATCGAAAATGGAAGTTCATCATTTTCAACATTTGACATTTGTTGTAAAATTAGAAAGCTAATTCTAGTATTTCTATTTTCAAAAACACAAAACCATAAGCAATAACTTAAAAACTGATTAATAACTAGGTTAACTATGTATTATTAAATATAGAATACTTATATAAATTGTATTATAAAAAATACTTTAAATGATAACAGAAAGAAGTGATGAACATAATTGCCATAATTATATGAGATTAGGATAAAACCCAATGTATGGAAATAAAGATTATTTAAGTTTCTAATAACTAGCTTGTCATACTACAGTATTTTGCCAGGAGCACAAATTATTATTATAGTTCCTAATTTGTTTCAGGGAAATTTTCGTGTTACAAAAAATGTTCTATTTGAAAATTTTGCTAAAATAGTCAATTTGCTTTCATGAGCCACCCTGAGCTAGACCATATTAAAAATTTCTTGTTAAAATGACAATTTAAGGTTTAAACCTTAAATTGGCATTTGTTTAAGAGCAGTAGTTTTCTAAAAAATGATTTTTAAATAAAGTCGGATAAAAGGAATTCTATTTATTTCTACAAGTTATGATCTTTTTTCATTTTATTATTAACTAACAGCAAAACAATTGAAAGTCCATAAAAGGTTATACAAATACATACAGAGGGGTGCACAAATAACGGCCAACGATGTAGCTTCATTATTTCTTATCCGATTTTAATAAGTGATATGTCAAATTAAATGGTTTGAAGAATACTAGTATCAGATAATAAAAGATGGGTTAGATTTCATTGGACTTTAAAACAGATCAAGATAGCATTGTAAAGAAAACTTTATAAAAACATTTTAAACTTTATAAAAATCCAATCAACGAAAAATAATATGTACCGCTTTCGGAAAAGAATTTCCACTTTGAATAAGCACCATTAACATTAATTAAATAATAAATAAAAACAATATATAACAACTTTAAATAATAGTTTTTATCGTTTATATAAAGACATTACAATTATAAATTATGTAACGTCCGAATTTCTAAAATTGCAGATTGCACTCTAGATATATTTAACTAGATCGTGTTCCAAATTCGAACAAATTATCAAAAAAATAAATTACTTCTGTTAAAAAATGGAAATACAGTCAAACTACGTTTATCTCGTGTAACTCTATCCGGATTGGATTAAACAGGGATTGACTCAATCCGCATTTTTTTCCGAAATAAACATGTTGGATTGGATTCAATTCAATTTAAGTCAAGTCGGCGTGTTTATTTCGGAAAAAAAATGCGGATTGAGTCAGCTCCTATTCAATCCAATCAATTTTATTTCAGAGCCCGTACTTTTTTATTTTTTTGTAAAACAGTGTAATTTGTAGGAAGGTGAAAAACTTGGTTAAAAAATAATTGAGTTCAAAATGTTTAACTTACAAAAATACAATAAAAAAATAAGTACTGGGTTCTTATAATGACCCCACGTCGTCATCGGAAGGTTAATAATATAATAATGAGAAATGGCGCACGTAATATAATTAACATTTTCGATTCCCACAGGTGACAATATAAATGTTATAAATGGAAAATCCCATTAAATTAAAGAAATTCGTCGAAAGAATAATTACCCCGTATATCCGTGAAAATGATAAACGTGAAATTTTTAATTCAAATACATTGGCACTAAAATAGTTCGACTGTAATATAAAAACTGTAAATGCAAAATGAAACATTTTTGAAAAATAAAAACTTCTTAATTTTCTGCAAATAGTGGGTAAACGAAACATCTTTATTATATTTTTTATTTATGTACATAAAATATTTTCGGTGAATTTCATTAATTTCCTTTTAATGGGTTTTTCCATTTATAAAATTTATAATGCCAAGCGAGGGATTTGATAATGTTAATTTTAAATTCGAATAAACAAAAAGCATTTTTATTTTTTTATTTAAAAAAAAGTAAAAAAAATGTCAAAAACATACTTATTTTCTAATATTGTAAGATATTGCATTGAAAAAAGTAAAAAACAGTAAAAGAAGCTGATTTTTATTTTTATTTTTCATCTAAATACTTAATTTAATTTTAATGGGTGTCTCACTTTTTTTCCAGCAAAAATTTTATTTAGATAGTAAATGTCATTCTGAATAAAAAATTTTCTATGAACTATTATGTTTTTTCAACTCCTTAAAAAGTTACAGTAATTTTAAAATTGATAAATTTTCATGATTTTCGTGGAACACAGTGTATAATTTTCTTTCTTATTATATTTTTTTATTTAAATCAATTATTATTTGGATTTTTTCTTTGCCAAATTGAATTTTTTGAACATTATTGACTGTATTTAAAATAAGGGAACGACGAGGTTAAATTTCCCTCGCTAAAATTTAGCATCTTATTGGCTTAAAGATATACAAAATCCAAAGCATACTTGATTTAAATAAAAAAAAATTAAAATAAAATTAAATGTATACAGGGTGTCCCACAAAAATCATTAAATTTATGAAATTTTAAAATTGCTGTAACTCTTTAAGGAGTCGAAAAAACATAAAAGTTCATAGGAATTTTTTTTCAGAATGACATTTACTGTCTGAAAAAAAGTTTTGCTGGAAAAAAAGTGAGACACCCTGTCCAGAAAATAAGCGTCAAAATTTTAGAAGGCGATTCTACAACTAATTGTAAGAAAAAAACTTCCGATAAACATATGTCCGATTTTGCTTCCTAAGGGAGGTACAGCCCTTGAAATATTGTGTCTAAAAGTTGGTTTTCATTTATTTGAAAACTGATTATAGTAGAGATTAGAAATTTAGTGTAAAGCATAATACCGTAAAGATACAATTTAATGATTTTTTTCAGATTTTTTGAACCTTCCGAAAGGGTTGTTTTAAGAAGTGTTAAGTTTAATAATAGCGTTAACTTTTTTATGGTTAACATAACATAATATTTATTTTCATAATATTATTCATTATTTAATTTTAGACAAAAATGGTACTCAATAGAATGCACCCTATTCGAGAAAAATACACTTAACCATTCACATGCAGAGTTCCAATCATATTTTACTATTTTACCATACAATAATTTCGCTACATTTGTTCTAAAATACTCGAGTTTTATTATTAGTTAGTTAATGAAAAGTAGCCATTTGATAAGTTTGAATAGTTTCTTTAAAATATAGGGTTAATCGACCTATTATACTGACAATATTTCAAGGGCTGTAGCTCCCTTAGGAAGCAAAATCGGACATATGTTTATAGGAAGTTTTTTTCTCAAAATCAATTATAGAATCGCCTCCTAAAATTTTGCCGCTTAATTTCTGGACACCTTGTATATTTAATTTGTTATTGTATGTTTATTTTAAATAAATATTTATAATATATTAATAAATCCTTTTATTTTCACCAAAAAGTATTATTATTCCGACTTTATTTTATGCAGTGAACACCTGCAAACTTAGCCAAACGTAAAATGTGATGAGCTTCAAAAATCAGTTGAAAATGAGTTTTTTAGTGTATATGTTATCGTTAAAGCTTGTAATCCGTTATTCCATGAAATAACTAGTTATTTCATGGAATACCGATCTAGAGTAGTTAAATTGTAGAATACTTTTTTATTTTATACTTTAACTAGTTATTTCATTGAATATCGCATACGCTCTATTTAAAGTGTGTAATGTCATGCCACATAACCTCAAAAATCACGTTAATTTGTACATCAGCTGGCGCTGTGTAATAAAATTATTAAGTAAAGTACAATAGAGTGAAAAGCGTATAAAACCATGGAACGAAGTGAAATAATAAAAACAAGAATGAACAAAAAGTTTAATAACTTGATAAATAGAAAAGAAACAAAAACGAATATTGCAATACCAACATATGTGATAAATATAAAAGATTAATAGACGATGTAAAACGTGCCAAGGAAAGTCGGAAAAAAATTCCTCGAGATTATTGGTTACTACAACACTACGATGTACTTGTAATAAGGGGTATTGAAAAATTAATTGTACCTATGAATGAATCGGACTCTGAAGTAATCTTTTACGTTGCGAAAGATGGTTTATTTGATGTACTCTATGATACTCACCTTGCAATAGGACATGGAGGAAGAGATAGTATGATTAAGGAACTAAATAAAAAGTATAAAAATATTACACAGGGGCAGATAAAAAGTTTTTTGGAAAACTGCGAAGCATGTCAACAGAAGAGGAAAAGTGAAAAGAAAGGAGTGGTAGTAAAGCAAATTATTTCTCACCATTTGAATAGTCGCTGTCAGGTGGATTTGATTGATTTTCAATCTCACCCAGATGGTAATAATAAATTTATTATGGTCTATCAGGACCACCTTACGAAATTTGTTGTGTTAAAGCCTCTGGAAACTAAACGCGCTGAGATAGTTGCATGCCGTATTCTTGAAATATTTTTGCTTTTTGGTGCACCTAGCATTCCAAAATCGGACAATGGTCGTGAATTTCGAAATAAAATGATAGAAAGTCTAAGAGATATGTGGCCGGAGTTAAAAATAGTGCACCTTAAGCCAAGGCAGCGTGCAAAGAGCAAATCAGGACGTGGAAAACATGCTCACCACTTGGATGCAACAAAATGGTAATAACAAATGGAGTAAAGGCTTGCAGTTTGTTCAGTTTATGAAAAATCGGGCCTATCATTCTGGTATCAAAAGAACCCCGTATAAGGCAATGTTTGGTGTAGATCCGAAAGTTGGATTAACAACGTCTTCTTTGGCGAAAGAAATATTAGTCTCATTACACAATGAGGAAGATTTAAACAAACTTTTGCAAAACATGGAAAAAGAAACTGAAGAACTGTACATCGAAGATAGCGATAAAGAAAATCTCAATATTGAAGATAATGATAATGAAAATCTCGATATTGAAGATAATGATTATTATCTATTGAAAAGACAGCGAAGAAACAAAATGTGTAATTTGCTTGGAAACCTGCTCAGAGAATTATTCACTTTGCACTGACTGCTCAAAATCTGTTCATTTTACACGTTCAGTGGAAATATTTAATGGAGATACCGATATAATTGATCAAAATCGACGATGTGTATAGTGCCATAGAAAAACGTCGATACTAAACGAACGTAATGACGCTAAAGAAGGTTTATGTCAAAAAGATGAGGATTACTTCAGATAAAAAACACCCTTTGGCGGAAATTGGCTCAACGGTTCGCGTAAAAGTTCCTGAAGTTGACCGTGGAAGAGGTGATCCCAGGTCTATACTTGCCGTTGTACTAGATGTTACAGATGATAGCTTTAATAAATTGGGCACAAGAAACAAGAAATGGTATAATTCAACAACTATATGCAAGGTCTCAGTTCAGTGTGTGCGATGAGAAACTTATAACCGCTGAAGAAGTACCTTCCAAAGAGATCTCCCTTCGGGCAGTGGCAACTGCCCAGTCAACCGGCACAGGACAAGGTTTTAAAAAATGTACTCGCACAAAAAAAATGTGAAACTAAAAAGTGTTTGTGAAAGAAGAAATTGTGCAATTCCAAGTGCCATGGTAGTGGTCCATGCACAAATAAATAATAATATTTAGTCCTTAGTAATCGTTTTTTATTAATTATTTTTTATTAATTATTAAAGATGTAATTTATATTAATTTTAAAGGAATATATTTTTTTTAATTTATGTTTTTTTTTATTATTTACAATTTTCTGAATCGTCAAGTTATAATCTTCGTGCAGTATATTTATTTCATACTATATTTTGTGAAATTAGGTTATTCTATAGATTAACTAGGTAATATATGTAATAACTAGTTAAACTATCCAATAACCAAATTATTCAATAATTTAACTGCCGAAGATCGCTATTTCATAAAATAACCAGTTATTTCATGGAATACCGGAATTAGACGCTTTAACGGTAACATATACAACCGAACTTACATTATTTCCGACTTGTAATACATGTAACTGTTTCGTCGAAGGTTTCCAAAAAAGTATACGTTTCTAAGTTTTTAACTTTTCACCACTAAATCGCAGTACAATTAGCTAGCAGGCCTGAAAAGTTGAACTCATATGATGGAATAGATTTGCCGAAACCTTCTTTCAAATTCCGGCGCCGCCTTAATTTCGGAACACATTGTATATTTTTTTAATTTTACATTTATTTATTTATATTTATAGTATGAACTGAAACTGCTACCATAAACAAAAATTGATGTTATAATATTTTTGAGGAATATACCTACTATTATACAATCATGCATATAAGTAGATTTTGACATTTTTCACATTCGTGGTTTTGCCTTTGTGCCGATGATGTGCTGTATTTTTGCTCTAATTAGAATTTAATACCAACTGTACAGTAAACTGCACCGGCGGATTGTTACTCCAAGTTTGAAAACATCATGTAAAGCAATTTCAAAAATTAATCTTAAATTAGTTAAACTGGAGTTTAACTCTTTATCGACCGACGGGACTTGAAACTCCCATCCTTTTCGATTGTTATAATAATGTTTAATTACAGTTAATGATAAAATCGAGGATAAAATGCATGCACTTTGATGAAATTTGTATACAGGGTGCTTAAATAGTCGCAAACAACCTCCACGCTACGTTGTTAAGAAGCACTCGTTAGACAAGGGAAAAATATTCAAAAAAATCCTTCTAGCAGATTATTCAAGATATGAGTGCTCGAAGTGAAAAATTTTATTTGTACTTTTTTAGTTATTTTTGCTCTTTATAGTACAGAACATAAAGATAATCATGTTGTTAACTTACCAAAAATTTGAATTTAATATTAAGAGGTAAATGGTATCTTCAAAGTCTACTTTGAAAACAATGTTGTCAAATTTACTTTTTTAAAATATGCCAATAACTTCGGAATTTCTATCCAAATAATATTTTTTAAATTATTTTACCCTTGTTGAACGGGTGGGGCGGAATGGAAGGGCGTTTCTAAATGAGAATAACTCGGCTGTTTTTTTAACCTAAAAAAATTTTAATTACAAAAACTTAACTTAAATGTTACCGTTCAATATTGAAAAAGTGTAATTATGTTTGTTTTGAAACTGATATCAGGTAGATAACGTCCGTTTTCTGCAATGCTGTAATAGTCCTTCAAAGTTCACCCAGATCTCCCAGCATGTTATGTTTTTTATGGATACACCTAAAAAGGCGAAGGTCTACATTCTAGGTACATCAATAAACCTAGAAATCTGCAAGAGTTGAAAAATGCCATCAAAACAGAAAAGTTATAACAATTGAAATCGACTATGTGTGAGAGGATGATGCGGAACTTTGAAGAACGACGAACGACTACAGCAGTGAATTCCAGAGAACGGACTGATATCATTTTCAAAACATAATTTCACTTTTTCAGTGTTAAATAGTAACATCAAAGCTATAATTTTTCGTAAATATTTTTTTAACTATTATGCGTTACTTTTACTACACCCTGTATGTACCTATAAATTAACTTCTTTTAGATATTAATTTTTCTTGCCAATTAAAGTAAACAACTTACAGCTTTCAGTTTATATGAATTGGAATGGACAGCTAGAAACATAACAAAGTAGGTTTTATTTCCATTGAAAAGATAATAGCCATTCAAAAGTGATTGTTTTCTTGAAGTGGTAAACAAAACATGAATTATGAGCACTGAGACAAATTTGTGTGGAGTTTTATTGTTGAGTTGTAAAGCTGGTTTCGTAACAAGTTTGACACAGTCGCTTCCTTATTGAGTGAATAATAAACCAAATCGGTTGAAAATTAGTCGATAAAATTGTGTAATAGTTGCAACAATAACCAATTCAAAAAAATTCATTATAAATTTACAATAAAATTTAAAGCTAAAAAAATAAATATCTTTTGATTCATTTAAATTATTACTGGGTTTCCTTATTTTTTAACAAGTAATCCAAGGATCTTGTTAGTGCAAGAATTTCTATGACTATCCCTTTATATTTTCTTTTGACGCTTTAATCAAAGGCCAGGGAAGTATCGTCGTTATTTATTTTATTAAAGGAAAAAATCAAGCTGATTGTATAAGATTATGTAAACAACAACACTTTCAAGTAGCTATACATCTAAGTGTAATAATTAATTTCAAAATTATGAGATTATTGATGGACATTTTTAGCGTTGCGTGCCAATTTTACTCTTAGTGAAAAATTCTTATCATTTCTAGTTCGTTAAACGTTAGATAATATACATAAGTACTATTTTCTTCTTAAAACAATTATTGCAAAAAACCCAAATGTTTAAACAAGTATCAGATAATACAATAATTATTAATATATAGGTATGTAGCAACAACAAACATTTGATTGAGATAAAATAAAGATACTAATCAGACCTATTAAACAAATATAAACATGTGTTCCATTATACAATAATAAAAAGTAGGAAATATAAAAAATTAAATTTTAAAGTGGATACTTAACCGATATATTATTATTTATGGATAAACATTAATCCAGTCAAAGTAATATAAAACAAAATCAAACATATTAAGAATTAAATTATTTAAACTTATCATGAAGATCACATATATATATTTTCTAGCCGCTTTGGCCTTATCCAGTGGTAAATATTGTTTTTCTAATAATCCATTATACCCTCGAGAATCTTTATAAATATTTGTACGAGTTCGGTACGTTTAAAATAAAATCTTTTAGGGGCTTCTTTAAATGAATCAAAAATTGTGGGTGGACAACGAGCTACTGAAGGCCAATTTAAATATCAAGCTTCCTTAAGATTTCTAGGAAGTCATTTTTGTGGAGGTTCAATTATCAGTAAAAAAACTATTTTAACTGCTGCTCATTGCGTACAAGGGTAAGAAGTAATATTATAAAAGACGTCTTAAAAATAATTAGGTCTTATAGACCGGGAGCTCGTGACAGTTTTTGGTCTCCGATTTCATGCAGCATGCCTTTTGGAGGAGATAATATATTTTCCTTATAACAAAGAAAAGCGGGTACTAAACCCCAAACCCCTGCACGCTTTCCGATCATATGGAAAATGACATTACCATTTTCACAAAAATTTTGTGCTTTTCTCTGATTTAATACTCTTTTAGCAAATTTAAGGTCTTGAAAATTAAGTATAGGCATGCGTTTCACACGTTCCCAAAGAGTTCAAACGGTTATGTGATGTTCTAATAAAAAAATATGATTTTCCTCGTTTTCATACACCATGACAATGAAAACAATTAAAGTTTACGTCATAAAAATGGCATACGGTCCTCGTTGGCTCAAGGGTGAAAAATTTAGGAAAAGTTTGTGAAAATTTTAAACAATTTGACGTGATTTGTTATTGCATGCCATTTTAACTTTTGGTTATTAATGTAATGCTTTACTGCATAAAATAATTGGTATGCAGATTACGAGGTTCTAAAGCAGAGGCATGCATCGGAAAAGTTGCAAAAAAATTGAATATTTTGGTTATATTAATTTGCGTGGCTCTTTGTGTTTTACAAAATAATGTTTCTTTAAGGTCAAATACAAAATGGTATTGCTGGAACCTAACATTGAGAAAACTGCAATCATTGAAAAAAATCGAAATAAGTTAAAAAAATATTTAAAATGGTTGAGCGCAAGAAAAAATGGCACAAATGTTATGCTCTAGAATTTTTATAATAAATATTAACATCATTGGAGCTGTAGAAACCTGGATAATCGCGAAACACGATTTTTGTGACCTTTGACCTTGAATAACTCAGTACATCTGTCAGAAATCAGTAAGAAAATTACTGGTGCAATTCTGAGCAAATCTGTAAGCCCTTACAGGAAATATCTGTAACGTAACCAAGGAAACCGTCCATTACAACCCATATAACAAATCTTACAGAATTTTCCTATAAGGACTAACAGATTTGGCCAGAATTGCACCATACAAGTGCTAAAAATTTCTCGGTATAATTTATTGAATCGAGAATCGAGAGTGCGTTGCTGTCAAATTCATGAGTAAATTGATTTTTGGACAATTTACGAATCTGATTGTTTTCCAAATTTTGCACTTTTTAAAAAAATTTTTGCAATGTTAGGACATAGTGATATACATGCCTTTTGTTGATTGAGCCCATAAAACTATTTTATTGTTAAATTAGAAATGGCATGCTAAATGATATTACGGAACATACATTGTAAATTTTTAACCGACTTAATTAGTTTTTGGACAATTTTTTCATTTTTTTTAATGTTGGCATCTTACAACTGCATGAAATTTTTTATTTTATCTTAAAACGACATTCTTTTACGAAATACAAAAAGGCATGGAAATTAATATGACCGATTTTTTTTTTGCAATTTTTCTTATAATTTATAATATGATGGGATTCATAGGCGCATGTATATGGCATTTTAATTTTGAACATTTTACACTATAAAATTCACACACAATCATGTTAAATAGTTCAAAATTTTCGCAAAACTTTTCCAAAATTTACCACTCCTGACCAACTAGGGTTACATGACAATTTTTTATGTGGCTTTTATGATAAACTTTAATTCTTTTCATTGGCAGGCAGTATGAAAACGCGGAAAATCAAATTTTTTTATTACAAGATCACATGACTGTTTCAGCCCTTTGGGACCAAAAGGCATGCAGTATGATATCGGAGACCAAAAACTGTCACGATCTCCCGGTCTATTATAAATTATAACTAACATTTAGCGCTTTTACAATCTCTAGTTAAAGTGCGGTTAGGAACAAAGATGGGAATAAACTTATACATTGCTTGCAGCAGATAACAGCGGATTTTCAAATTTGTAAATATAGTAGTTTGCGTAATATACCTCAGCTTGGGTGTATGGTTCAAGTAATGGTTTGGAATTAGGTAATTGGTGACACGCCATAACCACTGTCCCGCAAGAAAATGGTATTTCCATTTCCACAGCTTCAAACTTTGCTAACTAATCGTGCATTTGTAAAACGCCTTTTGTGTTAGACCTGGTATAAACTATAGAATTATTTATCTAGTTATCAGACGTTTTTAACTGACGGTTGTAAAAGAGTTTCAAAAAATGAATATTCGAGGAAATTAATTTATTTTTGATTTTTTAGTGACATTACTCTAAACACTGTCGTGTTGGGAACTATTCATGTATCTGAGGGAGGTATAGTTCATACCGTATTTAAAATTATACAGCATCCCGAGTTTGACTATTCAACTTTACATAACGACGTAGCTCTTTACATTATCCGTGGCGAAATCGGCTTCAATGATTTAGTTCAGCCAATTCCTCTACCAAATTACAATATTGGTGATGATGTAGCTGTCGTAGCCAGTGGTTGGGGTTTAACTCAGTACCCCGGTTCTTCGCCACCAACTTACCTTCAATGGATAACTCTTAAAACATATTCAAATATTAAATGTAAAGAACATTTACATAATTTAGTTCCAACACAATTGTGCACCTTTACCAAAGCAGGTGAAGGAATATGCAGTGGAGATTCAGGTGGTCCTTTAGTTGCAAATAATCAATTACATGGAATTACATCTGCGGCTTACTTCTGTGCAAGAGGCCGTCCAGATTTCTTTACACGTGTAATTTCATTTAAAACATGGATTTTAAATAATATGGTAGGATAATAAAGTATTTTTAATAATTTGTTTTATTTTGTCATTGAATAACATAAGGTATAACGTGACTTTCCCACCCTTCCGCCTACGACAACTAATCTGTGAATATAGGATGACTTAAACTACCCATGAACTGAAAGAAATACAAATAATGGCACGAGCGCTTTTCAGAAAGCCTACTTCTGAGGCGATAAAGTCCTTGGTATGGTTTTTCTCGCACACGTCCCTTTAATTGCGTACAAGAAGCCCTACTTCAGTTTCAATTATGTTCCCATTCTACCGGGATCCAATTTTCGAAAGTGGGTGAGGCGAATTTTCCTAATGAGTGGCCTTCTCCAAAATATCACACAATACACCAAAACAGGTGTTATTGTTTTCAGCTGCTCGTGCCTATCCATGTTTAAACTTCTCCGCACGTGATTTCTGTTTTGACTGGAAAATTCATGTCAACATTAGTAAATTAATATTCGTAATTGCCAATTATATTTAATATAAATTTATTAATTAAAAATTTATCCAACCACACTAAAACACAACAGAATTGTAAATAAATTTAATTTTTTATTTATTTTGTAAAATTATATATTTTTGTGTGATTTAAAAGATTTCCAAAATTCAACTAATAAAGGTTTAAGAAACAAACCTAATTTTCGTTATTATTTGTTTTAAACTAAAACTAACCAACCAATAAATTAATTAACCGTGACACGGGCGACTGACACCCGCAGATTTTCACTTGCCCGTGTGTGACACGGGCGCTCATACATACATGTGGTTATATCTACCAACCAACTACATACAAAATTACGTAAAATGTTATGAGAGTTTTTTATACCTTAATTTAGCCCTTTGTGGCCCTTTGAGGAGAAAAGCACTACCTACGCCACTAGCCACATCAATAACATTCTCAACTATATAATAACATATGTACAAAAATCAAGAATTGTTATTTGTGACTTTAATAGTCATAATTCTACATAAGATACTAATTAAATTGAAATAAGAAATGTTTCTAGCAAAAAATACCTAGAGGTTGTAGAACGATATTTATACCAGGTCTTCAAAATGATCACGAGATTTTATTAAATAATTATATAAAGACTTATAATACATACCCTTTTTCACATACCACTATGGATCTTGGCAAATTTATTGTTACACAACTTAAATAACAAACGTCAACAAAAATGGAAAGAAACTCTAGAAAATGTAGATATTATATATTCAAGTAGACAAGCCTGAAATACAATATAGAAACTTTGTATTGTATTGTATTGTATTTGAAAGAATGGTGTTAAGTAGACTCTCTCCTAATATTGATGATCACCTTACACCTCTACAAGCTGGTTTTCGTCCTGGCAAATCAAGTAAAGCCTTATTTTGAGAATAATCTAATAACAGGTGCTGTTTTTTGTTTTTGTTGACCTCTCTTTGGCATATGATACGATTACTCATCGTATTCTAAAGTTTATAAATTGACAAAAGATTTTAAGGTATTTCAAATTATTCGTAATCTATTAGAAAATAGAGGTTTCAAGTAGAATTAGGTGGTAAACAAAGTAGATGGAGAATTCAGAAGAATGGTCTTCCACAAGGAAGTGTTCTTGCCCCTACTTTATTCAATATTTATACAAATGATCAATCTGTTTTTCCAAACACTAATAGTTTCATCTTTGTTGACTATCTAAGTATAATTACACAAAATAAGAATTTACATACTATTCAAAATACTTTATCTTCTGCGCTTAAAAATCTGTATAATTATTATGAAATCCAAATCCATCTAAAACAATATCAAGTCTCATCTATTTATATAATAAAAAGACAAATCTAAAATTAAATATTTCTTGGAATAGTGAAAATGTTGAATTTTACCAAACCCCTACGTATTTAAGAGTTACCCTGGATCGGACATTATCACATAAACAATATTTTAAAAATTTCAACTAGAAATAACCTTTTACAAAAGCTTATACGTATAACAAATGGGGTACAAATACTAATACATTAATATGTTCTGCACTAATTTTAGTGTTCTCCAAAGCCGAATATGCTACTTCAGTATGGGATAGTCCAAATCATGCCAAATATCTAGATCCAATTCTAAATCAGACACGTCGTATTATAACTCCACTCCTATTGGTATCCTCAATATTTTAAGTGGAATAGCTCCTTCGAATATTAGGTGTTCTGTTGCAAGTATGAGAGAAAGGAAGCAACAACTCACTGATTATAGACATCCTTTATATGGTATCATTCCTACAAGATCTTGACTAAAATCGAGGAAAAGTTTTCTTTCATGCGTTAAACTTTTGAAAAATTCAATATTAGATACAAGAAAGTTATTGTGGTGTAATTGTTTATCTGATTTAGATAAGGAATTAAAAATTTCTCCAAAAGAAGAACTTCCTCCAGGCTTTGATGTAAAATGGTTAACTTGGAAATCTGTAAATATATTACGATCTAAAACAGGTAGATGTAAGATAAAAAGGAATTTAGTGAAATGGGGCTTTACAGTTGAAGATGAACTTTGTTTATGTGGATTTTTACAAACTATGAACCGTTTATTAATATGTGATATATTAAATCAACCTTGTTCAGATTTGGATCTTGCACAAGCCTCACCTGCTGCAGTTAAATGCGCTAATTTCTTGTCATCTACTTTATATTATGTTATTGTATTTTATGTATTTCCATTAGGATGGACACTAAATAAATAAATATAATTACAAAAAAAGTCAATGATTTTTTGTGAGAAAATCGAAAATTAACAGAGTATACTTAAAAGTACTGAATTGAAGAAGGTTTATATTCTTGGAATATAACGACCCAACAATCATAGGTGCTGTGGTATAATAATCTAGTTATTTTATAATTACATAGCCTATTTCTGAAAGGTGCAATAAACACCAAAGGCTTAGATGAAACGTAAAAAAACATTAACATTAAAGAAAGAATATAAATTAACAAGGATCCCTGCAACTCATCAAACTCGTAAGAAAGCACATAAACCTCACTACGCATGCTGGAGAGTTGTAATAGTACTAATATCTACTATAACACTCCAACTGGTAGTAGGGGTCCCTACTACAACCCTCCAGCAGGGGTAGGAAAATTCAGCGTTGCTTACTTGATTCATTGTCAGTTTGGTTGGAATTCCTGTTTGCTGGCCGGTCCTGCTATACTAATAATGCTTTTTGAAGAAATAGTTTTAACCTATGAATCTTTATATTCATGCCAAACTGTTGAGTAAAGGCACCGACAATAATAAGTAGAGTAATGTCCTGTGTAGGTTGTGTTATCGTGGCTACCCTATATATAACTACATTTTTGATCTTCGGTAGCGTAATTTGTCAAATCTAGTCCTTCTCGATTCTAGAGGAGAAACAACCGTCACATTTAATTTTCTTCTATATTTTTCTGTTGAAAATCCCTTCAAATGTATAACCAAAATTTTAGAAAACTTATGAATCGTAATGTTCTTTATACATTTTCTTCGTTATTTGTAAGTACAAAGTTGAACAAGTAGAATTATCATCATCATCCAAAGTTTCCTTTCTAGTAAAGTTGCCAAAGCGCTAAAAAAGTTGAAAAGGTCCGGATTTCTGAGATATTGGAATTGAAAAATCCCAGAAATATTACTGAATAGTAACCTCAGTGAGTGCATTTTAAAGTAGACTTAAATTGACCAATAAAGATATCTACCTTTTTAATTTTTTTGTCTTAAATATCTTTGTCAAGACTCTATTGCTTTTTCTGAATCACTTAATTTTTCATTAATTTTAGTGAGAATAGCCCATGGTTTGATTGAAATCCTATTGGTATCTTCATGCAAACCTTTTAATAAATATCTGAGGAATTCTTTAATGTCCTGTTGTGAGAAACTTAAAAAATATGAAGCAAAACGTTGGATTTTATGTTTCAAGATGTTGTATACACATCACATCCCGATGAATTAGATCTTCAGACAACTTTATTCTTCTACTTTACATTATAAAGCTAATGCGTCAGTTACCAACGTAACCTTCTTCAGAGCTATGGTGTGCCAAATGCCAAACGTTATCCAGACCTCTAGAAGATGGAACAGTGCTAGTTTACTTATTTAAGTAAATAAACAAAACTAAAAATAATTTCAAAAAATATTTTTGTATGTTACTTTGAAGGTATACCGTGCATGCACACGTCCATTGATGATCTAACTACAAAATTAAAAAAATGTCTTAATGCTTTTAGAAATCCTGCTCCTCAATGTTAGTTTATAAAATTAAATTATTTTGGTTTTCCTTAAAATATAACATACATGTATAGATATGTTTAATAATTATACACGTTATTGAAGTAACATTTTTTCTGTTAATTGACTAGTTATAATAATTAAAAAAAATATTTCTTACATTTGTATTTTGCCAACCAAACATAATCGAAATATAAATTGTGTTAAGAAAACTCCTGGAAAGTATGTTCTTTATAATCAAACGAATAGTTTTATTTTAAAACCAAGCAAAAAGTATGTTACAATTTTTTTTTTAATTTTCATTTTGTATTTTCCCCAATACATACAATATAAGTAATTATATCAAAACACATTGAAATTATTGAAAGTATCATTTGGTATTTCCCTCAAAATAAATACAATACAAAACGATTTTTATTAGTTTGATAACATATAATTTTCTTATTTATTTCTAGCTGTCTTTTTAAAAGTACGTAAGTAATTAATAATAAGTAATTCATTTTATCGTTTAAATTATTGAGTCGATGAATTTTTATCTGAATTTATATTATAAATCAATTTCCTTAACTAAATTCTTCAAATTTGTAATATTTTGAAATTTCAAAGAGCAATATTTAATCTTTTAATGCCCATGAAAACAAGTTGTACAAAATTTTTTAAGATATTAAAGGTATTATAGTAAACCAAATTTAAATAAGTGAGTAAAAAACATAAGTAAAATTTTAAAAATTTTATTTTAAGTAATAGAAAAACATATCAAAATAAAAAATAGACTTATTGTCTATTAATTTGAATCCAGTTTACGAAAGAGTGAACTCGGGTGAATACATCTGGGAAACCTCTAGCACAAGGTGTTCCCCAGGAAACAATACCAACTTGCACACCATTCGATACAAGAGGGCCACCAGAATCTCCATGGCAGGCACCTTCTCCAGATTTAGTTAGGGTGCAGATTTCCGAATCAATAATTGGATAGTTGGGTTGTTTTACCTTACAATCATCAACGGTAATTGATTTAAGATTAATAAATTGAAGATCATCAGGAGCGGGTCCACCCAATCTAGTTGAACCCCAACCACTCAATACACAATCTTCAGCACCAATATCATTTTTAGGTAAAGAAATAGGTTGGATTTTATCAGTGAATGTAATTGGGGTTTCCAATTTGATAAGGGCAATGTCATTTTGAAGCTTTCCACGGTCCCAATCGCGGTTGATTACAATTTTGGAAGCTTTGTGAACTGAACCACGTTCGCTAAGTCTGTTAATTCCAGCGTGGACGTTTATAGATGATGGTTGCTTTCTACAAATAAAAAAGTAGCAAAGAATTGTGACATAGACAATAATTTAATATAATTATAAATTAGGTGATAATTTCTTACCCGTCAACACAGTGAGCAGCAGTTAAAATTGTGGTTTCATCAAGGATTGAGCCACCACAGGAATGGAAGTTGGAAGAACTTCTTAAAGATACTTGGTATGGGAATTGACCCTCGGCAGCATCCCTACCACCAATAATACGCCAACTGAGTTTACTGGTATCCAAAGATGCGCCTGAAATTATAAATAAATTTAATTTTAATTTATTGGAGATAATTAAATATTATATAAAATATTATTAAACAAATCTTCTTTTAACTTACCAAAGCAAGTGGCTAGGCCACACAAAAATATTATAGCTGCTTTCATGTTGATATCAAAAATTGATTTGTTCCTGAATTGAAACTTGGAGGTTTTTATACAAAACTTTTCAAGATTAGGATATATTTTTTATTCCTGATTTACTTATCTTTAAGTACCAATGACGGTGAATTCTATTATGTGCATACTTGAATATTTGCCAAATAATTGTTTTTTATTGATCAGATTATGATATCATTTTTAAGCATTTCAATAGTTTTTATAGGATTCCGTAGAACCATGATTCGTATCAAGATATTTTTTATGATAAAGATTAATAAACTTTAAGTTATTAAACTCTTTAAACCTATATACTTAACTAGGGCATTAACATCAAAAGCTATGTGTATACCGGAACCTATTTTTATCTAATAAAGATGAATTTGAAAAACTTTATTAATTTTTTATCATGTCATATGCTATATTTAAATTGTTTCTATTCATTTAAGTCTAATCTTAGAACAAATGGATTCTCTGTAAGTATTATATCCTTGGCCGCATTCTTTGTATGTTCTAAATTTAACATTGACTATAATGATAATCCAGGGAACAATAAAATAATTATTAATACAGGTAACAGGTACGCCTTTGCTTAAATGAACAGCTTTATCCCTTATGCTAATCAGATGACAGGAGGTAAAGCACGTTTATATTTTTGTTTAATGACGCTTGCATTTTTCTCGACAACGTGCAAGGACGTTTCGTCCTTTTCAGCACGAGCCCGGTACCGTGAATATACTAAAAATCTTTTATATTGCACGTGGTTTTCCATTTTTTCTAAATACACAGTTTTTATGCGATTGTTTTTTACGAAGAGATGAAGTAAATCGTTCGTGAATATAATTTGTAGAGGGTGAATTAAAACGGCTTACGAACTCATATATATAATATATATATAATAAATACACACATAAGGAGTTCGTAAGCCGTTTTAATTCACCCTCTACAAATTGTTTTTTACATTCTTTATTAATGATGATACTTATCCATGTACGAATAAATGGTAGCAAGATGCGTTAATTTAAGGAGGTGATTGCGGATCATAATGAAAGCATTTTTAACTAAATTTATTATTATACAATTTTGTTTTTGTAAAAGTTATCATAACTATCTTATTTACATTGAATTTTTGTTTAATTGTAGTTGAATCTTTTGGAAATAAATATTTTCTGTAACTCAAATATGTAGGTACTTTGGTTTTTTACATCAAAGATATTGATAACATTTTACAAAATGAAGGAAAAAATATTGAAATCACAGAAAAGCTCGAAGAAATATTTTTAGGATAATTTTTTATTTAAAAGATTAATGACCAAAGAGATTTTAAGATTATTTGAACATTTTTAGTAAGAAGTTAGTACTTAATATCAAAGTTGAAACCCAAATCTACAATTAACAATTTTTCAGAATTCAATTTTTTTCTTCATTTTGTAAAACGTTATCAACTTCTTTAACGTATGAAATTAAAGTAATACATGTTTAAGTTACGCAATGTGATTTTACCCAGAAGATTTAATTACAAATTAAGCATTACTTCAATGTAAATCTGATAAGATTGATAGTTATCAAAAAATCACAAAATTGATTATATCTCGAAAAGCGTGGCACATTCTATAACAATAAATATAGTTTAAAATGCTTCCAAACACCCTGTATACTTGGTATCCAGAAATTAAGCAGCAAAATTTTAAAAGGCGATTCTACAACTGATTTTATGAAAATAAAATCCTATGAACATATGTCCGATTTCGCTGCCTAAGGGAACTACAGCCCTTTTAATATTGTCAGTACAAAGGGTGATTAAGCCTATATTTAATGAAAATACTAAAACTAACAAAATAGGTACATTTCATTTAGTAACTAATATCAAAAGTCGAGTATTGTAGAACAAAAATAACGAAATTATTCTATGGTAAAATATGACTGGAACTCTGCATGTGAATGGTTAAGTGTATTTTTGTCGAAAAGGGAGCATTCTATCGAGTTGTTATAAGAGTACCTTTTTTGTCAAAAATTAAAAAAAAAATAATATGATGAAAACAAATATTAGGTTATGTTACCCATAAAAAAGCTAGAGGTATTTTTAAATTTAACCCTTCTTAAAATTACCCTTTTGGAGGGTTCAAAAAATCTGAAAATAATCACAAAATTACATCTTCAGTGTATTATGATTCAAATCTCTACTACAATCCGTTTTCAAATAAAGGACGAAAAACCTACTTTTGGACACAATATTTCAGGGACTGTACCGCCCTTAGGAAATGAAATCGGACATATAAACATATGTCCGATTTCATTTTTCTGAAAATTAGTTGTGGAATCGCCTCCTAAAATTTTGCTGTTTAATTCCTGGACACCCTGTATGTATGTAGGTACTTGCATTTTATATTTTTTTATACATAATATCTCTTACATGTATTATATGTCAATTTTTAAATCATACAACATCTGTGACCTTGCGTTTGTTTTCTTATATCACGTGACTGATTGTGAGATAAGACTGCCAAGTTTGAAACCTTAAATAGAATAGTACAACATCTGAATCTACATAATTTTCTGAATCTAACGATACTTAAAAAGTGATTTTTTTCAAATATTCTTTTGATTTTTTCAAAATTATTTTATTAGTTTTATAATAAATTAAAAACAAACAAACTGCTACAACATTTAAATGACGTAGCAAAATGACACAACAACATATTATAAAAGATAAAATAAACTTGAGACCAATAAGTGCTCAGTAAACTGAATTTTATAGCCTAAAATTTACTTAAAACATTTTTTCCAAAATTTTATAAACCTTAAGTTGATGGAAAATACGACTTATAGGGTATTTTTGGATTCAGAAAATTATGTAGATTCAAATTATTAAAAAAAGGTTAGACTATTGCATTTAAGATTTCAAACTTGACAGTTTGTACATACTGTATGTGCAAATAGTCAATTATTCATACATACTGTATGTGCAAATAGCTATTTGTTCGTGCGTAATGTATGTGCAAATAGCCATTTATTCGTACATACTTTATGTGCAAATAACCACATCCTAAAAATAATGACAAATATTAGCAAGATTTCTTATCGAGTAAGGGCTTTATGTTTTTTAAACCATTTAAAAAGTTACCATTAGAAACTATCGAAGTCTAAATATTTAATTGTTAGTTATTTTATACTCATATTTATTATAAGGTTTTCAGAAAATGTCTGTTATTTGTAAAGAGAAATAAATTACCTTCCTTGTAAATGTTATTGACTAAAATCTGGGAATCCTAGAGAGAACCTCCTAGAAAATTAAAATTGTGCAATACCTGTAACACCTAATACATACATATTCAGAATCAACTCTGCATTTGATCTTGTATTAACCAAAATGTAATTTCTCGAATAAAATTATATATAACTAATTTTAAACTATTCTTAAAAAAATGAAGCAAATAAGTGAAAAGAAACCAAACCCAGAGTATGGCACCTTTATACAAAAAACAACGTTGTATGTTTAAGAGGAACAAATTCGCGCTGGTTTATTGGTTTTTGCACAAACACTTTAACTCTATACTTCCCCTTATTAAGACGATTTTTTCCACGCAATGTAGTGATTTGTTGGTGAAATAAATTTAGTTATTCCCTCCAGTAGAAAGCAACTGTTTTAAATTCGATTGGTTCCCTAAATTTCATATGGAGTGCCCAAAACTCGAGTGAAAGACGAACACTCCGAAAAAAAGAAATTATTTTCACGAAACATCTCTTTGTTAATTGAATCAAGAACTCTAATTAATAAATTAAAGAGTTTAAAATTTTACACATTTATAGATAAATATTTGTTCTACCAGAGTAGGTTATTAAAGTTATAAAAAAAGAAAAATTTAACGTGATAAATGCACAAAAGTGTATAAAAATGCAGATTTTCAATAATTATTTACAACATTATGGTAAGATATTTAAAAAAGGGTTAATCCGGTCCGGACCACATTATCTTATTTTAGGATCAGAAAAAAACTTGATAAATTTCAATTAATAATTGTTGTACATACGTTCAAAAGACTAAACATCTAAAACGCACCAAAAAAAATAAAGGAAAGATTGCTCTTAAAAAACAATGATTTTCATGTTATCTATGGAAGTAATGTCGCCTTCATAATCCTGTTTGTTTTTGTAACGCTCCTAATTTTGGGCTATTTTTTAATATTAACAAAGTATTGGAAAGAGAGGGATGAATTCCGAAATTGGATAGATGATTTGCAACTTATGTAAAAAGAAAGTACCCCAACTACTTATAGGGTGTCCCATAATAACATGGATAGACATAGAAGAACGTGTTTATCACCTCAAATAAGATGACAAGTTCCTCTAACACTTCGCCTAAAAATTCTTCCCTGCAAAGTTACACCTCACATTTAAAAAATTTTAAATCCACATAACTTTTCTTCCTATGAAGCTGTCTTGATACAAACCCTCATGGGGAGGGGCTAATTTTTTGTGGTTTGTGATATGGTATTATACTTTTACAATTTTTTGTTCATTTACTACAAATTTACCTAAACTTAGAATCTAAGATTTACTACAACTTTTTCTATTGTCGCTTTTTTGCATTTTATTTGATTTTCTTATAAAATACATAATTTACTATGAAAAGGGTATACTTGTTTTCAATCGCAAAATCCAATGGATAATCTCGAAATAAAAATAAAAATTTGTTTTTATTGTTAAACCAAGTAGGTTATTCTCTAAGTACGAATAATAAAATGATGTCTGATTAAACATATTATTTTATAAGATGATTAAAAAATACAGAAGCGCAAATCTCTTTGTGTGATAAAATCGTAAAAACGTATTAATTTCTTTGAAGGTTAATGTTGTCCTACTTTATTTAATAATAATTTTAAATTATGAAACTTTAATTGAGATTATCTTTAAAACTATTTTAAACTTGAATTTTAAGTTTAGGTTAACTGGTAGTAAATAAATGCGAAATAGCAAAATTACAGAACTATATTATAAAGAACTTAATAGTAGTCCCCTATGGTGATTTTTATCAAGTTACCTTTAAAGAGAGAAAAGTAATGTGGGTTTTTATTTTTTTGAAAAGTGAACTTTAACTGGGTGTAATTTTGCAGGGAAACATTTTTGGGCAAAGTGTTAGAGGAACTTAATTTGAGGTGATAAACCCGTTTTATTAAAAATGGTAGAATTAATACACCACTTATTGAAAGTTACTTTATTTAAATAATAAATGTTTTTAAGTTATAAGAACCCATAAAATGTATGTTACATAAACAGAAACATCAACTTTTTTTCAAATGGCAACATATTTTTTTTTTCAAATTATAGAAAAGTATACATCAAATGCGACACAATTTTTAATTTTTATTTAATTTTTTATATTTTTCTTTTATGTTTTTAGTATATTTTTTAAATTTTATTCCTTTTTACCATTTTTTCCCCTTTATTTAAATTTTCACATTATATTTTTTCGAATTAAAAGAACAACCTTGACATGTAACAATAATCTTTGTTTAATTTCTTGTATTTTTGCAATTTAATTATTAATTTTCTTTTATTTCTAATTTCTAAAAAAAATTAAAAAACTGTATTGGTTTTAATGTTTAATTTTCTAATAGTTCGATAAAAAATATTGTCATTTGGATAAAAAGTTGCGCGTCATTTCAAGTAAGTTTCTTGAAAAACATAAAATAATCCCATCTTATACCCTACATTTAGGCATTCATTTTCATTTCGGTGTATTTTTTTATTGAAATCGAATAAGAAATAAAGAAGTTACATCTCTGCCAATATGCCAAAAAAGGGTAAATTAAAAATTAAATTAAATTTTAAAATGTTTTATAAAATCAAATAAAAAATATTTCAATTTTCCGTGCTGGCTTCTAGAATTACATATGTTTGCAGGTATAACTTTAGTTTACATTTAAAATTTTAAAAACACTTATGTTATTAACAATTTTTTTTAAGATCAATTCAAGTTTTGCAAATAAAATAGTTTACCGCAATCCATAAAGTCAAAAAAAAAATCAAATACCTTATATTATGTTAGATAGGAAAGCGATTGACTTCGAATGAGTCTTACTCTAGTAAAGTTCGTGGATGTCTGAATACTTAAAAAGCTAATTAGCTCCTTAGGAGATATAGTCTTAAGACTGGAATGAGTGTTGTCCAGCCGAAGTAATTAAATCTGATGCGAGCAATTGCGACGCACTCGCATATGATGTGTTTCAAAGTTTCATCTTTCAGGCCACAAAATCTGCCAGTTTTTATTTCCGTGTTGCCCATTTTGTTGATACAATATCTCAATAGGCAGTGTCCAGTTAAAAAACCTGTGATGAGCTCTAGTTCGTTCCTGCTAATGTCGAGATGCTTCTTCTCCTGTTTTGAATTAGGAGTTTGAGTCCAGCGGGACATTATATTGCCCCTTTCCCACCCCAGGATCTCCTTCCGTATATGTTTAGCCAACAGAATGGTTAAGGACTAGTTGGGGTAAGTTTTCAGGCCTATCTTGCCAACCCATCAGCAATTTCATTGCCTTCTATTCCCTGGTGTCCTGGAACCCACACAATTGTAAGGTTGTTTCCATTTGCCAGTTGCTTCAGTGATTGCTGGCATTCCCAGGCTAATTTGGAGTCAATGTTGTGGACTTTTAAAATGTATACATATTTGTGCTCCTTTGAGTCTCTTACGTAAGCACTCTTGGGCACATAAATCCACAGTCAGAGTTTGTGCCTGTGTAATGGTTTAGAAGGTGCTTACCTATCCCCTTATTTGATTTGGATCTGTTCGTAAACCACATGGGTGCCTTGAGATCTAAGTGTTTTAACATGTGTTTTACCGTTTGGCGGCCTTCAACCACCACTTCATTAATTCCGATGCTTTTATTGAGAAGTCTGGTTCTATAGGTTCCACATTATTCAAGTGGCCTTGTAAGTTTCCAATCTTAAGATTTTTGTATTGGGATTTTTTAAAGCAGGAAGCAGGCCTTTCTCCCCTATCTGCAGATGCAGTGAAGAAAGGTCCACAATTACCTTTAGTACCAACATATCCTGTGATTCCCAAGCACGCTAACTGCTACACTTGGTTTCTTCTTTAGTTTTCCTCCAGCAAACCATCTTTGGTTGGAGTTGGAGTCCCCATGTTTTTCCGAAGAGTTTGCGACGTAGCTTTAGAATGGTTTTATCGACATGTGAGTTCCAATTTTACTTTCTATCTATGATAACTCCGAGATATATTGTCTCATTGGGAAAGTCGATTATTTGTGCATTTAGGTGCAGTGTTTGTAGGTTTCAATTTCCTTACTGAATTGTACAGAACAAAGTACTAGTTAATTTGAAAATAATTTGGTACGACCAAGAATAAGAAAGTTCTAGGTATATATTTTGAAAATAGTACATTTCTTGAATTTTCAAAATTGAAATTTAATTTGTCAACTAATGGTTAATATACATGGTGCCCCAGAGCCCTTATTTTGTCACACTTACATTGCTGGGAAAAAAATTTTCTTTCTGAATGAATCTAAAGAATCATTTGGTGCACCCGAAACCAGAAGTAAGATTGTAATTTGAAATACCCATTTAAGATTTCAATACTTCCTACTTAGTCTAGTGTGGTACTGTTGGAAAGTTTTTTTAAAAAGAAATTTTTATCGAAATATTTTTGCTTAAGAGCATCTTCATAGACACCCGCGATAAATGTTGCGTTGGAGATAATAACAAGGAATAGGAAATCCGTCCCACTTTTCTGGAGCTTCTTTGCAAATTAATACCAAATAACTTATAATTAATGCGAATCAATAGAGGGCGCGCGGTTTGGGAGGAAAAATTGTGAAAAATCATGAAATCGAGCATTAGTTCTGCAGTCATAACTCAAGTTTCCCTCGTTAGATTTTAATTTTTTTAATTTGACATATATAGCCTATTTTGCAGCTATACTAACCTAACCTAAGAGTGGAGATATATAAAAATAATTTTACTGTAGATATAGGACTCGAAAAGCATTATAAAAAATGGATGTAATGTGACTCATAAAGTTTAACTTGGAGTCGAAGCTTCCAAAATCACTAATTTCATCTCTACTATAAAGAATTTAATCATCTACGGTATAGGAGTGTTGAATTTTTATTAGGATCTCTACAAAAACTTGTTGTTTTTAGATTTTGAATAAGACCATCACTCTACAACATTATTAATAATGTTTTCAAGCAGACTTATTGTCTATAGGGATTCTATTTTTATTAAATTTGACATCATCCGCAAATTTGGAATATTTAAGCAGGAAGCAGCTGTCAACAAAAAAATGTTGAAGAGAAATGGAGCAAGGTTCACACCTTGAGGGACACCGGACCAGACATAATTTTTTTCAGATAAGAAGTTCTGAACCTTTACAATCTGTTATCTAGACAACTCTTTATCCATTTACATAGAGAATCAGTGTCTACCGCATCGATTTGACAACCTGCCTTCTCTAAGAGTTTTTATTAATTCCCTTTCAAACATCAGGAGGTTTGTTACCATCGAGTTATTTTTTGAGAAGCCATGATATTGGTCTAGAATTAAAGGTCTACAAAGAAAATTCATTTATTGGCTTACAAAGCTATCAAGAGTTTTCGGAATTGATGATGAAGATGGGACTGATAAACCTACTTTTCCAGAACGTTGGAAAGGACATTTCACTGATAGATTTATTAAATAAGATTACATGTGGGTTGGTAATAGAAAATAACACATTTTTTTAGTAAATATTTTGGAATACCATCATAGGTGTATCCGGTCCAGTTGAATACTTATCCAGTAATGACTGATTTTTTTGAAACTTCTTAGGATGTAATGCCAATTGCTGTCTATTGAATCAGGACAGTACATTGGAGTGGGAGTAGACTTCAGCGAAGTGTATTACAAAAAGATTCGTTGTTTGTTTTACAGTATTAGAGGTTCCCCACTAAGGTGCATACACTTTGGAATATTTACACCTTTATTCTTCTCGTTGAGAAAGTTCCAGAATTCTTTTAAGTTGCTGTTTAATTTGTGTTGAACATTTGTTTACTCAGTGATTTGCATAAATTAAGATGACAAGTTCCTCTAAAATGCTTCCCTACAAAGTTATACTACACCCAGTTAAAATTCACTTTTCAAAAAATAAAATGAATCATTAATTTTCTTTCTATCAAATATAGAGTTAATTTGATAGAAAGAAAATTAATGATAATCGCCATAGGGTACTAATTTTAAGTCCTTTACAATATGGTAGTATTATTTTGCAATTTGTCGTTCATTTACTACTAGACCTAATTTAAGTTTTACCACATACCTAACTTTTATCTTGTCAATTTTCTTAGCAATTTAAACTAACTTCTTATAAAACAAATAACTTACTATGAAAAAAAGTACGAGTATACTTATTTTCAATTACGAAATCCAATCGTTTTGGAACAAATCGAGATTAAAATTTCGATAAATTTTTACACTCTGCAGATGGTCCTCCTCCTATTACTAGTGAAATGATTGAAGATATCAAAATATTTTTTACATTTCTTGTGAATGTAAAGCTGGAGTAGAGAACCTACATTAAATACTTCTAGGGATTACAATAGGTACTGGAATCTCGGTATTCAGAACCGGAATTGTGACCATTTTTATCCGGTATTATAAAACTGGTATCTGAAAATAAATACCGATATTTTGGTATTTCAAATTAAATGAATAAAGTATGAATTTCTATCGTGTTAGATACAGTCAATATGCTATTGAATATGTATTGTCTATGATTCAAACAACTCAACCAAATATAGATAACAAGTCTGTTTATTTGGTATTTTCCTTCAGCTTTTGGAAAAATGCTAGGATATGTCAATTTTAGTCTTCAGAAGAAAATTATTTTAAATAATTACCCCTTAACTACTTTCTTCACCTAATGGATGATTGACATTATCTCAATAATATCAAATGCCAATGTTAAATATTGTTTTGAAAATGTAAAATAATAAAATCACGTTTCAACCTTTAAAGTTAAAATCCAATTTTTTTGCTTAAGATGGATCGCATGTAACAGTTTTAGTTAAAACCAAGGTTAAACTGCAACACAAAGTTAAAAACGAATATTTTTACAAACATATTACAAACAAAATTCGAGTTATGTAAAAATTCGACTTATAGAAGTTCGAGTTATGGAAGTTCGACTGTATTTAAAAATTTTATGTAAGAATCATTTTTTTATGTAGAAAACTGCGACACGAAGATTGTTTGCCCCTTATTCGTAGGCTAAGCGGTTATTGAATAAAATGCAGAAACTTTTTTTTAGTTATTAAAATTAAGTAATTTTATTTCAAATATCAGTTTATGTTGAAATTGTAGCTTGTTGCCATGGAAACGACAAAATTTTTACCAAATTCCAAATTATTTTTTTTAATTGAAAAGCGGCACAACCTACGCAAATTCTAGAGGAGCCAAAAAAGTACCTATAAAGTTTTTGACTGTTTTATGTCTTTTTCTTCCTTCAAACACTATTAACAAAAGTCGAGGATTAGACAAATTTTCACCAACTTAGTGTTCAATATTCAAATGTAAGTATACAAAATTTGAGTGCATTTTTTATACAGGGTGTCCATACAATTTATTTAAAAAAAAAGCGAGTGCACTTTCGGCCCTTAGGCCATCTTCAGGCTATAATAATATAAAACATTTAAAAAATTAACAATAAAAAATATACAAATAAAAATACCTTCAAACATCATTTTGAAAAATTAAATGACTGGTGCATGCAGGAAAAAAATATTTATAAAACAAATTTTGTTTTGAAAACAATGGATAATAAAATTTATAAAAAGTTAATAAAGTATAAAATAAAAAATAGAGTATAAATGTTCGCTAAAAATTTATCCTTTTGAAATTAATAATATCATTAACACTTACTCCTTTCTTTAATGAAAGACTAATTTCAAAGTTTTCAGCCAAATTTAGTTTCTTTCCTTTGTGATATAAATGTAAAACTTTACCAAAATTTTTATTATCAAATGTGTGATTGTTATTATTAATGTGAATGGCAAAATTTGAATCCGTTTTTTCCAAACGTATACTATTAAGGTGTTCTTTAATTCTTGTTGCGATTTGACGTCCAGTTTGTCCAAAATATTCCTTCCCGCAATCGCAAACAAGTTTGTATACACCACTTCTATTTAATATATCTATAGTATCTTTAGTTTTTACGAAAATTGATTGAAGATTTATTTGTTTTTTAAAGGTTATTATAAAATTATTGTTTGCACGTTCAAAAATGTTTTTAATTTTGTACGAAAGATTTGGAATAAAAGGAATCGAAAAATAAATTTTATCTTCCTTATGTGAAAATAATCCATTATTAAGAAATTTATGTAAACAGTTGTTCCGAATTTTAATGAAATGATTAAAAATAATAGATTTTGAAAAATGGTTTTTAAATGCTATATATAAAATATTTTCTATTTCTTTTTGAAAATTTTTATATAACAAAGGAATTGAAAAACATCTATAAAAGGAAGAATTGAAAAAAGCTAATTTATGAATCATTGGATGATTGGAATGAAAATCAATGCAATTATCTGTATTAGTAGGTTTTCTGTAAATATCAAAATTGAAAATATTATCCAATGACCTACTTATTAAAATATCCAAAAATGGAATACTATTATTTACTTCAAGTTCAAAAGTAAAACTAATTGATGGATGTAATGAGTTGAGAATATTAATTAATAAATCTAAATTCGATTCTTTTTTAATAATGCATAAACAATCATCAACATATCTAATCCAGAAAAAACATTGTTCCTTAAAATATGTGTTTAGAAATAGTTTACTTTCTAAATCATTCATAAAAATATTAGCCATTAAAGGAGATAATGGATTACCCATTGCTAACCCATCATTTTGTCTATAAATGTTGTTAGTAAAATTAAAGAAATTTTGTTGAAGACAAATTGAAGTTAATTTAATTAGCGCTTCACAAACATTATCACTTAAATTGGAATTATTTAAATAATCCGTTAAAATGTTAATACAATTAAGTATTGGAATGGATGTAAATAAATTTGTTACATCAAATGAAATTAATTTATATTTTGAGTGATCAATTTTAATTTCTCGAAGTTTGCTAATTAATTCAAAATTGCTTTCAATTGAATATTTGAAATTAAAACGAATATTATTTTTTAAATATTTGTCAATAAATATGGCTAGATTATAGCAATGGGAATTTATAAATGAAACTACTGGCCTAGTTGGAAAATTATCTCCTTTGTGTATTTTTGGAAGTCCATAAAATCTTGGTATAATTGGATTCATTGATTGGACTTCGTATATTTTATATAAATCCAAATTTAAATATTTATTTAATAACTTTTTAAGGTTAATATTAAAATTATTAACAACTGATTTTTTAATTATAGAAAAATTATTTGAATATAGAAAATCGTTAACTTTTTTTAAATAAATATTTCTTTTCATAATTACCAAACAGTTTCCCTTATCTGCCTTTATTAAAATTAAATCATTCGAATTTATTTTAAATTTAATTGAAGTAATATCATCCATTAGCTCTTTTCTCTTCTCGCTCTTATTAGACTTTTTTGTATTTATAATATGATTAATCTCAAAAGATATGTTAGAAATAACTTGATCACATTCAAAAAGATTTGAATTATCTAAAATAAAAGCAGTATCAACTATAAATGGTTTTAAAACGTTTTGATTTAAAAATAAATTTGGTGCAAATTTTAGACCTGATGAAAGTAAATCAATTTCTGATTTGGTAAAACTTATATCAGTGCAATTTTTGATTCTGTTATGAAAAATATTCTTGTTGAATGTAAAAGGGTTAAAATTCAAGAAAATATCTTTATAATTATAATTCAAATTAAAAACGGTTTTAAGAGAAAAAGATGTAAGATGTAAAAAATCATTGTTTAAAAAATTACCTTTAGAATTATCTAAATCATTAGTATTTTTCAAAATGGTATTAGTTTCAACATTAGTATTTGTATCCTCATTTAAAATAATATTAGAAGAAATCATATCATTAAACTCTTGAACGTTTCTTAACTGGTTGGTATTTTCATATGATACATTTTCATTATTTTCAGTTTCTTTATTATTAGTTATTATTATTATTTATTATTTAATATTAGGTTATGTTAACGATTAAAAGTTAAGGCTATTTTTAAATTCAACCCTCCTTAAAACTTCCCTTTCGGGGGGTTCAAAAATTTTCAGTGTATTATGATTCACGCCAAATTTCAAATCTCTACTACAATCCGTTTTCAAATAAATAACGAAAAACCTACTTTTGGGCACAATATTTCAGGGGCTGTACCACCGCCTTTAGGAAGTGAAATCGGACATAAGTTTTTTTTTTTTAATTAATTGTAGAATAGTCTCCTAAAATTTTGCCGTTTAATTTCTGGACACCCTGTATAAATGAACTTGGTCATATCGACTTATTTTTTGGCGTATCTCCAGTTAAGCGGTGTCCGTCGAATTTTGCGACACCCTGTATAGACTTTATTTTGAATTTCATAGACTGGTGCAAAACTCAAATATTCTTTTGTTTTAATTCTCACTCTATGGACACATCATATTTTGTATTTTAGAGTTCAGTTATAACATAAAGGAATGAAGTAACTTTTTTGTGGTTCATTTATGCTGGAGCGAGCCCAAAAACCACGTGATAGATTACGATTTTCAAAACTATGACATGGTATTGCATAATGACCAACCCCTCGGCAAAGATTGACAATTTGAAGTAGAAGCCATTTAAGATGAGCACATTTTCAACCCAATCATATTTTATGTCACAAATTATAGTGAAAGTATATGCAAGCACGCAAAAAAACATTGTTTCTCAAGTAGAACATGTTTTACTTTCATTATAATATGTAAGATATAAAATTTGATTTGTTTGAAAATTGATAATTTACACGATTAGAAATATTTTAGCAGAACATGATCGTATAAAATGGCCTTAATAGAAAAAAAAAAACATAAAACATGTGGAAGGGTACCTAAGCAAAATTCCATCAACTAGTTAGAGTCTGAAGTCTGAAGGAGAGTTTTCAGCTTCATGTCAAATCTGGACAAAAATTCGGTATGCTCAACTCTAAATGACAAAACATCATACCGGTATTAATATCGGAATCACGGTTTCAAAAATTAAAATTTTAAATTTTTCTATTCCAAACATATTCAATAATCTCAGCTTCAGTTAAATATTACCTTAACTTTAAACATTGTTAAAGTAAATTATTTAATATAAAAAAAAATAATTTTTATTAAAGTTTTCCACAGGCCACATAAACTTTAACTTAAAAAAACCAAATATGAATAACTTTTATTTTTATTTTATATAACTACATTCAATACTATAATTATGTCACTTTACATCAGTAACAACCATTTTAATATTATATTATCTAAATATTTAACCAAACACATAAATATTCTCTGCTAAATAGATACACAATTAATGGAAGACAGACCATGGCATATATTTAGAGATATGTATTATACAAGATTGCTTTTAAATAAAAAACCCATAAGATTCTGTCTAATTGCAAAATCTATTGCATATCCTCAACTTTTTAATTAAATGAACATCATCATAGTTTTATACATCATTTGATGCCAATCCTTTTCACAAAAATCGCTTTGGTTAAACATTTAAAAGCAACCCAGTATATTAATATAATATTCTTCATATCACAACAATTGTTTTAACTTAATTAACAAACAACAATACAATAGTTTCTGTTTTTATTTAATGTTTTAGCAATTATTACTTAAAATTTAAATAAATTAATTAGATATGTTTTTTATATTATTTTTTATTTATTCAATTGAGACAATAAGATTTGCTTTTCTTATTGTATGTTGGTATATTTGTTTATTACTTAAAGTCAACGAAAATATCGATGTAATTATTATAGCAACGTTATTTTAGATCTAGCTTAAGATTTAAAAAATTGACTTTCATAAATTTGATTTTTATAATTTTGCCGACAATACTGAAAGTATAATAAGTAATAAAATTTGATGTTAGTAAATAGTAAAATCTCTTAACATATTATAAAAAAAAATTGATGTACATGTATTTTTAAAAATATTTATATTTTTTATATTTTCATAGTAATATAAAAGCATTTAATGTGTCATAGCATAATAATTTTCATAAAAGATAACGTGTGTATTATGCAAGAAATTAGATTTTTGTTTAAATATAAATTGATTATATTCCATATCTCCGCACTTTTTAATTTTAAGAAAAATATTCATAATTAGCTATGAAAACACTTTTTGATCAAAGTTTGTGCTTACTATTTTTACATGTTTTTAATCTCCATTGATATTGCAAAGAAAAACTTTAAACACATAAATTTATTCCATAGTATTATACTGGACTTTTTTAACTTTAAAATATCTAAAAATGCCATAACCTGTGATTGTTAAAAGTACAGAAACTGCCAAAGTGGATCCAACAATAATAGGCGCAGTTTCATCACGATATTTCAACTTCTTGTCGCATACATGTACAGGGCCAAAGTTAGAGCTTTTGTACATGAACGGTTGTACTTGGATTTGTCTAAATGAAATTAATCCTTTTACGTTATATCTCTCTTGTTGCTTATTTTCAGGACTTAACTCAATCTTGGTCTCTTTACAACTAAAAGATTGACCAACAGGTGTTGGTATTAGAAGCTCGTTGCTCGTTAGCAAAAATGATGGATCTGAAATTTTATAAAATATAAGAAAAAGTTTAAGTAATTATAAAAAAATATAAGATCAATTTGTTTCTGGTGTTCAGCCACCCTAAATAGCTCTCGAAAAAATAATTTAATGTAAAAATACGGTGACATTTCGATTTTTATTTTCGGGAAACTTTTTGCAATAAATAATTCCCTCGGAGCTACCCTCTCAAATTTTGTAAATGGGATAGTGGTCGAGTGATACATCATGTGAAAGCACTTTTTACCCTGATAATGGCAGTTTCTAGACTCTAGACGTCTTAGAGGGGATACAAAATTCATTCCACTTTTATGGAGCTTTCTTTCATTTGTTTTTTTTTTATTTATAAACCAAATTAATTAGGCTACCATTTGAAATTTTTAGGTCATTACCTATTTTTTTATGGATTGTGATTTTTTTTTTTAGAATTTATTTCAATGCTTTTACTTGAAACGGATATCGTCCCAAAATTTATAATATGTAGGAATTATTGGCTATTAGGACAAATTGAAAAACATTTTAATATTCAAACTTTACACGTTATTCTTCCAACAACGTTTCGGTCATCTTTAAAACATTTAAATGTGTACATAAAAATGTTTGTCATCATACAAACTAAGAATTATTAACCAGATAAATCCAGAAAGTGTCTCAAACCTTTGTAAAACAATGTATTAACATCCAACAGGAGAGGTAAATTTTTTTTTATATTATAATCAACAATTTTAAATATCCAAAATGAGAGGTTAAATTTTTTGACTTGATCATCTTTGATTTTTAAGATCCAGGTGAGAGTTGAAATTATTTTAATTTATATCCAACATACAGGGTGTCCCAGACCACCCGTACCACCTCTTTATTTCGAGTCGTACATTGATGAAAAAAAATTTATAACACCAAAGTGAACCTAAAGAATCTTTTGGAGTAATTTGTAATTTCCAAAACAAACCGGAAGTACCTGAAACCAGAAGTAACTTTGAAATTTTAAATAGCAACCTAGGTCAAGTGTGGTATTGTTGGAAAGGTCTTTTGAAAAGAAACAACTTTTATAAAAATATTTTTTTAATATCTTGCATAATTAACAAATTAAACGAAAAAATAAAAGCAAACAAGTGACAGATGGTTTCTTAAATTATGGAAAAATTAAAACACTACCATCATCCTCAATGGGTGGGGGTTGAGTCAATTATGATTTTTTAAAAGGAAACTTGTATTTTTTGCATTTTTCGTTTCGATTGTTAAAAATAATCAACTTTTTTAGGTTATGTATTTTCCTTTATTCAAAAAATAAAAAAAAAGTTGATTATTTTTAATGAATAAAGCGAAAAATGCAAAAAAAGAGTTTCCATTTAAAAAATTATTTCTCACCTATTTGCGGATGAGGGTAACGTTTTAATTTTTCCATAATTTAAGAGACGAACGGTCACTTGTTTTCATATTTCTTTTTCGTTTATTTTGTTAATTATGCAAGATATTACAAAAATGCTTTGATAAAAGTTGTTTCTTTTTAAAATACCTTTCCAACAATACCATACTCCACCTAGGTTGCCATTTAAAATACCCACTTTACTTCCGGTTTCGTGTACTTCCGGTTTGTTTTGGAAATTAAGAATTACACCAAAAGGTTCTTTAGGTTCACTTTGGTGGTAATTTTATTTCATCAATGTACGACAAAGGGTTCTCGAAACAAAGAGGTGTCCTAGTCTGGGACACCCAGTATTTTAATTAGTTGATTGATGTAACCTCCATGTAACCTCATAACTACACATCGTGATCTTTCCCAACAACTACAAAATGGCACATATGTGTAAGACCAATATATGTATAAGAAAGGAGACCCAACCGAGCCATCAAGCCACAGGCCAATTAGTTTATTAAGTAGTATATCCAAAATCTTTGAAAAATTAATATCTTCAACTACTATATTTTTTTATAAAATCTATTTAAAAATTCGCAACATGGATTCATAAATGTTATAATAAGGATAAGAAACAAATTCCAATGGGAATGTTCATAGACCTGTCAAAAGTCTTTGACTTATAGTATTAAATTAGTCTAGGTCCTAACTGCCATATCAATATTTCACCTTTATGGTATCTTATTACTTTGGGGAGAATATACTAATTAATGAATTCATTTTATTTAAGAAGTTTACCGCTTGTTTTAATGTGTTGATAATCTGGTTGTTCATTGCTAACATAAAGTTTGACTCCTTTGATGAACCACACTTCTCCCCCAGGGCTCTACAAAGTTACAAAATATAATCTATTAATTTAATATATATTTTAATGATAAACCTTTAGGAAAGTAAGAGTCAGGGCGAAACCTCTCCATATTAAACTTATTTCAGACTTGTCGTCTTCACATTTGCCACTAATGCTTGGGGATAGCGGAATGTAAGCATCCCTTTCTTCGTCTTCTTTATTGAATGTAAAAAATATCTGTAAAAAGAAAATATATTAAATATTAATAGTAATTTAACCATCAAGTGATGTAATAAGGACCATTAAAAAGTGACATTTTTAGGCGCGAGCCTAAGCTAGTTAAGCTAATGCTGTCGAGTTTAATCGCCCATTACCTCACGGGTTGATTACAATGCTTTTCCGTTAACCGCATCTTGCTAAAGCTAAGAAAAACTAATTTTATTTCTTAAAAAACTTTAATTTTAACATAGTACTTTTAAAGTTTTGACACTGACAATTATCATTTATATATTTCTGTTTAAAATATTTGCGTCGGGGAATGTACAGGGTGATTGTCGTCAATTCAAATTTCCCGTCTAAGAATCTGGGGAATTTGTTTGCTTCAAGTTCATAGTAACACAAAATCATGTCAAAATCAAAATCAAAACCAAGTAACTAGACTTCACAAAAGCAGAGGCGTATGTGTAATTTTAACCATTGCATCAAAACTTCAGATTTTTGAATTTCATATACGTCAGATTTTATCAAAATCAATTTGCGTAAATCGTTGTTTTGTGTTAGCATCTGCCAGGAAAATGGAGAAAATCATTTTCGATATTTGACATTTGCTGTGAAATTGGAGATTTTGGAAAAAAATTTTGCTACGCCATTGGATTACTAGGAGATTTTCTTTTTAATATTTCAGTTGTACCAACCTGCGTATTTGGTTGCCTACATATCAAACCACAATCATTTTAGCTCACCCTGTACATAAAATCGTGTTGTAATATATGGTCACCTTGGATACATAAATAATAATGAAATGTCATTTAGGAATAGGGGTAATTGTTTTTTTGATTTTCATTCATTATGATTGCAGTATTGACAACTTAACCAAACAGTCAACAGAAAAATATTTTTCTGGACCTTGGTTATTGTTCCGGGTGAATATAATTCTTGAATTTTTAGCCTATTCCTTATTTTAAATTAAGAAAAGTGGGTGTTTTGCAGCCTAATTATCTCTATTTAATATTTAAACACACTCTTTCACATTAACATTACGTTCATTATGGTGAACAGTCAACTATATCAATATTGTTTTATATTTTCATTGGTATAGTTCCGGTTAGGTTATACCGTTACCGGTAATACCGGTACTAACACTCAAAAAATATTTCGGTATTACCGGTAAAAAGAAAATTTAATACCGGTAATACCGAAGTACGATTTTGCGCATTAATGTTCCCACTGAGAACAAAAAAGATACGTACACAAATTTGGTCTAGTTTAAGTGATGAAAGCCAATTATGCTTTTTACGAGCATATTTTAATAAATTAAAAGAAATAAAAAATTCTTAATTTGACTGTTTTATGAAATTTTGCTATAGTTATTGTGTTTTTTGTGTTTATCCTACTATATTATACAGAGTGCTCTATTTAACCCGAAGAGTTGAAATATTTCTAAAAATAAGAGTTTTAGAAAAAAAAATTGTAGTAAAAATTGTTTAGTTTGAAAGGAATCTCAGGCTGGGCACAGTTGTTTTTCACCTTCTTCGTTATTCTAACACCAACTCAGTTTTTTCAAATGGAAATCCATATCTTTTAATAGATTCTGAATCTACCAAAAAAACAATACAATATTGCCAGAAGCATTATTCGTTTAGCTTTTATCACTTGACAATAATTTTATTGAAAATAACAAACTTTTAATATGAATATCATTAAAATGAAAAAACAAGGTAAGGCAATCTGAAAATAAATTATTTCATTTCTGGCCCATTTTAATCTAAACAAATTTTACTGGAGATTTTTTTTCTAAGACCTTACTTTTGGAGATTCAAGTTAAATGAACCACCCTCCAGTATAAAAAAGTTTTCTGTTTTGTTTTTTTAAGCTATAATAATATACAGGGTCTCCCATTTGACGTTGGACTCTATGGGTATCTTTGTTATTATTGGAGATAGAAAGTCGGTTAAATGGACAAAGTACTGAATTTTTGTATCTCCAATAATAATTCGTTGACAAAATAGTAAAATTTTGCATCGTTTGGGCGCCATTTTGAAAAAACCAAAAAGTGGCATTTTCAAACTATGACTAACTTCTTTATAGTAGGCAATATCAAAAAACTTTGTTAACAACATAGAAACAGTTTTTTTTATCTAAAATCACTGCATTGCCAGGAAATAATCCAAACTTTGTTTTTTCTTACGGCGGCCATATTGGAATTACACATATTTGGAATCAGTGTTTTTTTCTGAGATTTTTGATACACGACACATTTAATAAATATTTTACGGAAAATGGGACAATTAATAAGACGCATAAAGAATTTCATGGAGTACACGAATCTTATAAACATAGCAAAGCATAAAAAATGATCAGTTGTAAACTGTCAATACCTTGGTGATAACTTCGTACTTTTTGTTTTTGTTATTGTTGACATTTGTCTAAGTTTATTAATTTTGGATTTTGAAAATAAAATAAATTATGTAAATTGTCACAAGTACAGTGAATTTAAAAAGACTGAAACCTCAACTATGCAGCCAAACATACTCTGTAGTGATTTTAGACTTGCTAAGTTGGTCTACCTGTTAATTAATAGCCAACTGTGGGAGTTGGAAACTTAGGTTTCTTACCTTGCAATGTCAATGGTTTCAATCTTATTTGAATCCGTAACATATTTATTAAATGTGACATCTGGTATACCAAAATTCTCAGAAAACACACTGATTCCAAATATGTGTAATTACAATATTTTTTGTATACTTTCAAATTTTTTTGGATGACATCAACCAAGGATTAATGAAGAATATTGGTGGTAGGTAGCTACCGAAATAAAATATGATTTTGAGTCGCTGATAGCTGAAAATCAAATACTGTTTTATTGTTGAGTCACCCTGTATGTATATATAAATATCTACCACATTAAAAATATTTTATATATTTGTTAAGCATTATTTAAGGGAAAAAATCTATTGTATAACAAAGGCTTCTAAATTATTATTTTTTGAAGATCAAATTTGTGTGGAATAATGATAGGCATACTCGTATCTTTATTTTCGTAGTTATAGAACTACTGAAATATAATTATGTACCTACATTAGGGAATCAAATTACAGTACCTATTTAATGGCAGAGCATTAAATATCCAGAGTTTCTTGTGATATAAATCTAAAGTCCCTTAAAATTAGTTGTAAAGGATATGTAACATTTAAAAGGGTAGATGCATTATTTTAAAAGGTTCACCAATAAAATTTATTTAGGAAATATATTAGGTAGTGAAAAAATTAAAGAAAATAAAGGTTTCTTTGTTGACTTCAATTCTAATTAATTTAACCTTCTTTAGAGTTTTAGTATGAATAATTTATTAATTGTGCAAGAATGTCAATAATCAGTAGTAGGACATTTCTTTTATTTTACCTCATGAATAATAAAGTAATAACAGTTTTACTTTCTTTTGTGGTAAATTTATAGTTGAATTTAATTTTCTTAACTTGAGAATGTTTTTAGCAATTATTTCTAGAAACAGCTGTTGATTTTTACACAAAAGTAAATTAGATATTTCATTAAAAATTTTTAAAATACAGGGTGGCCCAACTACCACCCAGGTTATTTTGAAAACAAATAATTTTTGAAAATTCCTACTATTCTCTATAGGTACAGCTGTCATATTTTTTTTTTAATTTGATGGAATATTTGAGAAGCTATAGCATTTTCACTTTAGACGTGTAAAACGCGTTTTTAACAGGTAACATGGGTTGAAAAGACTTTTAAAGCTTGATTTTGTTATAAGTTACAATAAAAATAAATACAACCATACATTGGTCGCCCATTAATTAACAACTGATCAGTTTCAGGCTGGGAACTAAAAGTATTTTTTTAGCCCATGTCACGTGTTAAAAACACGTTAAACATGTCTAACGTGAAAATGCTATAAGCCATTTTTGCGTCGTAATTTCAAAGTTCTGAGGTGGGATTTTGTTTCTACGGCGGATTCTAAAACTTTCCAAAACGTCATCATTCGGGCGAAGAGAACTATGTAAGTAATGACGAATTGGCGGAAAATGATGACGTTTTGACGAGTTCATAAAACTAGCCAACAAAACAGAATCCGGCCTATTGGAAACGCACCAGGAAATACACTTGCACGTGTCTAGAATATCATATTGTCGGTATAACGGTGATCAAGACATCAAAATAAACTTGATCAACGCCTTTTTAGATTTTTGTAACCATAATATAATTTCTTTTCTACAAATAATGTCTGACGAAAGGAAACGTCTAAAGGAGCATCAGTACAAAAAGTGAAAACTTGAAAAAGAATCGTATCTTCGAAAACAAGCTTAGATTCATTTCTATACCAAGGAAACTAGGATTCTTTATCACAAAATTCGGAATCTCACACCGAAATTAAATAAAAACTAAATGACCTTACACCCAAAACTTGCTAAAATAAAATATATTACTTGAGTGTGGGACATACAGAACTACAGATTTCTCTTATCAAAGAATAAAAAGCCATATTAGTTACTGTTACTTTTCTATTAATGATCGAAATGAATTGGTTGTCTCAGATGTTTCCGATACTCAAGGAAATTCTGGAATTTGCAGAATTGATGATAACACTTCGACCCCAAGTTATAAAAAATTCTTCACATCGAACTCTGCAATCTGGCAGACTCATATAGAAGATCTGAAAGGACAGTTTTAGTAAAAGTGGAGCATCTAAATCTGCGCTTTAACTATAATTTTCGGATACAAAACTTAGAAAGTTTACGTTCAAAAACTATGAAAGATGTCTTAATTATGTAGAAGAATGATCTTCTGCTTTTGTTGCAAGCTATTAAAATCTGCTTCTCTTCTTCCAGTCTGTCAAAGAAATCTTACAATAACTGAAAGAATATAGGGCATATTTTAAAATCCCATGAAGTTTCAAGTAGTTACGTGGAAGATAAAAAATCTTAGGTTAACTTGTCCCATAGGCTTAAACTTTCCAAAAAAGACTTAAAGACTTTGAAGTTAATCATTGGAATGCGGCTAATGAAAATGTTGGGACAAAGTTGGTTGGCTCTTCAAGGTTCATTTATTTCATTATTAACGATGAGAATAAGGAATAAGTTAATTTTGGATAAATATTACATATACAGTGTGGCCCAACGAAGACGAAACGGTTGAGTTTTAAAATAGTTAATAAAAAAATTGAAAAAAACGCTCGGACAGGTCAACTTTGGTTTCGAGGGGGGCATATTTTGCAATAGAGCTGATGTAAAAATCCATTCATCCCTGTGCGATATGGATAAACCCCCTAAAATTATAATAGGCATGGTGGGGAAAGTAATACCCCTTTGGAAAGATATTTTTAGCTCGAGTAACATACAAAAAACAAAAGATAAATCGATCGATTCGTTTTAAAGATATTTCAATTTAAAAATGCACAATGTAACATGTTAAATTTTAAATATCTTTAAAACAAACCAATTGATTTAACTTTCGTTTTTTACTCACCCTATCAAGACAAATAAAATTTAAGGGGTAGTGTTCATTAAAAGGTAAGTAATACCTTGTTGGAAAGATCTTTTTACCTCGAGTAACATGCAAAAAACAAAAGTTAATCAATCGATTGTTTTTAAAGATATTTAAAACTTAACATAATATATTGTGGATTTTTAATTTGAAACGAATTGATTTAACTTTCGTTTTTCGTATGTTGGTCCACCCCCACCATGCCTATTATAATTTTAGTGTTTCGTTTTCATTGGGCCACCCTGTATAATTCAATTATAGGAGTTTCTTTGAAATTGCGATGCACCTAATGATAAAATCACATAAAACTATAAAAATTACAAAAAAATAACAATTATTTACAAATGGTATGGACGGGCATGAGGCGGCATAAAGAGGATTTGCCTATGGCGACAAAAAAGCTGGATCGGGCCCTGGCTGCTTTTTAAACCCTTTAAAGATTTGCAATAACCGAAATACGTTGGCATTTTCCGGAATTATCTTTAAAAGTATTAAAGTTTATTACTTTTATTTTATCATTACTAAAGGGTAAAAAAATGAAGATTGGAAAATTATTAAAAAAACTTTCTGAGAAGTTTTTCTAACTGAACCAAAACTCTGGTATTTGACATTTAAGAATCTAAGGATCAATGGGAAGTATGTATTTGCATAGTTTTATAGGAACAGGAGCAAGTTCTTGTAATATAAAGTGGGAATTTGTAATTAGTGTATAACATGTTGTTTTGTGGTAAGCATACCTCTACAAGACCATCTGTAACTAATAATAGACAAGTTGTTCCTTTATCGTCTTTTAATCGGTACTCAGCAAGCCCTTCATCGAGATTCATTTTAGTAGCAGAATCTGATGGAGGAAGTGTCGAAGTGCTATATTTTGTACGACGAGATGATTTTGTCACCAGGTAAGGCAAATCAACACTCGATGTGAATGATAAAAAAGTACCTGAAATTAAAAAATATTTTTGTACATAAATGTATAGCTTTTTCCAATTAATGAATAGATGCAATAAAGTATAACTTCGATATTTTCTTCATTAAATTGATAAATTTTAACAAATAAACCATTCATAAAAATTAAAAAAATGGTAAGACTTTTTTAATTTTAACGATTTACTTGGAAATTTAACTAAAAAGTTAATTTACTTCTCATAATCGTAATAAGTGGTATTCCTATGATAATATTAAATGATACTTCCGAGTATAAATAAATTTGGATACCTATTTTTCCTGAGTTTTTGTGACCAAAATAATACTTTATCGCAATAAGAAAATAAATAATAAAAGTTTTAATTTTATAAAATTACCCAAACCAAACATTGAAGAAATAATATTCATTTAATGGAAAAAGTTAATTTTATAAAAAAAATAACTCGTATTATTGCAGCACAATACATCAATGAAGATGTGTTTTACGTGACCCAAAACGAATTTTCCACTATCAAGTCAGTACATCCAAATTTTATTTTAATGAAGGTTAAAGGTGAACTGATGATTATGAAAAAAATATAAACAATATTTAAGTCAAGTGAATCAAGGAGCCTTAATTACCAAACTCTTAATTGATATTTAATGCTACTTGATTCGCTTGAGTCACAAAATGTATGAATTTTAAACTTGAGATTATGTTATGTTTTCAATAAAATTAATTATTTATAGTTACACTTTTCAAGATTAATGAGAAAATGAACAAAAAATAGTTTATAGCATGTAGGAGTATTATGCCAATCATCTCCAACATTCATTATTAAACCTTGGCCTAGAATTATCTTCATGAATTAGCTTAGACTTAAAACATCAATCTCTGTTATTGAATTCAACACCCACGTTTTGACATTAAAGACTCGGAAAGAAAATTCAATCGTTCAAACCCACATAAATAACCCGAAAATATTTAAAATAAATCAATAGTACTTACATAGAATCAAGCTTTTGATATAAAACATTAGGTATGTTCTATTGGACATAATGCTAGAACTATTGTAAGTTGCTTCACGTAAAATTTGGACTTTTGTACTGAATGGAAAAAAGGAAAATGGGATGTAGAAAGACTAATATGCTCAAGCAGTGGTGATGCTCACCATTATCAATATGAACAGACTTGCGCACACGAGAATAGCGTTGGTGGAACGCTTTTCCGAGTTTCCATTGGGTTTAAAAATAAACTTATAAAAAATATACAAGGAATTAATGAGTTTTATATTTGTTTTATAAGTCTTACAATGCTGTGTTAATGCATACTTTGAAAAAGAAATATTTTATAGATTGAAATCCTTTCACGTTGCAAATAGTATCTGTTTGTGGGCGAAATAAAATACGTGTCTGCGAAAATCACTTACCAAATGCGTAAACTTTCAATTTATAAAAAAATGCTGATCCCAAAGTTCGTAGAAAAAATTAAGGAATCAGCTTAGTTTTTAAATATTTTTATTATATTAGGGAGATTTTGTCTAAATGTCAAATTTAATGATTTTAATTATACCTTTTTATTTTATCCAGAGGAATATGAGGGTATAATTTTTTTTGAAAATATTTTTATCTTTGAAAATATTGCCGAATTTTATTGCTAGTTTCACACAAGTAATGTAAAAATATTGTTGATTTGCCAGATTTCCTTACACTTTTTATAAAACTAAAAGATTATCGTAAAATTGTAGATGTAAAATTGTCACACAAAATAAAAAAAATGTTTTAAAAATCTGATCAAAATTTAGATGATAAAATATTGAATTTTAATAACAAAAGCTTTTGTGAGAGTAGTGATAAAAAACGAAAACAAAAAATAATTTTATAGACTTCCTAAAGTTTTACTTCAGATGTGAAATGCGTTTCAAAAATGTTTACCCGACATCTTCCCGGCGCATTCATTTTAATTTACATTAAACCTCCATATTTTCTTTATTTACAAAAACCTGAAATTTTACTTGGTTATATGAACCCTAAAATGTTTTTATGTACGCCTCCAAATAGTAATTGGCTTAAAGAGAATAATAATACGTAAGTATATTAAGAGCATTCTTTCCCAAACCGCGTGTTCAAAATCGTCTTCCTCAAAATAAGTTAGATCCATTTAAAACTAGTACCATATAATAATACAAACAATTTTAAAAACAATATATATCTTGCCGCCCCTTTCCACCGCCCACAAACTGAATAAAATCCAATAAACAAAATTTTAAGTGTAAAATGACAATTACTAGACTACATGCAGTACTTTTATTATTTAATCAATTATCATAAAAAAATACTTAAATGTAGATAAATGTATGTTCTACAAAACAACGCAACCGGATTTTCAATATCTCAAAAAGTTCCGCTACAATATTCCAATAAAAATTGCATAAAAACGCCATTTTTAAACAAGAACTATAAAAAATGTGTAATTTAAAAAAAAAGTTTTGCGCGGTTTTGTAGATCGCATTTTTAAATTCTGACAGAATTATTTTAAAATAATAATTTATAAGGGCTGTAGAAGTAGTCCAGTAAACCTCAAAACAGCCTTTACAATGTTAAGGAAGGAATGCTCTTAACATTAATTCATAGGCTACATTTTAGTACCAATATTTGGATGATAGGAATTAAAAAAAAGAAAATCATCTAATGCAGTAACGTAAAATAAAATTTATTTGTAATAAAGAAAAGATTGCAGATTATTATGTTTTTGCACTAAATTTTAAATTTACATTGCAATACAAAAAGATTGATTTACCAAGATATATATTATAATACTTAAAATTATGTACAAACACAAAAGAATCACGAGTAAATTCAAAGAAAAACTCGCCTGAGCTCAGCCAGCAGTTGAGTCTCTTGTGTCCTATTTTTAATTGCAATAAACTGTACATGAATAATAATCAAAAGTGCTGTTTTTAATGCAAATAAAACAAATCATGTAATTTTTAATATGGACCAACCGGCAAATACCTAATAATAACGTCTGATCAGTCGAGAAAGTTAACATTTAAATTTAAAAAACTGAAAATAAAAAACTTTAATGTGAAACTCAATTTCTTTATTCAGAATTAATAACTTAGTAATAGTTTGCACTTTTTTTTAAATTTTTAAGAAGCAGAAGTATGGTAAACATTAAATACTACATGTGCTGCACTATTTTTTAGTTGGTAAATTGGTCCATATTAATTATTTAATAAGGGAACTATACAAATAACCCACCCAAAATTTCTTCCTATTTAAAACAAATAAAATATAATACAATAAATATAAATAAAATATAATAAATAAATGAATGCACTTATAAATTTTCTAGGTATTTTAAAGAAATTCCGCAATACATTATTTACAAGAAATCCACCGTAGAACTCAAACTCGAAAAAATCACATAAAATGACGCTTTTTAACATCACTTGAGATAATACAACTTACATTTTATAAAAACGTGTACGAATAAGAAACAACAAGTTGTAATATACAGGGTGTCTAGAAATTCTTGCATAAAAATGTCAATATGTCCATGTCCGGAAATTAGCCGTTTAGTCACAAAGGTGAATAAAAATCATTTACTTGCTTGCTATGCTTGTTTAGGTGTCCTCTACAATCTCTTCCATTTTTATGCAAGAGTTTCTGGCCACCCTGTATATTATGTAAGATGGAATAGTTTGGCTAAAAGAGGTTATACAAACTTTTATTAATTTATTTTTCCAATTCTATTATTAATTATTTATACATTAATAATTTAAGCACGATGACATTTTCTGATTCAGTGTTCTTTAGCAAAGATAAATTTACGAAAAGAATGACGCTAAATTGATTTTTTGTTGTAACATTTTGAAAGATGTCTTTAAGTGGGTTAACACTGAACAGAGCAGTCAACTGATAAAAAACAATTAACAAGAATAAATAATAAATTTACAAGAAATCCACCAATTTCTCATGTTTTGTTGTGGTATTAAAATTTTGCTTTCATTCATGGTTTGTCGATATTTACCAAATTTTGCCTAGTGTAATATTTTATACAGTACCGTAAACTGAGGCAACTTTAAACCTTAAAGGTAGCTTTGGCCCAAATTTTGGAAAAATATAGTTTGATCTACTGTTAGTTACCAACTTTCATTTAACACATATTCAAAGTATTTTAAGTGTCTTTCAGTTAGTATCAGAAACTAACAGTAGATCAAACTATCTATCCAAAATTTGGGCCAAAGTTACCTCAGTTTACGGTAGTCTTTTATTTTTTAGATTTGCAATTTTTTTCATAATCACGAAAACTGTTCTTGGCTGACTACTTACGCACCGCCTCTTGGGATTTTTAACATGTCCATAAAGTTATAAAATATTTTTTAATAAATTTTAATAACATGTTTATTTTTGAAATAAAAAATACCCATTATAAATTACAAATTAAATAATGTTATACACGATATTAGAACCCCTCAGTCATTTCGTTTTTTATAAAACCAAAAATTTCAAATTTAAGAATTTTATATGTAGTCCAGCATTTGGTTTTACCTGGAATGTTTTCCGGAAGTTTTGAAAATGGGTAATTTTATAGATTTCGATGTGCTCTTTCCGAATTTCAACTTTGCCACCTCGTATCTTTGCCGCTCGCGCTGACATTGGAAAAATGGCGCCTAAAAGCAGTTTTTTGACCATATCTCTTTTCCAGCTCATTTTACAATAAAAACATTATTTATATTCTAAATTAAATTAGAGAAAATTTCCTACAATTTATGTCATAATCTCTTTTTTTCGTAAAATCAAAAGTTTAGGCGTGTTCTTAAACACGCGTTTTGGCCAAAAAACTCATTTCCACGCCACCTTGAGGTAAGCGGCGCATTTCTTTATCTTGGTATCCCCAGTAGGAGATACAATAAATATTTTTGCCGAACGTAAATACTGTGAATAGACGCATTTTAAAAAATGTTAGGGTAAAATCGGTTAAATAGTTTTTTTTTTTTGAAAAAATTCGCAGTTTTGGTACGGCGCAATTTTCAACCGAAAATTATAATTTTTACGGAATTTGTTGGGGGAGGCGACAGTGCGAATTTTAAGCTATTAAACGGGACGGTTGTGCTAAAAGTTTCGAAGATATTAATTATTTTGAGAAAAGTGGAAAAATTTCAGAGGGTAATTTTGGCTACATTTTCAGTCATAACTCGATAACGAAGTGATTCTTTTTATTTCATTTAGCGGACCTTGAATGCTTTCAGAGAAGGTGTATTACATAAGGATGAAATAGAATTTGAGGGAAGGTCAAAAATTGCGACTTTTCTAAATGGGATCTTACAAAAATTTTGCGTTTTTTTCGAAATTCAAAAAACCCTACGCGTGGGCGGTTTGGTTCGAGGAGCACATTTGACTACACTTTTAAAATTGAAAATGGGTTAAAAATGGCCCGACGGGGGCCACTCAACCCTGAATTCAAAATTGCGACTTAATTTAGGCATAACTTCCGAACCCCTTCTAAAATAAAAATTTCCTACGCGCTACCGGATGTAGAAATTATTCTTTTATAAGGCAAAAATTTATTTTTTCTCAAAAACTAACCTAACAGATTTAACAGGTCATTTTTCTGTTCGTTCTGAATTAATGGTCATGTTCGTACATTTCCGACGTAAATCGGGTAAAATTGAGTTTCTTTCTACTTCCTAGCAGTAGAAATGCAATTTCTATTTCGCCTATTTGGCAGCCCAAAATACATTAACAACATAGTGGCCCTAGTTTCGTGTAAACCCGGTATATTCACTTTATAAATAGATGTGTTTCTAGAGAAATATAAAGATTTTAAACTGTTTTTATGGATTCAAACGTCTATTATAAAATATACCTACATAAAAAGAACATAAAATGTGTAAGGTAAAATATGTTTTAGGACTGTATAACTCCTAATATAACACGTAATTTAAAAAACAATATTTTGCGCAAATTTTAATAAATAAGAAAAGCCTTTCTTAGAAAATACTTTTTTCTATAGGTAATAAGGGCAACCTCAATAGTTTTCGAACTTATTATTTAATTTCAATTTTGAAATATACAGGGTGTTCCAGACCACTCGTACCACCTCATTATTTCGATAACTCGTACATTGATGATGAAAAATATTTACCACCAACATAAAACTAAAGAATCTTTTGGTGTAATTTGTAATTTCCAAAACTCACCGGAAGTAATTTTTAATGGCAACCTAGGTTAAGTATGGTATTGTTTGAAACGTCTTTTAAAAAGAAACTTTAATTAAAATATATTTTTAATATCTTGCACAATTCACAAATTAAATAAAATATTTTAATAAAAGTTGCTTATTTTTAAAAGTCCTATCCAACAAAACCACACTCGATCTAGGTTGCCATTTAAAATTTTCGTTATTTATGGTCTTAATACTTCCGGATTGTTTTGGAAATTAAGAATTACACAAAAAGATTCTTTAGATTCACTTTGGTAGTAAATTTTTTTTCTCCTGAATGTACGACAAAGGGTTCTCTAAATAAAGTGGTGGTATGGGTGGTCTGGGACACCCTGTATACGCAGTAGCCAGAATGATAATGATGTATCATCAAGAATATTCTCTTGAAAAAATGGAAATGTGAGGATAAGAAATAAAATATTTTAAAATTAGATTTAAATAACCTAGCCTAACCATAAGCGATTTCGAATTGTTTTGGTTCGTCTTTGGTTCTTAGATTGGTCTGTCATATTTAGACCAATCGCATTCTAATGACATCTTAGATCGTTTGGTTCTGGCCAATTTAAGCTTGGTTAACTTAAATATGAACCGTTGTCAGGAGCATGGTTCAATCTTTGGTTATTCGCCCCATCTCTTTCTATCGGCTCAAATGGGGAAGCTGTCAAATTTGTGGTTGACCACTAACCAACCAAAGAAGCTATTCGAAATCGCTTCATATTTAAAAATGAACAGAAAAATCTACCAATTTTTGGTAATTGTTTCTTATGAACTTAAAATTTCTTTGAACAATATTGACGTGGCCCTCAAGTCTATTACACACAGTATCAAAAACTAAACAGGAAAAACAAAATTAATAATATATACACAAAGCATTTTGGATAATAAATTCAAGTCGTTTCCACTATTTTTACTTAAAATTCACCGAAAAGTTAAGTGAGATTAGATAATTGTGTAAAAAGCACACAATGCAATAGTAGATAAACGAAAATTATAATTTTACTATCCAAAACACATTTACCAACCTATTCACAGCATCTGCATCAATCTGTATTCTTCAATTTACAGCGTATACCAAATTGAGTCAATTGTATACCGATTTGTTTACAAGAACTATGTGCAGTTTCTTATGCAAGGTTTTGCAAATTGTTGTGTACCCAAGCTTATTACTTAATTTGTCAAAGTGGCTATTGCATAAGGTTTTTTTACATATATTATGAAAACCAGTCTGATTTAAATGCTATAAAAAATATCCATAATAAAATGAAAATCCAAGTTAGTATAAGAAACTGCACAACAATACTACTCGATTTGGAATATACCTACTTTATAAATCCCTAAACATCATAAATAATGAAAGACTCGTGAGTGAGACTTGATTTATAGTAATTTGCTAAAAATCAAAAATCATTTAAATTCCTAAAACTAATAGTTGTAACAAGTGACTATTATATTTTAACAAACTCATTAAACAATAAAATTAGTTAAATAGATGAGAAGCTTTATTAACCGCGACTTCTTAATTCATTCAATTTTTCGCAAGACGGCGTTCTTATATTTTGAGCACTCTGAAATAATTCTCTGTCACCAAAATTTCTAGCTTTCCAAATCATAGAATCTCCTAAAATATTTAAATGTTTACATCAAATTTTTATAGCTTACTAATAAACTTACGATAATTCTTTTCTCTATAGCAAGCATGTCTTAGATTGTTTAGATATTCCTCTTCTATTGTTACTTCAAGGCGCCTTACTGATCCCTGATACTCGGTGTGGAAATTTTCTTTAACAAAATAGTCGACCTTAAGGTTCATCGTCTTCCTTGGTATAGGATATTTTCTGAAAATAAGATAAACTATTTATAAACAAATAAATTTAAAATACTTTGATCGTAGCTGCAAGATAACTTGACAATTTTTAAAGGGAATTTTTATTAAATAGCACAACAATCAGTAAAAACTTAGTGCCTTCCCCTTTGCTTAGAAGGCCGTTAGAGGTTTTGAAAATGCACTTTTTCATCCATAACTTGATGCATTCACAAACTGAGCTTGGAGCTTCCTTTTATACCATTTATTAAAATTAGGCAAAAATCACTTCCTGTAATGAACTTTTTAAGGAAAATTGAGCAATGAGAATTGGCCATAAAATTCTCTAAGACCAGGAACAATTATGGAACATTAAAGTTCTTAGCTAGCATTCTCCTTTTCAATTGCTGCCAGAAGTAAAAGTGAGCCAACCACTCATTAACTGATCCTTGGGTGAAGCTTTCAGTTTTTATTAAAATTAAAAACCATAATATAGGGTGTTTGGTAGCTTGATGCGGTAATGTAATGAGCTGATTGAGAATCTTAATGGAAGCATTTTTTACCAATCAAAATTATACAATGTGTCACTTTTTTGGAGATATACTTGTTTTTGTGATTTTTTGATCTATCAATCTTATTCCATTTACATTGGGAATTCCAGCTATTGTCCATTCACGTTAAGAACAAGATTTCCAACCTAACATGATACGAATCAAGTGTGTGACGCTGAATTTTCCCACTGCTGCTAGGAACTTATGGTGGGAGGCCCTCCACTCTCGCTCTTCCGCCGTACGAGAACTATAGGCCTCGCCCATTACTCAATTCAGCCGTACCTCCTAAAATTCAACGACGTACGTTTATTAAGTTGGCCTCTGTAGGACTATTAAAATTCGATACCTTAAATAAGCACGTATTGTGTGTATTAGTTCCACATACGTTCTCTCCTTATTTGATGAGGTTTTAAATGTAAAAGGGAGTGATCGAAACTGTTAGCATGTCTACACCGCACCTATTTTCCCGGAGAATAAACTATACCAATAGAGGACGCTCTACATGTAAACAAACAAGGCGGAAGTGAGGTAGTGTCAAATAAAAACACTATGCTTTATATTTCAAATCTTGCCCATTATAATCACACCACAGTGTGATAATTAGTTTTCATAAAAACTTTAGAATTAATTTGCATTAAAACACAGAAAATGCACTTTGCACTTCTGTGAACAAGCGAAATAATGACGTTGAGCAACTCACTGATTGGTTCATTGTTTGCCACCAGAGGGCGAGCAAAAGGCTAGAATTCGCAATTGGATTAAGGAATAATAGCAGTTGTTAAAATCTTTTTGGAAAAGAATATTTTCTGCAACTTAAGTATTTCTTTAATTTAATACATTAAACAAATACGTAACATTTTACAAAATAAAGAAAAAAAAATTGTATGAGAAAGTTTGAAATAATATTTGAAGGATAAATTTTCCAATGTATGATACATTATTTAAAAGGTTAATAACCAGGAAGATTTTAAGATAATTTAAACATTTCTAGTAAAAATTTAGTTCTTAATACTAGTAAATAACTAGTAATGACCTAAGTATGTGAAAAAACACCAGTACTACCAATACACACAGAACTACCTATGTGCACAGAAACCTCTATTAAGCATAAAACTCTTTGCGCACAGAACTAACATAACCTAACCTATGTGGAACTACCTATGCACACAGAAGCCTCTATCTACACATAACCCTTTATATAAACAGACATAGAATCACATGGTTTTAATTTTTGATAACGTATAGCCAGTTATAGTTTGATTCGCTGAAAAATTAGGATTGTGTTGTTTTGAATTTCAGTTAAATGTTGTTTTTAAAATCCAGGATCGCTGTGGCGCATGTAGGTTACTTTTATTTTCATTTAGGTGTGGTTTTAAACCGTGGATCAAATTGAAATTGGTGTCGTGGCGCTTATACATTACTTTTTATATAAAAATTCCGAAGTATCAAAAATTATGAAAATTAAATTAAAAGCCTTTTTTACACAACACCCTGTACATTCAAATTTTAAGATATTAGATTACTATTCAACCTAAAACTGTCGATTCGTATATCTACAAGAATTCAGATTAATTCAGAAACCTTTAATGCTAGACGACTGTAAAGTTGCTCCCAGCTCGAAATAGGACCAAGAATACGCGATCGTGATTACTTTTGTCCTACTTCCAGCTGGGACCAATTGTACATCATCACATATCACCGGATAATCGGACCATCCGGCTATTTGGACCAAAATTTAAAGTCCCGATCCCAATCTATGGATATATGGATATGTAAAATTGGGCCACTTATTTGGTCCAAAAAAACATTTAATTGGACCAATTTTTCATGAACATTTTAGTGAACATTTTTAATTATGAAGTAAAAGTGAATTCAAATTGTTATTTTGCCATCATATTAATACTCAAGATAGTTCTTTCCAACTTTTCGGAACGAAAATATTGTTTTTAGTTTATATTTTTCTTAATTTTTTAAAAATAATCATCAAATAATTGTACATATTTTCATTTTATGTATGCATATATTTTATGTTACTTTCAGAATTGAGTATTATGTTATTTTAAATACAGGGTGGTGATAAAGTTTGGAACCAAGGTCATAACTTCCGTAAAAATTTTTTTTGTAAAAATCGCTCGGACAGGTCAATTTTTGTTTTAAAAATGCCATCTTTTGGAATGAAAAAAATATTCATGACGTCACTGATAACTTCACTATGACGTCATCATCAATTTTTTTAAATGGAAACCCCTACTTTTTTTACACATTTTTCATAGACCTTTTTATCATATTAATGATCACATAAAAATATTTAAAAAAGTTTCAACCATTTTTGAAAAAAAAAAAATAAATTTACTCAAAAAAATAATTATTAATTCACAACGAAAATATTACAAAAAAAAAGTAAACTTTTAATTTACAAGTAACAAATTTTAACGAAAATGTTCAAATTGTTCCCCATTGACCATTTGGCATTGTCCCATTCGAGTGTAGACACTCTGAATACTATTGTTAATAGCTTCTTCGTCAATTTGTTGCAATTCCGTCCTAATTCTAAGCTCCAGTTCTTGTAAATTATTAGGTCTATTGAAATAAACTTTTGATTTTAAATGTCCCCACAAAAAAAAATCTAAGGGCGTTAGGTCGGGAGATCGCGGAGGCCACTCAATTGGTCCCCTCCGACCTATCCATTTGTTGGGAAACGTGGTGTTAAGGAATTCTCGCACCGCCCTGCCAAAGTGTTGAAACCAAATGTTTTGGTTAGGAATGTTGCGATTTTCATAATTGGGGAAAATTTGAAAGTCCGCAAAAAATTCAAGTATCTTTCTGCAGTAAGGTTTTCATTAAAAAAGTACGGTCCTATAAAACGTCTGCCAATCATTCCCACCCATACATTTAACTTTCCCTGTCTTTGACTATGGGATTCTACGGCCCAATGAGGATTTTCCTGTGACCAATACCTACAATTATGTCGATTCACTGATCCATTCAATTGAAAGGTAGCTTCATCGGAGAAAATTGTACTACTTAAACAATTTGGATTTTGATCACATCGCGCCATCATTTCTTCACAAAATTGCAGTCGGCGATCGGGATCATCTTCATTTAACTCTTGTATGAGTTTTATTTTGTATGGGTGATACTTTTCCTTTTTTAATAATTTTGCGACATAGGAATGATCCACATTATTATTTCTTGAAATATCTCTTGTTGAAATATTGGGATTTTCTTCAATCGCAAGTAATAAATTTAATTTGGTTTCTTCATTCACTTGAGGCCGTCCTTGTCGAGGCAAATCTCCTACAGATCCTGTTTCTGCAAATTTGGTAACTAACTTACTTACTGTAGATCTTAAGATTTGCGGTCTATTTGGATATTGCTCATTAAACAAAGCACAAGCTTCCCCATGGGTTCTTTTTCTATCGCCGTATCCTACCATAATTAAAATTTCGATTCTTTCGCGATCGCTTAAACGAGGCATTTTTAATTTCGCAAAACTTAATAATTGTTGATTATTATTAAACAAACGAAGTAAGCTATTCAAGCATTGGTAAATGGATTTAAAATTTTATTTGCCATACAAAATAATGTCAACTAAAGCACTTTTATAAAGGCAATTTTTATTTCAATAAATTTTGAATATCAAAAGCTTTTTCAAATTTATAATAAATTACAATTTTATTTAAAGTTTATTATTACTCAAACATTTTATTTTAATTACCTTTTGCATTAAAAGTTATTTAAAATTAGTTTTAAGAAAATTCCAATTGTGTAAAGAAGAACAATTCGAATATTTTCAATAATAATTTGTTATTTTTAAACTAAAAATTAGTTTAATTTATTTTTCTTGCCATATTTTCATTGAGAATTAATAATTTTTTTTTGTGTAAATTTATTTTTTTTTTTCAAAAATGGTTGAAATTTTTTTAAATATTTTTATGTGATCATTAATATGATAAAAAGGTCTATGAAAAATGTGTAAAAAAAGTAGGGGTTTCCATTTAAAAAAATTGATAATGACGTCATAGTGAAGTTATCAGTGACGTCATGAATATTTTTTTCATTCCAAAAGATGGCATTTTTAAAACAAAAATTGACCTGTCCGAGCGATTTTTACAAAAAAAATTTTTACGGAAGTTATGACCTTGGTTCCAAACTTTATCACCACCCTGTATAAATGTCTCTTTTATCTTAAGTTTTACTTTTTCTTTAAATTATAAAAAAAAATTAACTTCGGTTTTTCGGACCAGCCGGTTTATTGGACCAAAAGCTCCTGGTCCGATTAAGCGGAATGCACTGTAAATGGTTTCTGCACAGGTTATTCTTTCAAACCATTGGACTACTTTTTTGATATTTTGAATTTAAATGCCCTAATTCTGTGTAAAAAATAAACACTTTTCGATGGAACATATCGCAAATATTTTAATTTTTTTTAAACGTAGTCTATCCGTTCGAAAGACTAGCAAAAATCTAAAAATGTATCGGGTTGATCGGAAGGTTATATGTGTTTAAGTTACAGAAAATATTTTTTCTCAAAAGATTTCAATGACTAATTAAGTATTAATTCAATTTAAATGGAATAAGATTGTTGGTTATTAAACCTCCTTAAATTAACGCATGCAGCTTTTTTAATTAACTGTATGTATACTATTAAAAATTATGCTATTACGCAAAAAAAAAGACAGGAGGGTAATTATACATCAACCCAATATATTTAATTTATAATCAAGTACAATGTTACTTACGTACTACTTTGTAAACTGTAAGCCGGCTCTGCAATAAAAATACTGGAGGCCATTGATAATATGATTGCAAGTAAAATTGGTAACAATTGGAACATCATTGTATATCCAGACTGTTGTTGATTCTGAAAAATTAATAAAATTGTTATTAGTTATCAATTTGAGATAAGAATAATAATTCATTATTTACTCAACAGTTCTCTCTTTAATTTAATAAAAAGTAATTTTTAAACATGTACCAAATATATTTTCAAAATTTTGAAATGTTTTTATTTTGAAATGAAATTAATGAAATACACCAACCTCTCTATGAGAATGGGTATGATTTTCATGCGTAGTTTGTCGCTGAAATCTTCCACCTCTGCGAACATACACATTTGGATTGCCAAAGAACATGTTGAATAATTCATCTGGTGTAGCATCTGCTTCAAAACCTCTTGTATATGAAAAATGTTGCCTACTAGTTTGCCTACTAATTCTTTCTTCGTCTGAGCCGTATAAATCATATTGTTTCCTTTTTTCAGCATCAGTTAAAACAGCAACAGCATTTCCTGAAAATTAAATATTAATTATTAAGAGTCATTTTTTGAGTATGCTAAATAGGGTACCACGCCCTCATAAATAACTCATAAACTACTTAATATTTTTGTACCAAATTTTGGATGCATTAAAAAATATTTATAATGACCAATGTATCACAAAAGAAATTAAAAATATTAACAGTAAGTGTATTTTTTAAGGCCCTTAAAGTGCTCCTACTTTGCAGTTAATTTACTCTAAAACCAATCAAAGTATCAAGTTAAGCATGTGATACATAGGTAAGGCATAAAATATGAATCGATTGGTACAATAAACATGCCCAAGAAAAATTTCTTTAATTAGTTATTCGTGAGGTACGAAACGTTGTTTTTGAACAAAAGTTCCCCAATTTAAACGAAGCAACAAAAAAAAACTCATAAACATAAATAATATGTACAATAGTTTTCAATTATTATGTAAAACTGTGTATATTGTTGTTATTATTTATTTAAATTGAGTATTTAGTTTTTAAATCGGTGCGTGGCGCGAGTAACATAAATGACCCTTAAGAAATTTCATATAGTTGAGTATCACTCTAGTTCAATTTGATGTCTGGCCATGTTTTTTTAATTTTCAATCAGTTATATTATTGTATCTGTTCGAACATGATTATTCGAAATTTTAGGATTCAGCCAGATTCAGCTCACTCTCTAGGATGTAAATATTTGAACTAAGCAGATCTGTTGACTATCATTGACATTATTTACATGTGATTCGTAGTTTGCTAACTTTGCTAATTTTTCATAATTGATAAATTATTGGCTGTGTTCAACAGGTTTCCGGTAGGCGATCTACCGCAATCGCTACCGTAGGTATTGGTATCATTCAGCAAAAATGTCTGCTGAATAGCTTTTTAAAAATGTGAATTTTTCATTCAAATTAAATGTTTTTTGGTATCTTCAATGGCATGACTACAATCTTCATGGGGATAATTGGGACCAAAACTTTTATTAGATTTTATTTAAAAAACTTAATTTCTACCTTTGTTAAAAATATAATGCGGTTGGATAAAAAATCTCAATGTATCTTGACTCAACTTTATTTACGGGTTTTGTGGTGATCTTGGATTTGGTTTATCAGGCCAAATACAGATAAACACAATAAGTTGCGATCGATTTTGAGAACTAGTCTCAAAAGTTATACAAATTTATATAGTTTATAAAGTAGTATACACCCAACAGCCTAGTGGCCCATGATAGGGATTAAAATAGTACAATAAATTATGTACCCTAAACACATTAAAAGCTAAATTAAATATACTCTATGAGACTAAGATATTTACAATGTTTAAAATTTTTAAAATACGTTAATATTACATTAATTAATTTAAATATGATAAAAGTTTAAAATATACATTCAAGGACAGAACATCTAAATTTTACATAATTTAAATGAAATAGATCAGCATTGTATTGAAATGCATGATAAGTTGTACAAAGGTTGAATAAAGGTGAATGAAGATGATGAAATGTGTGGGGAATAGTGTATCAAAAAGTACTAAAATTGCGAATAGATGCTCGTGGGACCTTAAAATTAAACTGGCTTACAATATGAGGATCATCTACCAGATTATGAATCAATTTAAAAAGATAGCACGCAGAGTTCACTCTATGTCTATTTTTAATGGACATAAATTTAAACTCGGACAACAGATCTAAGTAACAAAAATTACGTTCAGGATAAATGTTATGTTTAATGAAAAAGAGATATTTTAGAAATCGTTTCTGAACCTTCTCTAAAATATTTATGTATTTTGCCTGACTAGGTGACCATATAATTGAGCAATAGTTTAGTTTACTGACAATGTATTTAATGATTTAAATTCTTTTATGTTTCGCAAAATAAAACCTAGCAACTTATAGCACTCATTGACAACTTGCAAAATATGTGAATTGAAAGTCAAATCTTACCCCCAAATCAGTGCACTCTGTGTTCCTAATCAAATGATTATCCTGAATCATATAATTATGCAAAATTGTGTTCACCTTTTGGGAATACAACATAACAAAACATTTACTTATATTCAGTTCCAGTTCATTTCCAGTACACCATTCCATTAAATTATTCAAATCATTTTGTAACAATAGACAATCATTTACAGATTTAATTTGACGAAATATTTTTAGATCATCCGCATATAAAAGTTTACTAGAAACTAGAAGTTATACTATCACAAATATCATCAATGAAAAGTAAAAACAAAAGAGGTCCAAGATTAGAACCCTGCGGAACACCACATGTCGGGGTAAAACTATTTGAACTAAACAACTTTACAACTTGGATACGATTTGTTAAATATGATTCAATTACATTTATTATATTATTGTTAATATTAAAATTTATGAGCTTCTTAATAAGTATATGATCCTTTAATCGATCAAAGGCCTTTGTAAAGTCGGTATAAATTACATCCGCTTTATTCCTATTATCCAGAGATTCAGAGATAAACTGGGTGATATTAAATAAGTTGGAAGTCGTCGAACAATGAGCCATAAATCCATGTTGATGGATTGATACCTTGGTTTGAACAATATTGTAAGTATGTTCACTAAGAATACTTTCAATTACTTTGGAAAAGTTACTTAAAATAGCAATTGGACGGTAGTTACTAATTTCATTCTTTGATCCCTTTTTATATACAGGATTTATTTTAGCCTCTTTCCACTTTTCTGGAAAATTTCCAGATTTTAATATTAAGTTAAAGATATACGTTAACGGTTTATAAATGACCGATGCTGAATCTTTTAAAATAAATCCGGGTACATTGTCCAATCCCATAGTAAAATTGTCTTTTATTTTCTTTAAATGCTTAAGTACCATTTCCTCATTGATACGAAAATCTCCAAGACAAGAACAATTGTATGGGTTCACATTCGGAGCCTTAGAAGATAATACCTCATTTATGAAAGTACTACTAAAATTCCAATAAAGCTAGTCAAATTTATTAAGAGGTGCTCTGCACATTTCACTTCTGACAGAGCACTTATCACACTTTACAGTGCTTTTATAAGATGTCACCTTGATTACTGCTGTATTATTTGGTCTCCAGCGTTTCAAATTTATATAAATCAGTTGGAGGCCATTCAAAAGCATTTTGAAAAATTTTTATGTTTTAAGTCGGGGGTAGTGTATGACAGTGCCTCCTATGTCATCCTCAAGTTCTTCGGATTGTTACCCTTAAATCTTCGTTGTTCCTATTTTAGCACTTGTTTTATATACAGGGTGTTTGGTAAGTAGCATATAAATTTGTAACCCCATGTAGGAAATACTTTTTTAAGAAGAAAAGTTCATATGAACATGTCCAATAAAAAAGTTATAAGAATTTGAAAAAAAAAATAAATTAAATCAATTTATTACTAAAAAAATATAATTTAGCATGCTTTGAAAATTACATAATTAATTTAAATTTTGTTCGAATACACCTCCTCTTGCTGTTATGCAGGCTCGGCATCAACGTAACATCTCTTCGTTAACATTGAAATTAAAATTATTTTGCACTTCAGCAACCGCATTGTTTACCCTCTCAAGTAATTGTGCTTGAGTATTTATCTCAATCATGTACACATTTGTTTTGAGAGTACCCAAAGATAAAAATCTAAGGGATTTAAGTCTGGAGATCGCGGTGGCCACGATATTAGTCCTCCAAAACCTATCCAATTATTATTGAAATTATCATTCAACCAATTAATCACATTTCTTCCCCTATGAGGTGGCGCTCCATCATGTTGATACCAAACCTGATTTAAGGCTACGTTGTCAACAATATCTTGTACATTGGTATTTAATAGAATCAAATAATCATTCGATGTCAGTCTATTAGGCAGTACTTGCATTGATATTAATTGATTATTAAAAATCCCTGCCCAGACATTTATTGAGAATCTTTGCTGAAATCCTCTTCTTTTTATTAACTTGGGACTTTTCAATGACCACGCATGGTAATTTGGTGTAGTTTCTCTGCCAAATTGACTTTCATCCGTCCAAATAATTTTTGAGAAAAAGTTTGGATCTGCTGCCATTTTTTCCAACAACCATTGACAAAAGTTTAAACGTCTGATCTCATCTCCTGGCTGAAGGGCTTGTACTTGTTGAAAATGGTATGGATGCATTACTTCCCTCTTTAGCGTCTTCCAAATAAATCATTGAGAAATACCTTTCATTGAAGAAACACTGCGTATACTTGTACAGGGATTTTCAATAAAGGCGTCTATCACTGCTTCTTCTTCTTCAAATGTATGTTTTTCAGGGGCACCAATTTTTGGTGCAGAATGTATGTTTCCGGTGTCCCTTAATCTTTGAAAGGTCCTGGAGAAAACATGGTAAGAAGGGTGACGTCTACTGGGAAACCTGCGTTGATATTCTCTACTTGCTTGCAAACTATTACCATTACAAAATCCATAAATAAAAATTATATCGGCATATTCAGAATTACTAAACATTTTGTAGTTTCTGTGATTTGTTTCAAACTTAAATACGATAAATGTTTAAATCTTTATTATTTAAATGTCAAAATTAAAAAAAGACGATTTTCAAAGCTAAATTATATTTATTTAGTAATAAATTGATTTAATTTATATTTCTTCAAATGCTTATAACTTTTTTATGAATGAATATTGGACATGTTCATATGAACTTTTCTTCTTAAGAAAGTATTTCCTACATGGGGTTTCAAATTTATACGCTACTTACGAAACACCCTGTATAAAATCCTTAGCGGATCGACGGACTGTATGCCAATATTAAGAGCATCTTCCTAGACACCCGCGATAAATTTTCTGTTGGAGATAATAACAAGGAATAGAAAATCCATCCCACTTTTCTGGAGTTTCTTTGCAAATTATGACCAAATAACTGATAATTAATGCGAATCCCTAGAGGGCGCGCAAGTTTGGGAGGAAAAATTGTGAAAAATCATGAAATCGAGCATTAGTTCTGCAGTCATAACTCAAGTTTCCCTCGTTAGATTTTCAATTTTTTTTTCAGATTTATAATCTAAATTGATTAGGCTACATCCTGCCAGAGAGTTACCTTCTGCAACCTAGCACAAAATTAACGAAAACGAAACAGACGAGTTTTGAAATAGTTAATAAAAAAATTTGAAAAAATGCTCGGACAGGTCAACTTTAGTTTCGAGGGGGACATATTTTGCAATAGAGCTGATTCAAAAATCCATTCATCCCTGCGCCCTATGGACACAACCCCTTAAATTTTAATAGGGATGGTGGGGTAAATAATACCTCGTTGGAAAGATCTTTTTATCCAGAGTAACATACAAAAAAAAAAGTTAAATCGATCGATTCGTTATAAAGATATTAAAAATTTAGCAAGTAGAGTTTTCATACCTTTTAAAATTGTGCTATGAACACCACGCCCTCAATTTTAAGTCTTTTGATAGGGTAAGTAATACCTCCTTGGAAAGTTCTTTTTACCACAAGTAACGTACAAAAAAACAAAAGTGAAATCGATTGGTTGGTTTTAAAGAATTCAAAATAAAACAGTATTGCACATTATTTTTTATTTAACCAAACTAAACTTAACTAATCTTTTTGAAGAAAACTTAACACTTTAAAGAATCCCATCGATCCCGACACTTTCAAGGATGTTTTTATTATTTTATTAAATGTTCGAATTGAGTTCCACCAACCTCCATGCAAACGTACAAATTTTGCTCAAAGTGAATTCTTACATTTTGTAACATTTCAGCAGTAATTTCTCGGCATTCATTAATAATTCTCTGTCGTAACTCTGCTAGAGATCCTGGTTCCGTTGCGTAAATCTTACTTTTTAAATGCCCCCAAAGGAAAAAATCAAGGGGAGTAAGATCGGGAGATCGCGGCGGCTACTCCAAAGGTCCTCTACGCCCAATCCATTGCCCAGGAAACGTCATATCCAAGAATTCCCTAACAGGCCGTGTGTAATGAGGAGGGGCTCCGTCTTGTTGGAAAATCAGATGGTCTTCTAAATAACGATCGTCATTTTCGATAATATCGTCAAGAAATGGATGAACAAAGTTTTGAAGTAGATCCAAGTACATATCCCCTGTTAGATTGCCATCTAGAAAATAAGGACCAATAAGACGGTCTCCAAAAATTCCAACCCACACATTCAATTTTTGAGGAGTTTGAGTGTGAACTTCATGAAATACCCTAGGATTCTCATCTGACCAACATCGACAATTATGACGATTAACGGTTGAGTTTAAGAAAAAAGTGCACTCATCAGGAAAACAGATATTATAAAGATAATTTTCATCAGCAATTATCCGTTCCGTCATCACAAAATTGCAGTCGCCTATCAAAATCATCTTCATTTAACTCATGAATTAAATGAATTTTATAGGGATGATATTTGTGACCTTTCAATATTCGGCGAATGGTTGTTCTGCCGATGTTAGTCACAGTCTCCAGTTTTCTTGTGCTTAAAGTTGGATCTGCATCAACTTGTCCCAAAACACCTATTTCAACGACCTCATTTCTTATTGGACGAACATTACCAGGATCGAGTTTCTTATTACCAACAGAACCAGTATTTTTAAATTTTGCAACCAACTCCAGAACGTATTTTCGGTTACAATGTTTGTTTGGATGTTGTTCATTAAATAAATTAGCTGCACGATGAGCATTCTCATCGTTTTTAAAATAAAAAGTGATTAATTCAACCCTTTCTGGAATTGTATAAACCATTGCTAGCAGAAGCTTTTACAGAAGTTCACAAAATTTTAAATGTTGATTTCTAATAATTAGTCATAAACAGTTTTAACACGATGAAAATCACCAGTAATACAAAATGCAACTGATAAAAAGAATCTCAATGTGGTTATAAATCGTTTTATGTTTTGCATTGTTTTGTTCCAGATGTTACAAAATTTTAAACAATTCCTCGAATAAATTTAAATTTGTTTTTTAAAATCTCTCTTTTGTAGAAAATGAAAATAAATTGCGTTTTACATGTTTTTGTATGTTACTTTGGGTTAAAAGATCTTTCCCAGGAGGTATTACTTACCCTATCAAAACACTTAAAATTGAAGCCGTGGTGTTCATAGCACAATTTTAAAGGCATGAAAACTCTACATGTTAAATTTTGAATATCTTCAAAACGAATCGAAGGATTTAACTTTTTTTTTGGCATGTTACTCTGGGTAAAAAGATCTTTCTAACGAGGTATTACTTACCCCACCATCCCTATTAAATTTTTAGGGGTTGTGTCCAAAGGGCGAGGGATGAATGGATTTTTGAATCAGGTCTATTGCAAAATATGTCCTCCTCGAAACGATATTACTTACCCTATCAAAACACTTAAAATTGAAGGCGTGGTGTTCATAGCACAATTTTAAAAGACATGAAATCTCTACTTGCTAAATTTTGAATATCTTTAAAACGAATCGATCGATTTAACTTTTTTTTTGTATGTTACTCTGAGTAAAAAGATCTTCTAACAACCCCACCATCCCTATTAAAATTTTAGGGGTTGTGTCCATAGGGCACAGGGGTGAATGGATTTTTGAATCACTTCTATTGCAAAATATGTCCCCCTCGAAACCAAAGTTGACCTGTCCGAGCGTTTTTTCAAAATTTTTTATTAACTATTTTAAAACTCGTCTGTTTCGTTTTCGTTGGCCCACCCTGTATAAGGCTTGTTATGTTAGGAAACACGAGTGCAATCAACAACAACCCAAAGTTACCGATCATAACCATGCATGGTCAGCACTTTAAATCAATAAGTAGATGTAAGAAAAAGTAGATCATAATATAGTTAAAGAGAGTTATGTAGAATTAAGTTGTATGTAATGGATCCCCGAATAAACTAAGTAGTTAGTACCCTTGTGTGTTATTTCAATAAGTATTCTGCTGAAGAACCCAACCAAAGATTAAGAGTTAAGAAGAATATTGTAACAGGCTTGTCCGTTAATACAGTATTATTATTATTAAAATATTTATAGTAAGTAATGCAAAACTGAGGTAGAAGTCTGTAACGCCTAACGTAATGATAACAGTGGACTGTTTACCACATTACTATAGTTACAATTTTTTGTCTCGTTTCATGTGTATGAGAGGGACATAAAATACCTAACGAGTCAACTCCCAACTGAGATCAACTCGTTGGGGTTACAGACTTCCACTTCTGTTACGGAACTAATTGATAAACTTATTTTAAGGGTTATTTTCTTTTAAAAAAAGCTAGCGCTGCAAAGACTTATAAAAATTTAAGAATAAGCATTTCTTGTCAATTCAAAAAAAAAAATGATTCCACAACAAAATGACAATTTTTTTTTAATTTTTAGTTTACAAAAAATGTTTTTCAAACTGAAAATTAGAAAAAAAATAGTCACTTTGTCGTGGAATCATTTTCAACATCCAATGTTGATGTGTCATAAAAATGAAAGTATCGAGCTTCTAACCAGTACTGAGAGTTTTCTTTTTCCATTTTTTTTGAGGTATTTTTTAAAAACGTTCATACAGTAGCCGGTATTTTTTTGAAAAGACAAAACCAAATTGTGTTTCTCGAGTGTCAGGAAAAATATTTGGCAATTTCGAAAAAATTTTGTCTGTGACGCATTCCTATAGGGTCTGCCGACCCCTTAATTTTGTAGGGCGCCTGGCCCAAGGCCATTTTCCAAAACGAAAATTGAATCAAATTAGAAAATTTTGAAATAAATTTACTCAATATACAGGGTGAGTGTTACATGGAATAAATTCAAAAACTCAAAGCCGGTTGGATTTTCAAAAAATGGCACGTCAAAGTGTGTTTGTAATTTGAGACATTTTGAGTCACTTAAAATTTGAGACATCATCATACAACGCCCACGTGATGTCACATTGGTTAATTTAATAGGGAAACTCACAGTTTTAAGTAAGAAAATTGAAAGGACGTCTAAAACTTGTATCTTGTATACCTACAAAATTTCATTAAATTCAAGAAGGCACGGACGGTTGCATTTAAAGTTTATGTGATATTACATTAGCCCCCCCCTCCTATGACATCATTACATTTTTTTAAAAGGAAAACCACAGTTTTAGGACAAGAAAGATTTTTTTATATCTATACAAAATTTTATTGACTTATCTCTGCTTCTTCCGAAAATGCAGTAAATCAAAAATTGAAAATTTGCAATTTTTGATTCACTATATCTTCAGGAAAAGCAGAGACAAGTCAATGAAATTTTGCATGGATATATAAATTTATACACTTACGATGTAATTGATTAAAATTGTGAGTTTCCATTTTTAAAAAATTTGATGACGTCACAAAAATTTGAAATGACTTAAACTGTCTGCAATTACAAACAGAGATTTGTGTTAAAAAACACTGGGCTTTTTGGGGTAGGACTTGACCCCCCAGCCTCTACCCTAGTTGGGTCCAACTTCCGGTGTAAATGAAGTTGCATAAAAATACGATTTTCAAATGGGCGTAATTCCGAAAGTATTAATCATAGACCACACTATGCTAGGTCAATTTAATGGTATTTTTATGGAGAACACGAAAATGCAAACATATACTGGGTATTCCATTTAAAATAAGAAAGTTGCCATCCACTTCCGGTATAACCGGAAGTTCCACAAAATCAAAAATACCTTTATTAGAAAGTTCGCAATTAGATTCCTAGGTAGACAAATTTTCAGAATCAAAAACATAACCGTTGTAAAGTTAGCAGGGGGGGATTTACTTTATGACCGCACGGTAGATACCTGGTATCTCTCAGGTATCTTGCCAAACAATGTAATTAATGTTTTAAGAGAAAAAAATTAAAAATAAATACATTTTCAGATTTGCCTTTCTTCTAGTGGACATTTAAAAATTAAATACATAAATACATTCATTTTAATGAAAATAATTTGGGGACTAATTTATTTTATTTCTCTATAAAAAAGTTATCATCTCAGATTTATCACCCAAAGAGTAGCGATAGTTGGAAAGGCAACTAAGCAAAACACGAGGCAAAACCCAAAAACATAAGTATGTAATAGATAGATATATATAATAATAGATGTTGTAATAGTTGTAAACAAACCTATAGCTTTGAAGGCCTCTGCAGATCCAGGACATTTGTTCTTATCGGGATGTAATTGGAGAGCTAGTTTTTTGTAAGATTTTTTAATATCTGAATCGGTGGCATCCTTGCTAATTCCTAATATTTCATAGTAATCTTTGCAAGTTTTTATTCTTTGAACTGCTTCTTTTTGATCCTGTGTATACTCTGGAGCTGCAGGTTTTTCCGGTTTGGGTGGTACTTTTCGTTGCCTAACCTTTTCCTGTTCAGCAGAAGGTGCCATTAAAGTTATTTTTAGCAGTAAATCTAAAAAAGATAATGAACAATGAGTTATTATTTAAATAATTAATTATTAATATAACCTTTGGCTTTCTGGGTAGGAAATAAACGTTCAGCCTTCAACAAGAACTTTTCAGCTTTCTCCTTATTTTTTTCCGTAATATATTTCTCCGCCAATTCAATGCACCTTTCTGCTTCATCTTTATTAACCTCCATTTTTAAATAATTATTTTTTTAGCTGCTGAGAGTAGTGTTGTGATAATGAAAATTTTTATTGGATTAGGTGACAGCTGACAAACGTCACAAGAGAAAGGTGACGGGAGATCACGTGTTTTTTACGATTGCGCACGAAGTTCTTAGTTCTATGGTGTAGAGTCAATATAGTTGCTTTCGTTTACTTGTTAATATCAGTTCGATTTTGAGAAGCTTAAGGGGCAACCTGAACCTATTGGGAATTTTAACTACGTATAGATGGCGCTATAAATGGAGGATATTCGGTACTTGTCATTGTCAAAAATTGTGTTTATAATTCATTCTAGTACCTTATAACTAGATATTCAACAAAACACAAATAGATTTATCATTTAAAGCTTCAGTAAATCTCAAAAAACATGTACCAATGCGTTAAATCAAAAACGTAGGTACCGAATATCGAAGTTCATATTTTGCCACCAGAGGGCGAGCGGAATCTAAAAATTCCCAATTTTTCATTGTGGTTTTTGACGAAATTACTAATTAGAATTTGACTTTTTCTATTTCCGTGATTGCTCATCCACAGTATCTTTCCATTAAAATATTTATTAAACTTGGCAAGGCTATAGTATTCATTAATGCCTCAATGAAAAATTTAGGATTTTTAGGTATATTTTTGCGTTTTTTCTTAAAGTATTTTCAAAATTAATTTTATTCTAGTACATTACGTTAAGGAAGCGATATACTTTTGTTATCTGGCAAAAAAAATATTTACTTATTAATAGTCTTGGCTAAAAATGATCAAAAGTCAATTTCAGCCTTCCGGCTGCCCCAAAAGAGTAATGGACACAATATAAGTAATAAGAGAATACGTTTAGGTTTCATATATTTCCTTTTGCGATGAATATGGCACAATCTTGGGTAGTAAACTACATAAATGTAACAATTGGAGTACTTTCTTATTTTTATAATAAGGGCCGGGGACTCCTAAACAAGGAATCCAGGTGGCTCTAAAACTTGAATGATAAACATGGTCGGGATTTTAATTCGGAAATAATACTAGAGGGCGCCTCTGCGGTGCTTCGGTGCCTAGACACGGAACTTTCCTCATCTTAACACCTCCGATGCGAGATGGGAAGAAAAACTTTCTTTTATTGGTACACAGAAGAGGTTTCTTGCTACCAATTTCTTAATTTTAGGTCTCTTTATAAAAAATGTTCGCTTAGCGGCGTTTATAATACAGATAAAAAACAAATTGAAATAATATATTTTCCAACGCTATCAAAAGGTTTAAAGTTGAGGTATAAACGAAGAGTTCACTTTTTCGTTTTTTGTATTAAGATGATATGGAGTCTACAAAATTATATGGGTTTTTCCCTGTTTTTATATTTAAAACTACGCGAATATTTATTGAGCTATATACAAAATAAGAATATCATATCAAACTGGAACCTCTGCTTAAGACTTGTTTGCGACAGTTTTTTTAATATATTATATCCAAAATGGCCAAAAAAAAATCATTAAAAATACGTAAAATTTGGCCTATTTTAAACTTATTTTTTGGACTTATTAATTTAATTTTTGTAAAAGTCGTCGTATAGAAGTCTAGCCATGAATGTTATTTAAATTATGCAATTATAAAACTTAATGTTATTTACAAAATATGGTTGTAGTTTGAAATAATTGCATGGCATATTCGTAAATTTTGAATGCGCATTTTAACTGTAAAAGCAGCAAATACCTTCGTAGTCTAGGTGCTACAAATTTTAAAATATAACAGAAATGAAGATTTTTATTGATACTTTCAGCCTAATTATGTGGGATGTACTTTGGGTCAAAATTTCTTCCCCAAAATCAAGAAGAAGCTCAAAATATTCGTTTACTGTCGGAGCGCGGTTCTACTTAGACTCCCAATCCTCTTTAGTTTATTTTTAAACTTTTTATAGCGGTCCAAAAATTTTGTAAAATTTTAAGAAATTTTTGGAACACTGTAAAAACTTTAAAAATGTACTTAAAGCAAAATACGAAAAAGTGAACTCTTCGTTTATACCTAAACTTTTGACAAGCGTTGGAAAATTTAATTAGTTGTCCCGGTTTTTTAACGAGTATTTAAATGCAACGGGTTTTTTGAACTTTAAAAAAGTATTTTAATAAAAGTGTATGTTTAGTGACCTAACTTACCTACCGTTTTTTTTTTTAATTTTATTCAAAAACGACTCAGCTTACGAGAATAATTCAAAGGGACCGAAAATCTTCGTCTAGCAGTTTTCAACATGAAAAAATAAATTTTAATTAAAATGTTTAAATTCCTAAAAAGTTTTTGACTGTTATGTGTCTTCTTCTTCCATCCAACACCATTTATAAAAGTCGAGGAATAGTCAAATTTAAAGAAAAATTTCATCAGAAAATCTCTACTGTTTTGGCTGTAATAAAAAAAATCTATTTTAAGAATTCAACTTTGGAGGCTTATAAGTGGGCGATTTCAAACTGCGCTAAAAATCAGGTAAAGGAATTAACGGTTCGGTAAAATGCGCCAGATATAAAATTTTGACCGCAAAGGGGTAAGGAAAAGTACGCCACACTACTACCTGAAAGGATGAAAATAATGATCCATATTTGAGAAAATAAATTATTATTTTTTAAAATACACTCTGTGGTGATCGGGTTAGGTTAGGTTTGGGTAGAGTTTGATACGTTTTGATGCGGAAAAAGTTTTCAAAATATACATTGTAATTTGGTGAGATTATAGTGTTAGAAAATGGAGACTATTCGGTCGTACCCGGACCGTCAATCCCTTCGATTACCTGGCACGGGCTTGGCGCAATTTGCTAACAGGATTAAAATTGCGGGTCTTGGACGTCCCGTTGTTTGGGATTACGTGACGCAATTTGATACTGCCCTTATAAGTGATGCCCAGGAATGCATTTTTGGATAAAAATAAATTGGGCCATATCAGCTTATATTCTGGTCTCCTATCTCCACTTAAGACTCCTAGACACCCGCGATAAATTTTCCGTTGGAGATAATAACAAGGTATAGAAAATCCATCCCAGGTCTGTTCATTCTTTAGAAACACGTAAACTCGCAATCGCATCAGTATTTATGTCCCTTCTTCTTCCAAAATTATTAAACATTTATATTTAGTGTGCAATACACGGCTTTTGTGGAATCTGACAGCACATTGTACGGATTTTCGATAATCGGTAAATTTAAATCAAAATACAGTTGGGCTGAGCTCAGACTTCTTCATATTTACTTGAGATTCTTTTGTGTCCTACTTCCAACTGGAACCAATTGTACTAGTAACATATCAAAAAATCCTGTATAGATAGACATTGAGAATTTAAGTCTATATTTGGTATGCTTAATCTAATATGTCTGAACGAGAAACCAAGCAGTTAAGGTGCGTTTTGCTAGACACGTTGATAAGTAAAGTTGACCGTTCGCGACGAAAAATTTTCGTCGTTATAGCAAAACGCACCATTATCTGGTGCTCAATATAAACAAAAAAGCGTAAATTAAATGAAAAGCAAGAACTATCGGGATCTTTACAAAAAAATTTAGTGGTAAATCAGAAAACTACTGAATACTGAAAACATCAGCGGCAGCGATGTTTTTGGTGAAGCAAATCATCGCAAGATATATTTGCTTAAATCAAGCGAGTCAAAAACATTTAGGATTCCTTTCCCGCGATAATGACGAGGAAAATATTGAAGAATAATGTTTTGACTCAAATTTGAGAAATGATGAAGAAGCTGACGAAGGAACCGAAAGACCATAATATTTTAATGTTTTCTAATGACCCTGCTAAGTGGTCCGAAAAGCATCTTCTCAAAATATTATTTAGATTCCCATAGAATATTATCCAAAGCAATTAATAACTAATATAAATTATCCACGAGATGGCGATGGTAGGATGGTAGGAAACATCCTATATTATTATTTATTATCGCATAGCAAGTAATAGAGAAAAAGTATTTCGACAATGGATATTGTATTCAGAATCAAGTAATTCTGTATTTTGTGGTCCGTGTAAAATATATGGAAAATCTTTAATATCAAATAATATAAGAATGGCGTCACCAATTAACAACATTTATCAATCATTCTTAAAAGGCAAGAAAGTAGTATATTTTCCTATAGGGGTTAGGGGCCGGCATATTTAGCTTTTGCACACAAGCGGTCATACCTCTGGCGGCGGCCCTGCATTCAACGAGCGAGAAATGATAGCCATTATTCACGAAGACCGAAATTGGTAAGAGGTAAGAGGCTATGTTGATAATCTATACCGTATATCGTTACTTTTCAGAAAAAAAAAACAAATAATATACATATACAATATGTATTTATTCAATGGTCGTGGAAAAATAATGTTTGACAAATTTATTAATGTGCCATTTTTTCCATGCTATGCAAACAGCAAAATTGTATGTACGTATACATATTAAAAAGTATAATTGCTACTATACATATGTATGCCGTCTAGCGTTCACAAAATATTAATTCATGGTGGTCTAATAATTGAAAATACAATTCTCCTATAGGCCAACTTTCAGAAAAATCACAAAACAAGGATTGTAAATATTTTCAGGAGCATATTTCACGAAAATTGAGTAAATCCCAAAATATGGAAGATTGGTAGCAAAAGAAGTGCAAATAAAAAGAAGGTATACTTGTTAGTTCAGAGGAAGCCAAATTATTGTTGGAACAAGATAGTGATACTAGTGATGAAGATGACAATGATAATAATTATTGATAAATATTTTACTTTATTAAATAATAAATTTCATTTTATCATAAAAATAATGATAATATTTATTTTAATAAATTTGAAATGTATTAATTTTGAAATTATTTGAATTTTTAAGTTTTTTAATAATAAATCTTTCCATTTATATGATTTTTTATTATATTGGGTACATATTAGAATTTTGTCCCGCTAAATTTATGAAATCAATTCCGGACAATACTTTATAATAGTAAAAAATGCTTGGTTTCACTTCCTCTATCACCATAAAAAAATTGTCACAGTTATTCAGGGACACGCAGGCGCAGTATAAAATAAAAAACAATTTAATTATAAAGATGTCATCACAGCATCTTACGAATTTGTATTTTTGTGAAAAAGAGCTTAAGAAACTTTCTAAAATCAATACTATTTATAGTTTTAGATATCTTTACATCTTTCTTTTCTACAAGAACGATATTGAATAAAACCCGAAATAATACGCAAAATACGTACATTGTGCCAATTTAAGATATACCGCTAATCATCTCAAAAATATGTCGTTGATTCACCTAATGTTATGTCTAACTGTATACAAAATTTGAACAAAACTGTTCAGGAGCCTATTTTACATATAAAAAGTGCGGTGTCCTTTGTAAATAAAACATATATTATAATAATATAAAATTTATTATCGTTTACAAAAATCTATTATATCTTATATTTAACATTCAAAATAAATGTCCTTATCTCCGTGGGGTATAAGTACACCACAAAATTTTGAGGATCCTGCTTGAAATTTGTAGTATTATAAAATGGAAATCCAATATAGTCTGTGTCAGCATAATTAGATTCTCTTAAATTATTTGCTACTCTCCATCTGAAGATTTCTGCCTCTTCAAGGTATCGATCTGCTGCAAGTGTAGTTTCTCTTAACGAAAGTATTTCAAACATAGAAAATAAACCCTGAAATTCCAAAATTATTTAAAAAAATTACATACAATAATTTTATATATACCGTTAAATCTATAGCAGCATTGTCCGAAAGTGGAATATTTTCTTCTGCTTCATAGATATGTTCCAACCTTAATATAATAGCATTTTTTTGAACTGGATGAGGTTCCAATGTCAATATTTTTATATTTCTTGGAACCTTTTTAGCCAATCCTGAAAACTATTTAAAACATATTTTATTAATTAACTTTTTTACATAAAAAATAGAAAATATAATGTGTTTAACGCCATTTTGGATTTGATTTAATAAACTGATTTTTGAAATTCCTATAATTTTTTAAACTTTGCTTAATTAATACGGTCTTATTAGTTTTGTAAATTTACTTACTTCAAAGTAAATGAGATCAGCCAACTTTTTCTTTGAAACCCTTTTAGGTAAAGTGGATACAAACACCCAAGGAGACATTGCCATTTCTTCTTCCAACTCTTTTTCTTCCATTTTAGTTGCTAAACCTGCAAATTAAAAATAAATTTTGCCTATTATTTAATAAATCAAAACATTATAAACGTACCATCACCGACAACTATTAAGCCGTGTTTTCCTTTTGCAACAAGTCCTTTTCCAAATTGTACTTCATTTAAAGCCTCTCCAACTCCGAAAGCATCATCAAATGTAAGTCTTCGATGCATCTGTAAATTAAAAAATCTTATATAAATATTCCATTTTCAGGTGTAGAATTAATCTTACCATTAATTCCATTTCTCCAGATTCTAAACTAGACCCACCTTGTGGTCTATCATTTATCAGACTCACACGAACATCCTCTTTAGTATCTTCGATGGAAATTCTAGATCCAACAGGATAATAATTACCAGCAACCGGCTCTTCAGTAGAAAATGCATAAGTTTCTTGGAAATTCCTGACTCTTTTAACCATTTCTTTTCCATTAGAATCGGTATAAAATACATCACCACTGTTTAAATATGTGCTAACTCGTGAAATTACTTCTAGACCTATAAGATTTTTTCTAAAAATGAAATAAATAATTTTAATAGCAACTTTAAAATTAATTTTAGTTCGTACATTAAAGGAAGAGGCCCAAGCAACCATTCAATTTCTACATATTTTTTTGCTTTATAAGTTCTAATGATTTGTTTCGCCCAGAAGTCATAAACTTGATGAACCTCATCAAATAAAGGGCCTCTATAAGTTTTTATTTCTTTTACTGAAAGATTAGTTGCATTAGGTTTGAACTTGGATGGTCTAAAAATATACGCTCCCGATGATCTTTCAGTGAAAACAGTATTATCTCCTATTGATGGTAAATAATACATTAAAGTTTGTTTTAAAGATAATTCGGCGCCGTTAACTATAACAGATTTTAATGTTCCATCATTTGGGTCTATTGTAGCACCATTTTCGTCATTCCCTAGAATAAATCTGTCATTGGAGGTGTCTTCTACTATAGGTGAAATTTCCTTTCTATTTGATTTTGTAACGAAATATAATTTCAGTCCTAGAGCTGGAACTTTTTCGGCTAAGAATACGAGCTCGTATGGGGCTACTTGCGAATTGTTCATGTATTCGTAGAGATCAATACCGGGTGATAATTGATAAGGAACTTCATTGTCTACGAATTAAATTAATTATTATGATTTATAAGAAACTTACTTACTTAAGTTTTGACAAAATATATCTAAAAAATAACTATGAAAACCGTACATTATATATTTTGTAGATATTTTCTATAAGATATTACAGTATTGCCTATTATTTTAATTGAATTTACCTTTACTATCGCTTATTCTAAAGCTTAAAGAATCCACTGGTAAACGAACATAAAAATCTACTGGACGTGATAAGGGATTATAAACTGATACCATAAACCTAGATTCCAAACTTTCCGGACAAATACTAACATTTGCTAGAATGCAATGTTTAAACTTTAAATTTGCAGCATTATTTGGATTTTTTGAGAGCATAGTTCTAAAATAATAATTATTACGAAGATTTAAAACATTGATGATTTTACAACTATTTACGAAATTATTGTGTTAACATCAGTTACACTTAAATCAATAGCTTGACTTATGATTTTAGAATAATCATCTGTTACATGTTGTTTTTCTGTTCCTGTTATAGCATCATGATGTTGCATTATACCATCAGCATTTTGCAAATAAAAGTATCCATTGTATTTTTGATTAGAGTTACTTGCTAATTGTTTGTATACCTAAAAAATTGATTTTTGGAAAATTGAAATGTTAAAGAAAAAAGTATTTACCTGTAGTAAATTACTTGCTTGGCGTGCAAATTTTTTTGAGGTAGGCCTTGATGTAAAATATCCTGACCAGTACGTATTCCAGTCTGAGGAGTATGGAAAGAAGTCATCTGTTTTTAAAGGAAATGATAATTTTCTAGAATTAGCTTCTTCATTTACAGCCTTTACGTAACACGATGGTGTGGAGTAAAAAACATTTATTTTTAGATCGTTGTACATTTGAGGGAACTTTGTAAAACCCCTATAAATATTTAAACATTATAAAAGTTATCAAATTTCGAATGGTGTTGTTAACTGTAGGATTTACAAAATTAGTGCTGGAAAATTTTATGTTACAAGTTACAATAACTGCAGATGTAGTAATTGCAAATAAAAGAAATCTTAAATACTTACTGTATTAATTTATCCATATTTTTATAGTTTTGTAAAGCGTTTTGATAATTGAAATCGTCTCCCATAGTAATAATTATGTTGTTAGTTAAAAAGTGATCAGCTTGACTTTTTAAAAATGCTGCAAAATTTAATACTCGATTCAATTGATTAAACTCCGCCGTTGTTTCATCATCAACAATTGAAGGATCTTTACATAAAACGTCAAAACAAAAACCAGGTGGTGCACTGTAGTGGTTAAATAATACTGAAGTAAACAAATTAGAATCTGAATCTGAAAAACCAAACAAACATAGTAGAAAATGTAGAGTGATGTAAGTTCTTTCAATACCAGGTGCCGAGGTGCAACGTTGGTAAGTTTGATTTTACTATTTCTATATTATTTTGAAGAAGATGTATTGCCCATGAATAAAAGGTACACAAAAATGATTTTGAAAAAAAATTTTACGATAATAGTTTCTCATTTTTTTTATAATTAATCTAATTAAAGTATTTTAAACCTGGCCTTTAAGTCTTGCCGGTTTTTTAAATTAATTTAAAAACAAACCTAAAGATTGGCTTCCTTGCCATATCATTTCCATGGTTTTAGTTAAAATCCTAGTAGATTTATCCCTCCAATCAAGCCGCGAGAAAAATAATCCTTGGAATTTCATTTCTGCAAATATTGTTGCCATTTGTTTACTGTGACCGAATGGATCAATTTGCCATCCAATATTTGGTCGTCCACATTTTCCAAATGTTTCGTTTAAAAAGCTAAGTAAGAAAAAATAATCAAAATAAGCATTAAATTGTAATAAAAACTAAAATAAATGTTTTAAAAATGGTATACCATTATCTTCTTTGAACTATTTTTTGGCGTTTGAATTAATTTTAGTTATGCTAATTGATATACATTCATATTCACTACTAGTAATCCATATTTTGTCAGAAAACTTACAATAACTAAATCGGTGAGTCCAAGAACAGTACGAGTTCTAAAATTGTGGTTTTGATTTAAGACAGCCAAAGTACATAAAATTTGTTGCTCTATACTCTATAACGTATAACACAGTGCGCGCCAAAACTAAGTCCCCCCCTGCTAACTTTTGAACAACTTAATTTTTTATTCTGAAAATTTGGTAACAGGGGTAGTTGATTGCGTGGTTTCTAAAAAACGTATTTTTGTTTGTATGAACCTTCCGGTTATACCGGAAGTTGACAATTACTTTCTTGTTTTAAATGGAACACCCCGTATATTTTTGGATGTTTTAAATCTCCGTAAAAAGCTGATTCAAAAAACCCAGCATAGTAAGGGTAGAAGGTTGATAATTTTGGAATTACGGCAATTTGAAAATTGTATGTTTTATAATTCTGTGAAAACTGTTTTTGCTACACCAAAAGATTTTTTAATGTCTGTAATTTCCAAGAACTTTCTGATTAAAGGACTGAAAATTGTAATACAAGATGAATTTGTTTTCCAGATTATTATGGTTAGGTTAAGGTTTTTTTGGACAAAACATACAACATGATAGAACCAAATAAAAATTACTAGCTCAACCAGTGTTCTTGATAAATTAAGTATTTAACACAATTTAAAATAATTAATTTATAACTTCAGTCAGAATATATTGAGTTTAAGAACAGTACAAGTCCAACATATTTTTTTGTAAATAGCTCAGTGCAGAATGTTTTTTTTAATGTTGGGAGGAAAAAAATCGTTTTAAGATGTACTATAAGTCTTCTGCATATACCAAAGCTGCATCTTTAAAAAATATGAATCTATTAAGTTTAAATTGGGTTATCTCAAAATTATTTTTTTGGACTCGTACTGTTCTTGGACTCACAACTTTTGGAGAAATAAAATTTTTATTTAAAAAAGATATAAGTAAACAGGTTTAGTTTAGTACTTTTTTCGGACAGATTTTAATTTATTCGATAAAATTTAGGACTTATTTTTAAAGAATCTTCATTTTCATTTAAAAATATGTTCGTATGTTAAAAAGGTTGTGACCCCTCCGAAAATAACATCCACTAATATTTTTATGCATTTGTAATATTTTGTAGGATGAAATTTAAGGGAGCTGGAAAAAGACCGCCGTAGACAAAAGACAGACTTACACTATAGGCCGACGAGGACAAGAGCCCGAAAAAAAAAACTCCCAACCACAAAAGGCCAACATATGGATAAAAAGCCGACATGGATAAACGGCCGGCGTGAACAAAAGGCCGAAAGGAAAATAGCCGAACCATAAAAGGATGAATTAGACAAATGCCTGATTAGAACAAAATGCCGAAGGAGAAAAAGCCGAATGGCAAAAGTGTGACATAGACAAAAGGCCGAAAGAAATAAAGGCGAACGATAAAAGACCGAATTGGCTTAAAGACCGATAGAAAAAAACTGTAATTAAAGTTTATGTTAAAAAAGTGTTAAATTTGAAAAATTTCTATTATAATTCTTTTTTCAAATAAAATGTTAGTATATGAGGATAAAGAGGTTAACGATATCTCTTTTCTTCAAAAATGCCATAATTTTTCAAGAAAAGTTTCGGTAATTTTTTCGCCCAGGTCAACCTTTTATCGTTTAGTCATTTTTCTTTCAGCCTTTAATCTATGTCGACCTTTTTTGTAATTCGGGCTTTTCTTCTTCGGCTTTTTATTGGCGTTGGTCTTTTATCTAAGTCGGCCTTTTATTGTTCGGCTTTTCTTCTTTTAGCCTTTTGTTCACGTCGGCCTTTTGTTCCTTTCAGCCTTTTGGGATGGACACTTCGTAACGCATTGATCATAAAATATTTGTAATACGGTAGCGGATCTCCACACAGCAATAAAGTGAATTTAGAAATGTAAAGACGGATCTCCCCACAGGTTCAGTTTCGAAAAGCAACCTTATTGAATTTGTAGAAAGTAGGTACTTCAAAATTAAGACTTTGATATAGATTCGATACCAAATAATTTAAATAGCGTTGACCATCTATAAATACATCTTCACCTTCCATGTCAAGTTGAAACTATATCATACAAGTGTCTATACCGATAGCAATCTAATTACAAACTAAATGAGCCTATTTTAGAAATTTGTCTTAAGGGTGCTAAAGCTTTTTCTACCTGCTCAGGACCCGTGGGGAGAGCCGTTCTAACCCTTGGAACAAAAGTATGAGTCTTGCACCTGCAAATAAATTTTGTTGGGAGTTGCGAAATGTCCTTTGGGGTAGACCCGAAATTTAAGTATATTTTAAAGATTTTTTCTACACTTTATAATGAAACTGATCAAATTAATACTGACAAAGTTTTAAAAATGTATTTAGAAACACCTTAGGTATGATGTGGATGAAGACAATTTCGAAAAAAAGAAATATTTCTGTAAACTTTCCACATTTTTTCAATCTTTAGTATTTTTAATCCTAGATAGTATAGAAAATTATATTATGTATAAACGCATTTTATAAATAAAGGTTTTTTTTGTCCAAGTAAAAATCTATTTAGTTATGAAAAACAACAAAAAATTAATAATTTTCATGTAGTCAATTATTTTCCCTATAATTTATTAAATTTTTGTTATTTGCATACGAAAGATACGTACTTGGCGATGACTGGAATATACGCTTATTAATGTGAAGACAATAAATCAAATGATGGACTTTGAACACGGATAACAAATATTTATGGTTGGGGTACATTTGTACGTCAAATAAAATAAACCTTTTATGATGGGGCATATTTATGTTCGCATTTTTGTTTATATGAACTTTCTTATTTTAAATGGAACATCCTGTATATTTTTCGATGTTTTAAATCTCCGTGAAAAGCTGATTCAAAAAACCTACCATAGTAAGGGTAGAAGGTTGATAGTTTTGGAATTACGGCAATTTGAAAATTGTATGTTTTGTCCAAAAAAACCTTAACCTAACCATAATAATCTCGAAAACAAATTCATCTCGTATTACAATTTTCAGTCCTTTAATCAGAAAGTTCTTCAAAATTAGAGACATTAAAAAATCTTTTGGTGTAGCAAAAACAGTTTTCACAGAATTTCATAACATACAATTTTCAAATTGCCGTAATTCCAAAACTATCAACCTTCTACTATTACTATGGTAGGTTTTTTGAATCAGCTTTTCACGGAGATTTGAAACATCCAAAAATATACAGGGTGTTCCATTTAAAATAAGAAAGTTATTGTCAACTTATAACCGGAAGGTTCATATAAACAAAAATACGTTTTTTAGAAACCACGCAATTAACTACCCCTGTCACCAAATCTTCAGAATAAAAAAATAAGCGTACTTTATGAATAATTATAAAAAAAATGCGTTTTTATTTTTATTCATAAAGTACACCCCTATCATAGACTCTACATGAAAAACAAAAATTCTATATGAAAACTAAATTCAATTTGATTGGAACTAGGCATCGTTTTTGTTAAATTTTAGATTACAAATGCCCAAAAAGATTTATAATCTAAACTAAAACTTTTTTTATCAAAATTCTTTGTTTTTTAGAAAATTTTCTTTTAATATATGCCTTATTTTAAATAAATTAGAATGTTGACTCAAAAAACGCAATATTATTTTATCGAAAATAGATGATATAAAAGTTAGTAAACCTAATAAATTATATAAAATATCCGTTACTGTACCTTAAGCCAAACGTAAATTGATCAATAATTGAAATATAGTGAGCAGCAGCTTCATCATTCATTGACCATCCACCTCCAAGGAATTGCAGTTGTCCATTATCTACAAACTTTATAACCTTTTCTTTAGTTTTCTCATTCTGCGACATCCACCATTTATGGAAAAAGGCAGTTTCAACTTGAACAAATCGCCGTTCTTCATTTTCATCCAAAGCAAGCATCACAGTATCCAAAATATATTGCACACCCGCTTGCTGAATTTCAGCTTTTGCTAAAATATTATAAGTTATTAAATTTAGTTATGGTTAAAAGTTTTACCATTTATTAAGTTTTATAATTTAACGATGAAATATTTGGCCAGATGTTTTAATTATTACTTCATTAAATAGACGAAGTTTAACTAAATTTTAATAAGTAATTACGTTTATATGCCGTTTATATGTATACATGGTGTCTCACTTTTTTTCCAGCAAAATTTTTTTTTAGATAGTAAATGTCATTCTGAATAAAAAATTTAAATGGTTCCATGAAAACAGCGCACACGAAAAATGCGCACAGAAAAAAGCGTACGGCCATAAATGCGCAAAAGAAAAAAGTGCACATAGAACAAAGCGCACAAGGAAAAAAGCGCACACGGAAATAAGCGCACACCGAAAAAAGCGCACAACGAAAAAAACCCACATAGAAAAAAGCGCACATTGAAAAATGCGCACAAGGAAAAAAGCGCATTTCACATGGAAAGTAATAAAATGCTAATGCCTGATTTGGACGGACATGTTTTGTTAAAAAAATGTCTATAAATCTAATCAGACGGTGTCTGTGCAATGAGTTGATTTGACATAATAGACCGGGAGCTCGCGACAGTTTTTGGTCTCCGATTTCATTCAGCATGCCTTTTGGAGGAGAGAATATTTACCCTATAAGAACAAAGAAAAGGAGGTACTAAACCCTTGCATGCTTTCCGATCATATGGAAAATTGCATTTCTATTTTCACAAAAATTTTGGGGTTTTCTCTGATTTAATATTGCATGCCCTTTTAGCAAAAGATAGTTAAAATAAATTAAAGTCTTGAAAATTATAGGCACGCTATTCACGCGGTCCCAAAGGGCTCAAATGGTCATGTGATCTTGTAATAAAAGAATATGATTTTACGCGTTATCATACTGCATGCCAATGAAAAGAAAAACTTTGTGTTTGTGTGTTTATGAAAAGTTTTGTGAAAATTTTAAGCGATTTGACGTGATTTCTTATTGCATGCCATTTTAACTATGGGTTATTAATGTAATGCTTTGCTGTAAAAATAATTGGCATGCAGATTAGGAGGTCCTAATGCAGAGGTAAGCATCGGAAAAGTTGCAAAAAATAATAATATATATTGAGTTATAAAAAAAAGAATACAATTATTTTTATAACATTCTTTAACGAACACAAAACAGCAATTTGCTGATAAAATGTTCAATGTTCAATGAATTAAATAAAACAATAATATGAAAAATAATAAAATGAATAAAAAATTAAGATGATAACAATATAAAGTTAAACGAGATAGATATGAAATTAATTAAAGTCTTTAATAAGTTTTTTATATAGATTGAAGTTCTATTCATTTTGAGTTTCATTTGGCAATTGATTAAATTTATAAAATGCATTATTTAAAGTACTGAAATTTCCACTATTAGACATAAATAATTTTGTATATATTTGATTACAAGAACGTGTAGAATGGTAATGAACATAATTATTCAAAACTATGGATATGTTAGACTTTGGAATATTATTTTTAATTTTGAAAACTAATTTTAACTGTTCAAAAAATTTTAAATGATTAATATTATTTAATTTTAAGTCCAAATATAAATTATCTGTTGGATAAAATTTATCAATTCCAAATAATGTTGCTTTAAGCTTAAGCTCAAATTCAAAATGGCATACATTTTGCTGGAACTTAACATTGAAAAAAAAAATCGTAATAAGTTGAAAAAAAATGGGAAAATTTTTGTAATTCTATTTTGCATGCCTGTTTGTATTTACCAAAAATGTACAATACTTAGCTGAAATTAAAAATAGCATGCAAATTGTTATATCCCAACATTGTAAAAAATAGTAAACAAGTTAAATAATTGTATCTGATTGTCAGTCACTATTAATACATTTTTTCGTGTACGCTTTTATCCGTGTGCGCTTTTTTCTGTGTGCGCTTTTTTCCGAGTGCGGTTTTTTCTGTGCGCATTTATCGTGTGCGCTTTTTTCGTGTGCGCCTTTTTCTGGTCACCAAAATATGATACCAAATATAACAAAACGTGTCGCAATGTCAAAATTATACCACATAAAGAAGATGGCATCCTATATTTAAAATAAACGTTTCAAATCAACGTTGCTGAATCAAATAATAGTGTGACGTCACAATTTTGAAATAATAAAATTCAAAATTTTGTGTTGGACAAATTAATAAGTGATTAGGTACTTAAGAATTATCTTCTTTGGGGTTATTGATAAAACAATGATTGAAATATATTTATCTTGAAAAAAGGTCAATTATAATTAGCACGTGATTTTTCAAATCGATCTTAAGATATATTATGTATAATTTGAATGTAATAACTTTATTTAAAAATGTATGTAAAATAAAATAACAACCATATAGAAAACTACTTTTTGTTGAAATTAATTTGTCAAGAGACGTTGGCGAAACGAAACGTTCTGGCAATTAATAACGTAAATGCGTATATATTTCATTTTTCCTTGGACCGTTAAGTTTTACCTTATTTTGTGTAGTCAAATATAAACATCGTAAAAAAATTCAGTATATTATTTAAACTTCTTTGTTTTCTACATATAAATGTATTTTTTCTTAATTTGTTTATAAAATTATATTTTTATTAAAAATATAAAGCATTATTTTCAAAAACTTACTTCCATAGTAATAACTATCTACAGTTTTTAGCCAACCAACATCATCATGGGAGTGAGGGACGAGATGAACATTTAGGTGCCCCGGTTTTACTTTGTTACAACTCTGCAAAGGAAAGAAATATTGAATAAAAACACAAAAATACAATGAAGGATAATAGAAGGACTTACATTAAAACCACATGTTGAAGATGAAGTAATTTTTACCAAGGCAGTAAAAATGGTAAACAAGACAATGTAAACATGTAGCATTATGATAGTATACTAAGGACTGAGCTCAACACCAGTTTGGGTCAGTATAAATGGTAATTTTGATAGCTAAATTATTCCTAATATTTTGAAAATATAGATAATTATGTGAGCTTAAGATATGATAAAACTTAATAAAATACAAAGTTGGTAAAGCATAAACCTAATGTTCTAGTGGAAAATTTTTACCTAGAGCTTTTGCGTCGCTTAATTTAATAGTGATAGTAATTTCCTGAATGATACTATTTCGAAGATAAGACTAGCGTGTCCATATCAATTAGTTTTCGAAAGATATCATCATGCAAGACTTACACAATCACAATTTCAATAAATCATGAAATCAGAAGGAACGTATAATTCATAATCCCGTTAAATGTAAAATTCTAAATGAGTATAAAAATTGTTAAAAAGATCTGTCTCATCTTAAATTGCTTTAAAGTTAAATAAACTTACTTGTTCAATTTATCATGCTGGAAATTGATAGAGGGTCCAATTCAAAATTATTTTTAAGGGATCATATCCAGTTCATAATTCTTTATCATGCTCTGTAAGAATCGGCTATCAATGCAAAATATTATACAGGGTGTTTCCATTGAAAACATCAAATGTATTTTATCACTCTTTTTTTTTCAAAAAAATAAATGAACACGCCGATTTTTGTTTTGGGAGACACATTATAAGACCGATTTAGGCACTCTCACATCGCTCCCTTAAGCGGGGGGCGTTAACCCCCAAATTTCTTAAAGAGCAAGAGGGATTGAGTAATATATCATTTGAAGATTTGAAAGCTGCTTAAAATTGGAATTCAATGATATAAATTAAAGTATATAAAAAAAATAAATATATAAATTAAAGTGTAATACATGTGAAGCTGAATATATTGGCCAAACAAGAAGATCTTTATCTTCTAGAATAAAAGAACATTCTTCAGCAATTAGATTGAAAAGAGATGAAAGATCAAATTTTGCTGAACATATTATTGTTGCGAAACATAATTTTATTGAAAAAACAAATATTTTTATTTTACATACAGTTTTTGATAATTCTTTATTAAATTATCTAGAAAATTTAGAAATAATTAGAAGTAATAATAATGTATCTATTTAAAATTTATACATTCAATTAGACTCTCTACATTTTGAATTTTTAAACAATTTATTAAAAATTACATTATAGTTGCTTATGTAATTTTTTTAACGTCAGTGTATGACCAAAAATTGTTATCACATTATTATTTTTAAAATTTCGAACATTTTTATGTTTTGCTGGTTTTTATATTATTTTATATTTGAATATTTTACTATTTTTTACGTTGGGAATCTCTATTTTTGATTAGCTTTCACAATGTAAGTTATTTTTTAGTTTATTCCATAATCATAAATCATAAAATTTTAACTTCTTATATTACTTATAGCTCTTTGTCTGATGAAGCCAGTGACATGGCGAAACATGTAACAAAATATTAGATTGTTAATAAATAAAGTTGGATAAAGGAATCTTTTATTACTAATTATAAATTAAAGTAAATATATTAAAAAGTAATTTTTTTCCAAGCAGAAATACATTTTCACAAATTCACATTTCACATTTCACATTTATTTATTGTCATTTTGCGATCAAATTAAATTGTTAATCAAAACCAAATAGGATATCTTTCTTCAATTTTTTGTTCAGTATTTAATAATTTGCTAATTAGAAAAATATTTTTGGCGGCAAGGGTTAATTTTACATTGTTTTAATTTATTTATTGCTATGAGTTTTTATTTCTATAAAACGAATCGATCAATTTTAATTTAAGATATATTACTCAACCCCTCTTGACCTTTAAAAACATTGGTGGTTAACGCCCCCCACTTAAAGGTGCGATGTGAGAGTGACTAAATTGGTCTTATATTAGTGCGCCCCCCTCAAAACAAAAATCGACGTGTTCGTTTATTTAAAAAAAAAAATTAGTTACCAAATAATCGACATTTGAAGTTTTCAATGAAACAATATTAGATATTATAAATATTTACAGCATTTATATTGCTATGATTTACAACTTTTGCTGTAAACGTTTTTCATTAGTCCTGAACATTTCTTAAAATTGGAAATGTTTGGTTCTGGCATTGAACCCCTCAATTGTAGTTTTTGCATTTCTTATTTTTCCTAAAATAGTAAATTGGTTAAAATTGGCTGTAAGTGTAAATAAATCTTTAAAATGTGACCTACCTATACCTTTTCAAAATGTAATTTATAGACATTCGGGGTGGTCGATTTTGTAAAAAATAGAAACGACTAGTTTTAAATCGGTGCAGAACTTGTTGAGAAAATTTAAAATTTAATTCATATCAATTACGAGTTGGTCATTAGACTCGAGACGCAGGTGTTATATTTTTAAAGTTTATGAACCGATTTTCAAAATAAAAGCGCAGGGGTAAAACTACACCTTTTCCAATTGTATTTCAGTAAAGATCAATTTAATTTCAGAAATCATCAATTGTAATTCAGAAAAGCTCAATTGTATTTCAGAGAGCATCAATTGTATTTCTGAAAAATTAGGTGGCAGAAATTTACAATCCAGAGAGACAATTGTTACGTGTCATGCTGTCAGGTTGGACAAGGTATTCAGCGTATGTACTATACGTTGGTAGTACGTAAATGTCAATCATAATTGACTACTCAAATGCATAATTGTATAAATCGAGAACAAAGAGTTCTATAAAAAATGATTTCTACAAAAGTTTACTCAAATAAAACGTAGAATAAAAAATATAAAATTATTCAGGGTGTTGTATTTATGAATCGAAAGTTGGGTACCTTATCACAAATAAAACGAACACCCTGTATATTAAAAATAGGTTTAAATGGTAGCTTGCTTAAATTGAATAAACTTTTTGAATCAAAAAGTGATGCCCTTATATACCGGGTGTCCAGAAATTAAGCGGCCAAACTTTAGGAGGCGATTCTACAACTAATTTTAAGAAAAAAAACTTTCTATAAACATGTGTTCGATTTCGGTTCCTAAGGGAGCTACAGCCCTTTAACTATTGTGACTAAAAGTAGGTTTTTTGTCATTTAATTGAAAATGGTTTGTAATAAAGATTTGAAATTTGGTGTGAAGAATAATACGTTTAAGATATAATTTCTCATTTTTTTTAGATTTTTTGAAAGCTGTTTTTTTTGAGTTTTCAAAAAATCTGAAAATAATTGAGAAATTATATCTTAAACGTATTAGTCTTCACACCAAATTTCAAATCTTTATTACAAACCGTTTTCAAATAAATGACAAAAAGCCTAGTTTTAGTCACAATAGTTAAAGGGGTGTAGCTCCCTTAGGAAGCGAAATCGGACACATGTTTATAGGTAGTTTTTTCTTAAAATTAGTTGTAGAATCGTCTCCTAAAGTTTGGCCGCTTAATTTCTGGACACCCTGTATACGAAAACATATTTTCATTTGGTATATAAGGGCATCACTTTTTGATTCGATTATGTCTCACCAAAGTACTGGGGATATTCGTTATGAATAAACTTTTGTTTAAACTTTTTTTTTATTTAATACGGTTCAAAAAATATTTAGGTGTTTCATTTTTTTGGCGGTTGGCGGACCATGTATGTCAAATTAAATCTCATTTAAAATTAAACGACCGTTAAACGTTTAGGATAATATTGGGGGTTAGACAATATTTTATTGGTTTTTTCGCAAGATTCGAAATATATTAAAAATATAGGTTTCCTTTTTAAAAAACTGAGTTGGCGTCATAATAACCATGAAGAAGTCGTCCGGGTGAAAATAACTACGTCCATTGTATGGCTCCTCCAAGACTAAACCAATTGTCTTAAAAATGTTTTTTTCTAAAACTCTTACTTTTGGAGATATTTCCACAAAACCGCTTTAATGGAACACCCTGTATAATATGTAATAACATTTATTTTTATATTTAGGCTAGAAACTCAGTATTAAACAGTAGATTAATAAATAATTTCTATCAATCTTGAGACATTTTTATATTTGATGGACACTAATCCAATATAAAACTAATTTTTTACTTACTTCTTTCGATATTCTTAAAACTTTTTTCTTTCCATATTTTTTTTATAGCTTTTCGGGTGTAGAATTTATTTTTAATTTTAATTACGTTAAAACATATTATATTAACTAATATTGAAATTTGTCGTATATTTTGTAGAAAATCTTTAATAGCTGTTTCTGATTACCCTGAATTGTGAATGATTAAAGTTACTTTAGATGAATTTTGAGCACTTATTAGGCTACCCTAAAGGGTAAATTCAAAAATACAATAGATACATTAATGAACATCAGTGATGACAAACGTGCTACCAACTAATCACAACTAATCCAAAACTTCCCAACATTTAACATTTTAGTTTTAATTAAAAATTGGTATAAAAAGTTTAATATAGAAAAAATAGTATAAAGGACTCGATAATGAGAGTTTTATCAAACTCGTCGATTTAAACGCTCTCCGCTACGCGGCTCGCGTTTTAAACTCCTTAGAAAAAACCCGCCCTATGAAACTCGTTTTTTAATTTACTTTTCTAAAAATAACTATTTTCATGATATTTTATTTTAATTAATGGACAAAAAGTTAGGTATAGAAATACTCATTTTTGACCGAATTTTCTTCCTGAAATTTTTGACCCATTAAAAAACAATTACATAGTTGAGTTTCCGAAAGTTTATAGACTAAATTGAAAAATTTCCTCTTATATCGATGTGCCTTAAACTGGATTCTGAAATTTATACAGGGTATTCATTTTAAAAAGATAGTCATACCAACTGGTAACATATATTAGGCTACAATCAATTATTTATTTTCTTTTGACGGGTCCAATAATAATAAGATATGTTTATTTTAAAAATGGACTGCACTTTTGTATTGTACTTTTTTGCAATAATTTTAAATACGAATTTCCATAAATAAGTCCAAAGAATCAGTTAAATATCTTGGAAATGCTCTTGACACATAAATAACAATTGAAATTACTTATAAAAATTAGCATAACGTCCTAACGTCTTTGAAGTTTGCTCATATTTTTTCATATATTTAACATTATAGATAGAAGATTAAAATACACTTAATACTTGATAACTCGGTTCAACAAACTAAGAAAAAATTATTATTATTTAATTTTTTCTTCCAGCAATTTTTTTTTTCTAGATAGTAAATGTCATTTTGAACCAAAAAATTTCCTATGAACTATTATGTTTTTTCGACTCCTTAAAAAGTACAGTATTCTTTCTTTTTATATATTTTTTATTTAAATCAATTATTATTTGGATTTTTTCTTTGCCAAATAGATTTTTTTCAACATTATTGTCAGTATTTAAAATAAGTGAACGACGAGGTTAAATTTCCCCCTGTAAAATTTAGCGATTTGTTGGTTTAAAAATATACAAAATCCAAAGCATAAATAAAAAAATTTAAAATAAAATGAAATTTACAAAGGGTGTCCCACAAAAATCAATAAAATGTTTGAAATGTTAAAATTGCTGTAACTTTTTAGGGAGTCGAATAAACGTAATAGTTTTTGTTCAGAATGACATTCACTACCCAAAAAAAAATTTTGCTTGAAAAAAAAGTGGAACACCCTGTATACATCATTATGCTTCAGATTTTATTTGTGGATATTTGAACAATTGGTGGTGTACATTTTGAGAAGTAACTTCTAAACGCTAAAAAATACAAAATAAATTGAAGGGAGAACACAAGTTTAAAAAATGTGCAAAGTATTGAAATTTTATAATTATTAAGGACAGTGGCGGAGTGGCGGAGTGGCGTCGGCGTCGTACAAAAAAATGGGAGAGTCAATACCTCCAAAACAACTTTGTTTTGAAATGTCTCTTGAATATTGATAATTATAAATAAAAAATAAAGAATAAACTTTGGGGTATTTATAATTTTAAGATTTATAGCGAATAAAATTAATGTATTCTTATTTTTATCCCTAAAATTAGCCAAAAAATCAATTCCCGAAGTTACGGGCACTGTTTACAAACCGTTTAATATTATAACTTAAAAATTACCATGACTATTAATATACATTATTTTTTTATTTAAATATTTTTTATTATTGCAAAAAAATGTTAAGGCCTTGAAAAACAGTTATCGATTATTTTATGACGGTAATAACTTTAGGGGCATTAGTAAATTACGCTTTTGTTTTGCATAAAACGAATTTAATTAAAGTAAATTTTAAAAACACTTAGCATACATTATTTAAATTCCTTAATTTCTATTAGGAATGTTTTAATTTCCATAGGTTTTAAGCTTATATTAAAGTCATTTCCTAAACTATTTCTTCTTGTTTGATAACGCCATTCATATTGAGGTATGCGATTAGTTTCAAACTGATTTCGCTTCCAAGCCTTTAAACCTTTCACCCAATTATCATCTCGGCGAATTGTTTCATAATAATTATTTTGTACAATCTCTTCAAATGTAACGCCCTCTTTAAGTCTGAAATTGGTTGTATCTTTATCATCGGCCCATTTATTTGCACCAAGTGTCGTTTCTTTGAACCATAAAATGTCAAATGGTGTAAACAGATTCTAAAAAGTAAAAAAAAACAACTTGTTGTACAATTTTTAAAACCAATTAAAAATCTCGTAATTACCTTAAGATTAACAATTGCTGGTTTAGACAAAACTGGGTCTTCAGATTTAGCCATGATGTGTTCTAAACGTAATAAGAATCCCATTCCCTTCCATGGCTCTAAGGTCAAGATTTGAACATTTTCAGGTATCGCCGTTTTAATTCCAGACCACTAAAATTAATACATTATTTTAATTCTTTTATAAAAATAGCTTTTAATTCATTACCATCATTTTGTATTTATTTTTGTAGTCAGTGTAGGTCATTCCTTGTGTTGACGATATAAATGTCCATGCTTGAAGTAATTTTTTCTGCGCCAGGTGTCTTTCTTGTACCGCAATACCAGATTTATGTAAGTATGGTCCTGCTATTAAATAATGAGTGCCTTTGACTACCAAACCCGTGCCGTAAGCTTTTTCTAGAAGGGGTTCATCAACACCGAAAGCATCATCATGGACACAAGTGCGATGAACCTAAAAATTTATAAAAAATTTGCACCAACATAATTTCGAGTAAATTACCATAAGTTCAATTTCTCCGTCTTTTAAACTAGTACCACCTTCAGCCCTATCCGTGAGTACAGCCAATTCCACATCATTTGTAGGATCTCTGATAAGTATCTTGGAAGTTACAGGATAATAATTTCCAGCAATTGGTTCTTGTAACTGAAGTTTCCACGTTGGTCTAAAATCTCGTACTCTTTTTAACAATTCTCTTCCATTCGAATCAGTATAAAACGTTGATTCCGATGCTAAATCTGAAGTATATTTAGTCACCACTTCCTTACCATAAGTATCACTAAAGTTAAGTTAATTTAATATTAAATATTGGTTATTATAAGTTGAAATACTTAAGAATAGGTCCTACTAGCCAATCAAATTCAACATAATTTTCATTAGAATAAACCCTAATAACTTGGCTTATCCACTCATTGAATGTCTGATGTAATTCCACAATGTAAGATCCTTGATATAATTTTAATGATGCTCTACTGTTAATTGAAAATGAGCTAGTTCCGTTTGGTCTAAAAATGTAAGCACCAGATGATCGATTTTTAGCAACCATGTTATTTCCTACAGCTCCTAAGTAGAACGAAAAATCCTGTTCTACCTTTACCGCTTTTCCATTCATGTTTAACCCAATAAGCCTTCCGGTACTATTATCAATACTCAAAGAAATTTGCTAAAATCAAATCAGTATATTAATGGGCAAATCTTTTGATTTAAAAAAATACCTCATTTTGAAATGATTTTGCATGGTTTCGATTAAGTACTTTATTACCAGTCGTTTTAGTTACATAAAACGACTTAAAACCTAAGGCGGGCAAGTTTTCAGCGGGAAAAACTAAATCGTATTTTGCATCGCTTTCTCGTCCAGGAATTTTAATAATTGAATCGTGAATAGGAACAATATCGTTTATTATAGTTCGTCCTTCCCCATCTTGGACTGTGTATGATTTTCCTGTAACTGGTAATCTTACAGGGTGAGTTATAATTCTGCTCAGTGGATTATAAATTGTAACAATGAAACTATTATTATTTTCTGTAAATTCGCATTGGCTTATATTCGCTAATAAACAACTATTGAAATTAATTTCGGGTTTTGGATCATGGATAACTGATTCTTTTTTATTGGTTACTAGTTTGCTAAAAGTAAAATAGGTATGAATACCTTTGAGATTATTTTATGAGATGTTACCTTAATGCTGTAGATGTTATTATATTACATTCGTCAAATCCTTTACTTAAAATTCTTGCATAATCATGGGCCACATCATTTTTTTCTGTGCCAGTTACAGCATCATGATGTTGTAAAACACCCATTGCTTCTCTCATGGTATTTAAATCAACCCAATCTTCTGGACCTAAATCTGTTAAGGCGTACAATTGTTTACAAACCTAAACATTGTAAAAATTAATTTTACGAAATTTGCTAGTCGTCACTTTTTACCTGTAAATAATTGTTTCCCAATCGCTCATAACGCTTCATAGTCGGTTTTGAAGTAAAGTATCCAGTCCAAAATGCATTTGGATCAGATGCATAAGGAAAGAAATCATCTTCTTTAACAGGTAAATTTATCTTATTATTAATAACTTCTTCCTTAACTGCATTGAGGTAACAAGAAGGAGTGGAGTAGAACAAATTATATTTAGATCCATTGTTTTGTTTTTCATTTCCGTAACTACAAGAAATTATAAATTAATGGTATAAAAATAATTTCCAAATTATTGTTGATCAATTTAATTAAAAATTAATAACTTACTGTATAAGCTTATCTAAATTTTTAAACCACATATGAGCATCTTGATAATTGAAATCTTCGCCCATTGTAATAATAAGATTACTAGTTTGATAAACGCTCGAAACGTTTTTCAAATATTGGAAAAACTCATTAACCTAAAGAATAATACGAACCTTATTAATTTATCTAAATTGCTAAACCATTTATTAGCATCCATGTATGTAAAATCCCCACCCATTGTTACTATTAAATTACTTGTTAAGTAAGCTTTAGTTTGCTGTTCAACAAATTGAATAAATTGGTTAAACTGAAAACATGCAAAAATTAATATCATGCAATGAAACTACTAGCAAGCGCTATTAGCTATATCAATACCCTTTTATCAGCATTATAGTCAGGACTCTTCTTATCGTCAATTATGGGTTCATCAGAGCATAATGTGTCGAAACAGAAACCAGGTGGAGGACTGTAGGTGTTATACATTACGCTGGTTAATAATGGAGGATTATCTAAAATTTATAATAATATAATTAAAATCAATTACTTATAAATGAATTACCTAGGCTGTCACTAAATTTCCATAAAAATTCTGGAGTTTTAGTCTTGAATCTAAAAATTTTATCTTGATAATCTATTCTTCCTAATAAAAGCCCATCATAACCCATTTGTGAAAATAAGGATGCCATTTCTCGGCTATGTCCAAAAGGATCAATTTGCCATCCAACTTTTGGTCTTCCACAAGTTCCGAAAGTATCATTTAATTTTCTTTAAACATCAATTTAATTAAGTATTAAGTATATTATTAATCAAATTTGTAATACCTTAAGCCCCAGGCGAATTGATCGACTATAGATTGATAATGGGTGGTTGCTTCATCATTCATAGTCCAAGCTCCTCCAATAAATTCCAACTGTCCATTTGATACTAATTTTTTAACACTGTGTTTAATAAAATCGTGCTGTTTCATCCACCATTTCCAGAAGAATGCAGTTTCCACATAAATGAACCTTTTTAAGATAAAATAAATTTATTAGGAATACCAAGACAGACTCCATCTTAAGACGAAAATAGCAGCACAGCCAAATTTTTAAAGGTTTTCAAGGTCATACGTTTTCATCAAGGTCATAAGCTAACTTAAACCAACCGTCATTTATGTTTTTTGAAAAATAAAGTAATCAGACTTGCACAAAGGCTGCAGCATATCGCGGTCTATTAATAAGGAACAAGAATACAACATTTATTTTATTTAGTGGCCTTTTACTCAAAATCAAGAAAGTAACTTAAATTGTTTATTACAGTTCGGATATCGAATAGTGGAATATGGATCAAAACTGCACAAATTTAAGGTTCCAATGGTACACTTTATTTACAGCTGCACTTTAGAATAAGGTCTGTACCTACAAAAGTTTCTACATCTGTAACAATTAACATTTTCATTGTTGGAATCAAGTTTAGACTATTTTGGTAACAGACTCATAGAAAAGTCGGAAGGGATATTTAATTTAAGCACATACCAATTTTCAATTATTGGTTAATTCATTTTGCAGCTTTGCCAAAGTTTAGTGCTTAATTTGATTAAGTTATCTTCTGGTATGTTCTCCTTAATTTTATTTAAATTTCTGGGATGTCTAGATCGTTCACATGCGCACTTTCTGTTCATTTCCTATTAGAGCCTAGAGTCCCTGGAGACCCTGGATCTGTATGTAATATATCCCCATTTTATTGGTCACTATGTGAAGTGTGACATACCAGACGTGGAATTCTGTAAGCCAAAAATTTGATATCGGTTGTGAATTGATTCGTTAGATATTTTCTTCTTAAACACAACAACGGTCATAAAGTGGGAGTGAGACGAAACTCGTAACTGTAGTAATGCAGTAAACAATCTACCTTTTTCGGTACGTTAGACTTTACAGGATTCCACCTCTGGGCTAGAGCGCCGAAACCTAATACCGGCGCTCCATGCCCGAAACCTACTGTTCCTCCATGTGCCGAAACTTACCGTCAACCTGTGGTCTCATACGCTCTTGGTTGGGATTAGCATTGATAAAATGTTTAAACGAATATTAGGTTTATTAGAGCTTTTAATAAAATTTTACCTTCTATTTTTATCTTTTTTAAGAGCATCTATGACGGAATCCAAAATATACTGAACACCTGCTTGTTGTATGTATGATTTACCTAAAACAAAATTGTTAAAAATTAATACTATTCTAGATTACTATTTTAAATAGCTTTAATTAAAATCGGAAGTATATTCTTCTCAATGTTCAATAATGGGTATAAGAAAATAGTTAATTTTAATTTTTTATTTTCTCTAATAAAGAAATGACAGGGGTGGCCCAAGTCTCATGAACACCCCGTATATTATACAGGGTGTTTTTTGATGAAAAAAATCAATAAAATATTAAAATTACTGTAACTGCCTAAGAAGTCACAAAATACCTAGTTCATAGAAATTTTACCGATTTTTTAAAACCAAAATAAGAAAATGAAAAACCATAAAATGAAATATTTTTCAATAGTTTTTCTCGGTATAATGCAGAACTAGTGCTGTTCATCGAACCCGAACATTTTAAGGTTCGTACTTTAAAACATAAAAAGTTCGAACTAAGAAAACCTATTCCTTATAAATAGTTCGACATAATATTAAAATTTCGAACTTTCATAATTTCGAACTTGATGAAGTTTGAATTTGGTGACGTTCGAATTCGATAAAGTTCGAACTGCGCACAATTCGAACTCGATGAAGTTATAACTTGAGGTAGGTCGAACCTAAGAAAGTTACTTTATTGCAGATACTTAATTGTAGTCTAAAGAATTTAGTTTATAAATCATAAAATAAATTGAAAATCTGTCAGAGGAAACGAGGAATATCCTGGCGCAAGTAATGTTCGATTTAACGATTTTTCACAATTTTTAAACCAAAACTCGCGCGCCCTCTAGCAATTAGCAGTAATTATTGGCGATTCGCTTATAATTTGCAAATAAGCTCCAGAAAATTAACTCACAAAACTGAGCCTAACGTTTAAAAAACGTTTGATTGAGCATATCTTCGGAACAACTGCATATAAGTAAATTCATTGTATTCAAATTGTACCTTTTCATTTAAATAAAATATGATTATTAAATTTGCGCAAATCAATTATTTTTCAAACCTCAATTCTTTTTGAAATCGAAATTTTCCAAACACGAACGTTTTTCGAACCGGAACTTTTTCCGAACCCGATCTTTTCATGAACTTAATCTTCTTTCGAACTCCAAATTTTTTCGAACTTTTGCTTAATTTTCAAGCTGTTCGAACTAGTTTGAAGTTCGCACTTTTAAATTTGCTCAAAAATAATCATACAGGGCGCTGGGTTTTCAAGGTCAAGCATTGGAATCTTCCTTATTTATAGAAAGTAGACATTTTTACTTTTGAAAATATCGCAAAAACTCTGAAACTCGTGATTTTTGTTTTTTAGGTCGTTTCTGAGCAAATCTGTTATTACAGGAAATATCTGTATAGTAACCACGGAAACCGTCCTTTATAACCCATTTAACAAATTTTACAGATATTTCCTGGAAGGACTTACAGATTTGCACCATTAGTTTGTTTATTCAAGAACTTAAAATAATAAAATCCAATTACTCACAAAGAATTACATATCATTGATTAATAAAATCAAAAAATGAAATGAAAAATAAAAGTATTTTTTATCTCGCTCGAAACACTTTTGTAATTAAAATAAAATCTTGCGATGATTTGGATAAATATTTAATATTTAAAAAAATATTAATTAAAAGATTCATTTATCAAACTTGTTTATTTCTTAATTTAAATAAGTTGGATAAAGGAATATTTTAATTATTTGTAAAAAAAATAATATGCAATTGCTTAATATTTTGTTATAGTCTTTGAGTTTATTACAATTTTAATACTGTATAAAAATATCCGCACTAACATTAATTTTTAATTATGGTCAGTAAATTTTTCTTTCCATTGGAAGTTTGGACTAACAAAAATACAAATTATAATTTACTCCCATTTGGTGATAAGATAATATTGGTTCCAAGCAAAAAAAATATATCTATAGTTTATGTGAAAACATTAAGATTATAAACTTTATAGCTCTATAAATATACAAACTGAATAAATGGTTTACAAAACTATTCCGCAATTTAAAAAAAAAATAATTTTACTATAAAGCGTGTAATAACTTTTTGTCTATTCAAATTATTCAGTAGATAAGTGTTTTAATGACATTAGTAAAAATGTAAATAAAAAGGTTATTTTCGAAAAACCTTCATTAAATTATTAAAACGTACGGTCTATTTATGCTCAAAGATTTAAGACTTTTAAGATTTATGATTTCAGATTTTAGAAAATTAAATGGCAAATCTAAAAAATTTTAATCTCAAATCGAAGGTCTTAAATCATAAATCTTATATTTGAGCATAAATAGAAGTTAGAAACAGTTCGATTTTAAGAAAAACGGCTTGAACTTCAAATTATGTTTGTAATTGTAGATTGTATTTTTAATTGCACCTTTTAAGATAGCGCATTTTCTATATTAAATAGCATATTTTATGATAAATAAACAATTAAATTTTGGAGAAAAATAGGAGTGTACTCTATTTATTAACAAAAGTTTATTTGGATTGTAAATAATATTATTCTGATCAAATAAATTCATATGGATATTTTCGTCTAAAGAAGTTTTAGCAATATAACATATAAATTATTACAAATTTTTAAATTGTTCTAACTTGTTAAGGAACCAAAAAATATAGTGGTCCATAGGAAATGATTTCATTTTTTTCAAGATTTTTATTTTATTTTTATATTATAAAACAGCAATGCTAAATATAGAAAAATGAGTGTAGCCTTCTCTAAAAATTTCAAATTTTTCAAATATAAATTTATAAATACAAGATAAATTTAAATTTCTCTCACTAACTTATACTCTCTCCAAATACTTACAAACAAAACAATCTGATCTCGTTGATGTTGTTATGAATTTTAAGGCTTTCGATAATGTCGAAAGAAACAACTCAAAAAAAAAACTTTCATGGAGAAAGATTATTTTAAATTATGTAAATTTGGTCACAAAAACATCATCAGAACATATTTTAAAATATACTTCATTTTAGCCAAAACTATTAAGAGAATTTATCATGATCCCTATCAATTGTTGAGCAGTGTAGTTCCACGTGTGTGTAGATAACAGAAAAACAGAAATAATGTTCCATTTTATAGCTCTAAATAGCATTATAGAAGATTCTATAATTTAATTTTCATGCCTTGTTATGCTTTAAAATTTAAAAAATTTAGACTCTAACATTTTGTTACTTGCACAATTTCACGAAGATGATTTACCAGAGCTACCGGAAGTTATTGCTGAAGAATATTGTCTGTGGAACCAGAAGTGGTGTTAAGTAAAAGAAAATTTGCCAAACAACGCTATTGAAACCTTAATTCTCTTTCACCGGAACTTATTTTCTAATATACAGGGTATTTGGTAGCTTATGTGTTAATTTATGGAGGAGAATGAGAATCTAAAAACAGCATATTAAATCAAATGTATGTGTCTAGTTTTTGTAATTTTTTTGATAACTGTCATTTATCTCATTTGCATTAAATTAATGCCTAAATAGTAGTTGGTATCTTTTGGGAATTATTTTCTGTAACTTAGACACGTATTACATTAATTTAATACATCAAAATAGTTGATTATCTTTAACAAAATGAAGAAAAAAATGTTGAAGTCAGAGAAAAACTTGAAGAACCCAAAACCGTAGTAAAAAATATCTCAGATTTCAATGTTTCTTCATTTTGTAAAAAGTTGTAAACTTAAGATGAATAAAAATTCTCAGCACCCTCTCTTGATAAATCCTCGCTACGCCACAGGCTATTTTAGAAAGGTTGTTAAACCCTATACTGTTCCTGTTACCGAATGTACCTATAGATCTTCTTCTTCACAGAACCGAGAGGTTCATGTTATCCCTTCAGGACTGCGATTCTTGAATGTAAAGAAAATATATTCTCTAATGTCGAAATGGGGATCGAATGCGACAAATATGGAATAAAACCAGTGAATGGGTCTAGGGCATGGGGACGAACAGTTCCTAGAGAAAGGTAGAAATAAAATGTTGACAGAAAAAGTGTGCGATAATTTGTCCCATACATTCGAGAATCGCAGTCCAGGGTGTTCAGCAAAAAATGGGTGACACCACAAAATGCAATTTTGGACTTTCAGCATTAATAAGTAAAAGAAATATTAAACGTCTGCTCGTAGTTTTGATTTAATATACAGAGTGTCTCAGACCACTTGTCCCACCATTTAATTTATAGAGAACGCTTTGTTGAATGCGATAAATTAGTATTACCGAAGTGAATACAAAGAACTTATTAGTACAATTTTTATTTTCTGCATATTTTGGAAGTCAACTAAAATGTTAAAAATAACTATTAAAATTAACAATTTCGTTGTTCTTGAGTTCTTGAGTGTCGCCTTATCGGTTGATAAAATTTTGTGAAAAAAAAAATTAGTTTTTGTTAGACAACCAAACGCAAACATTCAACCTACTTTCTTAGTCTTCGAGTTCTTCATATATACAGATGTGGTAAGTATGGAACTTGATATCAAAACTATCCTGCAAGTTTATAAAAAGTCAAAGCCTACTTGATAAGAATATGTAGTAAATGGATACAAATTAAAATTTAATTTTGATTGTTTAGTTTTGTAAATATAAATAAATACAGGGTGTCCCCAAATTCGAGCGACAACGATTACTTGGAGATGGTAAACCAAAAAATAACTCGATATCACCCTGTGTATATACTGGATGTCCACGAAACTAGAGCCACCCCTGTAATTTCTTTATGTATGAAAATACAAATTTCAGTATGTTATATGTCATTAGAAAACGCATTTATTGAACTGAGAAATTTCCACTTCCGGTTTCACCGGAAATGACATCACAAATTTCTTATTTTAAGTGCAATACCCTATAGTTTTGTACTTATTATTAAACATTGGTAAGTTCCAAGTATCTTTGTGACAAAAAAAATTATTTTCTGAACTTTCAAAAAAAATTTGGTTTTTTTTGGTAATTTATTAATAATAAAATATATTTTAATCTCTTAAATAATTTGAATAGGTAAATTGTAAATTATGCAATTGAGAAAATAATTTTTATAATTTTTAAAGTGCGTTTTTTCCAAATATCTATGTTTTATCAAATGGCATCATGGCATGATAGTGGGGCCACCCCCATTTTGGGTATAGGATTTTTTTTCAAATAAATTTTACAATTAACCTATTTAAATTACTTAAGAGTAGTTTTAATAGATTTTATGCAAAAAAAATACCAAAAAGAAATCAAAATTTTTTTTGAAAGTTCAGATAATTTTTTTTTCTTGTCACTAACATACTTGGAACGTACCACAGTGTTTAATAATAAGTATAAAAAATAGGATATTACATTTAAAACAAGAAAGTTGGTGTCATTTCCGGTGAAACCGGAAGATGAAATTTTAACATACTAAAATTTCAAATTTTTATTTTCATAAATAAAGAAATTTCAGGGGTGACCCTAGTTTCGTGAACATTCGATATATTAAAAAATGGATCCCTGAGTTATAAGCCCTTAAATTTGATTTTTAAAATAGAATTTTTTAAATTGCAGTCAAAGCAGTAAAGATATTCTAATGAAATTTTCCATTATAATGCTCTAATACTGAAGGCATAATTGGAAAAAATTGGCCAACTCCGACTCCTGTAAATGGTGTTGAATGGAAGAAGGTATTTAATATTTTATTTTTTTTATGTAGAATACTGTAAAGAGAAGATTTTTTATCATTGACGAATTTGGCTAAATGTTTTAGTAAACTGTAAGTAGTTACGCCGCTCAACATACATTTTAATAACATATTTTTTAAAGCTCAAAAAACCCATTACATTTTCTCTATATTATTTACACATTAGCATATTCATTAATTTGTTATAATTAAGAAATTTTATAAAAAAATTCAAGTTAAAACTGTAACTTGTTACATGGAAACGACTAACTTTTTAACGTTTTTTAAATTACTTTTTTGCATTTATTCAATGGTGCAAAGTGCAAAATGCAAAAAATCAACGTCTTGAATTCCTCTTCGAAAGAATTTTATAATAAAATTTTTGACTACCTAAAAAGTTCTTCTTCCTACCATTCAACACCATTAAGAACAATCCCCCCGCAACGTTTTTAGGGGTTTACGGGAATCGTCGTAGGTCCTTTATTTATAAATATTTTCGAATAATTATTTTTGCATTTAAAAGGGCGATCTATACTCTCCATAGTGGGCGTTTTAAATTTTTAAAATGTGTTATATTTTTTTTGTAAATTATTAATGAAAATGGTCATTTTATGCCATTTTCAACGGACTAAAACATTCATTTATAATAAGAATTTTAAAACTTAAAAACGGCCAAAATGCAGATTGGAATTTCCTTCATCCATGTATCAATTTTGAAAAAAAAATCATTTATTGATAAGGCTGCTACAACGATTCTACAAATTGATGTTTTGCATACATATAGGTGGGAAATACATTGCGAGAATAGGGATAAATCACGTGACGTCACGAGCAGAAAGATTGGTCTTAAGAAAAGTCGAGGATTGGTATTTCCTTTTTGAGCATGTATACAAAATTTCATTAAAAATTAAGGTGATAATCATAAGGAGTCAAATGTTGAAAAACCGATGTTTTTATTTTTCATGATTATCTTTTAGGTATTTCAAATTAGAAGTAGGAATTTTACATTTATATGCAATTTTTGTTTTTCATGTAGCTAGATTTATATGAGCGTTTAGTTTGTAAAAATAAAAACATAAATATAAAAGTTTTTCTTGCAAAATTACACAAATGTAATTGTAGGTGCATAAATAACAAAAATTGTAAATGAAAATAAAATTCTTACTTAAGTTTAGTATTTTTTTAATTATTTAACTTTTCAATTCGAAACACTTTAAAAAAATTCATGAAAGAAAAAAAATCGATTTTTCAATATTTGACTCCTTATCACCTTAAACGTTGTCAGTCGAATTATGAGACACCCTGAATACAGTATACCTATATTAAAAAAAACATTTTAATAAAAGGAGAGTCTTTTTAAGAGACCTTTCCAACAACACCACAGAGAGATTCTTTGTATTCACTTTGGTTATAACAATTTGTATCCCAGTCACATTCGAAAAAACGTTCACGAAATAAACCGACACCCTGTAAATTTAGGATAGGAATTCTTTTTCAATAAAAATGGAATTATGATTTTTTGGAAATAAAAGTCACATATATGTTTCTAAAGAACTACAAAATGAAATATGTTCCCAAACAATCACAAAACAATTTATCCGAATGATAAATGAGTTTTTTTATGCATTATCTACTTTGCTTTAAGCTATAAACAAACCATAGGTACCAATTTCACTTTACAGTGTCACCATTGTTATTCATTTTTTATTGATTTCAATTATTTTCCAAAGTGGTTTCGGTATTTTTTAAAATAAACAATTTATCCAAAATAATTAAAAAAATGACGACTGCCAATCTAGAAGGTTTCTCAATTTTCAAACTCTAGGAAATACTTAATTTATTATATTTGATTTAAAAAATTGGCAATTAAAAAAAATAAAGAAAGAACGTTTTCTTATTAAAATTAATTTAATCAACCCTATTCAGTATTTATTACCATAATAAAAGACAAATGATGAGCATCGTAAAAGTCACCATCCTGTATAAGCATTTTTAAAACAAAACTGTTTCAAGCTACTATAATCATTTAATTTATCAGATATGCTGCTCTTCATTAATTAATACATTGGCGACAAAAAGGATCTTTCAATTTGTATATTTTTAACTTCTTTTGTTAAATAACACAATTGGTGAACCTTTTTTTTATAATTTAATTTATTATTACATATTATGCTTGAATTGCTATTTAATAATAGTTATTTGAAATAATAAGATATATGGCCTGTAATATTTCATCAATTATTATTGAAGAATTTATACATCATTATTATTTTTACAATGATGTTATTGATCAAATGGTAACTGCTTAATTTGCAAAAGCTTATCAAAAAGACACAACACAAAATAAGTACGTCTAATGTGATAACGCTCGTAATAAATAATTTCTTGGAGCCACAAAACTTTTAAAAAGTAATAAAAAGTGTTTATAAATAATAAAATATTTTACAAAACTGATTTGTACGTGTTTCACATCAATAAGTATAGATATATTTTTTTATGAATTTATAAGATATACTACAAAAAATAATAAAGGTTATCAAAAACTTACTTCCATAATAATATTGGTCCAAGGTCTTAAGCCAACCGACATCATCATGAGTATGGGGTACGATATGAACATTTATTAAACCCGGCTTTGGTTTATGGCAAGACTAAAATTAAAAAAAAAATTATAAAGAAATTTATATTAATACTAATATTAACATACCTCATAGCCGCAAGTTGAAAGTGCAGAATTCGTACAAAGTGATATTAATAAAATTAAAGATAATTTAAAGAACATTTTCTTTAAATAATCTTTCTTAAAAGTTAAAAATTATATTCGTCCTGCATGCGATGTGATTCCTGTGGAGCCTTTTTAATGAAAACGATAAATTCTGAAGTATAGAAGAAGAATACCTATTACAATAAACCGGCTTTGTCAATTAATATAAACGATGTTAACATGCCAGACAACTTCCAAAGACTGAACGTTTGAGAGCTGGGTTACAGAATCCCACCTCAGAATTGAAGATTATAACAAAGCTGTACAATGGAAATAAATTGATAAAATTTAAAATTGGTCTTCAAGACAAAGACATTTATTTATTTTTACTTCAATATTATTATTTTTAAACATTTGCCTTTTGATAACTATGATAACATTGATTTAACAAACACCTTCATATATATCTCAGTTTCTTATAATAGGTACTACTAAACTATATGTATGTTATTTTATATTGATATCTATGAATAAACACAATACACAATACGAGATTAAGGTTTTTAATCTCCCGTTGTCAAAGGAATGCCAATAGTAGATATTTTATTATGTTTTATAGATAGAGCATAATTATAATACACATTTTACTATTGTTAATAAATTTAACATAAACTTTTATTAGCCATATTTAAACATTTTTTGTGTTTACAATGTATAAAGCAATGGCGTAACTACTATTAAGTAGGGTTAAGCAATGCTTAAGAGTCGGGGGACTTTGGGAGGCCTTTGGGCAAGACTCAATAATAATTGTTTAATTTGTACCTTTATTTAAAATATGACTTTCGAATAGAAAAAATCTCAAGAATAAAAAAACGAATGGCTTCCTTTATTCCCACATCCTAATATTCGCTCCCAAAATACTCAAAAGAACGCTCAAAGTACGGTCGGGCGGATTTGATCCTATTTGAACTTTTTAACCACGGGATTTACCATAGTTACAGTTTTTAATTTGTTAATTATTTGGAATTTCGACCAACAAATAAATTATAATAAAAAATAGAAGAGATAGAACCGGCCTACTCTCCAACATTTATTTGCTAAACCAAACCTATAGAACTTTAAAAATGACTTCGTATCTTACTGAAGGAACTAAAATTCCTAGTTACGCCACTGGTATAAAGGTTTATCTTTAACAAATAAATTGTCATTGTTATGGAAAAGTTTACTTTTACACCTGAAAAGTGAGTCGAAATTAAACGGCCCAATTTTTTACGCCGATTCTATACCTAATTTTAAAATAAAAACTTGAAATGAACATATGTCCGATTTCTCGTCCTAAAGGAGCTACAACCCTTCAAAGGTGGTACAATACAGAATAGGTTTTTGTAGGTTTATTGAAAACGCTTTAGAGTAGAAACTTCAAATTTGATTAGAATCATTATACACTTTAGATATGTTTCCATGATTTTTTTTGAATTTTTTTGCGTGCTTTTAAAGGGTAGTTTTGGAGAGTGATAACTTTTTAGGTGTTCATTTTTTAAGATTTTTTTTTTCAAAATAATGTTTGCCAAACAATTTCAGATAAAAAAGGTAATCTTGTACGAATTCTGTAGACTCCACCATTTTAGAAAAAAAATACACACAACTACGAGCTTGTTGTTTTAAATATTTTAAGTTTTGTATCTACTTTTTTCTACAATGACCGAGTTTTATTATTAGGTAGCTAATCAAATTTTAAATAAATTAACGGTATTTTTAATTTTTATAACTTTTTGTTTCTCGCTACCTTTGAAAGGCTGTAGCTCCCTTAGGAAGCGAAATCGAATATATTATGTTTATTTGAAGATTTTATCTTAAAATTGGTTGTAGAATTGTCAAAATAAATTTGGCCGTTTAATTTCGACTCACCCTGTAGATGTATATCTGCTTTGTCACTTTCTTTAAGCGTAGATTTTTTTAAAATTATTTTAGTATATCTTAGGGGTAGACCACTATACACAAATAAATTTGTATGCGCTTCATTAATTTTAATATTTTTTATATTTCTTCTTGCAAATGTAAGTTCATCTATGTTTATCATCTTTTTATTTTTTATACGAAAGACAAAAGGTAGTTATACAGGGTGGTTCAACGAATACTTGACAATCCGGTTTTCGGTATTTAACTTTAATTCAGGAAAAAAACGGTAAAGTACTGAAGACCAGACTTTTAAGCTTCATTTACATTAATTAATTAAAATTTTAATCTAGATTTCTTAGCAAGTTTTCGACCGATTTTTAAAATAAAAGCACTGTTGTAAAGCTGGTTCTTTATTCTTTTTGTTTTTATGAATTTTAGCTTTTATTGCCATTCGAAATTATAAATTTGATTTCCATTAGGGGTTGAAATCAAGTAAGTGCAAATTATTTATAAATCCGCGCTCCTAAAAACTAAAAGTTAAATACATACTGAAAAACACACGTGCTAAGCTCATTTACATTAATTAATTCATTAAAATTGTGAACCAATTTTCTCGGCAAGGTCTGAACCGATTTTTAAAACTAAGGGACTACCGAAAATCTACTTTTTATTTTTATGCACTTTGACCCCTATTCCCATTTAAAATGAAAAAATTGATATCAACCTCCCATTAGGGATTGAATATAGGTAAATGGTAAATATTTAAAAATCCATCCCCGAGTGGTTTTTCCCAAATTGAAGTTAAATACCGAAAATCGAGCTTGTCAAGTTTTTGTTGGACCACCCTGTATGTAGGAACAAACATAAAATAAATATACCATTAATTTATTTTCCTCTTTAGTACTTACAATTAGCATTGATTAGATAAATCTATGTAAAGTTGATGAACATATGTACCTGTTTACTATACCTACAAATACACCAGTATTTTTATAATCTTATCGGATTTTAATCTAAAATCCTAATAAAATAGGTCAATAAACTCAAAAAGTTTAGTTTTGAAGAACCAGTAAATAAATGCCTATAATAATAATTTTTATACAGGGTGTCCCGAAAAGAAGTTCTCAGAAGAAAATTCTAGAAAGTAGAGGAAATTGTATCAACAAAAAACCCAATTGGGAATTTTAACTACGTATAGATGGCGCTATAAATGGAGGATATTCGGTACTTTTCTTTGTCAAAAATTGTGTTTAAAATGCATTCTTGTACCTTATTACTACGTATTCAACAATACACAAATAGATATATCATTTAAAGCTTCAGTAAATCTCAAAAAACATGTACCATTGAGTTAAATCAAAAACGTAAGTACCGAATATCGAAGTTCATATTTTGCCATCAGAGGACGAGCGGAATCTAAAAATTCCCAATAGTCAGGGTCGGAACAGCTCTATTTTTTTTTGACGGGTCTTTGAAATTTGTGCTCACAGAAAAAATCGATAATTCGAAATTCTCTGTTATAATTCATAAACTACTTGATCAATTTAAATGAAAAAAAAAATGTAAAGTAAAGTTAACTAATGCCGCTTTGACTTGAACTAAATAATCATCATAAAAAAATGATTTTGATAGAAAAGAATATTCTTTTTTCAAAAAAATAATGAAAATTCACATTTTTCTTTATACTTTCTCTCATATCTTTAAAACAAGCTTCATAAAGATACCAATTTTTTCACGTCTGTAAAACTTCACAGTAAACTCTATCAATTAAAAAAAGATTCAGTGTTCTATCTATTTTACTTTAGGAGTAGTGATGATAAGGAAAATACCCTGCGCGAATGACTTCAAGCAGCAGGTCATGTAAAAACTTGGGCAATGGTTAAAGAAAATTAATTGAATGCCATAATTATGAAACAAAAATAATACAAAATTAATTAATATTCAAAATGTTGGTCATTACCTGACCTTCAAACCCCTAAGTCAAGTCAGCTGCGTAAAGTATTTTTCTTACCATCACTGGTCCTGGAGAAAAAGAGATAAAACACCGATCTTTTTTTATTGATTGAGCTTAATATGAAGTTCTGGGGACATTAAAAAATTGTATCCTTATGAGGCTTATTTTAAAGTTGTGAGCAAAAATAAAAATTTTTGAAATAAACCCAATATGCGTACCATTTTTACGTCTATAAAACTTTAGAGTAAACTCTATCAATTAAAAGAAAATTCAATGTTCTATCTATTTTTGTAAGAAACTTACTCTGCTTTCTACTTGTGTGACTTGACGTGGGGGGTTGAGGGATAGGTAATGGTCAAAATTTTGAACATTAATTATTTAAGTAATGTTTCTGTTTCATAATTATGGCATTAAACTGATTTTCATTTCAATTTCTTTAACGAATGCCTTATTTGCTAAGATTTTACTTGATCTACTACTTAAAGTAACTTGCGCAGGATATTTTTCTTATCATCACTGCTCCTAAAGTAAATGAGATAGAACACTGAATCTTATTTTAAAGAATCTTTTTTTCTATCAAAATATTTTTTTGGTAATAATTTTATAACGTCAACCCAAAGTGAGCTTACTTTACATTATTTTCGTTAAAATTGATCAAATAGTTTATGACTTATAACAGATTTTCGATTTAACGACATTTTCTGTGGGAACAAAATTCGAAGGCCCTTTAAAAATATCAGCTGTTTCAGATTCTACATTCAAGCCATTAAAATTATTACAATTTTAAAAAGTCTTAGGAAAATTGTAAAATATATTATGTTTTTAGAGCCTGATGATGGGCTTGTCAACCTGAAATATGTAGCGATAAAGTTTTTATGCATAAAGTTTGATATAAGGAAACTCATTTAATTTTTAACCAATAAGGTTAAAAGAAGGCTAAGCTACAGATTTTTTCACAACATAATTTTACTAAAAGCTTATAAGCTATAACTTGAGAAAAATTGAAAACATTCTATTTTTATCGTAATGTGAAAATCTCCTTAATTTGGCTTAGCATGATGTAAGGTGTATAAGGTAGTCTTCACAAAACCTAAAATCGTTGTTACAATCTTTATTAAAATAATCTTTGTTGTTCTAATCCATTTCGTAACCGAGTAGCATCATCAGAGAACAATTAACAAAGTTAACGTTTAAAAAAAACATAAGTACAGAATAACTCTGGTTAAGATAAAACAGAATATAAGCCGACCATGATCCAACATCATGTTCCAGTGAAATTTAAATAAAAATTTAGTGTTTAGGTCTAACGTTGCAAAAAATGGGAAACCAAAAATATAACAAACTGACGACTCTAGAGGTTAAGTAAAAATTAGGATGTCTATTGACATCACAATTTCTGGATATTCCAAGGTCGATTTCAAGTAAAATTTCAAATAAAAATAGCCCAAAGGTCTAAAAAGTTGCAAAAAATATGGAACCATGTAACAGGTGAGGAAACAAACTATGACCGAACCTTGATCTACTGTAAACTTATCTTCAAAACGAAACAACATTTGATTAATAATTCTACACCCAAAAAATCACATTTTTGATAAATTAATAAAATTAAGCTTTTCCATAATGTGATGTAAGTAGACATTCACTTTCTTTGCTTAACCTGAAGAGTCACTAAATTTATTATTTTTGGTTCCACAAATGTGCCACATTTTTTTCAACGTTAGACCTTCAGGCTATTTTTATTTTAAATTTTACTGGAAGTTGGACAGTGGTAATTTTTGAGCTTAGAACAGTCACAAATTGTAATGTTAGTAGACATCCAAATTTTTGCTTAACCTGTAGAGTCGTCAGTTTTTTATTTTCGTTTCCTATTTTATACAACGTTGATAACAAAGATTATTATAATAAATACTGTAACAACTGTCTTTCGATTTTTAGCCTTGTGAAAACTTTACCGTATACCTCTTACATTTACATCATTATACATATTTTTAGTTTAAATTTTGGGAAAAGCTATTGGAATTTTTAGAGTTCTGCTCGCCCTCTGGTGGCAATAGTATGAACCTACAAAACAGGTACTTATAAAGTTCAAAAACATCCTACTTTATTAGAGTATCGTAAAAGTGTATAACAAATAAAAACAACAATTATAAATATGTATAAATTAAAAAGGAATAATTAATGCAAGCGGTGTAAATAACTAGAAATCTACAAGTTTCCAATATCACTCATAGATGGGACAATTTTCCTTCCAGCTCATAAAATAATACGTTTACCTCAACACTCACTGTGCTTTGCGCAGAAATCGTCGTTACCCTTGAACCATTATACATATAAGTATGGAATTTAAATACAATTTTTCAACGATCGTGCAAAAAGTAGGCCATTTAAAAGCGTTACTTGGTGCAAAAAGCATGACTTGATGCACTGACAATTAATCATAAATGAAAATTTTAGAAATGTCAATAATTTCATGTTATTATTTTCAATGGTTGATGATCATCGATTGTATGCAACTCGTCCAAAAATCATGTTTGCACTTAACGTATTGTCCAACTCGGCCTATTGTTTCGTTGTACAATTTTTACGTCGCGTGCAAATATTATCCACTTTTTGCACTTGCATAAAAACGAATTTTGACACTGACAAGTACCTGCTATCCTCCATTTTATACAATTTATAGCGGTCTCTACAGGTTCCTAAAATTCCCACTTAGAAAGAAGTAGGTATACTGCAGATAGAGTATACAGTGTACAGAAATTAAGCGGCAAATGAACTACTATATATAGTATACTTCCTAACTTCAAATTTGACATATATACCTAAGAACTTAAGAAATGAAATGAATTTATTTCTTATGTTGTGATTTTTAGGCATATATTATAAATGGTAGCATAATTGAAATTTTAGGTATCTTAAGTCCTTGTGTTTATGTATAGTTATAAATCCACCTTAGTACACTTCAGATATGAGTTCATGGTTTTTTCATATTTTTGCGAGCTTTTAATGGGTAGTTATGAGGAGGGTTTTTTTAGAATCGCCTCTTAAAATTTTACCGCTTAATTTCTGGCCATCCTGTATTTATGATGTAATATTAGTAGCCTAAATAAACACACATAAAAAATGAAATGTCAATTGGTTGGCAGTGATAAATATTGACGACCATAACCTTGGTGATGTCAAAAGAATAGATAGTCAAAAGTTTATTATTTTAAAATTTTCACCTCTATAGGTGCATTGCAGCTTTCATCATTTTATATTTCGTACTATTTCAAAATTATTCCGTATTCAAAAACATTATAAAATGGAAGAAAATAAGGAAATTTTGCCCAAAGATGAGGATTTCGAGTTTTATGAGGAATTTGGAAATAATTGGTACCTTTTTACAAATGAAGGCAGGGATAAATATTGTTGGAAAACAAAAACCCCCTTACAATTGAAAGGTGATGGCAAAAGCAAGGAGACAGAAATGTATACGAAACGAAGAAGGAATGGTGAGAGTTCCAAAAACAGAAATGTTGGAAAAGTTATGAGAGGAAAATCAAAAAATTCGAGCAGTCCAAGTAGATTCCGAAGTCGCTCAAGGCGTAGAAGGTCGTCATCTGGTAAAACCAAAAAGAAACAGCACAGGAAAAACTAGTAACTAATTATCTATACTTAAAATTACAAACTTTGTCTGCGTACATGTATTAGAAAACAAACTTGAATAAATTGTCATTCATTGCACTTAAGTTTGTTTGGTTTTATTTGTTGATTTGACATTTGTAATTAATAATAAATCTAATGTACTGAATAATCGCGTTTATCATTTAAGGTGCTGTTCTGCAAAAACATTGTCCCGCACATGATTGTTTGCGCACATTTGTGCCGCACTTATGTCTTATGTTCGCCAAGAATGTTCAGCAAAGTCATTTAAAGGAGATGTCGGCTATAAGTTAAATCCTGGGTAATTTTTATGTTATTGCCCTTTATTTGATCTTTAGTTTTGTTTTCTTGCTGAATCTGTGTTTGGAAATATTGTCACGATGGCCAAAATTTATATTTTTTTTTTAGAATATTATTATTAAATATTAACAAAATTGAATAGAGTAGTAATAATATATAATATATAAGGACAAGTACATTTATTACTACCGTATTCAATCATCTCCTTATAATGGATCACACCAACCTTTTACATTATTAACAAAATAAATTATTAAAATAAAATAATTGCACATTTTGCAAAAGCCTGGCAGGACATCACCCTCTACACGTACCGCGAAGTTGACGTACCTTATGGTTCGGCAAAAATTATTGCAGTTGGACAATTAATTAAATAATTTGAACAAGTAATAATATTATATTGCAATTTAGCATGAGCCACTGTAATAAGGATTGCTGTCAGCTTGTCCTCAAGATGAACTTATGTAGAATCTTAATGTAAGTAGTTACCTGTTTCCTGTTTGTTATTATTATTAGGTTCTAAGTATTTACAAAAATATTGATGTGGGAACAAAATAAATCTTTTATCATGTAAAAATCATCTCTTATCATTTATAAATTCTGAGCTACCCCAACCTAGGTATGACAATATTACTTTTAATGATCCCGGAATATTAGATCTTTTACTCACACGAATAACTTTATTTGGTTGGACTTTTAAATTCAACAGTTGAAGCAAATGATTCGTTATCAAATTCGTCAGCATAGATAAAGACTCTGAGGCTTAGGGTAAAATGTACACCATGACCTTTTTTTATCTACAAGCCCTTTCCTCCACTTCATTGCAAACGCCACAAGAATGTAGCTTCAAATTAGACTCTATTTGATTAACTTTAGATCAAGATTTCAGCTTCCATCTTATTAATGTTGTTGTTAACATTCCTATTTTTGGAGTATGTTTAACTGTTTTCCCATAATTCTAGTAAACATTACCTCATAGAATGCCGAAGATCATCTCCATTGCTTAAAGTTTGATTGAAGATAATGTTCGACAAAAATAATATACGAGAGACTCGTCATCCAAGTCTACACAAGAGATATAGTGCAAATTTTTACATTTGGCTTGGCATCTAATTGGTTTGGAACGTGGGCTTATTCTCAATTAGCTACCATTTTAATTGTAAGTAATTTGAAGAAGATAAGGAAGTAAGTATGTTTAATAGACGGGGACACAAATTTTTCACACCTCTGCGCCTGTAGCGGTTGAGTCGAATGATACACACAAGAAGGCAACATAAGGGTTACATATAGTGAAACAATAGTTGTGTTTTTTTACATACTTTGCTCGAGCAAATATGAGCAAATCATATTCTATCTCATTTTCTCCTATAGAACTAAAAGGAGAAGGAAGTGATTTGCTCGAGCAAATCAGTCAATAACTAATAACAAATATTTTAAGTGTTTAATAAAACGTAATCCTTGAATTTCCTATATATTCAAGAATTATAGAATTGTATTGTATTGAATTTACCATACAATAGCATTATGTATAAGCGTAGATGAAATATTTTAAACTTAAAGGGCCTCCACACGATTTGATTTGATCGGACGATCGAATAGAAGGTAAATCGGACCGGGTGGAGGGTGGAGGCAAGCTTTTAGGCAAATTATCAGACTGGAAGGTCGTCCGATATCTCGAGCGTTCGATCAAATCGGACATCGGACCGTTGGAGGTTCCTTCCGACCAATTTGAATGCTTCATTCGATGGTCCCACTATTTTTGCAATTTTTAATGATTCAACCCACGTGTAACTACTGCTTATTGCTCTAAAAATTGATGCGTGAAATAAAGACCGTCTTTCTAGGTTCTAGAATTGAAATTATTTGACTATTTTTTTCCTTTCGATTAACCAGTTTTTTCCACTTTTTTTTTCTTCTTTTCCTCTCGTTCCACCCGCTATACCGATTTTTTGACGTTTGTTAAGACAGGGGCCATAATACAGGGTGATTTACATTTACAATGAGGTGTAAAAAAATCGTACACATATTCTACAAAATATTTGAAACAATAAAGTATTAAGAATTTATTTTCCTAAGAAAGTTATTTAAGTTCAAAACCAAGAAAGATTGAACTGCTTTCATATTTAAAAGATAATTTATTATGGTATTTCCATGGAAACAAACATCATACAATGGTCAAAATCGTAGTTTTTAAAATTTCTTACTCAGAAATATTTATACAATGGGAGATTTTACACCAAGGAACTTTAAAAACCACGATTTTGGCCATTGTATGATGTTTGTTTCCATGGAAATACCATAATAAATTCTCTTCTAAATACGAAAGCAGTTCGATTTTTCTTATTTTTGAACTTAAGTTACGTTCTTATGAAGATAGATTAAAAAACAATTCTTAACACTTTATTGTTCCACATATAATTTAGAATATATGTACGACTGTTTACACTTCATTATAAATCACCCCGTATTAATTTGTCCACGCAAATATCAAAATTGTTTTGGTCGAATTAGGAGTCTCCAGACGATCCGATTTAATAGGATGGTCGGATTCCATGACTAAATCCGATGTCGCACCAACACGGTTCGATCTGCCCATGTGACAGACCGCCAATTCTGCGCACCTCTATCCGATATCCGATTAAATCGGATCGTGTGGAGGTTCATTAAATAACTTGCAATACCGCACGAAAAAGAATACTGTAATTAAATTTCTTACCGGAGGTAAGTATTAGTGCATTCACAACTAAGGCACTCACGACTATATTATTGTCCCTAGACAAAATGATTTAGGTATTTAATCATTATAGATTTGTTTGTATAACTGCTGAAAAGCACGTCCGATCGATACAGGAACCGACGAACATCTGTTTAAAAAAATTTTTATTTATTTTTTTGTACAAGGTCTTACAAAAAAAATATTAACCTAAAATAACCTAAAAGTATAAATAATAGTAAATCCTGAGGAAGGTGGCAGAAGTTAAATATAAGATATATATTAGTAGCCTAAATAAAATTAAGTCTAAAATTAAAAAAAAAGATTTATTTGTAGTATTGGCTAGTAGCTGGTATTGTCCTTGTATTTTGTACTCAAGTTGTCACTTAAAAAACAAAAGTTGCCTATCATTTCTGAAATATATCTTGGAAAAACTGAATCAGATTTTAGTTTTCTTTTTTTATGCACTATTCTATAAGGTGCGTGAAGTTAGCGATAGCACTAACGTTTTTTTTTCAATACATTCGTTAGTGCTCTTTAGTGCAACAATTAATAAAACTAGCGGCTAAGTATTAAGTGAGTAAATGTTTATCTAAATTCTGTCATTAACTTTACGCTCAGTGATAATTTTTTTTATTTACCACGTTTTTATAAATTTTCTTTTGTATTTCATTAGTGCTAGTTAGTGCATCAAAAATCATAATATTTTTGGAAAAATAAGAAAGTTACAGATCTTTTACTACTTCGACCTGGCAACAATTTCTTTTATTTATTATTTTTTCAAATTTTCTTTTGTTGTTCATTAGTGCTTGTTAGTGCATCAAAAAACATACAATTTTTGGAAAAATAAGAAAGTTACAGTGCTTCTCGTTACTGCTTCTAATTAGAATATATACTTAAGTATACATATAAAAAACTTACTATTTTTGAAAAATTATTAAAGTTACAGAATTTTTACTTTCTTCGACACAGGGACAATTTTTTTTATCAATTTCTTTTTAAATTTTCTCTGAATTTCATTAGTGTTTTGTTAGTGCTTGTTAGTGCATCAGAAAAATACCATATATTTGAAAAAATAAGAAAGTTACAGAACTGCTTTTACTATTTTCGACTAAGCGACAATTTTTTAATTTATATTTATTTCAAATTTTCTTATGAATTTTATTAGTGCTTGCTAGTGCATCAAAAACCATTCTATTTTTGAAAAAGTACGAAAATTATAGATTTTTTAGTGTTCTTTAGCCAAAAAAAGAAGAAGAAATCTTTTTACCCAGCGAAATGGTTTTCTTTTTATCAATTTTTAAAATTTTTTTTTCTGAATTGCTTCATTGGTGCTTATTGATGCATTAGAAAACCACCAAATATTTTAAAAATATTTTAAAAAATAAGAAAGTTGCAGATCTTTTAATTTTTTCGACCAAACGGCATTTTTTTTATATACACCCTGTATCAGACCACCTTTGCCCCCATTTATTTCGAGAACGCATTATCGTACATGACTGAAATAAAAAAATTAATTACCAAAGTGAACCTAAACCTTTTTGAAATAGCAACATAAGGTCTTTTAAAAATAAACAACTTTTATTAAAATATTTTTTTAATATTTTCCATAGTGTAGAATTTATTCCAAAAACAAAAAAAAATTGTTAAAAAAGTAAATAAAAATTATTGCATATTTTGAAGAATTTTGTTGAAATATAGACAAGTATGATGTTTAAAGTTGGTAAAAGTTGGTAAAACATTAGAATTTGTAGAAAGAGTTTATAAATTTATAAAATTCTTCAAAATATGAAATAATTTTTATTTTTTTTTACACATTTATTTAACAATTTTTTGTTTTTCGAATATATTCTAAACTATAGAAAATATTAAAAAATATTTGTAGCTTTCTTATTTTTCCAAAAATAGTATGTTTTTTGATGCACAAACAAGCACGAATGAAGCACTAATAAAATACAAAAGAAAATTTATAAAAAAAGTGGTAAATAAAAAAAATTATCACTGAGCGTGAATTTTGCGACAGAATATAAATAAACATTTACTCACTTAATACTTAGCCGCTAGTTTTACTAATTGTTGCACTAAAAAGCACTTACGAATGTATTAAAAAAAGTTAGTGCTTCGAGTCTGTCGCTATAACTTCACGCACCTTCCTCTATAATATAAAATTGGTACATTTTGAAGGGTTTTCACCCATATTTTCACCATCAAAGTTTTTACTGTCAAAATGTTTACGTTTTTTCTAATATTTGTAGTTTTTATGGTTTATTTAAACAGAACGCTCCAATAGCCTAAAATTATTTAGAGAGTGCAATTTAATGGTGTACTTGTTTGTAGTCTTTGCAAATAGAAGTTAAAACAAATACAAACAGCCGAAAACTTTAACTTTTTAAGGTTTTGTTTTACTTTAAATAATGCAATTTTGGAGATTGGTTAAAATGCAAAAAATATTTTCAGACAATGATTAATTGAAGAATTTATTTAATTTATTTGATGAATTTTGTTGTAATCTATTTTACTACGTTCTTCGTTTTATGTGCTTTAGATCAGCGCTTCTTAAACTTTTTGTGATTGCGACCCCTTTTTAAAGTAAAAATTTTTAGTCGACACCCATATAATGAATTAATTTTATCCTTGAATATTTTAAACAGGAAAAAATAAAGTTTAAAAAATAAAACTCGGTAGAATTAATTTTGGGTTGGTATAATGAAAATAATGAATTAATTTATCAGTTTACAATATATTTTTGCGACCCCCAAAAATTTTTTAGTTTAAGAAGCACTGCTTTAGATAACTATAGAAATCTAAATAATCTAAATGACATCCATAGTAACTTAAGAGATCAACTTTAAAGAATAAAAATTTGGCAATTATAGATTATAGACATAGTCCAGTCAATTGGTGGTTTTCTCGTAACACGTTCTTTTCTCGGCAGTTCTTTGGGGTTCTGAATCCGTATTTAAAATCTGCTGCCTAGTAGGAGGTCTGTTTCCCAACGGAAAATGCAAAAAAAACTTGAAAATATTCGTACTTTTTCAGTTTTTCGCTTATATCTCGAAAACTATTCATTTTTCGAAGGTGACTTTTGATCTTATGAAAAGCGGTTCGCTAGACCACGCTGAAAATAGCGATTTTTTGGCATTTGTGCGAAAACGTAGTATACCTTCAGTAGAGTCGTATGGTCGAGTGGGCATACCTTCGAACAAATTTGCAACTCACATCCATTATGTACGAAGTAAGTACAATTAAAATGCACCAATTGTTTTCGATGGGTAGTCAACGGGCAGATGAGTATCAAGTCCATGGAGTGTGAAGGCATCAGGCATCAGCAAACATATGGTTTCCATACCTCCCACTGAAGCTCCAGTTTTCCATCAGGTGTAGCAGTGGATTGGAAACTTCTTGGATCCCGAGCAGTGTGAATGGAAGTTGACAAAAAATGGGTTGATTTCCATTACCACACTGAAACCTCTAGCTCCTGAGAAACTTCTTCTGCTTCTATTAAAATTTTATTCAGTAAAAAATTTACTTGAGAAACTGTTGATGTCATTGTGCTGATAAATCTTCTGTCCATCGAGTACCCATCGAACACAATTGGTGCTCTTTGATTGTACTTACTTCGTACATAATGGAGTCTCAAATTTGTTCGAAGGTATGCCCACTCGACCATAGAAGTCTTTTTTGGGCTTTCTCGTCATAAAATTGACTAGAGTGGTTTTCATCTGAAGAGAACCCTGCGCAGAAATCACCTTCTAACAAACTCACGTTAGCCTTGTTTATGATTGGTGCACGCGATAATATAGTGGCCGTCCAAAACTAAGGTTTATGAATTAATTTGAATTCCTGTAGATATGCGAATCGAAGTTTTTAAGTTGAATTGTAGAATTGGCGATTCTAGCTAAGCGATCTCCCTCTTGCGGCATAGCGCGGAACTATGAAATGACGTCACGTCGCGTCGGTGATAGTTGTGCAGACGAATTTAGCGTTTAACGTTTGTTAACGTCTGTTTTAGTCAAGTAAATAATGTCAACTTACCTAATTTACTTTGTATTATTAAATGCGTTTGATTATTTCTTTGCTAGTTAAATTTTTTATTTATTTTGTCACTGACGTGACGTCATTAGAGTATGTAACCAAACATACATTTACGCGGGAAATATTAATTTGAATCGCCAATAGTAATCGCTGGGGTAAAATCGCCTACTGCGCAAGAAAGGTTCACTTCAGATGAAAACCACTCTAGTACATTTTGCAAGAAATTTTGTCTACTTTAATCGTGTATAGAATGTAGAATGCCTCTTTGAGAAAAGTATAGTCGTTGAGATATAAGCAAAACACTGAAAAAAGTGCGAATGTTTTTTTTTTCTTCTTAGTTGTTAAACTTCTACAAGACAGCAAACTTGAAATTCGGATACAGCAGCTCAAAAACCATTGAGAAAATAACTTCAAAGACGCAGTTTAAGTTTTATTGAAATAACCAGACTTTCACTTTACAAAATTTTAATTTTGTTGTTGAGAGAAATCAAAAAATTTCTTCAAATTCCACTTTAAAATTGACCCTCTCTCTTTATTTAGTACTAATTGCTTAAACTATAAAAACGTTGAGTAGGAAAAGTATTAAATATATCTAACATTTATTGATAAATATTACATTTAAAATGAGATCAAAATTTTGTCTTAAGTTACCTAAGTGTATAATAATTATAATAACAAAAATACCCTGCTTATTTCTTTGTATATTTAAAAGATTAGTTTGCGCCTCTTGGAAGCATACATATACTTTCACTTGGGAAGGAACAATCTGATTTTTCCAAAATAGTTTTTTCGCCCTTAAACAAAGGAAGTAAGTACACCCAAATAAATTAATATAAATATTTTTTACATTTGGGTCGAATGTGCAATGTTTACTTATATGTTTTGGCTGACCCATGGGTTTATTCAGACGGGTAGCAGATTCCTGCCAGTTAGGGACATTTTGACGATATGTGTTGTTTCTATCTAAAATATGAATTCTATATTACGTAATATATTCTAAAGTTAAGTATTTATTAAAATGTTTACCTTGAATATTGGGGTTCTTGTTGCGTGCTAAAAATTCCAACCTTGTTCTACTATTCCTGTGATGGTTTAAGCCATTATTATATAAGGAACTGCATGACATTGTAGTACAAACGGACGTTCTACCTTTGGCAGATCTAATTTGCAATTATTAATATTAAAAATAATAAACCCTAGTTGGTGATTGGTTTTTATTATTAAAATATGGTAGATTTTTTGATAAAATAAATAATTAACTTTCGAAGGAAGTCACAAACATTACAGTTCTGTATGGTTTACTTTTAAACTTAATTAAACTATGGCATATTATTCATTTCGTATAAAAAGTAAATTGAGGTCTTCGAATGTTTTGGTACATTTAGTAGATATTAGTTAAAAAATTGAGTTGTTTTTGGAAAAAGGTTAAGTTCCAGATAAAATATTTTTGGTTCTATTTTTTATCCATAAATTAAAAAAATAACAACGAAATGGACTAAATGCCAAAGTTTCAAATTTTTTAGAACCACATGTGAAAGTTGATGTTTGAAAAAAGAACTTTTTCAACGATAGATTTTCTTTAGGCGAGGGATTAGAAATGTATTATGAATAGTTTTACCTTACCTTAAGTATCTATTTCTGCAGGGAAAACAATATTTTAGATAACTATGAGTCGCTATAAATGCCAAACAGTTATGTAAGTGTGGTTTAAGTTCAGTTCCCACTTCACTATTTAAAAAGCAATAAAGGATTGCAACAAAAAATCCCTAAAAATGTATATATTAATTTTTAAGTTTGTAATATCCAACATAGGCATCATTTGCATTCAAATTTTGGTTGATATTAGTTTGAAAACTAAATAAATATCAAACGTCTGCCTTACAGTTGCAATGATATATTTAGTATTTACTTGGAAACTCGCAAATAGTTGGTCTGTGATCAACCAAATAATTTCAATAGTCTCATTCTTGTTCAAAGACATTCCCCATAAGAGAGCGTAGTGTATTCCAAACAACGGAGCTAAAACTAATGTACTTCTAGCCCATTTCTGATACCTCTTTGCTTCTTCATAAACAGGAGCTTGCAGTTTACTATAAATTACAATCGTAATTCTTACAAAAAGTAATAAATTAAGCTAAAATTTAAATAAAGTTTTAATTATTATATCAAATCCCTAATATGTTTTAATTTGACTACCAAAATTGATATAGAAGTGGGTATGCGAATAATAAGAAAAGTCACATTTTCTTCATGAGTAGTCCAGCAAAGTGTATCTTCCAAGAGAATTCTCGCAATAACCCATATAATTGTAACTAACATAGGAACTCCTAAAATAAAAACATTAAATAATTTAATAATTAATATTCTAAATATTATTTACCCCAACCCATTACTACATAAGGTGTAATGCTTCTATTTGAATCCGCAAATAGGGCACTAAATATTAGACTATGCAAATATAACCCTTCCATCAAAATCCATGAATAATTTGCGGTTATAAAAAATTGAAATAAACTTGTAATAAATTTGCAAACCCAATTTCCAGACTAAAACAATAAATTATTTAAATCCTCGTTTTATTGATTTGTTTTATTTATTTAAGGACAACGAAAGTGGGAGATACAAACTAGCCAGGATTAGAGTTAAAAGTTGTTCTAGTTTTAAAATCCTGGAATTAAATCTTTTAAATCTAAAAATAATAAATTACTAACTTAACCAAAATGAAGTTATAAAATTTCAACTGTCGATAATCATGTATTAGATTTAGGTAATTCCACAACAATATCAAATTATTAATTTTTTGTAGATATATATTAATAAAATAAAAACCTCTTTATTTTCATAAAAATATTTTCTTCCATCCATTAATCGTATATCAGAAGTAAGTCCCACTCCTTCAACAAATACTAGATCTTTTACAAAAAATATAAATGCTCTTAAGATGAAGGATGCAAACAAATGCATGTGTAATCTGTTTCTCGGGCATTGTAGTTTTCTGTAAATATTTCTAGTTAATTTTAAATACAATACAAACTTTATGGTTAAATTATTACTTAATTGAAAAAATAATAAAGAATGCAATGCATAATGATAAAAATGATACAGCATATCCGGTTCTTGATATTGTTTTAATTGCAGGCAAAAATTTCTGAAACATTACAGAAATATAATTTATTTATTTTAATTATTGGTATTTGCACTTACTTCTATGTTCAGCGAGGAATTGTTGTAATCTATGGATACTGCTACTAATGTTTCGAAATTTTCATAACAACTTGTATAATTGGTCCAATAACCCGAGTCATTGATATACCACTCTCCATTTTCCATACATTTTTTTGTAGCATTTTGGGACTAAAAATTAAAAAAAAATTAAACTATTTTATCAAGAATTGATTTTATTCAAGCGATTTAAGGTCGATTTCAATTTGGTTTTTATGTTACAATTTTATATGAAAAAAAAATGTTAAAATTAAAATTTTGTTAATTAGTCGAAATACGAAATAAAGTATGATACTTGAAGTAATAAAATAATAGAATAAACAAAATCCCTAGGAAAGCTTGGTTCTTCATAATCAAATTGATGAAGGAAAAGGGTAAACTATTAATTTCAAACCAAACAAATGTTGTTACAATTTTATTAACTAAAATTTATAAATCCTAATGCATTTCGCAACGATAATGTTGCATCTTCATATGAATAATTCACATAAATCTGCTCTTAATAAAATGAACGTGAGTATATGTAGTTTCTGGTGTAAGTATAAATTAGAAAAGACTAAACCATCATGTATGCATTAATATCATCAACCAATCAAATTACTCATATAAAAGGTAATCATGTTGGATTTAAGGACGTGAGGACGATTACAACACTTTAAAATTAAATTAGATTAAAAATTAAAAAAATTTTAAAAGCACGTGTTGATGTTGCGTGTCTTACTTAATGACTAATAATGTTTAATTATTTAATTTCTTCTAATAATTTAGATATTTGCAGTCTTATACGAATATTCCCTTATTATTTTCCGGAACAACCCGGAACTATCCGGAACCAAAAGTAACTTTTTTAAATGACAACTTAGGTCGAGTTTGGTATGGTTTGATAGATCTTTTAAAAAGAAATAACTTTTACTTAAATATTTTTTTAATAATTTACTTATTTAAATTTTTATAAGAAAAAAACGTTACGATCCTTATGACATAAATAACTATTATTATGACATAGAATATGATAATTGAGTTTTTAAGTGTATTGTGTCTTCTTCTTCCATCCAACACCATTTACAAAAGTCGAGGATTAGTCAAATCTTTACCAATTGAGAGTCCAGTATTCAAAAACCACGAATATTTCATTAAAAAATCTTTACTGCTTTGGTTGTAATAAAAAAATTAAAAAAGCGACTGCTCAAGGATGCATTTTTTGGATATAGATAGGGTCATATCAACTTATTACTATCTCCAGTTAATGGTTGTCGGTCGAATTTTGGGACACCCTAAATTTCATCCTTACCACATCCATCTACATCAGTAACTAGGAGGGGAAGATTTTCAAAAGCGTATGGTTTTTTCTGAATGGCTACCCATATTTTCACCACAAAATACTTTGAACGGATGAGACCACTTTCAAGAGTAATGGAGATTTTAATATTCACAACGCACATGATTGGTTAAGGATCCTTACTGGCTTCCTGACCTGGATAATCAGCATCTTTGGAGCCTCAATATTTGGTGTGGTATTTTAGGAGGTCAAATCATTGGTCCGAATTTTTTTGACGGGTCGTGAACTGGTGAGGTGTACTCTGATTTTTTTAGAGAACATCTTATACGATCTCGTTGGCAATACCCCATTAGAAAAATGTTTGGTGATGTTTCTACACCAAGATGGTTGTCCAGCACATTTTTCAAGAATAGCCCGCCAAACTCTTTCCACACCGCTGGATCGGAAGAGGAGGTCTGGTTTAATTGCCAGCTCGATCCCCAGGCCTGACACCGCTAGATTGTTTTCTTGTGGGGACGTATTAAAGATATGAGCCTATATTCAGCGACCGTAATGAAAATTTTAGACGTCGTTAAAGTTAATCACGTCTTTAAGAAAATATTTATTATGAAGAAATATTTTTTAGTTATGTGTTTAACGTTAAAAACGTCTCTAAATTTTTCATCACGGTTCTGAATACACGTTATGGTATGATATGAAACACAGGAGACAGGATCCAGAACAACTGTCGCTCATTATCACAAAATGAAATAGTACGGGCAGTAAATAGTATCCGAATTCGTCTGCAAAAATGCAACGATGAAGGTGGAAGACACTTCGAACATTTAAAATAAAAGTTGATGAACCTTTGTTTATATTTTTCTAGTCTTTTGTTTTATTCATAATAAAAGTTCAGTCATATCTCCGCTTTATTCGTTTACCACGGCAAATATCGAAATATGTTTTATATGTATACAGGGTGTCCCAGCGCTGCGAGGAAGTAACATTACTCTACAATGAAAAAAGATATCGACATGCGGTTTTCGATAGAATATACAATACCTTCAAGTGCACATTTTAAAAATATTTTAGTAATATACCGGGTGTCCATTCCAAACGGAACCTAGTATATTATTACATTTTTGGATTCCTTATCAAAAAATAATTATACTTTCAATAAACTTTTATGGATCTATCATCACTCGTTGTGCTGATATTTGCCATTTAAGCCAAAAAAAGATACATTTTTGAAAAGTAACCGCTCTAAAACAGATGAACATTTTGGGTTGAAATTTTGTCAAAAAATTTTTAACATCGTCTAATCTACAACTATCATGTCAAATTTAAGTTTGTGATAATTTTTTATCAGGGAGCCTTATGAAACGCAAATTGAACAATTAAACGAAACATCCTGTATATTTTATCATCAATCGATGGCATTTTTTACAAGCTTTCTATTGATATAATGTTTGTATGGACGCTTATCAATGGTTTAGGAGATATTAATATCCAAACTGAGAAACATTGAAAAATATACAAAATAAGCAGCTCTCGTGATGAATTTTTTGAGGATTTTTTTAATTTGCCTAAAACTTATTTGTGTCTCTCTCTATTTTGCTTTCCTAAGAATGTTGTTATATTACAATTGCAGTTTTTGTTGTGATACTAAACAAATAAAATCGAAACTTGCAATTATCAATTTTAGTTTTCTAAATCTCGGTATATTTGAAAATTTAACCACTGGTGTTACCAAGGATAACCTTTTTGTTGAATTTCGGTTTATGCTCTCTTCTGATAGCTAGAAGCGGATTTCTTTCAGCTTCGCCAAGCGCTTACAACATATTTACCATTTCTTCTTTAGAAGAGTTCACTATTAGGTGTATTTGTTATCAAAAGTACAAAAAAGGCGAGAAAAAAGGCGTTAAAACAAAATTCAACAAAATAAGGGTTTTCTTGGTAACATCAGTTGCTAAATTTTCAAAGCATACTGAGACTTAGAAAACCAAAATTGATAATTGCAAGTTTCGATTTTATTTATGATGTAAAACAACAAAAACTACTATTGTAATAAAACAACATTATAAAAAAGCAAAATAGAGAAAGACAGAAATAAATGTTAGGCAAATTATAAAAAAATCCTCAACAAAATTCATAAATAGCGCTATTTTGTCTATTTTTCACTGTTTCTCAGTTTGGATATTAATATCTCTTAAACCATTGATATGCGACCATACAACCATTACATCAGTAGAAAGCTTGTAAAAAATGCCATCGAATGATGTTAAAATATACAGGGTGTTCTATTTGAAAATTTCGTTTAATTGGTCAACTTGCGTTTCATAAGGCACCCTGATAAAATATTGTCACAAACTTAAATTTGACCTGATAGTTGTAGACTAGACGATGTTGAAAATTTTTTGACAAAATTTTAACCCAAAATGTTCATCTGTTTTAGAGCAGTGATTTTTCAAAAATAATTATTTTTTGGCTAAAATGGCAAATATCAGCAAAACGAGTGAAGATAGACCCATAAAAGTTTATACAAAGTGTAATTATTTTTTGATAAGGAATCGAAAAATGTCATAATATACTAGGTGTTCCATTTAAAAAAACACAACTTTCATCCGCCATCTTGAAATGGACACCCGGTATATTAAAATATTTTGAAAATGTGCGCTTAAAACTATTGTACATTCTATCGAAAACCGCATGTCGATATCTTTTTTCATTTTAGAGTATTAATGTTACAGCCTCGCAACGCTGAGACACCCTGTATTAGAAGAAAATAACGAATTTATTAATTACTTCATGTATCATATTTTACTTCGTATTTCGATTATTTAACAAATTTTTAATTCCTTGTTTGATTTTTTTCATATAAAATAATAAATATAAAATATGCCAATTATTAAAAAATATTTAAGTAAATATTATTTATTCTTAAAAGGCCTATCAAAAATACCAAACTCGATCTATGTTGCCATTTAAAAAGTTACTTCCGGTTTCGGCGGATAGTTCCGGAAAATAATAATGCGGATATTTGTGTAAGACATAAGACTGCAAATATCTAAATTATTAGAAGAAAATAATGAATTAATAGTATATTATTCAACGAGCGACTAATGGCTAGAATACTATACTTTTTCTATGACTATTTGGTAAACGCAAAAATATTTTTCTAAAAAATTAGGTTATTTGAAGTAGCAACGTCAGCATTCATTAAATAATAAAAAAGCTCGTATCAGTTGATTGATACACCTACCGTGGATCCAAAGGTCACGGGTTCGAATTCCGATCACTGACGATTTTGTTTAAATAATTGTTTGAATTTGGTTACAGAGAATAACTAGTGAGTAATAGCTATCATTGGTTATTTATAAACGCGTTCATAAAGTACCCATTATACAATAGTCATAGAAAATAGTATATTATTCAACGAGCGAGTAATGATAGCCATTACTCACGAAGGCCGAAATTCCGACACGAACCGGTAGGCGTGTGTCTTAACAGGCTATACTTTTTCTATGACTATTTACTAAACGCAGAAATATTTTTCTAAAAAATTAGGTTATTTCAGGTAACAACGTCAGCATTAATTACTTATCTAGAAAGGCGTTCATAAAGTATCTATTATAGCATTGTCAGAAAAACATTATTTAATTACTTCAAGTATAATACTTTATTTCGTATTTGGATAACTTCACAAAATTTTAACTATAATTTTTTTTTGGTTTTTCATTAAAATTGTAAATATGCAAATTATTAAAAAAATATTCAAGTAAAAGTTATTTTTTTAAAAGATCTATCAAACAATACCAAACTCGATCTATGTTGCCATAAAAAAAAGTTACTTCAGGTTCCGGATAGTGCCAGGTTGTTTCGGAAAAAAATAAGTTCACCAATAGATGCTTTATGTTCGCTTTGGAAATAAATTTCTTTATATCAGTCATGTACGATAAGGCGTTCTTATGATAAATGGGTGGCACGTATGATCTAAATAAGCAGAATTGTAAAGTTTTATAAAATGAGATTTCAATACCCTTTGTCTTAGAAACACTCTGTACAGAATGTCTCAGACCACCCGTCCACCCCTTTTATTTTGAGAACGCCTTGTCGTACATGGCTGAAATAAAAAAATTATTACCAAAGCAAATCCGAAGAATGTATTGGTGCACTTATTTTTTTCCGGGATAATCCGGAAGTGCCCGGAACCGGAAGTAACTTTCGATTTTTAAACGGCAACATAGGTCGAGTATAGTATCGTTTGAAAGGTCTTTTAAAAAGAAACAACTTTTATTAACATATTTTTTTAATATCTTTTAAATTAAACGAAAAACAAAAGCAAACAAGTGATAAATGGTTTCTTAAATTATGGAAAAATTAAAACACTACCATCATCCTCAATGGGTAAGGGTAGAGGCAATTATGACTTTTTAAATGGAAACATGTATTTTTTGCTTCGCTTGTAAAAAATAATCAACTTTTTTAGGTTATGTATTTACCTTAATTCAAAAAATAAAAAAAAAGTTGATTATTTTTAACGAATAAAGCGATAAACGCAAAAAAAGTTTCAATTTTAAAAAAATCTCTCTCTTGCCCATTTGCGGATGATGGTAACGATTTAATTTTTCCATAATTTAAGAGACGAATGGTCACTTTTTTGCATATTTTTTTTTTCGTTTAATTTGTTAATTATGCAAGATATTACAAAAATATTTTTATAAAAGTTGTTTCTTTTTAAAAGACCTTTCAAACGATACTATACTCGACCTATGTTGCCATTTAAAAATCGAAAGTTACTTCCGGTTCCGGGTACTTCCGGATTGTTCCGGAAAAAAATAAGTGCACCAATGGATTCTTCGGGTTTGCTTTGGTAATAATTTTTTTTTATTCAGCCTTGTACGACAAGGGGCGCGTTCCAGTAATGAACACGACCACGACCGCAAAATTTTCGCGTTCCACTAGCTCAAAAGGTCACCATTCAACAAACAACCACCGAAACCCACGAATAAATACGGTCGTTGTGAGCTTCTTGCTGTCGCCATCGATGCACGAAAGAAAAAATCGCGGTCTTATGTAGAACGATTTTGCGGTCGTCGTGGGCTTTAGTGTTCATTACTGGAACACGCCCAAGGCGTTCTCATAGTCTAAGCGGCGGCGACACTAAGTCTAGTGTGATAAAACTTTTCAAGGTCGCACATATAATTCGTTACGTCATTGAGGGAGGAACACAAAATGGCACTGCTACCACGTGTAGGCCGAACGCTACTATAATAATTTTTTTTTCAAAATTTTTATTATTTTTTTTATATCTAGTATCATAAAACTTCAGGATTCTGATTTCTTCTCGCGACAGGGGAGGGTTAGGGGTATAAAAAAATGCGGTGCTATCAGTCAGTGGCAGCAGGAAAATAAGAGATCCCACAAATTCGATTTTCACAAATTGGCAACCACTTTTACTGACGTCTCGTAAAAGTGGTTGCTTAGTACTGATGTCTCGTAAAAGTGGTTGCTTATTTTTAAAAATTATACCCACTTTAGGGGTTGCTGCTTCGGTTCCTGTCAGGTTTGGGGGCATTTTTTTATAGCCTCAACCCTCCCCTGTCGAGAGGAATAATCAGAATCCTGAAGTTTGATGATACTAGAAATTAAAAAAAATTAAAATTTTTAAAAAAAAATGTTTATAGTGGCGTTCGGTCTACACGTGGCAGCAGTGCCATTTTGTGTTCCCCCCTCAATGACGTATCGAATTATACGCAACACCTTGAAAAGTTTTATCACACTAGACTTAGTGTCGCCGCCGCTTCTACTATAAAATAAAAGGGGTGGACGGGTGGTCTGTGACACCCTGTATATTAACTTTTTTTATAAGTCCAAAAAATAGACGGTATGATCTACTATCATTCGATATCACACTAAAAACTCACCCTGCATTTATAGGGGTGCGCATGGCAGTGTTTTACCGTAGACCAGATACAGGCCGCAGGTCTTTTTAAAGCTCAGTTGCAACTTTAGTTTTGCAGCGTACGATTATCTTTAGAAGCCAACTTCATTCAGTCAGTATCTGCCACCCGCGAGACATAGCTTTTTCGGTCTATACCTGAGTTCTGTAGTTGCAGTAAATAAGTAATCCATAACCTCGATTTAATTAATTTACGAAGCTTTATAAATCATTTGCTTCTATTCGTTTAAAGTTTTGAATCAAGTATATTAATTATATTTACATAGGAAAGTAAAATGCCTAAATCAAAGAGAGATAAGAAAAGTAAGTAATGTTTTTGAAATTTAATAGGAAACTAACCTCACTTTTAAAGCATGGCTTTACGTTTTTTAAATGTTTTAACCCATATATTTATAACTTTTAAAAATATGTTGATTTATTCAGTAATTTTGTATTTTTATACACTCATGTATGACTTATTTTGTACTTTTGCTATAAATTCCTCTTTACATGAGCCGAAAACTAAAGTATCAAAAAAAGTTTTTTCCACCGAATTTTGAGGTGATACTTTATTTTTATGGTGAATTCTAAGACTCCCCAAATGTTCATTTTCTGCAAATAATTTTCAATGTTTCAAATGTTATCAAAGATTATATTAATTTAAAGAAAAAATGATGACGTTTTGATGAACTCTACAAACAACCGTAGAAACAAAATCCCGGCCTTAGAATGCAGGTACTTGCTTCTGTATAAAACCCAATTATGCATAATAAATATTTATATTACGATATACATTAACCTTTTAAGAATTTTTTAGATAGACTACAAATCTAGATTAAAATATTATTGCTTTGTGGTAGAGTCTCATCATAATCACTTTTTGCATTTGTAAAACGTCATCGTGTAGAATCTTTGTATTAATTTTTTACAGACTAAAAACGTGTATAAAAGTTGACTGTCGAAATACCTATTTCTTAAATTTTTATTTAAGTTTTTAACTCATCTATCCATGTCCATCTTTAAATGATTCTAAATAATATAGAATATTGCATTTAATATCTTTACGTTTTAAATTTTTGTTCCATTTTCATATAATAAATTTCTTGTTTTTAGTTTCTTTAACCAAAACGAGCAAGAAAGGACTTGCCTTAAAACAGAAAATTGTAGAAGACGTAAGAAGTTGTATAGAAAAATATGATAGTGTATATGTTTTTACTTGTTTGAATTGGAGGAATAGGACTATGCAAGAAGTCAAAGAACAATGGAAAGGAAGCAGATTCTTTTTTGGAAAAAATAGAGCTATAGCTATTGGATTCGGGAGATCAAAAGAAGATGAAATTGAAGAAGATCTTCATTTGGTAATTTACTTAATTATTTAAGCATTAAATCAGATAAAAAGTTCTAATTGCTTATTAAAATGTATGAAAATCTTATGATCGATTTGTTTTTTAGATAAGTGAAACATTAAAAGGACAATGCGCGCTTTTATTCACAAATTGTAAAAAGAAGAAGGTTGTGAAGTGGTTTGATGAATTTTTTGCGGAAGGGTATGCAAGATCAGGTTTTAAAGTTGATACTACAATTAAGTTGGAGAAAGGTCCTCTAAAGCAGTTCTCACATGCAATGGAGCCCTACTTACGACAATTGGGTCTGCCTACAAAATTAGATAAAGGTGAGTTGAGTGTACCACAATTTTTGACACACTTGAAACTTGTTATGTATTTACTTTAAATTTTTTAGGAGTTATTACTTTATTAAGTGATTATGAAGTATGTAAAGAAGGTGGTAGTTTAACTCCTGAGCAGGCAAAAATACTGGAATTATTAGAATATAAACTGGCCACCTTAAAGCTTGTTTTAAGAGCCTGTTGGATTAAGGGTAAAGGATTCGAAATGTTAGCTGAACCAGAAACTGAAAATGGAATGGATGTTGACAACCAAAATATTGAGGAGGAGGAAGAAGAAGAAGAAAATACAGAAGAGAGCTAATTTCCTTGCATAAATTTTTGTTAAAATTTAATATTACTGATAAGACTTTTTAAATAAAATATTTATAGTGATTCCAATAAGTTTATTTTTAAACTTTCTTGATATAAATTAATACTCCTATTTTCCTATACGTCTAATATTACAACACAAGTGGTTTTGATTAGTTTTTGAATGAGGTTGTGCAACAAACTCGAGTGAATTGAATAAATTTTATCAGGAAAATGATATAGTGTTAGTTTAAAGTAACGCATAAAAATCATTACCTTATTTTTTGGAATTTTCGAAAACAGTAAAAGAATTGTTTTTTCGGTTAGCAGGGCGTCATCAATTTTTTTTAATGGATTAATATGGTTTTTATATCAAAACAAAAAACAATAGCTTATCAAAAGTGCTTTACAACAGTACTAAAAACTTTCTACTAATGCCATCTAGATGTCATTAAAAAAATATTAAATTTCACCTAATAGGATGGTTTTAAGTAAAGCATAAAATTCATAACCACCTTATTTTTTAGACTTTTAAAAACGGTAAAAGACGTGTCTCACTTTTTTTGAAATACTTTATTTTAAACTCGACAAAAAGATATTTCGATTGACACATGACGTTACTACGACGTCATCATTTTTTTTAAATAGGAATGATATGGTTTTTATATCATAACTATACCTTAAAAAGAGTGTTTTACAACGGTACCAAAAAGTTTATAGTTGTTGATTTCTTAATAAAGTTTTTCAAAAACAATGCGACACGTATATTGCGGTTTTTGAAAATTTTTATGCGTTACTTTAAACTAAACTATCGCTTAAGGGAAAATTTAATAACTTTTTTAAATACATCTAGATGGTTCTAGTATAAACTTTTTGGTACCATTGTAAAACAATCTTAATAAGGTATTGTTTTATGGTATAAAAACCATATCAATCTATTTAAAAAAATTTTCGATGACGTCGTAGTGACGTAACGTCAATCGAGAAATTTTTTTTGTCGAGTTCAAAAAAAAGTTTTTCAAAAACAGTGCTAAACGACTTTTGCCGTTTTTTAAAATTCCAAAAACTAAAGGTAGTTATGAATTTTATGCATTACTTAATTTAAGGTGAAATTTAATCATTTTTTTAATGACATATAAATGGCTTTTTGGTACTGTTGTAAAACACTCTTAATAAGGTATTGTTTTATGATATGAAAATATATTATCAATCCATTAAAAAAAAGATTGATGACCTCATAGTGACGACATGCCAACCGAAAAAAATTTTTTTGTTGAGTACAAAATAAAGTTTTTTAAAAACAATAAACAATGAGACACTTCTTTCACCGTTTTTAAAAATTCCAAAAAATAAGGTAGTTACGTATTTTATGCGTTAATTTAAACTCACCCTGTATGTAGATCATAATGTAGATGTATGCATACAGGGTGAACAAAAAGTTGGGCGTTGCCGTACTTTTTGTTTATTTTTGAAATGAAGCATTCTTGAGAAAAATGTTTAATATAAAAGTTGTACCATTCTTAATGACGTACCATTTGAGAATATTGCCATGACCTTGAACCTCAAGTTGACGGTCAGACAATAACAACTTATCTTTTTTTAAATAGCACCTCCCAATTTTTATTGCATATTATTATAGCTTGCCTTTAGAGGTTTACAGGACATATTTTATTTTTCTAAATTAAATAGGTTAGAAGTTACGAGGATTTAAATTTTCAATACATAAATTTCGGCAAAGATGCTTTATTTATAGTCTAAGACCCCGCGACGCAAACCCTTACTACTAAAATTATTACTACCCGTTTACCTGCACTTCCGTCTATCTCAGAGGGTCGGGTACTTGTACCCGTTCGGAAAGTACTTAAACGGACAAAGTGATGAAACCAAACAGAAATTCCAGTCGACATACCGAAAGACACAAATTTTCAAAAAGTTTCTACGAAGTCAGTTTTTTTTCCTCGTTGATTATCTATTGTTTCCACTTTGGCAAACCAGCATAAAGTTAAAGAATAAAGACACAATACAAACTCTATTAGTCCGTTTGGTGGAAATAAACTAAATCGGAAATAAACGTTGACAGGAAGTTTTTATGTTACAAGTAATTCTAGAATGAGCAGCTCGTAATTTTTTCACAATTATTATTTATTGTAAACCCTGTAGATCTCTTAAAATTTATTTAGTTTTTAAACATCTGAATTACTTATTTTTTAAAATAAATATAATTTAAGTCAAAGGTATCTAAAAATGAACTGCACTGGTTATATTTAGCTATGTGCATAGTGTGAAACTAGGGATAATTATTATAAATAAGGAAAATTCACAAATAGTTTGTGTAACTAGGAACAGTAATAATATTTATCTAAAAGTTTTAATTACCGGGTCGAATCCCACAATGAAACCGGGACACAATGCTGAGGATGTGGTATTACTAGGTGTTGGTGGCCAACACAATATCTTGTCAAAAAAAGCTGGACACATACGCGTACCTGAAAAGAAAAACATTAAGAGTTTATTAAATTGCAAAATAAATATCATAGTAAAATACTACAATGCCAAATGCCGTTTTAACCCACAATACCTATCCATAAACTTAAGTCAACTCTAAAAATGATAAAAATTACCTTTTATCCACCCTTATTGCCGGCAGCGGGTACATTAACATTACCTTTCCCAATATTTACAGTAGTTTTTTAAAACAAACATCACCTCGCGGCTATTAATTTAATCAGTTTTGACTGGTCTAAATTTTTCGTATATGATTTGTGCGCCAACCAAATAAGAGCCGTGGAGGTCCCCTTTCTACTTCTTTTCTACATATCATTACTTTTGTTTTTCTCACATTCACTTCTAATTTTCTTTTGCTCAAGTATCCATTCTTGCTATCATACTCTTTAATTCTTTACTACATGTAGCACACAACACTACATTATCCGCATATGCCAGCAACCATACTTTTTCCCTTCCCACATGTACATCCTGTGCTTTTCTTAAGACCTCCTACATATCTGCCACATATATATATGTTGAACAGAATTGTGCTCAGCGGGCAACCTTGTCTCGGCCCTTTATAGATCATTTTCTCGGATATTTCTTCTCCTACTTTTGCTCTGCCACCGGCTGTCCGATATGTTTCCTATAACATCTTCTGCAATTCCAACTTCCCTTAATTTATTTCTTAGCACCTTCTTGTCAACGCGATCATATGCAGCTGCCAGGTCAAGGAAAAATGAATACAATTTTTCCCCTTTCTTCTTTAACTCTTTGTTAATTATACAGTTCAATGCAATTAAATATTTTATTGTAACTCAGCCTTCTCTGAAGCCCGCCTGACACTCTGGAATCACATTCTTCTCCTCGCATTCTCTCTCTAGCCAGTGCTTCACTTGCATATATTTTAATTCCTCTATAATTGTTTACGTCTGTTTTCTGACCACCAAAAGGTATTGGAATTAGCGGTCCCACGTCCAGCTCTCCGGAAAATCTTCTTCACCCTTCCATAGCATGTTCAACCTCCTCCTAAACTCTTCTTTCCCATTATCCTGCATTACTATCCATGGTTCGTTTCCTGTTTCCTATCCCATCAGGCCCAACTGCTTTGTTTCTTTTGAACTTCTTTATTACCCACTCTATTTCCTCTTTTGATATATCTTCACTACAGCCTACTATCTGCCTTCTATCTTCAAATTCGTGCCTCCCCTCTCTCCATTACTCTTTACAGAATTCCTTCCAGTCCCTTAAAGATATTTCTGCTGTTTCTTTCTCCTCTTTCTTTCTCTTGTTAATACATTCCCGTACATCTTTCAAGCACGAAATTACCAGTAACCAGAAAAAGTTTTTACCAGTTTTAACTAGTACCTATTTTATTATGTCCTAAGGCCTTTTTTGCAAACAAGATTTTCAGGGTAGGTAATAGGTAGTAAAAAATCATTTTTGCAAAACGGGTGGTCTGTATGGTCTACTAGGTGTCCACGAAACTAAGAAAACTTTATTCGAAAAAAAATCTGTCTAAATAGTGAGTGACCCTTTAACATTTTTATTTTCATAAATAAAAAAATAACAAGGGTGACAGTTTCCTGAATACCCGGTATACCATGGATTAATTTAATTAATATATCAATTAGGGTCAAAAAATAAACTTTTTTTTAAATAGCTGTATCTTCTAAACTACTGGTAGCATAGTAAAAATTATTATTTCGCCGGAAGATCTACCAGTTCTATGAAATTCAATCATTTTTGCTCCGATTTAAATTTTTCTTCTAAAATAAATTTTTGATTCGTAATGCTGTATTTTGATAACTGTGCTTTTAATGTACCATTCTTGTACATTCATTATTTACTACTAGTTGCAGTGATAGTTTGAAAAATTCGAAAATTTTGGTTTTGTTTTTTTTTTTAATTATACTAGGTTTAAAAATTTATGTGAAATGTAAGAAATGGTAATATTTAAAATATACTTCAAAAATGAATTTTTCAATCTCAATATTGCTTGAAATGAACTCAAATCTATCAAAAAAAGCGAATAACAATTAATCATGTTTTTCAGTGGGGAGGAAATCTTCTCTATAATATTTGCCAATTCAAATCAGAAAAGAACAAAAAACAACGAAAAGAAATTTTAAAATGATTGATATACAGAGGGATGCACAAAAAACGGCCAACGATGTAGCTTCGTTATTTCTTATCCGATTTTAGTAAGTGATAAGTCAAATTAAATGGTTCGAAAAATACTACTATCAGATAATAAAAGATTTATTTTATTTTTGAAAACATCAGAGGAGGAGGCAACTTTTCTTTTTCAAATAGCAACGTATTTCTTTCGATTGAAAAAAATTATTTACAAAAATAATCTAAACCAATTGTACCAATATCTTTTTTTTTAATTAATTTTTTAAATTTTATTTTCCTATTTTTTTTAATTTTTTTTTTATTATTAATTTTTTTTTTAATTTAATTCAATTGTTTTTTTTTGTTTATGAGTTTTGAGTTTTTATTTTTTTAAGTTTTGTTCTTTAATTTATTCTTAATTCTTTTTAATTTATTAATAATTTATTAATAATAAATTAAAAAACAAATCTTAAAAAAATAAAAAATTGAAACCTCAAAATCAAAAAAAAAACAATTGAATTAAATTAAAAAAAATAAGACAAATTTTTTTTTTAATATTATTTAAAAAAAATTATTGTATAATTGGTTAAGATTATTTTTGTTAATAATTTCTTTCAATCGAAAAAAATATGTTGCATTTTGAAAAAGAAAAGTTGTCCCCTCCTCCTCAGTTGTTTCTAAAAATAAAATCAATCTATTATTATCTGATAGTAGTATTCTTCAAACCAGTTGGCCGTTTTTTGTGCACCCCTCTGTATAAGGTTGATTTTTTTTTCAAAATTTCTAAATTCTGTAAGCAAAGATGCGGGTTTGTTATAAAAAAACGTTTTTTAATTTGGTTTGCATCAATTGATTCTATTTATCTAATTTTTCAAAATTTATTTATTTATTTATTTACATGCAATGCAATAGATCAACAAAATTTATTCAATCAACATGTTGTTGGTGTAAGAATAATTTTGTTGTGCATAAAAACTAAAAAAAAAATAAAAATACTTAAAAAAAAAGATACCAATAAACTTAACAACACAAACGTAATAAAATTAGTAAGTATAAAATTATAAACAGTGAATATATAGTATAATAAAAAGGACACAATCTCAAAACAATCTTTAAACTAGATGAATCTATTGTAAATAATTATTTTCATTCCGGTAAAATATTTTTTCAATCTTTAACAACGGAAAGTTTATGTCTTATGTGCCAATTAGGGGCACACTGGATACGAAAGTTTTGTTTACCTGATTATAACTATTATTAATTTGTCACATAGGGCGACGTGTTGGTTGACAACTACAATCTAATTAATTCATTACTAATTAATTGTGCAGTCAAATGATTTACCCTCAAAACTAAGGACGAAAACAACTCTATAAACTCTATAACAATGTTTTAAAGTTTCAGATAATTTATGATGATTTTAGACAAAGACAACACTAATTACTTGTTTTCTTTGGGTGATTTAGTCGACAATAATATTGATAAAAGATAATTTAAATGTTCATTTTAGTAAAAATATTCAAGAATATTATTAAATGGGGGTTTTTGTATAGTCGCATGAAAAATGAAAACCTTATAAGTTATAAAAAACCCAAATTACTTAAATGTTAAAATAAGATTACATTAAAAGCCTTTATTGTTTCACCTTTATACCAAAACACCTATAAAATTAAAATAATGTGAGATACATATTTTATTTTCAAAAATGTTGTGGTTTGTAATTATTTCAAATAGGTTATAATTAAATGATAATAGCTTAAAATGAATAAAGCAAATTAAAATATTACTCACGTTAAACTTCCAGAAATAATAAGATAATACTTCTTGTAATAAAATTTGTAGCGGTTAAATTAGAATTAATATCCTTTTCGTTTTCCGGAGAAGCAAGCTTAAAGTGACTTTAAATGTAAGCCGAAAGTAGCATTCAACACACAAAGTCAACTTTATTACAATTACCAAAGATTAGTTTTACGCCATTTAATAACTACAAATTGTATAGTTTTAATTTTATATAAATAAATTAATTTATGTGATACCAATGTAGAAAAAGCTTATTTGCTACTTTACTTATTATACACACTTCCTAAAATATATGATAATATAATAAGTTATAAATATATGAAAAATTATAAGAGCTTTTAGAAGTTTTATTATCAGCATGAATAATTAATATGTGCTTTTACAAAAGTCTTGATTTATTCTAAAAGGATATGGAAACGAGAATGAAAATTCAGTGAAATTGTTGTCGTATACGAGAATGGTATAGAAGCATTATGTATACTGTATACAACGTCGTGAAACTAAATTTGACTTGACCTCCAAATAAGATATAAAAACAAAGAAAGTGACAATAAAATAAAAAAATATGTTGGCATAAAGCTGTTTTTCTGCAACTTTAACCGTAAGTATCAGAGGAGATAAAAGTTTTATTAAGTAAGTTTTTTGATTTTACTAGAATTTGTTTGATTTCATTAAAGAAATTAATAAGTTTCTTTTTTTAAATTTAACGTGGATATAATTAACTTTTGAATAGAATAGAATTTCTAATTTTGTAGCTATCAATAATAAAATTTTTGATTAGAAAATTTTAATTTTAGAGCTAGCTCCGCTATCAAAATTAAAATTTTTGATTAAAAATTATAACCTTTAAGCTAGTTCCGCTATCAATAATAAAAATTTTGATTAGAAATTTTAATTTTCAAGCTAGCTCCGCTATCAAAAATGAAATTTTTGATTAAAAATTATAATCTTTAAACTAGCTCCGCTATAAATAATAAAATTTTTGATTAGAAATTAATTAAAATAATTTAACCGCCCGACGGCCAAAAAATTTAAAATAATTCAACCGTCCGACGATTATGAAATTAAAAATTATTGATAGCGGAGCTAGTTTAAAAGTTATAATTTTTAATCAAAAATTTTATTTTGATAGCGGAGCTAGCTCTAAAATTAAAATTTTCTTATCAAAAATTTTATTATTGATAGCGGAGCTAGCTAATAATTAGAATTTCTAATCAAAAATGATATTATTGATAGCGGAGCTAGCTTAAAGATTAGAATTTTTTATCAATAATTTTTTATTGATAGCGGAGCTAGTTTAAAGGTTGAAATTTTTAATGAAAAATTTTATTATTGATAACGGAACTAGCTTAAAAGTTAGAATTTTTAATCAAAAATTTTTTTTTCTGTCGAGTCGGACGGTTGAATTATTTTAGGAAGTAACTATTCAACCGACAGTCGGTTTACTATTATTCTGCCGACTGTCCGTAATTTTTATCTGTCGGTTATTTAACCGACTGTCGGTCCTTTATGTCATTGTATTATTTGACCGACTGTGTTAAGAACTTAGGATTTGTGATGTTAATCATTAATCATAAAAAATATAACATCGGCAGGTAAAATTGATAAAAAAACTTAAATATAAATAAATAATTTTTTTTCTGCTAAAGTACATATTACAAGGTGTCCAATATCGTCATGCATAACTTTTGGGAGTGTAATCTAGGTTCAATTCTAAGACTAAAAACGCAAAAGTTTTAGAACTATCTTTATTTATTCAAAAGTTATATGTATATATAAGAAAAGTTATTTATATAAGATAAGAGTGTTTGGGTACTAATATTACATGACTGTTCTTAAAACGCGTATACGAGTAACTACTTCAGTAACTAAAGCACAGTTGCTTTACTAAATAATATGGGGTATAAAATAGTTGGTACAGTATTTTTGTCTGTATGTGATGGAGGTATGTAATTATGATTAACATGCGACCTGTACTGGGACTCTGATCAATCGAAAATTTTTAGTAGAATCGTTTAAAGGCGATTCGATGAGATTTGATAGAAAGCACTATAAATGCAAGTATGCTACAGTCAACGATGCTACTCTCATGAATAGAGACAAGAAATCGAATCGTAATCGTAATCGGAAGCGTTTGGGTTTTTGGTTACAATCGACAGATATTCTGTTACACTTTATGAAACGTAACATGCAAATAATTACTTTCCTTTTTTAATTCAATGAGAGAAAGTGAGATAAAAGAATAACATAAAACCTAACCCAAAAAAGTTTAGCATCGACAACCAACAATAGAAGAAATCAAATAACTCTTACCATTTCAAGGTAATTGTTAATTTAAAATTACAACTAAGATTTATAGTCTCAGCACGAATTGAAGCCTTTAGGGTAACTTTATTGCCTTATGTAGTGTGCAGTGGCGTAACTACAATGAGACAGAAAAAGTATCGAAACTTGGGGTCCCCCAATATCACCCCTTAACGTGCCCTTTGAAGATTGGGGACCCCCAAAAACCGAGGCTGGGTATGTTTTTATATAAATTTCTTGCTTAGTGTTTTATTATTATTTTTCCTCTGGATGGGCCAGGTAGATGTGGGTGCACCATGCAATGAAAACATGTATGACCTTGAATATAAGAAAACATTTTCGCATGCACCACTGCCCCTTCTCAAACATTCCACTTTCAATTAAATTCAGGGGCGCCAATACAAAATTCTTGCCTTAGGGCCCAAAATTTGTAGTTACGCTACTGATAGTATTCAAAGTCCTTTTGTCACTAGTAGATTTACCAACTATCCAACTAAAAAATTAGTACGTAGGTCTTGCTTTTTGATAAATATTAAGATATAAATTGCTACTAATACTAAAGGCCTAATGATGCAGAGAGATTTAAGAATTAAGATTTAGGACTTAAGATTTAAGACTTACGATTTAAGAAATAAAGTACTTTGGTTTAAATGAGACCATTTATGCACAAAATTTAAGAACCATGAACTTAAAATTTAGTAGTTGGTAATATTCATATCTTCGGTCTTACTTGTTAAATTTTACGTGAACTGCGCATGCGTTAAAATAAATTTAGGTGAAGTTCGCTGTTTTACATTTCAATTTTGATTTAATGTATCAATATAACAAACAAAATAAAAACTTAAAACACAAATAAATCATAACAATTAAAAAATGAAGGGAGAAGTGCGTATTTTCCGTTTTTTAGATTAAGTGTTAAATCAGGGTGCATAAATCCTTCACTATTCTTAAATGATACGTGATAAATGTTAAATGTTAAATTAAATCTTAGATTTGTCTGCACAAATACCTTTACTAATTATAAAGAAATCTTATAAGGTTTTAAGATATTGTAAGATATTCTCAATTTCTTCTATTGCATTAAATTAAAGATAAGTTTTTATTTTGATTACAAAAATTTTTATAAAAGATCGAGTATCAAAATTTGGTGCCCCAACTCCCAACTCTCTTCGGCGAACCAACCCCACATGCGTTCCTAGATCCAGCCTTTATATATCGGGTGTCTCACAGGACGTTCGACTGCATATAATATGATTTTATTACTATTTGAGATAGAAAGTCGGGTACATGGACAAACTAGTACAAATTTGTTTGTATATAGGATGTTTCTAAAATCGCTTCGCGTGCTTATGAGGGTTATACTGCAAGTAAAAATAAGACAAAAAGTCCAGACAAACATTTGCCAAAAATCAACTGTTACCAAGATACATATTTTTTCTTTTATAGTCCATTTGCTAAAATTAAACTAAATAAAATCAAAATTGATAAGTTTTAGTAGGAATCTCGTTTAGTGTTTTAAATAAATGAACAAGTCAGAAACATAATTTTAAATGTGTAATAAATTCTTCGGCTTTCTTTTGTACAGTTTTTATTATTACTTAATTACAAATATTTTGTGACTTTTTTTTCCTTTTGGACACCAATAAGAAATTTCCTATTGAACTATTTTAAATCTGATAAAAATTGAATAAAGGCGACCAATTTGAACATTTTTCTAAAGTTTAAAATTTGGTGTATCTGACATGTTTTATTATTTAAAACACCAACAAAATGTCGTAGTAAAAGTTTTTAATTTTAATATTCCTTATTATCTGAATTGAATTTGCTCAAAATTTCAAAAAAAAAGTTTGATGTTAATTAAGACTAGGGAATGGTGAAAGTACAGATATGTGTAGGGGTGGTCAAGTTAGTATTTTCGTGAAATCAAACTTAAAATGTAAAAGTTTGCACTTAGTTGAACCTGCAGCTTTATTCTTGGGCCGGTCGACATCGTGTGGTCGACATCATTCGTCATTCTGTCCTTTTCATTTGCATCTGGCAAATGATAACTTTAAATTCGAAATGTTCTTTGATAAATTTATAAGTAGGTTAGTTTAAAAAGTGGAAATTATTTTCAAAAATAAGCAACCACTTTTACGAGACGTCAGTAAAACTGGTTACCTATTTTTGAAACTTTCGGGTTGCTGCCTCGGTTCCTGTCAGGTTTGGGGGTGGCAGCAGATTTTTTTCAATTTGCTTAACACTCTTCATCGACTGCCACAGTTGTTGAGCTAATATGTTCTATGAGGGACAAAAAGAGGTGCCGAAAGTGGTCATTTTTTAATACTTTGGTCAAGTTTCAGCACATAAAAAAGATGGCACACTCTTGAGTACATAAAAAACTACCAATTGAACAAAAAAACCCGCTATATTCTATGAGGGAGACTTTAGTGCGGTCGGATCTCCTACTATAAGTTAAGTTTGAAAATTCAATACAAAAAGTTCGGCAACGTCCATTTGTTTTTCAAAATAAAGCATATTTAAAAAATGTTTCAAATAAAAGTTGTACTTTTCTTAGTAACGGATTATGTAGAAATATTACCACGACTTTGAATTACAGGTTGAGGGTCACGCGATAATTACTTAACTTTTTTAAATTGCGTCCTACTTTCAGAAGTTAATCGGACATTTTCTTATTTTTATTGAATAAATTGTTTCCAATATAAAAAGTGGTTGCAGGTTGGAAAAGTAAGAGTCCTACAATTTTAAATTGATTGTTTTTCAAACATGCTTCATTTTAAAAATAAGTGGGCATTGACAGACTTTTTGTTTTGTGATGATTTTAAGAACCTCTATTTAAATACATAAAAATATGTTCTGTAAACCTCTGTAAATAAACTACAATAATATGTAATAAAAATATGTGGCTATTTAAAAAAGTAAAGTGATTATCACGTGACCTTCAATCTGTCATACATGGTCGCAGTAATATTATTACATGTTGTGTCACTACTAAATGTTCATTCACCAGTTCATTTCGAAAATAAATTAACTTTGTGAACTTTTTTATTGGAAATTTAAACTCTTTCTTCAACTTCCAAACTAATTATTCAAAGAAAAAAGAAAATATGTTCTGTAAACCTATATACATATATAAGCTATAATAATAGGGATAAAAAAATTCGGGGTTGCTATTTTAAAAAAAAGTTAAGTGATTATCGCGTGACCTTCAATTAGATAAGGTCATGATAATTTTCCTTAAAAATCTTTCACTAAGAAGCGTACTTTTATGTGAATCATTTTTCTCATAAATAAATTTGCGTTGGCGAACTTTTTATCCACCCCGTATGTATTACAATTTATTCTACATTCTTAAAAAGTAATACTTTATAGTTATTGATAATTTACATTCCTTCTTCAAGGGAAATGTTTGTAAAATGAAATAATTTTTACTTTTCTTAAAATTTTACACGTGACAGCAAAAAGTTCCGGTATAATATCCGACCCAAAATAAAGCAGTTCAATCAAATCAAATTTCAAAAATCTCAATTTTTTGTTTTTTCAAAATTGTGCAGAAACGATGCAAAATTAATATACGAAAAAATCTCTACTACTTTCTTCAATTAACCGACTGTCTATCTCCAATAATAACAAATAAGATATTCATGCAGTCCTACGTCCCGTGGGACACCCTGTATACATATGAGGAGTATGAATTAAATAATGCTTGTTATGGAGTATTCAGTATTTCGAAATTTCTGTCTCCAAATAAAGCAACTTTTGTAATAAAAACATCGTATAGTATTAAGAAGACTTACAAGAGTGTGGGATTTGATTGCATTAAGTTAAATTGAATTCGGATTTAAGGATGGATAGTAACGCTTTTTTATTTTAAGTTAAAAAAGTAAGATGTGAGAAATCTATAGGATGACATGTTCAACAGTGAATTACTGAATAGTGAATATTTTCAATATTTCAAAAGTTTTCGATGTTAGATCAAAATAGTCGGTCGTTCACAAATTCATTCTTCCTGGTCTATCGACCAATCAAAACGCGCTTGGCAAAAACTGGCAAATGCTGTCATTGAATTTTTGAAACTATAGTTTTGTGTTTTTTTGGTGGCTCCTAAAAAAATATGAAAGTAGCAATTTGTTAACAGTTATTTTGATGAATGGTTTTTTAATAAATTAAACTTCAGTAAGGTTTTTGTAGTCTTTAATGAAAACTAATTCACACAAATGATTGTTATATCACTTTTTTCCCTCAAACGTTTTTTTCATTCTGGACAAAAATTTTCCTATGAACTAATATATTTTTTATTTAAATCAATTATACAGGGTGTTTCTAAATATATGCGAAGAAATTCTACAGGCGATTCCTTTGTTAATTTTATTTTAATTTAAATTAAAAACGAAGCATTTTAGAGAAAATATTTATTCTCTGTTTTCTTCTTAAAATTGGTCAAATAGTCTTCTAGGAAATCTCTGGTATTTATTTTTTAAAAAAAGCCACCCCTGTTTTTTTGCAAAATTGGCATACAACTTCGTACATGTTTTTAAATAACTTCTAAACCGTACCAGCTGTGAAAAAATTAAACGGATCAAAAATTTTCAGAAAAAAGCAAGGAATTAGAATATTTCATTTAAAATGTTAAGTGGGGTAGCACAAAAAAGTTATAACATAAAAAATGGAGTCTCTACCCCCAAAATACATCCCCCTGTATTTTATTTCGATATTTGATATTTTTATCTTGTTACGACTATAATATCTAAAGTATGTTTCAAATTTAATAAAATTATCTTAAAAAATAAAGATGTTATACTCAAAAAATGAAAAAAATATAGAAAATTTGACACCCCATAACTAAAAAATAGAGCACTTTTGAGAAAATTTTTATTGTTTACTTTTGTGTTAGAATTGGTCAAGGAATCGCCTGTAGAATTTCTTCGCATATATTTAGAAACACCCTGTAGTTTGGATTTTATCTATGAAAACTTGCTTCTTTGATATGTATTGGCTGCTTTTCAACTAAGTGGACCATTGGCTCAAAGATTTTGATAAAATTTAAAGTACACTTGATTTAAATAAAAAAATATCATCTTCCAAAAAATTATTAAAATTTTGAAGTTTTAAATGCCGGCAACCTGATGCGAGAAGTGGGAGCCGCAAGCTATTTTTAATTGAGACTAAAATTACTAAGTAGAATTTGATTTTTTTTGTGTCCGTAAAGCTTATCTACGGTATCTTTCTATTAAAATATTTATTAAACTTGGCAAGGCTTTAATTTAAAACTAAGAGTACAAAAATTATATTCAATAATATATAACAGTACCCGCATAGATAGCAGATAACTAAAACAATATGTCACATTTGTGTCTTTTGTGTTAATATTAATAGATATTAATACTCCTAATACATCAATAGCCCATCCTAATAGGTTTCATTTTAAAGATTAATTTTACATGCATTTTCATTTATCTAAACATAAATAACATACTTTTATCTGCTTGGCATTGTGTATAATTTTCTTATTCTTCCAATTTATCATCTCAACATCATTTATTTAATAAGATTTCTTTTATATTGATATAATTGTGAAATATGGTAGAAATATTACATACCATTCGTTGTTATTCAAAACGTTTTCATGTTTTAAAATGATTATATTTTTATTATTACCAATGGTATACAGGGTGTTTCTAAATATAAGCGAAACAATCTGGAAGCGATTTCTTGATAAACTCTAATGATGAATAAATTTTTTTACACAAATGCTCATTATAATTTAGAAGATGTGTTTTTTAGCATACCTTCCTTATTTTTTTTGATAAATTGATCACTCTTATTATACCCCATTTTTTAAATCATAATATTTTTTGGCTGTAACACTAAACATTTTAAATAAAATATTTAAAATCCTTACTTTATTCTAAAATTTTATTCGCAACTTGTACAGCTTAGACTTGGGTTGGTTTTATAAAAAATGCGGAAACTACATAATACTGTTTGACCAATTTTAAGATAAAAACACAAGAATGGCCTCCTGAAGTTTTTGCATAATTTATAAATATCCTTTTTAAGTTAATTAAACTTTAACGCTCTGTAACTTAAAGATAAAGCATTATTTGAAAAATATTTATATTGTGTTTTTAGTAAATGAATCGTCCCCTAAAATTTTCTGCATATATTTTGAAACATATAGGAATAACAATTAATCTGTAATTAAATATTATACGGTACTTATTTTAAAAAACTACTGTAAAAATTAAATTAATAAATTAAATTATCCCAAATCATAAACCCTAGAAGGAAAAAGGCGAGATTATACCTAATATTAGCTATGTTCTTTTTACTAAAAATATGACTGATTTGCTCGAGCAAACATTATAAAAAGAAACCGACCAATAACTACATTTAAAAGTATCTGTAAAATTTAAACTTACCCAAAGTTTCGTTAAAATATGAACTTGTAGAGTTAACCAAGGAACTTACTCCGTATAAGTTTGCGCATAGATTTTTCTCATTTAATATTCCTTGAGTCTGTGTCTCCAATAAATCTGTTTCACCCATTTTGATTTAATTTTAAGCCTGAAAAGGAAAACATAAAAGCATAAGAACGTAACACTAAACACTAAAAGAAAAGTAATTTTTGCTAGCGTTAAGAGTAATCGGAAATTACACTCAATAAATGATGATCCATTAGTGTCTGCTTACGTGATAAACTTTATTAGTTTCCTCAGAGTAACTCAATTAAATAAATTAAATACAAATATTGACGGGGAAGTATGAACAAACAATATAAAAAAAACAGTGCGTTTTTAGTCTTTTATAATAATAATTTATTTCTTACGATTTGTTTATAATCAAAATATTGACAAAACCCTTAAATATATATAATACAAGGAGAGAAACTCTTACTCAATACTATTAAGAGTATTTTATAGGATTTTAAATATAATAATTATACATTTTTAAACTTTTTAAACGGTTAAAATAAACTTTAATTAATTTGCTTTTGTTTGAACTTAATAATTAATATCTGCACATTATTTATAAGTTGTTTTTATTTAAGTAGTACTTTCGAAAATTAAATTAAATTTAATACAATAAAACTTTTAATTAAGTTAAGTAATACTAAAACAGGTTAAATATTAATAAAGTGTATCCAATTAACTAGTTATCAGAAAATATGTTTATAATTAAACTAAAAAATACCAATAATATCAACAATAATTTTGGACATTAATTAATATAATACAGAAATTTTACATTTTAATGCGAGATCATTTTTTATTTGAAATTTTCTTTTACATTATTGTCTTTTTAGCTTTGAGGAAGGTTCAATAAACAAAACCGAAACCGGTCAGCTGCAAATGTAAATTTATTATTTACCTTTACCCGTCCAATTAAGCCAAATCCCAGTACTCCGTAACTAATATTGTGGACGACAACAGATTATTGGTATAATATTGTATAATATTACAGAAAATATTAAAAATTTGGGTGGCAACCGCTTCCCTTTTTTCTTAAATTAAATTCAAAGTGTAGCGTAATGCGCGGAGGGCGCTTCAAATAATCTCTAATTTCTATTCTAATATCATTTTTTATTTTCAAATTTCTTTCCTAGTTTGATTGTTTATACAATTCTACACAAAATATTAAAAATTCGGGTGGCAACCCCTTATCTATTTTTTTTAAATTAAATTCCATGTACAGCTTAAAGAGGTGCGCGAAGTTAGAAATGCCCATATTAAAAAAACGTGTTTTAACATATTCTTTAATTAGTGCTAAATTGGTGTTAATTTGTGCTGCAAATTTTAAAATTTGTGCTTTTGTAGTTTTGTAGATAACCGCGTTATTGTTGTGCAGTTCTAACTTCACGCTAAAAATGCCCATGTCACGAAAATTAATTTTATCATATGCATTAATTAGTGCTCAATTAGTGCTAATTTGTGCCGTAAATTTTAAAATTTGTGCTGTTATGCTTATTTAAAAAAAGAGATTATATAAACTTTTGTTTTGTGCGCATAAATGTAAACAAAAGCAGAGTAGATTAGGTAGATGATCGGCAAAGCGCACGGGTTTAGATGTGTTTTAATTATAAAAAAAAGGTCTTTAAATAATATATTTCTATATATTTGAATATTTAATGTTTTTGAAAATTAATTATTATGTTATGTTTAGAGATCAGAGATTTTTAAATTATATTTGGTTTTTTTTGTATTATGAAGTACTTTGTTTTTTTTTTGTTAATAAGGACTATTTTTTGTATATTATTATCTTATAATTTATTTGCTTTAATTTCTTATGATCCTTTAAAATCCATAAGAGTTTAGCAATTATACTACATAAATGTTAGTATTCTATTAGTTAAAGTTAACGAAGTTATTCAAAATATACCATGACCAATTTTCAAATTTACGACACAAATTAGCACTATACAGGGTGTCTCATAATATGTGGGACCCACTTCTACGACGTGTAGTAGATGTCAAAATAAGAAGAAAAGTTTATATAAACATAAAAACACATTAGCGTGTATTCAGCGACCGTGATGAAAAATTTAGAGACGTCGTTATCGTTAATCACGTGATTAAAGAATATTTCTTCATAAGAAATATTTTCTTAAAGACGTGATTAACTTTAACGACGTCTCTAAAATTTTCATCACGGTCGCTGAATACATGCTATTATGTCGTCTCCAAAGGGAGTTCCAGATCTTTAAATGTACTGACAAAATGTGTTTTGTTGTCACTTATTTCATAATGGTTCTTAGTAAAACATTCAAATTTGGTACAACACCTAATAATTTACCATTGTTTTTAACACCAAAGAATTCTTAAAATACCACTTATCACTAAACAAAAAATCACAAAATAAACATGGTTGCGAATCAAGGGAATATTATGTGTTATACCAAATTTGAATGTTTTACTGAGAACCATTATGAAACAAATGACAAAAAACACTTTTATATGTTTATTTAAACTTTTCTTATTCTTTTGACTTCCACTACCCACCGTAGAAGTGGGTCCCACATATTATGAGACACCCTGTATGGGCAAGCACTAATATTGCATACGATAGCATTAGTTATTGTTATAGGTTCAACTGCCCGACATTAACGCGTTTTTCTAAGAAAATAAAAAAGCACAAATATTAAAATCTACAGCACAAATTAGCACTAATTATTAATTTTCATGGCATGGGAATTTTTAGCGTGAAGTTAGAACTGCCCAACAATAATGCGTTTCTCTACGAAACTAAAGAAGCACAAATTTTAAAATTTACAGCACAAATTAGCACTAATTAAGCACCAATTATTGCATATGATAAAATAAATTTTCGCGACATGGGCATTTTTAGCGTGAAGTAAGAACTGCACAACAATAACGCGGTTATCTACAAAACTACAAAAGCACAAATTATAAAATTTGCAGCACAAATTAGCACTATTCGAAGATCATTTTTTATTTTTAAATTTCTTCTCCAGTTTGATTGTTTATACAATTCTACACAAAATATCAAAAGTATGGGTGGGAACCCCTTCCCATTTTTATTTTAACATAAAAGCAAAGCGCAGAGTAACGCATATGGAGCGAGCTTCAAGCAGACTCCAATTTCTATTCGAAAATCATTTATTATTTTCAAATTTCTTCTCCAATTTGATTTTTTATATAATTTTACACGATATATCAAAAATTTTGGTGGCAACCCCTTCACTTTTTTTCTTAAATTAAATTCAAAGTGCAACGTAATGCACCGTGTGCGCTTCAAATAATCTGTAATTTCTTTTTGAAGATCATTTGTCATTTCCAGTTTGATTATATGTATAATATTGTTTACTGAGTATTGGGATTTTGACTTAATTAAATTTATATTTGCAGCTGACTGGTTTCGGTTTTGCTTATTGAACCTTCCTCAGAGCTAAGACATAAACAGGGAAATATCACAGCGGATTGGTATAGAAAGTCACTTAGCTCGGATAGAATTTTAAACTACTTATCTAACCACAAATTACATCAAAAATAGCTTTGGTGAAGTCATTTAAGTTTAAAATCAATATTTTGTGTGATCCTGGTTACATATACAAGATAATCTAACTATTGCCGATGAAATATTAAGAAAGAATAATTATCCAAAAAGGATAATTAACAAATATTTATATAACAAAATCAGTCCTGTAAAGGTTAATTCTGATGAGGATGTGACACCTAATGATGGAATAAAGACCTATTATAAGATACCTAATATTGTTGGATTATCTACGAAATTGGAATACTTATTCAAAAAGTATTTCCCTGAAATGAACTTGGTCATGTATAATGAAAAACTGTTGGAAAAATGTTATTTTCTAAAGTCAAAGATAAACCCAATAAAGAACTTGAGAGTAAGCTAGTATATAGAATTAGTTGTAATGATTGCCAAAGCTGTTATATTGGCCAAACAAAAAACTGGTTAAAAACTAGGATTCAGAACCACAAAACTGACTGTAAAACCAAAACCAATGTTGATAGAACAGCTTTGGTCAGCCATGCAATGAATGAAAGACATATATTCAACTTTGTTATAGATGAGGTATAGATATTAACTAAAGAAACAAATCTAAAAAAACGGTTAATGCGAGAATCTACAGAAATTAAAAAACAAAAAAACAGCATAAATTTAAGGACTGATTTGAACAATCTAAACAATATATATGGTAATCTGATTAATAAGTGTAATAAATAAGGTAAAATTAAAATTATAATAATTACTTAGTTATTGGATAGAAATAAGAATAGTTAGATACAAATGGTGTAAATAAACTAAAGTTTAATTGAATTGATTAATTATAATGAATATAAAAACTTTGTAAATATTTAATTGTTTATGTTGTTAATATGAAATATATGTATTTATTGTAGATATCGTTGTATATAACCTTAATTTCATGATTGTTTGTTAATTGGGAATGTTTAAATTCCGCTCGCCCTCTGGTGGCAAAATATGAACTTCGATATTCCGTACTTACGTTTTTGATTTAACGCATTGGTACATGTTTTTTGAGATTTACTGAAGCTTTAAATGATAAATCTATTTGTATTTTGTTGAATACCTAGGTATTAGGTACAGGTGCTCCCAGCTGGAAGTAGGACAAAAGTAATCACGATCGCGTATTCTTTGTCCTACTTCGAGCTGGGAGCAACTTTACAATAATGCACTTTAAACCCAATTTTTGACAATGAAAAGTACCGAATATCCTCCATTTATAGCGCCATCTATACGCAGTTAAAATTCCCAATTGCTTAAAAAGTGTTAAAAAATGAAATTTAAGTTTAGCAACGACTCAGTATAGTTTCTTTGCAAAACGTTTGTTGTAATAGAAGGTTGGTTACAACGTCTGTCATCAGTCAATCACCAATGACATTATTGGTTGTGTTTAACACCATAATTGTAAAGCGCACTAAAGTAAATATCTGCTAAAATCTGTGTTCTAGTAGATCATCCGAAGATTTGGTTATTTCACATTACCGAATTAATGGAAATTACACCTATAATTTTATATATTTTTTGCACTTTCTATATATAATGAGCTAGTTTAGTCCTTATTGATAGAGACTAAAACGTCACATTTCCTGTCTCTTGTCTAATTTTACTTTACTCCCTGTCTTGTCATTACTTTACTCCCGCCCACGTCATTTGTCAACACTTTACTCCCGCTCACGTAACTTGTCATTAAAAATTAAAATTAGTCATAATCTTGTAATTTGTCTGAATTTGCCGCGAAATCATAATCGTTGCAAACTTCAGTCTAGTCTAAACACCACCAATATATTGAGTGAATTCTAACCTCTAATAAATTTATTTGGTTTGGAACGGAACTTGATTTTTATTCTGGGGTCGGGGATAGTTTATTATTTTATAGATTGATACTAAATTTTAAATTTAAAGGTGTTTTAAGTGTACACAGAATCGATTCAATCAATTAGTTAGATCTGTAAATGTGGCAAAATCTTTTAAACTTGGTAAACTTTATTCCTGCATCAAAACTTACCTACTTTATTTATTGTGAAGTTAATTATTATTTTTTTAAAATTATAAAATCAATTACAATAATTATAATATTAATCTACAATTATCAATATTTTAGGAAAGTTGCTGTATAAATCATATGACGGGCGAATAAAAATACCCGTCGCCGTCCGATGACAACCGATATTAGTCACAGCGATAGCCATATAATTAAATTATTGAGGAAACTTTTACCTATTAAAAAAGTGCAAAAAATTCTATATGCACCGAGGTAGTAAAGTGAATTTAATCCCTCCTCTGATTGTTTCCCTCGGCTTTGCCTCGGGAAACAAAACATCGTCGGGATTAAAATCAGTCACTTTACTACCTAGGTGCATAAATAACTATTAAAAATCCGACTGAAAATAATAATACTAGAACGTTTCAGGTAATTATAACCTCTTTGTCATAAAGCACGTGATAAATAAAACTAACTAAAAATATATTTTAAGGAAAAAAAATTTTTGTAAATAATTATATTAATTGTTTAATTAATCCTTAAATTAGGCATTAGGTGATTTAAGTAAAGTGTAATCTTATTGTCTTTTTAGCTCTGAGGAAGGTTCAATAAACAAAACCGAAACCGGTCAGTTGCAAATGTAAATTTATTATTTACGTTTACCCGTCCAAATAAGCCAAAATCACAGTACTCAGTAACTAATATTTGTGGACGACAACAGATTATTGGTATAATATTGTATATTATTACAGAAAATATTAAAAATTTGGGTGGCAACCGCTTTCCTTTTTTTCTTAAATTAAAAACAACTTAATGCGCGGTGTGTGCCTCAAATAATGTCTAATTTTTATTCGAAGATCATTTTTATTTTCAAATTTCTTTCCCAGTTTGCGCTTTGCTTTTATGTTAAAATAAAAATGGGAAGGGGTTGCCACCCAAATTCTTGATATTTTGTGTTGAATTGTATAAACAATCAAACTGTAAAAGAAAATTTGAAATAAAAAATGATCTTTCCCTGTTATATTAAAATAATTGTTTAGGGCTAGTTTTCACAATCAAAATTTAATAATTTTAATTTTACCTTTTTATTTTATCCAGTGGAATACGAGGGTATAATTTTTTATTGAAAACATTTTTATTTTTTAAAATATTACCTATTGCTGGATTTTATTGCTAGTTTCACATAAGTTCAGGTGATTTACGTAGTTTAAGAAATTTACAGTAATAATAATCAAAAACCAAAACAATAAAATAATAAGTACATTAAATATGAATCAAAATATTTTAATTTTCGTATTCATTCAATGAGTGGTGGTAAACTTAATGGTCGCCAAATTAATAATTGATTATATTATTATAGTAAAAAAACATAATATTGACGATACTAGGAGTGCATTATATTTTTTGCTATCAAAATGATTGATGTTAAATTGGATTTATAATAAAAAATGATAATTAAAATGGTTGAAAAACTATATATGTGAATTTATCCATTCACAGTAATAATTTATTTCTTCTAAAGTTATTTATAAGAATATTGAAGTAGATTATCAAATCATATTTATTTATGACAGTACCTTTTCTGATAAGTGTGTCATAAATAAACAAGGTGGTGTTTATTTCGTAGGTCTCGTTAGGTTAGTAATGGACGACGGGTGATTAGCAAGATAAATGGTAACTTCTCCCCATAGGATAACAGCACTCACTATTGAGCTAATAAAAATAGAGATTTATTAATTGAATTGTTTATAATTTATGGAGCTACTCCATTTCATGAATTTATTGATGCAAAATGTATTTCCTAGTATGTAATTAAGGCTTATAATTTATTTTCAAATATATACATTTAAATGTAAATATGTATACAATAGTATATACATATAAATGCAGTTAATTTACAGAAGTATAAAATAATTTCTGCAAGTTTTTTATTTCAAGAAAAATTAAATATAAAATTACTGGTATAAAATGCAATGGATACTAAGTTTTCGTTTAGTTTATTTAGAGAACTAATAATCTTCTTTAGATTCCGATTATTTGTGTTTTATCCTAAGAAAAAAATAAATATTTGCAAACTTAAAATGCAACTGTTAATTTCTTATGCTTTGCTTTGTTAATAAGTTTCGAGCATTCCATGAAATCTTTTATGCGTCTTATTAACTGTCCAATTTTCCTTAAAATATTTATTAAATGTGACATGTGGTATACCAAATTCTCAGAAAAACACACCGATTCCAAATATGTGTAATTCCAATATGACCGCTATAAGAAAAAAACGAAGTTTGGATTATTTCCTGGCAATCCTTTAGATAAAAAACTGCCTCTATGTTGTTCACAAAGTTTTTTGCTATGCCTATAATAAAGAAGTTACAGTCATATTTTGAAAATGGCACTTTTTGGTATTTTCAATACGATGCAAAATTCAACTGTTTTGTTAACGAATTATTATTGAATGTTCAATTTGTATGTACAAATATGCACTAGAGTCCATCGTCAAATGGGACCCTGTATAGTTAAATTGCTACTGTAAATAAAAACAAAAAAGTTGACCACAAACCATTATTAACTTCTTTTTTCAAATGGTACCCTCTATTTTTGTAAACAGAAATTTAGTATAAAGTTGAGAAACTTTATACTGAATCGACAGTATTATTATTTTTACTATTTTTTAGTACACGGAATGTAAATCTGAATTGTGAGTATTTTCTTTGTGTTTGAATAGCAAATTGTCTGGAGAGATATTTTTTAAGGTAAATTAATGAAATTGTTTTTGACGTTTTGAAGCTTGTGCACAATATGAAGGGGTCAATTTTGGACATTTATTTTAATTTATTTTAGTACTTTTTTCATTATAAAATATAAAATAAAGAATAAACTTAATTTTATACAATTTTGTTAAGTGAGTACCGTGTTGTCGTATTTAAAATAAAGTTGAGATCCATTTTCTGTTACCTATTACCAAAAGTAAGGGATGACATTTGAAAAAGTTGATAATAGCTTCTCAAGGGCCGCCAAGGCCACTAAAATTATATGGGTAGAAAATTGGAATGATAATTTGATGCTATTAAAAGCTCTATTTGATTTGATTTTTTATGTCTTCAACTAACGGAGATATCGCCAGTAAACTAAATTTTGGGACACCCTGTATATCCTCACAGATGGTAGCATAATTTTAACAAACAATAATAATAGTTTTTGCAGTAAAACATCTTGTTTCACAAAATTACACTAATTTGACTTACACCACTTTGTATAATCAATTAAAATAACTTTAGTTTTTGTAAATAATATTTGCAAATAAACTATTATAAACAAATTCTAAACTAAACAGAGGTATTAAAATCATTCATCTTTTCATCTATTATTCAGTTAGTCTAAACTTTTAAGAAACATAATATTTGTGCAAATTCATCTGATAAACAAGTTCTGAGTTTTGATATGAAATCTCCAGAAGTTGAAAAGTTTCTCCCATTTTGAGTGGAAGTTGGTCTAATTGTTAAAAGTGCTTCTAAAAGTAGTTCTTAATTTTTGGTAATGATACCAGTCGATTTATAAATATTAAATTCTTTTAATAACGAAGAAAATTTTTCGTTAGTTTCCTGAGGCTGCCATTTGACCAAATACGCAGATATTGAACTTTTTAATTGGTTGTCTAGTGTTTTTTTCTGATTACTTCTTCCTCTTGATTAACTTCAGTATGCAAAACTTCGTTTAATTTTTATATGATTTATTCATTATTAAATACTATGTTTCATGTCACTTCATATATTTATAAAGGGTGTTCATTTTAAATGGAGCCACCCTAAATAACAGTAGAAAAAATAATTTAATGTAAAAATGCCGTTACAGGTAAATTTTTATTTTTATTGCCTATTCCCGTTTAAAAATAATTGAAAGGGTGGCACCGTAGGGAAGGGGGTTGCAATGACAACTCTTACTTTATTGGAAAAAGATGTCCCCCTGAAAGTAAAAATCGACCTGTCGCGGTATTTTTACAACAAATTATTTTTTCGAGAGTTATCTAAATCCTAAGATGGATTCTCTTAAAATGAACACCCTGACAAAAATTTTACAGGTCTAAAAATCCACAAGTTTGTAGTATATCTGATATCTGATAACTGATAACTATAAATAACATTTTTTTAAATGAAACACCTCATCTTTGTTCATGGATTACATATTACATAAATATTAAAAAATAAGTATGTTTATGATAGTTCTTTAATTTATTTGTAAATTAAAAAAAAATTCATCTGAATATGAAAAAAATTACCAAAACTAAGTCCAAATAATACAAATAACTAAATAAAATTGCAGTTTGTAAAATTATTAAAGTGGTTTTTGAAAAATTAATTTTCAAAATATGTTTTGCTATTTTAATCGCTTTGACATTAATTTTTATTGTTTCCACTTATTTAGGAATCCCAGACTCGAAAACAGTTTTTTTCGTTGATGCTAAACTCACTGCTATGCTGATTCAAAGATTGACTACTGTCATTTGTCATTTGGGTGGCTTTAATCGTTTTTTTGCGGAATATCAGATTTTTCAAAGCATGTGGTTTTTGCTTCTCCCAAAGAAAAATCCACTTTAGAAGTGGAAGGTTTAAATATATCAATCAATTTATGGGATTTGGCGGCCGCAACCGAAACTTTTGCCTTTTATGCTTTTTCTTTCTTTATCCCTCCCTTAAATTTTCTTTTTGGTTTTTCCATTTTAACTATAGGAACACCAAAAATCATTAATATTCAATTTTAAGGGACAGGAGACGGCCACAACATTGATTATAAAAATGATATTAAAAGGATATTTATTGCTGAACGTGTTTCACGCTTGTGAAAATTAAATTATTAAAATATTTTAATATAAAAAATGTTTCATTCTAACCCCAACTCAGTTTTTTATTTCATTTAAACTAAACGCTAAAAAGAATAATGCTTTAGACAAAATATTATTGTTTGTTTTTGCTAGATTAAAATTTTGTTACAATAATATGGAAAAAAACATAGTTGGTGGCAGAGCCGGATCTACACATTTTGTCACCCTGGGCAACAAGCAAATTTACCCCCCCCCCCCCTAGGAAAAAAATATTCTTTAATAAATTATAACCAAACATATTTTTTATTATAAAAAATAATACAACAAAGAATAAAGACTATTAAAAAATAATACTGTATACAGGGTGTCCAGAAATTAAGTGCCAAAAAAGTTTTGGCGCGATTCTAAAACTAATTTTAAGAAAAAAAACTTCTTATAAACTTCTTTTAGTTAAAAAAATTGTCTTTTTTCGCGCCCCCCCTTTGACTTTCACCCTGGGCAAGTGCTCCACTCGTTCCACCCTAGATCCGGCTCTGGTTGGTGGTAGAATAACCATGAAGAAGTTCTCTAGATGAAAGATTACTATACCCATTCTATGACGCCTTACTCCTTTAAAATAAATCAATTTTTATTGGAAACATTTTATTTTCTATAACTCTTACTTTTGGAGGTGTTCCACTTTTCAGGTTAGGTGGACCACTTTGTATACGTGTCTTTTTTACATATTTTTTTACAAATGCAATAAAATTAATTTAGTTATAGTAATTTAAAAAAACTTTATATGGGGCGCTATAAATGGAGGATATTCGGTACTTCAGTGTCAAAAAATGTGTTTTAAATGCATTCTTAAACTTTATAACTACATATTCAACAAAACACTAATTAATTCATTATTTAAAGCTTAAGTAAACCTGAAAAAACATGTACCAATACGTTAAATCAAAAAAGTAAGTACCGAATATAGAAGTTCATATTTTTGCCATCAGAGAGCGAGTGGAATTTAAAGATTTCCAATTGAAACAAAAGGCTGAAGTATGAAGGGCCCTAGGCCATGGCCTTTTTGTCCTTGTGGCTAAGACGGGCCTGAATACACCAGCCTCTCGGGAAAAATCCCGAACTCCCGGTATTCCTATCCGTGCCTGTATAAACGTACTTGTTTTCTAAAATTGTTTATTATGAATAAAAACTGGAGTGTTACATTGAAAAAAATAAAGTTGATATCATTTCCGGTAAAACTGCAAGTGATATTGAAAAGAAATTAGTACATAAAATATGTTTTTCTAACCACACAATACAGGGTGATTTTTAATACTTTTGTTTGACAAGATGTAAATCTCAATTTAATAAATCGGTAGGCAAAGTATTTTGTATAGAAAAGTCTTTTAATAAGTTTTGCTGGGTATAAAAAAAAATCAAAAAAATTGCACAAAAAGAAGGTAAGAAGAAATTCAACATGCGAGAAATGATAGCCATTATTCACGAAGACCCAAAGAATAGGTCTGAGTGAATAATGGCTATTTTCTCGCAAGTAGAATACTATACTTTTTTCACAACTTTATTTATTCTACGGCGCTATTTTTTAATTTTTTTAGGTTATTTTTCGTATTTTTGGTATTTCTTCATGTCTTCTATGTAAATTGTATTCTGTGGTTGAAATTACCCATAATCCATTCATCATTACCCAATAGGTTACCCAGTGATTAATGAAATTAGCCATAATCCATTGCTCATTACCCAATGGGTTGGCAATACTGCACCTTTGTGATTGGTCCATTAGTCCGCACACCGTCCGAGCATATTGACTAATGTCAAAAATTTAGTAATGAATATCATTACTTGTCAAAAAATTCAAATGTAATTTTGTCAATTTTGAACATTTTAGTTAAGACGAGCAATTATTGTCTATTTTTGAATATAAACACTTCTTTAGTTAAATAGATAAAAAATCAAATAAAAAATGGCTTCTAATGGCATTAAACTGGCATTCCAATTCTATCCTTAAAATATTATTGGCCTTGACCAACCTTAAGAAGCCATCATCAACTTTTGTTTTTCAAATGGCTCCCCTTATTTTTGTTAACAGAAATACGATCACAACATTATTTTGAATATAAGAACATGTTACTCACTTAAAAAACATGTATAAAATTAAGTTAATTTTTTATTTTAGGTATTATAAAACAAATACTAAACTAAATTAATATAAATGTTCAAAATTGGCTCCTGTACTTTGTACACAATCTTCAAACCGTCAAAAAAGATTTTTTATTGATTTGTTTATACATAATAACAAAGCCACCTTTGAAGAAATATCTTTATTGACAAGTGCAAATTCAAATATAAAGAAAATATTCACAATACACATTGATAATCCGTGTATCAAAAATAGTAAAAATAACATACTGTCGTGTTATGTATATTGTGGAGATCACATATCTTCTTACAAAAGTAGGGGGTGCCATTTAAAATAAAATGTTGATGATGGCTTCTTAAGGGTAGTCTAAGCCAATAATATTTTAAAGATAGAATTAGAATGCCTAATTGATGCCATTAAAAGGCTTTTTTGATTCAATTTTGTATCTCTTCAACTAATGGAAATATGGTCTGTAAACTGAATCTTGGGACACCCTGTATAAAATATTTGCCAAACGACTTATTTTATTGAGTTGTACCAACTTAAAAAATCACTCTGTTTAATAAAATTTCAAATTTTTAGTTTCATAAATAAAGAAATTGTTGAGGCCCATGTATTGTTATTTTTACCCAGTATATAAATCTGAGTATTACAATATTTCGCTGATTGTATTCACTTTAAGAGCAATTTCCTAAACAGAAAATATAGTGGTTTAGTCCTACAGTCATAAAAGCTAGTACGAACAACATTGTTGTATAATTTTTTTTTGTAGATGACTTAGAAGTCATTTCTTTAATTCCTGCCAGAAGGAAAAAAATTGGAGAATGTACAAAAAAATATAATGATCTAAAAGTACCTTAACTTTGGACCCCTCTAATTAATTTTGTGTTAGGTTACAGAAGGAAACTCTCTGGCAAGATGTAGCTTAATCAATTTAGATTATAAATCTGAAAAAATTGAAAATCTAACGAGGGAAACTTGAGTTATGACTGCAGAACTAATGCTCGAATTCATGATTTTCCACAATTTTTCCTCCCAAACTCGCGGGCCCTCTAGGGATTCGCATTAATTATCAGTTATTTGGTCATAATTTGCAAAGAAGCTCCAGAAAAGTGGGATGGATTTTGTATTCCTTGTCAATATCAACGGAAAATTTATCGCGGGTGTCTAGGATGCTCTTAAGAACTCGCTAATTTATAAAATTTAAAAACCACGACTAAAATAGTTTTTTAAATTTAAAATAACATAAAGCTTTTTAAGTTTTTCTCGATCAAGATACCTTGAAAATAATTTTCAGAAAAATTACCAATTAATCATTAATTTATCTAGCATGGTATTACCCTGTATTACTCACTCATTTTTAAGATTTGAACTTATCACATTGCACACTAGATAAACTTTAATTAACAAAAGAAAATGAATTGAAAAGTTTAATTTTAGTAAAAGTGGAAATGACTTATTGCGCGCAAAGGGGTTGTTGTAAAATAGTGCAGGGAATGGCTTTATATTTTCAGGGAGTAAGAGATCCCAAAGCAATCATTTTCGTTCAGGAAATCGGAATAAAATTTAAATTAAAAAAATAATTGTTATATCGGTATATGTTTTGGAAAGGTCAGTAAAAATGTATTAATATTTAAAAAAATTATTCTGAATTTTTGAATTTAAAAAATGTTTACTTAAATGTAGTTTAAATTAACATTTATATTGTAACTAAATATGTAAGATAAAACATTACTAATTAAATTGATCATAATTTTAAGGAGGGAATTAAAGAAAATTGTACATAAACATGATCACTAAAACTACCCAATTTACTGAAGTACCTACTATTTGCTTTTACAACATCTGTATATTACTGGTACTAATCCAAGTATTTAATTCCTGGATTTTATTTAGCTCTGGATTATTTGCTATGTCATTCCATTTCGTTTTAAATAAGTATGTGACATATTATGTTCAGCTCGTTACTGTCGCATAAATTCAGCACATTATTCTTTACAATTGGTATTTATTATACCTACTCTAGTATCTGGCGTCGTTTGTTGAGTGTAATAACATTTCAACCGGAGACAAGCATTGCTGGTTAATAAAGGTTTATAAACCTTACATCCCATATATCAAATTTTTTAAATAATGAGATAGATGAAAACGAAATTATATTTAAAAATAAGAGTTTCAGTTCCAAAATTCGACCGACAACGATTAACTGGTGATAGTAGACCTGAAAATAAGAGACCGGGCTAGAGAAACACCATTTTTTCATAGTCACCCAGAATTTTTTTAAATTAGAAATCATGACAATTCAATGAAAATACATCAGTTTAAATAAAGATAATATTTTTTAAATAAAAATTAAGTAGAAAAGTAACATTTTGACCTCAATTCACACTCCACTAGCAACTATAGCGCTGTAAGCAATGCCTAAATTTTAAGAATCGTTGGTGAAAATGGGCATTAGAATCTTAGAACAAGAAGCATTTTGCTTTAAGTTTATTAGGATGTACACCAGAACAAATTCATAGAGTAAATATTGTTGCTCTATTATTACGAAAATGATGAAGGGGAAAGACGTTATTAAACAATATTTAACAAGCACGTTAACTTTGTCACCGGCAAATTATACCCAAGAGGCATTTACTTAAACAATAAAACTACATCAAAGATAAATTGACTTTAAGGTTGCATAATTAATTAGCATTTACATTTACCAATAAACGCTTTTTATGTTACTTGTCATCCCGATTTTTTGTATTTATACTAACGTCGGTTTTATCAAATGAATTTATTAATTTCTCTGTTTTTGACGAAATAAAATTTCATTTTATGTTATGAAAACATTTAAACATTGAAATTCTCTTTTATGAATATAAAGTAATTACTGCTCGTTTTATTTATATTTAGAACATTTTTACAGAAAATTTATTTTATTATTTATAAAAAATATTTAATTATTTTTTATTTTTACAAAACTTTATACTTACATTAACTATTCTTTAGTTAATTTTTATTTTAATTATCACATAAACATTTTTTTACTGAACAACCGAATTATTAATTTGTACCCGAGTACACTTAAAATAAAACTGGAAATGCCTATATTGTTTACAACTTTTATCAAAGGAGATGTTGTAATACTTTTATTTTTGGTTACAATCTTTTATCTAATAAAAGATTAGCAAATGAAGATCTGAATGTTATTATTTTAATTTTGAGGTGGTTTTAAACATTTCTTAGATCGTTGACATCATCTCTTTGTTTGTCTATTAGATGTTTAGACTTTACACTTATCAGTTTTATTTGTAGATTAAAAAAATGTATAGTAAGTATTTAAATTAATATTTTTTAATAACATTTATCTTAAAACAATTACTAATTCATTTTTATATTTTATAATTTTAATTAAAGGTCAAGTATTATTGATAAAATGTAAACTTACGTCTAAAAATATTTTTATATGACAAAAATATAATAAGGGCAAGTGAACCATTTGTTTATTTTTATAAAAAAAATAAAGTATATTAATTATACTTAGGTATTATAAATTAATTAAATTTTAGATTAGATTTGGTTGTATACAAATGCTTTAAGAACTTGAAGTTTTTATAACAATTCCAATATTATCTAATATCTAAAAAAACGCTTGAAAAATTTTATTTGTCGTTTTTGCAAGATTGATTTTATCAGTCGTCAGATGTAATTCAGGAGTTTACTTGGGATAGTATCTGGCAATTTTTTTCCAACTTGTTTAAAAAGACAATTTCAAATATTTACGACATATATTGATTTACACTTGATAGAAAAACAATTCTTACCTTTATTACCTCTTACGTAAAAATATTATGTTTTTATATTAGATATTATTTTAATACTATTTATTTTCCATGTTAAAAGACATAATTTTTTACTAACTTTGAGTCGGTATACTTTTTTAACTGATAATACAGGGTGTTTTAAATCACCCGTACCACCTCTTTATTTCAAGAACATTTTGTCGTACATTGATGAGAAAAAAAATTACCATCAAAGTATCCGAAACCAAAAGTAACTTTGAAATTTTAAATGGCAACCTAGGTCGAGTGTGATAAACGTTTCCAAAAGGAAAAGTCTTTTAAAAATAAACGACTTTTATTAAAACATTTTAATGTCTTGCACAATTAAAAAAATAAACGAGAAAATAAATGCAAAAAGCAAAAATGGTTGCCTCAATTATTATGGAAATAAAAACAATTTTTAAATAAAAACTTGCATTTATTGCATTTTTCGCTTCGTTCGTTAAAAATAAAAAACAAAATTAGGTTATTATTATTTTCCTTTAGGTATTAATCAAATAAGTTGATTATTTTTAACTAATTAATCAAAAAATTTAAAAATTTCTCTCTTGCCCATTGTGGATGATGGCAATGTTTTAAATTTTTCTTATTTTAAGAGACCAATTGTCACTTTTTAGATTAATTTGTTAATTATGCAAGATATGAAAAAATATTTTAATAAAAGTTGTTTCTTTTAAAAGAACTTTCCATTAATACCATACTCGACCTAGGTAGCCATTAAAAATTGCAAAGTTACTTCCGTTTTCGGGTACTTCCGGTTTGTATTCGAAATTACGAATTCTTTAGTTCACTCTAGTAGTAATTTTATTTTTCTTCTCAATGTACAACAAAGGGTTCTCAAAATACAAAATTCATTTACTAAAAAAAACTCTTAATTGGGAATTTTAAGTACAGGAAAAGGGCGCTTAAAAGTGCTTAAAATATAGGATGGGAAGTGTCTTCTGACACGCGAGAGCGAGTATAATTCAAAAATTCCCAACAACCACAATTATTTTGATTTTTTTTCAAGCTTTTTGGATAAATTATGATTCCATTTTTAATAATTCTACTAAGAGAAAAATAGTTCATAAATAAAATTGTCTTTTCGTAAAATCCAAAAAAAATCAGAACAAATTAGGTATACTTAACCTAAGTAACATTTTTGAAAAGAAAAATTTAGGTAAGGAAGGGTATTTCATTAAAATATCAATAGTAATACCATGAGCAGGTTGAAATCCGGAATAATTCTGTCAATTTAATGACAAATGCAGGAAGCCGAGGAAAGGTTTTGTTTTGCTTTTAGTTTTATTGGTATTAGTAACTGCACTAGCATTTATAGCATTTTTGGTACTAAAAATAGTTATTTATACACCAAGGTAGTGTTATAATCCCGTCTATGAAAGAATCATAGGAGGCACTATACTCACTTTAGTCACTCGGTGTATATTTAATTTTTTGCACGGCCGATTACTATCAGTTTACTGTGTTTAGCTTGTAACATGCAAAACAAACGCACCTTCAACTAGGTCACAGTATAGGCAACTACCAGTAGCGACACTTCATGCAAATTACATGTTATTTGAAGGGACAATTTTTGGTGACCTTGACGATATATATATGTATACTCAGATACGCACGCGGCAAATTTAAATTTACGTCACTTTTTCTAACCATAAAAATGTAACATACATTTGCCAAGTTTTGATTAAAATTGTAGTTTTTAATGATTTTGACAAGCTTTAATGTAATAATATACAGTTTTCATCAATTATTACATTATTTACTGTATTTAAATTCAAATGGCAACGCCTTTAAAATTATCTTGATCATAGAGAAATGTCACCATTTGTAATTTGCAGTTCTAAACTCAATGGTACCAGTTACGCACCATAGAAATGGCACTAGGTTAGACACGGGAGAGTGTCGCTACTGGTAGTTATTTATACTGTGGTCTATGTATAACAATAGAAAACAGAAGTCAAATCTTGAATTTTCAACGGATGATTTTATAACGGAAGTGCAGGCACAACCCGCTATATGGGACCAGCAAAATGAAGTATATTCTAATAAGTTTGAAAAAATGAAAGCATGGGACATTATATTAAAAAATTTATATAAAGACATCGAAGATTTAAGCACACAAGAAAAAAATAAACTTGGTAAGTAAAAATATCATAATATAATATTTTATCAAGTATTAAGTAATTAGTATTATATTAAACAAATGTATAAATATTATTTTCTTGCGAATATTTAAAATTCACCTAATGTGATTATTTGTACATATACAGGGTGATTTTTATGTATGGAACTAAAGCGGGATAAAAAAAATTGAAATTTGATGATATCAAATGGATCCTTGGTACAAATATTTTAAAATGAAAACAATATTGTAAAAACACATAAAAATCACCCTGTATTTGGCATGTGTTACATTTTAGAGTTGACGATTTCAGATTTATAATAACTTTTCCTCTGAAAGAAAAAATAAAGTTAATTTATAAATAAAAGAATGTTGTATTTGAGGGAAAAAGGTTTTTATTTTATTTTTTACATTAATTAGGTGATATACTATTTTTGAATCTAATTAATCTAATTGATTCTTTATATTTTACTATACTGCCACGGAATTTCTCCTTCAGAACTAACAAAATAGGATGTAAATTCTTCACGAATCGTGTTAATATTACGCCCACTCTGAATAGGGTCTTTTAAAAAATTTGTGAAACCTTCCGAAGATAAAGTATGGTCAAAATTATAGCCATCTCGTTCACGAACAAAATTATGTAGAACGCAGCCTTATACTGTGACTAGGTATTAGCTATAAAACTATTATTGTTCTATTGAATTAGCGTTTCTTACTATAACAACAATGATTAATGTAAGGCAGATGGGGCAGTTGTATTTGAAGTTTAAAAAATAACTAATATTCATTTTGTTTTATTGTGAGCGTACATTTTTGTCTTGTACTTCACCTCATATTAATGAAAAATCAAATTGGAAAAGTTTATACTTGCTCATATCCAAATCGAGAAGATTTTATGAGAAGGCCTTTTTAAAAGTATAATTCCTATTTATAGGTTAGGATTTAAGGCATATTTGAGGTTGTTTCTTCACAGAAATTGGATATAAATTGTTTGAGTTTACAGATAATCCTAAAATACAAAAATTTTGCACAATACGGCAAGGATGTCGGTAATACCTGTCAACTTATGCATTGTTAGTTGCCAAAATCATCTAAATATTTTAGTTTTTTATCGTTCATCATCATGTATTAATTATGTACTTAATTTCGTATTTATAAATATTTTATTTTTTTTTTATTATTTAGCATATAGTTTTACCATATTAAGTCACAATTAATTTCTTAAAATTATTTAATCATCGCAGAGTTGCCGTTTTTATTAAATTTTTACAAAAACTTTAATAAAACATTTGTGCATTTGCATATAGACTTTCAAAACATTGGCAACATTGGACCATTTTTCACTTGCGTGTCACAAATAAATCCATTAATTTCCAAACGTTTCATTTAATTGTAAATACAAATATAATATATTAGCTAATTATTTTTAATAAAAATAAAAAAATATAATTTTTTGGCAATGAAAATAAAAATATCATCAATTTTTACAAGCAAAATCTGGCTTTGCGTTGCATAGGTTCTAAGAAAATCACACTTATTCTTCTGACAAGAATGTATGAATTTTTCCATTTATAGAATTACATTTCTAGGAAAGCCCTTTGTAGGTACGTCCTTTTCTTCAAAAATATTTATAGAAAATTGAATGTTCATTATTTTGCAAGCACAATTTAAATCGATCTCTAATATACAATTCTCAGTAAAAACAACTAATAAGAGGAATATTTAAAATTGCAAATCGTAATTATGTACAAGTAACTAGCATATGTATTTTTTTGAAAATAATGGTCACGTTTGTCAAAATTTAAGAGTAGTAATGTATGAAAAATATTCGACTAACAATTTGAACAAGAGTAAACATTTAAGGGACTATTTAACGAACATTTTTCACGTTTTTGTGGCATAAGTCGACAGCTAAGTTCACAGTTATTGAAATTTTACATAAACGTCACTAAATAATCACTGATATTTTCGACGATTTACTTGTCACAAAAAATATTCACTTTTGAGTTGAATTGTCATATGTAATATCACGAGTGGTCAAATTTGAGTTGAATATTTTTCACTGTCATTACCACGAATTTCATTTGGGGTTAAGTTTTAATTCCACGACTGCGTAGCAGGAGTGGAATTTTTAACCCCAAAAGACATGAGTGGTAATTTATGAAAGATATTCGACTTATAATTTGAGCAAGAGTGCATATTTAGGGGACTATTTAACGAACATTTTCCACTTTTTTGTGCAAAATTTCACAGCCAACTTCAAACTTATTGAAATTTGACTTTAACGTCATAAAATAATCGCTGATATTTTTAACGTTTTACTTGTCACAAAAAATAATCACTTGTGAGTTGAATAGTCATAAAAATGTGATAAAATTTGAAAAAAAAATGCATATTTTATTTTGATATGGGACATACATAGATAAGCTGGAATAGAAGAGTAATTAAAAAAGAAACTTTTACTAAAATTGAATAAAAATTATGCAGGTTATACAGAAAATTTGGATTAATTAATTTTAATTTAGAGGGACTTAATGTTTTTTAGATTGTCTATATTCATGTTTGTTTATACAAGATTATAAATTTTAGGTACAAGTATGCAATTGCGTTTTTTGTAACTATTTCATAAAAAGCGTCCTCAAATCTTGTTAACTTACAATGCCAAATTCTGTTAAAATCTTGTAATATAAAGTAGTCGGAAATTCGAATATATTTTTTACATTCCTGACAGATATATTTCTGAGCAAATGAGATTTATAAGCTTATATGATCCCAAAGGGAACTGATGGCAAACTGAAGAAAACCAATAAACAACTGAATAATGTAGTAAACAAAAAGGAAGTAGCCCAAGAAAGTAATAATAAATTAAATTGTTTTAAGAATCCGTTTTTCTATTATTTACAAAGTTATTGTAAGTAAAATTTATTTTATATGTATATTTAAAATTATTGAGGAAAATAATCTACCTTTAAAATGCATTATTCTAAAATATTTTATTTTAATAATTTATTATAAAAAAGTACAGAGTGTCTCAAAATTGGCGCCCATGCTTTCAGCTACGTTGAGTACTGGAAAGTAAAAAAATCTATCCACCGTAGATTAATAATAATTAAACTAACCAAAAAAAAAAGAAATGTAAATTTGGCAACATTTCATTTTGCGCGCACTTAGTATTATTACCTTAGAGCATAGCATATAGAGATTAAAAGTAATTAATGAACAAACACCGTTATAAATTATTCATTGGATACTGGATTTTTTAAATTAAAATTCAGATAAAATAACATTGATGCAAGATTTATTTTCACGATATTGCTCTCCAAAAAAAAAATTCTTAAGGCTGTTTTAGACGGGCACATTTCTTACAACAAATCTTACATAAGATTTGTTTTAAGAAATTTATGTTAAAAATAAAATAGAGCAGGTTCTATTTTGGCCACAATTTTGACACAAATTGTGTTTATGTTAAAATTTCCTGTTTTACACGACCACAAATTTCTTATAATAAATCTTACATAAGATTTGTTGTAAGAAATGTGCCCGTCTAAAACAGCCTTTAGTAGGTAAATTGAAAGTTTTTACTACTTATTTTAATTATAAATAGTATAAGGTGCATATTTCTTTAAAGATACTGCTTCAAAATGTTATTGTTTAGTAAAATTATGATTTCAAAAAATTTAATTTTGAACCTAAATTTCTCTCACATCTAATCTCAAAAAAGATTGTTTTTACTATTTTTCAGTACTCTACGAAAGGTCCCCAACAACGTAGTGGAGTGCTTGGGCACTAATTTGGGGACACCCTATATAGCCAATCAAAAAGGCATCTTGAAATTTAAGGCAACTGGAAAAGTGCATTTTTCGTAATATAAAATATTTTTAAGTAGTTTCTTCGAGAATTAGTTAATATATTTTTAGAAGTTCCGAAAAAATTTAAATTTGAATCAATTTTTAATTATCTTTCAACTGAAACAATGTTTTTGAATCATTTTTTTAAGTTTTTTAAGGCTGTGGACTATCAATGTTTCTTTGAAACTTGTTAATTTTACTTTCCAAAACGTATTGGCAGTAACAACTTAAAAGAAAGTAACTTAAATTGGAGTATTTTAAGCCATTTTTAACAAAAATTGGCCGATAAGATTTTTGACTTCAACCCCGGAGGTATTTTTTGTATTATTTTGCATTTTGAAGAGCGTAGGGAATACGTCGACTATTTACTGTAGAGTGCAACTGTTATTTTAAAAATCATATAATTCTCCAAACACTAATTTTAATTTATATTATAAATTAGTAAATAAGCAGATTACCACAGCTCCACTGTAGATTCCTAACAAAGTTTAGTATAGTTGAAGTATGAAGTATAAAAGTACATTAAACACGCCCCCATTAAGCTTGTGCGAATGCGCTTACAAAAAATACACAATTATCGAGATAAAAATCAATCCCTAGCGCAACTTTTTTCTAATTTTCGTTTAAACTTTTTCGGTCCTTCTGAAATGCATATTTTTCCAATGATCAGAACCGATGATTGATTTTTCAGCTGTAAAGTAGTTCTTCTAAAATAAATTGTTTTCTGATTTATCAAAATGTTTAGTAGTTTTTGAGCCGTAACTTCGAAACGATAGAAGATATCTCAACGAAACTTCAGATCGTTAAAATCAGCGACATCTATTGGGTTAAAAAAATTATCCTAATCGAAAAATTGACATTTTTTTTATTCAAATTTCAAAAAACTCTATACCTGGTGGCGTCTTTACATTTAAAACGCCATTTTCTATGCATATAGATAGAAAAAACCGTTTTTGACAACATTTAATTTTTTTCGGGATCCACCTGTCCACAAAATTTCAAACCTCACAAAAAAATCTCGAAGGGATCACAGATGAGGTTATTTTTTGTATTAGTTTTCATAGACTTAGGAGTGATTTCCTAAAAGACACATAAAGTAGTTTATGGGCACCAACAGATATGCTATTGCAAAAAATATTTTTAAATATTTTTTTCTGTAGATGGTTTCATACTCAATTTTTCTTAATATTCAGATTCAGTATTTGTGACTTTGTTTCTTCATTTATTCAGAAACAAAAACCACATATATTTCTCTTTTACTGTTGAATTGTTGAAAGATTGTCACAAATTGTGTTCCTCAACTAAAACATATAAAAGAAAAGTTTGCTGGTGGTAAAAGAAGGTGTCCCATTTGGCCAGGATAGGACGATCACAAAACTCAAAGTCCTTACAAATGAGGTAAATACGTTTGTCTCCATCAAAACATTAATAGTTATAATACACTTTTCGCACGTGTTGCATAAAAATTTTTGCTACATTTCCAAAACTATTATAAATTAATGAAATAATTATTCTAAACGTCAATAAATCAAAGGAGTGTGAATTATGTAGAGCACGAACTGATATTTACTTATCTTAGGTTATATTCCTCACATGTACTACTTTTGTCTTATACAGGGTGTTCCTAAATTAACGTTAGGAAGTGATTTAAGAAAATAAATGATTTAAACCTATATCTGAATTCGCCTCCTAGGGGTAGGTCTTTTAAAAACAAACAAAATTTATAAAAAGAATTTTTTTAATATTTTCAATAGTTTAAAATTTATTCGAAAAATAAATTGTTAAAAAAAAGTAAATAAAAATTATTGTATATTTTAAAGAATTTTGTTGAAATGAAAAAAAATTATAAACTCTTTCTATAAATTCTAATGTGCCATAATTTTTATTTACCTACCTTTATTAACGTTTTTTTTTGTTTTTCGAATAATTTCCAAACTATGAAAAATTTCTAAATAAAAGTTGTTTATTTTTAAAAGATCTATCAAACCATACCAAACTCGACCTATGTTGCTATTTAAAAAATAAAAGTGATCTCCGGTTTCGGATAGTTCCGGGTTGTTCCGGAAAATAATAAGTTTACCAATGGATTGTTTAGGTTCACTTTGGGAATTAATTTTTTTATTAGTCATGTAAAATAACGCGTTCTCGATATAAATGAATTGCAGGAGTGGTCTGATACACCCTGTATAATACATTAGGTACTACATAATTTATTAATTGATGTTCTACATTTATTAAAATACAATCTAGCACGTGTGTTGATTAATAAATCTGTTTAAATCAAGCAATCCTCGCCTCCAATGAAATGGATGTAAACCTTCACGTTTCAAAATTCACCAAATCGTTGGTATTTCAATTTATCTAATTCGGCGCATACTGGTAGTGTTCCCTTGTGATAGCATTAAATACTTCTTCATTTACATCCTCAGGTAAGTACTCCTCTTTCGAACAGATAATTACGTAATCCGGATTCCCGAAACTGTATGTAAACTAACATAGAGGTTCTGCGATTTGAAATTCGCCTATTTGGAAACCGATGTCGGTATTCGTTTACTGCAGCTACTGCATCACTTCCATAGACAAATTGCATATTAGCATACTCTTCGGAAGAAAACTGTTATGGCATTTTTAATTCTTAATTTAAAACTTAATACGCATAAAGGACAATTTTAAAAACCAAACACCAAATTTAAATAAATAATAACAGTTATATTTTATATATATATTTATATTTATATTTTTTCATGATAATTGAAAAGTATTTTTTATGTTTTTGGGTTTTTTTTGTTGCCGCGCTTAAAATGGGCTATTTTTAGGCAAAAGTAACGTTTCGTACCTCGCTAATAACTAATTAAAGAAATTATTGTTTGCCATGTTTATGGTACCAATCGATTCATGCTTTTATTGATTATTTATTGATTAACTCATGTAAAGTAGGAGTACTGTAATGACCTTAAGAAATGCACTTACTGTTAATATTTTTTGTTCCGAAAAACTTAAGTTGATCATTATAAATACTTTTAAATGGTACCAAAATTTGGTACAAAAATATTAAGTAGTTTATGAGTTATATATGAGAGCGTGGAACCCTATTTAGCATACTCTAAAAAACGACTCTTAACAAAGAACTTAATTATCTTTGAAAATAATTCTTAAGTCATATGTTTTCATTTAATAGGGATTCTTAAAATTTAATTTTTTTTTTGAATTTGAAAATTTCAAAATGCCGACTTTGAATAAAAAAATATGGACCTACAACTTTGGTGTTTTTTAGTCTTGGAATTGAACCTATTTTGCGCTCCCAAAATTTGTGCATAACGATACGGAACACCTTGTTTAACAATAGCTTTTTTCTATTTTGATGCGTTACTAGTCGCTACCCCAGTAGCACACAATATTAAACCTACATTTAACCATTATTGTCCCAATATTTTATATTGGCCCAATATATAAACATATTATACTATATTGGTTACATATTGTTTAACCAATTTAATTATATATAGGTATTTATATGTTGGGCCTAGATTGGGTCAATATTATTTTTACTCATAATATCTTTTATCGATTTGCCTTTAATGGGTCAATATAATTTATCAATTAAAAAAATATATAGTTTTATCAGGATTGGGCCAATATTAAAAAAATGTTTCATTTTAAATGTTGTTTATTTAAAGTAATGCCAATATGATACCATTATTTAAAATCAAGTTTCAAAATATATAGGTTTTTGGAGATTTAACCAATAGAGTAAAAATATGTTTTCTTTAATATGTAAAAACAAAACTTCAATAAAATGTTTGTTTTAAAACGTTGTTTATTTAAAGAAATGCCAATATAATACCATTTTTTTAAATCAAATTTCAAAATACATAATAGGTTTTTGGTGATTTTTTAATCATAATACTGTAAAAATATTTTGTCTTGTATACTTATTGTTTGGATGTTGAAAGGGTATGTACGATCATACGCTAATGATAGGTCAAATTTAAATTTAAAATATATACATACAATATAAAATAAAATAATAGTAAAATATATTGGCCCTAGATTGGTCCAACTTTATTTTTTTATCATAATATGTTTTATCGATTTGCCTTTAATGGCCCAATATAGTTTATCAATTTAAAAAATATATCGTTTTATCATGATTGGGCCAATATTAAACTAATGTTTGTATTGAAACGTTGTTTATTTAAAGAAATACCAATATAATACCATTAAAATAAAATTTTCAAAATAGTTTTTGGAGATCTAATTAGTACTGTTAATTTTTTTTTCTTGTATGCTTATTGTTTTTAAACAAACTTTAATAAAGTGAATTAAATGGAAGTTAAACGGTTATGTACGAGCATAACTGATGATAGAGGTGAAATTTTAAATTAAAATATATACAATATATAGGAGTAATAAAATAATAGTAAAAATTTTTTATCATATGTTTTATCTATTTGCCTTTAATGGACCAATATAACCCCAGTAGCACACAATATTCCACCTTTATATAATCATTATTGTACCAATATTTAATGTTGGCCCAATATATAAACGTATGATACTATATTGGTTAACCAATTTAAAAATATATTGGTATTTATATATTGACCACAAATTGGTTCAATAATAATACTTCAAGATTGGTTTGAATTTTGATATTTAATAAAGAAACTTAAAAGTTAAAACAATACGCAGAAATACATATGTATATTGAGATTAAAATACAAACCCATTAACCCAACGGCGTTCACTGGCGAAAGTATATTGGTACAATAAAGGCGACGATATATGGTTCTATGTCAGTATCAAAATATTGGCAGGCAAAAGGTAAACTATATTGGGAGAATAAAGGTAAACAAATATTGGGCCTTCGTTTTTTGCCAATATTGGGTTGCCAATATTGGATTTCACATAATTCCATCTGAACAAATCCATCTCCAGCCAATATTGAAAGCCATGATTTTACCAATATTGTTGTGCTACTGGGGTAGTAACACACTGACAGCAGTGCGTTACTAGCCAGTACCGCACTGCTATCGGTGCGTAACTGAGTAGTAAATTTTATTTTTCGAAGTTGGTAGCACTGAATTTTATTGATTTTAAAGTGGCCGTTGCCAAGCGATTTACAGGTTATTTGATGATTTGACAAACCTGACATTACAGTTGCCAACTACCAAAAAAGTTACTAAAATTGAAAACTACAATATTTTATTTTAAATAGACAAAAAGGCGCAAAATAGAAAAAATAGTATAAAAAACTCGTTTCATAAGTCGATAGTAGCACTTGTTCATTAAAATACTCGTCGCTACGCGACTCGTATTTTAAAATTGAACGCGTGCTACAATATGCGACTTATGAAACTCGTTTTTTAATATACTATTTTGTTAGTACATGATAAAGTTCCGTGACATTTTAAATTACATAGTTTATCAGATGATCTACCTAAATAAATCATAAGATTTGTGCCGTGGTAAATGTCAAAAGTTCTAGCGAAAACACAATTTTGTGTACATTTACCACATCAAATTGGTGAATCCTGGGATTGACGCGTCAAACCTAGGTTTAACCGGTTTTCGGGCTTTTACAGTAACGCATATAAATCCATAGCATATGAGTTCCATTTGGATTCCTCACGGTAAGTTTCATATATTTTTACACGGTAGTCCCGAGATTAATTTGAATACTTTTAGCTAATTTAAATCGTAAAATAATGATAGTAGTTCAACCCAAAATTAATAAAAAATGCACAATATTGAAATCATAATTACTAAAGTTGTATAATATCTAGATTTATTATAAAACTTTTAGTTTGAAAGTCAATTATAATTATTTCATAAATTTATGAAACTTGTAAAATGTAAAATTTAATGATTGAAATAATCTCCAGTAAAGTTGTTATTTTGACCCCTCATTCCTTCAGGGGAATCTTGTAGATTTAGACATCTCATCCCCTTAAATAAACTTAAAATCTTCATCAGTGACTTGAACCAAACATAATAAAAATGAGCGTTTACATAAATAAATTGATTGAATAAATTTGATTTACATATAATTAATTAAAAAAAAAATATTGAAAGCTAATAAATATTGCAATCATAGTTTGCTTTTACGAAAAGAATTTACCCGCATAAATACGACTAAATTCTACTTATTAGTAATACTAAAAGATATGTTCTGATTTTGTTGTTTAAAAAACCAATGTTATTTGTTTTCCAACATTATTGATTTTAGGTTCAGAAATTTAATATATTTTTTGCTAGATATTACCTTTGTCCTTAAAAAAAACTCACGAGCAAGTTTAAATGAAGCATACAAATTTGCTTAATCATGTATTCGTAACCTGCACCATTAATCTTGTGCTTGTTTACATTTAATTTGAATTAAAGTTCGTTGTGAACATGAATACTTAAAAATGTCCATACATTTTAGAATAATTAACGAGGGATACACGTGACTACTAGGTAACAGTATGAATAATCCACTGTACTCTTGATTGGATTCATGTCAATCATTTAAAATCGAGTCAACTTTTGTATCATTAGTGTCAGAGCGTCAGAGCAAATAGAACGAAAATGCACTTTAGTGGAATTTAAATTCATGTTCCAATATATTTACTTAAATTTCTTGTAAAATTGTTTAATTATTTGCTATTTAGACAGGAAGGTTTTAATAATCTTATCCTGCACTACATGAAGTAAACTTACCTATAGCATGATTTACTATCCATTAGTCTTGTACGAGAAGTTTTAACAACGTTAATAGTTTCTTGCTTATAACTAACTTCAAACCTTCGACTAAATTTATTTAAAGTGTTAATAGAGGAAATGAGTGAATGTTTTGGAAAATTAATAGACCACAAACTCTAATTGATTTTATATAATGTATATGCTTAAAATATATAGTGTGATGCTTAAGAGGATAGAAAATTTGAAATTCGCTTGATATTTGTGATTTGGTCATAATTTTTTTCAGTAAAATTCTTGGACATGGAATACAAAAATAATTACCATAAAACCATCTTTTCAAAACCTTTACATTAAAGAAATGTACATTTTTTAAAATGCTCGCTAAAAATGCTACTGTACCAGCCATTAATTGGAAAATTTATGGCAGAGTATTAACGAGAAAATTGGTTCAGAAAGCTTAGAGCCTGTATAAAGTGTTTTCGCTCGTGTTTCTGAATGCTAAATATGGCGGGAATCATTTACAAATTAAAAATAAAACACCTCTGTCGGATTTATTCCTTGAAAATTAAAATATGTTTGTATTCTCTCTATTGAAAAGGGTTGGCAAGAAATAGAACGAAGTTTTAGTTTAGCTTTGAAAAAATAAACTGCCATGTCGCAAACAAATACATATAAAAGAAAATATTAATCCGTAGCAGATATTCTTTTTATTTTGTTTTTGTAATTATTGTTATAGTACGCAAAACGATTCCAATTATTTGCATTTATTGTTTTTGAAACGGTAAGATTTTATGATCGCAGTTACACAAAAAACAAATATTATTTAGGAATATAGAATTCGTAGCTGGAGATTTTTTTTGGTTTTTATTTTAATAATTTTACATTCGAATAGTGTAAAAAATAAGCAATTAAATTTTACTGACTACAAAATAATTATATTCATTTACTCAACTTTGTTCTAATAAAAACCGATTCATTAAACTTTAAACAAAATAGGAACCAAGTTGTTAAAAATAAAAATCTATATATCAGAAATGTATATTGTAGTTTACAGGCACCTTCAGTTAAGCTATTCCAAAAAATATTTTTACAGGAATTTCAAAATTATTCCACTAAATTCTGAAAACATAAAAAAATCACAGTGCATGAAAAGAAGATATAATTTCCTAAAAGTACTTTAACTTTGGACTTTTCCAATTATTTCTGCATAAAGTATCAACATATAAATTAAATAGTTGTCAATTGGCCTAATTTATTTAGCTCATAAATCAGAAAAATAAAAAATATCATATGGCAAACTACACCTTATCCAGTTCTATTTTGGTAAAGATCAATTTAATTTCTGAAATAATCAATTGTATTTCAATATTGAGAAACGTGCATTGTATTTCAGAAAGCATCAATTGTATTTGAGAAAGACCAAGGTAATTTTTGAAAATATTAATTTCAAAATCATAAACTGCATTTCAAAATGCATTATTTGAAAATCAGAATTCGCCAATTAATTTCGACTAGTATCATCTGTTTTTCAGAAGTAATCAATTGTATTTTAGAAGGATTTCTTTCATTCAAAGTTAATTTTGCCACATTGCCAAAACAGCTGAATGATTGTAGTATGCTGAGCTGCATGACCACAATCGTCATTGTATTTTTGGGTTCATCAATAATTGTTTCTAAGTAAACCGGCATATGTTTCATAATACCAGGAGCCATAACAAATAAATCCAAAGTTGTCTTTTAACAATACTGCTTTAATATCAAAATATTATTTCATTTGGGTTTAACATTTATGAATAAGGACCGAAGCGTAATATTATTACTGATGTTTTGCTAAATTGTCAAAGAAAATCATTTTTACAATTGGTGCTTTTTGAAATCATATTTATTGTTCTGAATTTTGATTGATGCTTTCTAAAATACAATTGATCCTTTCTGAAATACAATTAATGATTCTGAAAAACTGTTACAGGACAAATTAGTTTTGGGTACGCCAAACTAGCTTATTCCCAGAGCGTTAAGACAAACAGTTTTACCTAGTTTTTCCTATAATATAAGTCCAACTTCCGGGATAAAATGATTTATCTCGGTCTAAACTAGTTGGATTGTCAAATTTCCATCCACGGCCCTTGAATTCATGCAACTTCTTGCAAAAACAAATAAATATATCTTACTTTAATAAGAATAATAATAAATCGTTAATTGGCATAAAAATATACAGAACACAAGTATATCCAGTGTACGCCAAAAGGACCTAATTCAGCTTTAGTTACAAAACCAGCTGATCTTCCATTAGAATCCATACTAATACCAAAAAAAAAACGAAAATACATTATGAACATCAAGTCTAAAACTTATCTTATTGTAGAGATAGGAAGGACATTTTGATAAAATATTTTGTAAAAAAAGCAAGGAGTCTACAATTCCATTATATTTTACTTATTTATCCAATTTAACTCAAGTATTTTATGAGAGATTGAAACGTGTTTTCCGACATAAAAAATTATATGAGCATATTTATTTTGATTTTTTTGTATTCGCTTGATAGTATTTTGGTCTCTTGCAAAATTAATACACTCTCATAGTTCAAGTTTGAAAGAACTAATGACTCACATAGAACAAATTTATTTTTACGACTTAATATTAGTTTTTTGTAATAGATAATTTTTAGAGCAGCAAAAGCTCGATGTAATAATAAGGTGGAATTATTACGAAATCGTTAATCAGTGTCGTGAATTACCCTTAAATTTCTTTCAAAATTGCTAAATTCTATATTTTGTTTTTTCATATTTATTTTAAAGTTCTACCATTGTAGAGTATCTATAAACAATAGTTCTAGATAACAAAATTTCTCTTCTTTTTGGGATCAAAAACTAGAGCGTGGGTCTTGGAGGCGTTGATTTTTAAACAATGTTTTCAGAATTAAGGTCATCATTTAAAATACGTTCAGCTTCACTTTTGTTAGATATATCAACTGAATAGGATAGGACCACTTGTCTAACACAGCCATAATGTTGTTTGAATGAATAGTGAACAGAAGTGGTCCAAGTATACAGCCTTGGGGAATCTCTGAATTCAAAACAGAATATAGTGAATTAGTCATCTGACCTCTGTCAGATAAATAGGATGTAATTAAATTATAAGCAGAATCACTAAATCCAACTTACTGCAAAATCGAAAAAAGAAGCAAGTGACTACTGGTGTCAAAAGCTTTACTGTAATCAAGGACACGCTTGATTATCATCTGAAGCCTTTATAATCTTCACTGTAATTTTAAGTCATAATATCCAAATACCAGTATAGCCTAAGAAACTAGCCTAAAAGACTAGGATAAATCTGTATCAGGACACATACCCCTTAAACATTTATCAGGTACTTATTTGTATAGGTGTTATTTGTCAGGGTTTTTTTGTTGTATGTGGGGTAAATATCTAAGGATTTTTTGTCAAGGGTTAAATTATCGGAGGGTATTTGACCAGGGGGTACGTGTCCTAAGACAAGATAAATCAGTTTTCCCTGGAACTCTCGCTTTTATGTTAGGATAAACTAGATTGGGCTATATTAAACCAGAAAAACTAATTTTGTTTAAGAAAAACTAGTTTATTCTGAAATCGGATTTGGTCGGTAACACATATAAATATTAATAGTCCGGGAGCCAGTAATAGAAGCAAACTGTATTAAACGGAATCATTAGAAATCCCCAAAATCTTAATTTGTAGAGAATGTACGTCGTAAAAATTGATTCGCCAGACAAATTCGCTAGTGGTTATAAAATCTTCCAAAGAAATTGTTTTTAACATCTACAATTTTAAATCATCTTGCACTATCTGGCATTTGATTTAAATTACTTAAACAAAAAAACAAACCCAATGGAAAATAGTCACCATTTATGTCGGCTGGGTACTCTAGATATACCGGGAGCTCTTCAAAGTTTTTGGTCTCCGATTTTATACAGCATGCCTTTTGGAGGAGAGAATATTTACCCTATAATAACAATGAAAAATGGGTGGTAAACCTCTGCACGCTTTCCGATCATATGGAATATTGCATTTCCATTTTCACAAAAATTTTGTGTGTTTCTGATTTAATATTGAGTGCCCTTGAAAATTTTAGGCATGGGATTCGCACGGTCCCATACGGCCCAAACGGTCATGTGATCTTATAATGAAATAATATTATCCAGAAATCCAATAAGTTTTTACTTTTGCGCCTTACGTAAGTTTCTTATAACTTTTTAATGGCTAAATAAATTTTCATAAAGCTTTACTTGCGGCTAAACCGGTGTAATTATACAGAAAAAATCAATTGATTGTGGTACATAACCTAACTTTAGAACAAAATCAAATTTTTCGCTAACAGCTCTGTACAAAGTATATCATATATTCTTGAGACCAAAATAAAATGATTTAAATAAATCCAAAAGTTATTCGTTAAGTGTCTAACGACCTTGAAAAATCTAAACTTTTTAAATAACATTAACGATCAATAGAGGCACTTTTGGATAAAGATAAAATTGATTAAATCATTCCATTTTGGTGTCGGGAATATGTAGTGTTTCGTACAGACCTTTTAGCGGAAAATTTAAATATTTTTCCAAAATTATCACAGGATTTTTTTTTCTGCCTAAACTAAAGCAGAACTCACCCCTAAGTGTCACTGATATCAACAAAGAACAAGATACTTTAGCTAAAGCTAAAAATGACCTATACCTACCAAAACACAAAACCATCCAATATCATCGGAGCTTCCTCTACAGCTCAATAATATCCCAGCAAACATAGAACTGTCGGTAATTTAAAGGGCCATTGGTTTTATTGGTGGCGAATTGACGATGTCAAATTATTAACATTCGTGTATTTTCATAAAGATGTCGTTTTTCATCCTATGGCACATCATTGTCCCAATGTCTAATTTTGATAATTTTTTACTGGTATACTTATAATTGATGGTGCGTTAACGGTCCAACATCTTTATTTGGACATTTATTTTGGAAAGGTCGAAAACTGTCGAGTAACTCCGAGCAAGAAGATTGCTTGCTGCACCTTACACCTGCTTGGACTGTGCTTGGATGTGCGATTTGCTTTGTTTGTTCTCCGTTGTTCCTATTTTTCAAATACCTTTAATACACCACGCTTTGTTCATATTTTTTATTTTTAGAAAACAAATTAATTTCGTTGTGCATTTTCAAATGACGATAAGTAGGTATTTTAAAAATTAATAGTATTATAAATTAAGATCTAACCAAAAATGCTTTAACCTCTAAAACTGGTGTTTTACTGTCTTTGAAATTTAACTTAAATTTTGTTTTATTTTAGTGTAATATGTTATGTGGTATGTGGATGGAAAGTACGTTGCAGAACAACAACAAGGACCTTAAAAATTGTTTTGGATAATGAAATAGCAAGAAACCTCAATTGGACTTTGATTCTAAAATGAAAAATAGGAATGTTAAATATATGTATTTTGTATATGTATGATAATCGATAATCTCATGTTTATCTACCGTGCGGACATAAAGTAAATCCCCCCATGCTAACTTTTTAACGGTTATGTTTTTGATTCTGAAAATTTGTCTACGGAGGAATCTAGTTACGAACTTTCTAATAAAGGTATTTTTGATTTTGTGGAACTTTCTGTTATACCGGAAGTGGATGGCAACTTTCTTGTTTTAAATGGAACACCCAGTATATTTTTACATTTTCGTGTTCACCATAAAAATACCATTAAATTGACCTGGCATAGTGTGGTCCACGATTAATAAAAATCGCATTTATTATGCAACTTCATTTACACCGGAAGTTGGAAAATTAACGAAGCTACGGTGAAACATAATTTACTTTATGTCCGCTTTGTATATACATGGACCACCCTGTAGGTACCTATATAATCTATATATTTATTTATATGTATATAAATGTACATGAATAGGTGGCAAGATGCACATTTGCAGTTAGTCAGCCATAAAGGCTAACTTAATGGTGGCAAACTGTCTGCCACAAGTGACATACTGATTCCGGTCCATTGATGGTTGCCATTAACTGACCAACGATTTCATTGTCGGCCTTCTTTAACTTTTTTTTAATGGCCAAATAAAGTAATGTTTGCTATGATGTTACAACAAGCTCCTAGATCTAGATAAAATAAAGGCACTCAAGAGTGAAAACACCTTCCAGAGTCAACGACCTACTACTGGAAAGATGTTCTTATACCATTGAGGAATTTTTAAACTGTTCACCGTAAAACTATGTACTATTTATTTTGATTTGTATTTATACTTATTAAGTCTTGTGTAACCTGTCTTATACTTATTTTATGTAAGTCGTTGAAGATTAAAGATTATTATTATAAATACATTGCCATATACCAAATTTTAATGATTGTTTAAACCAATTGTTAGAAATTTAAAAAAAAACAAAATATTTTATAGAACTTTGACGCTCGGTAGCACCTTAACGGAGCATTTTGGATAGAGATAAGTTTGGTTAAATCGTCTTTTTTTGGTCACAGGAGGAGTATGTTGTATCATTTTGTACAGACCTTTTACGGCACACTGTATATACAGGGTGGGCCAACGAAAACGAAACAGACGAGTTTTGAAATAGTTAATAAAAAAATTTGAAAAAATGCTCGGACAGGTCAACTTTAGTTTCGAGGGGGACATATTTTGCAATAGAGCTGATTCAAAAATCCATTCATCCCTGCGCCCTATGGACACAACCCCTTAAATTTTAATAGGGATGGTGGGGTAAGTAATACCTCGTTGGAAAGATCTTTTTATCCAGAGTAACATACAAAAAAAAAGTTAAATCGATCGATTCGTTTTAAAGATATTCCAAATTTAGCAAGTAGAGATTTCATGCCTTTTAAAATTTTGCCATGAACACCACACCTTCAATTTTAAGTGTTTTGATAAGGTAAGTAATACCGTTTCGAGAGGGACATACTTTGCAATAGAGTTGATTCAAAAATCCATTCATCCCTCGCCCTTTGGACACAACCCCTAAAATTTTAATAGGGATGGTAGGGTATGTAATACCTCGTTGGAAAGATCTTTTTACCCAGAGTAACATACAAAAAAAAGTTAAATCGATCGATTCGTTTTAAAGATATTCAAAATTTAGCAAGTAGAGTTTTCATACCTTTTAAAATTGTGCTATGAACACCACGCCTTCAATTTTAAGTCTTTTGATAGGGTAAGTAATACCTCCTTGGAAAGTTCTTTTTACCACAAGTAACATACAAAAAACCAAAAGTGAAATCGATTGGTTTGTTTTAAAGAATTCAAAATAAAACAGTATTGCACATTATTTTTTATTTAACCAAACTAAACTTAACTAATCTTTTTGAAGAAAACTTAACACTTTAAAGAATCCCATCGATCCCGCCACTTTCAAGGATGTTTTTATTATTTTATTAAATGTTCGAATTGAGTTCCACCAACCTCCATGCAAACGTACAAATTTTGCTCAAAGCGAATTCTTACATTTTGTAACATTTCAGCAGTAATTTCTCGGCATTCATTAATAATTCTCTGTCGTAACTCTGCTAGAGATCCTTGTTCCGTTGCGTAAATCTTACTTTTTAAATGCTCCCAAAGGAAAAAATCAAGGGGAGTAAGATCGGGAGATCGCGGCGGCCACTCCAAAGGTCCTCTACGCCCAATCCATTGCCCAGGAAACGTCGTATCCAAGAATTCCCTAACAAGGCAGTGTGTAATGAGGAGGGGAAAATCAGATGGTCTTCTAAATAACGATCGTCATTTTGGATGAACAAAGTTTTGAAGTAGATTCAAGTACACATCCCCTGTTAGATTGCCATCTAGAAAATAAGGACCAATAAGACGGTCTCCAAAAATTCCAACCCATACATTCAATTTTTGAGGAGTTTGAGTGTGAACTTCATGAAATACCCTAGGATTCTCATCTGACCAATATCGACAATTATGACGATTGACGGTTGAGTTTAAGAAAATGATGCACTCATCAGAAAAACAGATATTATAAAGATAATTTTCATCAGCAATTATCCGTTCCGTCATCACCTCACAAAATTGCAGTCGCCTATCAAAATCATCTTCATTTAACTCATGAATTAAATAAATTTTATAGGGATGATATTTGTGACCTTTCAATATTCGGCGAATGGTTGTTCTGCTGATGTTAGTCACAGTCTCCAGTTTTCTTGTGCTTAAAGTTGGATCTGCAGCAACTTGTCCCAAAACACCTATTTCAACGACCTCATTTCTTATTGGACGAACATTACCAGGATCGCGTTTCTTATTACCAACAGAAAGAACCAGTATTTTTAAATTTTGCAACAAACTCCAGAACGTATTTTCGGTTACAATGTTTGTTTGGATGTTGTTCATTAAATAAATTAGCTGCACGATGAGCATTCTCATCGTTTTTAAAATAAAAAGTGATTAATTCAACCCTTTCTGGAATTGTATAAACCATTGCTAGCAGAAGCTTTTACAGAAGTTCACAAAATTTTAAATGTTGATTTCTAATAATTAGTCATAAACAGTTTTAACACGATGAAAATCACCACTAATACAAAATACAACTGATAAAAAGAATCTCAATGCGGTTATAAATCGTTTTATGTTTTGTATTGTTTTGTTCCAGATGTTACAAAATTTTAAACAATTCCTCGAATAAATTTAAATTTGTTTTTTAAAATCTCTCTTTTGTAGAAAATGAAAATAAATTGCGTTTTACATGTTTTTGTATGTTACTTTGGGTTAAAAGATCTTTCCCAGGAGGTATTACTTACCCTATCAAAACACTTAAAATTGAAGCCGTGGTGTTCATAGCACAATTTTAAAGGCATGAAAACTCTACATGTTAAATTTTGAATATCTTCAAAACGAATCGAAGGATTTAACTTTTTTTTTTGTATGTTACTCTGAGTAAAAAGATCTTTCTAACAAGGTATTACTTACCCCACCATCCCTATTAAAATTTTAGGGGTTGTGTCCATAGGGCACAGGGGTGAATGGCTTTTTCAATCACTTCTATTGCAAAATATGTCCCCCTCGAAACCAAAATTGATCTGTCCGAGCGTTTTTTCAAAATTTTTTATTAACTATTTTAAAACTCGTCTGTTTCGTTTTCGTTGGCCCACCCTGTATATATAATCGAGTAAATCTCAAAAATGTTGTTACTTCTTACACTATGGTTGCTTGATTGTATAGTTTTTGGTATGCTTTTTTTATTGGATTTATTACAGATAGCTCAATTCTGAGTTCACCAATGGCTTCAGCTCATACCTACAATATGAAGGGTGTCCAGAAATTATTCCTAAGGAAGCTACAGCTCTTGAAATATTGTGTCCAATGGTGCAATTCCGGGTAAATCTGTAAGTCCTTACAGGAAAAATCTGTAAGGTTTGTTATACGGGTTATAATAGACGGTTTCCTTGGTTACCTTACAGATATTTCCTGTAAGAGCTTACAGATTTGCTCAGAATTGAACGATAAGAGTAGGTTTTTCGTCATTTATTTGAAATAGAGATTTGAAATTTGTTATGAATCATAACATACTGAAGAGGAAGGAAAATACACTTAAACGTGCAGAGTTCTAATCATATTTTAACATACAATAATTTCGCTACTTTTGTTCTACAATACTCGACTTTAATTATTAGTTACTTAATAGAATTTAGCTATTTCATTAGTTTTAAAGAGTTTCTTTAGAATTTTGGGTTAATCATCCTTTGTACTGGTAACATTTCAAGGGCTTTCGGCAATCGGACATATGTATATAGGAATATTTTTCCTTGAAATTAGTTGGGATTAACAAAAAGGAATTTTTTGCTTCTTTTATATTTGTATTTCTAAATATGAGCTAGTAAGACAACAAATAAACAATTTGAGGACACATATTCTGCCACATCTTAAAAATTATTCCTAGGTTTGAAAGTCGAAAATAGAGAATTTTGATCAACGTTGAGTTCAAATCAACAAAAGAAGTTCAAGTCGAAACAATTAACTCTTAATAAGCGTAATGGTATTCTCAAAAATTGTGTGATAAATTGTAGAAGACTTTAAGTTGTGTTCCAGTAATTTTTGTAGTTTTCTTTGTTATACCACAGATTCAATATAATATTTTAAAAAAATCATTCCACGTACTTAAACTATAAATGTATATATATCTTATTTTTGGACAAGAAATAAATCAAAATATTTACGATATTTCCGAACGGAGAGGGTAAATTTCAAAATGTACTAAAAGTGGATTTAACACGTTTAGCAAGCTTGCTCCTCATTTTATCTTGCTTGTGTTTTTATATGCATAATTTCTTTTGCCCTTAGTTGAAAGCTACAGTATTTGTTTAATGTGTTTTATTATTTTAAGTACCTGCTTTTAATGCCCAACTAATATTATTTTTGAAGAGTAATTTATTTTTATGCATTTATAAGCGAGTAAGGGAATTTTACTAATAGTAAAAAAAGTAAATTGATTTCATTATCCAGAGTATGTAAAAGACATTTACATATTTTATAAACGGTAAAGATGAACTTTAATATATTAAAATATTTTTAATAAAATTAAAAAAAATTGCCTACAAAGCGATTTATTGGTTTAATATTTTGATATTTTGATAATAAAAGAACATTACTAAGATAAATTAATTTTTTTATACCTCAATATGGGTTGGAAGTAATTTAGTTAGGAAAGAGAACAATTTTCGCTGGTCAAACAGATTTTGTGTCTTTTGCGCCCTAGTATTTAAATCGTTAATACGTTTTTGTTTCATATCCTTTATTCGTGCAGAGAATAAAACAAATTAAAATATACAATTTCGCTTTAATTGCAAGATTTACTACATGTTATACGAATTATTCTGTCCTAAAAGGTTTTCTAACTCTAAAATACATAATTCTAAATTTTTTATCCTCAACCTTAATATATTTTTACTTAATAAATCGTTTAAAAAATAATAAATAAAAAATGTAATGTTTGGGTAAGGTTAAAAAAATCTTGACTTATTTTGATAAAAATTTAATTTAGATTAAATACGATAACATTTTAATTAGATACTATTAATATTAGAGAAATTTTAAAGAATTAAGAATAATATTTTTTGAACCCTAAATATACTAAGTGATTGAAGTCGTAAAGTTTAAAAGATGTATAATATAACAAATAAAAGAAGTGAGGATTGGCTCAAGGTAAATATTTTAAATTATTACAGTGAAAGGGGGAAAAGAAATCGAAGTCTGCTCTAAATTAAAAATGACAGAATTCTTTGGATTCCTTAATTAGTTTTATGCTTCTCAAACTAAACGAACTAAAGTTTTTAGTTCGATAGATTCAAGCGTAAAATTACTATAAAAACTAATTAACTTTACGCAAAAAACCAAAAATACAAGATCGATTTTAGGATAAAGATAGAAACTTAAATAAAATTTAAATTAAAGGTTGTAAAAATAATATCTTTACCTAAATTAATCGAAGTTTATTACCCCCATTTATATACAGGGTGGTCGAGTTAAAGTGAATACTCGAAATATCTCCAAAAGAGTTTTAGAAAAAAACGTTTCAAATAAAAATTATTTGGTCTTACAGGGGCCACAGAATGAGAACAGTTAGTTTTCACCTGGAGGACTTCTTCATGGTTATTTTAACCCTAACTCAGTTTTTTCAAATAGAAACCCATATTTTTTTATTTGAATCCGAATCCCGAATCCAGCAAAAAAAGAAGAAATTATTTTCTAAAGCAGTTTTCTTTTATGCCTTTAGTTTTAGTACAATTTGTGTCTTAAGTTTTTACCAGGCTGAAGTTACATTCGAATGCATTCGGATTCGATTTTAGGTTCATTTTTACATTCGTTTTTTGCATTCGTTATTTTTTCAGAAAATGTATACCCGCAATTTTTCTATATTATGGTAATATAAGGGTAAGCAATATATGTTAGTGAAAATATTTGATCTAGGTAGGGTCTGACGTGTAAAAAAATTGAAAACCACGAATGAAAATTAATTAATTTCTCGTAATCAAAAATATGCATACCCGCCAATTTTTTACAGATTATTAATATAATAGTAAGCAATAAAAATATGTAAAAATTTTTGATGTAAGTAGGGTCCAACATAGAAAAAATTGAAAAAATCGATAATTTATGAAGTCGCGTATGGTAATTAATTAATTTCTCGTAATCAAAACAATGTATACCCGCCAATTTTTTACAGATTGTTAATGTAATAGTAAGCATCAAAAATATGTAAACATTTTTGAAATAAATAGGGTCCAACATAGAAAAAAATTGAAAAAATCGATAATTTATGAAGTCGCGATTGGTAATTAATTAATTTCTAGTAATCAAAAAAATGTATACCCGCCAATTTTTTACAGATTGGTAATATAATAGTAAGCAATAAAAATATGTAAAATTTTTTGATGTAAGTAGGGTCCAACATAGAAAAAAATTGAAAAAATCGATAATTTATGAAGTCGCGAATGGTAATTAATTAATTTCTCGTAATCAAAACAATGTATACCCGCCAATTTTTTACAGATTATTAATTTAATAGTAAGCAATAAAAATATGTAAAAATTTTTAATGTAAGTAGGGTCCAACATAGAAGAAAATTGAAAAAATCGATAATTTAACAAGTCGCGAATGGTAATTAATTAATTTCTAGTAATCAAAAAAATGTATACCCACCAATTTTTTACAGATTGGTAATATTATAGTAAGCAATAAAATATGTAAAATTTTTTGATGTAAGTAGGGTCCAACATAGAACAAAATTGAAAAAATCGATAATTTATGAAGTCGCGTATGGTAATTAATTAATTTCTCGTAATCAAAACAATGTATACCCTCCAATTTTTTAAAGATTATTAATATAATAGTAAGCAATAAAAATATGTAAAAATTTTTAATGTAAGTAAGGTCCAACATAGAAGAAAATTGAAAAAATCGATAATTTATCAAGTCGCGAATGGTAATTAATTAATTTCTCGTAATAAAAAAAATGTATACCCACCAATTTTTTACAGATTAGTAATATAATAGTAAGCAATAAAAATATGTAAAAATGTTTGATGTAAGTAGGGTCCAACATAGAAAAAAATTTAAAAAATCGATAATTTATCAAGTCGCGAATGGTAATTAATTAATTTCTCGTAATCAAAAAAATGTATACCCGCCAATTTTTTTCAGATTGGTAATACAATAGTAAGCAATAAAAATATGTAAAAAAATTTGTAATAAGTAGGGTCCAACATAGACAAAAATTGAAAAAACCGATAATTTATGAAGTCGCGACCTTTATTTTTTTAATTTTTCCTAATCAAAAAAATGTATACCCGCCATTTTTTGCAGATTGTTAAGATAATAGTAAATAATAAAAACAAGTAAAAATATTTGATCTAAGTAGGGTCACAATTTTTTAATTAGGAGAAAATAAAGGTCGCGACTTCATAAATTATCGGTTTTTTCAATTTTTGTCTATATTGGACTCTACTTACATCAAAAATTTTTACATATTTTTATTGCTTACTATTATATTAACAATTTGCAAAAAATTGGCGGGTATATATTTCTTTGATTATGATAAATGAATTAATTACCATTCGCGACTTCATAAATTATCGATTTTTTCAATTTTTTTCTATGTTGGACCCTATTTATTTCAAAAATTTTTACATATTTTTGAAGCTTACTATTATATTAATAATCTGCAAAAAAATTCGCGGGTATACATTGTTTTGATTACGAGAAATTAATTAATTACCATTCGCGACTTCATAAATTATCGATTTTTTCAATTTTTTTCTATGTTGGACCCTACTTATATAAAAAAATTTTACATATTTTTATTGCTTACTATTATATTACCAATCTGTAAAAAATTGGCGGGTATACATTTTTTTGATTACGAGAAATTAATTAATTACCATTCGCGACTTGATAAATTATCGATTTTTTCAATTTTTTTCTATGTTGGACCCTACTTACATCAAAAATTTTTACATATTTTTATTGCTTACTATTATATTACCAATCTGTAAAAAATTGGCGTGTATACATTTTTTTGATTATGAGAAATTAATTAATTTTCATTCGTGGTTTCCTAATTTACCGATTTTTTCAATTTTTTTACACGTCAGACCCTACCTAGATCAAATATTTTCACTAACATATATTGCTTACCCTTATATTACCATAATATAGAAAAATTGGGGGTATACATTTTGTGAAAAAATAGCGAATGCAAAAAACGAATGTAAAAATGAACCTAAAATCGAATCCGAATGCATTCGAATGTAACTTCAGCCTGGTAAACCACTAAGTGTAAGAATGGTTTTGAAAAATTGAATCATACTGTTCTACAAGTTTCGGTGGATATAGCATTGGCGATGATTGGTAGATTGGTAGACAAGCCAAACCTTCACTTCTTGACATCAAATACCTAATTAATTAGAAGACATATTTAATAATTAAATATTTTGTCCAGGTCTCAAGTCTTTATTTTGGAGATCGAACCGTTTTTGATTCTTGAATTTATTTCATAAGACAGACTATACTAGGGTGTATCGAGATGTGCATTAGAAACGTTTCATATGCAAGAACGTATCTAAACAACGCTAATTAAATCGAAAAGTCCATTTAAAATTAGAATGTACTAGAGCTTTTCAAATACATAATAACTATTGCAAATTTAATTTTATATGCATTAGTTATTATGTATTTTAAATTAACAAAAAACACAACAGAATTGGAATCGATATCTTTTTAATAAGTTAGTCATTGTTTTTTGTATCCACTAGTATACTATTTATATGCAAATTTTTAAATATGCATGTCAAAACTTTGTTAAACTATAGGTACCTATTTTTAATTATTATAACTGATAATCGTTTTTTAAATATACCTGGTGTAAACGAAACATGTGTCACCTCTATAATTTATTTATGATAGTAAAGTTAGAAACTTGACTAGTTTGTATGGTTCAAGAAAACTTATTTTATACTATAAAAAAATTTTAACATCACTTCCGAGTTTACCTGACCTTAAAACAACTTTGTTTGTTTAAATAAAACACCCCATTTTTTATTCACAGTCGTAGCCTATATAGGGTGAGTTTTTAGTGCGAAAACGGTACTTATATCTATTATTTTAAGAGATATAGGAAAAAAATCCTAAATTAAAAAAATAGTTGGTTTATTGGTGCGCATTAGAAATTATATTTGTTTCTACAGGGTGTTCCGTTCGTGATACACCAAACGTCAGGGTTAGAAATTACTTTTTAACCAAAATACGTAGAGTTATAAGAAAATTGTCACTAGAAAGCTGAAACCACCCTCTTGTAATTGGTAACAACAGTAACACAGGAATGGTTGAATAAAAAATCGCAAAGAAAAGATAAATATTTTTTTTTCGGTTTTTGAATTGATAAAACCAATAAGGCTATATTTTTTTTTAATTTTTCTGAAACTTCTTTATATTTACAAGAAATCAGGAAAAATTGAAATAAAAGCTCTTCTCCTTGTCATACTGCATCCTCCTGAAGTTACTCCTAGAAGAAGTATTCTGGGCACAGTCTGTTACCATCGACAGGTGTTATAAAATATTTGGAATTTTATCAGGTATACTTTACACCCTTATTGATAAACTATGCACCCCTTATGATAGTCCCTACTATCAATTTGACAAGCTAGGCTCAGAACTACTTCTGATAGAAGTAATTTCAGAAGACTTTACTGAGTGAAGGAAAAGAGCTACGGTTTCAAAAATTTTCCTCGTTTGTTGAGAATATGAACAAGTTTCAGAAAATTAAAAAAAAAACACTTATCTAGGAGAAAATTTAAAAAAATTAAAAACAATTAAATTTATTTATTTCTCTATTTTGATTTTTTCCAACATTGTTTTTGTATAGGGTTTTTAATGATATTTTTTAAGTCCTACTCACATTAGTTAAAATGTTATTAGCGATTCTGTCCTTTGTAATAAAAATCGTTGATCTAAAATTCAAAAGGCTGTAGCTCAAAAACTAAAAAAGCTAGACTCCCACTTTTTTGTTTTTTGTCGATTTAATTTGGGCTACTTTTTAACCCCGACGTTTGCTAAACCATAAAAGAAACACCCTCTACAAGGTTTTTCGTAGTTGAAGCGCAGGCTATTCCAGCATTTATTAAACAGAACACCCTGTGTGTTTTTTGATATTTTTATTAACATTAAATCAAAAAATACAACGATATTTTTTGATTTTTAAAAATTTGAGTTGACCCTTAGTTTTTTTCTATAAAATTTATCATATTTAGATATATTTTTAGAAAATTTTAGAGAAAAATGATGATATTAAAGAACACTTAAAGAGGAAAAACATTTTGTAAAAAAATACATGGTGTTATTTTTAAGGAAATTAAAATACATCTGTATCATATTTCATGCCTCCATAGCTGCCACCATTTATGATAAAATTCCAAAAAATGCACCAAAAATACCTCTAAATCGGTATTACAAAATTTCATAAAAATGTTATTTCACAATCGTGTAAAAAATGGCCTTTGCATATAAAAAAAGAGTCATTTGGAAAAAGGGTCTTCAAAAAAGTTCAAAAATTAATACCGCAGAAACTGCATTATAGGTGTATCGTTGAACCATACAACATAGTCAAATTTCACATTTTTATTAGAATAAATAAAGAAATTATGGAACATGGGTTAAGCATAAAAAAATATTAAATTTATACAAACTGCACAAACCTTTTAAAAAGGTGTACGGAATTTGAATTATCTAGTGTAAACTTTGTCCTTAATATCGTATATTACAGTGCAAGCTAAAAGCTATAAATAACTATAATCAAGTTGGCAGATTTAAATACATTAGTTGTTTTATGAAAACTGAAATTAGGAATTACTAAAGCAGAAAATGTAAACAAATCAGTTTTTAATTAATTGTGAAAAATAATTAAAAATCAGTTTAAGATATTAAATACCTAAATTTCTTTAAAATAATACATTATTTCATGACTTAATTAAATCGATATAGTTGAATTTATGTTAGCAATAAATAATATTTCAATTTAAAATTTTTTTTTTACTTTTTTCTAATTAAGATATTTATGAACACAAAAGCCAGTATTTTTATAACGCAAAAAATTCATTTTATAGTAAGGTATTTTTTTTCGATTTAATAACTTCATGCCTTAAGTAATAATATTTTAGTTATTGGTGATAAAATATGCACAAAATAATTGTCACTTCGTTCAAATTCCATATAAAGTTTTATAATGTATAAGGTAGTAAAAGAGATTGGTGAAATTTATTTTTATTTTTCTTGAGTAGAAGCATCTAAAATAATATCTTTGGGCAGACATTTCATTCAACAAACTACTAATAAAATCCAAAGAGTTCCAACCAAATTAGTTTTGTCGTAAAGAGAAATAAGGAAAAGCTTTTAAAAATAAATAAACACACATTTATTTATAAAACCTATTTTCCACATCTTTCTATTTGTATTTTACAGGCTGCAACTGTTTTAATATTGGTTTGATAAAAAAATGTTTCATATACATGGTGAAATTTTAGTGCAAAAACGATAGCTATATCTTTTATTTTAAGGGATTGGAAAAAGAACTAAATTTTATTGATAATTTACGATAAAAAATTAAGGATGCACTCAAATTTTCAAAAAAATATATTTCAATTCTTTAACTTATTGTTAATGGAAATATCAAAAAAACATTTAAAAAAAAGAATAAAATAGCCTGCGCTTCAACTACGACACATCCTGTATAGACAAAAATAACTTCTGGTTATGTGCAACAATAAACTATTAAAAAAATTAGTTTACAATCTCATTGAGGTTGAAATTTTTTTTATTATTTTATATGATTATGCACAACTAAACTAAAATTTTGCAATTTAAATTTTGTTTCTGGCCCTTCAAATTAAAAAATATTAATAATAAATTAAAAAACAATAAGAAATAACGAGGCTACATCGTTGGCCGTTTTTTGTGCACCCCTCTGTATATTACTTAAATTTGTATATTTGTTAAGAATTCTTGAATTGTTATAATTGCTATATTGATGTTGAATAAATATTTGCTACGCCATTGGCTTACTAGGGAATTTTCTTTTTAAATTTGTAGTTGTACCAACCTACATATTTGGTTTCCTGTATTTCAAACCACAATCAATGTAACTCACCTTGTATATCAAGTGACAGATTAGACTATTAACATTAAAGTCTCAATTGGACTAGTTCAACATTTATTTTTATTTACGGTTCGAAGAGAAAAACCCCCCGGATATTTACCCCGCGTGCAAAAGTTCTCCCGACAAAGAACCCCCCGAAAGAAACCCCACGTGCAAAAAACCTCCTTCCTCTGGACATTTAAACCTAAACTAGCCTAACCGACCTGACTTAGCTGTATAATGAGACTTTACTTAAAAAAAAATAATTCTATTCTTCAGAGTATAAATTAAAAACAGTTTATTCAAAAGAATTTCCGACAGAGAAAGAATGGCGAAAGACATTGAAGGTTACATATACCTAGTGTGTATGTGTTTTTTATGAGGGTTATTTGTCAGTTGTTGATTTTTTACATAAGAGTAAATGTTTAGGAGTGTTTTATGTTTTTTCTTGCATGTTATAAATGTTCAGAGGTGGTTGTATTTGTTTGGGGTTCTTTGTAGGGGAGGTTCTTTGTCAGGGAGTTATTTGTCGGGAGGTTTTTGGCACGGGGGATTTTTGTCCGGGGGTTTTTGATGGAGGGTTGTTTGTCGGGGGTTTCTTGCTCGGGGGTAATTGTCTAGGGGGTTTTTGTCGTGATACCGTATTCTACACATTAAGGTAAGGTAAAAAGACCAAAACGTTGTTATCCAATTTTTATTAGATTACGAGTTTAAAGATTAAAGTCGGCAATATTTTCATAGCTATTTTCTTGGACGTTGGATTGGTATCAGTGGTTTTAACTAGTTAGATTTTTGCTTGTGGAACTAGTTTAAAATTAAGGTTTGTATTCGGGATGCACTAATTCGGCGTATTTTGAATGCTTAGCTCTAATAAAAGGAAACAATAAGAACTTAGAAGAGCAATGGCAAGTTTTGATAGAAGAGCCCAAAAATGTATACAGGGACGTGGAGATGTCTTTCAAAATGTTCTATGAATTAAAAATAAGCAAAATGTGCTGCTTTACCTAAACCTACTTAAATTTTTATGAATATATTATATTGTGTTTACAATTAAATAATACTTCATAATACGTTTGGAAATTAATGGATTTATTTGTAAGACGTATCCAATGTTGCCCATGTTTTGGAAAATCCGAAATGTACTCTGTAAAAATCGTAACATATTTTATCATTTATCACGTAATAGAAATATCATAACTTATACAATGCTCCAGATATATTCTAGTTTTTGTAACAATTGAAGAAAAAATGGCAACTCTGCAATAATTAAATTATTTAAAAAAATTAATTGTGAATATACTTACTTACACGTTAAAACTATACACATACACTAAATAATAAAAATAAAATATTTATAAATATGTAATTAAATTCATAATTAATAAATAGTTGAGTAAAACTCTTGAGTCTTCTTGTATCCAACTTTATTATATTAAATAATAACTTATACCTTAGGTATAAACATGCACAATCGATTTCGAGATTCTTAAAATCTCATCATCAGGTGTATTTGTACAAGAATGTAAATAAGCAAATATGAAGTTCACAATAATTCTATAACAATATGACAAAATAAAATTGACATTGACAGCACGACAGAAGTTTGAAAGAATCAAAATTGTTTAAATTAATTGCGGAATTAAAACAATGGCTTTGAAATAAATAAAATTATTAAAAAATATGAATCATATTTAAACTTTAAGAAAAGTCTTGAATTAATGACTTCAAAAAATCTGTCATTGTTAATTTGTATATTTAATGTGGTAAAATTTTTATCCAGATCTAATTTTAAAATTTCTAAATTTTCTAACAGGTCTCTAACTATATAATTATTTGTATTGTGTAAAATTAAAACGTTTTTTTCTACTTTGAACTCGTGGTCATTAAATATAACATGATGTGCAAAATGTGACAGTTGAGGTCTATTTCCCTTAATTGCTAGCAAATGTTCATTAACTCTTTCAGCAAATCTTCTTCGAGTTTGGCCTACGTATCGTGCATTGCAAGAATTGCATGCTAATTTGTAAATGCCACTGCCGTCCATTTTATTAATCCTATCTTTATTGTTTTTTAGGCTACCTAAGGTTTTATTTACTTTAAATGAGATTTTAACATTTAAATCCTTAAACATACTAATGAATTGTGTACATTTGACATTATGATAAGGTAGAGATGCAAATTTTACAATTGTGGAGGAAACATTAGGTTGGTTAGTAGGAAGGATAGATGTTGATTCATTATAAAGTAATCTTAGTTTAGTTTGTGAAATAATTTTCTTAACTAAATTATCTGGAAAATTGTTATTAAAACCTATGCATCTGATAGTGTTAATTTCATCATAAAAATTTTCACGATTCATTGGAATAGTAAGCAATCTATAAGCTAAGCTCCTGAAGGCTGCTAGTTTGTGGGACAACGGATGATTCGACTCATAATTAATTAATGTGTCTGTAAATGAAGGTTTTCTGTAGATGGAAAAATTTAAAGTATTATCTGTAATAAATATGTTCAAATCAAGAAAAGGTAAAAATCCTCCTGTTCCTAATTCCAAAGTAAATTTGATCTTATTATGTAAGGTGTTAAGAAATTGTAAAAGAGAAGTAATATCTTTATCATCACCATCGAAGATAACAAATATGTCATCAACGTATCTCCCCCAGAACTTTATTGCCTTAAGAGCATGTAGATTAGAAGAAAACAACTTCTTTTCCAAATGATTCATAAAAATCTCTGCTAGTAAAGGGCTTAAAGGTGAACCCATTGCTAGGCCATCCGTTTGTTTGTAATAAGTTTCGTTGAACAAGAAGAAATTTTGTTGGAGAGATATATCTAACAAATTAAGGTAAGAGTCAACATCGTTGTCAGACAAACGGGAATCCACCAGGAGCTCAGCAACCAAACTAATGCATTCTTCTGTAGGTATTGACGTAAAAAGATTTACTACATCAAAAGAAGCAAGTAAGTTGCTTTCTTTGATTGAAATTTGGTCTAATTTATTAACAAGATCTAATGAGTTTATAATGGCGTAAGTATTATCAAAATTAGTAACCTCTTTAAGTTTTGAATTTAACCAATTGGCTAATTTGTAGGTGTGTGACCCGGTAAAAGCTACCATAGGTCTCACAGGTAAACCGTCTACCTCTAAATTGAATGAATTTAAATCTTTAATTTTATGGAATTTTGGAAGTGTATATAATTTAGGAGTTAATGGATTGGATGACACGAATGATTTGTAATTAAAATTTTCAAGGTTGATGGATTTGAGAGTGTTCTTGTAAAGCAAATTAAATCTGGTGGCAGGGTTCTTCTCTAAAATCTTGAAGTTATTATCAAGTAAGAATTTTTCTGATATATTGATATAATCTATTTTGTTCAAAATAATGACTGTGTTGCCCTTATCGGCTTTACTCAAAACTAGTTGTTTTTCTTTTAATAGATTTTTAATGTCATTAACTAAAATTGTTTCATCAAACTGTGAGGAAAGGTTATGTTCTGCAATGTTTCTTAAGATTTTTAAGGATTTGCATTTGAGTTCGTTTAAATTATCTGGTTTAAGAGACGTAAGTAAACTCAAAATCTCTACACCTAATCGCTCAACATCAGCCAATCTACAATTTGTAAAATTTTTGAACTTGAAACCTTTATTTAAAAAAGAGATTTGTTCAGGAGTGAAAAAAGCATTTGATAAATTCAATGATCTATCAAAGAAACTACATTTTGAGATTTTCACTTTGAAAGGCTGTTTTAAGTCGTAATTTAAATTATGGTGACTATGTATATGTAAGTCAGACGAATTGTAAGTTGGCTGTAAGCTGTGATGGCAAGGAGAGAACAAAGAATAGTGGAGGTGGTTCAAATTTCTACTTAACTTGGTTTTGTTTGGCTCTATTTGATTAGGTGTAACAATATTGTCAATTGTTATTTGTGAAAAATCTGCAAAACTGTGAACTCCATTTACAATTTGTGTTGAAGAAACAATTGGAATTACATTATAATTATTAATTAAATTATCATCAAAACCATCTAAAGTACTGGTATCAACAACGTGTAAGTCAAGTGTAGAACCATGTTCAGATCTAGGAACTTGTGGTGTAAATTCTTTAATTGACTTTGGTTGAAACTTCTTCTTAGTAATTAAAAAGGCAAGTTTGTTATCGAGAATTGTCTTATGTTTCCCACCAAAAGCATAAACCAGTTCTCTAAATTGTTGGTCTAAAATATCCCAGTACAATGGGTGTATAGTATTAATTAGAAAGCGATGTAAATTAAGTAATTCTAAGTTCAAAAACTCTAGATTCTTGTATGCTAACCTAAGCTCATGTTGTAACCATTTCCATTTGGATTCCAAAACAATGTTGTTAACAAATTTAGAGCTGGACTTAGCTTTAATGTTGATAAAAGTAGGGTAGACTTGATTCTTCTTACATGCTGTTAAAAAGTTGATCCTTAATAAGGTCTTCTTGCGCTTAAATAAAAGTTTCTTGTACCTAAGTGTCGGTTTGGCCCGATTCGCCTCCATAACAGAATTGGGTAATAAGTGACACTGCTGATCTGGATTAATGTTAAATAGTTGAGTAAAACTCTTGAGTCTTCTTGTATCCAACTTTATTATATTAAATAATAACTTATACCTTAGGTATAAACATGTATATAAACATAATTAATACATTATTAACGCCATAAAATTAAAATATTTAGATGATATCGGCAACTAACATGGCATTATAATCTCTACATCGTTGCCGAATTGTACAAAATGGTATTAAAAATTCTCAACTTTAAAATTAAATATTTTACTTTTCTAAACATGTGGTATATATATCTACATTGGAACACGATGCTCCCAGAGAACGATAACCTCCTTCGGTCTAATTATGTTAGTCACCTGATGTAAGTAAACAAAAGTAGATAAATATCAATTTTTTAACATTACAATATTTACATGAAACATTTTTTTATTTAATCAATATTAAAAAGGTTAAAGCGATTAAGCAAGACTTTTTTCGCACCCTGTATATTTTTAAAAATTATTTTATTTCAAACTGGTGTCAATAAATGTTTTCGTCATACAATGGTAAAATTTAAGGTCTTTTACGCTTATGTTTCAACATCTGCCACGAACATATAAAGTTTAGTTTATAAAAGCAAATAAAATTGGATGAGTATTCACTAATCGAATACGTGACCACAACTTTAAAATTCAATCAATATTTAATTTTGAAAAACTATGATTTATTCTTTAAACTTTTTAATTTATTTAAATTTAACAAAATGCTTTTAAAATAATGAGAACATAAATATTTATAAATTTTATATAAAGTGTTTCCTTTGGGAGATTGTAAAATACTGCTGTAATTTAAAAATTTCTAGAATACCAAGAGCTGGTATATGCTTGATATTTATTATTTAGTTTTTATTTTCTTATAAATGCCATATTTTTAATTTAAAATTACTGTAAGGTTTATTTCATTTACTGCGAAATGTAAAATTCTTTAACCCATTCTCTGATGGTTCAGTTTATTCATATTATACATATATTTTACAGGATTTAGTATTCTTTTATTATTAAATTGGAATTGCTATGCGGATAATATATTCTATAATTGGAATAATTTAAATAATTTAGTGTAAGTGTCTTTGTTAATTATTTATCAATTAATTTTTTTTTATTAAGGAAAAATATCGAGCTTTAGAAAGTTCGATCAGTGTTTTTAAATTATGACGTCTTAAAAATTAAAGAAATTATTTAATATTATAATGTTATGATAAATATGGAACAAAACTTTCTTCTTTTTAAGTTGTAACTAAATAAAAAGTTATCTTTCTATTGGTTTGTAAAATATCATGACCATATAATATTTGATTTATTAAGAATCTTAAATATTGACGGTTAAAATATAAATTTACTATAAACATCGTTATAATAAGGCAAATTTCTTTTATACTTCCTAATTTATTACTAATGAAATTTAACAACGAAAACGTACATATTTCTAACTTTTGTAGTCTGGCTCCGTAAGAAATAAACTACAATACCCGGCGCATGCTTTAAAATGAATTCTGTAGTGATTATATTTTTTTGTAAATTTGTTTCTTTGCAGAGTTGATTTTCACCCATTTGCATTTCACATTTACTGGTTTATGTATTGTATAAAAGTGATAGCTACGAAATTCACAACACATTGATATTTCCTAAAGTGGACTTTGCTTTCCTTTACAGCTGTATGAAAGTTTATTCCTTTTATACTCCGTAAAAATGAAACTCTTCACAAACATATTTATTTAAATCTAGCTCTTGATAATCATATACATCACTGCAGCTACAACAACAAACTGATTTAAGAAAATATGATGGAATATTTATAATTTTCAGGGTGCATAAAAATCATAGTAAAGAAATAGAATTTTTTGTTTTAAATTGTTTAATTTTCCAAATCATTTAGCTTATATGTTTTATATTATTATGCAAATATAACAATATTTTAAAACAAGTCAACCTAAATAATTCCAGGAAAAAAATTATAAAAAATCCAGAAACATGTAAAGTTTTATTTTAAGAGTAAAATGTAAGTGGTCTATTTTTATAAATAGGAATGGGAGTCGAGTGATGGAATATTTTAAAGAAAATTTTACCCAAAAAACAAAAATATGATTTATTTTTGCCCCATTCTAATATCATCATTTAAAGTTCACGGTTTAAGAGAAAATGTAAAAAGTATTTGTTAACAAAAAAATAATAAAAAGATGTGACGACTGATTTATTTAAATCATTATAAATAGTTGGCTTTTGTTAAGTTATAGCTCTTGACTTGTAATTAAAACTCGACAATTTATCGAAATGTGATCTAATAGTACATAAACTATTATTAAATAATTACTAAGTAATTTTTTTTAATTTATAAATGGTTTATTTATTAAATTGATTCATCATCTTTTATTGTTTTAAAATAGTTTCGACATTGCTTTTATTTTGTTTTGTTTTTGTTTAATGCAACATAAATGTATAAAGTAGGTTATCGTTCTCTGGGAGGATCGTGTTCCAAAGTTGATATTCATACCACATGTATAGAAAAGTAAAATATTTAATTTTGTAAAATGAAAATATATATGGGCTTCAGAAAAGGCTTTTGAAGTTGAAAATTTTTAAATTACATATTTATAAATATTTTATTTTATTTTTATTATTTAGCGTATTGTTTTATCATATAAATAAGAATATTCACAATTTTTAAATTATTTTATTATTGCAAAGTTGCCGTTTTTTGAATTTTTACAAAGACTTCTATAAAACATTTGGAGCATTGCATAAGATTATGATATTTCTATTATGTGATAAAATGGTATTAGTATTATATTTAACGAAAGTTTTATAGATGTCGATTCACTAGAACATCTTGAAATTAAAATGTTATGATTTTTATAGTACATTTCGTATTTTCTAAAACATGTGCAACATTGGATAATTTTTCACCTTTCTGTCACAAATAAATCCATTAATTTACAAACGTATTATTTAATTGTAAACATAATATAATATATACAAACGGAACTAATAATTTTTTGGAAATAAAAATAAAATTGTCATCAATTTTTACAAGCAAATTTGGGTTCTGCGATGCGCCAAGTTCTAAGAAAATCCCACTTATTTTTCTGACGAGATTGTATGTTTTTTCAATTTATAGATTTATTTCTAGGAAAAACCATTGTACGTCCTTTTCTTCAAAAATATTTATAAAAAATTGAAATGTTCTCCGTTATTTTGCACGCACAATTTAAATCGATCTCTAATATACAATTCACAGCAAAAACAAACTAGAGGAATATTTAAAATTGCATATGTGTTTCTTCGTGAGCTTATACAGGGTGAGCTAAAATGATTGTGGTCAATTCAAATTTGCCGCCTAAAAATCTGGGGAATTTGTTTGCTTCAAGTTCATAGTAACACAAAATCATGTCAAAATCAAAATAAAGTAACTGGACTTCACAAAAGCAGAGGCGTAGGTGTAATTATTGCCGTTGTTTCAAAACTTCAGATTTTTGAATTTCGTCATTGTGCCTTCTATTTCATAAACGTCCAATTTTATCAATTAATTTGCGTAAATCTTTGTTTTGTGTTAGCAACTGCCTCGAAAATGAAGAAAAAACGTTTTCAATAATTGACATTTGCTGTGAAATTTGAGATTTTGGAAAATTGGTACGCCATTGGATTAATAGGAGATATGCTTTTTAAGATTTCAGTTGTACCAACCTGCGTATTTGGTTGCCTATTGGGAATTTTGACTTGGGATACGCCCTCTGGGAGTTATTTGCTGAAGCTAGAAAAGATCTACCTTGACATAACCTGTTTTTGTAAAATTTATTTCCGTGCAGTTATAAATCAGTTTCCTTGGGTTTATTATTACTATATTAAAATAATAATATTTTTTACAGGCTGTAATTTATCACTCACCCCAAAAGAATGTACTTAAGGGGTTAGGCCACTCTAATAGGATCTTAAAAATATTGAAATTTTAAAACAGTCACGGATCAACTTAAAATCGGTTAGAAAAGAAGTACAGGAGCAGGATTTTAATGTGGAAGGCCAATTGTATGGTACAGGCATCGCAGATTGAAGGTAGGTATATAAAAAAAAACTTTGAAAGCGTTTTTTTCGAAACAACATTTCTCAAATCGGCCGGACTCCTAACTCATACAATTCTTTACCTATTGACTTCTAAATTTAACTGTATATTCAAAATTACATTATCTATAGAAGTACGTAGGATTTTTTTATTATATTGAATAGATCTTTTGTTATAGGTAATTTTATAGCGATTTTTCATGGCATTTTTTTCTTTTTTACTTCAGAAGGGCGCCGTTTTTGCAAAAATCAATATATTAAAAAAATCCTATGTAGTTCTATAGAGAATGTAATTTTGAATAAACAGTTAAATTTTAAAGTCAATAGGTCAAGAATTGTATGAGTTAGGAGTCCGGCCAATTTGAGATATATGGTTTCTAAAAAAATACTTTCAAAGTTTTTTTTATATACCTACCTTCAATTTCCTATGCCTCTACCATACAATTGGCCTTCCACATTAATATCCTGCTCCTGTGCTTCTTTTCTAACCGATTTTAAGTTGATCCGAGCCTGTTTTAAAATTTCTTTTTTTTAATCCTAGAGTGGCCTAACCTAGGTAGTAAGAAATAACACACACTGGTCAATAAAAGATAAACACAATTTTTAAACACAAAAAACTTGATCCAAACAGAGCCGCAGTTACTAAAACCAATAAAAATTAAATCGGCGCAAAAATCTTTTATTACTTTTTCCTCCATGTTTTTTCAAATTTACGTCAAAATAGCGCCATCTATCCGTAGTCGAAATTTCCAATATATCAAACCAAAAATAAGATAAAAATTCCATATATGTATACATTTGTCCAAAACTCAACTGTTAGCGAGATACAGGGTGTTGAAATGTCTTTTTAGTTTTACTTTTTATTTATTTTCTCTGGATCGGGTGAATGAAAATAAATAAAATTTTAGAGGTGACTACTTCTTCTTGGCAATTAATTTTGTTTTAATTTAACAATCCAATGGCGTAGAAACGGGTGAAGGTGCCTCATTATATGAATTTATTTGGTACGCCAATGCAAAATTTGACGATTTTGTTTGGGTTTTCAAAATCTTTATTTAATATACCATAAAAAAGTACACATGTTAAATTTTGATAGGATTAGTGGTATTTCTGAAATTTCCAATTTTATGGTCAAACTAATCAAACAAATCAAACTAATTTTCAAAATTTTAAACAAATTTAAATTAAACAAATAAAATTTAAATTGATAACTCTTAGTAAGACTCTTAGTTGGTGTTTTAAAAAATGAATAAGGGAAGCCATTTTGAGCAGTTTTCTAAAATTTACAATTGGGTGTTTCTGACATCTTATTTTAATTAAAACACCGACAAAATGTTGTACTAAGAGTTTTTAATCTTAATTGTGCTTGTTTGAAGTTAAATTGTTTCAAATTTTGAAAATTAGTTTGATGTTAACAAAGGTACTGGATTATAAAACGTCCAATAAATGGGGCAAATGGGAACACATGATCTTCAAGACTGTCTGTTATGTACCTATGTGCTGTTAGACGTCCTCCACCATTAATCATACAGTTCCAACGATATCACACTGCGCGAATCTTTCATCCGGTCTTCTGTACACTCTATTCCGACTATCATCAGTGTAAAGACAAAACCTGGACTCATCCGAAAACAAAACTCTTGTCCAATCCTCATTTTCCCAACCAAAATGTTCACGAGCGAACTGTAATCTTTGCCTGGTGAGCAATGAACCAGTGGCTGCCCTCGCAAGTCTTAGATTATGTTATGTAAGTCTTCTTCTCTTAGTATTTTGGCTTATTCTGAAGTTGTAATAGACAACAAATTAATTTTGCAAAAATAACTTGTTACGAACCTTTGCCATAATGTATGAATTCTCCAAAAAACGTTCTTGATTGGGGATTGTAACACTCCACGACCCTGTTTTAGTCTTCTTATGTTTAGTCTAGTTTCTACAAACCGCCTTAGTACACTGTATATGGTAGATTGGTTTAATTTAAACCGGTGTCCAAGCTGAAGCTGTGAATAGCCTTCTTCGCGAAAACCTTCTATAAGTAATGTTCATTTTAAAAGGAGCCATCCTAAATAGAAAGCTTGTAAAGAATGCCACCGATTGAGGTTAAAATATACAGAGTCTTCCATTTGAAAATTTCATTAAATTGGTCAATTTGGGTTTTATGAGGCACCCTGATGAAAACTTATCATAAATTTAAATTTGACATAATAGCTGTAAACTAGGCGACATTGAAATTATTTTGTCACAATTTCAACCCAAAACTTTGGTCCGCCATCTTGGAATGGACACCTTGTATGTTATTCAAATAGTGTGCGCTTAAAAGTATTGCATATTCTCTCGAAAACCGCAGGTCGATATCTTGTATGTTACTTCCTCGTAGCGCTGCGACATCCTGTATATTAAATTCTATATGATTATTTTAAAATCATTTTGATTTAAATGAACCCTTTACACAGACTTTTAAGGAACTATTTTGTTTTGCGAATATCGGCATTATTGTTTTATGTAGTCTATAAACGTAAAAAGGAAAACTAACTTTTTTAATGACAATAAGAAAGTAAACATTAAAAGAATGAAAGTGTTAAATAGGCAACAGGCAATAGGCAACATTAGGACACAGAACTTTTTCTTTCAACAAAGAGAAAAATTTTTTATTTTAATTTTATAAAAAAAAAAACAGTAGTTATATTTTTATACAGTGTCATAATTTTTTTAAAATTTATATTAAAGGGGGGTTAGTAAAAGCAACCTTCATAAACGATTTTTTGAAATCTTAGTATTATTATTATTATTTGTTTTAAGTATAAAAGTAAAAAAATAATTTTAAAAACAATATAAAAATGATGAAATCATTTTGAAATTACACGTGTACTGTTAAAAAATTCAAGGCTTCACTTTGAAGTTATGAAGCTTAATAAAATTTTTATATTTTTATGGAGTTAAAATACAAAATTCTTATTTTTTCGTGTTTTTATTAAATATGTATGTCTTAAAAATATTTCTTTGTCTACGTCTTATCCTTTTTAAAACATTAATATCGTTTTTAAGTAAACGGTGGTATAAGTACTCTTTTAATAATAAAACTTCTTAAGGATCTTTGATCTTTGTTTCGCTTAAGTTTGAAATGTGTAGGAAAAATTTGTTTTATCACTTTACCGAAAAAACAATAACCCCTCTAAACAAAAAATGTTTCTTTAAAAATGTGTATTTAATACAATAAATTCTGCAAAAAGGTCATCACACCACTAAAAAATTAATTTGTCTCTACCACCGTTAACTAATAAACAAAAATATATAAAGGCATCATATTATTGCAAACCACTTGTAGTATATTGGATTATTGGTAATTATATTTGCGATTCAATTAAATTTTATTTGGCCTCGATATACGAGCTTTGACCCTTTAATAGGTAGTTGTTTATGAAAGCAATATTCTTTTAACATACTCATAAATGATGGTTTGTATTCATTTAATTTTCAATAAAAATCATAATTGTCAGACCCTATTTCATTACTTAAAAATCATAAGTAATTTAAATAATTACACCTATTCAGGTGCTTCCTTATAGAATTCGATTAAATAATAGTGTTTTCTCAACAAAGCTTATTGGTAATATTATTTGATTTTATTAAGTATGAACTATTTTAAGTAATTGATGTAAAAAAAGTTTCAATACTAACATTTGTTGTGGTATTTATAGGAATTTTCCCCGTAGAAAGCCTTGATATCTTAAGGTTGATAAAAACGGTTGGATTGCAAAGAAGTTTCAATAGTATAGAATGTTCTCAATAACTACTGACATCTGCTCTAGTGTGGAATTAAATGGAATACAGCATTTTGTTCACTTTTATTGCAGGAGTTAAAGTTTCCAAGAAAAATACTTCTATATACTTTTAGTTATATGTAAGCCATCAATTATTCATTATACTTTCGTTCCCAATTTTATGTTTCTTTTTTCATTTTTTAAGGCTTTAATATACAATTCAGAATGGTTTTTTAAGTTCATTTAAAAAATTTTATTGTTTGGTAAAAATTTAAATAAGATTATTTTATATCTCACAATGTTGCTTTATTTTATAACATGGAATTTATAAATCATAAAATATATTTTTATGTTTCGTTCTTCGTTCTTTTATAAATCTTGAAATACAGTATAAATAGTATTTTTATTAATATTTTATACAAAACTGGTGACCTATTTTTAACTAAACATTTGCACCATTTCAATCAATTAACATAAATTGGAATTTTTGATTTCATACAAAACAATTTCCTACGCGTTTGAGTTCCTTCAATTACGATGCGATCATTGGACCAGAATTACAAATTCTACAAAAGTATCTAATTTGCATATCAAATTTTTAGACGAATGAATGGTAAGATTTACAGCATTCTATTGAAGCCGTAACATGAGATACTATATGCACGTGCTTTAATTTAAATAATTTTCTGCAAAGATTACCCATATATTTTTCTATCATATTTAATGCGTAAACACAGTAAAAATAAAGTTTGTTTTTAATTTTTACTAAAAAATATACAGGGTGGATAAACAAAAACATAAAGAATGAATTCCATTTAATAAAATTTTGAAAAAGACTCGTCATGTAACCATATGTAAAAAAATGAAATTGTTTGGTTTTAATAAAAATTTTATTTGTTTATATTTTTAATGGATTCATTTTATTAGAAAATAATATTAAAGAAGTTACATAAACATTTGAAAAAATATTGCTATTCCATATTTATAAAACATTAATTTACCTACTGATAATATTTACATTAATTTAGTGATAAAATGTTTATAGCAGTAAAAAAAAATTTACTGATTTCATTTATCATCATCCAAACGTGTACATACATATAAAATTTTCGTTAAAGAGAATATTTGAAAGGCCAGTATTTTAGGTACATTATTTTTTATTGCTCCATTTTCTTTGAAATTGAGCATTCTAAAAATTCCATTTATTAAAACTTGTTTAATGTTAAGTATTGCTCTTTAAATTTTATGCTTCCATAAAAATGCACTTCGGGTAAAGCTAACCAAGTATTAATAATTATACAGATTTCACATAACAGCGTTCTAAAAAGTAAAAAAGTACTTAGCGGTCTTCAACTGCGTTTTACTCATTTTTGTAGCATACAGATAAGGTAAGCAAACCATTATTAATAATTAGGTTTACAAAATCTATAATAATTAACTCCTTTATTTAATTTTAAAATTTTTTTAAACTAACAAACATTAAGTTTTTTAATAAAGGGTGTGCTAAAACGATTGTGGTCAATTCAAATTTCCCGCCTAAAAATCTGAGGAATTTGTTCGAATTTTTACCATTATGTTATTTCTTCGAATTTATGTAGGTAATTACTTATTATGCCTTCTGTTTCATAAACATCAGTTTTTATCAAGACTACTTTGCATAAATCGTTGTCATCAAAACCGCTATTTTCTCTAACTTTCACTATATCTCTATTTGGATATTAATATCCTCTAAACCATTGACATGCAACCATACAAAAATCAGGCACCCTGATAAAAGCTTATCATAAATTGAAATTTGACATCATCATTCTCTGGGAGGATAGTGTTCAAAAGTTGATATTCATACTACATGTATAGCAAAGTAAAATATTTTATTTTGTAAAATATTGGGTCATGAAAATAAGCGAGGGGTTCAGAAAAGGCTTTTGAAGTTGAATTTTTAACATTATTTTGCACAATTCGGCAATGATGTCGGGATTAATACAATGTTAGTTGCCGACATCATCTAAATATTTTAATTTTATGACCTTAATTAATTATGTACTTTACTTTTATATTTATTATATTCAAAATTTATTTTTTTAAATTATTTAATTATTGCAGAGTTGCCGTTCTTACAAAACTTGAATAAAACATTTGCACAATTGCATAATACAGGGTGAGCTAAAATGATTGTGGTCAATTTAAATTTCCCACCTAAAAATCTGGGGAATTTGTTTGCTCCAAGTTCATAGTAGCACAAAATTAAATCAAAACTTAAACAAAGTAACTAGACTTCACAAAAGCAGAGGCGTAGGTGTTATTTTTACCGTTGTGTCAAAACTTCAGTTTTTAGAATTTCGTTATTTTGCCTTCTATTTCATAAACGTCAGTTTTAATCAAATTAATGTGCGTAAATCTTTGTTTTGTGTTAGCATCTGCCTCGAAAATGAAGAAAAAATTTTTCACAATTTGACATTTGTTGTGAAATTAGAGATTTTGGAAAAAAATTTTGGTTCGCCATTGGATTACTAGGAGATTTTCTTTTTAAGATTTCAGTTGTACAAACCTGTGTATTTGGTTGCCTACATATCAAACCACAATCATTTTAGCTCACCCTGAATTAGGATTTTCGATTTTTTAAAACATTGGCAACTTTGGATAATTTTTCACTTGGCTGTGACAAATAAATCCATTAATTTTCAAACGTATAATTTAAATGTAACATAAATATAATATACATCAATAATATTAAAAAAAATTGTGCCCTCGTGGATTCGAAGGCCCGATATAACTTTTTTATTTATTTTTAGCATTTATATGTTCCTTACAAAAATGTGTTAAATTAGAAAATTTATATAAAAAACAAATCAAATCAATCTTTAATGGACAATTCATGGTTATCAAAAGAATATCTCCTCAAAATTGAGCTACTAATAAAGGAAATAATAATATAAATTATTAAATGACAAGCAAGTTGACCATTTTATGTAAATAACAGGTGTCTTTATATTATTAAACAAATAAAATGATTAAAGTCTTTAACATGTATTCAGCGACCGTGATGAAAATTTTAGAGACGTCGTTAAAGTTAATCATGTCTTTAAGAAAATATTTCTTATGAAGAAATATTTTTTAATCACGTGTTTAACGTTAACGACGTCTCTAAATTTTTCATCACGGTCGCAGAATATACGCTTTTGTTTTTTATTTTAGAATTTTGATCAAATTTAAAGTCTCATTTGAGGACTTCTTTAGTTCCAATCCTGCATTCTAAGTTGTGTGGACCATTGAGTTAGATAATTTAAATTGACGACTAACTTTTGATTTCTTCTTTCCGCTTTCGATTGAATGGATAACTTTAATTTCTTTTTCCACTTACAAAACTTTTCTCTTCCGATCCATATTATTTTTGGTGATAATAACGCAAACTACCTTTTAATCTTCTTTTTATAGAAGAATACTATCGACTGATGATGGCTTATACCTACATGTTAAAATATTTTTGGGTAGTAGGGATTAACCGCTTTAAATTTTTTTGGAAAAGACATTATAAGGAAATTTAAATTTCCAACTGATTACAAGTGAAATTCTAAGAAAAGATGTCAAAACCGAGTTAGAGTGGCGTTATATCCGATTAAAATGCCATTATAGGAATAATTTCTACAACGTGAAGATTTGACATTGTAGCCGAGTTGTCGTTAAATGCGCTATTGTTATAACCAAGTTTTACTGTACTTTATAATTTTGGGAAATGTTTTCTGATTTCTGACATTAGTGCGCATATTCTAGTCCGATGACCCTTTCATACATGCCGCAGTGGCGCACATTGCTATGTACACTGATTTAAAAATTTATTATGGGTTTTTAATTATAATATTTTTTTTGCAACCACATACATATACAGGGTACAGGGTATACCGAAATTAAGCAGAAAAATTTTAGGAAGCGGTTGTAAAATCAATTTTAAGAAAAAAATTCCTATCAACATATTTCCGATTTCGCTTCCTAAGAGAGCTGCTGACCGTAAAATATTGTGTCTAAAACTAGGTTTTTTATCATTTATTGGAAAACGAATTGACCAGAGATTTGAAAAAAGGTACTACTATGCCACTTTGGTAAAACGCACCTGTTTTTGAGAAAATTGGATTTATCTATGGACAAGTCTTTTGTTCTATAATAGCAGTTTTATTTTTTATCACTTAATAAAATGCGATTATTTTACTGTCTTTTGCTTTTGAATTAAAAATTATTCTTTTAATGTTTATAAAAATTGAAACAATTTTTAACGGTGAGTAATCCTTAGGCAGCCAAATCGGGCATATGTTGATAGGAAGTTTTTTTCTTAAAATAGTCATAAAATCGCCTCCTAAAATTCGGCTACATAATTTCGGAACACCCTATATACTATTATTTTGAGTTGATATTATAAGTAAATTGAATGTCCTAAAATATAATATAAAAAACGTGCTATATGTATAACATAAAATAATACTTTAAGACAACTTATGACAACAATTACTCATATGTTGATTTTCTTTTAAATGCGGATTTTATTCTATTTAAAAAAATTGATGATGATTTTATAACATCAATCCAAAGTGACATTAATTAGCTTTACTTACATTTTTTTTATTTTAAATTGACCAAATATTTTATGAACTATAACAGAATTTTGAATTGACGACACTTTCTGTGGAAAAAATTCTGGGCTGTTCCGACCCTGACTATTGGATTTTTTGTCGATGAAATCTTGTTTACTTTCTACGATTCTGTTTGATTATCATTCTAATGACACAACAATATGGTTGTAATAGTATATTGTTTTTTTTGTTCGCTAATTAAAGCAAAACTATTTTGGTATGTGATACATACAGGGCGTCTCAGCGCTGCGAGGAAGTAACATTACTCTAAAATGAAAAAAGATATCGACATGCGGTTTTCGATAGAATGTACAATACTTTTAAACGCACATTTTCAAAATATTTTGCATGCATGCATGCATTTTTATAAAAAAAAACGCTGATTTGGTAAAAATTTTACAAATCCTCGTTTACAGCAAATGGTCTTATATGGTACCAAAGGACATAAATCACTTAAGAACATTTTTGGTATCCCAAAATTTTAGTAAAATTTGATTTGCTTTTGTAGAGAAATTGAAGAGACATTTTTTTTGTTCCCTACAAATTTTGCGTAGGAAGTGCAGTTTCTGAGTAACATTATAAAAATAATTTAATAATAGTAAGTAAGTTAGATTTTTTAACATACATTTTTAAGAAAATATTTATTTAAAGCCCAAAAATTAAAATTGCGCTTACCCCATATTAAATGCATATTCGCATACTCATTAAACTCGAATTTAAATTTTAAAATTAAGAAACCCAGTTCAAAAGTTACAGATGTAGCTTGTTACCCTGGATACGATTTTAAAAACACGTTAAATTAAATAATTTTTTTTTAATTTTATTCGAAAATAGCACATCCTACACAAAATTTATAAAAGACAAAAAATCTGTCTCTTGTATTTATCTACACGAGGCAATAAATTTTAAATTAAAATATTAAATACCAAAAAAGTTTTTAAGTGTTTTATCACCTGTCTTACCATCTAAGACAATTTCCGGTAATCGAGGATTGGTAAAATCTTTATCAAATGAGTGATTTTTATAAAAATGCATGCATAAAAAATTTCATCATAAAATTTTTATTACTTTAGCAGCAATTAAAAAAATATATTTTTTTAAAAAGAACTTCAGAAGCTTATAACTTCTTAGGGGTGCATTTTTGGATATAGATAAATAGGGTCAAATCGACTTATTTTCACGTCAACTATCACCAGTTAAGCGTTGTCGGTGGTAGTTACAGGACACCCTGTATTTTAAATTATTTAAACATGCGTAGGTATAAGATTTTTTTAAAAGCATTGTGCTTGCAGCATTTTCTTGCCATGGTTTTGGAGTAGAAAGACAATTAATATAAATAATTTAAAACATTATAAATAATTACATCTGATTATGCGTATTAATTCATAATATGTATTAGTATTCCATAATTTATGCCAAATTCCAATCTACAATTAACAGATATTCATCAATATTCTGACAATTACGAAAATTAACTTGAATTGAACAAACATTGAAAAGCATTACAAGTTCATTATAAATTCTAGGAGTAACTTCAAAAATGAGTCTGCAGAGACAGTTAAAGCGGTATTCTTTTTATACCAAATTTTTGCTGGCATAAAAAGTTGGCAAAGCACGAAGCTTATTAGAGGTGCGACAGGCGGAAGCTTAATAGTGTCACGATTTCAGCAATCCAAATTGGTCGGTATTTGCTTCCATTTAAAGTTTGTTACTGCAATTTCTTTAATATAGGTCAATTGAATCAATTTGACTAAGAATTGTATTTTACGAATAAATTGTGTTATTGAATTAACCTATACTTAAATCCGATAATAAAAAAATTGGATTTAAAAAGATTACTACAGTTTCGTAGCAAAATTCGATAAAGACTCGATAAAACTTTAGAAATAAATATTTAACGATAAATGTAGCTTAATTTAAAGAAATGTTAAGATTTTAAAAAAGTTTGTAAATTTTAAAAATTACAAACATTGAAGTAAAAGTAAGTTTATCTTAATAATAATAATATTTTAATTAATAATAAAAAATATAATATGGGTGCATTTTTAGTGAGATTTCGAAAATTGTTTTTTAAAGACTACAAACACCAAATGTTGGACTGAGATTTTGAATAAACTCGATAGTAAATAGCATTTAAATTTTTGGAAATTAAAAAATTCAGAGACTTATAAAAATTTAATGAGTAATTAACAAAAAAAACAAAGCAAATCTAAAAAAAAAACTATAGTATATTAAAAAATCAATATTAAAAAATAAAATCTCGTCAATCCATTAAAATGGAATTATGATAATATTTTGCTAAAATCCACCTTTATAAAAGTCCTCTTTAAATTTATACCACTCACTCGAAATGACAAATTTTGTTCTTGTATTAGCATGAGTTAGTTTATACATATACATGTATGTATAAGTTAGTCTTTTGTCTATATTATTTTATAAGAAAAAAATTAGTTTTATTAGATTTGAAAGTGACTACCCACTAAAACTCCACCAATAATGGCCATATTTACTGCCACTAGATCCGGAACTGCAAACGCATAAATTTAGTGTACTTGCCATCGTCGTTCTTTTGAAGGAGACTGGTTTAAAAAAAAACTACACGAATTTTACTACTTGTGAATTTTCCAAATAGACAAAAATAGCAGTTTATGGCTACCACTAGAAACGCTATTGCAAGCAATATTTATTCAACGGTATACATTAAATTAAAATTCATCGATTCGTTTAAAACACATAAAAACCTATTATTTAAAAGAATCTAAAATCTGCAATAAACTTTATTTTTAGTTATAAAATAACTTTATTTTTAAATAAACAATTAAAGTAAATGTTAGAAATGTTTTCCAGAATTTTCCAAGCAGAATTACATTTTAACAAAGAAATTTATTTATTACCATTTTTCGATTAAATTAAATTGTTCATGGCCTTCTATTTTTTGTTCAGGATTTAATAATTTGTAAAGAAATTTGGGGAGAGCAACATAAGAGTGCTTAAATCGGTCTTATAATGTGCCCCCGCTTAAAACAAAAACTTAGTTATCAAATAATCAACATTTGAAATTTTCAATGATTCAATGATATTTTTTTAAGTCATTCTACAAAATTTTGAAAGAGGAAAAAAATACAGAATGAAAAATATAATGATCTAAATAGTGTCTTAACTCTTAACTTTAAGCCCTTACAATTAATTCCACTTTATGCATACTAATAAGTTGTAGTTAAATTAATCCAGTTTCTAAATTAAAAAGAAATTTGACAAAAAAACCTTTAGATAGAGCGGCAGACGTAATGGTCAATTTAATGATTTTTCACGATATTTCTTCCAATACTCACGCGGGGTCTAGCGGTTCACATTCCCTTATACCGTTGTACGATAAAATAAATTCTTGCTCTGAAATACCACTAAAAATTAAAAACAAATATTTACGCAAAATAGTCTTGTTAAAACTGGTATTTATGAAACAGACGACACCATAACTAAATGCTTTTTTCTTCAAAAGTCATTAAAATACAGTTTTCTGTGACGTTTGACAGGCTTTAAAATGTCCCTTTTATGTTCATTTATTCTATGGTCACTTTGTATTGCATAAGAGTAGAAATTACTATTTTTCACTTACAAGCAATAAAAGGGCGAAGTAGAAATGAATTTTAGGCAACCCAATATACACTAACATTGTATCGTGTGTTGTATGTAAATTAAATGTCACAATTTTAAAATTTTAAATTACTATTTTAGAAATTTCGATGTTTGACGAAAAAATAGCATGTTTTATTCGGAGTAAAAGTACTTTTAGTGCCTCGTCTCGCAAACTTTCATGCTCGCCACATTGTATTGTTTAATATGGAGTAAAAGAAGTACTTTTTCTGGTGAGCATGTAGGTTAGCGGGACGAGCTTTGCGAGTCCCGCGGATACATGCGAGCCACTAAAAGTTCTTTTACTCCGAATAAAACATGCTATTTTTTCTCTAAACATCGAAATTTTTAAAATAGTAATATAATTAATAAACTATTATGTAGTCTAGTCACTTTGTTATAATTTTGACATGATTTTATGTTACTATTAAGTTGAAGCGAACAAATTCCCCAGATTTTTAGGTGAGAAATTTGAATTGACCGCAATCATTTTAGCTCACCCTATAGTTAATATTGAGGGTTATAGAATCTTGCTCTATGTTCATTAGATACAGCGCCAAAATGTTCGGGGAAAAATCAAAATAGATGTGCATGAAATTAATTTTATTGCATATAGCACGTAGTAAGAAGTAGAAACTTATATTTCTAACGAATTAACTATAGGTATTCTTAAACATATTGACACCTCAAACTGTTTGAACGAAACAGAACAGAACATATCATTGGCCTGGACAAAAGTAATAATAATAGCATTTTCCGACGATTTTTTGAATTAAATTTGATTTCAAAACCTTATGGGGCAGAATAATGTTATTCCTTTTGTGATAGGTTTTAACAAGTCATTTGTATGTTCGTTGAGTCTATGGTAATGTTCGTGCATTTCCGACGTAAGTCGGGTACAATCGTGTATACTTCCAAGGAGTAGAAAGTCGGAGTAGAAATTGCATATTAGCTCTAAATTGTCGATTATCATAGATATAGTGCACCAGATTTTAATGAACCCTAATAAGTCAATATTTGCAAGAAAAAGTAGGCATTTCACAATGAAAATATTTTTTAAAAGCTTGAAAATTTTTATTTCATCATATTGTAATTCTTAAGAAAATTACGAAATAGAAAAACACATAATAGAACATAGTGAATACAGGGACAACATCATAGTGAGGAGGAGATATGTCGATGACGTTTTCTGTTTGTGGAAGGGTACAGAAGATGATCTTAAAAAATTCAAACATTATATCAATAATTATCATACCAAACTAAAATTCACAAGAGAACTATTAATAAACAATAAATAAAACTTCTTGGATCTAACAATAACAAAAACCGACACCAATTTCACGTACCAAATCTACAGAAAACCCACACAGACGGATAGCGTCATCCACTTCAACTGTTTCCACCCACAATCACATAAAATAAGTGCCCTCAGCTGTTACATTCATAGAGCCTTCACAATACCACTCACAAAACCAGATTTTGATTATGAAATAGCAATAATAAAACAAATAGCACAGAACCACAATTTTCCACTAAAATTCATTAATAGAATCATCAACAAAACACAAGCAAAATTCATCAACACAGAAATATTCCCAAACCATAATTTAAACAAACACACAATATTTACTGAGCTTTTAATTACACAGGTAAATTCAACCACACAATAGACAAGATTTTCAAAAAACATAACATCATACCAGGTTACAAATCACCAAACACCATAGGCAACATACTCATCATAAATTTAAACACCTCAATACTCAACAAATGTGGCGTTTATTCTTTAGAATGTAACAACTGTAAAAGCATCTATGTAGGTCAAACTGGAAGAGCATTAAAAACTAGAATACAAGAACACCTTCGAAAAATACAAACTCTAATTTTGGAAAACATCTACAAGATAATAACCACCAGCTTACAGACAAGAATGCAAAACTACCTATTACATAACCAAAAGAAAGGTACAAAACTTGATCTGTTAGAAATTTTAGAAATAACCAAATTAAAAAATAACTTAAATTAAATCTGCCTAAATGAACAGTTACAACTGAATGATAAACTCATTTTTGCTTATTTAAAAGAATTTTCCATTACAGATACACCACTTACCAACAACAATAATACACAAAATACTAATAGACGGTCTTACATTCAACACATTTTCCAAAAACGACGCATATTTTACCAGTCTTGGCTCAACTTCCATCCATCATCTAATCATATTAGTAGAGAAACTAAAATTCTTCTCAGTAATTTAGAGTCATTATTTTTTATTATTTCATCCAAATTTTCGCATACATCATCAAGTTTTAGTTCATCTTGTCTTACACAAGTTTCAAAATTAATCTGAATTTACCACGTAGAAGAAGAATTTGTTCAATATTAATTCAAGCAAAATGGCCGAAAACCACATGCTAAAAGTCATGACACAATTTCCTAAACACCTGAAGTGGGATTTTGTTTCTCTGGTGATAAATATCGCTAGCGATACGTATCGCCAATCATTTATCACCTCGTTCGATAAATCGGTATTTTGTTTCCTGACATATCGCCTTGCGAAGCGGAATGAATCGAGATATCGCCAAGCGACGTTGCCGATGATATTTTGTCTATATTCTATACATTTTCGTATACGGGCGAACTTCACGTCGTTTAAATGTAAAGACAAGAAATCAAAATAACCAAAAACATAACCTCAAAAAAGTTTTACAAAGTACATAATGCGAACGCAACGCAAGTTTGTGAATTGTAATTTAATTATTTATACTGCAATTACTAAGTTTTTACCTATAGTGAATGAAGTCGAAAAAGAGAGACGTTATTTCCAGAGGAAAAAGTACTTTTTATAAAGTTAAATTGATTTCTTCAACCTTCGAGTTGCCATATTATCGGCAAACTACTAAATTTCTAATAAAAATTGTGTTGTACCATTAAACCAGTCTGTTTTACTAAATAATGCAGGCATTAACACATTAAACAGTTAATAAAGAAGTGACTACTGGTAAAAATAAATCTTAAAGTTTGCGGTTTACTCTGATTTACTCGAACTGGCAACAAAAACATTTCTTCTACTTAATGCTAATTCCTGTAGTCTCTAGGAAAAATATCTGTTGACCAGCATCACTTTTGTAAGGTCTAAAAGAAAGCCAAAAATAAAACAAAGTACACCACTAAATTAAAGGAAAAGTTTAAGAAGTTTCAAGAAGGTGGAGGTTTGAGCATTAGAATTGATAAAATGGATATACAAAGTGGTAGAGATATTTTAGATTTAAACAATTATTTCGTATCAACAAGAGGTTGAGGCAAACATTCACAAGATTCCAAAATAAACAAAGATTTTCACAGCGATGATGTTTTTTGGTCAGGGTAGTTAAAAGAGATGGCATTAAACTGTCGCAGCTCAGCTATCGCTGGTTATCAATGAAGTAGCAGGACTTATTGTGACCAACATGTCCCCATGATGTGAGACATTATGGCCCAATAAAAGAAAGGGGTGAGAGTGCTGAATAGCGCATTCCCTAATAAAACGCGTTTCCGAAAGATGGCGCCACCATGCGGCTACAAAACTTTCTTCAAATTTATATTTATTAGCCAATAATAAGGATATTTTTCTAAAACAAACCTAACTAAATAGCAAAATATATTATAAAAATCTTTGCTGTTTCAAAAAAAAGTAGCGTAACATTGATAAAAACTAAAGTAACATAAAAATAAAATTAAACTATCCCTAAACTATCTCCCCCGTATTACCAGAATAAATAATTTAAAAACCTTTACCGTATCAAGAAGTATCAACCTGTACCTAACGAAACTAACCAAACCTCCCTGTATCACCAGAATAAATAATTTAAAAACCTTTACCGTAAAAAGAAGTATCAAACTATACCTAAACTAACCAAACCCTGTATCACCATAATGAATAATACTATAATTTAATTATCAAAAGGGTAAAAATAAATAAGATGGTTATGTTTTTTAAATATCACAAGACGTTTACAGGGATGCGCTATTCAGCATTTGGACCAAGAAAGATACCAAGAAATTGATAAAATTAAATCATTTTATTTACAGTTTCTTTTTTAGGTTTATACAAAATTAAAACTTTCCTTGAATTATTAGTAGGAGAACCGACTGCACTAAAGTCTCCCTAACATAAGACAGAGATGTTTCTTGATTTTTTATATTCAGAAATTTGCCATCATTTGTTTCTGCTGAAACTTGACCGAAATATTAAAAAATGCCTCCGGTACCTCTTTTGAAACCCCAAATTCACTATACAACATCACATAGCTGAAACTTGTGCCCGGGGTAGCACATATTTCTATGAATTTGCTTAAAATTCTTAACTGACTGGTACAACTTTCAATTTTATTTTCTATAACGGAGTTGATGTTTAAAAAGATCTCGAATACATAAAAAAAACTACCAATTTAACAAAAAACATCTGTATGTTATGTTGGGAAGATTTTACTTGAGTCGACTCATGGACTTTATATCAGTTGCATTGATTTTACTCATGTGCCATTATGGCAATATGTAATCCAGGTAAAAATCTTGAGCATAATTACATCAAAAGGAAAAAATACCACTCCAAGCTCATCCAGAGATTGTTGCATCTATGGTTAAGGGCTAAAAATTAATTTACATTATTATTTATATAAACATGTTTATTCAGTTTGTACTAAAAAATATACTTCTATAATTTTTGATTATTATATCTTTTTTTGTTGGAAAAGACAACATTCTCCCAGAATCCTGCCTGCACACCAATATTGAAATTCTACATATTGTGTTGAAAAATAAAGAAATTCCTTAAATTTCAAAATTTAATCTATTGAACAAATTAATCATTTTGAAACCATCTTTAGAAATTGCCTTCTTTATTATTTAATGCAGGGCGATTTAGACCAAACGTTATAGCTTTTTATTTTGAAAATCATCGGTTAGTCTTGAATGGTATTGTATTTATAAAGTAAACTCAAAAAATATATTGATCTACATTTAAACTCAAGAGAACCACAAGTTTAGTCCGAGTCTCAAATAAGTCACCTTTTTAGTATCGTTCTTACTAAGTTGACTTATTTGTTACATGGATTTTAACTATAAAGTTTAAAATGGGAACATATTCGGTCTTCCATTATTGGAAATTATAGGTTTTTTGACTAAAAGTAAATTTAAAAAAGCTATTAAACAATACCAAACCAAACTCGACACCTACCTATTATAACTTATGATTTTCTATTATTTACCCGGTGAGAGAAAAAACCTTAGGTCTAAACCTAAAGGCCGTTTTAGACGGGCACAATTTGTTACCAAAATTTTGTTCCCAAACCGACTCTGATGCAATTGCGCAATATCCTCCTGTTCAATATCAATTTTTGTTAAATTTTTGCTTTAACTCTGCCTGAATGAATAATAAATTTTGGTATTATAGAGACTAAAAATTGTATCCTACCTTTTTCAACTGCTTTACAGTCTTAATGTCTCTCCATCAGTGTTTAATTTTGGTTTCTGCTCCTCCCAAAGCATATTATCCATCCTCAATTACCTCAAACTTGAAAATCTTTTAATAATACACTTTTGGAAAAAAATCTTTATACAAACGAAAAGATATTAATTTGAATATGCATAATAATTACATTTCATAGTATCTTCATTCCATTCATTTTACAGTTGTTTGCACTTTTCTTCACACACAAATTTTAAATTTTGAGGTTATGTGTACGATAACGAACGTGGCGAAACGCGTATCGCCTGTATTACTCCAAGCGATAGGTATCCATGGGATACCGCATGTAAATAGCGACAGGGCCGGCGCTAGGTTGTTTGGCGCCCTAGGCAAATTTTCGACTTGCAAAAACAGGTAGATAATAGAAAAAATGTAGTCGGCTAGTGGACAATTTTATTATCACAAAAAATTAAATAAAATTGTCCACTAGCCGACTACATTTTTTCTATTAATATAGATAATTGTAGATTAATATTATAATTATTGTAATTGATTTTATAAATTTAAAAAAATAATAATTAACTTCACAATAAATAAAGTAGGTAAGTTTTGATGCAGGAATAAAGTTTACCAAGTTTAAAAGATTTTGCCACATTTACAGATCTAACTAATTGATTGAATCGATTCTGTGTACACTTAAAACACCTTTAAATTTAAAATTTGGTATGAATCTATAAAATAATAAACCGTACATAATACAATCCCCGACCTCAGGATAAAAATCAAGTTCCGTTCCAAACCAAACCAAATAAATTTATTAGAGGTTAGAATTCACTCAATATATTGGTGGTGTTTAGACTAGGCTGAAGTTTGCAACGAATGTGATTTCGCGGCAAATTCAGACAAATTACAAGATTATGACTAATTTTAATTTTTAATGACAAGTTACGTGAGCGGGAGTAAAGTAATGACAAGAAAGGGAGTAAAGTAAAATTTGACAAAAGACAGGAAATGTGACGTTTTAGTCTCTATCAATAAGGACTAAACTAGCTCATTATATATAGAAAGTGCAAAAAAATAATTTTAGAATGTATTTTTTAAAAGAAAAACTTTATAATTTTAAATATGTAAACCTAATAATAATTTTAATACTTAAAATTTTTTTCTCATAGTACCTATTTCCATTTCGACAATTTATAAAAATGTAAACCAAACAATTTTAAATATTCTTCTAAATCTGTACATAGCTTTTAACATTAAGTCTAATTTAACAAAGTGAATCGCTAAATTCTTCTTTTCTTTTTATAGTTCACTTCTGAAGATGACCTTGGCCGAAACCGGTCAAGTAAAATATTAAATAAACTCTTATAATATATGGAAAAACACATTTTTTATATCACCTATTGACACTATCCTTATAAATAAATGGATCAATTCAAATTACATGAATGTATACAAGGGTCTTATGAAAAACGCCCCACGCCTTAAACTCATATTTTATTTATTTAAATGATTAAAAAATCATTTTAAGTTAAAAGCTCACCTATTTTGGTAGAGTTTCTTCCTAATTCATTAGTATAATTTATTAAGTTTTACAAATTTATTTTTACTAAAAATTGTATTCCAATAATTATTTGCTTGGTTTTAATACTTTATGATTTAACTAAATAGTAAAAAAAAAATTTGCAAGCTTTTATAGGGGTTAAATGATATATCGTTTTTATCTTAAAAAATAGTGTAATAATTTTTTGGAAACTTTTTATTACTAATCTACCTAAAAATTAAAAAAAGTTCTAATATAAAATATGCATTAGCATAAATTTTGTACTATTATATCACATTTGAATAAATTGTCAAGTTTTGACTACAAGTCAAGTGCTAACTTAACAAAAGCCAATTATTTATAATTTTTCTTAAGATCAGTTACCATATTTATTTATTATATTTGTTATATTCAAAAATACTTTTTATCTTTCTCTTATATCGTGTCCTATAGATGAAAAATTAAAATGGGACCAAAAGAATCATATTTTTATTTTCAAAGTAAAATGATTTTGAATATGATGCCCCCCCCCCCCCCTGAAAATAAAAATAGACATATGTCTCTGTATATTCTTGTTTAATTATTTTTTCGAGAGTTATTTGTGGTGGGTCATTTTAAAATGAATACCTTGCATATTATAAAGTTATTATATTATTATTTTATTTTAAGTAAAGTGGTATTGTATATCAAAGGTCGTAATAACAAATAGTTTATCAAGTACGTTCGTAATGTTTCTTTGCAATATGAACCATTGTCCGAAATCTATATAATTATTTGTTTTCAGAGTTTGGTTTTGTATCCAGACTTGAAAGCCCTCACTATCCTGCCCGAGGTCCGGATCAAGTAACCCAATTGCACTACCACATTTAGCGAGGTTCTAACCTCATGAATGCGTGGTAATGAGTTTAAACAAATAAAATATACACCTATTAAACAGGAGTATTAATTTACATGAAATATCAAACGGTTAAGTAATATGATTATAAATAAATGATTTTTTTATTCTACTTAAATTTAACGAGTAGGTAATAGTTATTTAACCATCAAGTGAGGTTATAAGAGCGATTAAAATTGAGACGATAATGCTGTCGGGCTTTTTAATCGCCTATTACCTTGGATACAATGCTTTTCCGTTGAGCGCAAGTAGGTAGCTAAAACTAAAAAAAAGTAATTATATTTCTTAAAAAAATTTCATTTTAACCTATAATTTTTAAAGTTTTGTCACTGACATTTATCATTTAAATTTTTCTGTTAGAAATATTTGGTGACCTTGGAACATAAAAAAATAGTTATGTACTAAAATGTCATTTAGGAATAGAGGTAATTACTCTATGATCTTAATTCATTTTGATTGCAGTAATGACAACTTAACCAAACGGTCACGGGAAAACCATTTTATATAATTAATATGGATTTTGGATTGTTTTGCAACTATTGTTGAAAAAATTATTTTTTATGTGAAGAAATAAAAAGCAATTCTTTAGTGTAGGTCAATATTTGTTAGAAAATTTAAAAGATGGCCGACGTTTCGGAAATAAATTTTTTCCTTTTTCATAATTTTTTATATCATAAATTGCTAACAAAACAAAGATGTATGAGTGTGTTCTGTGTTCTGTTTGTGGTTTACCAAACCTTATGGTTAGAAACTAAAGCAAACTTAATTAACAAATAACGCATAAAGTACGACCTATCTTTTTTAGTTTTAGTTTAGGTTTTCGAACTTTATATCGGCAATTTTTATCAATAATCAAAAAATTGCTTATAATAATTTTACCACTTTGCATAAAGATAATAAAATAATATAACTCTAGAAAGCCGAAACTATATTTTTTCAATTGGTAATATCTGTACCTCGATTTTACACAAAAATCTCTGACAATAAATTCAAAAGGGTGAGTTCCAAAAGTAAAAAAATTGGTCGTTTCTTGTCGATTAAATTTTATCCAGCTTCTAACCCTTTTTATGAACCGTGAACAAAATACATTCTATATACACTATTATAACTTTATTGCGCTACCAACCTACACTTACCGTTCATGTCTACAAACGCGTTACTATTAAATTCCCAAACGAAGGTTGATTGCTATGGCAACCAAAAAAATACAGTTTCTTCAAACATCATTAAAGTACAGTCTTCTGTGACGTTTGACAGGCTTTAAAATGTCACTTTTTATGTTCGTTGATTGTAGAGTCACTTTGTACTGCCTAGGAGTAGAAATTACTACTTTGCACTGACAAGGAATATAAGGGCGGAGTAGAAATAAATTTTAGGCAACCCAATATACTCAAACATTGTATTGACTGTTGTATGTAAATTAAATGTCAAATTTTAAAATTATTTATTATATTACTATTTTAAAAATTTCGACGTTTGAAGATAAAATAGCATGTTTTGTTTAAAGTAAAATTATCCGCGGGACTATACATATACTATTTTCTTCTAGCGTTATAAAGTACAGAGGCCATATTCTTGAAACGGTCCACACGATGTCGCATACCACATTCATCATTCTGTCTTTGTCAGTTTCATGAAAAAATAAGAGTCTGTCCTTGTAGTGTGGTATGCGACATTGTGTGGTGTGGTTCAAGAATATGCCTGCAGATTTATGTGTCACTTTTTATGTTCGTGGACTCTACGGTCATATTCGTGCATTTCGGATACAATCGGGTATACTTTCTATTTACAATGATTAGAAAGTCGGAGTAGAAATGCATTTTAGGTAACCAGACTAACATGACGTATGTAAGTTAAATGTCAAATTTTAAAATTGGTTTTTTATTATTATTTGCATGTATCCGCGGAACTTGCAGTGCTCGTCCCGCAAACCAACAACCTCGCTACACAAAGTATCTTTTTTACTCCTAATAAGACAATATACTATTTTCTTCAAACGTCATTAAAGAACAGTCTTCTGTGATGTTTAACAGGCTTTAAAATGTCACTTTTTATGTTCGTTGATTCTATGGTCACTTTGTACTGCCTAGAAATTTAATTTCTACTCCGCTTATTCCGCAACCCAATATACATGTCGTATTGAAATTAAACAATGTTAATTATAATTTAAAAAAGTAGAAATGAATTTTAGGCAACCTAAACATTGTATCGTGTGTTGTATGTAAATTAAACGTCAAATCTTAAAATTATTTATTATATTATTATTTTAAAAATTTCGACGTTTGAAGAAAAAGTAGCATATTTTATTCGGAGAAAAAGAACTTTTTGTAGCTCGCATGTATCCACGCAAACCTACATGCTCTCCACAAAAAGTACTTCTTTTACTCCTTACTCCTATTTATTATCTACCATTATTTTTAATTTTAACCTATGGATCAACTTTGTTTTGAGGTGGTTAGTTACTATTACAATTATTTGATGAATATTAATGTTTTTAGGTTGAATTGAACCTCAGGTCTTCTTCAAAATCCCACTATGTAAAATTTGTTCATATTATAAGATTATTTGTGACAAATATTCTAAATTTTTGAAGAAATTAATTTTTTTCAATGTTCTTAAGACATTCTGATAAAGCAAAAATAAACAATATTTTCTACTCACATTAAATTTTATGACACTTTCTTGGTGTTTCAAGGATATGTTTATCTAAGAAAATTTATTTAAAGCTTTTTTAGAAATAAATAAAAAATATAGCCTTTTCTCTGACCTCACACATTATGTAATAAAATAAAGTACTTTTTGTATGTATAATGTTTAAAAACTTCCCAAAAAATATATGAAGTGTCTTACTATAAGAAAAACGTCTTCTCGCAAATCTCTTAACGCTAATGTAAAAAATAAAGATGATAACACTTCAGCTCGACCATTATTGATTTTTTTAAACTTATCTCACTGATATTTTCATTTATGTTTAGCCATTATACTAGTAAGCTAACATATTGGCATCGTTTTATAAAAATATTTCCTATAAACTAAAATTTTCCCAAAGTGGCCATTAAGAAATGAGGACGAATAATTATTTAATACCATAAAAGTGACATTGATGGAAGTATCGGATTTTGAAATTAAATTTCAAGTATGTAATGTGGTTATTGACTTAGAGCACAATTAATTAATTATGTCAACATCAACCCAGACATAATTATATTTAAAAAAGCAATTTTGAAAGAAAATTTGTTAAGTAATTAAAATGCACTACATCGGTTTTTGTTCCGGTTGACTTTCTAATTTATTAAATAGGTATAGTATATTTTAGAGCAAAATATAATTATTACGAAATTTTACATACAAAAAGGTTTTCATGGGTTATTTTTGTAGTCATGGGAATTAATGAAGGAATAAGGAGATTTTGTATTTATTCGTATGCTTTATACATTAAAAACATTATTTAACACTATTTAGAGGTACTTGATTACCTGTTTAAATAAAAGAAAGATAACAAGATACTCGGCGAAATGATTGAAAAGCGTACTTTTCACTAGTAAACATTGATTTTTGGGCATTTGTAATCTAAAATTTAACAAAAACTATGCCTAGTTCCAATCAAATTGAATTTAGTTTGCATATAGAATTTTTGTTTTTCGTGTAGAGTCTATGATAAGGGCGTACTTTATGAACAATTATAAAAAAATGCGTTTTTATTTTTATTCGTAAAGTACGCCCCTATCATAGACTCTACATGAAAAACAAAAATTCTATATGAAAACTAAATTTAATTTGAATGGAACTAGGCATCGTTTTTGTTAAATTTTTGATTACAAATGCCTAAAAAACAATGGTTACTAGCGAAAAGTACGCTTTTCAAACATTTCGCCGAGTATCTTCTTAATTCTAAGGTGATCGAATATAAAATTTAAATTAAATACCGTATACGTTTAGAATTTTTCATTACATTTTACATCACACAGAATTCAGAAAATGAATTATATATATTAAATCGATAAATACTGCCATCTGCCTTATGCAATACGTATGTGCAAACCTGAAATTAAATACAAGATGAACACGAAAATATATGTATGATAAATTGATAAATGTTTTATTATTTAGATTATTAGATATTTAAATTATTGAATTTTCATAAATAAAATACTGCGGTATGTATGTATAGAATTTTCCGAGAGTATAAAATTTCAACTTTGTGAAAATTCTAGTAACAACTTTATTGCGCATATTTTAATCAAATATATTTCAAGCTTTCATACAAACAATTTTTTAAACATGAGTAATTATTTTAAACTTTTTAAAAAGTTGTGGCGTCATTTCATATGAGCTCAAAATTTAATTATAACTTTTTGTAATATAATACAAATACATAACTGTGTAAACTAGTATTTAAAAAATTAATACTTTTATGCAAAGTAAGCTACATAAATTTTATTATAGGAATTACGAATATACGAAAAAAAATTAATTAAATAATAAAACATTACTACAATAATAGCGGTAAATGCATTTTCTTTTTTCCAAAAACTTTTCACAAAAGAAAAGTATTAATGTGCTAATTTCCTCTACAATTACTCTTTATTGCCTTCAAATGAAAACAATTTTTGTTTTCTAAAGGTCAATTAATAATGAAATTTTCTTAAACCGCCTACTAGTTGAAAAGAGGGCATATTCTTTGGGTTAATTTCTTTTTGTTTACGAATAGGGATATACAGTATTGGAAAAAAGTAGGGCAACATTTTTTCTAAAATTCTTAAAAATAGTAAAAATAATGTTTAATTTTAACACTCAGTATTTAGTATCGAATTTATAGTTTATTTTAAAATAAATTTCTTTGAAAATGTAAATATTTCCAAAGAATTTTTATCATTCACGCTTTATTGTTGGGAAAAAGTAGAGAAACATATGTGCAACATTTTGTTACAGGGTGAGCTAAAATGATTGTGGTTGGATATGTAGCAATCAAATACACAGGTTGGTACAACTGAAATTTTAAAAAGAAAATCTCCTAGTAATCCAATGGCGTACCAAAATTTTTTTCCAGAGTCTCTAATTTCTCAGCAAAAGTCAAACATTGAAAATGTTTTTCTTCATTTTCGTGCAGATGCTAGCACGAAACAAAGATTTACGCAAATTAATTTTGATAAAAATGGACGTATATGAATAGAAGGCAAAATAACGAAATTTAATAATTTGAAGTTTTGACACAACGGTAAAAATTACACCTACGCCTCTGCTTTTGTGAAGTCTAGTTACTTTGTTTTAATTTTGACATGATTTTGTGTTACTATGAACTTGAAGCAAACAAATTCCCCAGATTTAGGCGGGAAATTTGAATTGACAACAATCATTTTAGCTCACCCTGTGTAATACACAAAATAATGAAAAATTTTATTTCACATTTTACTCAAATACTTAGTTTATGCTTATCCATCGTTAAATTTCAAAAGAAATTAAAAATATGATAATTAGCGATTTTAATAAAAAAGTGTCACAAGCTGATATTTCTAGAAAGTATTCGCTGTATAGGTGCATTACATCCAGAATTATAAAAAGGTATTATGAAAGTGGAACAGTGGATTTAAAAAAAAGTCTGAACAGCAAACGGCCACGAATAACAACATTACGTTAAGATAGAGCGCTTATAAATATTTCAAAACAGAATCCATTTTTATGTTCAATCCAAATTCCCAATTTAATAACAATCAGTTTTCAAATATTACATCACGCACTGTCAGAAATAGACTAAGTAAGAACATAGTTAGAAGACCAGCAAAGAAACCTCTACTTTCAAAGAAAAACAAACGTGTCTCCGAATTAAATTTGCTTAAGGCCACATTAATTGGACTTTGGAAGATTGGAACAGGGTAATATTCAGTGACGAATCAAAGTTTAGCTTGATAAGTACTGATGGATTATATCCCAAATATGTTCCACATACAGTAAAACATGGTGGTAGATCTGTAATGATATGGGGGTGCATCTCTGGTTTCGGAATGGGCCCCACTCATCGTATAAATGGCCTAATGGATCGTTTTGTGTATAAAAACATTTTAGAGAACGTTATGGTCCCATATGCTGATAGCATTCTCCCATTACGTCACTTCTTTCAGCAGGATAATGAACTGAAGCATGCATCAAAGTTGGTAAAACAATGGTTTGCGGAAGAAAAAAATTAATTTATTGAAATGGTCATTACAATCTCCGGATTTAAATCCAATTGAAAACCTTTGGAGTATTTTGGATAACAAAATTTGCTATAAAACTTACAAAAATTGAGATGAAGTAGATCCAATTTTAATTAATAATCTTTTAAAATCATATTAGTTTACACTTTAAATTTTCTTTTTTTATATGAATATATAATAAGTTTCTAATTGTTGCTCTACTGTTTCCAGCCTTATTACTAAATTATTTTACTAAACCTGCAATTTTTATTTTTATTAAATAAAAAATTATGAAATAATGTAGATTCAAAGCATTCTTATTTTGATATATTAAAGTTATTTATTACAGAATATTATAACCAATATATTAAGAAAATGTAAATGTTGCTCTACTTTTTTCCAGTACTACACATACACAATAAAAGAATTGGCTAAAAGAAATTAATTATGTAAATAACAACGCTTTTAATTAAAATTTAAAAAATATTTTTACTGCATTTAATTTCTGTTAAGATAATTCATAAAAAAACGATCGATTATAATTTTTTATTAAAATTTATTTTTCAAATTCACCTAAAGTTAGTAGATGTTGTAACACCTTAGAAATTAAGAAAGATCTAAAATATAAAAATATAAGTTTTTTTTGTAAATACTACATATAAAATATAACTGCATCAAGTAAATAAATGTAAAATGTATAAAAATATTATTTAAAGTCATATTTTATTTAAATGTTAGTAAATAACAGTTGTCAGAGTATAGTTAATTTTTTGAATAATCATAAACACGTAGAATATAAAAATATCATAGAAACATTTATCACTCAAGCTACAAGAAAGATTGAATACTACAAAATCTCTGAGACTATTTATAAATGTCCCCGAGTATTTTATAGTCATGAAAAGATTTCCTTTTATCATTACATGTATGCATTTATTTTAAATGATAAGCCAAAAAAATGAATAAATTATAGCTATAATATTTGAAAGAAGTATAGGAATTTAATTATTGTATGAACCACGATAATGGAATAAAACCCCAAGACAAAGGAATTTACGATCTAATATAGCACTAAGTATTTTTTTAAATTATAAGCTTCTTGGTGTAATTTTTACACCTAATTAATATTATAAGATGTTTTCAGTTATCTTCCGGGATAAACTTTTGCATTTTTAGTATAGTATACAAAATAAACATAACTATACATTCAATTGCTAATGGTTTAAATTTCTATTATATGGATAATTTTTATTTTTTGGGTTGTTTTTTATTTTAATCAATGTATTTTATAGAGGTCGGCCTAATTTGGTCACAAAACATGTTATTTAATTTGATGATGTTCCCAGCAGAAAAAAAATGTAATATAGAAAATTGAATTACTTTTAGAAAAAGCTGACCAGTGGGATTTTTTAAATACATCGATACTGATCGTCGTAACAAAAAAACATTCATTAAAAATATGCATCTTTCATAAAACACAATATTTTATGAGCACGTATTTGCATAATTATGAACGAACTTTCATTTCGTTGAAACTTAAATTTACCCATAAAATACAGGGTGTTCCGTTTGTAGCCCAGCAATTCCTTGTTAGAAAATTGAGAAAATATAATCCATAAAAATGTAGGGGTATATTTGTCAAAAATCGCTGATAATATTTTAACTAATGAGAGAGTCAAGCTTTAAAAATGACCACTAAACCAAAACCATCCTCTTTCAACTGGTAATAACTAAAAACGATAATAAAACGAAAAATTGTTTAAACGTTGAAAAAAAAATCGGAATTTAATCTTAATTTTTTAAATATTTTCATTTTAGTTTACTTATTTATTGAAATTGTTATTTAGTTTACAGGGTGATTTATAATGAGATGTATAAAATGTTCTACATAATATTTGGAATAATATTGTATTAAGAATTTGTTTTCTATCTATCTTCCTAACAAAGTTATTTAATTTAGTAAAACATAGTGTTGGGGATGGTGCTTTCATTATTGTATAAAAACAAAAGTAAACTTTTTTATAGGTCTACATGTTTCGACACTTATAGTGTCTTCTTCAGGACCAATTGTCAGTTGGAAGTCCTATATTAAAATAATGAGACAGAACATATATCGGTAAAGCAAGTAAAATTGACTATTCAAGAAAACGTACATCAAACTTTTTCTTAAACGTACATCTATCGGTGATATAATTAAAATGACAATTCAGGAAAACGTACATCAACTTTTTTTAAAACTTCCATGTGCGACTGACATCAATTGTATCCAACAATGAAAGCGCTTTCATTTTGCTTGTTTTTAAGGAAAACCAGCGAGTTGTCAAGATGTTATCGTTAAACTTAACAGTCACATAATTTGAAGGCGTAGATGTGCAAATAACTTTGCTTGCAACAACAAACCATAAGGACGATGTATTTATACAATTATCAATAGAAAACCATTAAGTCGGTCTAGTTTTAACAGGCGTTAAAATACGCATTCAGAATGCCTACAAATACTCCTAATAAAAGTTATTTAAGGTTGAAAAATAAGAAGAAATCGAACCGCTTTCATATTTAAAAGATAATTTATTATAATATTTCCATGGAAACAAACATCATGCAATGGTCAAAATCGTCGTTTTTTAAGTTCCTTACCCAGTAATATTTATACAATGGGAGATTTAAGACCGAGGAACTTTAAAAACACAATTTTTCACACTGACAAGTACCGAATATCCTCGATTTCTAGCCTAGTTAAAATACCCAATGAGGACCCAAAGATGTTTAAATATAAAAATATGAGCTCGGGATTCATTAGAACATAGATAATTAGTTATTAAGGTAAGGAGAAGGCCTAGTCCCGAATATCAATCGGTACCATGGCTTCTTATGTTATTGGTAGCTTAAAATGATTAAATTTAGTTTCATTATTTATTAAAACTCTTATTTAGTTTAGTTTAAAAATGAGCTAAACAGACAATATTAAATTAAACAACCCACAACGTTACAATATTCTTAAAAAACAGGGAGAAATCTGAAACCTTGCCTCTTTTCCCTAACTTACTAATTTCATATATGAAGGACTTACAACTGATAATTGATCCTGTAGATGACACTATAAGTGTCGAAACATGTTGACCTGTTCGTAAAAAAGTTTACTGTTGTTTTTATGCAATAATAAAAGCTCCATCTCCAACACTGTGTTTTACTACAATATTAAATAACTGTTAGGAAGATAGATAGAAAAAAAATTCTTGACACCTTGTTATTTCAAATATTATGTAGAATATGTGTACGATTTTTTACACCTCATTATAAATACTAAATAACAATTTCAATAAATAATTAAACTAAAGTGAAAATAATTGAAATATTAAAATTAAATTCCGTTTTTTTTCAACGTTTAAACAATGTATCGTTTTATTATCGTTACTAGTTATTACCAATTGAAAGAGCATGGTTTTGGGTTCTTAGTGATCATTTTTTAAAGCTTAACGCTCATTAGTTAAAATATTATCAACGATTTTTGACAAATATACCCCTACATTTTTATGGATTATATTATCCCAATTTTCTAGTCCATATAGAGAATATTAAATTATAGAACCAACAACGTTACAATATTCTTAAAAACATGGAGAAACCTGAAACCTTGCCTCTTTTCCCTAACTTACCGAACCCATAGCTAACTTCATATATGAAGTTACTTGTACATATCTTCTATTAGAAGCATCCCTGAGCACTGAGCATGCTTTGTCAAATAGGCTGCAGAGTTTGTCACAACGTGTACGTAGTTTGTCAAGTAGGTTGTAAGTAACATATGATAGGAGATAGAATTCTAAGCGAAAAGATCAATTTGATTTTAGAATAGTCAATTGAATTTCTAAAAAGTCAATTGTATTTCAGAATAATCAATTGTATTTCAGAATAGTCAATTGTATTCCAGAAAAAATCAATCGTATTTCAGAGAAATCAATTTATTTTCAGAGATTACCAATTATAAAAATATTGTGCACGTGAACCACAACAGCACAAACAATTAATAAAAAATGTGCTTTCAAAATTTAACTATACACCAATAACACCAGGCTTGGGTTCTTATTAACCTTTGTTAAATACAATTAAATTAATCTTCCAGAAACTCTTGGCTTCCTCAAGATTTCACAAAAGGCTTTTTCTAAAATTAAATTAATTTTTCTGAAATACAATTGATCCTTTCTGAAATACAATTGATCCTTTCTGAAATATAATTGATATTTTCTAAATTACAATTGATGATTTCTGAAATTGAGTTGACTATTCTGAAATACATTCGATACTTCCTGAAATTTAATTAATTATTCTGAAATACAATTGATGCTTTTTTGAAATAAAATTAACAATTCTGAATTACAATTGATGTTTTCTGAAATACAAATGGAAAATTTATAGTTAATTTTTAATTTATAATTGAAATTCAAAGTAGTTGTAACATTGATATGATTGACTTATTTCTAAAATAGAATTTTACACTTATAAATTGCAAGTATCTGTCGAGGAATTTGATTTTAATTTGTAAAAAAATAATTTATTTTATTTATTATGAACTAGGATGTAATAATAAATCAAAAATTAAACATTTTCCCTATTTTAATGAAGGTAGGCACAATATTACTAGGTACATTACATTTGTATTCGTAGGGACGTAATATTTATTTATATAGTCTAGATAGGTAGTATAGATATACAATACAGGGATTGATATAATACAGGTTTACAATGTATGCACTTAAATTTTATTAAGAGTTAGTTTCCAGTAATTAGTTTTTTTATAGCATTCAATATAAACTCCTTTTAATCGGCCGTTTGAAGTATGTTAAACAAACATTTTCTTGAAACCTACTTTGAAGGAGCATTTAAAAAAGTTTCACTTTAAAACCTATAATTTGAAAAAATATATGTTATTTTAAATGAATGTATTCAGCAATAGAAGCATAATATCTTCTGAAGGAGGTTGAAACGATAGAATGTGTACAAGTGAAATAGTTGAAAAAAAATATTGGGTGTAGAGAATTCAACGCCGTATTACATAGTGTTACGTGTTTCAGGAGTTGGCGAGACAGAAAACAGTTGAAAGAGCAGCAAACCTGGAGCAAATAGTAGAACGGGGTAAATGTGCAAAAATTGTGAAAGAAATGTTTAGGATGAGTAGAAGGAAAAGAAGTGAGCAAGAAATTTGTGATTGGGAATTGGAGAGGAAAACTATGTACGAGAAGATAGGGTGGTCAGAGGATGAGGTGTAATAAGATTGAGAGGTGGGGCAATAGGGAAGGTTTGAAAGAGGTAATTATAAATGTAGAGGGTCAGAAAAGATTTGCAAAAATACAAGGTAGTAGATAATGAAAGATATAAGAGGATATGTATGTATGGAAGTCTGCCCGAATATCTGGAAATGGGGACATGAGTGAAGTTAGGAGAGTTATAACTAGATTTTGGTGCGGGAATCAAGAAAAGGGATAAAAGTTTGGATGAGTGAGGAATACAAGAAGTGTAAGTGGTGCGACCGTGTGTGGAAGCACTGGACAAAGGGGTATGAAGGAATAACATTGGGAAAGGAAGAGCGGGAAAAGGCGAGTAAATGGTGGAGATATATGAGTGAGAAAGCTACAGGGCGGGAAATTAAAAAAAAATTGTGGAAGAGTTAACTATTTTTGTTGTTGTAATCTATAATTTATTTTGGTTTTGTAAAATATGTGTAAATATAAAGGTTTCTAAAACTAAAACAATTATGGGATTTTTTTAAATTTTAACAACAATTTCTGTTCTTCTCCATAAAGGATAGTTTAAGGTTTTTATTGATATTTTTATAAATTATTTTTATTAGCTATTTTCTGATTATCTGTGTTAAAAAATCAAACGCTGTAGTTCCAAAACTGAACCAGCTTTTTTCTTTTTTTGTCGATTAAATTTCCTGTATATTCCAACCCCGACATTTGGTGCACTAGGAACGGTGAAAGACAAATCTTAAGATAAAAACATCATATTGACATATGTCCGATTAAGCTTCCTAAAGGAGCTGCAGCCTTTCATAGGTGGTGTAGAAAAGAAGGGTTTTGCACGTTGCACAATGACCACATTTACCACACTTGGTCAGTAACAAATGCATTCCATATTTAACGTTTATTAAATAGGTTGGAATATAAAAAAGTTTCTATTGTGAATGTTTTTATAATGCTGAATAATTAAAAAGTTGGATTCAAATATTTATAAATAAAATAATTGTTACTAAGCAATGCATTTCATGAAATTCGAAATCTACAAGATTCTTGCTAAATAGTATTTTATTTACGTTTTTCATAACAGCGGATTATTAAATATCACATTATGCACGTATCTATGGAAAATAAATAAACAGTATGAGAAATAGAGAATCCGTAAAGTTTATAAAATAATTGTCTGCATTGATTTTATCAATACGATGATAAACGTTAAATTTATAGTTTTCTCGTTTTTAATAAAATATAATGTTTATTCCTGAAAAATCTTTACATCATAAATTTAGTAAAACAATGATATAAAAATAATATTTACCATGCTTCGTAATAAATCTTTAACTTCTATCGGGAAAATTTATTTCTAGTTGCGGAAATTTTTCCAAGCTATAAACCTAACACCTTACCAAGGATAAGCTGTTTGATATTATTTCGCCGAAAGCATTTACTTGATGTAAAATGTGAACGATTATACCACCCAGTAAATTTTATATACGGTATTTGGTATTCCCTAAACAGAAGTGATTCTTTGAATTTAGTTACTGAAGACGAATGTGAGGAAATTTTCATGAAACATAACTTCAAAAGATGTATCTGCTTTTAAATATATCATAGTATTAAAATGCTTTTTCGTTAAAAAACTCTAAAAGAATATGTAAGTATTTACTTTATAAACAAATTTTCAAATATTGCTGGAATGTCATTTTTCAAATTGTAAAAATACAGGGTGTCCCAAAATTCGACTGACAATTAACTGGAGATAGTAGACCTGAAAAATAAGTTGATATGACTCTAAATATCTATATCAAAAAATGCATCCCTTAGCAGTTATAAGCCTCCAAAGTTGATTTTTTTAAATAGATTTTTTTTATTACAGCCAAACCAGTAAAGATTTTTTAACAACATTTTGAATACGTGCTTTTGAATACTGGACGCTCAATTGGTAAAAATTTGGCTAATCCTCGACTTCCATAAATGGTGTTGGATGGAAGAAGAAGACACAAAACAGTCAAAAACTTTTTACGTATTAAATTTTTATCAAAAATTAATTTTTCACGAAGAAACCTGCAAAACAAAGATTTTCTGTCCCTTATGAATTTTTCGTAAGCTGAGTCGTTTTTGAATAAAATTAAATAACGGTAGGTAAGTTAGGCCACTCAACATACGTTTTTATAAAATACTTTTTTTAAATTAAAAAAAAAACCGTTGCATTTAGTCGATATTCATGGCTTATTAGCAAATTCCTTAAACGTGAACTTAATTATTAAAATTAAAATATATTTTTTCAAAGTTATCAGTTTATGTTGAAACTGTAGCTTTTTACCATGGAAGCGACTAAATTCTTACCGTTTTCCAAATTATTTTTTAAAATTTATTCAAAAGCGGCACAATCTGCGCAAAATTCATAAGAGGCAAAAAATCTTACACATGAAATTTTCCGCAAAAGCAAATAAGTTCTGAATTAAAAATTTAAATACCTAAAAAGTTTTTGGCTGTTTTATGCCTTCCTCTTCCATCCAACACTATTTACAAAAAATATTTGACATTTTCACAAACACTATTTTCTGAGGTAAATTTTAACCTAAATTTTAACCTAGTATTAACTTTTAATTATTTATTTTATCATCCTTTGTAACGCCAAAATTGTTTATTTGTTTTTAGCTCTGATGAAGCCAACGTTATTATTGGCGAAACGTTAGCAAAAGATTTAATTTTTTGTGATAATAAAATTGTCCACTAGCCGACTACATTTTTTCTATTATCCACCTGTTTTTGGACACGAACTTCCTTTTTAAACTATTTATAAAAGTCGAGGATTAGCAAAATTTTTACCAATAGAGCATCCAGTATAGTAATGCACGTATACAAAATTTTATAAAAAAATCTTTACTGCTTTGGCTGCAATAAAAAATAATCTATTTTAAAAAATCAACTTTGGTGGCTTATAACTGATCAGGGGTGCATTTTTGGATATAGATAAATAGGGTCATATCAACTTATTTTTAGGTCTACTATCTCCAGTTAATCGTTGTCGGTCGAATTTTGGGACACCATGTATATTGTTTGAAAGAATTGTACATAATTCATAATTAATATAATTCCTATTATTTTAAAGACAGGCTTACATTTATACGGGTTGAATCATTTAACTTAAGACAAATAAATATCTGAACATATTATAAAATAATACAGCTGTATATGAATATATGTTGTATATTTAAAATTTTATAAAAGCTTATGTGAAAATCAGGCAATATACATAAAGAAGTCAATAAAAATGATACAGCTTTTGTCGTAAATCATTTTCTGAGTGGTCGCTTTAACACCGCATGAAAGTTTTTCTCCCAAGTCATTTTAATTTACAACTTCAAAATAAATAAAAACATATTTAATATTATTGCATACCCAGATAAATTTTTAAGAAATATGTTTCCACAAAATTTTCCTAGAAAATGTTTAAATGCACTTTTAAATTACCCTGCTTTCAGTTTCGTAAACAAAAATAAATTTACTTACTTTTTTAAATTGCAATCTTAATTAATTTTAATATCTATAATTAATATTTCCATTAAAATTCTTCAATGTATTTTCTCCAGTAAAACTGGGAAAGCATTACTTCCTTTTATAATTTATAAATACATGTTTTTGTATGGCTATACGTGGAATTATTAATAAACTACAACATTAGAATTTAATTTTAATATAATTATGTTAAATTCCAACAAAAATATTTTAAGTATATAAATACTTAAGACCATATTTCTCAATATTTCTTATAGGCCCGTTGATTAAAAATAAAAACGCTTTAGTTTTTCATATTAAAAAAGCAATCTATATATAAGGAGGAAAATTTATAGCTTACATTGTAGAAACGAGAACAGAAAATTAACCTTATGTTATAGATGAAAGAAGAAAATTATCACATTGTAGAAAAAAAAATTAAAAAAATAATAACAAAATTAATTAAGTAGTTTCAAAACTAAATTATTATGTAAATTTATGATGAGAGAGAAAATTTAAAATATAAATTAAAATTTGCACACATAAAAATTTTAAAAGCAAGAAATTTCATATTCGTTTAAAGAACTGTTGTTTATTTTGAGAATGAGCTTTAACGAACGTTTAGTTAATTATTTAGGTTAAACCTTCTGTTTATGTAGTAAATAAAACAATGCAATTTAATTTGAACATTTGAAAGAATATGAATATACAAGAAAATTATTTGATAACACATAAATTTTTAGTGAAAATTTTACCTTAAAAACTTGCAGTGACTAGAATATTTATAAAAAATAAAACGTATAATACTTTTAATACACAATTTTTTAGGTTAAAATATTTATAAAAGTTTTCATTAACGAAATAAAAAAAACTGCTTTATAATCGTCCTTTTTTCTTACAGGACCACTGTGACTGTTATCCTGGAAGGACGGCGAATAACTGAATTGGCGCTCTCTATGTGGCTACTATTTTCCCTTACGCAAGCTTTCCATGCCGATACCACCCTTTGATTTCATTGGTGTATATCCTTGATGGAATTTTAAAATTAAAGTTGTTGAAATCAAATTTCTGGATCTAATGTGTTAAGTCGTCAGGAATTTTAGATTTGTTACGTACGATAAGTAAAATTTAATGAAACAGCATTTGTAGTTATTGGCTACTGTTCGAATTTGTATCTGGTCTTGCATTATGTATAAGGTTAATAAAAACTTTCTAGGTGTCCCAGGCCGTGAAGTTTATTTGACAAGGCGAAGGTTACAACGTTCATTCTTTTTCTACTGGTAACTAATAAATTTTGGAGAATCCTATGCAAGGGAAGGAGTCAAGATAAAATTATAAAATTAGTAAACTTATTTTCTACAAGTTTGATTATTTAAAATAAAGCATATAGTATATTAGAGTTTGAGAATAACTGGATATAACTTTTGAGAAACACCAAATTTCTAGCATTTTCTTTAATTTTAATAAAATTTTATCCTATTAGTAAAACTTCTGTTACAGCTACCAAAATTCCTTCCTTCTACATATTTTGACTGTATTCCATCAAACGAATGTCAAAAGACAGTTGCTGATATTCGCCTTGAAATAAAATGCGGTGTTTATCAATAATAGATCGTTTATCCATTAATTTACACGTAAACATCACCTTTTAATTTTTATTTGAGAAATTTATGATTTTAACTTTTATTTTGTATACCGGGTATCGACGAAACTAGGACCACCCCTATAATTACCTTATTTATGAAAATAAAAATATCAAATTGTAGTATATTATATGGCATTAGAAAGCGCATTCATGAACCAAACGCCTGTGACAATTTTTTTTCTGAACTTTTAAAAAAAAAATTTTTTTGTTAATTTTTTTTAATAAAATCAATTAAAACTACTCTTACATAATTTAAATAAGTAAAATAAATTGTATAATATGAAATTATATTAATATTTATAATTTTCAAATTGCTTCATTTTTTCAAATGGTACGATAGTGAGACTAGACCCAATGTAGATAGAGGATTTTTTGCTGATTACAGTGATACCCAAGATGTGGGTAGAATCCTCAAGTTTACTTACTTATTTATAAACAGCTGTTGATAAATTGATAAAATAAAAAGATTTAAAGATTTAAGAAAAACGAGTAAGTACACTTAAGGTTTATACCTACATGTTTGGTATCACTGTAATAGGAAAAAGATCCTCTATCGAAAGAGGGCCCCACTGTCATGCCATTTGAAAAAATAAAGATATTTGCAGAAAAACGCATATTAAAAATTATAAAAATTAATTTCTCAAAAACTCCCAAATGAATTTAATAATTTACAAGTAATTTTACCTGTTTAAATTATTTAAGAGTGGTTTGAATTTTATTAAAAAAAATACCAAAAAAAAATCCTAAATCTTTTTTGAAAGTTCTGTCAAAAACATACTTGGAACTTACCAATGTTTAATAATAAGTACAAAAAATTAGGATATTACATTTAAAACAAGAAAGTTCATGTCATTTCCGGTGAAAAGTTTTTAGTTCAGTAAATGCGATTTCTTATGCCATATAACAAAATTTTAAATATTTATTTTCACAAATAAAGAAATTAAGGGTGACCCTAGTTTCGCGGAGACTAGGTACATTCCGAATTAGTAGCATTTTTTAAATCGTGAAGCATTTACAAAATCTGAAGCTTAAGTAGGTTTTAAAAATTTCATATCGATAAAAATTCCAAAAGTTTTAAGAAAATTTAGTTACAACCTCAGTTCTTCAGAGTTTATCAAAAAAGTGTTTTAGTAGCTTCAAGTACTGTACATACATGATTATTGTCAAAAATAGCTTTTCTGTTTTTAGTAATACATCAAAAATGAATAAAATAATCCAAATAAAATTTTCACCAAAAAATTTAGCAGCTTAATTTTGCACACTATTAAATCTATTTGAATACATGGTGGTCCAATGAAAACTTTACAACCCCGTTTTTTAGTTAGCTTCAATTTTTTGAAAAACTCAGGGACAGAACAAAGGTCAATTTTTTTTTCTAGGGTCATAAGGGACACAATACATAAAAAGAAAAATTACCTGGAACGAGGTTTACAACGGTTTGAAAATGGGTGCAGAAACTGCTGAGAATATTAAATTTAATTTTAAATCATATCAATTAGGCCATAAGTATCAGCGCATGTGTTTTTCCTTTAAAGTTTAGCCACCGATTTCCAAAAGATAAACACACCTTTTCCTAAAATATGTACTTCAGAAAAGATCAATTCAATTTCAGAAATTCATCAATTGTAATTAAGATTAGTCAGTTGTATTTCAAAAAGCATTAATTGTATTTCAGAATCAATTTGATTTCGGAAGGGACCATTTATAAGGTAAGGAGACGCCAAAAGTTTTTGGCACTCATTGTGTTTCTGAACCAAAACAACACATTCATCAATTCATCAAAAATGTGATTTGGCAATTTAACATTAGAAGAGGAGTTGGTGTTGGAAGATTTGGATAAATAAGTAATAAGTGATTCACGGAGAATCCTTATATCCAACTTTATTGAAATTTATTTAAATTGCTACATGTTTCGGTAACATGAACCCATCATCAGGCACTAAAACATTAATTATTCAAGAATTTAAAACTAATAGATTTAACGTTACACCAGTAACAATATTAGGGTTAGGTCCTTATTCACCAATATTGTTGTGACCAAAAAAATGATTTATAAGTACCCACACATAAAAAGGGATTTGTTTATTACTACCCTTCCAGCTTTTAAAATGACCACCAGAGGTCGTATCTCATTGCCGAAATCGCCAATAAGAGCTGTTATGCGCAATTTCGTGGTTGCCTTAAATGTTTCTAATTAAATGCCTTTAATTTTAAATAGATTTGCCTATAAAGCAGTATTGTTAAAAGACAACTTCTAAATTTTCCTGGTATGTTATAAATTTGGGTCTTTGTACTTTTATGCTTTTTGGCCCTAATTCCCATAAAGTTGATATCAACCCCGTTAGGAGTTAAAAGTAAGTAAGGGGTAATTATTCAAAAATCTATCCCCCAAAACAAAACAAAGTTTTTTTCAAAAAAGAAGTTAAATAACAAAATAATAACATAGGTAGTTCTCAAATATATACAAAAATCTCTACAAAATTAAAAAACCGGTATTTTAAATTATTATTTAAGTTTTAAGTCAAATATTATATGGTTTTTTATCTTTACGTACAATGTTAATAAAATTAGTTTTGTGGAATTTTAATTGAAACTAATTTGTTGACAATATTGTGACAATAGATTTTATCATCAAAGTGCGCATAATAAATCCTGGCAACCCAATTATTTCAAAAACACGACTGATTGAACGGACGTAAATCAAGTTACATAATATATTATGCATAATGTTAACAATAATTACAATTTTATAATTATTATCTAATTAATCTACTTTTTAAATCTCTACCAAAAACATATTTGGAAATACATTTTTCTCTGTATCTTCTATCTTCCAATAAAAAAAATATTTAACTAAAATATTTACAGATAAATCGTTCACCTGAAATACGTAGCGGAAAGGGTTTAGTACTCAAAATAAATTTTCATTAAAACTAATTATCCAGTTTTTATGACAGATAACTTAAAATGGTCTTATTTAGAACTAAAACTTTAAGTAAATTATAGGCAGTATTGCTAATAATACTTAAGAAAAAAATATAATAGCTGATCAAGTTTTTGAAGGGCTTTTTTTATCACCCACCAAAAATTTCGGTAAAGTTTTTGCTCACTTTAATAATAACCCATTTTAAAAATCCAAATTGAAAGTTCTTTTCTGAAATACAATTAACTATTCTAAAATACAATTAATACTTCCTAAAATTAAATTGTTTATTCGGGATTAAAATTGAATTAGTTTCTGTAGTTTGTGTAAAATTTATTATTAACCGCCCTAAATCCTACATGATTTTTTTTCAATTTTAATTTATTACACATGAATATTACAATAAATGTTTAGAATTATCACATTTTCTTTAATGTTAGTTCATTTAGAGTTACTCAGTAACCAGGGTGCATCACGACGAGGCAAAATAACTTTAAAACCCTAAAATGTGTAATAATAAAAATCAAAGTTAAATGATAATTCTCAAATTTGTAGAAAGAATATTCCGAGTTTAAAGAAACCATTCTTGCACAGAAGTTTTGAGAGTTAACAGTATCTTTTTTTCTGTGCGTAACACTATATTTGTTCGTCTTCATCGACGCCTACGCGATACTGGAAGTTTTGATAGATATACTTCTGATATTGGGACACATGGCGAAGTGAGAACTCCATAATTAGAAGTAGCAGTGCTTGATGAAATAGAGAAACATCCTGAAACTAGTACCAGAAAGATTTCTGTTGGTCTAAACGTGAGCCATATGACAGTTTTGAGAGTACTAAAGAGTCAACTTTTGTATCGATACCGCATTCAAAGAGTAGAGAGGCTTTTCCACAAAGGATACAATTATGTCGATAGATGCAAATGAAAATTGCAGGAAATCTTGAATGTTTAAACCTTATATTCTCCACAGATGAAGCAACTTCTTCCAGTGATGCGTTTATTAATTTTCATAACAATCGCATATTGGTCGACGAAAATACTCACGTAATATTAGTAGGTCATCATCGGCATCAATTTTCACTTAATGTCTAGGCAGGGATTGCTGGTAATTACTTGGTTGGTCTACACGTTTTACCAATGAGATTAACGGGTGAAGTTTACCAAAACTTTCTTGATAATGAACTACCAATTTTGTTTGAAAATGTCCCGATTCAATTAAGATTAGAAATGTTTTTTTATGCACGATGGCGCTCCAGCACATTCTAGTGTAGTTGCTTGTCAAACCTTAAATCGTGTATATCAAGATCTTTGGATTGGTCGAGAAGGTCCACATCAGTTTCCAGACTTAAATCCTTTGGTTTTTAACATTTTGAATACTGGACTACACGAAGTAGCAGATTTGACATTAAGTATACGCTTTTGTATTAGAAATACGGATGACGCCGCGTTAGAACTGCCCCAGCATAGCAAACCGTAATTTATCCTGGATTGTACGTAACCAAAGTATATTAGCTTAGGAATACCAAAATTTCATCTAAAGAGAACCCTGCTCAGAAATCAATGTTTGAGAATATTTAGATTAATCTAGTTTATGATTAATGTACGTGATGATGTACTGGTCATCTAGATTTAAGGTTTCTGAATTAATCTGAATTCCTGTAATGTATGAATCGATATTATGTAGTTTTAATAGTAATCGCTCGGGTAAAATCCTCCCCGGCGCAGGAAAGGTTCATTTCAAATGAAATCCACTATAGCATTTTTGCAACATACTCACAGTGGGCACTAAAGTTTAACTTTGTGTTGAAATAAACGCCTAAAAATTTGGAGAAATTAGCCAGAGAAATTTTCGTCTTACTGGAGTAAGGACTTAGTGAATTGGCTGTTGCTCCTTTTTGAATAGAGTCTGCATTCAGTAATGTTTTTCAGGAGTTCATCATGTTCTACGCTGTGAATAATAATACACGAAATATCATCTGCATATTGTATGGTTTTCCCTTGTGTTAATATGGTAGGTACGTCATTTTCAAATGATAAATAATGCAGGCCCCAAAATTTCTTTCCAGGAAACACATTGTGACCTACCTACTAAGAAACTTTTTACCTAATTCAAAGTTATTCCGCGTATGCCATAACAGTCTAGTTTCCTCAGAAGTATCCGATGATCCACTGTATCAAAAGCCTTTAAAAAGTAAAAAAACTCCTACGACTTTCTGACTATGCTCTACTTCATATAATATTGATTCAAAGGTCGTAAGCAGTGCAATCGTGGATTGTTCTTCACGGAAACCATACTGCGATTTATTATACCTTTCCAGAAATTCTGATAATCTTATAAGGAATACTTTTTCTATAACTTTTGAGAAAACCGAAAGCAGAGATAGGTAATTAGATATATGACTCAGGAATGTTATTTTTAAATATAGGTATAACCCTTGCCAATTTTAAGTTGGTGGGGAATATTCCTTCAGAAAACAATTTACTAATTATTTCACACAAGGGAACCGCAAATTGTTTAGCAGCAATCTGTATAATAATACAGGGTATATTATCAAATCCACTCGATGATTTTTTACTTATAATATTTATTGTTTTTTGGACTTCCGCTACCGTAGTAGGTGCTAAATAGATTATTTTACTGTGTTTTGATTATTCCATCTAATAAAAACTTCCTTTAGCTTTAAGCAAATGTCTAAACTAAATAGGTTTAATTTATTTATTAATTAAATTGTTGATTTAATTTCTACATAGCTTTAGACTTACGAATTACATTTTATACTAAATGTAGCTAATTAGTTTAACCAATAAAGTGAAACATATATTATTGTATTTTACAAAGAGTATTAGAGTATTGCCTTCATTAGTGCTTTCGCCCTTGTAATTGTAAGTAGCTAATAAGCTTTTCGCTCGCAAAGTATATTCAATTAGCAGAATCTCTTAAATGAGTTCATGTCACATTAAAAAATTTATATTATGTTTATTCTACATTGATATTATATTTTTTGGTATATTAATTCCTGCCAAATAAACGTCCATATAAATGCCCTGTTTAAAACTAGATATTAAATTGTTATTTATTTACCTTTTTATGATAATATTTTTGTACGTAATAAAGAGAAAATATAATTTGAACTGATGCTTACCGTTCATGTCTACTATGAAATTCCCAAAGGTTGATTGCTAGGGCAACCAAAAAATACAGTTTCATTCTGATTTATAACAGAACAGTGTTTTGTTATGAAATAGTTTGCCTAAATATAAGAGGTGGCGCCACAACTACTTTGACAATTTGTTATTATTCTGTGATCTTAAGAAGGACTTTCTAGCGCTTGGTGACTTTCTCAGCGGCGGAAGTGGGGCTAGAGGGGACCCCGTAAGATTTAAAAATTAAATAAAGTAACTTTTAATGTCATTCTAGTTATAATTCTGATAAGTATAAGAATTTATTTATTTTTTTTAAGTTTTAATGCTGAATATAAGAATATATTTTTATGGGCAAAATGATGCTCCTGAGTACTTTAGGCCTTTATTACTCAGGAGCATTATTTTACCAATAAATTAAACAAGGCAGGGAAAATTTTCCGAGAATATTTTTTTATTTTATTAATTTAACATTGTTTTATTAAAGGTGATAGCGCAAAAAATAATATACGTTTCACGGCTTGTTTTCCTAAGCTTTTTCTCGTTCTGTCATAACGCACTTACCGACCTTGTATCGTAATATACTATAACGTTTCCTAAAATTTAGGTAGTGCTATAGCGCCAGTTGCTTGGCATTTTTTATTAAGCTATTAGCTAGAGATTTTTATATAAATTATAAAAAATACCTATCAACTTCTGTTATAAGAAATGCCTAAGTTTTAAGAATAGTTCGTGAAAACGGGCATAAGTATATTAAATAAAGACAAATTGTTGTTACGAATCAATTAGTTGTAAATTTTTTTAATTTTGGACCACATCACTACAGAGTGTTTTCAATTATGGTCATAAATAGAGGAAACCACGTTCTGTCTGACATAGATGGTTATAGCCCATGTCATGAACTGGTCAATTTTTTTTTATCTCGGTCTTACTCACTAAAATTCTAGGATACACTCTGGAGAGGGAAAAAAGTTTCCGCATTATTTTGGCGAACCAAAAGATTTCACCGAACCATGCACCAGGGTAAAGAGCCAGTTAGACAGTGTGTGATCCGACGAACCACGAATATTTTCGCGAAGTGTGTCGTGTCAAACTAATATGCAAAACACAATTCGACACATAACACAATGCATTCTGCCATGTAGTGGTGTGCGTTTATTCGAACCTACACGGTTCTCAACGAACCTTAAAAATTCTTATGCACCTCCTTGTCCGATGGAAACCACCTACGTCAGATGGTGCATGATTTGTGGTACGTGGTTCATACTCGACCCATATTGCCATTTAAAAATCGAAAGTTACTTCCGGATTGTTCCGGAAAAAATTAAGTGCACCAATAGATTCTTCGGTTTTGCTTTGGTAATACTTTTTTAATTTTAGTCATGTACGACAAGATGTTCTCAAAATAAAAGTGGTGGACGGGTGGTCTGAGACACCCTGTATACAACAGGGTGGCCCAGATTTTACTTCTCAAACTCAAAATTATAATTAAAAATTGCTTATTATATAACACTCAAATATTTTATAGAAACATAAGCATTAACAGAAAGTTTAAAATTTATAAAACAACGAGAGTAATGTAGTTAAATTTTTTATTCGAATTACCTCAAAGGCTTGAAGCGATGCATATTGCTGAAGCAATAAAAATGAAAACAAAATATACCTGAATTGCATTTTTAACAATTGCATTCGAAAGAGGATTTCCGATATTTGAAAATAAATCTATTTTAAGTTGTAACGATTTTAGTTCCATGTTCTTTTCATAAGATTTTTGTTTTTAATTAATTTTCAGGCATGATGTTTATAAAATACACCTCAAACTGCATCCACTAATAAAACCATATATTGAGTTTAATAAATGTGAAAGATTATTTTATGGTTATCGTTATTGAAAAACGCTTTATGTCAGATCCATAACACTTACCCAATATTCGTATCATAAAAGTGCAGCTATACAAATATTAGTTTTTCGGCTATTTAATATCTTATTTTGATACTTTTTTATTATGAAGATAAATAATCTTATTTTTTACTTCTTTCTTGCTTTAAACAAAAAAATATTAATTCGACATAAAATAAATCGTATTTATTCAAGAGTCGTTTACAAAAATTAAATTGTAAAATTATATTTTCTGATAAATCGAAGTATCTGCAGGTATAAAAACGCATCAATGGTTTCACAGAAAAATCTTATTTTCAAATCCATAAGCATGTAAGTAGTAATTTACTTTTACTCATCTTTTTATATTTTCGGATCAATAATTTTTCATAATGCAAGCTTAAATCAGATATAAAATATATTTTACTTTAGGCTCTTTCTTTAGTTAAAGCAATGAACAATGGTATATTAGTTTCTTTTGAGTAATTGACAATAATGTACTATTATGGTAAATATAGTAAATATCAATTAAATAAATATTTTTAGAGATATTAAATTTTTTAAATATTTTTATAATACACCAAGGTATTAAAACATTTCCATGACAAATTTTTGTTAAGCACCTTATTTTTCACCCAATTTAATAAAGCGAAAATGTTTTCCTCCTTCTATATTTTTGTAGCATCTGAGATGTTCATTTACATTACACTTGACTATTTTCTTTTAAACCATAAACTACAGGTAATTTTTTAAAATATATGTCTATTTTATGTGGAAACTAAAGTCAAAATAAGATTACATAATTTATTTCCATACAAAAATAATATGATTAAAATATGGAGTTTTAAGGGCTCTCAATTTTCACTTTTTCTTGTTTAATATCTTTTTCTTCTGAATTATTAAGAGTTTTTAGTTCAGATTCTAAAACTACGTCGTTGCGCATTTGAGGACTATTCCAGGGTTGTAGTTCAGACTTGGCAAAGCAAATATAAAAGAGACCTGAGATGATAAGCATTACTGCAGATATCAAAAAAACCTTTTGCCACTGTCCCACAGATTGCTGTAAAAAAAGTAAAGTAACTTTATAACAAGAAAATAAGTAAAAATAGGAGTTTAAAATCCTTTTCAGGATGACTTTTTTTTTATTTCCATACAAATTATAAAATGCGTGCAAAACGCTTATACAAATTACCTTATTTAAAAATATTGAAATGCTTTAAAGTTATTTTTAATAATAACAATATTTAAATTAGGTACATATGTGCATATAAAATTTAAAAATCTTAATAATATAGTATCAGTGAATATTGAATAAAAGCAAGGCAAAATACCAAATCGATTTATAAATACTCACGTTTTGATAGGTAAGATATCCAACAATGGCAGGGGATATAAATCCTGGTAAAACCTGTATCATTCCTGAGACACCAAGGAGAATACCTAAAATACCAGGCATTTATTTTTCGTAATAATTTCTTTATTTTACATTATAAGAAATAATTATAATTCAAATTATACATAAAATACTATTAACGTTTTTATTATTAATTATTTTTCAATTGATTTTGTTATATTTCACAACTGTCTTCTTTAACACACTTGATTAATATAAAACAACTAATATAAAACATCTTCCTTCTTATATTATAGATTTAATCTATCTGGAGCACAAATTTTTCTACCACTTCTAGTTTTGTAGTAACAACTATGGCATTATCTTCTTCTTCATTTTCTTCCTCGTTTAGATCAGAAAAAATATTTATACATCGATTTAATGATGGTCTCAAATAAGCTGAGTTTCTTCGTAAAACATTTACATTTGGAACAAATTATGATCGAGGAGCTTTCCAATAACCTTTACATACCTTTTTTCTTAATAAGACAACATTTTGATATTCTTTACAATCATAAAATGATTAAGCATTGGACTTTCATTTTGCTTTAATTTGTCATCATAAATATTTATACTTTTAGGTCTATATAAGTCATAATCGTATTGTTGTGCGAAGTTTACGACTCATTAAAATTTGAGATTGAGTTGCATATAATACAGAAACTTACTTTCATTTCTATATTTTCCAGGAAAATTTGTAAATTATAATGAAGCAAATCGCATATTATCACAAATAATTTAAATTGGTATTCCGTGAGTTTCAAAAGTAGTTCTAATCAATTCTATAACCAATTTGACAAATAATCAATAACCACTAAATCCCACCAAAATCTTATATATCCAATATCTACTTTTCCATAACGCCAAGGCAATTCTGGAAATTCATGAGAAATTAAAAATTCTTTAACTTTTGCTGGTCTATATTTTTCATAAATTCTACATTTATATTTCTATGTCATGCGAGATGTTAGGCCAATAAAAAATAGACGAGCTCTAGCTTTAGTTTTAGTTATACCAAATTGACCCAAATATAATTTCTGTATATAATCTTCTTTAAACTTTTTGTTTAATCAGTTTTGCATTTAAAAATACCAAATTGATTGATACATGTATATCATTTTTTAATCTGAAATAAAACTGCACATCAGCGGGTATTTTCTTTTTAGAAATAGGTCAACCATGATAATAATAATAAATAATAATTTATAAAATTTTTAATTTTATATGAAACGTTTTTTTCAATGCTTCAAGGGTGTTGCCGAATTTCTTGTACACCCTGTATAATAGTGAACACAGACAATTTTGAAATAACAATGTGACAATAATTACTGGTTCCTTTCTAATAGCTTTATTAAAATCCTTAGGATTAAAAGAAAATTATAGAGACCCATTTGTTTTTTCAATAACTACCAATTAACTCACCCACACTCCACACTGCTTCGCCGAGGTTGAAAAGATACCTAAATTTTGTAATTCCAATAATTTATCTTAAAGTCCAGTATTATAAACGGTATACAAATTTATACAGCCTTTTAATCCTAAAATCGGTATAAATCTATTTCCTTCAACAATATAAAATTTCTGAATAGACATTTTAGAATAAAAACTCACTGTACATCTAATGTTTTGAGAATTTGCTCTTTTCGAATTTCAACTTTGCCACCTATTATCTTTGCCGCTCGCGCCGCCATATTGGAAAAATGGAGCCTAAAATCAGTTTTCAGACAATATCTCGTTTCCGTCTCATTTTACGATAAAAATATTTATATTCAAAATTAAACTAGAGAACATTTCCTACAATTTTTTTAATAACCTTTTTTTCGTAAAATTAATAGTTTTGGCGTACGAGCGCCTCAAAGTATACTTCCAAACGCGCTTCGGCAAAAACCTAATTTCCACACCACCTTGAGGTTTCTACCACTGGGGCCCACAGATTTCAAAAATGACATGTTTATGGTAATTGTAATGCATATGGTCAGAAATATAGAAATTGTAAGAGATTGCATCATTTTGTTTCTGCATGAAGATTTGGAATTAAGTCATTAAAAGAACATGGCGTGATTTATTGCAAATTATTTTTATTAACTTGATTATTATTAAATCTCTTATAACCAACTTTCTCATTCGTGTATATAGATTTTCCTTGTTCTTTACTTATTTCACATGCTTTAATGTACTTCACTAACATAGTGATATCTGACTTGTCATTTCTTACATGGCGCGCTTACCAATTAAAAACCATTGCACATATTATTTATATTTTTGTATTTTGCTTGCTCTTCGTTGCTTAATTGCGTAATTTACAGAAGAATCGTCCTGCCAAATATCTTGCTTATTTTTTAATGTTTTTAAGTGCAATAAAATGAAATAGAATCATAAAATAGTTGTCTAATAAAAAATAGCTGGATTATTTTATTTTTATATTTATTTTTGAGGAAATATTTGCCTGAAAAGTAAAAAAATACAACTAAATTTAAATATTTGTCCCAGCTTCTATTTAGATAATATTTTTTAGATTTGATTCCTTTTTATTGAATTTAAAAATATTAAGAAATAAGGAAGATGTCTTGGCAGGGCGGTTTAAAAATATACCCCTAAAATGGCGTCAATTTAAATGCAACGACCAAGTTAAACCGACAAACAAATAATATGTGCAATAGTTTTCAATGAATGTTTAAAAATTTACCAATCTGCTATTTTTTTATTTAAATCAGGTATTTGACGTGACAATGACCGTTATTACTTTCTACACATTTTTGTACTTTAGAGGTAAAACTAATTGATCCCGAATGATATTTGCTTGTTGTATTTCAAACTTACAATTTATCGCTAATATTTTCAGTTCAGTTAAATAAGAATCAAAAGATTGATTTTCTTGTTTATAACTTGTAAAAAACTTACATTCATTGTATATTTTCTTATTTTACAATAATCTTAAAACTTTTTGACAACAACTGTATGTATGTATAATGTAACTTTAAAAAAATCTTAAAATAAAATAATGGGAGTATTGTTTTTCACTTTCGGTCTAGTCTTCAGTTTTTTTTTCATGAAATATGTGATTAATCTAATAACAGCCACGTGTTATGGAAAATCTATAGAAAATTAAAATAAAAGCTCAATAATTATATGTTTCTAATCAACGCAAGGACTGAAGCCTGAGCAAGTAAATATACTAGATAAAGGAAACTCCTGAAAAGTGAATCTACACTGCTTTTAGATCAACCCACATCAAATGTGACTAGACATGTCCCAACAAACAAAGCAGAAGCGTTTAAATGATGTCTCCTTAATTAATTTCATCCTCTACTAAATCGATAATACACAATTATTATCTAATACCAAAGACTGCATGTTAGAAGTAATCGTGTTTTTATGTTTTAATGATATGCTGAAATAAATTCCCCTAAGTAATTTTAATTTACTTGTGAATTCAAGACATTAGTTAATTGTATTATTTTTATCTAAATATTAACAAGGACAATAGCTTACACAACAAATAAATATCGTATTACTATAGAAATAGTAAAAATATACATTTCTTTCAATTTAAATCTATTTGTGATATTCTTATGTAGGAAACATGCAGGTTTTGTCAGTAGCATCTGTAATGTTCTCGAAAATAACCTTGATTTAAAATCTTAGTCTTAAAGGTTAAAATATCTTACGCAAAATTTTTAATTTTTTAAGTGTATTAATATTATTACTGAATGCGGATAATTAAATCATATTAAATTCTTAACAATATTAGAATTGCATTTTTAATTAATTTTCAATCTATTGATTTTTTACTCATTCGCAAGAAGCTTAGTTACTTTAAACTTAATTATTTTTTAATTAAGTTTAACATTTTTATAGATAATTAAAGATTTATTCTATAAAATAATAACTTACACTATGTCAGTTTGTTACTAATTTCTTATTGTTAAGATTCCCACAAAAGTTTTAAAGTATTTTCCAAAACAATGAACAACAGCTTTATAAAACTTTTATTTGAATTTGGATTAACATCAAGACTATTCCCGTAAAAATAAGTTAATTATTTTTGCCGAAGGCACAATGCTTAAAAATTAAATGAAATTTGGTGTTGTATTAAAACAAACTTTATTAAGGCTTAAGAAAGTTTTAATAAGTTCCATAATTAATATTAATTTTGTTGTTGATTATAATTCCTTATTTTTTTAACTCGTTAGACCACGTTATTTACTTATGTTGACACAGTGGGGCAGAAACCATAATAAGTTGGCAGAGAAGGTAAAACAAAATTTTAAAATATTATTATTATTATTTTTTGGAAATATTGAGCATAATAAAACTAAAATTCAAGAGTACAACTCACTCGTACCCCAGGCCACATATCATTACTTAACTTAATCCTGATTAACTTACGCATTTTGCTCGAGATTTGGTTTCTCCTTTAAAATCAAACTTTGAATTATGGAAAATAAAGTCTTAAAAGCTTATAAAATCTTATATTCTATATAAAAACACCCAAGTAGATCCCGCATTTTCTTTACTGTTGGCGTATACAAGATTTAATTAAAAAAATAATAACTAGGAGTATACTTTTTTAGTGCTCATAAGTCATTTATTGTTGTTTAAGTCTGAAGTTACTTTCAACCGTACACTATTAATCCTATTAAAAAGCTTTAATGTTTGGTTAAACTTATGAATTTTGTTTAGCCTAGGACAAAAATAAAGATTGTCCGGCCTACTTCTCTCTAATCATGGGCCAATCGAACGAAACGTCAAAAACATATACATAAAGAGCTGTTTATAAAGAAGTAAGTAAGTTGCTACCTACATCACTGTAATCAGAAAAAATCCTATATCTATAAGGAGGCCACACTAACATGCCATTTGAAAAAATAAAGATATTTGCAAAAAACGCATTTTAAAAATTATCAATATTAATTTCTCAAAAACAGCCAAATGAATTTCATAATTTACAATTTATTTCACCTAACTAAATTTTTATTTTAATAAAAATTTTATTCTAAAAAAATATTGGCATTTACCACTCTTAAGACGCCATCATAATTTTTTTTTCTTTAATGGGACCCCCTATTTTTTATAATTGATATTGCATCTACAATTTATTGTAATAACAGTGATATTCTCACTTAGTATTTTAATTACATTTTGTGTATAAAAAAATTAAATATTGATCGAAGTATATATTATGCGAAATTATTTATTTTTTTTAACAAAATTTGTAATTTACAGTTGGGTTCATTTAAATTAGGTTAAGTTAAGTTAGTTTAGATTTAAGAAATTCTCTTTAAAAAAACCTAAATAAATAATTTTGCATACTACTTCGATCAATTTTTTAAATTTTATTTATACACAAACTGTATCTAAAATATTAAGTGTAGCATATCACTGTTTGGAGAATAAATTATAGATGCAATATCAATTTTAAAAGAAAGGGTGTCCCATTAAAGAAAAAAAAAGATGATGGCATTTTAAGAGTGGTTAATACCAATAATTTTTCTAGAATGAAATTATGAGGTATAAGTGCTGTCGTTCGAAGCACTTTTTGATTTATATTTTTATCTCTTCAAATAACTGAGCTATTTCATGGGAAGTCAAAGCTGTACCAACCTGTATATAGAAATGCATAGGTATAAAGAGGTTCTTGAAAAAAATCACAAATGTTGGCAGCTGAAGACGCTCTAGCGATGATGATGGATGCTAAATTATCTAGGCACCAATATGACACAATCAAAAGTAAGTCTCCTGTAACATTTCCATTTTACAAATGTATTCAAAAAGAAAACCAAATTCAGAACACATAAAGGTTAGTTTTACTTTTGTTAAATTTGGTGTGCAAGAACTATTTGACCATACCTTTGAGAGACATACTTATACAGTGCGCGCCAAAAGTGGGGGGACTTACTTTTGGCGCTTTTGAACAGCTTAATTTTTTATTCTGAAAATTTGGTAACAAGGGTAGTTGATTGCGTGGTTTCTAAAAAAACGTATTTTTGTTTATATGAAGTCGACAATAACTTTCTTATTTTAAATGGAACACCCTGTATAATTTTGGATTTTTTAAATCTCCGTGAAAAGCTAATTCAAAAAACCTAGCATAGTAAGGGTAGAAGGTTGATAATTTTGGAATTACGGCAATTTGAAAATTGTATGTTTTTTCCACAAAAAACTTAACATAACCATAATAATCTGGAAAACAATTTCATCTTGTATTACAATTTTGAGTCCTTTAATCAGAAAGTTCTTGAAAATTAGAGACATTAAAAAATCTTTTGCTGTAGCAAAAACAGTTTTCACAGAATTGTTATTAACTTAATTTAGTAATTGAGTACGTCTGTACGCTGGACTATGCGAGCTAATTTTGTACTCAAAATGGGGTTTTGATGGCAGTTCTGGACACAGCACAGTGTGTCGTTTTCACGATCTAGCTGGACAAAACTCAAATTTCGTACTTTTCCAAACAGGTTTAATTAATACGTTAATTAGTAGTAGATAACTTATATTTGGTTGTGATGAGGTTTAATTACCGAGAAATTGGCCCTAACAAAAGATACAAGGATTATAAGGGCCGTCTACCTGAAGTTTCTCGACTAAATGCACCACGCGCACGCATCATTCGTCTGACTTTGCTCTATGAATACACTGTGTTTTTATTGTTTAATTGTGATTTTGTGGTAATTTTATTTTTAAGTGAATACTAATAAGGTAAGTTTGCTAAAAAAAATTTTTATTAATGTTTGTGTTTTATTGTAAACTCAATGAGAAGATATCAAGGAAATTTTTTAGTAAAAATGACAGGGTTTTCTTGAGTTTTAGTTTATTTTTCAGCATTATTCCGATTACATATTAGACTCTAATGAAAGATCCACTTATAAGATATACGAAACATGTTTTTTTTCTTGCGAAAATTTGCGAAATTCATAGATTTTTTCCCTTTTTCAGAATGACTTCTTTAATTCCGCGACGATCTTTTTTTGACGTTTGGTTTGCTAACGCAAAAGATTTCAAACTGGATGCCTTATTGAGTTTTATTATTGAAGAACTTGGTAACCCAACCCTCTCTGATGACGATTTAAGGAGTATTAAATCTACAATTCGCAATAATTGCTCCAAAATTGATGAAAAATGGGCGAAATCTGGAAGACATCGAGGTCGCTTTTTAAAAGCAAATTCTTCGTGGCTAGATGAAAATATTTCGTTTGCGGTTATTGTCATTGAACCTACCCAATATGTAGCAACTCCTAGAACGAGTAACCAACCCGGAAGACCACAAAAGGACTTTGAAGCTGCAAGCGAAAAAACAAAAAGGCGACGAATTCAACATCTGCTTGATTCTTCGAACGAGGAAGAATTATTGATGCCAACTGAAGTTCAGCTTCGCCAGGCAGGAAAAAGAGATTCGGCATCCATTGTAAAGGAGCTTTGTTTTAGTTCACCTCATAGAGGTACTAATATAAAAAAAGCGCGACAGTTTGTAGCATGCCCAAAACAAGATGGACTGTCAGAAAATCAAGCTCTCGCGATGATGATCGATGCGAATCTTTCAACACATCAGTATAATATTATACGCGATCAAGCAAAAGCAGTAAATAGCACAATTTATCCATCTTACTACAAAATTAAAGAGGCAAAACGGGAGTGCTATCCTAGTGATATTGAAATTACATAGACGCTGAATTCAAATTACAATCTTTGATAGATCACACGATTACACGACTGTGCAAGGTACAAGAAGAGGACCTGAAGACTATAACTAATTTGAAAAGTCTTGATATAATTATAAAATGGGGTTGTGATGGCGCGGAACAAACTACATATAAACAGAAATTTTCCGAAGAACATTGCAGTGATGCCAGTTTATTCAGCATTTCGATGGTGCCAATCCAAATGTATGCAACGAATGACGAAAGCATCAAAACTATTGTATGGCAAAATCCTTCCACATCTTCTACGAGATATTGCAGACCCATAAAGTTTGTATTTGCCAAGGAAACTGTGGATTTGATTGTTGCAGAAGTTGGCAAAGTTAAGGAGGAGGTAACTTCATTGACACCTACTAAAATTATAGTAAATGACGCGGAAGTCTTGGTAAAACCAACATTAATATTTTGTATGATTGATGGCAAAATTTGTAATGCTGTAGCTTCGTGTGCATCAACACAAACTTGTTACTTATGTGGTGCAAAGCCTAGGGAAATGAATAATGAAAGGGTTGTGTTAGAAAAGACAGTAAAAAGCGAATTTCTTTCTCTTTCCCTTTCTCCTCTGCACGCTTGGATAAGATTCTTCGAGTGTATTTTACATATATCTTATCGCCTTGATATAAAAACATGGCAGGCTAGGGGACAGGAGCATAAAAATAAAGTGGCAGAAAAAAAGAAAAGTGTTCAAGAAAAGTTTAGACGTGAGTTAGGCTTATTAGTGGATATGCCTAAACAAAAAACAGGTAATACAAATGATGGGAACACGGCCCGTAAGTTTTTTAGAAATGCTGAAATTTCAGCTGAAATAACAGGTGTAAATATTGAGCTAATCAAGCGCTTCCGTGTCATATTAGAGTGCATCAATAGTGGATTACCTATCGATATTAATAAATTCTATGAATACACTAAGACAACAAGAGAATTGTATATTATGGAATATTCATGGTATTCAATGCCTGTAAGCGTACATAAAATACTTTTTCACGGAAAAGATATTCTTGCTGCAAGTATTCTTCCAATCGGCCAACTTTCGGAAGAAGCTCTAGAAGCTAGAAACAAAGATAACTGGAAATTCAGAGAATTATTTACCAGAAAAACATCAAGAGTTGATACGAACAGGGATTTAATAAATAGATTGCTCATTTCATCTGATCCAGTAATTGCCAGTTTACGAGCTCCTCCAAAAACTGTACGTGGCCAAATTATTCCGGAAGTACGCGAACTTCTTGAGATGGAAATGGAATCTTCATCTGAACCAGAGGAATTGGGACAGTCAGATTATGAATATGATGCAGATTCTGACTAAGGATTTATTTTAATTTTTTTTTTGTATTTTTATCGACTTATTTGATTTTCAAATTTCAAAAATTAATAATTTTTTAATTTTTTAATTTAATTTATTTTATGTTTTATATTGATTGAAATTTCATAAAATATATTTTTTATTATTTACTACGGTGTTTTACTTGCCTTAATTGAGTTAAATAATTTTGTCCAGCTAGATCGTGAAAACGACACACTGTGCGGCGTTTCGAATGCCAGTTTGTAACTCTGCGATAGAAATGTCTTATCGAACGTTTGTATGGCACCTATCGTAAGCAAATGCTGCGTACACACCAAACGAACGAGGGCGAAGGAAGGCTAGCGAAGGGAATCGCTCGTTCGTTCGCTTGTGGCGTTGTATCCACACCAAGCGAACGATAGCGAGCGAAGGCGAAGTTTGCTAGCAACACGGCCGCCGTTGTTGAATTAGCATTCGCTAGCCCGTCCACGCCGCGTTCGTTCCAAAATCTTCGATCGCTCATTTTTCTTTGATTTACCGACACCCTGTTGGAGCACAGCGAACACCTTCGCTTGCGCTCTTTCGCTTGGTATGTACGTGGCATTAGATGACACTATTCATCTAATGCCTCAAACACGTTTTTGTAAACACTGTCATCAAGGACTAAAAACGCTTACATTCATGTTTTTAAACTTGGCGCTGTATCCAATTCGTTAACCCTATTAAAAAATATTGTACATACTCGTGCCTCAGCGACCCGGCGTGTCCTTCGCGACATTTCGAAGGCCAGTTTTCTCCGGATCACAAACGAATACAACAAACTTAATTTGGAGTTTTTTATTTTTAAGGATTCTGTCTGATTTTTTTCTAAGAATGTTACTGCCTTGCTCTGACATTACATCATAAGTGGGAATTATATTGAAACCACATTCTTAGATAACATGTAGCGTAGTGTAAGTTTTAATTAATTTTCTTCATCTGAAGTTAGCCTTAAAATATTTTATATTAATTTACTAGTTTGGTGGATTATAAGTAGACGATCCCGGTTATTATTTGATGTTGAAATTATGAATCTTTACAAGGACTTGATAACGCAATACTTCATAATTAAGTTATTAAGTAAAAACTTGGAAGTCTAATTGAAGTAATTAGTATTCATGCTGTAAACTACTTACTAGCAAAATTGGGACTGAGGTCGACAAAGCTCGCCAATGAACCTGTTGAAACCGCGCCATGGCTCGTAGTTGCGGCAGTTAGAAATATTGCAGCTGCAGTATAATTGCAATCTGAATATGCAATACCCACCAAACATAAACCATGAACAATGCACGCTATAAGTAGGTTATTTTATAAATCATTTAAAATTATGAAGCAGAAAATAGAATACTTACCGAAAACTGTAGCGAATTTTCTAAGATTTGTTCTACCGATTATATTTTTAGTTAACATAAAGTCTCCTAACAGGGAAAATAAATAAGCAAAACATACTCTTGATAAATGTGGCAGGCCTGATAAAAATCCTGTCTGAAATTCATAACGTGAACAAATGTGCCCTATTTTAAATGCATTTGCTTACTGCTCTTATATTCCAACCGTGAACTACTTTAAAGTATGTTGGTGCGTGGGTTAAAGAGGTAAATAGACCCCAAAGACCTCCTGTTTGTGCTATTACATTTAACCAGACCGGAAAAGATGTTAGGATCGCTTTCCACGGAGTTGGAGCCTAAAACTTAATATATTATAGAGTGTGTCTAGGAAAATGACAAAAAATAAAGTATTTACAAGATTTTAAATTTAAGGTATTTCTCAAAGATTTTCAGTGAAGTATTCAATACAGGGTGAATCTCTAACATGAAATAAATTCAATTATCAGAGACGATTCGACTTTCAAAAATACGGCTTGAAAGGTTTTAAAACAATGTTTCCAGACATTTGTGCCATTTATAATTTATGTGAATGTATTGCACTATAACCACGTGACGTCGCCAATTTTTTTTATATGGAAACCCACCATTTTTAGTAAAGAAAAATTAAAGGAAGTCTATACTTTTTTACCCACGCAAATTTTCATTGACTTATCTAGTCTCGTTCCAAAGATATGATCACCAAAAAATTGGAAATTTTCAATTTACTATATCTTGGGAACGAGTGAAGATAAGTCAATAAAATTCAAAGATAAAGTGTTGTATGGATTTACAGGATTAGACACGTCCTTCCAATCTCTTGACTTAATAGTCAAGGTTTTTTTTTCGATTAAAAAATGTGGTGACATCACATAAATTGTAAATGATCAAAGACCGAAATTACTAACACTAATTTACTTGTTTAACCATTTTTTTTAGAAAATCCAACCATTAATGTAACAGATAATTTAATTTACAATATTCGGAATGGGAAGGAATAAGTAAATGATATTTTATATGGATACACAAGTAGTATACTTATGGGTTTTCATTTTAAAAACGTGATGACGTCACGAGGGCAATTTTAAATAACGTAAAATATCTACAATTACAAATATAATTTGACTTGTCATGCCGTTTTTTATGAAAATTGAACCGTCCCTGATTTCTTGAATTTATTCCATGCTACCGATTCGCCCTATATGTATACAGATTCAGTAGGTACTTCTGCACAATTTGCAATTTTATTTCAGAAGATCGATTTTAGAATGGTCAATTGTATCTCAGAAAGCATCAATTGTATTTTAAAATAATCAACTCAATTTCAGAAGGTATCAATTGTATTTTAGAAAAGATCAATGGTATTTCAGAAATCATCAATTGTAATTCAGAAAAGATCAATTATTTTTCAGAAAGCAAAAATTGTAATTCAGAAAAATTAATTTAATTTCAGAAAGAACCAATTGTAAAAAAATGAGGATTTCAAGAGTTTTTGGCGGTGATTGTGCAGTGCATACAATTCATCAAAAATGTGCTTTGACAAGTTAAAATTACAACAGAAACGATATTAGGCTTAGGTCATTATCCTTATTCACCAATGTTAAACCCAACCCAATCGAAATAATATTTTCTAAGATTAAAGCAGTATTGTTAAAAGACAACTTCGGAATTCTATTGCTATGAATCCTATCGTCGTATTTCAGAAAGAATGATTTGTGTTTCATTCGAAGAAAAATTTTCCGCAGAAATTTTTGATTACCTAAATATACTACTTTAGCTAACAATAGCCATGTCATCCTAAAGTAGCTACGTAATCGATTTTAGTGTGTTGTGCTGCACAAGCACAACCACCACCTATAATTGCTTTTTTGGCTTTATCAATAATTATTGTCTCTAAGTTAACCAACATTTGTTTCGTAATACCGGGACCCAAAACAAGAGAATTTCAAAGTTGTCCTTAAATAATACTGCTTTAATCTTACATCAGATTATTTCAATTGGGTTTAATATGTGAATTGTGGTTCACGTGCACTATCACCTCCAAAAACTCTCGGTCTCCTCAATATTTTACAATTCATCTTTTCTAAAAGTAAATTGATTGATATACAATTGATTCTTTCTGAAATACAATTGACCTTTTGTGAAATTCAATTGACTCTTCTGAAACACAATTGATTCTTTCTGAAATACAATTGACCTTTTCTGAAATTCAATTGACTCTTCTGAAACACAATTGATTCTTTCTGAAATACAGTTGACTATTCTGAATTACAATTGATGATTTCTGAAATTGAATTCATTTTTTCTGAAATATAATTGTAGACCGAGAGCTAGTGAACTTTGGGAAGGTTAGTTTTGCAGTAAAATAACATATTTTATAATTTTGTATGAATAACGCATGCAACGAAATTGCAATTCTGTCCCGCCATCTGTGCCGTCTTCAGTCGTTAATAGGAGTAATTAACAGTTAAAGTTGTAAAAAGAAGTACAAATTCAAGTTATTTCTGCAGAGTTGAAATTTCGACAGATTGTCTATTATACCATTTCAACATTGTATCCAAAAAGGCAGACCAAAATTCCAGTATTCATCAGCGACCATGATGAAAATTTTTGAGACGTCGCGTCGTTAACGTTAAATAGAAATATTTTTTTAAAGACGTCTTTAAAGTTAACAACGTTTCAAAATTTTAATTGCGTTCGCTGAATATAGGGTTTAATGTTTTAGTTGCAAAAAAAATATAAAAACAATTTATTATGTATTTATTTACCTTTTCTCTTGATATACTTCTACCCAATGTTCTAGAAATGTAGTTCTTTTCGGCCTGTGTAATTCTCGGATGTTCAGTTGGAGAATCAAATACGAAAAAGTACCACAAGCAGTACCAAAAAGTTCCAATAAAACCACAAGTATGAAATGCTGCCTCCCAGCCAAAGTTCGCAATTATGTAACCACACATAAAAAATGTAACTGCTGTACCAAATGAACTACCTTAAAAATAAAAAAAAAACAATATAAAATAATACATACATGCATATCGTTAGTTTACTGGAAAAGTGACATAAGTATTTTAAAATTTGCCTATTTTGGCTTCAGTAATGATTAATTATTGGTTTTGAAACCCTTACATGCGTAGTCTGGTGGCTTATTCTTGGACCGGTCGAGATCGTATCGTAGACGATATTCATCATTCTGTCCGTTTTATAATATTTATATGCAAAAATAAGAGTATGTCATTGTAATCTCGTAGACGACACGATCTCGACCAGTCCAAGAATAAGCCACCTAAATGTTCTAACTTTTTTAACAGTGTCACACTTCCAGTAAACTGACGATATGTGCATGAAACAACTAAATATTTGTACATATAGGAACAATTTTTGAATGTAATTTAATTATTTTTATTATGCTCTTTTTCATATAGACTTTTGAAGTTTTAACTTTTTTAAACTATTAGAAAAAAAAACAGTATGCACCGTATTCGAGTCATATGCGTCGATATTTCATTTTTACCAAAAAACAAAATAACCTTTGCCACTAGACATAGACTGTCGATAATAATTATTTTTTTATTGCATGTGATAAGGGGTCCCGATACCCCCGCGAATTGTACGCCTATGATACGAATCATTTAAATTTCTACCAAAAATTGGATACCTCGTATACGACTCCTGGGAAGTATACGACCCGGGAAAATAAATAACTATATAGCTCGAGTTTAGGAAATACGGATTTTATATTAAATGAAAAATGTGAAATCTGTAAAAAAATATCTATAATAAATAATTTTTAACCAATGAACAAAAGTATTTTGCTTCTGAAACGTATAAGCGTTTTTTCGTGACTAACAGCTCGTTACAGTAGTTATAAGGATTAGGTAGTACGTATTAAGTCATACTCAATAACAACTTGAAACACCACGAAAACGCATTGGTTACTACATTTTGAAATTTAACTATTTTCTAAACTAAAATATCGGTATAGGATACTAGCAGTTAAAATCAAAAATTGAAACAAAATAATATTGAAATGTGTTTGGCTAAAGCGGAAGAAAATATATTTATATTTAGTCATAAGTTCTCAATGAAACTGAACACCCCGAACGAAAAATCGATTTAATCCCTTAAGTGTCCAAAATTCATCAAATTTTAGTATGTTATGCGGAACCGGATTCTGAAAAGGTTGGTTTTGAACCGCCCGAACTATCTATTAAGGGGGGGGGGGGGGGGGGGGGTTAGATACAACCCTTTTTGAATTCTTACCCAGAAATCCGACCATATTTGCGCGGTTCCCAAAAAGGGTAGTTTTTGTGTCAGTTCGAATTTCAAATTTTTCAACGCACCTGAAAGAAATGTCCAAAATCGGTCTATTTTTCTCGCCTTTTTTTTTCGATTTTCGTAGGCGTCAAATTGGAAAAATTGCATTTTACAGAGATGTGACGAAATTTGGCCACATTTATTCTCACATCCTGAGGTACAATTTTTAAGTCTACAGGTGAAACCGTTTGGCGCCACAGCGCTAAGACGCAAATTGTACAAATTTAGCGTCCTTTAGGGCGGCAAAAGTACAAAATTGGTACCGCTTCGATCTCAAAATCCACCGGTAAAAAAACGCGGTTTTTTGATTTACAAACAAGATACGATAAGATAAGAACGTAAAATGTTCAGAAAATGTTGAGAAAATGTTTAACCAAAATCGCCATCGAATAGGGTTTTCTGAATTTCGAAAAAATAACTTAAAAATATTTTTTTAAGGTTGCATTTAAAAATGTCTCAATTTTTGACGCGTAATATTACTCCTCTAAAAGTTTTCAAGGTCCACTTTAAGAACAGAAAAAGAATCATTTCAATATCTCTGATCGTTTTTGAGTTATGACTGAAAATGTAGCTTAATAAGCAAAATCTCGGTTTTGACCAAAAAGACATTATCGGATTTTGGGAAGATTTCCTCCAGCGACGAAACTTATACTAAAATGTAAATACCACTCAAGTATACAATTTTGAAGACATATTATGCTGTTCACGGCCAAATAACGGATTTGAAATTAATTAATTTTTGCCCAATTAGACAACGATGTTATTGTTTTCTGACAAATGGTTGCCTATGTCATATTTTCACTTTGAATTATCAAAAATAACATAATAACAATTATAAAATTAAATACATATTTACAAAGATTTCATTGTATATTTATTTTTAAGTATATATTTTTGTAAAATATATGCACATTTTATTAATTTATTTTTTTAAATTAAAGAATTATTCCATTGTTGCCGTTTTTTTGCAATTTTAAATTTTTTTATTAATTAAGGACTTTTCCAGTTTTCTGCAGCTTTAATATTTTTACTGTAAATTAAGTAGTATCGGTCCTAATACTTGTAAAATGATTTGTAATAATACGGGGCCAAATAAAAATAAAATCATTTTTACAGCAAATCTAAAGACTTTGTTGCACAATCAGGCAACATTGAACTTTTTACCTGCTGAAATTAAACGTTAAAATTAAAATTTTAAATTGCACTTATTAATAGAATTTAAAACCGATATTTTAAAATTATTACCTTTCTTTTACTTTAAACGTAAATTAAAAATAAAGATTAAATATCTGACAGGAATTTTGTCAAACTAGTCATAATTTAAATTTTAGCGTCCACTGTTGCAGAGATAAATATATTTTTTAAAATCTAATAAAACTGTTCATAGGGTATATTTTTTACAGAAATTAAGTACATAATTAATTTTAGGAGTATATTAGTTGATGTATTTTAATTTTCTTCTTCTTCTACAAATATTCGCAAAAAATAAAAAAATGGTTCCAAATTGCGCCGCTCAGAACCGAATTTTTACCAAAATTTTGCCAAAGAAACAATTTTTCCGATTTTAACCAAATATTTTTAAAACGCGACTATCCATGGTGCTTACCTTTGATAAAAATTTGAAACCGGTAACTTTTATAGTTTTCGAGAAAAAAAAAATAAATTTCGATTTCCATGAAAAATTTCAAGCCTTAATAATATCTCAAATTTTTTTTTTCCGACGACCATATGAAAAAATCGTATATGTCTTCATATTAGTGGTTTAGAAAATCTATCATTGCTATCCACTAGTGACTTTGGTTTTCTGTTTTGTAACTCTGAAACACTTTTTGTAATTTTCGATAAAGGCGCTGCGAAGGAATTCCGAAAGCCCTCTCTTGGATTTTTTGAACTTGCAAATTTAGGACAGTTTAAATAAAAAAATATATTTAACCCCGATAATATTACTTATTTTATTTTTAAAATCATTATATAATTAACTTTTGTGTAAAGTTTAAATGAAATAGGAACATTTTTTGTTCGTTTCGATTAGTTGCTTCCGTCGAAACAGGGCCCTTTAACTATAAATAATCGATAACTTCAATGTCAGCTGATGTTAACACAGGTTATGTAATGACTATTTAGTTGTTACTACAAAATATTAATAATGGTCGCTAAATCTCCGTGGTCGTCGGAAAAATAGCGTACGCAAGTCGCAGAAAGTGAATTTCGTGCTCGTGTAGTATCCTCACTCGGCTAGCGCCTCGTTCGGCTATTTTCACACTCGCACAAAATTCGTCACTTTCTAGCTCTTTGCGTAATATACTTTTTCGAATTTTTACAATATCGACCCCGCAAATGAAAGATTATTGAAAATGGATGAAATTTAGGGGTTCATTACCCTTCTACACCCCCCAAAATAATTGACACACCAAAAACTGAAAAAATTTAATTTTATTAGGTAATGTACCTTAAAAATCAATAAATTAAAAAAAAACTTTAATAAAATTAAATTGATAATTTAAACATAAAATAAACAAACATTGAACATAGAAGGAGATAAACTGCTAGACAATTAAAGTGGACCACATGGTTTAAATGAATGTATTTCGAATAAATTGCAGTTTTCCTTAATGTTATTTTTTATCATTACGTTACATAAAAGGCACTACACGTTATTGTAAACCTGGACAGTGCTTCTAATATGAAATTCAAATTGTTTAAAGTACCTTATCAATAAACTGCTATTTTCAATACGCTGTACAGAATTTGTTTTCTTTTGTGTTTTTTTTTTAATTTGGCAAATCCATTAGTTATATTTTTGTAATTAAATTTTTAATTAGGGCATATGTGATTATTTACATTTCATAAATATATAATTAGTTACGTAAAAAAATTAAACCGAATTAATTCGATGGTCCACTTCAATTGTCCAGTAGTAATACTACTCAGTAATTTGCTAACAATTTTACAGATATGACGTCATACTCACAGTAACTACAAGTCAATTTTGTTCGCGAAAATGGAGTAGTTACTGAATTTCGTAACAATTCGTAAAAGTTTTTAGTCGCGAAAAAACGCTTTATTTAAGTTAATGAAAAAATTAAATTTCGGAAATAAAATGAAGGAAGCCTAAAATCTTCAGTTTTTAAATTCGACTTTAATAAATTAATCATGCTATGCGTCAAATTTTAATAAAAAAATTATTGGAAATATATTATAGATAAGCAATCACGAATAATAAAAAATTAAAATTTTACCTAATACTTTCGTCAAAAGTTTAAATGAAAATAGCTAATCTACATTATAATTCGGGCTGCTTCTTTTTTAACACTCTACAAACTCCCTAAAAAAATCTCAAATAACGAAAATGATACTTTTAGAACATTTAACACCGTATCCTGTATTATGGAAACTAAAGTCTATATTTAATTTTAATAAGTATATTCCCAATAAGTACCATAAAATTAGTATAACTTAGCTATTTTCTAAAAACATACAAAAATGCTGTTTCACACTGTAATTTGCATACCCGTATTGAATGTATGAAGAACCGGAAATGCGGAAAACAATTAGTTTATGAACTGTTTTTATAGGAAAATTTTGACATATGCAAATTTAATTACTGTCCCTGCTTATAGATAATAGGTGGGTATCATATAATTTTCAAAGAAAAAAATGAAAAAAATAAAACTACATGTACTACTATTCTACTGTGCGTCAAAATTTTTCTTTCAAAACACCTCATAAACTAAACAAAATTCCCTAGCCGTAAAATAATTAGGTACAACAAGAATTTTATTGTTTATATTCATTCAACTCACCAAATAATGTGCAATGTGCATTATTGTATTTTAGTTATTAAATGTAAAGGGTCAAATTATTTAAGACTTTTATAATTTATTGTTTACTGTACTATAATTACTACTTCACAAGACTTTAACGCTTTAATTATAGAAGAACTTCAATGAGTACACGTTAAAATTATAATATTTTAGATTTTACAATACCCCGAACTGTTCTTTGGAATTCAAACTTATCCGATACTGGAGTGGAATAGAAAGGGGCCATAAATACCTACTCCACTGTTCTTGTCGATTCTGGAATACGTGTAACATAACATTCCCGAATCTTGGCTCACGTATAAATCAAAGTTTATAGGATCCACCTTTTTTAATTAAAACTACAAGAAATGCTTAAAAATTGTTTTTTGAAAAAAAAATATTAACTTTCCTATTACGTTAAAATTTTAGTTACTTCTACTACACAAAAGATTTTGTTTCTAAAATAACAAAATTATATAAAACAATTATTATAAATGCATTGAAAATAGTGTGGACAAATACATTTGAAGCATACATATACTGATTTTTTATCATCTTTCCTGGGATAAATTGGATTGAATAGTTGAGCGAGGTTTGCTTCTTATTCGCAATTCTAACGTTTTTTTATCAGTTTATAAAGTTTTGGTAATCTTTCCACCCATCGATACCAGAAATCTCTGTTATCAAACCGTATAATACGGGCGATTCCTCGGAAGCTTTCTAAGGACATTGTCTTCCATAATAAGTTGATCACAAACTTTGTAAAGATTCACCATGTGAACGGCAAAATCCTACTAATATTAGCAAACCCAAATATGTATGAAAATCTTTTGTTTTCAAATCTACCCACTTATTGGTAAAAACTGTAGATCATTCCAAATTGGATATTTGAAGTATAATTTTTTCTACATGGGGTGGAAAATATAATAGAACCGGCGGCAAATTTGAGTCTTAAATACGAACACCTATTTTTATCGCAGATTCGGATTCAACGTCAAAAGGGTACGCACGATTTGTCCGAAAAAATATTTTTTATTCGCGACAGATGGTGCTGTAATCACAAAAAATTGAACAGAAATCAAAAGAATTAAAAAATAGATATACATGTTAAAGTAATTTTATTGGGGTTGACAGATTATTTAAACTAATGATAATTAAGATAAGATGAAACTTCTTGTGTCCAACTTTTAGATATTCATGTATTTAGTCTTTTTCGAAATTGTCGCGAATAGAAAATATTTTTTCGGACAAATCGTACGTATCGTTTTGACGGTGAATATTCCATATTCCAGGATAAATGAATCACCCGGTATATAAAACTATATTGCCCACGGTAGTTCGTAGGATTTTTGCGATACATTGTATAGTTTTTTTAAAAATGAACAATTGTACGTAATTTATGTATCAAAAATTGAAATATTGATTCTACCATACGCCATTTCTACAAAAACGAAATTTTTTAATTCCCCTAAGTACTGCCATTGCCAATAATATACAGAAATGATTTTTTTTGTTTTTGGTCCATAACTATAAATGAAATATTTCCGGCCGCAGACCCCTTTCTGTTTGGAGAGGTATCCTTTGTCGATGTCAGTGATAATAAATCAGATTTTGTTTTGTATTTACAATATTCGCACAAAAAATTGTCAAAGTATCTTTTTTTACGTTTTTAAGTCTTTTAGAAGTTTTTTTAATTCATGCAGGGTGTACAAAATGTTCGGCAAATGTTTCAAGTAAATGATTTACGATTCTTATGGCGATTTTCACCAACGATTCCTAAAACTTAGGCATTGCTTATAGCGCTAGTTGCTAGGTATTTGTAATCATTTAATAAAAATATACCTAGCAACTAGCGCTATAAGCAATTCCTAAGTTTTAGGAATCGTTGGTGAAAACGGGCATTAGTGACACATTATTAAGGAATATTACCATGACATTGACCAGCAGGTTGAAGGTCACGAGATAATTCCTTACCTTTTTTTAACTAGCAACCACCCATCTTTATTGCATATTAGTATAGCATACTTTTAGAGGTTTAAGGACCACATTTTTCATTTTTTGAAGTAAATAGTTTGGAAGTTACAAGGGTTTAATTTTCAATACGTAAATTTTGACAAAGCTGATTTGTTTTTGAAAGTACGATTTTCAAGAAAAATGTTTCAAATAAAAGTTGAACGATTCCTCGTAATGAATTAGGCATATTACAATTACCTTGACCAACAGGTTGAACGTCACGGGATAATCACTTAATTTTTTTTAAATAGCAACCATCCATTTTTATTGCATATTATTATAGCTAATTTTATCAAAGGCTTACAAAACATATTTTTTTATATTTTTATGTAAATAGTTTACCATAAAAATGTATTGTTAAATGCTTATCGCTGACCTTCAACTTCTTTTCTAAGGTCATGATAATATTCCCAAATAATGCGTCACAAAGAATTGTACTTTGAACTTTTATTTGCAACATTTTCCTTACATGCTCGCCACAAAAAATGCTTCTGTTACTCCTAATAAAATATGATACTATTAAAGTCTTACTACATATTACCTAAATATGCTGTAACAAATTTACTTCTTTCATTGGGAGGTATCCATTTTGCTGTCATCGCATGCATTGCAGGCCATGAAAATCCCTAAAAATTAAAATAAAAATTATCATATATGTAGATGAAATTTTAGCAAAGGTAAGTAAACATTAAATCTAAAAACAATTTTTAGCAAATGAATAACATTTTAAGAGTTGTGTTAAGTTAATTTTCACCATAATTTAATTAAAATATACATATTAATCAATCATCCTATTGCGCTCTTTACTTTCGCTTCGTTCCATTAAAATTAAATTACTTTTAAAAAACCACGAAAACACATTAACCGACATCCTTTTTAAATTTCCACCCATTTCGAAGAAATTATAGTTAAAATTAAGGTTTTAACTTTATTATTGACACACTTTAAAAGTGAAATAGGAAGCCAGGACTATTAACATTTTATTGAAAAATAAAATATTATAAAGCTTTTCATTTGGGGCTTCTTCTAATTAATAAAAAATGTAGGTAGGTGGCAGTTTTCTTTGCATTTTAATAAATCAATAATTTTATAATTTGGGCTTATTTTAGAATTAAATAAGGTTCAAGTTTCATAATAATTTAAACAGAATCTACCCTGAAATAAATGAATACAAACTCTATAAATATCTAATTAAGTGTCATTTTTTGAAGTATGCTAAATAGGGTGCTACGGGAACTCCAATAACTTATAAACCATTTTATATATTTAATTTAATTTATAAATCGTTGCGCGGAGTAACATAAGTGACCACAATTTTTGAAAAAGAGAGTAACTTATTTTTTAAATCACTTATGAGATATAAAAGCAATTTCTTATTTAACAATTTCGTACTATAATTTTACAATTTATTTAAATGCAAATATTCAATAATAACAAATTATTTTTAGGAAACGTTAATATAAAAATTCTTATTTCTTGTCTAAAAATATTATTGGATTATATATATACTAAAACTTACTGTAACAAGTCCTTGAGAAATTCTTAATATTATTAAATATTTATATCCTAAGTAGGAGACTGCTGGTATAATAAAACAAAGAATAACTCCAAATAAATTGGATAAGCCAAAAACCATTTTTGTTCCATATTTTCGTCCTAAAATCCCACCAGGTATTTGTGTAAGCCAATGGAGCCAATAAAATGAGCCTAATATCAATCCCTGTTCGTATTCATCCCAATCGAATCCCTCAATAATATTTGTGTTGACTACTTCCAAATCAAACTAAAAAATAATATAATTTACTTTTGCCTTATCTTTCAATTTATATTAATTAATAATTGTTCTTTAAAGTTTTTAAAGTGCAAGATTTGAGGTTTATAAATATAATAAGTTTTAAAATTTATATGCAAATCAAATTTTACACGTGTTTTATTTTTTATTTAAATTATTCAAAGTACTAACAAAATAAGGCAATTTATTATACCTCAGACTTATTTCCAGCTGTCATGTTAAGAAATTCTGTCTGCTGAACAATGCATTCACTAGTAAGAGTTACATTGGTCTTAGGTCGGTTTTTAACCATGGAAACTATTGCAAGATTTAAGTTAATTCTGACCATATAATTTACTCCAAACCCGAAAAATACAAGGTACCATAGAATTGTCCTTTTTGTTAACCATGGCTCTTTTTCTATAAAACAAAGCGTATTTATCAACAATGAACGCCATATGATTTACTAAACTGAAATAAATAAAATCGAGGGTCGTATCGAAAACTGTGGTAACTTCGCCGCAATTTTTTTCTAAAAACCTTGTTTGATTTACTTTAGCTACCGTGTTAGTGTCAGGATACTAACTCATAACTAACAGTACAATAACATTTTCTCCAGAAAAAGTTACCATGGTAAAAGTGTAAAACTCTTCCCAAGTTCACAAAAAAAAATTTCAATTGGTAAAGAATCATTTAGTTTCAGATGTTTCAGAAAAAGCAGTTCTGGCGTACGGCCCTCAAAATTACAAAATATTTTGCTATTTGCTTCTATTTTTCTAGACATAAGTATTATTATTAAAATTTTCGAAAAATACATTTTTTATGATTAACTACAAATGGATAGCAACCAATATCTTTTATTTAAACATTAAAAACAAAAGGGAAGATAAAATTTACACTATTCATGATAAATAATTTTGTCTTTAAACGAATCGGTTTTTTTTTTAGTTTAAATATTTGTTATTTTGCGTATGATAAGCTTTATAAATAAAGGTAATTAAATATTTTTAATCAAGTCATTACTAGCAAAAAAATATTTTAAGTTTTATGTACCAGATGTAAAACGAAACATGTGTCACCTCCATAATTTTTTATTTGTGAAAATGTTAAATTAAAATATGAAAACATTTTCTTAATATATCAGATCCCCATTTACAGAAAATAACATTATTTTTTTAATTTAATTGTACCACCTTTGTAGTATAAAAGAATTAAAAAAAAGTTTAATTTGTGCTATTTTTTTAAATTCAATTTGTCTTTGCATCCAAAACTGAAAAATATGTAATTTATGAAATTATTCAAGCCGTTTTCAATACATTCAATTTTTATATTTTTTGACAATAACTTTTGCAGAATAATTTCTTAAAATGGAATGATATCGGGATACACTTTTTTTGATAAGAAGACTTGGTGAATACCAAATAGGTAGTCCACTTTTCCATATTGGAACTATCTCGAGTATAAATATTTACCATGTTTCCATGCAGTTTTGAAAAGGTATTGAAAACACTTAGCATGATTCTGATTGGTTTCCCAAATAAATCTTCCAATAAGAAGTAACTATAGCGTTTTCAATTTTGATAAACAAACCAAATGCAAATAACAATAATAAGATACTTTTATTTAATAAATTTGATATTAACCTTAATGTCAATTCCTAGTGTGGTTTTTTCTTAATTTTTTTATTAACTAAATCCAGGCTTACATCGTATTGATTTAAATTTGGAAAGATTAGCTTTTTTTTAATTTTATAATCAATGTTACATTTCGAGTAAAATATTGCCAAAACTTTTTGAGTTTAAAAGTTGTTTCACAATTTATTTAAAGCTTTATTGAAAAACCGCAAGAAAACCGATTTAAAGTGAAAAACTAACAGTGTTTTGTACACAATATTATTGTGTATTTTTCATTATTCCATTATGTTTTGATAAAAGACATTAGTTAATATTTTACCCAAATTTATTTTGAAAAATAAATACAAAGCAAGTAACTTTTAAAATATATACTATACTATAATTTTATTGAAAATAATTTTCAGTCTTACCTTCCTTGCTGTCTGGCATATTTATATTTAATTCACATTATTTTAAACTTAATTAATTTTTAATGCCTTTTAGAATAATAAGTTAATTATATTGCAATGCATTATTAAAGTACAATAACTTGTATTTTTCGTCTGCTTCCAAGTGTATTTTAATCTTATCTTGAACTAACAATCACACTCGTTTATTATTTACTTTTATTTAGTAAATACATATGTTAATTTATAAATTTATTTTTAATTATTAAAATATAACTTTAATTTATTGACCAAAGCAAAAATGGCTATATATCTGTAAATATTTTTTCTAGGGTAGCAAGAATACTGTTTGGTATTTTAAGTTTTTTAATAACTCTTATGTTATCATTAATTATAGTATAGTTCTAGAACCAAGTACTAGAAATAGTGTAAAACCGTTTCTGCATTATTTTATAACAATTTTTTAGTTTAAAAAATATTATTTTCATAAGTTTGTTTTAAATAAAAAAAAATGGCACACTAATTATTAAGAAAGTAATTAGTACATTTTATTTATCTTTTTAGGAGTTATCTATAACATATAAACATGATTTTAAGAGGATACTCGAGAGAATTTTCGCTGGTAAAAATATTTTTTTGGTATTTTTAATCAAAAATTAAACAATAATAATAAACTATATTGCCCTTAATATTAAATTTATTTTGCATATAGAATTTTTCATTTATCTACAATTATAGGGACGTGGTTTCATTTTTGATTATAACTGCCCAAAAATCAATGTTTTCTAGCAGACTTTCTATTTATTAAATAATACTAATAAAATATAATTTATGTTAGTTTTAAAAACAAAATGGAAAAAATATTGTTTTTAATGTCGAATATTTTGTTATAGGTTTAACATTAAATACAAAATTTATTTTTCATTAATGGGAAAGGATTTTAAAATTATTCAAGAAAATATATTTCTACGTTTCCATGCTATAAAATTTATCAAGAAAATATATTTCTACGTTTCCATGCTATAAAATTTATCATACAATACGACACGGATAATTTGTTTACAATTTTGATAATATTTAAAAGTAGGCAACTTATAATACCTTTTTTGTCAAAAAATACATTCCATATTTCATAGCATTTATACTTGCGCCATCTTTTATTAAAATAAGAGACTGATATATTTCGGTTAAATAATTTACAGAAATACTGTTTAAATTCAAGATCAATATTGGAGCCGTATAAAGTTACCAAACAAAATAGTAGATGGCGACTGCTGTATGAAATTCGTTAAAACCAAAAATTATAATTTTAAAATTTCATGAAACTAAAATGATTATAAGCAGGATTTTTTTAATGATGATTTCTGGTCTTTTTATAATTTAAATACTCCTAGGCGAAAACTGAAGAGTAAAAATATTAATTAGTTCTTTAACGCATATTTGGTTGCATATATTAAAACCTACAAAATATTCAAATCCAATTTTAGACAAGAATAATAAAATCTGCTATGGATAATTAAGTATAGTAAAATAGTATGTAAAATTACTGTTTAGGTCAGTTTAGGGTTTAGGACATAAAAATAAAACTCGGTGTTTCGTTAATGTAGCGACTAGTTTCGGGAATCCTTTGTTCCCTTATTAATTACTATTAATTTTCAAATATTTACTTTCTAAATAAGTAATTCGTACCCTGATATACATATGTAGATATAATTGCCATTGTATGTAAAATGTATACCAATTTTTAGCCAGGGTACCCCATACTAAAGTGATCAAAATATAAACATTCCCCTTTTAAACCAAACAACTTTTATTTGAAACTTTTAAACCAAACTACTTTTATTTGAAACTTTTCTTTAAGCCTTTTAGTTTTTCAGATGTTTATTTGCCATAAGTATATTTTCCAGTGAAATTTTGTATGCATGCACCTTTACAGGATATGCTAATTTAAAGTCCTTTTAATTTCCTTTAAAATGAGGTATTGCGTGTTAGGGGTTGCCATTTAAAATTTTGAAGTCAAGGTGGCTATGACAAAACTAGAGATATCTAGCGGTTACTTTTATACGTAATTAGGTTTCCCCCTCGAAATCAAAATTGACGTGTATCGTTGAATTTTTATATATCTCGTCATACTAGAGTTATTAAGGGTGGATCGTTTTCAAATGATCCCCCTGTATATCTTATTATGTATAAATTTTCATGTTGAAAAGTGTTGGCTAAAATATTTTGAGATATACAAAATTCTTTAATGGAATTTCAAAATATACGTAAGTCGGAAGGAGTACACACGGAGAAAATAACAAACTATTTTTTTTTTGTTAATTATTTGTAAAACCTAGTATGTTACTGAATTGGCCTTTAGGTTGTTGGTAATAAAGCTATTTATTTATTAAAAAAAATGTTATCCAAATTGTATTACTTTTCGAGTTATGGCGTTTTAGAAATTTAAGTAGGCTTAAGTTTTTATTGTTTTCTTATTAGAAATAATCCGATGAGTGCATCCCGAATATCAACATTTTCTTTCTAAATCTCAATTTTTGACAAATAGTTCCAGAATCAAAAACCTAATGGTGAAATGTCTGAGGACTTTGAGGGTCAGTTAGATTAGAACCACTGCGACCAATCCATAGTCCAAGAAAAGAGTTATGCAAGTATTGCAGAATTTAATTTTTAAAAGGCTGTAACTCGAAATAACATACGTATTTCAAGACAATTTTTCTCATCAACAAATCCATCTGCTTCTTTTTGAACCTGACTTATGGATGAAACATGAAATTATCTTGCATCACTCAACACGATATCGTATACAACATGACAAGAACAGACTCTTATTGTGAATTTGACTGACAAGGATAAAATGATGAAAGTCGAAGACAACGAAAATGTAGTGATTTGTTGAAAATTATTAATCCACACTACTCCAGTTTTGAGAAACTGCTGTAAATATACCCTAAATAAAAGAAGAAAGCAATATCATTGCAAAACGTTTCGTTGAATCATCCCCATCAGGTGGTAAGTACTGATGAAATAAAAATTGTGTAAACCAAGAAATAGTGGACAAATTTGAACATCTTCTGATTTAGTGTGGTGACCAAAAACATGGGCGCTGTCAATACAAAAAAATTTTGCCATGTCCGGAGTAGATATGAGGAAATAATTGGGAAACATTTATCGAAAATAGTGGGCGGAGCAAAGTAGGATTAAAGGTTCGGGGATAATGTTGAGCTCTACGGATAATTGATCAGTACATACCGAATGTGTAATACCCTAAAGGGCATACTGGGTATGATCAGCACCGAATTTCCTACGGTAAGCTGAAGGTCTATAATTTGATAAAAAATTTTACCAATCATAGAAAAACAGAAATTGTATTTGATGGTATAACAGACTTAAAATATTTAGGAACATTTAAGGTATTCAAAAATTTTATTTTATTATTTGCTTTTATAAAAGCCAAAAAATACAGTTAGGTTAACCCGAAATTAAATGGATATTATCATAATCATTGAAAGTGGATTTAAATTTTAAAATTAGGAAATATAGTTAAGAACTTGTCAGTTTAAGCTGAAACTGTAGCTTCTTAGCATGAATACGGTTATAAATAAATCTTAAATTAAAAAAGAAGTAGGTTAGGTTACTTTAGGGGAGAAATGGGCTTGGGCTGAGTTGTCCAGTTTCTAACCGTTTACTAAATATTTTTTTTATATTTTTTATTCAGAAATCAACGCATTTACAGGTCTAATATGACAAGTTAATAAGCGATGTTGGTGTAGTAGACACCCTGTATAATAAAAATAATCTACTTAAGTAAAGGCTATAGTTTATATAATAAATATTAAAAAGTTTATACATAAATATGTACCTGACACCTAAGTGTCAGGTAAAAAAAGAAATGAAGAGTTTCTATAGAAGATTGTACTTGATTTTTAATTTATTTCATAGATAAAAGGATAAAGCAATCTTAAAAAATTACTTAGAATTAGTTTAATTCTATTCGTATTATTTTAATTTATTATTGTTGGTTTTGATAAAGTTAAATTAATATTACATAAAAATATTGTTCAGTGAATATACTTATTGATTTAAGTTAAATAAAATTTTAAATAATTTTTCTGGTTTCAGAATAAAGTAAAACTTATTGTTATTATTATTTTATGTACAGAACATAAAATATTTATGTTGCACCTATCACCTTTCGTTTACGATAATGTTACTTACTTTATTTATGGGAAACACCCTTTAAAAATATTTGTAATAAATATATTAGCCATACATCTTACAATTAAATCTAAAAAGTAAAATACAAAATACAAAATGATAATAACGAGACCTAAACTCGAATACTCTTAGAGAGGGAGTTGTTTTTATTCTGATTTAAAAACCGTAAAGGATTTATGGAAATTATCACTTACTAAAAGATGATAAGTCAATCTCATCAATCTTGATATTGGATCATTGAAGCCTCAATTCAATCTGTGAACATTTTCTTTTTCTCTAAAAATATGAATTGATCTTATACATGCTCCAGGGTATGTTATTTGGAAGCAATTATTAAACAAGGGTAAAATAATTAAAAAATATTTGGAAGGTAATTAAGTAATTGCCATCCTTTATGGAAGTAAACTTGGCAACATAATTTTTAAAGTTAACTTTGAAGATACCATTTAACCTCCTAATACTTAATTCAAACTTGGTAAGTTATGATTATACAATCTAATAAAGACACTAAAGTTGAAATTAACATGACAACTGCAAGAAATAATTATCAAAATACAAACAATTTTATTATTAATAATTTTCAATTAAAACAAATAAAAATACTTAAATTTATAGTAGTTGTTCTAAGTTAATTTTGCCAAATCAAAGTTCCAGGATACAAAAAACTAATTGTAATATTTTTATATTTTTGCCACGTGTTATTTTTTGTCAATATTATGATATATTATAAAATTTAAAATATTTACATTCTGAATATGGCTACGTTAGGTTTCCTCCAAGTAATTTACTAAAAATTGATCCATTAAATCTATTCCTCCTCGGGATAATTATGGTCCAAAAATTCATAAATGTATTCCTCCAAATGCTAAAAAAAGTGAATCTTTTCGACTTACCAATAAGGTATATGCTGAATTTATAACTGCTAAGACCTAGAAAGAAAGAAATTCAAGGGATTAGGGTAGTTATAATATATTTATAATCTGGTATGTAAATTCGGAGGAATCATCAACAGCCCTCAACATAAATTAATAGTTTTGTTTTGAGAAATGCAATTACAATACAATTATCTTTATTTTCTGTACTGTAGCAAAAATTACTAAAAATGTACAAATAAAATTTATAAAATAAAATTTGAGAAATTATATTTTTTTATTAACGTTAATCCAAATAATCTTGTCAACCCCAATTTACTTTAAAATTTCTATCTTTGAGCACTCATATCTTGAATAATCTGCTAGAATATTTTTCCCTTGTATAGCAAATGATTCAGCATAGTGTAGATCGTGTACGCGACTTTCTTAGCACCCTGTTTTTAATAGATTTGGCCATGATATTAAAACATAAGTGAGTTTTTAAAGAAAGCATAATTCTAAGAATTTTCTTGTATAATAAAGTGACTAGTGTAGGAAAAATTTCATTATAATAATGCGTTACCAAATTTAATTGAATTTTGTAAATTAATCCTGATAGAAAATTAAATAGAATCCGACCTTTGGAATTTAATTTTTTTAAATAGTTTCATAATAAGGTTCTAAATTAACTCTAAAACTTGCAAATTTTTGACGTTTTCAACACAACCAAAAACTGAGAATTAACAAAATAAAAAAGTAAAATCCAAAAGTCGTGAACTATCGAATCGTTGAGCAGTGCAAAAAATATTTCAATTAACGGTTCGTCTTCTCTGTTTCTTTAAAGAAATAGAAATTAACATTACAAAGTCCTATACCTAATTCCACCCACTATCTTCTTAAGTAAAAGTTTGATACACAATATTTTCCACAAGTTTTATAAAATTCGTCAATTTCATTAAAGACTGTTTTTAAGATAATTATCAGATTATCAAAGATAGAGTTATTATAATCAAGAAGAGTATTGAAATTTGGTATGATATGATATCTTCATAAACATAAGGTAACCTATGTAGCTCATTGTACATATATGATAAATTGCTTACTTTGCATTCATCTACATGTAATCAGGAAACCCTAAAAATATGTTGTTCATATAACAATATGTGGCGTTGTTAGAATTTCTAAGGAGACATTTCATAATCATTCCGGGATATAAAGGCAGGACTACAAGCTCCATTTCAGATAGTTATATTCAGAATATAAGGGAAAGACGTTTGACAGTTATGATGATATTTTACGTCGTTATTAGTTTATGCTTACAATAACTTTAAAATGTTATACAATAAATAATATGGAAGTTTAAAATTATAAATAAAGACTAATAGCTACTTTCCAAACCATAAAACACAAAAAAGTATAAAACATGTGTTTTATCTTGAAATATCACCCACTCCAGATATGTAGCTATTTTTATTTGCGGAATGGCAATTATAAATACTATAACTTGGAGACAATTTAAATTTTATAACCATTATAAATAAAAAGTATGTGTTGTTTTTCAGTACTAAAATATATATTTATTTGTAAAGTTTCGTGCTTAAGAGAGTGGAAAGAAAACCACGACAAAGTCCAGCTGTGCTCAAGAACTGAAAACAAAAGTTTATAAAAGCCATTCATGATTTGCCACTAGCTGCACCTATAAATCTTTATAAACTGAAATGGACTTCCTGCGAGATTTTATTTATTATATTAAATATATATTAAATTTACTCAAATTTAACCTAACAGTCAAGCATATTCTATTTCTGTAATACTATTCAAATATTTGATTAACCGATAATAATAGAAAGACAAAATAAAGCACGCTAAAATAAACATAATCTTCAATTTGTTTGAACTTTTACTAACAACTTATAAAACTTTGCACACTAAACTTGAAAAAGCACGTCTCAAACACTTAAAACTCAAACAATCATAAAAGTTTTTAAATTGTTTCTCTCTGCTAGCCTCTTCTGGAAATATTGTGAGGTTTTATCATTTCTGGCATATAATAAACAATAGCTAAAAATGTTTGTCAAAGCGTATAATACTACAATTTACAATAAACCTTATTTTTCCTTTTTTTCATTTTAATAAATACATTTTTGGTAACTAAATTAGTGAGTGTATAGCGTTTATAAAGCAAATCCAGCGCTGCGTTACATAAAAACGAATGTACTCGTGCATTACCCTGAATTTAAATAAAGTTTAATTTACGTACATTGTGAATAATAACAACCCCAGCAAATGATTTGTTATGAAATTATTGTTTTATAAAACAAAGAATATTAGAAAAAAACGTAAAATTATACCTTTTTTGTATTAAAAGATCATTTTATTGAATTTCTATAATTAACTTCAAAAATAACAAATAATTTTTTAAAAATTTTAGTTAGACAAATCCAGTTCGAAAATTTAAGTTTTTGCTATTTATGTAATCTAAAAACTTTACTTACCTATCACTTACTTGAGAAAATTTCATCGCAATGATGTTTTAAGATGCATTTTACACAAAACAAAAATAAAACTGAATAAACATAAAACAGGCTTAATAAAAATTTCAATTATTTGGGTTGTTACATAGGACTCTAAAATTGTTTTTTATGATACTTTTACTAACACACTCTGGAAAAATAAATAAAGGATGAAAAATGAAAAATGCAAGGTTATAGGTACATAACAAACAGAATAAACTCGCGGGGCGATTTTAATGGTTATTTAGTAAAATTCAATATTTACAAAAATAGTTTATTTTGCTACTAATTAGTTGTTATTTATTATAATATTTACTTTATTTTAAAATTCAAATAAACAATAATAAATTTATTACTTAGTGGTTTATAAATTAGAATTATTAAAATAAAATCAATAAATATTTAATTTTATGAAAAATAAAGTATTCCTTTTTACAACTTATTTATGAAATAACAATTTTAAATTTTTGTTACAGGTTTCGCCATGTTACTGGCTTCCTCAGGCACAAAACTCAGACATAACTTTTAAGAACTGAAGTTGAAAGGACGTCTAATTCTGTCAATCCATACAAAATTTTATTGACTTCTCTTCACTGGTTCCAAAGATATAGTAACGTTAAAACTTTTTGGTACAATATAAAAATTAAATCTATATGTTTATAAAATGTTTAAAAAAATAACTTAAATTGATTTATCTGTTCTTGCTCCTAAAATATGATCAATCAAAAATAACTAGTTCTCAATTTTCACGTTTATATCTTTGGAACCAGTGGAGAGAAGTCTATAAAATTTTATATGGATTAACAGAATTAGACGTCCTTTCAACTCCATCCGTCCAGTCTCCTCGGCCCGGTCCTATTTATTATTTTTATTAATGATTTAAATGCACTAATGGAGGATATGGAAACAGTACACTATGCAGATGATACCCACACTTTAATAGCCCAACCTAACATTTCTATGATGAACGATTCAGTAAACCTAGCTATTAAGAACATGTCATCATGGGGAACATCAAACTGCTTATCTCTGAATTTGGAAAAAACTCATATAGTTCCTTTTACCTTAACAAGAATTCATAATGATGATTATAATATTATTGTTGATTCAGGTACATTGATATCAAGACAAACTAAATTTCTTGGTATCAACATAGACTCAAATTTAACTTGGAGACCGCACTGCCAGTCTATGTTCCAGCATCTTAACTACATTTGTTATACAATAATTCGGTTAAGAGAAAGTGTATCACTTGATACTTTAAAAATGTTATATTATGGATACGTCCAATCAACGTTGTCTTATGGCATTTTATGTTGGGGTAGTTCTTCAGCAGCTGTGGATGTCTTCAAAGTTCAGAAGAGGATAATTCGAGCTATAAATAAAGTATCAAGCAGACATTCCTGTAGAAAACTGTTTCCTTTACTTAAAATACTTACTCTACCTTCTCTATTTATTCTCAATTGCTTATTGTATTATAAAAAATATAAAGTTCAACCTATATCCACAAATAACAAAATATATAACACACGCAATGTAATTTCACGAATTGCAGATTTGCCCATGCATAGAACTTCTATTTATCATAATAGTTGCTTTTTTGTTTCTATAAAATTATATAACAAGCTACCTTTGTGCATAAAGGATGAGTCAAATATTAAGAAATTTAAACGGTTGGTGACCAATATCTTACTTCAGAAAACCTATTATAGCGTTGATGAATTCTTAAGCGATAGTTTCTAAGAGTTTTGATGGCAAATTAATTAACGTAATGTGTATATTTTTATTTATTATGTGTGCTCAGTTTTTATGTAAAATTTTAAATTGTGTGTACTTGTTTTATTTGACATTTTCTTATATCATTGTAATGTAATGATCAACAGAAATAAAGATATTCTATTCTATTCTATTCTATTCTATTCTAACTTCAGTTCTTAAAAGTTATGGGTTTCCATTAAAAAAAATTGATAACGTGATTAACCCTCGGGTGCAACATTTTTTTTTGAAAATCTTACCGTTACAGGCTCAATTTAGGGTGCCTGCCGAATGAAGAATATGCTGTATAATATGTAGTCTGCTATGCATTGTGTGTAAAGCATTTACAGCTTACGGTGGGTTTCAAGGTCGTGCAATTCGTTCATACCGTGCACTAATTCTTGCTCTTCAAGCATGCGCACTGCGAACTTACTATTTCTTCACCTGTTGAATTTAGTGGTGGCTTCTAAGTGGATGTTGTTACTTGAATTTTTAGGTTCCATTTTAATAAATTTTAACTGTTCGTCATTTTAGAATTGTTTTTTTGTTAACAGCTAATAATAACATCTACAACCAATAAACAGCTCACGATTGACAGCTTAACATTTCAAAAAAGCCTTCCGAGTGAATTGGTTGCATATGCGCGCATTTCACTCGGAACGCAAGATGTGCAGAATATGTTTCACACGGAAGGCACGCTGCTAAATTTATAATTTTTGATTGATCATATCATCGGTACGAGAGGAAATAAGTCAATAAAATTTAGCATGGGTACGTACGTCCTTTTAAATTGTTTGCTTTAAATTGTGGGTTCCATTTAAAAAAAAGTATGGATATCACGTGGGCATTGTACGATGACGTCACATACATAATTTAACGTAAGCCGTTTATCTAAAAATCGAACTTTCCGACTTATTATTTCATGAACATTAATATCTAAAAATGAAATTTTGTTATTATAATCCATTTCATTAATATATCACCTATTCAGCAGGAATTTCGACTGAAATATAACTAAATACTTTAAGTGTTGTAAGATGAAGACACAACTTAAAGCACCATCTATATTTGAGTCGGAATTCTAGATGAAAAGGAGGAAATTGACCATATTTTCTTTTTCTATGGTAAATTTAATATTCAGATGTATTTATTTAACATATAGAGATTTGGAATTTACAAATCTTGAATTAATTAATTTACACAAATATTTAAGTGTACATTTACATAACATTGGGATTTGATATAAATAATTTAAAATTTAGGGACTTTACATTTAAGATAGGTAGCCAAATGAGATCAAAGCTAGTTATTAAACTTAATAATGTTTTAATTGATAGACATTTCAAACAGAAAAATCGAACAAATATTTCAAAGTCTTTTAATAATACTATTAATAATATAAATATTACCAAAAATCTATCAAATATTATACACAATAATAATTTAAATTTAAATAATAACAATTTAATTACTTCTTATATTAATGATTATCAGTATATGTCTTACCTAATTTTGTTTAAAATAATAATTCAAGCGCTGTTGACACTTCAAGAAACTATTGAAATTTATAATTTAAACAATCTTCAATATAATAATGAAAAACTTTTCAGATCAGAAATTTTATTTTTTGATAGACTATGTATAACACCATGGTTAACAAATTGGATGTGGCCATTTGCACATACAGTATGTACGAATAAATGGCTATATGCACATAAGTTATGCAAGAATAAATGGCTATTTGCACATACAGCATGTACGAATAATTGACTATTTGCACATACAGTATATACAAACTGTCAAGTTTGAAATCTTAAATGGAATAGTCCAACCTTTTTTTAATAATTTGAATCTACATAATTTTCTGAATCCAATAATTCCCTATAAGTCGCATTTTTCATCAACTTTAGGTTTATAAAATTTTTGAAAAAAAGTTTTAAGTAAATTTTAGGCTATAAAAATTTGCAAAAACGTTACTCAAAAAAGTACATAAATTATTATCTCAAAAACTGGGTAAATAATTTTACAAATAATTGAACAAAAAAATGGGTGTTACATTTAAAAAAAATGAAGCTGATGTCACTTCCGATTAAACCAGAAGACATATTGAAAAAATTTTTAGTGCCTAAAATGTGTTTTCTTGAATCATACAAAATAGTCAAATTTCAAAGTTTTATTTTCATAAATAAATAAGTTATAAAGGTGATCCATGTATCGTTTCTACCCGATATAGTTTCCAGACATCTAATCCCATATAAAACTTTATGGTCTTCCAAAACTACACGAATTAAATTTAAAGATAAAAATAATTCACATCCGAATTTGTTTCCTTCAAGACCTGTTGTCTCTTTTGTATGTTCAGCAACATACCAATTAATTTTTAGATGTTAATATACAGCGTGTCCCAAAACGTACCGGAAATATTCCAAGGATGAATTCCAGAGGCGGGATTTTGTTTCTTCTAAAACTCGCCAAAATGTTTTTTCCGCCATTTCGTTATTATTTTATTATTAACATCGTTTTCTTGGCCCAAATGATGACGTTTTGGCGAGTTTTAAAGTTCATACCAATAAATATATGTCCTAAATGCAGAAAAAATACTAGTTATAAAATAATATTACTTGAGCACATCTTGTTGGCATGGACTTGAGCAAATGATCAATTGTGAGTTGAATTACCTGAGTTCAACCGATTTTCAGAGCACTGAACAGATCTTTCATGTTTTTATACGTTTTATGGCGTATAGAACTGTCTAGTTGATACCAGAGATTTTTTATGGAATATAGGTACCTGGATCGTGTTGGCCATTGTAATAACCGGATCTTTTGATTTTCAAACCATTTACATATGAGTTTGGACTTATCTTCTTGGAAAAATGTAGCAAGGGCATTTTCTCGTCTGCATATGGTACCATAATATTCTTCACAAAGGAATGTAGGCAAAGTCTTAATTTAAAACCGAATTAAAGTAGTTACAAACTTTATTAAACTTCCTTGAATTTTGTAATCTTATGCATTTTGCAACCAAAACATACACCATCAATTGATCCTCAGCAATCAGGCCACAAACGGACATTAACAAAATTAAAATTTGAAGTATTTCTAAGAAACCACTTTATAACTGAAGATGACAAATTTAGAAATTAAGGTCGAAAAATACAAGAAACATCAGTCATAAATATAGATTTCATAGACAACTTTTTTGAAAAATTGGTAATCTTGAGTTTGAAAACTTCTAAGACAGATGTAAGCCGCACAACTGGGTATCAATTTGAAACATCTTATTAAAATATTATAACCATTAAAACTGACTAGAATTTACTAGAATGTTCGGGTTATTATCACAATTATATCCTTTTTCTAACTTAATGCATTGAAGATATGAACTGGTAGGGAAAATGGCGAAAATTCACCAGGAAAAGACTAAATTAAGACTTTACCTACATTCCTTTGTGAATATGATAAACCAAGTTTCTGGAAGTTTTGCTACTTCGATAATATTCTTGTACGCATTTTCCCCCCTATACAGGGTGTCCCGTTCGTGGTTCACCAAACATCAAGGTTAGAAAGTAGAGCAAATTTTATCAAGAAAAAACCAAAAAAGTAGGGGTCTATCTTTTATGGTTTAAAAGTAACAGGGGTTTGAATTTATCATGCAAGGCAGAAAAAATCATGACGATGGGGGTGTTATTAAAAAAAACAACATTATCATCAAGAAACAAAACCAAATTTGACAAATAATAAAATAAAATGTTCATGACAAAAAGTGTTACTTGTTTTACAATAAAATTCCGTGGGACGCGGGACAAATGTTAAAAAATGCCAAAATCGGGACGTCTGGCCACGCCATATACGGGAAAGCACCAAACCATAACAGAACCACTACTGAGTTTGACAGTCCATTTGAAGTATTTCGGTGTACCCTTTTATCTCCTGGAAGACGCGCGTACTTCATTTCATCACTTTTAAATTAATTAAATTTGTATTCGTCACTCCAAATAACTTTTTTTTCCAGTAATTCACTGTCTATATTGCAAATTCTCTCTAATGAGAGGAAGTCGGGCATTTGGATTTTTATTTGAAAGAAGTGACATTTTGGTAGGTTTTCTTCCAAATAATTCTTCTTGGATCAAACGATTATTTATAGTAAACGATGTTATAGATATTTCCATAGTTTCTTCTAAATGTGCTTTTATTCGATCAGACCATAAAAAATGAATCTTTCTTGGCGAATTTAGAATAAGTCGATGTTCAAGTGGGATGGTTTTTCTATAGCGTCCAGACGTCTTAATTGTTTGGTTTTAGTTAGGGAAAAAATGTGTTGCTTTCTTTGAGGTCAAAAGATACCGAAATACCACACGGAATATTTAACTAAAATTTATACAGAGTACAAGTTTTCATTTGAATGTACTTTATGCCGTTTTACAATGTTTATTTGTAAAGTTGAAAAAGGTTCCTTTACTTTTTCCTAGTCATATTTCAATTAAATTTGGACATATATTGACAAAATTATTTGTGTAAAACTTGGAAGATTTTTATATCATTTATTATTTTAAGGTTTAAGGGATCTTTAAAGTTTAATAATAATAACTTAAACATTAATTTTTCATTGTTTGTTTATACAAAATAACCAATATTTATTATTTTACAAAAAAGTTTCTCTACTTTTTTCCACTAGTGAATATCTGTGAGCTTGCTTTTGTCTTTCTTCATCTATCAATTTTATGATTGATTGAAAGCAACAAATTATAAAACATAAAATAAACTTGAGAACCGTGCGTATTCTAAACTGAATAATTTAAAATTTTAGCTTATATAAGCTAAAATATACACAAAATGTCTTATTAAACCATAAGTTTTAGGAAAAAGATGACTTATGAGGAAGTGTTGTATTCAGAAAATTATAGAAATTCAAATTATCAGGAAAAAAGTTGGAGTATTCCATTTGAGATTTCAAACTTGACAGTCTTATTTCAGTCACGTGAGGTAGAAAAACAAACGCAAGGTCAGAGATAAATGAGTTTTTAAACCTTACAACATTCATATGTTTTTTTTTATCAAACCAATATTAAAAAAGTTATAGCCATTTAATAGGACTTTTCCCGTACCCTGTATTGTAGGTGTTCGAACAAACTTAATTTTTCAATTTTCCGTGAACTAAGTTTTACTGATACAATAGTCAATTTCTATTAAAATTATCCAATGTCCCAAAAATTACCTGCGTTTAATAGACTATCTTTTAAACTAGTCAATGTCCAATGTCTTTGAACATATTTTTTAACGATTTAAAGACTATTAGAGTTATTTGTATGAATCATAAGTATCCACAATCTATTTTTATTAATTGTTAAATGTGAGTTATTTTTTAAAATAATTTTAATATTGTAGTTTTTATGTCTGATAAAGCCACTAACATTAGTAGTTACTACTTTAATTTAAGATTATTACATTTTATTAAAAACTCGATTAGAATTTAATAAAACACAAATATTTTATGGAAAAAGTGTAAATCAAAATTATGTTTGAACTATAAATTAGTATTTCAAGTTAGATATAAAGATTTCAATAACGTGCTTTTCTGCAGCATGCCTCTTGAGGTAGGTATTCACAAGGATCAATGAGCTTTAGAGACAAAAGGTTCTGTTTTCATTTATCTGAACGGGCGTAAAATGGAAGCTTTATCTTTTGACGAAACTTGGAAGAAGGCACATGATTGCAAAGTTGGTTGAATTATCAGAATAACCTGAGGCTAACAGTGCCTGACTATCGACCAATCGCCTTTAAATTACACGTTTTCCACTTCTCTAAATTGAACCAAATAACTTTATTATCGTATTAAGATGAAAAAATCTATTACCAATAATATTGCACAAGAAAATTTCCTCGACATATATTTTTTATTATTATATTTATTATAAAAAATATTTACATAAATTCATTTTAAATCCAAATAATTTACATAAGATACAAATTAGATTTTTTTTAAATTAAATTTTAGTTTAGGTACTTAGATTTAAAGAGTGAAATACTATACTTTTTATTACACACTGAAAGCTTGCTAATTTAGAAGATAATTTATAATTTACCAAAGGTAAACTTAATTTCAAAGGTAATTTTAATTATAAAAAGTTGCAGTTTTATTTAAATAGGGTTGAGTGTTTTGAGTTTAGTAGAAATCCCTAAAGTTTTAAATGTATATTTAAATTAATATGAGTTTATTTCTTCGATAATAACACAGGTCAACGATGAAGAAATTGTCTGTAATATAATCCTTATAGTTTTTTGGGTGCTGATTACTTGAAAAATATTGAAAAACTTCTATCACCTACAGTTTTCCCACAAAATACAGTTTTACGAATTTAATTAATAGGATAGTACAATATAATTATTTATACCTATAGATTAAACATAAGTGTGTATATATTTAACATTTATTTGGTACACTGAAGAGTTTAATTTACTGATCACTTTTATATCTAAATAACTCCACTACTGACTTTAGGGGAAGGTGAATAAACCGGCCCCAAGTATAAAATGTTCCTAGTAAAAACTACAATAAAAAAGGGGAAGTATTTTTGTAAGAATTGTCATGGATGCGTTCATTTGCCTCTCATTAAAAATTAATGCTTTGTAAACTTTGTACTACAGTACAAAATTTCATATCTATTATCTTTGGAGAAACCTCAACTTTTTCTAAAATATTTTACTTAATACATGAATTCTTATTGAGTTAAAGAAGTGCTTCTCTTTACTTCCAAGCAGCTTATTTGTGTACATTATGCATTTAATGATAAGTATCTAATATTAAAGCGGGTTATGTAGTATTCAAATTGCAATACAAACAGAAAGAAGAGTGGCTAAGGTAAATGAAGGCAAAATAAAAATAAAAGCACTTAGTGGTATACAATGTGCAAGGACGTAGCTAAAAGAGCTTTCGTTCCTCTCTTTAAAATGTGCGAAGGTTTAAAATAAAAATGAGTTTTGCTTTAGAAAATATGACTGATGTTTCCTACAGTCTCTTATAAATAATTTTAAGGGCGCATTTATCCAAGAGACTAATGCATGCTTTACTCTAAATTTTCTACAGAACCCTAGAGTAATATTTTAAAGTGAAATTTTCAAAAGTAACTTATGATAAAAACTAGTCTAAGCAAATGTAATAAATTGAATAGATTTCCTGGTCTACTCACCGTAAATTATTCATTATTCTTAAATATGTACCTAAAGTGCATCCCAATTCGATTTCATTAAATGTGGCTATACTTTGTTTATGCGCTTTAAGTTTTTTAAATTTAACCCTGACATGAAGTATTAAAATAAGTATAAAAGTAATCCTATCCTAAACGCTAATTCATATATTATTTTGTTTGTATTAAATTTTAAAGAAAAATCGAAAATAAACTATTTATTTATTTATTTGTTTTTATATTTTGCCATTTAAGTTGTTTTGACAAAATATCCAGTAATGAATTTCATAATATCGAATTTTTTTATCGCCTGCATTAAATCCAAAAGATGTTATTAATGCTTTAAAAGCATCTTTTCAACCCATAGGTTTCTTGGATTTAAAGTTAAAAGCACGTTTTCAAATTAATGGGTTTTTTATAGTTACTTGAACAAATTACAAATAATACAAAAATTATAAATAAAAAATTATAGGATTGGTATTTAGAATGGTACAATTGGTTTCTGTTATACAGGGTGTCCTACTTAAAGTGTTACGAATTTTTATCTCAAAAACTAGGCCTCTTAGGGTATTTTTTGTTAATAAAATTTGTTTGGTTTAAGGGTGTAACGTAATACAAATTTTAATTTGTTATTCTAAGTATGTTCTGAAGGTCTACTTTGTTTTATAAATACAAAACTACCGGGTGTCTACGAAACTAGGGCCTCCCCTGTAATTTCTATATTTATGAAAATAAAAATTTTAGTATGTTATATGGCATACGAAAATGCATTTATTAAACTTTCTTATTTTAAATGTAATACCCTATTTTTTGTACTTTTACTATTAAACATTGGTAAATTCCAAGTATGTTTATGATAAAAAAAGGCTTTTTTCGGAATATTAAAAAAAATTCTCCAGCGTTTGAAAAAGAAAACTTCATATGTGAAATAAATTCAAGGTATTTGTCGACAAATTTAATTACAAAAATTTACACGATTAAGGAAGTTTGTATTATGTTACTCTCTTCCAACCGAACAGGCTTTTATTTTTTTAAATTTTTTAATGCTATTTTATAAAAGCAATTTCTTTTCTAAAGCACCGAGGTAGTTTTTTGTACCTTGTATAATATTTATTGTCAAAGAAATCTGAAATACGCAACATTAATACCTATTGCTAAAGTTTCGGAAGTTTTGCCAAAATTAAGCGTAGTTCCTAATATTTTGAACAACATAATTTACAGTAAATATGAAAAAAAAAATATTTCTTGAAGGTCCTTAAATTTTTAATTACCGTATCAAAATACATAATTATAGTCATAAATTTTTTGAATGCCACTTCTACTTATTATTTAGATGCTTAACAAAGTCCAAAATCATTTTAAATTAATATGAATGTAAATAAAATTAGATAAATCTAGAAATAAATAAAACAATAAATATTCTTTTGTTCGCTAATTTATACTACAAAGGGTGCAAAAATGATGAACTCGACTTGAAAAAAGGCTTAGCTCGTTATTATAAGCTGGGCATTAATCAAAGTAAATTGACTCTACTTGATTTACGACGATATTGAATAATGCGAAACGGATATTTTTTCTTTGCGTTGTTCTCTATATTCTTTGTATCCCACATATAAGGGACGTTCATATTATACCGAACTCCCAGATCATTCGAAATATTATTTAATAATCATATAAAATTTAAACTTTTCAGTACCGTAATAGGTGTTATTGTCATAAGGATCGTAACGTCAATCATTATGGTTCAAGACGTGAATATTTTCAGGCGAGACGAAGGCCGAGCCTGCTAACATGACGTGAAACATAATGATTGGTTACGATGCGGATTACATACAAAACTTTATCTGCTTAGATAAACCATGAAACACTGAAATAAATTAAAATTTATTGATACCTTAATGTCATCAATTTGGAACCCATAAGTAGTTTTTTTATAATTTGCCTCTATAATATTGCTTTTAAAACACCGCTAGCGGTTTCATAATGGGCCATAGCGCGCTCATTATAGCACCCGCTTACGAAGTTGGTAGCATTGAACTGTTAAATTTGTGGTATTGATTATCGTAAATAAATTTCAAGATTTAAAGTACTTGCTATGTTTTTTATGTCTCCTAAATTTTTGATAGGATACAGAATAATTCCTCACTCCTTTTAAATTATTAATTTCCAACAAAAAATTAAATTAAATAATCTTTAAATTTGACTGTTAAATAAGGAAATATGTGGTATTAATTTTTGTGAAGATATGAAAAGATTTATCAAAAATTAAGGGCTTACTATTTTTTGCTATTTTCGGAATATCTGGTAGGATACACGATAACTTATCACTAGTTTTACACTAAAAATCTGCAACTTAAAATCTAAAAATTGAAACCTTAAATTAAACTGTCACTGTCAAGACTTCTATGTTTTCTGTTGTTATAACAACGATTCAATAAGAAATCATTGTCACCAACTGCTAAAAAAATAAAGAAATATTTGTACCTCGAATAATTTCCAAATTTATTTAATTTTTGCGCAAATTATAAAAAATAGTATAAGCAACTCGTTCATAAGTCAATTATTGCACTCGTCTATTAAAAAACTCGCCGCTACGCTGCTCGTTTTTTAAACTTGGACGCGTGCAATAATACTTGACTTATGAAACTCGTTGCTTAATATACTATTATAAGCTTTTTCTATGATTTGACGCCTATAATGCAAATGTCAAAAAAAAACACTTAAAGGTGACATTATACTATGCAAGTAGATAATTTTTTAAAGGATCTTGCAAAATATGGTAAAAAAATCAGTACTAATTTTGTATAGAATGTTGTTGCTTTAACGTGAAAGATTTAATAATTTTGTTTTTTCATATTTTTCCATACTATACTTCATTTTTTAAGTAGGAAGGGGGGCCGGGAAAGACAGCTTACACTATAAAACTTACTAGAAAAATAACCAAACAGGTTTTCGCAGAAATTTTAGGTAATTTTGACTTTTTCATGTAAAATATGTACAGAAACATACTTAGATTCCCCATTTCTTTGTAGTGAATATAAATTTAAACATGTAAATACATGAGCAATTCAAAGGTTATGATTAATATTTTGAGGTTATATATCATATATCATCCAAAATAATTATTCGGTGTAAGTCTTGCTTACTTTTAACCAATCAGGTACGTTAATTTATGGCATTTTAGCGCGGGAAATTTAAATCACTCGTTTTTGTTAAAAATGAAGTATAAGTATCAATATTTCAAATTATTTATAAAGGCAACATAATCTACAAAACTGAAACATGGTGCAGTGACAGTGAAATAGTTAATTAAAATTTTGAGAACCACCACCTAGCGACCCAGCATTGTTCTACTCAAGAAATACCTTAAACGGAACAGGTTGTGCGTTGTGCGATCAATAGTAAGAGTATTTTTGACATTACGGCACAAAAAACTTCGAAATAAAACTAAAAAAGAATATTTTAACAACCAAATAATTTCAGCTAATAATCCACAAAAAAGCTCATGGACGATATTAAACAGTTCACCAACAACACAATACCGAAAATGACATAACGCTACAGTCTGATGCAGGAGAAATAATCTCATTGTCAGATCACAAAAACGTAGTTAATGATTTTCCAAAATTTTTGAATACACCATGCTAGACTGTCTTCAGGTTTTTTTGGATAGACACAACATTGTAACCGAGAGCCAGCATGTTTCACACCACCTAGATCAACTACAACCGCACCTATCTCAATTTATGAGAAGGTTCTTGACCTTATTAATAAAAAGGATTTTGTGATTTAATTCAGGCATTTGATTGTGTACCTGATGATAGGCTACTAAGCACACTCAATGAAAAAGGAATTTGCGGTAATGTGGGCAAGTAGTTCAGCACACATCTATCAAATAGAATTCAATATGTATAGGCCAAATTTAAGGCAACCAACGGACCTGAAATTGTTAAATCCATAACTATTCCGGTTGCGATAGGGGTGCCCCATGTATCCATCTTGTGTCTTATTTGCATTTTATATCAATGTAATATAGTCGATTTTCTAACTAAATTTCATGTTATCATGTACTCCAATGATATATGTATCGTAACCAGCTCCCTGTCAATTAAACAATCAGAAATAACATCAAGTCGTATGTTAAGTACCTACATTATATCATTGGTTCTGCTGATTTAGACTTTTTCTCAACACCAGTAAAACATATAGTGTACTTTTCCATGCTAAGCAGAAAAAAATAACAGATAATATAGATTTTAAAGCGGGCAGTTTGAATATTACAACTAAAGAAACATTCCTAGGAATGGTGTTATAACGGAAACCCTTGACTCCTTGACTGGTAGGATTATTGTCAAAACCTTATTAAGAAAATAAACAAAACTTGCTTTAAATTACGTGCTCTAAATCATTGTATTAATATATCTGCTTTAAAAAAATCTATTTTGCGGAAATCCAAAGCAGGTTATTATATGGTATATTATTATAGGGATGCTCACCTCAGATAAGTAAAGTACTCATAGCTCAAAAACGCGGGTATTGAGATGCCTACTAGGTAAACCAGCCAACCACCAATGCAGAGACTTATTTAAATCAAGTCAAATCCTTACAGCACCATGCCTAGTGATTCTGGAACTTACAATTAGTATGTTTGCCTAAAGCGATTGATTCCACATAAAATGTACGAAACTCCCATGATTACCTCACCCGTTGCAGGGACTTATTGCCTGAAAAAGTCAATCTAAGTCTTGTTCAAAAATCTTTCAAAATATTAAGTGTACGTATTTTTAATCAAATTCCATGTAATTTTAAAGATGGTACTCTAAATAAATTTAAAAGTGAATTAAAACTACTATTGCGGCGTAATAGTTTTTATAGTGTACAGGAATTTATTGATTCGATGTAATTGTAACATGTAAAAGAGTTTTTGCGTAACTAATTGTAATGTATAGATAATTATGTACTGATTGTATTGTGTCTGGACCTCATTATTGACCTATCTTATACTTATATTAAGTATTTAAAGATTAATAAAGCTTATAATTATTATTATATTATCTTTAATAAAATTAAAATAAAAAATAAAATATAAATACAGTGTAATTTTATTTTAGGAGGAATGTCTGTTGTGGTCATCGATTTTTGATTTCTTTAGCCAAGAGAATCTCGTAGCTGAATTTTTTAATACTTTATATCGGGTTAAATTCGAAAACCGATCACAGCGTACGTTGAATAAAATAAAAAAAAATATTATTAATTTCTTAATTAAATAGGATTTTTTTAAAAAGCATTTTAATATATTTTTTTAAACTAACTATTTAGATTTAGTTTTGTAGTCCGAGAATATGTTCGTATATTTTGAGAGGATGTCTGACAATTTTTTAAGTGATAGTTGCAGCAAATGTAAGCTTTTACCAGGACAGCATGTTCATGACTTGTTTTTGGTGTCATTATGAACGTATTTAAACCACAAAGCAATGCAACCTACAGGCGCTTTCCCCAAAGGGCTACCAGCTATCATTGAACAATTCTCCACATTTATACTGACATGGATACGTTTTTTGCTTTTACTTTACAACGTAATTAATTTTTTATCATACAAATTTTTATTTGTATGCTTTCATTAAATAATAAATATTAATTGTTAAGCTCAAAGACATTTGATAGAATAATGTATTATCTTTAAAAATTGTTTGGACTATATATTTTTTATTACATTTAAACCCTGATCCATTTATTTACTTTCTGACATTAATTTAACCGCATTGCTATGAAATATTATATTTTAAAGACATAAACACGGAACAATTTTATGCTTTCGCCCTTTATTATATCTTAGAATACAATGATACAATCATTCCTCTAATGTAACTGTCCGGGATTCTGGCGACGAAGGAAATCGCAGTTGCAATGCTCAGTTGACATCGCATCGTAGGTTTAATATCATCAGGGTATTTAGGTGCACATTATGACATATTTCTGACAGAATTCTACATCTAATATTGTATACATGTTCGTTTCATAAATATTACATATTACATATTTTATATTTAATTTTATATACCTAAGACATTAATTTTATTTATTTGTACAGATTGTTTCTTAACATAGGCAATAACTTAAGTAATTGATTTTTGACCAATTTTAAGATAAAAATGTAAGAATACATTTATTCAAAAACAAATTCCATTTTTGGAATACAGGGGTTAAGGTTTCACTATTTCTTTCATCTTCTTAACAAAAAATCAACAATTTTAAAGGTTTTAAATATAACTGTATTCTACAATCCCAAACTACCACTTCCCATTATAAAGGAAACTTTATTTCCGGGCATATTCTTAAATCTTTTGCATATCCTCCATTTTTTTAATATTTTTATTGTGTCGAGAAGTTATGAGATAATAATTGTCTATGTTGTATATAAATAATTCTTTTTTTTCAAAAACTAGAAAATAATTATTTTTGTTCTGTTTGTAGGAGCGAGTAATTAAGTACTAAATAAAAAATCCTTATTCATCTTTTATAAAGCTAATATTTTGAAAACCCTCTATTTCGAAAATGAAGCATGTTATCTATAAATTTGTCGTAAAATCAATTTCTAAGGTTAGAGATACTTGTTTAGAAAAAGCTTGTAAGGTAAGCTCAGAAAATTGTAACACATGGGATTTTCTCTAAGACAACTTTATGATGTAAGCAATTTTGATATTTTTAAATTAAATTAAAACGTTTATCATACTATTTAGCTAAACATGAATCCTGAATTTTTGTGAATTTTAGTGAATTATTGTATGTATGTATAACAATGTGTAAAGAAACATAAATCACCTAAATAATTTCTAATTAAAACATTTTTTTCTATTTTCGTGATTAAAAGTAGCATTTTTTGACTAAATTTAGTGGATAAAGCATGTCTTTTAATCGCAAGAATGCTAAAATTTTTTGCCCGCTCAAATGAGTTGAAAAATGTGCAATGTTGGTTGCATAACAAAGCATACAAAAAACGTCAATTATTAAAATAAAAAGAATTAAAGTTATTTCAAAGAAAGTATGTTATAGAAATTATAAAAAATATTTAATTTAAATGTTAAGTGCATAAAACTGAAACATGTTATAATATTTAATAATTTTATTCAAACAAATAACAATTATGTGATTAAGTTTTTCACACGCAAACTTAGGTTGATATTTCCTTAAATTTTGAAATTTAATATGAAGATCTTTTTGTGTTACAATATAATTAATATAAATATGGAAACTCAAGAAAGTAATAATATAATTATTAGTTGATATTTTGAAAAGGAAAATAAAATTTTCAAAAATTAGAAAATGTAACTAAGGTAGACATTATTTACTATTTTAAGAATAATGATAAAAATTAGGTTTAACACACGTGAGCAAAGTGATTTTATCATTCGTTTGATTGGGGCCCTCGCCCTTTGCACTTTGCTCACTTGTACTAAAAATAGCTATTTCTGTCACCAACCATGTCTTCACCACCTTCAACGTGTGGTTCTTATCATTTTTGTATCCTAGGCAATATCCTTATAAAACCAATATCTTATCCAAACTATTTTGATACATACAGTAAACTTAGAGATTATCCGATGATTTGTACTCATCCCAAAACCAAAAAAAAGCTTCAAAGATACACCATATGACGCTTAACTGTAGAACCACCGTTCGTGTCTACAAACCCGTTAATATCAATTTCCCTAACGAACTTTGATTGCTATGGCATGTTCGTTCTGATTTCTTACAGAATCCGGTTCCGTTATGAAATAGTTAGCCTTAAAACCAAAAGGCGGCGCCATAACTGCTTGCACTTTCATACAAATCAATTTACTTTGTCACTTGTTTTTAAAATTTTAATATAAGCACAGATTAAGAATCCAAAGAGTGTTTAATTTATATCTAGGCAACCTTACTAACGGAAAAAATAGTTAGGTTGGGTTATACAAATATGCGAAGTGAAGTTGGTAGGACCAAAAATGATATACGATACAGTGTTGTTAAATGCGATATGGTAGGTCTTTTTCTCATCCTAGGATGGGTCTAATTTTTGGGAAAAAAAGACAAATCGAATCGCTTTATGGAGAAAGCGTTATAAAGGCAGTTTTCAGTCCCTTATCTAGAGAGTACTCTCCCATTGCCTCATTTCATTCAACAAGAAAGTGACCCGAAATACATTTAAAATTCAATATACATATTGAATTTGTTAAAGCAAAAGTTTGTGACAAAAAACTTAATATAATGAAGTGACAATCACAATTTTTCGATATTAATCCATTTTAAGCATTTTGAGAAATTTTGGTTAACGCAATTAGCCATAAAAATACAAAATTCTAAATACATTGTTTACAGTGCTTCAAAATGCTTGGAATGAAACAGATCTAATGTTAGTTAACAACGCATACCCAAAACATGTAGTTTTTTTTTTAAAACAATGGTTATTAGACTTAATAATATTTTCTACCTTTTAATTTTTGAAGATTTATAGAATTAATACGAAATTTCTAGATGTTAATTAATAATAATTATATTTTCAAGGCCAAATATTTAATTACCGTAAACTGAGACTACCTTGCCCCTTACACTTTGGCCAAAATTTTGGAAGTAAATAGTTTGGTCTACTACCGGTACCACTACTAAGGTTATTAGTTAATTTTTGAGGAGCATTTTTGTAATTACATAGCCATAAATAAGCTTGTGGTGGTCTTGACATGAAAAACTCTGAAATAGCGATGTTAAATTATAACTAAGTTACTCCAGCTAATCTTATAATAAATTTAATTTTCGGTTTGGATTTTATAAATTTTTAAATTAAATAATTATAAAACCTCAATATGAATTTATTTTATTTTATACGATTTTTAATACTATTATTTTAGAGTAATGATTACAAATAATAGAGACATTTATTTGAATTTCTTTTTACTCCTTGTTTTAATTATAAAATTTATTGTATTTAAAGTATCATCGCTTTACAATATTAATATTTGGATTCTTAAATGTTAGTAAGTAGTAAAATAAGTAAAAAATTCGATTAAATTTTTCTAAGTGAAATATCTGTACATAGATCAGACAAACACGGATTATATTTGTAGAGCGTGTTTGATATGAAGTTTAGGCTTAATCCTTACTTGTAAAAGGGCTTTGTAAAGTCTTAGCGTTTATCTTGTTTTACGTTAGAATAATTTTCTTGATTTATAGTAACGAATTTTGCACTTAGTGTCATGGAATTTTCAAATTAATTTGTAAAAACTTTAATTGAATAATAAATAATTTAATACTTTAATAAAAATATTCATGCTGAAAGTACTAATAAAAATCGTTGCTTTTATATTTAAAATTCGGGTTCAAAATTTTTGAAATATGCCCTGCATTTTTTTCAACTACAGCCATATTTTCTTAATAACGGTTTTATAGTACCATCGTTTAAATAATTTTTTTGAAAAAATTCAATTATCGACTCCAAAAAAATTATAAAAATATTTGATTTTATTTTTAACCATTTTTTGGCCATTTTGGGTGTAGAAAACTAAAATACTATCCTATAGAAGTCTTAAAAACTGTTACAAAATTATAATATCATGTAAAAATTACAGGATATATGTATTATTATTTTATATTGTATTAGCTCACAGGGTGTCACAAAATTCGACCAAAAACGCTTTACTGGAGATAGTAGACCTATAAATAAGTCGATATTACCAAATTGATTTTTAAAAAAATATTTTTTTTAATTACGGCCAAAGTAGCAAAGATTTTTTTAATAAAATGTTGTATATGTACATTTGAATAATTTGTGGTTTCTTCTCAAAAGACTTATCAAACAATACAAAACTCGACGTATGTGGCCACTTAAAAAATCAAAGTTACTTCCGGTTCCGGAAAGTTCCGGGTTGTTCCGGAAAATAATAAGTTCACGAATAGATTCCCAAGATTCACTTTCGTAATAAAACTTTTATTTCAGTCATGTACGATAACGCGTTCTCGAGATAAGTGGGTGAAACGGGTGGACTAAATCATCCTGTATATTTTCCTAACCTAACCTAACCTAACATAACCTAACCTATAAAATTTTGTGGATGCATAATCACTTACGTGAAGTTTTTTTAATATTTATGCTGTACAATATTTTAAATAGAGAATTATTTTATTACTTAATTAATAATATGGTTGGTTAAATTATAATATCAAATAATATAGGTTTACTAATATTGTATAATATTGTTATAATAATTGTATCAAATACTAGGATAATGTTTATGAAAATTTACACTTTGTACTAATAGCCAGTTATTATTATACTATGAATAAAGCTTATAGGCATTGTTTACTTCACTCTAAAGTTTTCATAAAATGTGAGACCTTAATTATAACCCATTAAATTGTACATCAATATTGTCTAATATTTTGTTAAATAATTAATTTTATATTTATTTAGGTATAAATATTCAGTACGTGCTTCTACAATAAAAACTTTTTCAATTTAAGAATTTATAATAATAATTATAATTTAAGCAAAATAAGTAATATTAATTATTTAATATTGATAAAATTGTAATATAAACTTTTTAAAATATACATATTTCATTATAGAAGATTTATTTGCAATGTAGAGTATTCATTGCGGACATGTCTGACTTGATTTTTTATTTTTATTCCGAGTGGTTGTCCGTTCAAGTGAAACAAAACTAGACAGAATAAAATATTTTAGACAGGACGAGATATATCATTGTTAATAATTTATTAGAAAGACAGCGACTTACGAAAAACACGTTTCTTTAAACTTTTGGAGCTTAAAATATCGTGAAACACATTCCAACTTTAACAAAAACAGTAAAATGTTTTAAAGCAGATCGATAGTATTATTTTGCCAATGGTTTTTATTTAAAATTTTGCATATAAATTTGCTACGTTTTTTGGCAGCATATATTTGTTTTAATATTTTATTTTATAAGATAATCCAAAATTGACCTGAATAACAGTAATTAGTAAATAAAAGAACTTCATACAGAAGATTATTTTATAAATTATTACCAGCTGCAATATAGATAATCAATACCTAACTGTAAAAATAAAATCTATTGAAAGCTTTGGTAAAGTTGTTAAAATTCATAAAACCCCACAATATTTAGGAGCTAAGTTAAAATTTTACAATTGCAATTCTGTCCACAATAATAGAAGTTTTAAAATTTATGAAATCTATTAATGTCACTGCAATTTTACGGTTGCTCGGAATTTACAACAAGCTACTTGAATCAGGTGATAAATTAAAAGTTTTTTCTTTGTCTAGTTTGAGAAAAAGAAACAAATACATACACTTTTATTACAACATTTTAAATAAGGTATTAGAGTTTATGTTTGGATCAAATCGCATTATATTTTAATACATTCTCATAATTGGTTTATTTTTGTCCGAGAATTTTTGTTTATTTGTTATTTCGTAGCAACTCAGAATTAATTATTTACAAAAAGAGTACTTTTTTATCTATTAGAAAGATGATAAAGCATTTCCTTGCCAATTAATGTTATCTCAAAATAATATTTTCATTAAATAGATTACTACCATTTCTCTTGGAAAAATACTGAAGTGCGTGATGCATGAGAGGAAATGATTTAAAATTGATTTTCCCTAATGTACAGGATTAGTATGTTGGTTATTATAATATTAATGTACCTACTGTTTTTACTCTATTAGGAATTAAATTTGGAATGAGCGAAAACAAAATGAAATTATTTGTAAAGAAGTAAAAAATCAAAATTAACCTCTATAATTGAATAAGTTAATTTATCTTAGTTAATATTACTTTAAATATCTAGATTTTATTTAATACATGTATAAGAAATGTAATATTATATTACTAGAAATTAAATTAAAAGATTTCTCTACCTATAATTATGTAAATAATAAACTATGCTTACAAGTTGTCAAAATATAAACATAATTGATTAAATTTTGTTTTAAAACTTTTGGAGCAGAAAATTAAATTGAAAGCACTCCTTTGCGGTTATTTTTTAACCCAATAAAGTATTAAAGTTGGATTATAAGTTGAAATGCGATTGTTTCGGTGAGTCTGTAACTAGAAGATTATGTATTCTTTATTTCCTTTGTTTCATTTAAGAAATTATTTTCAGCAGATGTCTTCAACAAGCAGGTCAAATAAATAAACCCCACTCTTATCACTATTTTTAATCAATAATTTTCTAAATTATTTAATAGTACTAAAAGACAAACGGCAAATTATTTATTGCATGTACATCTGTGAATTACATGAAATGTACTTAAGTGGAATTTTATTATTACAAAAGTCTTAGTTTACTCATACTTCTTCATAAGTTCATTAAGCATATCTTCTAGTTCTTTAGTTTTATTCTTTTCTACAAAATTAAACATAGATAAATAAGAAATTACTTTAAATAAAACTTACCAATTTCCTCTAATTGCGATACATTATAAAATAAAGGTGCTTTTCTGCAAAAGATTTTTATAGCTTCAATTAATTTTTCCTCCATTTCATTAGCAGGGGTGTCACTACCGCATAAATTCAAATTTGCAGCATTACAAATAATTGGCAATTTATTATTGGCATCACTGTGAGATTTCTCTATGTACTCTTTCAAAACATCCAACATTTTTATTGCTAACTCCTGTTGGTCAAACTCATCAAATTTGCTTTCGCTATTAAACATCGAGTTTGGAAAAATATAATCTAAGTTACCATTGTAGCTTGAATAGTTCCTTCTTGGAGTTACTAAGGTACCATAACGTCGCTTACCACTATCCTTTTTTACTGGCTTCCTGGACGCCTCAAAGGTTCTCCTCTCTGTTTCGGTGCATTCATTAATCTTTATAGGAGGAAATGGTGGATGAATATCAGTAAATGAAGGAAAAGGTGCTTCAATGTAGCAACAGTCTTCTATTTTAGTTACTTTACATGTAGTTCTTGTCCGTTTGCAATCGGTATTCATTGGTAAAGAACAGGAGCTTTTTAAGTCAACTACTCCACAACTTGGTACAGCTTTACCAGAGCAACTTTTATCAACGCCAACAAAACCTTTCTTAATCATTTCTTGTTCGCACTTATTTTTAATATCAGAATTATTTTTACCTTTATTTTTCGAATCACTGCTGTATTGTCTTTTCACAGAATTCATACTACTTGATGTACATTTTGTAATATTATCATTTGGTTTGTTAGTAATAGCTTTAACTGTTTTTAAAGCTTTTTTTTGCATCTTCTCTTTTTTCCAATCACCTGGTTCGGGACAACCTGGTCTTGCTTTAAAATATTCTATAAATCTTATCCAAAGTGATTTATTATTACAATCAGCATCTTTTTTATTTTGAACTTGAATCGCATTTGGTGTATCTGTCATATGTACCACCATTTTCTGTTTATCATACGAATTTTTCCAGAACATTCCATTATATAATTGTGAACTTTCGATTTCTTTAGTTTCTTTTTTACCATCCATAATTTCTTTACACTCTTCCTTTAAAACAACTAAACTTTTTTCTTTGTTGTTGCTAATTTTCATTTCAGTTGTATTGTTAGATTTGTCACAACTTGATATTTCTGATAAAGAAGCTTCTTTTACATTAGAGCTTTCGGAACCTTTCTCAAGAATAATGTCTTCAACAGCACATTTGATTAAAGATTCCTTATCGCTGTCTTTAATAATTTTAAGAATCTTATCATCACTACTTTGCAAGTTACATTTTGAATCATCTTTTTCTTTGCTGCTTAAGGCACCAACTTTTGTTTCTCCATTTATTTTTTTCACATTTTCATCACCGCACTCAATATTTTTTATACTTCTACATACATCTTTGGATATAGTGGCTTCATCAGATGCACTAGCTATCCCAGCTTTATTTTCCGAAGTATTTACTCTCCTTTCCTCTGTTTGTTTTTTATCTAATATTGAGTTGGCTAGTTCTTCTGATAGGTTATTTGATGCTTTTGAAATTGCTTTTCCTTTACTTGAACTGATCTCTTTTATTTTTTCCTTGGTTTTTGTTTTATTTTTAGTGATAGAAGAGTTATGAAAAGATTTTTTGCTAATGTTCTTTTTGAAAGGTTTGGCTGAATCGGGCAGCAATTCACACTTTACTCTTGTTGTAAATTCATTAAAATCGCGTTGTCTCAAAAAAGGTCTTGCTTCTCGGTTATCACAGTCGGTTGATCTATTAAGTGGCTCATGACATAACTTTTGTAGTACACAATCTTCTTCAATTTTAGGATCAATATTCGCATGCTTTGGAGGAGGTGGAGGTGAAATTTGTATAGTTCCTAAAATTGGAATTCTAGGTTGCAAGTATGGGAGTTGAGAACATTCGGTCATATTTGGAATTTCATCTAAACATTTAAGTTCAGAAAATGATTTGTAAGGACTGTTTTGTTTGGTACAATCTTTAGTTATAGGTACAGGTTTGCATGAGTCTCTGGATTTAGGTGGACATTTGCAATTCTCAAATTTTGGACATTCCACTTTCCTCCTTTTATCTCCTTCAAAATCTATTTCTTGTTTACTGACAGTGCTTGTGTGAAAACCCTTTCTTGATGTAAATGGTGTTTTTGAAATTTCTAAGAACTTCCTTGTATCTGTGTCTAAAGCAATTAAGGTTAATCTCCTAATTTCTCCAAATGGCTTAACCGAATACTTCTCGTTCTTCTTTTTACAAGGAAGTAGGGGTTTTAATATTTTAGGCTTAGCTTCATAGTTACACAATTCATCTGCACTGTGATAATATTCACATTCATCAATGTATTTGCAATCAATTTTCTGAGGATATTCAAACCTTTTTTTCAGGCGTGGTAGTGGCGAAGATTCTTTTAATGACGGATCTTCTGAGCATATTACTTTTAATGGCTTCAATTTTTGCAATGTTTTCTTTCTAGGCTCCAGTTTATCATCAGCACGTTCAGTATCACATTTCACCGGACATTTCTTAATATTGAAACTGGAATCATCCAAGTTAATGATGTTTCTTTTAACCAATCTTATCAATTTGGGTAATCTGTTTGGCATTTCATCTACGCAATTATTAGGACATTCTTTATTTTTGTAATAAGTCTCTCCGATTTTATTACAAATTCCTTTAAATTCTTCCTCGTATTCTTTAGATTCAGGTTCTTTAGGAATAATTCTTTGCAGCTTGCAATTACTATCACCACTATTATCACAGTAGGGATTTTTCGAAGCTTTATCCGACGATTTAGAATCACCACTTAAGAAACTTGCTTGATTTTTATTAACTTGAAAATTATCCAGTAAAACTCCTTTGGTAGTATGTAATTTTAATGTATTTTTTAGGGCAGTAGAATTTATAATTTCATATCTCGATGAATTCTCACCAAGCAATGTTTTTGTATTAGTATTATAATTTGAATTCATTGTAGCACTTGGTCTTATGTGGGTTAATATATGGTAACGTTTGAATGTTGATAAGTTACTTTTCTGCATTAAACCATTAGTTGGAACTTTTGTAAGTACCTTTTCATTTTCAAAGTACGATGGAACCTGTTCAGTTTGAGTATGTATTTGCTTTGTTGTTGAATTTTCCTTATTTTTCAAATTGTTTCCGTGGTACACAAGCATATCCAAGGGAACTTTGTAATTTTCGTAAATACTATATCGTTTTGGTACATTTTTAGTTTTTTTAACTTCGGGCTTATTTGATACAACTTTTGGTTTATCGTTATGTTCACCTACAATTTTAATTGAATCTTCCGAGATCGTTTTAGAATCTTCCTGTTCATTTTTCAGTTTCACAGGAACTTTTCGACCAGTTTTATTTTTCATAGCTTCTGCATACTTATCTTGAGCTAATTGAACAAGAAGAGATATTTCATTGCTCTTATCCTTGCTAAACATTAACGGATAATCAATATCATGTAACCTTTGTGGTTGAAGAAGTTCAAAACTTCGTGCCTGTTTAAAAGTAAAAGATGACTTGAGCTCCTTACCAAACATATCATTTTCTAGAAAATTTTCCAAACCATTCCCCTTACCGCTCCGCCTTTCTTTAGCACAACTTAAAACATAAGGACCAGAAGTTCTAAAGGATTTTGGGTATACATGTTTTATAACGTTATTTGTTGTTGTGATCTCACTGCTCTCTATTGGCCTTGAAGATTTAAATCTTGTTGATAAATATGGGTAAACTAAGCTACTTGATTTTGAAGATATTTGTAGAATTTCGTATATATTATTCTAAAAGCAAAAATTATGTTATACATTTTATCAAACCGAAATTATAAAACACATAAATTAATAATACATTTACAAACCCGATATACGTTTCTTTACTTTTTATCTTGTTTTATTAAAATATTACGAAATTTCTTTTTAAGTTACATTTTTATTAATATTTTAATATGCAAATAATACCCAACAAAATTTACAATAATATAGGTATTAGGATTTTATTATCACAATTTTTAATTTATTTACATACAATAATAAAGTTGATTGAAATACTTCGTTATTTCTGAAATAAGTAATAAAAATATTATTCCTAAAATAATTGTTTTACTTTTTATACCTGAATTAAGTAACATAAATCTTTGGCAAATTTTTCTCAAGTTTTCCTATGCAGATCCAACTAATTTGTCTATATATTTTATCAGAAGACACCATTATCTTTCTGAAATATATAAACAAATTATTATCTTAATTAATTTACTAATGCAATTACTTGTAACCTGGTAATAATTTGCCAATGTTGGAATTACGTTGTTGCACCTTCAACTTTGTCCAAATTTATTTTTTTCTTAAATAAATCAAATAAACTCCTTTCTTTTATTTTGACCAATTGAAAATCACAAACAGAATTGACCTTTCTTCCACAGTGATCACAAAGCATAAGACCTGCAGCATCTGCTGCTTTGTAAGCTTTTATCAATAATTTCTTCTTCTTCCAATCATCGGGTGCTGGGCAATTAGGCCTTGCTTTAAAATAGTCGTAAACTGTCTGATACATTGAACTTAAAATAGATTTTCTATCTTTCGCAAACTTATTACATCTACTTGAAATTTCAGGTGTATTTATATTATAGGTTGTATTTATAGGCGGGCAAATAGGTGGTTTAACTGAATTATGTACAAAATTACATATATCAATCTTTTCACATTCTGTAGGTGAACCTAGTACATTCTCATTTTTCGTAGCGCACATTTCTTCACATTTAACACTTTCTGAAGTACAAATCAAATCAGAATTTGGCTTCAATTTAGTTTTGTCAGATTCTTCCAAATTTAATATTTTATCACAGTTTCTAATGACATTTTCAACTTGCTTTTGCTTTAATAAATGATTCTTTCCAATTTTCGAAAATGTATCACACGTATAAGTTCCATCAAACCTTATGTTGTATTTTTTGCGCAAACATGTATCTTCAACTTTTGGGTTTAGTGGACTAACTTGCAATGATATATCTGTAGCAGATAATGGTTTAGAGCCTAAAATTGGATTCTTGGGTTGTAAGTAATCGTCAATTTTGGGTCCTTTTTTAAGATAACTATAATCGGTAGAAGCCTTATAAGGAGTTTCAGTTCGGTTTTTAAAATATTTTAATTGTTGATTGTATTCCTTATTTGATATAAAACGAAATATCTCTTTCGGGCAAAATAAACGCTGAATAAAATCTATGTTTATAAGTGCTTGATGAAATGATTTTGTTGAATATTTTTTAGTATCATGATTTTGTAACCGAGAATTTATTTTTTTGCGTTTTAGTTTGTGATAGACAACTGGTTGATGATGTTTTGATTTTGTAATATTATCCGATTTTTCAACTGAATCACTGCAGCTTATCATATTTATATTATTACATGATTTTTTATTTTTACCAATTTTAATACCATCAAGGTTAACAGGTTTTTCGTTATCCTTTATCGCGTCCTTTGGATTGTCTAAAAAACCGAAGTTTTTTGCAACATTTAAATTAAGGAATTTTTGATGTTCGTTTTTATATTTTTCATTTGTCGCAACCAATACTGGAATTTTACTTTTAAATTTTGAATTGTTAATTTTATCGGGTTCATTTGTATGAATGCTTCTTGAAGAATAAGCCTTACTTTTTTCTTGTATGCTCAAACATTTTTCCCTTGCTGATCTTAAGCATGGATCACATAACATAGATTCGTTATCAGTTATTTTGCTTGTTTTAAGTTTTTCTGAGTATGATGAAAATGGAACTTCCACTTTATTATTTTCGAAGTCAGTTTGATTTGTATTGTTTGTATTAATTATTTTGGTGGCATCTAAAGTCTTTAAAGTAATAGATTTTTCAGGAATTTTATTTTTAGTCGTTTCTTTGTGAGATGTTAAATTCATATGTTTATCTGCAATAAAATAATTATTTTTTACATCTTCTTTTATGTTTCCTTGATTTTTCTTAAGCTTTGATTCTTCTAAGCAAAACTTGTTCGATACTTTACTTTTAACTACATTTGGTTTTCTACCAGTAGAATAATTTTTAACACATTGAGTTTTTGAAAAACCGTGTAAGTTAGATATTGTACTTGGTGTTTTCATATAATTCATGCTGGATTGAGTTGAGCAAAGTGTAGATTTTGAATTATTATTTTCTTGATTTATTGGATGTTTTAATTTACCTTCATTATCCAATCTTTTTATATTTAATAATTTCTTGGATTTTAATTGATTCAATAATTTCATTCTTCCATCGTTCATATCATTCGTTGCAAGTTTTCTTAAACCCTTTTGTTGTAAAACTTCGGATAAGGAAAGAAATGAACATCTAGCATTTTCTTTGATTTCATTTTGTATATTTGATTGTATATTACTTCTATTAATATTCGTGGTTGGTTTTTCTGTTTGTGATAAGGTTTTAGAAGGGGGAGCTGATATTGAACGAACTTTTATTAGTTTTGAGGAATAATTTTGAGCGGATGATTTATTTAAAATATTATGAAAATTATTATGTTCTTTATTGAGATCAGAAAACGTACCACCAAATCTTACCTGTAAAAATAAGATGGAATCGTTTCAAAATGATCATTATATTACAATGACTACGTTTATCTCGCGGGATTGGATTATGATTGAACTGAATACAAGATTTTTCAATCACGTAAACAGCGCGCTTATCTCATATGAACTGGATTGATTTTTTTCAATCCGACCTTAATCCTAGTTACAAACTAAAGAGAAACAATTACTAATATTAGTTTTTACGTATTTTTTTGTTGGTCGATGGTCTTTTTCTCCTTCTAATAATGATATGTTGTGGTCTGGGCTCTATTATTTTGAATTTTGTTCAGTTAAAGTAGTAATGAGGTTATTATTAATAAACTTTCAAGCAAAAGACAAAACTTACAACTTATTCCTAATATCTAAAACAATTTACGGAAGAAAAAAAAATTTCAAGTGAATTTGTCAGTAATTTTTGGTCAAGTCAATCGCGATTATGTCTTTAAAAAATTTTTATTCGATTGCGTTTAAGAAGACCAGTTCCACGATTTTATAGGATTGGATATTTGAACCAATCCTAAAAGTGAATCAAATCCAACTTTTTTATTTGGGAAAAATAGCGGACTCACTAAATGCCTATTCAATCCAATCGGACCGAGTTGCGCGAGATAAACATAATCAATGACTGCATTTATCTCGCGAAACTCGATCCTGATTCAATTGAATAGCGGATGACTCTATCCGGATTTTTTCCGAAATATACTCGTCGGATTGGTTTCAGTTCAATTATTCAAAAAGTGAGACAATCCGATGTGTTTATTTCGAAAAAAATGTGGACCGAGCCAATCGTTATTCGATTCAATCCAATCTAGTTCGGATCGAGTTACGCGAGATAAATGTTGTCATTATATAAAAATATAATATTAGCAATGATGAACTTTTATACAGAAGAGAAAAAATAATTGTAAAAAGTATACTTAAATGAATTAAATTTGGAAAAGAAAAAATTTTGTGGAGAAAGAAAACTAATTTTTGTTATTTTCTAAGAAAACAGAAAATTTAAAGTTTACAGTTTAGTAATTACACAGGGTGTCCCTAAAAGTAGTTTCTTGTAACTTTTGAATTGCTAAATAAAAATTCATAAAACTTTACTTGTAGCTGAATAGTGTAATTATAAACTTTTTTGTGTCCTATACAATTTTTCTAACTCCTTTAGTTTAGGCAGAAAAAAATATTTCCATGTGGTGTATAACCTAACTTTAGAAAAATATTTAAATTTTTCGCCAAATGGTCTGTACAAAGTATCACCACATATTCTTATGACCAAAATAAATTGATTAAACCAAACTTATTTTAATCGAAAAGTGCTTCGTTAAGTGTCTAGCGACCTTGAATAATCTTATATTTTTAAATAACTTTCACGGTCAATAGACGCTTATTATGGAAGCACTTTTGCGTAAAGATAAAATTGGTTAAATCATTTCATTTTGGTCTCAGGAGTATACAGTGTCAATTTGAACAGACCTTTTATGAATTTTTATTCCGCCATTAAGAAATTATAAGAGATTTTGCATGTCGATGACCTATTTTTGACAACTTAGATAACGTAAAAAAGTAAAAACAAATTGTTACGATCGTATATGCCAATTTTTAGAAATTTAAAAAATACAAAATAGTTTTAACAACTTTACTGGTCTGTAGCACCTTAATAAAGCACTTTTGGATAGAGATAAGTTTGGTTATATTGTCTTATTTTGGTCTCAGGAGTTTTGTACAGACCCTTTAGGGACACCCTGTATGTTTTTAAAGGACCCTGCACTAAAGCAATGATAAAATACTTTTAATGGATCTGTTCCTGGCGAATCGATAGTTCATAACATGGTGAACAAATGCCTAAATGGGCACCAAGCTCGCCATTTATCCACAAATCAGAGATAAAAGTTAAAATGTTCCAAAATGGACATGTAATTAAATCCTCCAAAAATTTTCCCAAGTATGATAAAATACATTCAAACATGTAATTAAAATATTTACATTTAAGAATAAGATTGAGGTGAGAGTACATAGAGAGACATCATTTTCAATCCGTTTTCATAATGCCACACCACCACACCACATGAAAAACCGAAAGCAATAGTGTACAATGATTGTAGGTACCTATACATATCTAAATAATATTGAGAAGAGTTCTTGATTCAAAAGCTTTGCGTCAATCGTTCAGTGTTCATAAGGCAGGCTACTGAACAACATGTTGATATGAGGACAACACAAATAATACGGCACGCTGCTGATGTGGAAAACTGGTTCAGCAAACACCATCCAACTACTAACTATCCATCAGTAGTGCAAGAATTGGAAATTGGGGGGTTAAACAAATCACTGGTTACTCGTTTGAGAAATTAACTTACAAACGAAAAGGCAAAGTGATAGACTTGCCATTAATCAACAGTTGGGTCAGAGTACAGAACAAGCGTGTTGTCGTCTATCACCATTTTTCCAAGAATGCGTCGCAAAACATTCTGACGAGGAGTTGAAACAGCATTTCAAATATGAGTTCGCTCTATACACAATAGTTATGCTCAGTGTAGAGGGTATGCGTAAAGGCATAAAATCTACGTTTAACTTTGTTTTCACTCCACTTCCTAAAAACATTCTTATGGGAGCCCATACGTACTTTGTGGTAGATGGTGGATACCTATTAGATAAGGTTACCTGGCAATGGAGAGATTCCATCTGAGCAATTGGCGCTGGGTACGTAGCTATAGATTCAAGCACTTTGGTAGTAATTTAACAGTAGTGTTTGATGGATATCCACAGTATGGGGTCCTCAGGAGTAGCAAAGCCGCTGAAACCTTGCGTCTCTTCGCTGCAGTTCCTTGCAACCACGGCGTGTTTGAAGAGAGAACACTAATCAAAGTGCCCCAGGAAAAACTATTATGAAATGACACCATGGACCTATTGGTTCAGCATTAACACGTTTACTGCCGGAAACTGCCACAAATATGGCAGAAGTGACTCACAATGCATGCAGTTTTCCATCACTTCAGTCAATCGAGAAGAACTGGAATACATCCCAGGTTTAGGACTTATTTTACATGCATTCAGTGGGTGTGACACCACCTCGGCGCTTTTCTGGTAGGGAAAAAAGTCTTGTAAATCTTTATGGAGGAGATACTTACCGCGAATTTCTAAACGGCACGGTATACTCTTTTCGTGAAGACAGCAGCTAATGCTAAGGTCAACTTTGGTGCTTTACCCCCAAAAAAAGAGGCTGCAAAACACCATACTACCTCCAGATGCAGAAGTTGTTGTGGGAGGAGAAAGAGACGACTGATTGGAATTGGACGACAAGCCAGCAGGGGTAAATACCAATTACAATGACAAGAGAGCCAGCTCCGCAAGTCCTCCTCAAATTTCGGTCATGCGAATGCAAGAAAGCCGGCCTAAGGTGATCTGCTTTGTGCAGATTCTGTGGCAAAAAATCATGTCAGAACGTCCTTGTCATTCTCATTGACGAAGACACAAATGACAAAGTCGTTAACTCCAACGATTTATACATCATGCTTTGAGAAAAACAGGTGAACCACACATCGATGGAGTAGGTTTCTTTCCAACCAGGATCCTCCAAGAAATCAAATCCCTGAAATTATTTAGTTTTTGCCTTATATTGAATTTTAGTTTATTTTTTCAAATACCTACAAATCGTTTTGGAAAGAATTTAGTTATTTTGGGAAATGTTAAGATCAATTTCTTCCGAAATACGTTTTCTCATATTTTGGTTTATCGCAAAAAACAAGAAAACTATTAGGTCACACGTATCGGTATATGTTTAAATAAAAGCTAATTATTGGTTGAAATTATTTTATAGGACGTTCCTCGTAGGACTTTTGCCAAAAACGACCAGAACTTAAATTATTCCCTTTTTGGGAAAAATTAGAATTCATTTAAGTGCTGTATCTCAACAACTATTAGTAGTCCGGGAGCTAGTAATAGAAAAAAAAACTGGATTAAGATAGTGAGCAAAGTGAGCGCTTGATAATTGCGGTTTTGCTCATAATTTTTTTTTCCATCGAAGCTTTTTTAAAAATGCTTTTTTTGGTACACAGAAGAGTCTTGTGGCTACCAATTTTATCTTGTTTTGTTTTAGTAAGTCAAACCAAATACTCATACGGCAGCTTAGCAGCGTTTTCCACAAAGATAAAAAACTAATTGAAATAATATTTTTTTCCAACGCTAGCAATAAGTTATGGTCTAAACGAACAGTTTGAAGTATTGCATTGAGTTTTAAGTATATTTTTAAACTCTAAAAAGTTTAAAAATCTACTTAAAATAAAAAGTGAAACGTCAAACTTTTCGTTTATACCTTTACTTATTGCTAGCGTTGAAAAAAATATTATTTCAATTAGTTTTCTGATTATTATTATAGAAAACGCTACAAAACGATGGTTTTTTGTATTGAGCCCGTTTTACTGCTACCTTATGAGTATTTGATTTGACTTACTAAAACATAAAAAAAGAAATTGGTAGCCACAAAACTCATTTGTGTACCAAAATAAGAAATTTTAAAAAATCTTGTCTGGAAAAAAAGTTATGACCAAAACCGCAAATATCAAGAGAATTTCAAAATCAAGCGCTCAAATATGCCGACTATCGCCTTAAACAGAACCATGAGAAATTGCCAAAATCCTAAATTGTAGAAAATGTACATCGGAAAAATTGATTCGCCAGACAAATTCGCTGGCTAGTGGTTACAACATCTTCCAAAGAAAATCTAGATATTAAATCATCTTGCACCATCTGGAATTTGGTTTAAATTACTTAAACGAAGAAAACTAATGGAAAATAGTCGCCAAATATTTTGGCTGGGTACAAATAACTCTAAATCTGATCGACTTTGGAAGTGACTTCATATTACAGACGAAAATCTACAAAATTATCAAGTTGCCAGAGGGCCTAACATAATTATAAAAATGGTCAAAAAAAATGTTCAAATCTGTATCCGCCAAAAATGTATGGCGATTAGTTTCCGTTGGAATTATTTTCTGTTTAACTAATTTAAAGTAAATACCAGATGGTGCTAGATGATTTAAAATTGTGGATTTTCCAAACATATTCTTCGGAAAAATTTAAAGCCACCGAAATTATCAGGCGATTCAATTTTTGCGATGTAGATGTTCTACAAATTAAGATGTTGGGGGTTTGTAATGGTTCTGTTTAATACTCTTTTTTATTATTGCCTCCCGGACTATAGATGCACATTATACTTAAACTGTTTTCAATTTAATTTACTCTAAAAACTTTTTCTTAGAGCGCACATCAGTGTTATCAAGCAAAAACTAAAAAATGGCTGAAAATTTTGCAGTTTTTCACGCATTATGCATGTAGAACAGATCTTTAAAAGCTGCAAACTCGAATTCGCAATACCGGTACTGCCTTTTTTGCGATTATAGCATCTAATATGACTGACCTTTACTAGAACAGATGTTAAATAAGTCAATGCAGTGTAAGCAAGAGTAGAAGGTCTTCGACAAACATTAGGTTTTAGAATTTGACTCTCGTATTCCAAATAAATATTTTTACGCGAATTAACTTATGGAACTTCAAATTGGACTGGCACCATCATATATCCAAGATTTTTCTTTGTGAGTTAAGCTGAAAAATGAAGAAAACGAACTCACATCTCTGAAATCGATTGGAATACCATTGAACCAGGTTTCGTGAGAATAAGAATTGACAATAGATACATAAATGTTATGAAACACCAAGTATGGATAGCATTTAATGAGGAGTATGGAGTATATTCAAGATCAAGATGTTGAAAATGAAAGAAATTCTATTTTTGGTTATTACTATACATGTAGGATTGAAGAAAGTACGCTTGGCACTTGTACACGTGCAGCAATGATTTTTATTACTTGGAATACGTACGACATGAATGTAATGTACATTGTCCATAGCTTAAATTCTTGCGAAATGTTCAAGATTTAACTATGGCTATTAACCAATTAATTAAAATCGACTCTTTTGGTTAATAACCGAGGGTAAAAATATTGATAAAGAAGTGAAAGGCAATTGACTTTTAATTCTATACATACTCTCAAATACACACATTTTGAAATATCCACATAAGTATACATCTATGTACATGGTTTTAATAGAATTTAAATGAAGCTCATTCTTAAAAGTATCTATTTTACAAATATTGTCTATTTTTTAACTTTTACTCTTGATATGTGGCTAAAACCGAGTTTCCGGCCTTGGTGCCCATTGCGAATTTTTATCATCATGTTAGGAACTATTTATACGCCGAATTCAAATTGGAATCTACCGAAAGTATTATCCCATTGCTTTGTGCGGGGTTCATTTAAATTTTAAACCAAATTAATAAAAATCAAGAACAGTTAGATACATAAGTTTGTAAATTGTAAATTCATAGTTTGGTAAAAAGTAAAAAATGTCTAGGAATAACTTTTACATTACATAGTTTTTTTACGGATTTTTCTAAATTTTATACTGATTGCTAAATCGTATTTTTAAGAGAAAAACGTATGTCCGATTTCGCTTCTTAGGGGAGCTACAGCCCTTGAAATATTGTCAATAAACGGCGATAAATGCCGATTGACTCTATATTTTAAAGAAACTAATCAAATTAATAAAAGAGCTAGGTACATTTTTTTAAATAACCAATAACAAAAGTCGAGTATTGTAGAACAAAAGTAGCGAAATTAGTGTGTGGTAAAATATGATTCGACTATGCATATGAATGGTTAAGTGTATTTTTCTCGAAAAGTGTGCCATTCTATCGAGTTGGTATAAGAGTACCTTTTAAATAAGGAATAATATTATGAAAACAAATATTATGTTATGTTAACCATAAAGTTACCGCTATTTTTTAAATTAACTCTCCTTAAAAGTCCAACTAAACTGAAAAAAATCATAAAATTATATCATCAGTGTATTATTGTTCAGACCAAATTTAAATCTCTACTACAATCCGTTTACAAATAAATGACGAAAAACCTTCTTTTAGACACAATATTTAAAGGGCTGTAGCTCCCTTGGGAAGCAAAATAGAACATTTTATGTTTATAGGAAGTTTTTTTCTTAAAATTAGTTGTATATGTTTGTAACAATTTTGTAGCAATAAAAACTCTTTCGTTTGATGCAAGTAAAATGTAACTCTATTCGTAAGTTTTAAATTTACTCAAGAAATGGAGCTGAATGTGTTGATACATGATATTGAATTTTAATTGTTTTAAATGGATTTCTAAAAAGTAAAAAAAATGGATTAATTTTTTGTCAGAAAGTGTTTAATTTAAAAAACTAAAATATTTATAAGAACTTTTATGGTCGGTGGCACTTTAATAAAGCGCTTTTGGATAGGGATAAATTTTGTTAAAAAATTTTATTTTGAAATGAAAATTTGTTGATATAAATTTATACAAGCCTTTTAAAGATTAACCTGCAATGTTAAAATATTTTAAGATTCCTAATATTTGTATTGACGAAATTGCTTTAGTTTGGATTTAATTCTAATGTAATTGACAAAGAAATAGATCTTGTAATATATGGGTTGTAAATAGCTGTTCATTAAAAACATTGAAAATGTTTGTCAATTCTGACGTTTTTAAATTACTAACCTGTTTATAATAAAAAGCCTTATTTTAATAATATTAATATAATTAAAACTTACATTTTGGAATTTTTTTATACTGGAGATTTGGTTCCAAACCCGTTTTGCCATTGTACTTGAATTTTGTATTTTTTCTAATTTGATATCTTTTAAATACACATTTAATTATGTATTTCAAATGTGACTTGAAATTTTGTTTGTGAAAATAACTACTGCGATTTTATTAATACATAAATATGTGATCTTGTAAAAAAACGGGTATTTTTATAAAAGTTTAATATTTTATTAATAAAAATTCACTCACACAATCATATTAGATACAAATTTATCAAAGAAGTGTATTAATTACCCATAAAGGAAAGGAAATCCATTTAATAATATTTAATAAGCTGAATGATAAATCTGACTCACGATTATATTCAATTAGGTGCCATTGTACAATTTTAATGAGGGGCAATTTTAAAATCATCTTTAAGGTAGCAATTTGAAGTAACAGGAAATTTCAAATAAATATTTTCTAATTTATTTTTACGAAACCTTAGTAAAGTCCTTTGAGAATGTTTTCTAACTACCTTCATGTTATACATCATCATGATTGGCCTCAATTCCCTCTGGGCTTGTCAATCTGCGTTTGGCAGATCACGAAAAATGTTCAGTCAAACTTTTATTTCTTATAAATATTGCCAGCTTTATAAGTTCTCTCTCAAGAAGACGATAATATGTATATAATGGATATTAACTTTATACCGACTTTTCTTAAATTAAATTAGTGTGAGCCTCCGAGTTAAAAAAGCAAATATCAATAAATTTATGTTTAATTACTAAATTAAAATATACAATACAATGAATAAATTATTAATTACTTATCTTGATGTTTTCAAAACCAATTCAATAATAATCTATTAAACTAGTTTTTTTAATAATTTGCAATAACATTATTCTTTTACTTTATGTTTGATGAAAATAATAATTCATTTAATTGCTAGTAGAGCTAACATGATTGTGGTTCATATTTCCCGCCCAAAAATATGGGGAATTTTCTAGCTTCAAGTTCATAGTAACACAAAATTATGTCAAAATTATATGAAATATAACTAGACTACTCAAAAGCAGAGGCATAAGACGAATATTTACCGTTCTTAAAATTTTACTTAAGAGGATATGGAGTCTAAAAAATTATATGGGTTTTTCCCTGTTTTTATGTATCAATTACGGGAATGGGTATTGAGCTATATACAAAATAAGAATATCAAATGTGGACTTGTATGGGACAGTTTTTTTAATATCTTGTATCCAAAATGGCCAAAAAAAATCATTAATTATACGTAAAATTGGCGTATTTTATACTTATTCTTTGGACTTAATAATTTAATGTTATTTACAAAATATGGTTGTAGTTTAAAATAATTGCAAGGCATATTTCGTAACTATTGAACGTGCATTTTAAATGTAAAAGTACCTAATACCTTCGTAGTCTAGGTGATGCAAATTTTAAAAAAGATTCAATAGAAAAAAATTATGAGCAAAACCGCAAATATCAAGCGAATTTCAAAATCAATTGCATGATCTTTTCAATCTAATAAAATCTGAATAAATATGAACTTTGTATCTTGTGTCATGTGACATGTTCATGCAAAGATTTACATATGAGTTAAAAATTTTTCAGGATTTTTCTTTATGTACCTATAGAAACTTTCCAAAATAAAAATGCTACGTAAGGTTAAATCTTTTCGATTTACAAAAGATAAACTGCAATCTTGTCTATACCTTAATAGTTGAAAATGCTTTCCTGAAGGCAAATTGGGTTTTATTTAGCAAGTTGTGTGAGATCAAGAACTCTACATCAGAGTATAAATCATTAAAATTAACAGTCTGCTGCCTTTTTGATAAATATGATAAAATTAGTCTGTTACTGTCTGGGTGGAAATTATTGGTATATAAGATAGTTTCTTTAGTAGCAATTCGTGAGATACGGAGTCAAAAGCCTTACTTAAATCAAAAAACACGACATCTATAAAATTTCCTTCTTCAAATGTTACATTGATTTTATCTATCAGTTCAAGTATTGCGTTAATAGTTGAAAATGCTTTCCTGAAGGCAAATTGGGTTTTATTTAGTAAGTTGCGTGAGATCAAGAACTCTACAATTTGGACACTTTTTAACTTTGATAGTATCGGCAGTAGATATATCGGTCTTATTTCCTTTTTTATGTATAGGTATTACTTTTGACAACTTACGGACATTTGGAAAAACATTTTGTACTTTGCAGTTATTAATCAGCAAAGTATGGGGTTCAAGTAGTGCCTCCTTAGCAGATTTAATTAAATCCATATTCATTCCCTATAAATAGCGGCTTTTGTTTGTTGTTTAGGCTTGAGAGAGTATTCCGAACTTGAGCAATTGATACTTTAGCGAATCTAAAACAAGTAATATTTATATAGGTTTTATCACAGATTTTGGTAATGCACTATACATTTCACAGGCAATATTTGTCAAAAAGTTATTAAAATCATTTGGATATACAAGGTGTCCCGTTATTCGACCGACAACGTTTAACTGAAGATTCATCACCTCAAAATAAGTCGATATGACCCTACTTATCTATTACCAAAAGTGAATCCCTGAGGAGTTATAAGGTTTTGAAGTTGAACTAAAAAAATACATTTTTCTATATTGCGTCCAAACCAATGAAGATTTTATGACGAAATTTGGTGTACTTGATTTTTTGTAAGAAACGCGCACTTTGTAAAAAATTAGACAAAATTTAACATCTGCAAAGGGTTTAAATGGAAGAGGATGGGTATAAACTTCATTATAAGTTTTTAGTCTCTTAAGATATTAACATTAAAGTTACCAATTCCCATTTAATCATTGAATTGTAAGATTTTTTGTCTCTTATGTCTTCCAAATAAATTATGCCATTCTTGCAGAAAATGAGAAAAATAAAACTAGTGCAAAACAGCAAAGTTAGGCAACACAAAGTACTTTTTCCTATTGTTTCAATATTAAGTCGCCCTTTGAAACCAAAACCATAGTAACAAGATTGATGTCATAGTAGATAATGCAGTCACTCTCAATTTATAAAAATTACTTATACAATGGATGCAATCTATTCATTTAATGAATATGCCGACATGCACCTAGTATTCGGTGAATGTCACAGTAATGGTAGAGCTGCTGCTAGAAGATATGCTGAGAAGTATCCAAATCGTCAAACTCCTCATCATACAACATTTGCTAACGTAGATCGTCGTTTGCGTATGGTAAACTGGAAACTGATCGTAAAAATGTAGGGCGCCCACGAACAATAAGAACAGTAGAGGCAGAAGAACAAATATTGGGATGTGTGGAGGAGAATCGCAGAGTAAGTGTAAGAGAGATTTCTACGCAATTACAAATTCAAAAAAATGCCGTACACAGAACACTTCAAGAACAGTTACTTCATCCATACCACAAAGTTCAAGAATTGCTGCCGATTGATTTGAACAATAGATTGTTATTTTGCCAATGGTTCAAACGCAAATACGACCAAAATCCAAATATGGCCAGAATAATTTTGTTTACTGACGAATCTTGCTTCTTAAGAAGCGGAATGATTAATTTGCATAATTTGCATAGCTGGTCGGATGAAAATCCCCATGAGAAAATTGTAGCCAATTATCAAAGGCAGTTTTCCATTAACCTGTGGGCAGGTATAATCGACAATCATATTATAGGGCCATTTGAATTACCACCAAGACTGAATGGTGTGTCGTATTTAGATTTTCTAAGAAATAATCTTACTGGACTACTAGAAGAAGTACCCCTTGCCATCAGAGCACAGATGTGGTTTATGCAAGACGGAGCCCCCCCTCATTTTTTAATAAATGTGAGAAATTATTTAAATGAAAAATTTCCTCGCCGATGGATTGGTCGGGGTGCTGATGCTCCAGTCACTTGGCCACCGCGATCACCGGATCTAAATCCTCTAGATTGTTCTTTTTGGGGTTGTTTAAAAGATAAAGTTTACAGTACTCCAGTCGAAAGCAGAGAAGATCTTTGGGTACGAATCGTCAACGCAACCAATGAGATACGTGAAATCCCAAACGTCTTTGAATCTATTCGATTTTCATTTTTGCACCGTATTAATTCTTGTATTCGTTCAGAGGGCTCTCACGTTGAACATGCACTTAATTTATTACAATATTTTTTTTAATAAAACTCTTAAATTAATTCTTCTTCGTTTGTTTTATTTTAAATTATTACCGTTTAAACTGGTAAACTTTAACAATACATTAGATATTCTTCAAAAAATTAAAATTTAAGTTTATGCAACTTCACTTACATAATGTGAAGTTATTAATTAAATTAGTCTTTCACCGAATTTCTTTATTAAATTTTTCGCAGGAACGGCATAATTTATTTGGAAGACATAAGAGACAAAAAATCTTACAATTGAATGATTAAATGGGAATTGGTAACTTTAATGTTAATATCTTAAGAGACTAAAAACTTATAAGGAGGTTTATGCCCGTCCTCTTCAATTTAAACCCTTTGCAGATGTTAAATTTTGTCTATTTTTTTACAAAGTGCGCGTTTCTTATAAAAACTCAAGTACACCAAATTTCGTCATAAAATCTTCATTGGTTTGGACGCAATAAAGAAAAATGTATTTTTTTAGTCCAACTTCAAAAGCTTATAACTCTTCAGGGGTTCACTTTTGGTAATAGATAAGTAGGGTCATATCGACTTATTTTTAGGTGAGGAATCTTCAGTTAAACGTTGTCGGTCGAATAACGGGACACCTTGTATATCATATATTTTAGAGTTTTCACTTTCTTCTTTTATTATTGATAATATTCAACATTGCTTTGGGAGAATTATGATGTTGAGAAATATAATTGTCATTCGATTTCAGTTTTGCCTTCTGAATCGTCTGTATTTTTACCAACTTCCTTGATAAAATTAAGGGTTTCTCTCATTTGCTTTAATTCAGCTGTAAACCAGAGTATATACATATTTTTCAGGAAATGCGATATTGATTGTTTCAACTAATAACTCAAGAAAGGTTTTCATTTTGTTGTCTATATCTAAATTAATATATAGCTTCAGGTCCTAATTTATTTCACTTAATAAATTAAAGAAATGAATTTTCCCCTATCCGTTTAACTTTTGGTTAACCTTTTGATTGATTTTGGTTTTTGTGTACGATATGTAAAGACTTATTCCAATGTGATCAGATAATCTAGTATTGAAAGGAAAAATATTTGAAGGATCTATTACATAGTTTTTAAATACATTATCAAGACAATTTTGATATCTAGTAGCAAACTTAACATTTAAAAACAAGTTGAACGTACTTAAAAATTCACAAAATAATATGGTATTTGGATCATTTATGATGATTAAATTGTTTTGCATATCTATTTCATTTAGTACATTATATAATATATTCAAGAAAATATTGAAATCTCCATTTAGTGAACGATACAGAGTAATAATTATACAATTAAAGTTTTTGAAATATATTCCTCCTAATTCCCAATGCTTTTCTATTGATTTATCACTAATTGAGAGTTAACAAAATCTAATTCAGCTTTGTATAAAATAATTACCCCGCCATGTTTGACGGTTTGACGAGTAAAATGATCACCTATCACAAATTTGTCAATATGAAAATTTAATACAGTATATTCAATTAACCAATACTTACACATACATAACACGTTAAAATCTGTATTCTCTGATTCACATAACAAAGCTTTAAATTCATCTAGCTTAATCGCCTGTATTTTGGTATGTAGTATTTTAGTTTCGATAATGTATCCAAATTATTAGGTTGCATTGATATTTCGTCTTTCTCTCCGAAAAATATATCTAGAGATGAATACATTCCCGGCCCACTCGCTTCCGTCAATTAGCTTTTCACAATCTTCAGACAAAGACCTTATTTTCTGGCTAAACTAAGATAGATAGAAATTTTGTATGAGACATAAAATTTTCATAATTGCCCTGTTTAGCAATGTATAAAAATTCATGCTTTTTTATTCGGGCACTAAAAATTAAGACGATTTTTTAAACGCCGATGACCTACCTTTGACCACTTACGTACCACGGAGAACAAAAAATATGTTGTCCTGACATTAGTTTAGTGAAATAGTCGGAAAATGGGCTGATAGATGCAATAATGCTGGTAGAAGATTTTTTTGCTTTTAAACTATTAAGAGTTAATTATGGTTTTCCAACGAAGCCAAAACGAAATTTTTGGATTTTTTTATAGTTTTTTTGCTATAGTTCAAAAACCAAGAATGTAAACACTTTAGAGACCATCAAATGCTTTGCAAATTTCATTTCAAAGATTTTTTTTCTACAATCATTACTAAGCGCGCTATAGCTCTTTGAATGAAGCACTTTTTCACTTCTAACTTTATTAAAAACATCTTTTGACCCCATTTTTACGTTATTTTACCTTGCTAATATACACCTGTGAATAAATAATTCCGATGATAGTCTATGTGTATGAACATGAACATTTCTTGAGATGTTACTATGAAGTGCAATCATGGCTGGGAAACGACGTCTCTCCTGAAGAATGGGGGTGGATTCGCAGCATTGACGGTTTCCTTCAGTCTATTAAATTGAAGAAAACTCCAGAAAGCTTAGCATCGTAATATTTTGTTGGGAAACTGTCTTCGCCATAAATAGTTTAGAAACATAATATCTTCTACCAGGTTTATTGCATCTGTTATCTATTATTTTACTACACTAAATACTTTTTTCCTGTTTAAATTCATATACCAATTTAATGAAACGATTCTTAAATAATAAATAAAAGTATAAGATACAGAGTAAATATTTTTTATTTTAAACATATGCTATATTATTTAAAATAAACTTTCTTCTAAGTTACTGTTACATCCTTTAAATATATTAAAGGACCCCAAGACTTGATTTAAAAACATGTTCTTTCGAGGGCGCGTCTGTTAATTCATCTAATAGATTACGTATATATTTCATCAAATCTTCTGTGGGTGTATTTTTATTGCTCTTATTACTCTCAACTGTTATAACTTTATCAGAAACTTTAAAAATACCTGTATTTATTTTAGCTGCTGGCAACACCTCCGTTAAACCAAAAATTTCATTATGAGCATTTTGCAGATATTTACTTTGTTTGATTTTTTCTTTTTCTCGTATAATAGTTTTATTTACATTGGGAAGTAAGAAATTATGGTACACATCAGCAACATATTCATCCGGTAAATATGTTTGGTTGCTAGTACTTTTTAGTTCCCTTGATAACTTTTTAACAAAAAGTTTTGCTTGATTTTTAGATGCAAATTCAACACCTTCGGTAATGATATCCTGTAGATATAAATCTACAGTTTCCTGTTTGATTTTAAGTACTTGCTTGAACATTTCATCATGTTCTTTTCGACGCATTATTTCCAACTGTCTTCGACCAGATTCTGCAGCTTCTCTTTTTATCTTTTCTCGTTCATGTATCATAACAAGTGCATGGATTTTTCTTTCTTCTACCAACCTTTCCAATTCCATACTCAATAAACCAAATAATGAACCAACTATTTCAAAACCTAATGACTTTAGAGTTTCCCCTATTCTATTATAATCGTTAATTCTTCCAATTTCCTTTACCTGTTCAGTTTTTGTTTCTACCATTTTTTTATAATAAGCTTTATTGTCTAAAATATCAACTGTATCCTGTAACTCATTTATTAATTCTCTGCACTTAAAAAGTCCTTCGAAAATACTTAGTTGACGAGCTCTGCCCCGTAAAACTTTTTGTATATAAAGACAACCTTGGTCTTTTTTTTCATTTTCATTTATAATTCGATTACTTATTGTTTCATTTCCCAAAAGTTTTTTAGTTTTTAACGTTCTTAGATTTAATTGCTGGGTTTCCTTGATTCTTACATTTTTAAGTTCCGAATGCAGATCTTTCAGAGCTGATTCTGTCCATTTTGTTTCACGTATACATAGTGTTCTCTGGTTTGATGTTTTTAATTCAAATCTAGGTTTTTTAAGTGAACGTACTGGAAACGTATTATAATTTTGAACATTATAAAACTGCACTTTATAATTTGATCTTCTAATTTTTTCATGCCAATACTTTGGATTTGATCCATGGCGGATTAGGGGTAAATAAAGTTCAGATTTACAATCAGAATACTCTGTGAAAACTGATAATTTATTACGTTTTGTTTTATCTTTATATTTCCATTCTAGTTTACGTAAATCGCGTTGGTATTTACATTTAATCTTAAATAATTCCAGTTCGTTTTCTATTAGTTTTTTATTTATTAGTGTATCAATCTTGTGTTCGGCTCTGCAGTACGATTTTTTATGATATTTATTAAGCATTTCCTCCCACAGTTTCATTCGTAGTTTATTAAGATCGTCCATGTATTTTTCTCTTTGGATCCATTCAAAATTTGCCGAATCTTCAATAATTTTGGAAACATCTTCTTGATTTTTACTTTCTGATAAAATATTTTTTTTTATTCTTGCATGCTTTATTAAGTTAACTGCTTCAACTCCGGGGGGCAAGTTTTTACCCCATTCCAAAAAATCTATTTTTAAAATTTCTGCATCGGTATTTATAATTACTGGAGTGGGTTCCCAAGGTCTGGTTTGGGCATGAGATTCTCGTAATGAGGTCTGCACTTTTTTATTAATTAACCCGTTTTTTGTGGATTTCAATTTTTTATTTTGGTTAAATTTTTCATGGCAGTAATTATCCAATTTATCAACATTTTCGTCTGGTTTCGAGTTGCTCTTTAATATAGACGGTCCCAATGTACTCGATTTTTTGGTAGATTGTGCAAAAATACTTGCCCAAGAGTTTTTTTCAGTAAAGTATCTTCTACGAGGATAATTGCGAAAACCGTGTTCGGTCGAATACAAGTTACAAGCATCGTATTTTAAACTATATTTGTTTGAATGTATTTGCTTCGAAGAATCCTTATCATATAATAAATTGGAAGTTGCAGGTGTAGATTTATTTCCTTTTAAAAACATAAAATTAATATGTAAAAATATGTATAAAAAATTCTTTGACAATTTTTATCATAAATGACATTTACGTGAAGTATACAATTTTATAATCAAAAGCAATTTAGCTTAACAGCCATCTAATATAATAATAATTAATAATAAATTGAGAACTTAACGATGATTTTGAAAAGTAATTAATAAGAGTAAAGGTGGATGATTCTACAATCCACTTTAAAAAGGATTGTAATTCGGCTTATAAAAAGTATAAAAACACAAATAATACCAAACACTTTAACCTAAAAACGCACATATAGACACCTATTCTGTAACTTTTTCGAGAATTCTGTTCTGTCTTTATCTTACACTTTATTATTCACATTTTCCCACTCTATTTTCGCATGCGAATTTTGATTCGTGTGGTTACAGAATAGGTATCGTAATAAATGATCATAAAACACTACCAATGTTATACCACAAAAATAGTTAATATAATTGGGCTAGGCTCAAAATTTAGTTTGGAACTTAGTGAAATTCCCATTGTTAAGCTCATTAAAGATCTAGAATTTGCGATTAACATGATTGATGACATTACCGATAGTGATAGAGACCATAGATAAAAATAGAGACTGATATATACGTTGTTATAGCAAAATCTGTCAATATCATAACGAATGAGGTCAGGAAACCCAATACGACATCCAATAATAAAAATAGTGTTAATTAAAACATTTATTAAGACTCTATATACAGAAAAGAGATCTCATAACTGATAAGGGGAACAATACAGTCATTTTAGACAGTAAATTATATGGTGTGTGGAATTTTTTAATAGTTAAAAACAATAATATAATCTAAAAGCAAGCAATAAAAAAAGAGATGGATCATCGGCTACGGCAACTCAATGTAGGTGGGAGTGAGTAAAATGATCAAGTGATGATTAAAGTTAAGCAAAAATAACCTGAGGGCGCCACGTAACTTTACGACTTCCAAAAGAAGTCACGAAAATTTGAAATCTCTAGTTTATTTTTTTTTGTAAAGGTAAGAAGTAAAAACAACAAATTTTGCCAAAATTATTTTAAATATATTCAATATGGATATAAAGGGTGGTCACTCTTACGGTGTACACCATTGGTATCTTGTGAACCTAAAGAGTTACAAAGTTGCTTAAATTGGAAAAAAGTTGCCCCTTTTTAAACTACTTTAGAATCTATTTACAAATCCGAGATATCTTGCTCTAGTCCTGAAATATCATGAAAAATCTGAAATTTCGCATTTTCGTTTTCTTTCCATATTTTTGTAATCGCTTAACTTTTTCGATTGCAATTTTGCCGTTTTACATAATTTGACATTCTCTATCGATTGGCCTTAAGAAGAAAATTTTAGGTAAACTAGATTTTATTTATTTTAAACCAACTTTTGATTTTCTTATGGGCGCGATATTTGATATTTTTACCAATGGATAGAGAAAAAAAATACAATTTAAATGATGTAACACACATCGATCTTTTACTTTAACTAAAAAATGAAAAAAAATAAATAGATTTTTGTTTAGAAAATGAAGTTGTCATAAAATACCAAAATTATGAACTCAAAAGAGCTAATTGACATTGTAAAAGATTTTTGTGTGCTAACGGACCATATAATAGTAACTTTTTGATGTTACCCCCCAATTTACTAATATACCTAAGAATCTGGTAGCTAATATCATTTCTGATAATTGGGAATTAATTTCAGCCAATGCAGATATAAATAAAACAAATTCTATCAGCAGAAGGATGGTTTGGCAATGGGGAACCCTGCCTACCCTATCCTGGCAGAACTTGTAATAAATTACATCTTACATAGAGCAGAGGAACTTTCAGCCTTCCACATTCCTTTATTGAAGTTATTTCTTGACGATATATTTTTGATAATTCCTAAAGACCAAGTCAAATTGACACTATATAGATACATTTAATAGTATTCGAAATAAATCTTCACATGTGAAGTAGAAAAGAATAACCAACTTTTTTGAATGTATTATTGACTAGAACTGATAATATTAAAATTGAATACAATTGGAAAATAATTTAAAAGTAAGATATTAACTTCAAATCAGTCAAAATTTCATAAGGAGATCGATACAGCTAAAGTTATTTTAATAGATAATTAATACTATTTTTTACGGTACAAGGTGTAGTGAGTAGTCGAATAGTCGAATAGTACAAAGGATAATTAATAGTGCAATTCTGTGCAAAACTGTAAGTTCTTACAGGAACTATCTATAAGATAACCATGGAAATCATCGTTTACAACCAATATAACAAACTTGTAGATTTTTCCTGTAAGTACTTACAGATTTGTACAGTATTACACACCATTAGTCTACCGTGAGTTTGTTAATGTTCCTACTATTAGTCATAAAGTTCAAAAGATTTTGTCAGATTTTAATATAAAAGTAGCTCCGTATAATGACCTTACGATTGGCAAAATACATTCCAAGTTAAAGCCTAGTTTTCATTGGTAGAATTTGGTCGAGTACCCGTCCGCATGCATTTTAAAATATGTGGTAGAGTAGAGTCGTTCAGTGCAAAATTCAAAGATCAACGATGAACATCGAGCAGCACCAAATTTTGAGAAAATCTTTGCGAAAAGTTTCTGGAATTTTGCTAAAGGAATTAACTTTAGCTGTTGAGGAACAAATAAGTAAACAAAAGAAAATAAGGATTAGAAATTAGTTAAAAAGAAGAAATCCGTTGAAACCGTACCTCTTATATACCGAGTAAATTAAAGTTTTATTGTTTCCGCCTTACACCACTTAATTTAAATTATTTTATAACTAAAAAAATTTTATTGCAAACTTTAAATTTGAGAATTACAATAGGTTTTTATTTTTTTTTTCTTTAAAACGAATCGATCAATTTTAATTTAATTTAAACACTAATTTAAAGCAGCTTTTAAATGATATATTACTCAACACCTGTTGCCATTTAAGAAATTAGGGGGTTAACGCCCCCGCTTAAGGGAGTGACGTGAGAGTGCTTAAATCGGTCTTATAATGCGTCCCCCTCAAAACAAAAATCGGCGTGTTCGGTTAATTTTTAAAAAAAAAATTTGGTTATGAAATAAACGACATTTCATGTTTTCAATGAAATACCATGTATTGTAATTTATTAAATAGTTATTAACTGCATATGGTATTATAATTAGTGGACATTGTGTAGATCCACTTTCTTGTTTGTAAATAGGTGACACACTGTATATTTTATGTGTTGACGTTTATAGTCTATTATAAAGAGTTCTGTATTAAGAATTCTATTAAGAGATGTTTTATGGTTTACTAAGTCACGTGGTTAATTCTATTAGTTGTTTAAATCAAATGTTCAAATTGCCTTCCACTGACCTTTTGACAATAGGCAAACCGATGACCTTTTTGAGCATTGCGAATGACTTAAATAAACTTTAGATTTAAAATATCACCACAAGAAAAATTGAGAGGAGTTAGGTCTGAGGACCTTGCAGGTCATTCTATCGGTCCACATCTACCAAGGACCTGTAAAGTATGGTGGTTGTTGAAACCAGATATTATAATATGGTAAGTTTTCGTTCGGAAAAATATCTACAAGGGTAGGTAGAAGATCATTTTTGAAAAATTCTAGATACCTCTGCCCCGTGAGGGATTCTTCAAAGAAGATAGGCCCAATAATTCTATCCTCAATTATTCCAGTCCACACGTTAAGTATTTAAGGTGACCAAACACCAAAATTGTTACAATAACATGTTGGCAGCAAAACATGTTCGCAGCAAAACTGTTCTCAACATTCATTAAGCCTGTGTAAACAAATGCTGCTAACCACAAGTCAGAAACAATGTTGATAACTTAAATAATATGCGGATAGTAACATGTATCATATTTGCTGCTAAAATATTTTACTGTCCACATCTTATCAACATGTTATTAACATCCTTTTATATTGATCGCATCAAGAGCGATCGCAAAATTTGTGCTGCCAACAATGCTGACGGAAATTTTAAAAAGGTAACTCTGATGTGCAGAGACCTTTAGAGTATTGAGTATGTACAGTTGGTCCCAGTTGGAAGTAGGACAAAGAATACGCGATCGTTACTATTTTTGTCCTACTTCCAACTGGGACCAACCGTACCAATCCAATCGCTGTTCCAATACCGGCAATTTTGTCGATTTACTAAGCCAACGTATAGCTTCATTTGAAGAAAATAATATTTTGCATCATTTTATAAATTTGGATTCGACGATAAGGATCATCTTCATTTAGCTCATGCACTTTCCTTTTTTAATAAACGTTTTACTGATCTCTGACTAATTGTTTGGTCGTTCATCAATTTGAGGACGTCCAGCGTTTACCTTTTGTTACAAATGTCCAGTTTCTCTGAACTGTTGATTGGTTGATAGGTCTACCTGGATAAAAATTCTGCATTCCTGTTGCTAAGATCCGATCTTATCCCTGCATCCAATTAGAATTAAAATTTCAATACGCTGGCTTTCACTTAAATGAGCCATTGGTTTTTTTAATAATGTATTTTGCAGAAAGTGAGGAGTTAAAACTAAAAAATTTTCAACTGAAAAAATGAAACACGTGTCTGTATCAAAGAAATCAATATAATGAAAATGTTATTAATTTTTATTTAAAAGATTATTTGTTTACATAATTTTGCTGCGCACTGTATGCAATTATTTATGCAAAATATGCAAGTTTAAGAAAACAATTTGGTTCAAAAAGATAATACGAGTGTATACGAAACTAACTCCATCCTGGTAATTTTCTTCGTCATGGAAATATACCTATATATTGGATATTGGGAATCACTGTAATCGGGAATAAAACCCCCATCTAAATATTTGCAAAAAACGCATCTTAAATTTTAAATTACACATTTTTTGAAATAAGTGCTTTTTCTGAGAATTTTGATATATCACGTGTCACATTTAATAAATATTTTACGGAAAATGGGATAATTAATAAGAGCATAAAGGAAACGTATTAACATAGCAAAGCATAAATAAATTAACACTTATAAACTGTCTATACCTTGGTGTTAACTTCGTACTTTTTGTATTCGTTATTGTTGACATTTGTATAAGTTTAATAATTTTGGATTTTCAAAAAAAAAAATATGTAAATTGTCACAAATACCTAATATGTACTGACAGTTTACAACTGTTCAATATTTATGCTTTGCTATGTTAATAAGTATCGAGCACTCCATGAAATCTTTTATGCGTCTTATTAATAGGTAGATTCTGATCATATCTGTAAGGTCTTACAGGAGATCTGTTGAGGGGTAACCATGGAAACCGTCCATTACAACCCATATAACAAACCTTAAAGTTTTTCCTGTAAGGACTTACAGGGGGGTTATTCTCGAATCACACGACACAAAATCGTATATGACATGACAAGGACAGACTCATATTTTTGCATTTGAATGACAAGGATAGAATGTTAAAAGTCGTATACGACATTGTGCCGTGTGATTCGAGAATAACCCCCAAAAAAGATATGATTAGAATTGCACCATAACTGTCCCATTTTCTGTAAAATATTTATTAAATGTGACATGTGGTATATCAAAATTCTCAGAAAAACACACTGATTCCAAATATGTGTAATTTCAATATGGCCGCTATAAGAAAAAACAAAGTTTGGATTATTTCCTAGCAACCCAGTGACTTAAGAAAAAATCTGATTGGCTTATTGAATTTAAGATAAAAAAAAACTGCCTATATGTTGTTAAGAAAGTTTTTTGGTATGGACTATAATAAACAAGTTACAGTCATTTTTTGAAAGTGGCACTTTTTGGTTTTTCAAGATGGCACCTGTTTTGTTAACGAATTATTATTAAACTAACAAATATGTAGCTTGTGCATTTAACCGACTTTCTATTTCCAATAATAACAACGATACCCATAGAGTCCAACATCAAATGGGACACCCTGTATATTACGGTCTTTGATAATTATATTAAAATATGCTTCGATTGATTATATTACTTTGGTATTCAGTAATTCTAAATAAAATATTTTTCATTTGGGCGCAAGGACGTTGGGTTTAAATTGGAATTTTAAAAGGGAGATTTGTTTAAATATCAAAAAATAGTATTTTAGCTATCAGTATAATCATACGATGTTAAACTTTTATGTAATTCCAGTTGACCAAGTTTTATCTAAAAATTTTCCACGTCATATAAACTTCGTCCCTATAAATTCTAGAGATTTGTCTGATTTTCAGTGTTTCCTGTCGCTTTGATACTTAAATTGAGAAAGAGATTTCTCTACTGAATTTTAAATATTGTATGTCCGAACAAGTTGTAGTTTTCAAGAAATCAGCTAGAAAATCTACAACGAACGGTTGCCCTTTTATCTCTTTCCTGTGGGTTAGTCATCAATTTTAACAGTAGATACATTTCTCATTATAATATTATAATAATACCAGTTATCCGTTCTTCAATTATTATCTATTTAGATTTATTAATGTAGTATTGTTTCTCTGTATAAATTACTATAATTTTAATAAATTATTTGGTAATTAACTACTTTGCCAATTTTATTATAAAATTTTTTTAATGAGTTAATTTTCTTTATATCACAAATCCAAGAAATGACTACAAAAAATTCTTTTATAGGTGGGAATAATATATAAAATTTTTAATAACGTTAATTTTGCATTTTTATAAAATTTGACCAATTTTATATATCCTTTTTCTTCAAAAAATGGAAATGTTTATATTTTATATTCGTTTTCCAGATGTCTTGTAAGACTACATTTTTAATTGGGGCTGTTATTCTCGCTCATTAAAGAATTATTCTAAAATTTATTTATAAGATATTTTATGTACATTTTTTACACTGAAATATAAAAAGTACAAAAGAATAAATAAAACATTGTAGTATTTTATTTATCACATTTTAGCCAATTTATGAGGTGAATATTCAGGTAATATGTTGCATCTGCATAGATATTGACCGGTAGTAAGTTTAGCACAACGATAGTTAAACTGATCGATTTTCGTAACATCATACTATGCCTAGCTTGACTATATTCTCTTCATTATAATGCATATCCGAAAAGGTCTAATAATGTCAATTAGAATATTAGCTCCGACATTATGTCTACAGCAAATTGCAATATGCATGGAAATAATACATAATAATAAAAATTTGTTAAAGGTTTTAAATTATAATAGATGAATTATTGTGGTAAATTCTTTTTGGCTAAAATTTGCATTTAAACTAAAAAATCAACAAGACATTTCTTGAATTGTAATGGACGTTAAAAATTACATTTTTTAAGTAATGCAATATTTTTATATGTATGAGGTTGAAATTTTCCAGTTATAAGACAAAGTAAACTTTCTTCTTTTTGAATATATTTATATACAATAAGGTAAAAATGATTCGTTCTTAATAAAAAATGTAAAAAACGGCGTTAGACGTTCAAATTTTAATAACACATTATTAATTACTACTCCAAATCAGCGTTAAATATTTCCTTCTAATTTAAATTTTATTTTCAATATAAAACTTTTATAGGTTATTCCAAACCGATCAATGTTGGAAGCAATTTTTCTTCTGATTTTATTAAATCATGTATAATGAGATTTAATTATATCGGTATTTTTTACAAGACAATTATAACAAGTTATATTCTTTGACTTTTTTAAAAGATTATGGATTTTCCAGGAAGAAGTTTAAAAAAACATTAATATTATGGCTGCTTCTTGATTACTGTTTTAAATCGGTTTTTGCTCCATATACTTTCATTAATTTGTCTTTAACCTTGAACCTGTTCAGGAAAAAAATAATTCATGAAAGTGCTTACAAAAAATAAATAGTGAAAAAGAATAAATCTTGATTTTATACAGGGATGTGGACAGACTTGGTAAAATGGGTTTATCACCTCAAATTAAGATGACAAGTTCCTCTAACATTTTGACCAGAAATGCTTCTCTCTAAAGTTATACCCAGTTAAAGTTCACTTTTCAAAAAACAAAAACCAACACAACTTGTCTTCTTATGAAACTATCTTGAAAAAAACTGTCTTGGAGAGCTAATTATTTAAACTTCTTTAAGTTAGGCTATAGTTGTTTTAAAATTTCTCATTCATTAACTGTTAATGTTGGCCCACTTGATTTAATAATAAAAATAAATTTTACTTTAAATTATGAAACTTTAATTGAGATTAACTTTAAAACTATCAGACTTACCGATTTTTAACAGGTATACCTTTTTCATAGTAAATTATCTGTTTTATAAGAAAGTAAGTTAAAAGTAGAAGAAAGGTTACACCAAAAAAGTTATGGTAAAAGTTAAATGAATGAGAAATGAGGAGGAAAACCAGTTCCACAATGCCTGTCCACATAATTACAGGACACCCTGTATATTAGTATTTTGTTTATCCTGTGTGGAGGAGAATTGAATTAATATTCCTGGTGGTTTATTCTTGCACCGGTCGAGATCGTGTCGTCGACGACATGCATTATTCTGTGCTTTTAATTTACATGAAAAAATAAGAGTCTGTTCTTGTACTACGTAGACTACACGATCTCGACCGGCCCTAGATTAAGCCACCTGAAAGGAGTATACAGGGTGGTCACTCTTACGGTGCACACCATTGGGATCTTGTGAACCTAAAGAGTTACAAAGTTGCTTAAATTAGAAAAAAGTTGCTCCTTTTCAAAATCCTTTAGAATCTATTTAAAAATCCGAGATATCTTGCTCTAGTCCTGAAATATCATGAAAAATCTGAAATTTCGCATTTTCGTTTTCCTTCCATATTTTTTTAATCGCTTAACTTTTTCGATTGTAATTTGGCAGTTTTACATAATTTGTCATTCTCTATCGATTGCACTGAGAAAAAAATATTAGGTTAACTAGATTTCATTTATTTTAAACCAACTTTTGATTTTCTTATGGGCGCGATATTTGATTTTTATACCATTGGATAGAGAAAAAAGATACAATTTAAATTATGTAACACACATTGTTCTTTTATTTTAATTAAAAAAAAATTGAAAAAAAATATTAAATTTTTATTTACAAAATCAAGTTGGTATAAAATAAACATCTGTTTATTTAAAAAAAAAATAACAAAGTCTAGGTGATACAAATTTTAAAATATAACAGAAATGAAGATTTTTATTGGTACTTTCAGCCTAATTATGTGGGATATACTTTGGCTAAAAATTTCTTTCCCAAATTCAAGAAGAAGCTCAAAATGTACGTTTACTATCGGAGCGCGGTTCTACTTCCTCTTAATAAATAAGTGAACTTAATTGTCATTAAATTTAAAGCAAACATAACTTTTATAATATTCTAAAAAAATCTCCTAATTTTAGAAAACATCTCAAAATACCATAAAATAACTTTTAAATTTAAATACATTTTTTAAATTGTGATTGCAAATTTTCTCACTGGTGTAAAATATAAGAATCCCATTTCTAAATCCACAGCTGCCATTAGTTAGGGCGCAAAAAATATGGGGACTTCCTATATCGTCAAGACCGCATCTATGGTTTAGTGGACGAAAACCAAATCTTAGGGTAGTTGGTCCTGAAATAGATCCGAAAGTGAGGAAAGGATAACGTTGCGTCCTTCTGGAGATAAACCCCAGGTTCATAACGAAGATGTATACATCAATATATTAACCAATCGCCTAAAAAATCTTTTGAGGATCTTTTAGCTTTGTTAATAAACTATATATCACATGACTAAACTAGAACTAGAGTTTTCAACCACCGATGACAATGGTTAAGAAAACCTTATTACCTAATTTAAATCAAAATAAAACTGAACAAACTATTATCACTTTTTGTTTTGAATTTGGAGTTCGGGAGCCAGTAATAATAAAAAACTGCATTAAACAAACACCCAATATCTAAATTTGTAGATCATCAAAAGAAAATGTTCAGAAAATACGTAATTTTAAATCATCTTGCACCATCTGGGATTTGTTTTAAGTTACTTAAATAAAAAAGAACCCCATGGAAATGGTCGTTATACATTTTGGCTGGGTACTAAGGACTCCAGAGCTGATCGAAATAGGCAGTGTAATATTAAACAAAAGTACCGACATTTCGGACTTATCACATTATCTCGGTTTTTAGGTGAACATTTATGAAATTATCAAATTGCTACACGTGGCCCAACAAAATTATCAAATGGCTCTAAAAAAGGATAAAATCGCACCACCTCAAAAAACGAACGTTAGACTAATCTGTAACGACTGAACCCATCCAAAATGTATGCCAGTTGGTATTAATTTGCAGATTTTTCCAAACATTTTCTTTGGGAAATTTTAAAACCGTTATCTATCCAGCAAATTTGGCAGCCCAATCAATTTTTGGAATCTACATTTACAAATTAAGAATTGGGGGTTTAGATTAATACACTTTTTTTCTATTACTGGCTCTACTTGATTTGATGTCATCTGGTTTAACCTAAATATATTTTTTGTAAAAAGTGAAATTTCATCTAAATATTTTTTTATTGTATTTAATAATAATTATTGTAAAAAACAAATCTTCATAATACAGGTATAACGATATCGAGTTATTTCTTTTTAACCCTCTATTTGTTCCTATTTATATACAGGTGTTTGTATATATGAATACGGAAGTTTATTTTTATAGTTATTCCGCAATGTTTTACGATATCCGATGTCCTGACTCACGGAATTCACAAAAGTGTCATTTACATATTTTGCTTTAAAAGGACTCTGCTAGGAAAGAATTTTCTTGAAATAAGAATATCCGGCTTTATCTCCCTTTGCACTTAAAATATAGCACCTAAATTACCGTTGGAACCTCTAAGTGCATCACTTTTGATAAATTTTATCTAAAGTAGATAAATAAGAAAATCCGTTTTGGTGCAGAACCAATTAAAAATGTTTTGTTTTATTTATCATATTGGAAATTTAAAATTCAGGCTAGAATTGTAAATTCTCCTGCATACATTCAAGAAAATAACCATGACAGGGAATAAAATTCCCTCTCCGCTCATCAACCCTATTGTCAGCTTTAGCTGCACTCTTGAGCTTTTCAGGGGTTTCCTCCATTGCTTACTAACTTTTCCGTTGCCCACAATTCAATTTGTACCGTAATATATAAATTTTAACAATAACAGTTTTAACAACTTCTATCAACATCAAAAATTTACCTTATTATAAATTACTTATTTAGTACATATTCAAATATTAAAAACATAAAACTACCGACATTTATTAAATTAACAATGTACAAATTAACCACATACCTAAGATATAAATCTACATGATAAGAGAGGCTAAGAGAGAGACAAGAAAATTTTATGGGATTGGTATTTTAGTGGATATGTGGGTTGAGGGTTGAACATGAGGGTAAAGTATGGATACCTATACAAAAAAAACTTAATGAAGGATATTGAATTATCTTAAGCTGTAGGTATAATAGATTTACTTTTTATACATACTTATTTTAAAGGTATCAAATCTTTTGAATTAAATGAAAGGGAAAAACTGGAGACGTAATAAAATTTCAACAAAGGAATTTAAAAAAGCAGGATCATCAATATTTAACATCAAAGAGGTCGATAATACCTGATATCCTTCTAACTTCTTTGAGGCCATATAATTGATATAGACTTAAACGGAACAAGTAATTGAGGCGTCTTATAGCATTTTGTCTTGTACTTAATTTATGTTTTATTTGATACTGTGAAATAATTAAAACATATCTATTTCAAATGAATGACCAAAAATATTTGGTTACCAATTTAAAACTCCTTTTGAAAGATATCTAAGCCATTAGCAAAGTAAACATATTGAGATAATGCCAATAATACTAATCCTGTTAAATGCAGCGTAGCAGATTATTAAGTTTTCACTGGGGCGAACTTTATATAAGATATTTCCATTCGATCCGCGAGTTATGAAGTGGGTATAAATATGCAACGAGACGCTTGTTAGATATCAAGTGGCCTATGGAAATGACAGGCGCCTTTGAAAGCGTCTACATCTACCCCTACCCATTTCTTGAATACGTCAAACTGAATATAGAGTATCAACAATATAAATACCTTTATTCTATTCTACCTAGTGTCCAAATGCATTTTTAATGTTTGCATTACGACTGTATTTGCATAATTTTTCAATTTTTTCCAATTTTTTCCAAATATGACCTTAAAATCTTCAAAACTTGTTTTTTCAGAATTGGTTAAAGATACAGCACTTTCTTTCAAAATTTCTGAGTTAGTATACTTCTCATAAGAAATTGTACCTACATAAGTTGTAAAATATTGTATAAATTATAAAAAATTTACAATTTTATTATGGCTTACAAAAATAAACATCATTACATTAATTTTAATTTTGGTAATAATTTTTATTCTTTATAACAAAATAATCTTTAAATTTTTATCACAGATTCTTATAAAATCCAAAAAACCATTTAATTTTATATGTTGCGTCTCTTTCTATAAGCAAAATATAGTCTCCAACCCTTTGATCAGTCTTATTATTACATACAGGGTGTCCCAAAAAGAAGTGCTCAGAAGAAAATCCTACAGTTTCTAAACTAGACGAGATTTTATAGCCAAAATACCCAATAGTCAGGGTCATTGAATTTTGTTCCCATAGAAAAAAAAATATTGGATGTTGTATAAATATATTATATTAATTATATGTATCTTACAGCTCTGAAGAAGAACTTAAACTAAAGTTAGAAACTGGTCAGCAATTAAACATTTTTTGTATTTTTGTTAAAAGTTCCCAATTCCCGTAATTGACTTAGCAATAATAATACCTGGAACGAAACCTTTTCATTATTAAAAAGAAAAGAAAATTAATTCGAAATTCTGTTATAGTTCATAAACTATTAGCTCAATTTAAATAACAAAAGTAAAGTAAAGCTAATTAATTGTACTTTCGCTTGAACTTATAAAATCAGCATCAAAATATTATTTTCATAGAATCAATATTTGTTCTTTCAAAAAATTAATAAGAGTTCATTTTTTTTTCTTGACATTTTCGTACATATTTTTGAAATAAAAGTACCTACCACTTTTTATACGCCTGTAAAACTTCACAGTACACTCAATCAGTTAAAAAAGATTCAGTGTTTTATCTCTTTAGGAGCAGTGCTGGTAAGGAAAATACCCTGCGTGAGTATTTTCATGTAGTAGGTCAAGTAAAAAGTAAGCAAATAAGGTAGAGGTTAAAGAAAATGAAATGTAAATAAGTTTAATGCCTTAATTATGAAACAGAAACGGAAACAGAAACATTACATAATTAATAAATTTTCAAAAGTTCACTATTATCTCACCCTCAACCCTCTAAGTTAAGTGACTCTAGCTGAGTGTATTTTTCTAACCATCACAACTTTTAGAGCAAAACAGATAAAACATTGATTTTTGTTAATTGATAGGGTTCTATGGACGTAAAAATGTACCCTTATTGGATTTATTTTAAAGATTGAGCGAAAATTAATAAAACTGGAATTATGATTCAATTTGGATACCATTTGTTAACGTTCCCAGTTTGTGTTGATCTCTTTTTCTATAAGAGCAGTGATGGTTAAAATCTTGTCGTAGGGGGTAGAGGGTCAAGTCGTAATGGCCAACATTTTTAACACTTTTTAGTTTTGTAATGTTTCTATTTCGTAAATAATTATGGCATTAGACATATTTTCATTTCATTTTCTTTAACCACTGCCTTATTTGCAGTGGCGAATTAAGCCATTTGTAGGCCTGCGGCGTAACCTGATTTTGAAGCCCCTATTTTTTAGAACTAAAATAACATGACCTTTTTAGTTGACATCAGTTTCAGACATTTCAGGGGTTAGTTTAAGCGAATTTTTAAAGTGAAAATTTGATGTTTGTGACATTATAACGTCACAATATTAATATATTCCTTCACAATAAAGCGTTATTGTGAAGGAAGCTGTCGTTGCAGCCCCTGATATAGCGGCATATGCGAAATTTAAATAAAAATGGCAGGTCAAGCATTTCTAGACACTTTGGAAACACCTCTTGGTTTTCTGTTTTTCAAAAAATTTCATGGATTTAGATGAACGTTTTTGAAAAACACACAAAAGTTAAAATTAAAGAAGAAACAAAATTATACAGGGAGTTCCAAACAGAAGTGCTCAGAAGAAAATCCTAGAAAGTGGACGAAACTTCATCGGCTAAAAACCCGATAGTAAAGCCTAGTTTACATTGGTCGAGTAAACGGGCGAGTTAGTAGGCGAGTTCAAAAAAGTAAGATATACTCGACTAATGTAAACAGTTGGGCGAGTAAAAAAGGCGAGTCGAGTGGTAAAGTTGTAGAGTAAATGGGCGAGTCGAGTGGTCGAGCGGCCAGGATAGTAGCTCGCCCACTCGCCTCCCCCCGCCATCAATTTTTATTACGCCCGCATACTAGAATTTCTACTTTTACAGTATAAACTTTCAAAACTTTATATTTTAGTGGTTATAAATTAAAAATACCCAATAAAGAAGAAGATACTTCAAAATTTGCAGAACTTTATTGTGAAAATGAGTGTCTTTAAACAGTTTAAAATTAGAGAAATAAAAATATGCGCCAGCGGGGTATCGAAGCAATTTCTGAAGCTATAGGACGAGAGGAGTTTCAGACCGCCGAAGTGAAACAAAAAATTGTAACTTCCAACATAAGTCGAGATGGTATTGCATCTCTCATCTGAACGTTTTCTTTTCGAATAGCAGGAGTAATCATATTTAAAAGAGCTTCAAATTTATTTGGGGCAATTCGTAAACACATTTTGTACTCCCTTAGAAGACGCGATGATGCTCCCAACATATCTCTTCTCCTTATCCAATCACGCACCCATAACCTTTTTTCCTCTTCAAGTATGTTATTAGGCTTCATCCAATAAAACACCGTAAATTCTTCTCATACACATTTTAACTCTGAGGCGTCGATTTGCAGCCATTTTGGAAGGGTTTTTATTTTACTATCTTTTCTTGTAATTTTTTCTTGCAATTTTTTCGAGTGAACTTGCCTCAATATTAAATGTCGTGTAAACAGCTAACAAAAACAATGGGCGAGTCGAGTACTCGGCCGAGTTACTGGGGTCAGTTGACTGGGTCCAGTCACTCGACCAATGTAAACTAGGCTTAAAGGTTAGAACAAGCTCATTTTTTTAGTAAGAAAGTAACTCGCGCAGGGTATTTTTCTTATACTTACTGCATCTAAAGTTAAAGAGATATAACACTGATTTTTTTTTAAATTGATATAGTTTAATGTGAAGTTTTACGAATGTAAAAAATGGTACCCTTATGTGGTTTATTAAGATAGTGAAAATATCAAGAAAAAAGTGAAATCTCATAAATTTATTGAAAGAAGAATTTTTTTTCTATCAAAATATTTCTCTGGTGATGATTTCTTAACTTCAAGCCAAAGTGGCATTAATTAGCATTAATTTTCAATATATTCTATTTAAATTGATAAAATCGTTTATGAACTATAAAAAATTTCGTAATAACGACATTTTCTGTAGGAACAAAATTCAATGACCCATCATAAAAAGCTAGCCCTGACTATTAGTTTTCTTGTTGATGCAATCTCGTCAATTTTCTTGGATTTCCTTCTGGGTCCTTCTTTTTGGGACACATTGTATAAGTATAACCGGTTCGTTCATAACGACAAAATTTTAGAAGGTGGGTCTCAAAAATTTCAAGAAAGAGAATCTTTTTCTAAAGTGTACTTGCCTGGAACTGGAAAGGAAAGCCCCATTATTTAATTCGTTTGTTGGGTTTGTGGTTTATTGGAATAGAAGTTCTCAAAAACGTGCACGATTGGTAAAAAATTGGATATTTTCTGTGGGAAGAAAATTCAATGAGCCTTCAAAAAAAACTGGGCTGTTCCTACTCTGTCTATTGGATTATTTGTCAATAAAATCTCATCTAGTTTCTAGGATTTTCTTCTGAGCATTTATTTTTGGGACACCCTGTATGTTATTAGAAAAACCTAAGCCATCTCAGAAATCGAGACTGAATAATTTGAATTTAGAACTAAAATTTCTTCAATTTGCACTATTTAATTATACGGGGTGGACCATTTAATTAGAGACAAATAAATTTCTAACTAACTAAAAAGCTTAGAAAAAATAATTTTGAAAAAAATTATAAGGTTTAAATGGTGGAAAATAGAAAACATACGAATTTTTTTCGTCAAGCGTCAAAAAACTTTTTTTGTAAAAAATTTTGAAATTTAAAATGTGTCAAATTAAAAAATGATTTATGAAAAAGGTATTTGTTTTTTTGAGTAAGTTTTAAAATTGCTATAAAAATTATCTTCATTTAAAAAAAACTTGGTTTACATTGTAATTACCTTCCAAACCTTTTAGTTTTTCAATTATATATTTATATCAAGTTAAATGGTCTACCCTGTATATACGGTGATTTTTATGTATGGAACCAAAGCGGCCATGCGCAAATGGCTGGATAAAAAAATTGAAATTTTATAGCATCAAATAGGGCCTTGGTACAAATATTTTAAGATGACAAAATTTTTATTTCTTCTCACTCGGATTTTTGACATGACAGCCATCTTGAATTTTTTTAAAACTTTACGATGGTCTATAAAACTATAACATAAATCATAAAAAAATATTGATAAAATTTTGTTATCCAACTTTAACTTTTTTGGACTGTCGCAAATTAAACCGACCGCAAAGATTTATGAAGGGGTTTCCCTGCATACGGGGTTCTCCTTTTGTTTTCAAAATAACCTGGGTGGGAACTCTTAGTTAGGACACACTGTTTATCTATTATTATCAATATTTACTGCAGTTATGTTGCTATCATTTACAGCTTTTTCTACAACATCTCATGAACATTTCTTAAAACTGGACTCACTTGCATTGGACCCCTCAATTAAATTTCACATGATAGCACGTGAAAGTCCTAAGGTAGTTTGACCTAACTCAAAACTTAAAGCATAAATAAAATTAAAAAATTGCTTATAACAATTATTTATTTCACATTATATTATTTATAACCGGATTTAACGTGTAACTCTTTTCTAAGCTGTTCTAAGCGTAATAACATATTGGACGTAACTTATTGTAGGTAAATAATTGCAGCCAAATTTAAATATTTAAATAATAACTTTTTAAAGTCTTATACATATATCATACGAAATCAACATACCACTGGATTTTTTCATTTGGAAAAATAAATAAATAATTTATAATCAGATCGTTACTGCTTAATGCATTAGTAGAAATATGTATGTAAAATAACAGGAAAGACTTCAAAATATTAATGCTTTTCAAAAATTTGGGAAATGTTAGATATTTCAAAAATCTAAAAATATGAGGAATATCTTTTTGGCTTAGAAGGGAAGTATTCATTAAAATTTAAAACAAATATTTTATTATGTTTGTTTGTTTAAATAAGCTAATGACTATGTGCGAGTTTATTATTAATCAAATTTTATAAAGCTTTTCAGGATTTTTATTTTATAAAGGAAAAAATAATAGGTGTTGATGGGGGTGGATAATAATAGCATCGAATGAAATTGTACTCCTTTGTACATACCAAGATGATGTAAAAGGACATGGCGCGGAACAAAAGCTGCTATTTTCTGGAAAATTTAACTTAAGTAATACACTGCCGGATACACTAAGACCTCATTTAAGGTGAATACAGAAAATATGTCTCTTGATCCCAGTCATTTTTCTTTTATTATCGCTTGCACATTCATATGCATTATTAAATCTCGGCGAATGCTCAGCAAAAACGTATTTTTGAGAGCGTATTACGTTCCTAAAATAGCCTTTATTTGTTATAGTGAAATTGTTTTGGTGAGTGCATTATTTTTTTCATACTTAAATAATGTAGAAAGGAGGAATAAAACAAGAACTTCGAAAATTCATTCAAGATTTTATTTATAATTTTTCTTATTATAATTTTAGACAATATTTTAAGCCATAAAAGCATTTTACACCATTGTTCTTTAATTTTTAAGTGACACTTAGGAGTCCTTAGTGCCAGTTTGTTCTTTGCACCATTTTTAAGGAACGCTTGTCTTCATAAGGAACACTATAATTTAATTTGAGCCTAATATAGTTCTTGAAAATAATTTGGATGTATTAGAAACATTGGAAAAATTAATTTCTTCAATAATTTATAAATTTTGTCGGAAATAAACTAATCCATAAAATGTAGCTGATGGTAAGAAAGGTACGATTACAATTTTCACAGATTGCAGCTACTTTGGTCAGGTTTGGAATATCAATATAGAGGGTGTATTAAAAGTAACGCATAGTAGCTATAAATTTTTAATTTAAGAAGTTGCACTTGTATATTTTCTTTGCATATTTTAAATGAGAGTATTTTTCTAAATTCGGGAATACTATTTTATAATAAATAAAAATATAAAAATTGTGGAGAAAAATTAAGGGTGTCCAATTTATTAACCTGCAAAAATTTATTTAGATTGTAAATTTAAATCTGAACACATAATTTCTTTTGGACTAGTATTTTTTTCGACTCCTTAAGAAGTTATGGTAATGTGACGTAAAAATCGAAAAAATGGTGTAACATAGGTAACCTTTTCTTCGGAATATTTACTATGATTCGTTTGATTTTATTTTTCTTATTAAACTATAGCACCGCCAAATGCAGAGAACTAAGCTCTTTCAAAAAGTGAAAATAAAACATGCTATTTAAAAACAAGAGCTGGCTGCTCTGGCACTAAAATAGAGAAAGATAAACAAAAACAAAAAATGTCAAAATATGCACTGAAATTGACTGAAAACCTTTGGTATTTCATGTTTTTATTTAACTCTTAAAAAACACATTTTTGATGAAATGTTTGTGCTGTTATGGTTCACTTGCATAATCACCGCCAAAAATTCTTAACTTCCTCATTTTTTATACTTGGTCCTTTATGAAATTAAATTCAATTTTCTGAAATACAATTAATGCATTCTGATGTACAATCCACTATTCTGAAATCAAATTGATCCTTTCTGAAATACAATTGGAAAAGGTATAGTTATACGTTTATGTGATCTTTAATATTTGTAAAATGAAATATGAATTGAACATTTTTAATCCCAATGACAGAAATGATGCAAGGTAGAAATGTTCTTCAGTATTGTCGCAACATGGTAAAATACCCTTTAAATTAAAAGTATATAACTATGTTTAATTTGCTAAATCACCCTTAAAGTAAATAGGATGGATAGTTTTGAACGTGGTTATTAAATCGGATTTTAAATGAAGCTCAAATAATTTTTCTACTATCATCATTATATGTATATGTTTTAACTGAGGTTTCCAATAACTTCAGTTTTCTATAAAGTTTTTTTTTAATTAAATGTTTAAAAAGACCTACAGCTATTTAATTAATAAGAATAATTCAGGAAAATATTTTGTTCCTAATAACCAGATTTGAAAACGAACGGTTAAGTAAGATTATAATTAAATTATAAAAGAAAAATATTATACAACATGGACTTATTAAATTTAAAGTAGAATAAAATAAGCTGAAAGCAGGAAAAATAAACTTTGCTTGAAAATAGAATTATTCGTAAAACTCTAAACAAAAAGTTTACCTTTATTGCTTTATACATAATGTGTAAATTTTGTCTGTAATAAAAACAAAACTTTTATTTTACGAAGTTTTCAAATTTTTACTCATTTTAAAGGTATCGAATAAAAATTAACTATTACTACTAGTATTATAGATTTCTTTTTAATGATTAATGGTTAAATTTTTTAAAAGTATTTAAAATTGGAACTACTGAGTAATTTACGAAATTTTTTTTTATTTATTGTTTCTTGTTCCATCTCTGCAACTGTTCTATTAAAACATGGAACAAATTAAAAATTAATTTCCTTTCTCCTTAAATAAGACAAAATCGATGTATAGCCTATTGTTTAAAAAAAATGTTACAAAATTTGAAAACCCGTCAAAATATACTGTGCTCTAATTTATCGCACGTTGAATAATTTCCTAATACCTGTAGAAAAACGTAACTTAAAAACGAGTGCTTAGCATTAATTACGGCCTGACAACAAATTAGTCTTCTAATTTTATCTTGGTCTATTCGAAATCTTCGGGAAAGATCATTTAATGCGTTTTGAGGGTTAGGAAGTCGTCTTAATGGTGATCCCATAATGTCCCACAGGTGTTCAATGGGATTGATATCCTTGGTGGCCAAATCATGGCAGGAATTCTTGTCGGTAATGTAATATATGACATCCAGCGATATCTTGCATTAGTAGGACAGTCTTTCCAATAAAAGGGGTAAATGGGAGCATATGCTCTTTAAGAATATATGTTATGTACCATTGTGCTGTTAGACGTTCTCCATTAATGATCACTAAATTGGTACGAATAACATGTAAAAGTTGACACTGAGATTTACACGAATTCACGTAACTTTTATGAGCTACAACTTTGTCTTGACAAAACAACATATGCATTGGATTTTTAACAATAAGCAATTACAAAGAATCCAAAATAAAAGTATATAGGGTGTCCCATTTGACGATGAACTGTAAGAGTATCTTTGTTATTATTGGAGATCGAATGTCGGTTAAATTTAGAAAGTTGTAGTCCGGGAGCCAACAAACATATGATATAATTTACTAATAATCCTCTATAACTTCGTGTGTGGCTTAATTATGAAGAGTCACCTTTTTTCTCTACGAAAATTTTGGTAACCGTAACGTTCTCTTTCTATTTTTTCCGAAAATTGTACATTTGCCGTTGTACTGAAAATTTATGAATAATTTTTTTTTAATTGTAATTGTAAAATAAGGGTGTCAACCACTTTAAACATGTCAAAATAACTACTTTTGATTTCTTTTATCAAAAGGTAATGTATTTTCGAAAATTTCAGGCTTTAAGACTTTAAAAACTACAAAATATTTAGAAGAAAATATTAAAACCAATAATATATGTAAAAAGTGAATGGGTGATGTAAACTAAGAGCGGATTTTAATTCTTTGGCGAAGATCTTTGCACGCAAAAACATCATGTTTTCAATGACATTTTTCCTAAGTGAACTATGAAATTTTAGCGAGGGAAGATGTCACTGTTTACTTTTTTTATAAAAAATCTTGTGTTTAGTACATCTACTTTCTTTAACTTATAAATTTTAGATGAAGGATAATCTTTTATAAAAATATATTTCTTTGCATAATTGGAAAATTTCTCATGTTTTTTGGGGAATTTGTACAGACAAATAAAATGTTGTTTCGCAAAATTTTAATTTGAACCCGTGTGAATCTTAATATTACTTAACGGGAAATTTATATAAACACAATTTAGATATTCTATGCACCGTATACCCTAACACACTTAGGTAATACTAAAGTTTAATATACTGCATACTCTTGAAGCTAGCTGGAACACTAATTTGTATAGTGCCAACATTCCACAGCCGGAGATTATTTGATTACTCACTTCCTATACCGCTATCTATGATGTAAACTATTTATACGGAAGTAGAAAATATTTAAAATAATATTAAACTTATTAACTAATTAAACTTTGGAATATGCTTCTTTATTTAATTAAAATTTTGAAAACTGCAACAATTTTAGATCCTCCTTAAATGACTAAATCAAACACCAAATTTTAAATAATATCCCACTAAACTTTTTAAAAGCGGCTATTTCAAAATATGAACATAGTTCATCTAGATAAGCATGTATAGTAATTTACAAAAATATATAAACTATACATACAGGGTGGGGAAGAATCCTGAATGGTCGATATAACTTTTCTAATATTGGTTTGATCAAAAAATGTTTCATATACAGTGTGTCCCAGTTGTGGATCTTTGTTATTATTGGAGATAGAATGTCGGTTAAATGGACAAAGTAGTGCATGTCCAATAATAGTTCGATGACAAAATTTTCTATCGTTTCGGCGCCATCTTAAATAAACCAATAAGTGCAAATTTCAAAATATCTCTGTAACTTCTTTATTACATGCCATGCCAAAAAACATTGTTAAGAACATAGAGGTAGTTTTTTGTCAAAAGTTCAATAAGCTAATCAGATTTTTTCTTAAGTCACTGAATTGCCAGGAAATAATCCAAACTTTGTTTTTTCCTATGGCGTTCATATTGGAATTACACATATTTGGAATCAGTGTATTTTTCTGAGAATTTGGTATACCACATGACACATTTAATAAATATTTTACTAAAAATGGGACAATTAATAAGACGCATAAAGGATTTCATGGAGTGCTCGAAACTTATTGACATAGCAAAGCATAAAAAAATGATCAGCTGTAAACTGTCAATACCTTGGTGTTAACTTCGTACTTTTTGTTTTTGTTATTGTTGACATTTGTATAAGTTTATTAATTTTGGATATTGAAAATAAAATAAATTATGTAAATTGACACAATTACATAATTTAATTAATTTGTCCTAAAGTGTGATGAAAAGTATGTTTAGCTGCGAACTCTCTTAATGACTCGAATCATTTTTTTGTTTTTTTGTGTGGAAAGATTCTATTGTATATTATTTCTAAGCTCTGATGTGGTATACTTACTTACTTCTTTTTTCATTTTTAATTGCCGACTGGGTTAAGTGGAAGAACAGACAACAGTCTGAACTTCGCCCAGGGATTTCGAATTACAAATAATATTTGCTCTTTTTTAATTCATGCTCTATAATGTATAAATTTGTAAACTATTTACTTGTAATTATGAAATAAAGACGATTTATTATTATATTATTATTATTATTATTACGTAATATGTATTGACAGTTTACATCTGTTCATTTTTTATGCTTTGCTATGTTAATAAGTTTCCAGCACTCCAGAATATCTTTTATTCGTCTTATTAAATGTCCCATTTTCTGTAAAATATTTATTAAATGCGACTTGTGGTATAACAAAATTCTCAGAAAAACACACTGATTCCAAACATGTATAATTCTAATATGGCCGCCATAAGAAAAAACAAAGTTTGGACAATTTCCTAGCAATCCAGTGACTTAAGAAAAAATCTGATTAGCTTATTGAATTTTAGATAAAAAAACTGCCTCTAAGTGGTAAACGAAGTTTTTTGATATGGCCTATAATAAAGAAGTTACAGACATATTTAGAAAATGGCACTTTTTGGTTTTTTTAATATGGCGCCGAAACGATTCAAAATTCAATTGTTTTGTCAACGAATTATTATTGAACATACAAATATATACAACTTTGTCCATTTAACCGACTTTCTATCTCCAATAATAACAAAGATACCTATAGAGTCCAACGTCAAATGGGACACCCTGTATATATTGTAAGGATTAAAAATTGACATTTATGTATGACTACATCATGTGGGTGGGATAAAGGTTAAGTTGGCTAACTGGAACTGTGAAGTAACTGACCACTATATCTTGTTCTTTATTCTTATTTGTGATTTTAAGATTGATGTCTTTCCACTGACGGTTAATAGTTTTCTAAAGCCTGTACCACAATAATACATGCAATTTTTATTAAAAAAAACAAATATTTAGTTCATGCTAAATTGGTGAGTTACACACTGACCAGTGCTAAGTAGTAAGTAGCATGTGAATCTTTGAGGATGGCAGTTCAAATAAGTTTTTAAACTATGTGTTCCAGTTGCTCCTTCGCAAACTTAGCAACAAACAATCTATTAAAGCATCTTCCATTATTCCCCAAATATGAAAAAAAAAATTAATTTCAATGAATTTATTGAACACACGTATTTTTAATGTGTTAAGATTCCAGTGACCTTATCAAGTTTTTTTTTGTGCAAAGGGCTAAAACGTTTTGCGACAGTCCAAAAATAAAAAATTTGATATCAAAATGTTATCAATGTTTATAAATAACTTTAACATAACATAACATTAACCATAAAGATAAATGGTAAACAATTGTTTAGTTGAAGAAGAAAAATTTTTTGTTTTTTCTTTTTAATTAGTTGGCAAAAGCAATTATGCTACGAACCAATGACAAAATTGTAATGTTTGTTAATGACTCGTAAGTAATTTTAGTTTATTAATTTTAATTTAAATGTAAATATTTTTAAAAAATTTTATTTTATATACACCAACCAATTATGTATTTTAACAATTGTTCAATTTGTAGATTTCGCCTGGTGATGTCTTAATTAGAATAATGGACAACCTCACATCTAAAATAATAAAAAAAAAAACTTTAACGTCCTTTTGTAATGAATTAGTGTATTGGGATTTTGGTATTAAGGACACAAAAGAAAACAATGATTTTGTTACATTCAGCTGACTAGTTTCGGTTTTAATGGTCAAACCTTCTTCAGAGCTTTAAGTTATAATAAATCATTAAATGTCATTAAAAATACATGAGGAATCTTTCTTGGACATAGCAAATTATCACTAATATAACGATGATTTGTTATTAATTGAAACAAATTATCTACAAGATGATTTTAGAAATAAATTTCTTACTTTCTTTTTTTGTCTTAAGAAACTAACTTAACTTAAAGTTTTGCCTTATTTTGTGTATTTAAATAAAATGGTGCACATGTTTCCCTACATTTTTCCAACAATAAAGCGAGAATGATAAAAATTCTTTAGAAATATTTAAATTTTCAATGAAATTTATTTTAAAATCAACTTTATAAATTCGATACTAAATACTGAGTGTTAAAATTAAACATTATATGCTGCTCTAATTCTAAAATTTTTTAAAGTATTTATTTATTTATTTTTATTTATTCACTTAACGTGCTTACAATGTACAAGGCATTTTACACAATTCAAAAAAAGAATACAAAAATGCGTAATTGAACATACAATATTAACTGCATTTAAAACCACACAGCGTATTATGAAATAAATTAGGTAAATTTTGTATTTACAATTTCCTCCACAGAGAAGAGGTATAATTCAATAAGAAGTTCCCTCATATGTCGCTCAAAATTATCGTATGACAGGCTGGTAAAACTGATACAGGTAGATTATTAAAAACGTTGATGACGTAATAATTAATAGCATGGCAAGTACGCTTAATTCGAAAGTAAGGAACTCGGAGATTTTGAAGTTGTCTTGTATTAAGTTCATGTATGTATGTATGTATGCTCTTGGTGTAAGATTCCACATTGTTTTTAATATACAGGGTGATTTTTATGAATGGAACCGAAGCAAAGCCATGGCATGGCGTCCAAATGGCTTGATAAAAAAAATTAAATTTTATAAGATCAAATGGAGCAATTATAAAAATATTTTAAGATGAAAATTAAATTATATCATTTGGAATTTTTAGTACAGTTCATAAAATTATTATTTAAATCATAAAAAATAAACATTAATAAAATTTTGTTCTCCAACTTATACTTTTTTGGACTTTCGCAAATTACAAAAAACATCCTTTTTATTATTTTCCTTTCAAAATAAAAATATTTTTGGCTTCAAAAAGGACTAACAAATTTTTTTGACTGCTAAAACATTTTATTGTTTCATTTAAATACAATATTATTTTTGTTAATGTTTTAGCCATTTTTTGAAGGCAATTATTGTTTATTTTGTATAGTACTGTATTGTATAGTACTGCACAATGGCCCTGGAAATTACACAATTTTGTAATTTAATTTGAAATTATTTAGAGGATAGTAGACAAATTTGAGCACATGATTTTGAAATTCGCTTGATATTTGCGGATTTGGTCTTAGTTTTTCCAGTGGATTTTTGCATGATTGACACATTAGCAGGAGTTAATGAGTAGAGTAACAGAGATATGCCGAAAGCTCATAGTATCTCTGTTCTTTCAAGATCGTGTCGTCGACGAGACTGTAGCACAGTATAGGCAACTACCAGTAGCGACACTTCATGCAAATTACATGTTATTTGAAGGGACAATTTTTGGTGACCTTGACGATATATATATGTATACTCAGATACGCACGCGGCAAATTTAAATTTACGTCACTTTTTCTAACCATAAAAATGTAACATACATTTGCAAAGTTATGATTAAAATTGTAGTTTTTAATGATTTTGACAAGCTTAAATGTAATAATATACAGTTTTCATCAATTATTACATTAATTACGGTATTTAAATTCAAATGGCGACGCCTTTAAAATTATTTTGATCATAGAGAAATGTCGCCATTTGTAATTTGCAGTTCTATACTCAATGCTACCAGATACGCACCATAGAAATGGTACTAGGTTAAACACGGGAGAGTGTCGCTACTGGCAGTTATTTATACTGTGACTGTAGCGTGTCCCAAAAAGATTGGGGATGAATTTGGCAACTGTATATAAAAATTGCAACTGTGTATCAAAATTTCCTAGATAATTTGACATTCTATGGTCAAGTCATTGGCGAGCAATATCCTCTTGCTTTGTTCAGTGGTGTTTTACAGAATTTCGCTTAATTCTTATTAAAAATCAACAGTTTTTTTCTAAACTATACGAATTTAAATACGCTACAAAATGTTTTTGAAAATATGAAACGTTGAGTGAATATGTGTATTAATGAAAATGGTAGCCATTTTGAGAACTTACTGTAAAATTTATTTATTTATTTATCAATAAATATTTTTTCAATAATCCATAATTTTATTGTAGATAAATATACACTGTTTCACTTTTATTCAGGCCCCCTACCAACCTATCAAATGTGGCGTCACTGAAAAAGTACATTCTGCTACATAAATTTTCATACATGGTTGCCAAATTCATGAGTTATTCTCGAATCACTCGACACGATATCGTATATTCTATCCTTATCATTCAAGTACTAAAATAAGACCGTGTCCTTGTCATTTCGTACATCGTGTTGTGTGATTCGAGAAAACTCCGCGGTAGATACACTTTCCCGTGTCTATCCTATTACCACAGAGTTCCATGCGTATCTGGTACTTTTGAGTTTTGAACTGCAAATTACAAATCAAATACAATACGGTGACATTCTCTCTATGATCAACATGATTTTAAAGCCGTATGGTACAGCTCTATCACAATTTATCGTCAAATATGATTTATACTATCGTAATAATATTAGCATATTATGCTTATGTAGTTATTTACAAATATTAGATTGCAATTGTTGTAGTATATTTATTTTAATAAATGAAATCGAAACGTTAGTTAATACTACAATTACAGCTATCATTTTGAGGAAGGATATTTTTTGGTTATAATATTGAAAATTTATTTTTTCAACTCAAAAATAATTTTAGTAACGTCATGTTAAAGCATCATTGTTTATCGTCTAATGTCGATCAGCAATATAATACATAATTACTACAAAACCAACAATAATATAATAAATAGCATATTTTTAAATTCTTTATTTTTTCAATACAAATTATTATTATAATTAAACAGTATAGGTAAAGGAAATGAAGAAAATTAAATTCTAAAAGAATAAATCCAAGGAACTCATTGTAAGGATTTAAATGTTAACAAGGGTTATTATAATTGAAATATAAATACCGCTTTGTCACTTGGCAAAAAGGTTAAACTAGAAAATCCTTTTAACAGCCCACTTGTTATTCAACATTAAACGTATTTACCATGACAAAGGATGTTTAGATGGAGAAAATTATCTCGACATAAGGGCATCTCCGTTTTAATTAATTCTAACCAGCTAACATAAAATACCTATGAAAATATAAACTGGTTATAATCAAAGCAGGTATTTTAATTACCAGTTTTTTAGTTTTAAGTGCCGAATTGTTTTCTTTTTAATTCAATTTTAATACAGGAAGTAAGGTAAACGTGAAAGAGGATGTCGTAAGAATAGAATCAATATTTATAATTACTGAAAGGCAGGTCAGGAAATAATTTAATTTTTAAAGAAACAATTTACAAATGAAATTATTTCAAGTACAATGATAAAAAAGTTATTAGTTTATATTAAATATAAATGAAAAATTGCTTTGAAGATTGCAATCTTACATTTTCCTTTAAGCGCAATATCTTCCACATAAAGCTTAATGAGACAATAATTAAATAAATTTGTCGTAAAATCTTTGTATTCCAAGTATGCTAATTACAATTCTCTAAGAGAGGAGCAATTTTACTTTGGTACGTAAATAAATAGCAATAATTTCCTAACCCCGTTCTGCACTTGACAACTTTTTGGAAGTCCTTTTTGTCAAAGAAAGGCTGCGCTTTGTGTTTACCAGAGGACATATAAATTAACAAAGCAGTTAGCACGATAATATATTATAGTTGTAAACTTGTGGTGTTAGAGAATCTTCCCAAATAGATAATTAACATCGATTTTACTAAATAAAAGAAAATTAGAACTTGAGTTTTTGCGTAAAGTAATACCCAGTAATAATTTGTAGGCGGTTTGTGAAAATCTTTGTCACATCCTTGATCTCTTGATCCCTTATATCCTGCTGAAATCGTGACTTGGAAATCTGGCCCTCTATTAGTAAAGAGAATGGACTGAAAGTGTCTAGATCATAGGGATTACGGTTATTACCGCATTTTCTCTTCAACAACTTTATTAATTTTAGCTTCTGCATGTTAAATTAAAATTAAAATCGGAACATCGTTTTTCCTAACTACTTTTTGAATAAGATTAGTCAGTCTAATCCTTAATTATTACCAACATTTAAAATAAAAAAGCTTCCCCTTATTAAAAGATTTCATTCGTTTTTTATTACAAAAAAACTTATAACAAAAACTGTAACATATTTATTTTGTCTATTTATTATATTAGTACTTTTAACATAATTTTATAATATAATAATACTAAACATATAAAGAAAATATAAAGAAACAGGAATACATATACATAAATAAATAATATAATAAATAAAATATAATAAAATAAGTTCAAGTCTATTTAAATAATCAATAAACTAATTATTTAATTATCTAAATATAATTTTTACATAAAGTTTTAAAGTTATTTATTTCTTTTATTTTTTATAAATCTTTTGGTATCTTATTATATTCAAATTTCGAAATATAGATTCATTTATCAAATGTATTATTTACCTGAGAAATATGTAAATTAAGTTTCATGTTTGTGTATGTTTTTATTCAAATTAATTTTTATATTACTTTTAATCAATTCACTATTAATTTTATGTTGAAGTCCTATATTCAATTAAATTTTGTATGATATTTAATTATTATATATTTTATAATTTAAATAGGTATAAATATTTTCTTGGTGTGAAATGATCTAAATTATAAATTACTTTTATTGATTTTATGCAGTTTAAATTTGTTTGCGGATCCCTAATAAAAATAAGTCCATACTTTAAAAAAAGAATCTATTTTGGGGAAAAATAAATTGCTCTTTTCACAGAGAAAGGTTTTCAAATGCACCTTGTTGATATACTTTTTCTAATTATGTAGTTTACACGTTTTTTTTCCAATTTAATTTATTATCAGTATACAGGGTGTTACGATTTTTTATCTTAAAACCTAAGCCTCTTATGCCCGTTTTCACCAACGATTCCTAAAAGTTAGGCATTGCTTATACTACTAGTTGCCAGGTATTTTTTATTAAATGATTAAAAATATTTAGCAACTAACCCTAAGAGCAATACCGAAATTTTAGGAATCATTGGTGAAAACGGGCGTTAGAGTTTTGAATGAGATCTCATAATCCAAATTTTTATTTGTTATTTGATCCTTATTTTGAACGTCATTTCAAGCCGTTCTTAGTTTTTTTCAAACAAAAATCCATGTTGTTTATTATTTTTTTTTTAATTCTTTTGTAAAAACACACATCAGATAAGATTTGAGGAGTAATTTTTCCACAGACCTGACGGATTATAATTTTCGTATCTTCTCTGGTTGTTGATGCAGTTGTTATTACATGTTCTTTAATAAATCCCGAGAGGAGACAAATCAAAGATGTTAGGTTTGGCGAACGAGCAGGCCAATTAATTTGTATTCCTCTACCTATTTTTTGACTGCTAAAAAATTTAATTGTTTTATTTAAATAAAATATTATTTTATTTAAAAAACATGTTTCAAGCCTTTTTTGAAGTCAAAATATTTTTAATTCGAAAGAAAAATAATAAAAAGGCTAATTCTTGTAATTTGCGACAGTCTAAAAAAGTTGAAGTTGCATAACAAAATTTTATCAATGTTTATTTGTAATAATTTATATAATAATTTTATAGACTGTCCTAACGTACTAAAAATTAGCTTTCCAATGATGCATTGCATGACATAGGTTGCCATTTAAAAAAAATACATATGGAAAATAAATACTTTTTTTGTTCATCTTAAAATATTTGTACCAATCCTCCATTTGATCCCACCAAATTTCAAATTTTTTTATTCAGCCATTTGGGCATGACCGCTTTAGTTCCATACATAAATATCACCCTGTATAAAAAACCCAAATATGAATACAATTAATAAAATGGTTTCATTTTCGCCATACTAAAAAAAATGCTGAATCTATTCAGTATAACAAAAAAAAAAATAATAAACATCTTACTTTTAATGTTGAATAAATTTCCCAAAAACGTTTAAAATATTAACGATAAAAAAACTAAACCTCAATTATTTGGTAAATCAGCAATATTGAGTCGTTAATATTCTTGACTGTAATAACATAAAATTGGAACGTGAAATAGTCCGAAAGTGAATTAAAAAAAGTAAAGCAAATGTTCAATAAATTTAATGCTAATTACCAGTTTATCAACTTCCTGGGAAAAACGAAAACACTTCTCACGAATTGCGATACTCACAACAGACTCCACTTCTCCTGATTTGCAACCAGCAGATGTTTTTAAATCAGGTGGTCAAGGTTCATGAATAATTTCCAAATTCGCCACGGTATTAGTATTCCACATAAAAAGGAGCAAAAAAACTAGGCTACCTCTAAAGGCCTCAGAGGGTAGTAGTCTTAAAAATACATATTTAACTCCAACAACGTTGAAAAATCAAACTGAGCGTTGTTTGCCATTAACCAAGCAATAATTTATCACACAAAATTTGTTTCCAGTCACAACATGCTCAGTATACCTCAAAGCACAAAACTAACCGAAAGAACCAATAATTAAACTTCGTGAGAAACGAAACAGCGAAAATTACAAATTCGACGGCACACTTCGAAATATCTACAACTGTAACTAGGAACCCAAAATTATCAAAAATTAATTCAGAGAGCAGCATTTACCAAGCATGAATTGGCAACGCTATATCTATTGCGAAAATAAACAAATAAAATAAATTTAAAACAATACAAAGGGAAGTACAACAACAAAGGCGCTAACAAGATTTGAACGAGGAAGGCTGAATCAAAATGAGCACCTGGAACATGAGTATCAAATAAATATTAAGTAGGGGTCGATTCAGTGTAATCGACCTGTAAATAGTAACTCGGGTCCTTATAATTTACGAAAAATGGAATTCTGTGGACGCGTCTGTAAACGATGTTCATACAGGCGAATATTTGAACTACTTTTACGAGATATCTTATAAATGGCGTGATCTGACATCAGCGGATCCGAAATATTAGGTTAACTAACTGTGTTATTGGTGTTTAGTTTATCTATCAATATCCATCTATCTAGATTAGATTATATAGGAGGGCGATTGGCTGTAATTGAGCCTTACCGAACTGCGACCATTTTGATCTTTTGTTCAACCCTTTTTCTAGTGGAGTCCTGGGATATCTAAATGCTTAATAAAGCTGATTATATCCTTAGGAGGCATAGCTTTGACTTCATCTGGAATTAGAGTTGTACAGCCAAAGTGATCAAATCTTATGCGAGCTAATGCGTCGCATTCGCAAATGATGTGCTCCAAAGTTTCATCTTCTAGGCCACAGAATCTGCAACTTTTAATTTTTGACTTGCCCATTTTGTTTAGATGATACCTCAATGGGCAGTGTCCAGTTAAAAGGCCTGTGATGAGCCTCAGTTCGTTCCTACTTAGGTCGAGAAGCTTTGTGGCTTTCTTGGGCGAGTACTCAATGAATTTCTTCGCCTGTCTTGAACCCGGAGTATGACTCCAGTGGGACAATATACTATTCCTTTCCCACCGTATGATCTCCTCCCGTAGATGTGTCTTGTTCAGCACACAGAACGGTTCTGGACCACTCGGTGTAAGATTTGAGGCCGATCTTGCTTACTCATCAGCAATTTCAATGCTTTCTATTCCCTGATCCCCTGGCACCTACATTAGGACAAGCTTGTTTCCTCTTGCCAGTTGCTTCAGAGATTGTCAACATTACCAGGCCAATTTGGACTCAAGGGTGTGGGCCTTTAAAGTCCGAATCGTTGCCTGACTATCGTAGTACATAGTATATTTGTGCTCCTTTGAGTGTCCTTCGTAAGCACTCCTGGGCACATAATTCCACAGCCAGAATTTCCGCCTGCGTAATGGTTGGGGAAGTTCCCAAGGCCATGAAAACCCTATAACCGGGTCCATATATGATACCTGTTGCTCTATTGGATTTGGATCCGTCCTTAAAGCAGAAGGATGCCTTGGGATCCAAGTTATTTAACGTGTGTTTTACCATTTGGCGGTCTTGGACAACCACTTCAAACGGAGTCTCAAAGTCAAAACTTCTTGGCATTATATCCGCTGGTTTAGTTGTGAAGTATGGTTCCAGAGATTCTAGAATCTTCAAGTTGCCTCGCAGGTTTCCACTTTCGTACCGTCAGATGCAGTGGAGAAAGGTCCAGCATTACCTCCAGGGCCGCTGAGTTGTTTTGCATGGTAGTTTTTTTCGTTTTCGTCCACCACACCAAGGAGGCATATGTGACGATGGGTCTCACCACCGTGGCGTATAATCAGTAGGTCATCTTTCATCGGAGTCCCCATATTTTTCCGGCATGTCCATACGGCAGCCGTAGCTTTCGAAATGGTTTTGTCGACATGTGGATTCCAAGTCAACTTACTATCTAAGAGAACTCCGAGATATTTTGTCTCATTGGAAAAGTCGATTTTTGTCCATTTAGTTGAGGCGTTTGTTGGTTTAATTTCCCCCGCCTCGTAATAATGATGGTCTTACTTGGGTGACCGTTTAGTTCTCCCCCATTGCACTAGTTGCTGATTACATTTAAGGCATTTTGCTTCTGGGCCAATAAGGTCCCTTCATGTTTGCCTTTTATAATGACTGGTAAGTCGTCTGCATAGGTATCCGAGCGCATCCTAGCCGTTGCTGATCAGCCTCTCCAGAAGGTCGTCCAAGACGATGGACCACAACAAGGGTGATAATACTCCCCCTTGAGGAGTCCTTTGCCGTGGCCACCGACATTTCGCCGCTACCTAGAGAGGACGTAACAACCCGGCTCCTCAGAATCTCTTCAATCCATCTTATGGTGGAAGGGTTGATACCTTTTCTTGTGGCGGCTTGGCTTTTTGTTACCTCCTTTGACCCAGGGAAGTGGGTCCGTGATAGGACGCCAAGGCTTCCCCGGTGATCTTCCGTGTAACTTCAATTTGAATCTTTCATTGGACCTATCTCGTTGGAGTGGTCTTTGGAAAGAACATTTTGCAAGCGAATTGCTGGGGTAAGTTGGTTTATACCTTCGCAAAATTTTTTTCCAGATTGTCTCTTCGATTTCCTTAGTTCTTTGTTGTAATTGGTTTGGGTTAGATGATAGTCATACCAGTTGCCCGTTTTCCTAGCCCTAGTTACTCCTAGCATTGGCTCTCAGCCCCTCGAGTTCCTTGTTCTACCAAGTAAACCATTTTCCTTAATGGACAGCTATCTTCGAAAGCCGATAAAAGTGTTTTGCTCATGTGAGCTGAGACGGATTCTACTTCCTCTCTTGTTCTAGTGTTGTACTGGAGTCCTTCAAACTCTGACCTGACTCGCTTTTCGAAGAGGTTGCCTCCATGTCAAACTCTATCGTAAGATGGACCGACATGGATGGTACGTCCAGAACCCGCCAGTTTTTAACGGATTGTGCTATAAATGTAGTCGCAAGAGTTAGATCAAGGAGCCCCTCTCGGATCACATTTACAGGTTGGTTTATTACCCCTATTAACGATGTCTAAATTGGTAGCGCAAACGTATTCTAAGAGTTCCTTCCCTTTTTTTATTGATATCGGTGCTCCCCATATGGTGTGGTGAGCATTGGCATCACAACCCAGAATTAGGTGTTTCCCCCTACTGAGACGTTTAACCTCCTCTGGGGGTGGATTGGTTGCTTCCCCTAGGAAATAAGCCGAGGCAATTACAATCTGCCTCTTGCTTGTGGCCATGGGTGCCTCCATGACTGCCGCTGCCAGGTCTCTAGTGAAGAGCTCTGTAGTGCAAAATCAATATTATTCCTGAGCATTAACACTGCTCTTGGATTTTCACACCTCTCGCTATAGACAAGCTGATGAGTATTTTGTGGGAGTCCTGTGAGTTGTTCCCCATTAATCCAGGGCTCTTGAATTAGCCTTACATGTATTTGCCTCCTGGCGATTCCCCGACATAAGGCACTACACGCCGCCTTTGATTGATGGAGATTGACCTGGAGATATTTCATTACACCCCCTATCTTGGAGGCATCCGTCAGCCCCCGGCTGGCCTCTTCGACAGAGTCCTAGGCGCTTTAGCGCCTTTGCTTCTGGCCTGTGACCACCTTTCGGGCACTTGGAATTCCCTCCCATACCTAGGATCTGCAGATACCGACGCAGTGACCCCATGTTCTGGCTAGTTGCCGTCTCTGGAGGTGCTGCTCGGGAGATGGAGGCCGTTGCGTCCTCTGCAGTCCTGCTGGACCTGCCTCTTAGCCGCAGCTGTACTTGGCCGAAGGCATAATTGATCCGACAGGACCTGACGGGGATCTTAGCGGACCGGGCGTCCACTGAAAAAGTGACCTCGAGTGTCAGACCCGCCAGACTGCGCCCTAGAATCCTCCAGCTTGAGTCCTTAAGGTCATTTTGGGCCTGTATTAAGTTCAGGATTTTCTCGTTAGAGTAGCCCAGACTTAATGGGAGGTAGCATATAAGGATTTCCGCGTGAGGCGGATCTGCCTCTAGCGCTACCTGCAAAGTGGCTCCCTTCCAGGGTTTGAGTTCGGCCTAAATGCCTTTGAACCACTCGGCTGTGGCTTTGTCGGCACAAGTGAGATCTTGCCAACCCGGTATGATGTAGAGTTGGTGAAAGCTCGGCTTTGCAGCAGCCCCCTTCCCCTTCTCCACAATTTTGTCCAGAACGAACTCCTGAACGGGCTTGGTCTGGTCAGTTGTCAGGAGGCATTCTGGAAAGTTGACATCCAGGACCCCAACTTTGATGTCGCCAGTAATTTGGCTGTATGAGGCTGTGTTACCACGCTTAGGTTCTTTGGTGTGCTGGCATCGGATCTGGTCCGTTTAGGCCCTTGTTCGGCCTGTAACGGCTCCAGAGGTTTTAAGGTCATCTGACGTGCCTCCTGTAGTGAAATGCTCTTAGAGACAAGGAACTTCATCCTCTTGCGGGCTGCTCCACTCAATTTGATCCTCTCCTGTGAGATGGTCATTTTTAATAAGGTCTTGTTGACCTCTTCGTCGCTGCTTCGTAGCAGCGCGTCCTCAGCCGCTTGGCTAGGATTTGCACCTTGCTCCGCTGGCTCTGGAACTCCTCGTTGGTTGAGGCTATTAGAAGCCTCTGTTGACACGATTGGGGGAGTGTCTTCCCCTTGGGTTTTTTTAATCTGTTCCATATTGAGTCCCACGAGTAGCTAGGAAACTAGAGGTCACCTGCAACAGAGCCCCGCTTGTTGCAGGAAGGTTAATTTAAACCAGGTATCCGGAGTTCGCATATTTAAGACTAGTCTTCCCACTAGCCATGCAGATATCGGCATATGCTGTTCCACCTTATCTTGAGGGAATCTATCTATCGAGTATGTATTGAAAAATGAGGTAAGTTACAGTAGAATAAAAATAAATTGTAGGTATATTATTTTATTAGGAGTAAAAGAAGTAGTTTTTGTGGCGAGCATGTAGGTTTGCGGGACGAGCTCTGCGAGTCCCGCAGATATATGCGAGCTAGGGTTTGACTGTTTTTAAAAATTTTTACTAAAATGTGTTTCTTTTTCAAAGTAGACCTTTAAATGACATTCACTAGTTACAATAACAAATAGAAATATGTATTATATTACCCACTTCAAACTAAACAACTTTTATTAAAATAACTCTAATAGGTCTAGTTTTTGAGATAAAAATTCGTAACACTTTTCGTGAAACCCTGTATAAATTATTTCGTTTTCTAACACAAATTAATAGTTTCTATTATGAGTTTTTATTAGTATTATTTAGAGATTTTATTAAAAAAAAATTAAAATGGTTCTTATGACAATATAATTAGGAATTAATAAATAATAATTAATAAATTTGTCAAATTCAAAAACTGATTTTTAAATTAGGCAAAACGGTTTTAAAAAATTCAAATAATATGTACAAAATCAGAGAGTCGAGCGAAAATTTGGCTAGTTTTAGGATTTGGACTCTAATGTCGTTTCGATTTCGGTTTAGTTTTGGTTCAGTTCTGGTACAGTTTCTGCTCTATTTCGCTCCGGCATGGTTTTAAAATGTAGAAACTTTATACAAAAAACCTATTAAATTATTAGAAAAAGTACAGGGTGAGCTAAAATGATTGTGGTCAATTTTTTTGTATCAAGTTCATAGTATCACAAAATCATCTAAAAATTATAACAAAGTAACTAGACTACACAAAAGCGGAGGCGTAGGTCTAATTTTTAAAGTTGAGTCAAAATTTCGCATTTTTGTATTTAGTTCTTGTGCCTTATTCTGTTTCATGAGCAACAGTTTTTATCAAGACGAATTTGCGCAAATCTTTATTTTGTAGGCATTGATAGAAATGCAAAAGATGCAGACCGTTATTAATAATAATATAATATTATTTTGTGTTAAGACCTGCCTCGAAAGAGAAAGTCATAATTTTCAACATTTGACATTTGTTGTAAAATTCGAGAGTCAATTCTACGTTTTTTATTTTCAAAAACACAAAAGCGTGTATTTAGCGACCGTGATGAAAAATTTAGAGACGTCGTTATCGTTAATCACGTGATTAAAAAATATTTCTTCATAAGAAATAGTTTCTAAAAGACGTGTTTAACTTTAACGACGTCTCTAAAATTTTCATCACGGTCGCTGAATACATGCTATAACCATTATAAACAATTTAAATTTGTATATTTGTTTAGAATTCTTGACTTGTTATGATAATTATATTCATTTTGAAAAAAAATTTGCTACGCCATTGGGTTACTAGGGGGTTTTCTTTTTAAATTTGTAACAATCATTTTAGCTCACCCTATACATTTTAAACGGAAATTAATTGTAATTCCTTACTTTTGTTCCAATCGAAATTTCCCGTTAATATTTTTTTTTCCGGTTTTAATTACTGTTTTAGAATATTATTTCTTTCGTTTTGTTTGATAATTTCTGTTATTTTTGGTTTACGGTCTATGGTTTTCGGTTCGATTCCCTGATAAAAATTTAATTTTTTAATAAATATTTTATTTACTTTAATATTATAATATTTTTCCCGATTCTACATATTTTATAAAAATTCTAAAACCGATTAAAACCGGTTTTTTTTAGAAAATTGTTATTCGAAAACCGGTTTTTTAAAAAGACGGTTTTTGTATAAACCCATGCGAGCCACAAAAAGTACTCTGAATAAAACAAATTTTAAAATTTGAAATTTAATTTATATATAATACACAATATAATGTCAGTGTATATTGGGTTCCCTAAAAGGTATTTCTACTCCACCTTTCTAATCCTTGTCAATGCAAAGTACACCCGATTGTAACCGATTTACTTCGTAATTGCACGAATAGCACAATAGAGTCAAGGAACATAAAAATGACTTGTTAAAGCCTGCCAAGTGTCATATAAGGCTGTACTTTAATGACGTTTGAAGAAAAATACAATTAATTTAATCATTTATGTATATACCTAATTATGTTGTTTATGGTAATTTAATATTTTTTATTTCACAGGGGTGATCAAAGGTGACAGACTAGAATGGAGTAAAAATACCACACAAAAACATTCCGAAACATACAGGTATTCCTGTGATTTGTTACATTGGCTGAGAATTAGGATGTCTACTGTCTATTTTATTTATTTTTTGTAAAAATTTTATTCTTTTATATCATAAATAATTGGAGTAAATTATGAATTGTTTCTTAAGTTTTTTTATTATTACTATAATAGAATTTTTTTACTTGTGTAAAGTACTTTAAATATATTTTTTTTGTTTATTAAAAATTGACTTTAACATTTAATTCTGCCCTGATTTGCTTTCCTTATTGAAGTAAAAGGTCAGATTGGATCAAGTTTCCATTGGTTTGGGAAAAAATACCAAAAAAACCCAAAAAACAAATTCGGTAGGATTACGACTGCTCGCGAGGTATTTACGTGATTCGTAAATATTTACAGAATCTGTAAGCTACAGGCGTAGTCTTACAGCAGCCTTATTCTTGAACTAGTCGACACGACGTAGCCGACCGCCGACCACTTTTATCATTCTGTCCTTTTCATTTACATGAAAAAATAAGAGGACAGAAGGAAAAAAGTGGTCGGCCACATCGTTTCGACGGGTCAAGAATAAGGCTGCAGATATTGCTTGCAGGTCAAGATTGACACAGAATCGACCCATATTCCCGAAAAAAATTACAGTAACCCAATGAGCGAGGAAGAAATGAAAAGTGTTAGCAACCAATTTAACACGAAAGTGATTAAGTAAAGAATAAAGTACTTCTTCCATCGGCTAGAAGAAAATCTCAAACCGTTACAATGCGATCGGTTAAAAGGTCTTCAAAAAATAATTATGTAATTTTCAACAATTCTGCTTCAAACATTTATTGTCCATGGATAAGGAACAGTTCTCATCATCATACTAGTAGGTAATTAATGTTATGTACGTTCTTCAGTGTTTGAAGAACTAGCTTCATCATAAAACATCATATGCGAAATAATTAATGAATTCAAGGTAATTAGTCGAAGAATCCAATTAAAAAAAAATTACGATTAAGGAAATCGTTTCCATAAAAAAATTGATAAGGAGACATGTGGCAAGGATTGCATTTGTTTTTTTCGTAGAATTTTTGAATTAAATGTCCTATTTACACTCCTTTTTCTTGAAATTTCTCGAATTTTATTTTGTGCATTAACTTCAACAAACGCTAAAATATTTATTGTATTTTCTTCATTAATTATTCTCACCGCATTATTTTTCTTGATTTGAACGCATTCATTTTGCAAAAATCTATTATTCAAACGTAGAAATGCCATGTGAGTTTTCGGAGATTGGTTAGAGTAACGATCATTAATTAGGAATTTGTACGATTTGTACTTATGTATGGTCTTATTTTAGAAAATGTAGGTTAAGAAGAAATTTGTTTTTAGCAATCAGAGAATGACGATAGAAACAAGTATATTCTATTTTTTATTAAATTTGTTTAAAACGTGCAGTACAATAAAAAAACATGTTTACTAAAATGTGTCTTTTTCAAAGTAGACCTTGAAATGATCTTCACTACTTAAAATAACAAATAGGAATGTGTATTATATTACCCCCTTCAAACTAAACAACTTTTATTAACAATAAAATAATTCTAATACGTCTAGTTCTTGAGATAAAAATTCGTAGCACTTAAGTGTGACACCCTGTATAAATTATTTCGTTTTCTAACACAAATAAATAATTTTTATTAGTATTATTTAGAGATTTTTTAAAATTTCTTTAAAATGATTCTTACGACAATATAATTAGGAATTAAAATATGTTTTATTTATAAAAGAAAATGTAAGTCTATTTCTTAGAAATTCATTTTAGAACGTAGTATACCCCAATTAATTTTTTGTTTTATTAGTTATTAAAACTATAAGAACGACAAATTCCTTATTTTCATAAAATTGGATGGTAGTTATTTTCATTCAGCAGTGCGCAATTTTACGAGAAATTAATGATAAATAATATTTTATTTTAAAATATAATTTAGTTTCCTATTTAATAATTTCGGTTGCAACTTATAAATTACTTAATTACTTTAATTAATGATGCCTCTTAAAAATCAATACCTCCCATCTCCTAATCATTTATTAGCCCGTCATTTATACAGCATGGCACCAGCGGTGAGTGAAGTATTAATTATTTAAAATGAGTTATAGCTATAATCTATGCATAATTTAAAAACTGCAACATATTTTTAACCACAATACGCTTATTTATCACAATTAAAGTAAAGTGCAATTTTCAACAAAGTTTCTAATTGCACTTAATGAATTTACTTAAAGAATAGTGTATCTTAGAATATTTAATTATAACTTTAGAAAAGTTAATGTAGAATTTGGTCCTATTAGGTTATCTAAGTTTAAAACAAACGATTTCTTGAGGAAAGTGGGTGCACACCGCACACCACAGTTTATTCTTTAGGGATTTCATCCTTGACAGCTGGCATAAAGGAAATCTAAGTTCACAGAGTCAATTGAACTTTTAGTTATGCTCGAAAAATTCTGATGCCAATTTTAAATTTATAACCTGGCATATATCTTTGTTTAATCTTTTAAAATATGTTTTAAAAGTTAACAGACATACAAGTTTAAAGTTAAATTTAAATATACCTTGAATGAAGTTTTCCCAGAAAAACGAGTTTTAAATAATGTGGAAACTTATTATTTTTTATTTAAATAAGGAGATAAGTTCTGTAATTTGTAGATCAGTTCCAGTCAAGTTCACTTGTAGATTGAAGATGATTGAAGCCCCTATGAAATCCCGTGGGTACGGCTGGGATTTATGACCGACGGCCCGTTGACCTGCAGGTCGGTTACGTCATCGCCATGGGGGGATTGCGCATAACGAGTGGACGAATCACCAGGTGCTAGAGGCTATGTCATATTTGCACTTACTGGGACAATGGGATTGCGGCTGTCACCACAACAACATGGTGCCGGACATGATCAATTACACGCTGCAGAGGATCTTACCGCAAAATCATATTAAAAGGATATCATATATAATATTTCATTCAATTTGGTAGGATTGTGCTATTGTGCACAATAAAAATAAATTGAGGATATTCTTTAAAATTTAAACTCCATTTATCTTTTTAATGCAACCAATTTCAAGTGCAATTTTGCTTTATCGGACATAAGGGTTAAAATATCATTACAATTTTATCGCAAAGTGCATGTTATTGTAAAACTTTATTTATTATTCCATTACTTATCTTTTTAGATTAAAAATATTGAGAATATTAATTCAGTTTTATCAAAAAAGTCAAGTACATAATTTATTAATTATGAAATTAGTTTGATTTTTGATGGTTATCACCAACATTTGCAAACTTCCAAATTTAAACACAAAAACTGTGGCACGCAAATCAGCCATTAAGTATACCCATTTGATCCTTTAAAGGCCTTAATAAAAAAGCAAAACAAAAAAGAAATTTTATAATTTTTAATCATTTATCATAAATTACAAGCAAATTTGCATGATTTATGGCTAGACACTTATGTTTAACTTGATAATATATAATTTACAGAACTTTTTTTCTGTAGTTTCTTTATAAATACTTTGATTACAATTTCTGCTCTCTATTTATGTAGACGTAAAATATCAAATATTCGTTTACACCAACTGTTTTTTTAGTATCGGTTTTATTTTTGAATTAACCACATAAAAATCGATAACTCATTTAGAGGGAAAATGATATAAAATATTATTAAACAAAGAGTTTGTGGATGTTCGAATCGATGTGGAGGAACATATGTTAATTAATTAACCAGGATTTTTAATGTTTAATCTATTGGGTAAAATATACAAAATAGTTGGAACGAGAATTATTCAATAAAAAGTATATCAGAGATAAATGTGTTTTGTTAAAGTAAAATAAATCAAAATTAGTACATACAAGTACAAGTTTTTGTTGACAAAAATTATTTCTTTAAGTAATTATCATAGAATATTGACGGAAAGACTGTTTAGCATTACTACAAAATTACAAAACAACAATTTCATATAATAATTGACTAGAGCACGGTTAAATTGACTGACAATTGAGTGGTGGCTTCGCTTTTACTACTTAAGGGTCCTATTTGACGTTGGACTGTATGGGTATCTTGGTTATTATTGTTGAGTCGGTTAATAGTAGCGTTTGTTAGAGTGAATCCACAAATTTCAAGAGAAGTAGGACATTTATTTCAATAATTATGCTAAGAAACAAATACCATACTTTCCACATATCTCTTCATCAAAATTTATATGGTAACAATTTCCTTAATAGTGTATTTTTTTTAATTGGATTCGTCGACAAATGGGCATTTCCCCGATTTTTTAATTTTACTTTTATTATAAAGATCAAGCCTTACAGAACAATTATTCCAACCAGTTTTTTGATATCTTTTTTATAAAAGTAAAACATTTTAATTTCTCGGACGTCACAACTTCTCTTTTTACATCTGAGAACGCTGCATGTTGTCTATATTAGTATTGTTATTCTGTGATTGGTTTCGTCGGCTGCAGTCGGCTCCGTCGGTTTTATTAACAATTAGGGATCGAGTTTTTATTGTGTTATAAATGGTTGTGTTCTTTTTACCAACTTTGCTCGAGCACATCATCTAATTTTCTCATATAAAACTAAAAAGATAAAGAAGTGATTCGCTCGAGCAAATCAGTAAAATTTTAATAAAAAGAAAACTCCTAATGACCTCCTAAGTAAGCTTCGGTGCAGATCGAGAATTTTCGTAAAATATTACAACGCTGCCAGTCAAAATAGAAGTTGTGACGTCACGAATCCAAAATTTAAAATTAAAAAAATATATATTGATCCAATTAAAAAAATAATTAGCATATGTAATTATTTCCTAAAGGGCTATCCATGACGATAAATTATTAAAATCCGTTTCACCTGGGAAAGGCCTATTACTTCAAATCCATTATTTACTTGTCATATGATGTTTTTTGATGAAGCTTATTTTTCAAACAATGGAGAATTTAACAGACATTACGTGAATGGTCTGATGCAAACTTGCACTGTATGAGAAATCCTCATCAATATCCATGGACAAAAAATGTTTGGAGCAGAATTGTTGATTGTTGTCAATTACATTATTAGAGAGTAACTAGAAGAACTACTACTGAATATTGAAGTAAATATGTTGATGCAGCAAGATGGCGCACTTCAGCAATTTGCAATGGAGCAGGACAAGCAACGACCGAAATGTATCGTGAAATGTTTGAGAGGGCTTTTACAAGAGAATTCCAAAATCTTTGGAAGTAGAAGGTCGTCACTTTGAGCACCTATTAAATAGTAACATTATCTAGTTGAAAAATTTAAAAAATTATGAAATAATATTTGCACATTTCTAATCATCTAAGAATTTCCAGTAATCAAAGATTGGTAAAATTTTTACCAAATGAGCGATTTTTATAAATAAGCATGCCTACAAAATTTTATTAGAAAATTGTTAGTACCTACTTTGGTCTTAGTAATAACATACCTTATTTAAAATCAACTTTAGAAGATTCGGGATGCTTTTTGGATATAGATAAATATGCCTAAGGCCTTGGGTATAGTGGAGAGTAGCGTTGAGAGGTGCGTCGAGCGGCGCGGTTTTGGAAGAGGTGTTGTAAACGTAGTGACGGGGTTTTGCTCGAGGATTCCAAAGTGTTTTATTGCAGCTTGTGCTAATACTTTACTACCTGAATAGGGTAGTAATAAATGTACTTGTCCTTATATATCTTTGAATTTATTAGGACGTTGCGACAATTTTATTAGTTTGTATTTAAATAATGTTTGATTTTGTTGTTGTTTTGAAGGAATGCACGAATCCATTAAAGCGTCATTATTTGCGATTGGTGCTTATATTGTGAGCTTAAACTAAGTTAATTAATCCTGTGCTTTAAGTTTTAATAAAACGTCCTTAAAAAGAAAACTTTTATTATTAGAAAAAAGTAGCTTGAAATTACACACACTGCACTTTAATTTTAATAAAGCGAAGAAAAGAAAATGGTCAACTCACCCAATGAACATTGACCGAGCCGAAAACGGGATATTTTAATACATTTTAAAATACTATTGTTTCTAGGAAGTATCAAATTTCGGGACAAACAGGGGATTAAGTATTAAGTAAGGTTTAAATGAATTTAAGTAAAAGAGGAGCGTGAAGATTTCATAATTTACAAAAGTATCACACTAATTTCAGATGGTAATTAAAAGTATTGAATATTTCATGTTGTGACTGTTTTCTTAAATTTTATCATTATTTGTTGTAATATTACTAGTTATTGAATTCGTATAATATCATTTTATACAAGAAAAGCGAAATTATTGATAAATTTTATCTTTGAAAATTAATTAGACCATTTTACTAATGAAATTTGCTGTAATTTTTATATTTTTAGCTATAATTTACGACAACGCGTGGTGAACCTCGAGGAAAAACGCTAGCAAAAACTCTCCACTATATCCGCTTGCATCTAAATACATTGGTTTCTTTAGATAGAGGCGTACCTCGAGGTGCAACTCGAGCAAAAACTCTCCACTATAAACAGGACCTAAATCTATTGTTTGGTGTTGTACTTTTGCAGGTGAGCGTTTTAAGTAACCGCGTGTGCGCGTAATTTCTATAACGCAGCAAGTTTCGATTCATTTGACATTCGACAAGCATTGCTTTTTGCTTTGATTCGCCTTGTTAATAGTAACGCGACACAATATTCAAATTATACAGTCCATTACCATTTTTATATCACATCAAATATGTACATGTACAATTAAATAAACATATTTAGTTTAGTCAGTGTTTTTCATTAAATTGACCTTCACAGAGCCGTGCTCGCAACATCTATGTTGTCAATTTTAACGGATACATAGCAACATTTTCAATTGTATATGGATTTCGCAAAATTTGCAAAATATTGGCAGCATTTCTCCAATTTCTCTGGAATCTTGGACATCAAGCAAAAATTACACAGAATACTGACTAATAATTAGCACTCATATACATCAATACCAGTTTTAATCTAAAAATGGCTTAAATTTTTGATTGCCTACAGCTTCCATATTGCTACATCTTCAGCGCTAAGTTATAAAACATCTACGGAAAATTTTAAAGGTTTCCAAAAAGAAATTACCAGCATCAAGTAGATAAGTACCAATGAACTTTATAGTGAGAATAGAATAAAATTGATATTGTATGTATACAGGGTGTCCCGTAAGTGGACGATAAAACGAAATGAGGTGACAGAGAAGGTAATTTCCAATTTAAATAACCATATTTTTTGTTATGAAATTGTTGATGGTTCAAGAGTTATTTCAGTTTTTGTATTTTTTCAGTAAGCGCGTACTGTGTTCATTAAAAAATTGATTAAGAAAATACTATGAGTTATTTGATTTTTTTAAATTATCATTATGAACCTCAAAGGGTCCACCTTTTCAATAATATGACTTTTATAATCTCATTTATCTTTTATCAAAGAAAAAAAAAATATTTTGCGCAAACTTTTTGTTCGTATAAAATTTTAGTTGATTTTCAAATAATGTACTAACATAAAGTTGAACAACTATTAGAAAAAGTTGTCCAAACGCATGAAGGTAAATCCAACCGTTTTTTTATGATTTTTTATGAGAAGTAGTTCATATTTTTGCTAAAAAATAATTGTACTACAGTTTTGAGTTAAGGTCAAAAATTAAACAAAATGAGTCAAATAATGATTTTCATTACCAAAAATTTACAAAAGGTGCTCAAAGTGAGCTCCATGTGCCCTTACACATAATCGGCATCGGCGGATAAAATTGGTTTTGATTAACCGAATGCTCCTTCATTATTTTTAATAATTACGATTGCTCGCCTTATTTTTTGTCGCAGCTCTTCGTCGGTGTTATATTCCGTTGCGTAAACCAATTCTTTAAAATAGCCCCCCCCCCAAAAAAAAGTCTAAAAGAATTAGGTCAGTTGATCGCGCTGGCCAGTGAATAGTTGCTCCTCTTCCAATCCAGCGATTTCGAAAATGTATGTTGAGGTGTCGTCTCACCTCTACGGCATAATGGGGAGGAGCACTATCTTGCTGGAGCCACCTGTCCCGGCGAGTTTCAAGGGAAACATCTTCAAGTAAGCCTGACAAGTCATTTTGCAAAGAATTAAGGTAAATTTGGCCATTGACCCTTCTTGGTAGCTCAAATAGGCCAATCAGTCTACCTTCAATTATTCCTGCCCACATATTGATCCCAAAGTGGTGTTGGAAGCGATCATTTCGCACCACCATGGGATTAGCGTCGTCCCAATAATGTAAATTGTGGATTCGAATATTTCTATCCTGCTAAATGTGGATTCGTCGCACGTCGCTCAATAAAATTTTATTAAAAAAACTAGGGTTTTCCCTATTGCGTCGTAGCATTTCCCTGCAAAATCGGTCCTATTATTGAAGTCAGGAGGTAAAAGTACTTGCACGCGTTGCAAATGGTACATGGTACGGGTACAATTGATTCCTTTGTAAAATATGATTCTCAGAAGATCGAGGTATTTGATTATTTCTTGATACACGACGAACACTTGTTGTTGGATTCTCTGCCACAAATTCAACTATTTTGTCTTCGTCGATATCATACCTATTAGGTCTTCCTTCTCTCCGTGGATTTCCAGGGCTTTCACCTTCTATGTACCACCGATGTACATTTTGAAACACTCTGTAGACGGGATAACGCTCACGATTGGGGTATCGTTCTCGGTACTGTCTTGCAGCAACTAGAACATTTTCATCACAAAACCCATACACATAATGCATATCAGCATATTCGCGAGAAGAGGACGACATTTTTTGTGAATCCGAATACAATTTAAAATAACAGTTCCAAACATCTCAACTTCAAAAATTGGAAAACAAAAACAACTGCTCTTCCTCAATTGTTATCAGGTGGTCTATGAAAACCAAAGCAGTTTTGTTATTTGTTTACATTTTAAATTTATTAGAATTGGACTGAATAATAGCCGTGACGAAAAATTAAATGAGAAATTTTGATTATTAAAAATAACAATCACATTCTAAGCACCTTTCGTAATTTTTTTATGGAAAACTCATTATTTGACTCATTTCGTTTGATTTCTGATCATAATTCAAAACTTGTAGTAAATAAATTTTTAGCAAAAAATACGAATTACTTCTCATAAAAATTCATTTAAAAAAACGGTTTAATTTGCCTTTATGCGTTATACCATTTTTGATTCTACGTGAAATCCACAATTTTTTCCAATAGTTGTTCAACTTAATGTTAGTACATTATTTTCTGTCAGGGTGACTTTAAAATCAACTAAAATTTTATACGAACAAAAAGTTTTCGCAAAATATTTTTTTTTCTTTGATAAAAGATAAATTAGTTTATAAAAGTGCTATTATTGAAAAGGTGGACCCTTTGAGGTTCATAATGATAATTTAAAAAAATCAAACAACTCATAGCATTTTCTTAATCATTTTTTTTATGAACACTGTACGCGTTTACTGAAAAAATACAAAAATTGAAATAACTCTTGAACCATCAACAATTTTATAACAAAAAATATGGTTATTTAAATTGGAAATTACATTCTCTTTCAGCTGATTTCGTTTTATCGTCCACTTACGGGACACCCTGTATAAGGACAAGTACATTTATTACTACCCTATTCAATCATCTCCTTATAATGGATCACACCAACCTTTTACGTTTATAGGATGAGGCACCAAATATTTTTTAGTAAGTATTTAACCAGTTAAAGGAAATGAAATTGCAGTTGAGCTGGCAAGATCAGCCTCAAAAGTTACACCGACAGGTCCCGATCCGTTCTGTGGTCTTAACAAATATTTTTTCCTAGAATGCTTGGTTAAGACGATACACAGCAAAATGTTTGAAAAGCGTAGTTTTCGCCAGTAAAAATTGATTTTTGGGCATTTGTAATCAAAAATTTTTCAAAAACGCTTTTTGTTGCCCTTAAAATTGAATTTCTTCTTCAACATTTTTCAGATTGACATCCTTGATTATATTACAGATTGCGAAGCCCTTATGTTTGCTGATCTCAAATTATATTATTAAGAGAAATTAAATCTGCTGATCTCAATCCTTAACCTGTATATTGATAAGTATATTTTTTAAACTAAAATACACAAAAGGTAGTTTCTTTAATGTACTTTTAAGAAAATCTAAAAAAAATATTAATTATTTTTTAAATTATATTGGAAATAAAATATCAATATAAACAGGAGCATCAATTATTGGCATATCTTTTTTATTTTTCATAGGCAGATCGCTTTTTCAAAGAACAGAGAAATTGGAGTTACACATTTTGCCGATATGGAATTTAACAAGTTACATTTTGACTATTTATAAAGAAAATCGATCGGTTTAACATTTGTTGAAGTCTTCCGTTCACATAACCTCTTACTATATTTTTTTATCAAAATTTAAAATTAACTAATTTAAAATAAGTCTTTTCCGTTTTCGTTGGCCACCCTGTACCATTGTAAAAGTTTTTGCTGTACTTTACATCGGTCGCTTTTTCAAATATTAAATATAAAAACTTCTTGAAACAATATTAACTGAATCTTTTAGTATGTTGTTTCCCTAATGAAATTATTTTAAAATTGATCCTAGACAAGAAGTTGTAAACGGTATCAAACAGTTTATAAATCTTTAATAGAAAACCAACCCTGGAAGTGGATTTATATCCTGGAAAGTTGGCTGACTACAAGAGAGACTTGAAAATAGTTGCGAAGAAAGAGAATGTGACAAGCTAACCAATTAAGGTATCAGTAATGATAAATTAATTAATTAGTCCCCAATTTTTAAAATAGTATTGATTTACAACTTATTCTATCAAATGTAATATTGAATATAATTTTAAAATTATTATACAGTGTGTCCCATTTAACCTGAATACTGAAACAATTTTTTTATTGAAAATTGATTAGTTTAAAAGGAATCAGAAAATAGACAAAACTACTTTTCACCTGGAGTATTTATTTATGTCTATTCTAACCCAAACTAATGTTTTTTAATAGATTCTGTTTTACGAGTTTTAAGTTTGTATTTAAAATTAATTTGTTTTTGACTAGTTTAGTTTAATAGATAGGTTAGTTTATCATATCTTCCAGGTGAAAAATAACTAATATGTTTAATCTTTAGCTTATTTCAAATTAAACCGTTTTTAATTGAAAATTATTTTTTCTAAAAAATCATTCTTTTGGAGCTATTTCCAGTATTCGGCTTAAATGAGCCATCATGTATTATTATGTTTACTTTGATAAAATTTGTACTTACAAACATAATAAATAACTGATAGATAATTCATAACGAACACCAGTAGTTTGTAAAAATGTCATCGAGTAAGTTTTTAATGTATTAGGAGTACAATAATAGTTTTGAAAATTAAAAAAATAAAATTAATGATAAATTTGACCTGGAATAATATATTATTTTGTACTTTACAATGGAGTAATTAATAAACCCCGTCATTTTAAAATAGCAGCTTAATGCATATTTATTATGTTTACACTTAAATTTAATATAAATTGGATATTTGGTATAAGTTAAATTAACCTGCTCAATCTGCATTAAGCTCGCCGTTCATTACTAGCCTATACATCGTTATATAATAGCAAAGCATTACGTGTAATTAATTACCCTAATCATGCGTTAATACGGGAGTAATACATTTAATTTCAGTATATCGGTACCTGCATGAAGGGTTATTGCAATCTTAAGTCTAAAATTACGCCCACGAAATAACCTTAAACATTAACATATTTTAATATCATAAATCCTTGACTATTTTAAGATTTATTTAAAAATATTTTTAGGACATTAAATTGATAAGAGTAAGGTTGATTTTTTAATGAAATCGTATAATACAAGGCAAATAAATATTAATTTATATCTAATTAAGTTAATAAAAAGTGTCAAATGGCTTTGGGCGCATTTTGTTTTTTTAAAGCAAATATGTGACCGCCATCACTCCGTTCTTTGAAAAGCAAATTTTATATTTATTATGGTAGTCCACATTTAGGATCAAATCATTTTGCATTTGCCTGTTTTTAATATTGTTTTTACTCGGGATAGTAATTAGTATGAAAAGCAGGCAAAATAATTTAACCCTACATATCGGGCACCAATCGAAATAAAATCTACCTTTTAAAAAACCGAGTGACCCAGCATGTTTACATTTAAATAAAAAGAGCCTGCAAAAGTGTTCCTCAAAAACTTGAGATCTGGATAATTTTATGAATTATAATTTTCAATAGGAATTTGTATTATTTCTAATGAAATAGGTTTCAAAAAAAAATTATCAAACATACCTATTCTTTAAGATTATTTTAAACTATGAACAAACAAATGGGGTATTATATCTAAAAAAAAATAAAGTTACGGTTACTTCCGGAAAAACTGGAAGTGATAATATTAAAAAACGTTTTAGTGCATAAAATATTATGTTTTTGAGGCCTACAACAAAGTTAAATTTTTATTTTTATAAATAAAGGAATTATCACCCTTATCCACTAACTCTTATCGACAAGTGAACGACTCGTTACTGAACGATAATCGGTATTTTAAAAATATAAATATAACACAATAATGGAATATGCACTTCTTTTATTAGCAGAAGACGTACAAAGAAGGTAATAATATCTAAAAAAAAAATACTTTTACTATAAATAGGTAGTAATTAAAGGTTAAGTTTATTTCTTTTTTGTGGCTTTACCTTAAATTAAAAAAATTTAATATTTTCTTTAGAGAAGAATCTAGAAATTTGAAAACGCAAATGAGGGATAATTCAAATCCTTTTGAATTACCAGAGAATATTTTTCGTCAACTGTATAGACGACTCCCCAGATATCTGTGTTTTCAATTATTTAATGAGATTCAAATAAGTTTACAACCAACAAAAAGAAGAACGAAAATTCCACCTGTTATAAAATTTGTTACCGCTATGCATTTTTTTGCCCAAGGTAGTTATCAAAAAAGTGTAGACTACCAATGTGAATTATATCAGGCTTCAGTGAGTAGATCTATATCTGAAGTAACAAATGTAATAAACGAGCACCTGGCGAATAACTATATTAAATTTCCCACTACTTTACAAAATATTACTAGAGTGAAACAGGGATTTTTCGAAAAGTATTAGTTTTCAGGAATAATTGGGTACATCGATGGTACTCACATTGCAATAGTTCCTCCACCAGCTAATGATGCAAATTACCCAGGAAATTTATTTATTAATAGAAAATCGTTCTACAGTATAAACGTACAAATTATATGTGATTCTAATTTAAAAATTTTGAATATGAATCCACGATACCCTGGATCAGTTCATGATTCGGCAATTTGGATGATGAGTGAGATTAACACATAATAAAACGAAGGATTTTTCTCCAATTCATCCAAATAGAGTTCATACTGCTGATAAGTTGTTTTAATACAGCGTACTTTTTTCGATTTTTTTCAATATTCGTTATAACTTCTATCTATGATTTTAACAGCACTTTCAACTTTTTTGCAAAAAACTCACACGTTTTTAAGTTTATAAACAACGCTTAATCGGATTAATTTCAATAAAATAATTACGCGATTTTAAAATTATGTGCGCCCCCTGATGGCGAAAATAGGAACTTCTAAAGCCGATGAATACATTTTTGATTATACTCATTATAATATGTTATCGATTACAATTTTAGTTTGAAATAAAAAATCTCTTGATGTTTTGTTGCATATTAGGTATAAAATTGCAATTTAAACACACAATTTGGCACTGACAATTATAACTAACAGCGCCCTCTAGCTACTATTCTTATTAAAAACGTTCGAATATCGTAACCTTTCGTTTAAAGGTCGACTTACGAACGAGCGGCGATAGAGAATCCAATTTTAACGATTGTCGTTATACGGAACGTTAAAATTTTTCCTGACGATTATCGTTCGTGAACGACTCGTTCACTAACGTCAATTTAGTGAATAAGGTGTTTCAGACCCCCCGTACCACCTCTTGATTTCGAGAACCCTTTGTCGTACATTGATGAGATGAAAAATTTTATCACCAACCTAAACAATCTTTTGGTGAAATTTCTAATTTCCAAAACAAACCGGAGGTATCCGAAACCAGAAGTAACTTTGAAATTTTAAATGGCAACTTTGGTCTAGTGTAGTATTGTTGGAAGGATCTTTTAAAAATAAATAACTTTTATTAAAACATGTCTTTAATATCTTGCAAAATAAACAAATTAAACAAAAAATAAATGCAAATAAATGACAAATGATTTTTAAATTATGGAAAAATAAAAACACTATTATCATCCTCAATAGCCGAAGACAGGGGAAACTAAGATTTTTTAAATGGAATCATGATTTTTTTGCATTTTTCGCTTCGTTCGTTAAAAATAACAAACTTTTTTTAGGTTATGTATTTCCCTTTAAATATTACCGTAAAACGTGATATATAGGAACAGTGGGGTGAATCGAAATGAAACTTTAATCCTCAATATTTTTTTAAAATTCCTTCGTTTTTGAAATAAAGTGAAACACCCTGTATAATAAATTTTATTTAATTACACAACAAAACAAAAACGAAGGCATTTTGAAAGAATTTTTAAGAATAAAGTTTCGTTTCAATTCATCCCGCTGTACCTATACACCCCGTTTTACGGTAATCAAAAAAAAATTAAAAAAGTTGATTATTTTTAACGAATGAACGGAATGAAGTTTCCATTTAAAAAATTCTGTCTCGCCCATTGCGGATGATGATACTATTTTAATTTTTCGATAATTAAGATACAACTTGTCATTTATTTGAAACATTTTTTTTTCGTTTAATTTGTTATTTATGCAAGATATTAAAAAAATATTTTTATAAAAGTTATTTCTTTTTAAATGACCTTTCCAACAGTACCATACTCGACCTAGGTTGCCATTTAAAATTTCAAAGTTACTTCCGGTTTCGGGTACTTCCGGTTTGTTTTGGAAAGCACGAAATATACCAAAAGATTCTTTAGGTTCACTTTAGTGGTAAATTTTTCTTATCAACAATGTACGACAACGGGTTCTCGAAATAAAGATGTAGTACGGGTGGTCTGGGACACACTGTAATGTGACACGAGTTTCGTTTACACCCAGTATAGGACAGTAAACTTGGAAAAAAATAATAACATAAACTAATGGGGGTAATTTTGAACAAAAAAATTACAGCGCTGTTAATTTTGACCCTGATGTCATAAAAATACACTATTCTCCAAACATTAATTATACATTAAAATAATGTTATTATTTTGATCGATGTTATTTTAACACCGAAATGGTATTTTACATATCCGTTACAGTAAATCTTAAAGAATGGCGTTTTTTGACATAAAGGTGACTGTCGAATATAAAGCTGCGTTTCCACCAAAGCAACATTGAGGAACTTTTGTGTTTCTGTTGCTTGTTTCCAAAAATGTTCCATAAAGTTCCATAAAATTCCTAAATGTTTCTCGTTGTTTCCGTAACAAATCCCGACTGTATCTTCTTGTCGACCGTTTCCATTTCGAGCGGTAAACTTCAAAACAAAATCGGCAACAAAAGAAAACTAAAATAAGTTTCTTCTTATCGCCGTCTCAGTGGAAACGAACTTGGAACATAAATTTGTTGCTTTTGCTTTACTTGTTTTGTTTAGTCTCTGCGTGACAAGCAATCGTTCCATTGGGGAAATAGCTGGCCTAAAATTTGTATCTTCTTTTTGAATACGTGGAGCAATCTGACAAAATAGACATTCTATGTCAGAATTGGACAATCTTTAAAAATTTTGAACACTTCCATTTTTTATTTTTCCAGAGGAAATATCGTCTACTTTGAGGGTGCTGAGCTGGCGTATGCCACCATGATTTTACGTTTCTTGAAGGCTCAGTTCTACCCAAAATTTGTGACGTCTTTTATTTTGTTTTTTTCTAGACAACACAATGTAGGCAGCCGCTGCCAGCGCAATTTCATCATCTTGATCCATGTTTCACCACTTCACAATACACCAAATTTAGCTCAGTTAACTAGACGACATCCGATATCGACCACCAGTGGAAACACTGTGTTGCGCGTTTCTTATTTGCCTGAAACAACGTGCGACTACTGACGATTTCGTTGCGTTAGTGGAAACAATAAGTTTATTAATGTTTCTAAAAGTTTCTTTTTGAAGTAACAAGAAGAAACAAAACAAAACAAAAAGTTCCTCAATGTTGCTTTGGTGGAAACGCAGCTTAACAGAGCTGTTACGGCTAACATTTTTGTTCAGAATTATCCCATTAATATATGTTTACATTGTTTGCTCTACTAAAAGCTAACCTAAACATTTTTAAATTAAAATAATGTAAAACATATTATTAGACAGGGTGCTTAAAAAGTCGCGAACACGCTTCACGATACGTTGTTTGGAAGCAATCTTTAAACAAGGGTAACATAATTAAAAAAATTTACAATTGTATTGGGATTTTGGTAAAAGGAAGACGATGTGCGGAAAAATCACTGGATTAAGCTTACTAGTTTCGGATTTATTTTTTGATCCTTCATCAGAGCTATAATAAATGTAAAAATATAGCATTAGCAACACTACCTTTTTAATTTTATATAAAAACAAAGGATGACAATGACAAAACAATAGTTATTAATATTTACAATTCCATTTTTTTATATTACCTTATGCTATTAAAGATTTTCCTTTTGTCAAAGTAAAAATATATAAAGAAACCATTTGGTAACCATCAAAACTATCAAACACAGCTTGAAAGTAAATCCGATTATATAACTTAGCAAAATTACAACAAGATTCCAGAAGAACTTAACTGCACAACTTGTATCAACAGGCCAATTGAAATTATAATGAATGACGGAAGACAGATGAAATTTACGCAAGACATATCAAACCTTCTCAGTTATAATTATAGAACGCATTAGCCTAGAACTGCAAGTCTTATAGCCGCAGACACAATAACGCGAATAAGTAATAATTGTAGCATAAGTGAAATTTATAACCATTATTATCAAGTTGTTAAATAACCAAGTAAAACACAAAATTACCAACGCAATAACAAAACTACAACAATCATAATTTGCTTTTACATCTCATTATTAAGTAACGTTTGAAGAAAAAATAGCATGTTTTAGTCGGAGTAAAAGCACTTTTCGTGGCTCGCCGAGCTCGTCCCGCAAACCTACGTACTCGCCACAAAAAGTACTTCTTTTACTCCTAATAAAACAATATACTATTTTTATTGCAAAACAAAATATTTATTGAAAAGTACTGAATTAAATGAAAAATAAGATAACTTTTACTACACTATTTAAGTTATCTATATCTATAAATAATGATGTGCTTTACAACTTAGTGAAAGGTTAAAGTTTCAGAATGACTAAAGCATTACAGAGGTTATTGGATTCCTTTAGTATCCAATTTAACATTATAACGTTCAGAAGATAACAACTTCAAACTAACATTTGGGATTTTTTAATAATTTACTTTCGAGTCAACCAGAAAAGAAAAAACTTAATTTCTTTTCTATGCTTTATGTCACATACATGACTTATATTTTAGCATTCGAATTTATTTAATTAACTGTATGAAGACAGTATTCAATTTACATTTTTTAGATGACAAGTCTTTGAAAATTAAATTAAATTTGAGAGTAGTAGAATATGTTTGTTTACATAAGATTAATGAGAGCTTGATGATCTATAGTATGGTGATTATTGCGCAGTTTGTCATTATTACCACAATAAGCAGGCTGGATCTAGTAGATTCTCATTACGATATACGGTGTCTGGGCAAGAGAGTAGAGCCAGGCCACACAACAGTTTGTCGTGATACATAATGTCTTTAGTCCTGCATTGTTACAAGTAGTGCGGTAAGGGGTTGTCAAGCGATGAATTATTCTTGACACATTACTGCAACATCCTGGCATTACGTGCGCATTGGATATTTTCAACCCCATTTGAACATCGCAATAAAAGTAAAATAGCAGAGACATGCTACATATGTTCTAAAATATTTGAATTAGGAATAAAGAACGTTTTATACATTTTCTACCATTACTTATTTATTAGTGCAGTACGAAAATGAATTAACTTCCTACTTTAATTAACTTTTAGTATAAGAATGAATATAATATAAACTAACGACTAACGAACAGTAGTAAGTAGTAACTATACATTATTATAATTCACCTGAACAATTCAGAGATCCACTTCATAACGTAAAAAGTTAATTACAATGTGCTTGTAAAAGGAGTGCATTGATTTTACCTGTTGGCCATTCCCATAAAAGCCATGAAGGTAAATTACAAAAATAAAGAAATATAAATTGTAGTTCATCTGAAAAAGTTGTGCAACAAGGAGATGCTCTTTATTCTTGCATTGTTTTGTTTGGGAATAGATAAAGTAAAGAAATAAATCATCACCGAATATAATGCTTGTTGGAACTACCAAAGTTAATTTATTTGCTAAGATGTGGCCCTACTTGGGATAATCCTTCTGGAATTAATTCATTTGACAAAATTTTTAAATGTTATTCAGAAACAATTACCATTACTAATTTTTTGAAGATGTTTGACTTGAACTATCACTTCCTGCCAATAACGGTGGTTTGGGAATACTTGATGATAATAATAATAACTTGGCTTCTTCTTTATCTTTTTTTAAAAAAGTATAACCAAAGATCCAAGATCAATACAAAGAGGGATTGCTGCATCTGTTTTTGGAATACCTTCGATAGAAAATTCTCTAGAAGATATTTACTTCTCAATTTTCACTCAGAGTTGCTTCAGTTTACATATTTTCCAAAATCAAATTGTTCACCAATATAAACATAAAGATTTTGAATGAAGAGAAAATCCCCAGATCCGTTCTAGTCTCCTTAAAAAGATGGGTCTAAATGGATTACATAATATCAGAAACACTTGTTTCATGAACTCTGAGATGCGGTGCTTCTCTTACACAAAGCCTGTTTTGGAATACCTCAAAAATTATTCTGTAAGTGATATCTACTCTACTACCTCCAGGATAAGAGGATCTTTAATAGAAGCATTCAGGTAAATAATTCAAAGAATTGTGGTTAGAAGATTCTTTAGAATGTGTCGGTAATATAATGTGTTTTAAATCGCAAATTTAACATTTTGCTTTTCGCTTTATAGGAAATACTCTGCAGGATGCTCAAGAATTTCTTAGATATATATTGGAAATTGGAATGTTTACACTACGAGGTCAATATAGAGTCCCAAAACAATAACCTATTTACCTATTTACTACTTTCTCAGTGCCTTGACTGTTTTATAAGGAATGAAACTTTGGATTGTGATGTGAAGTGAAAGTGCAAATTACCAAGAAAATGTACAAAGTCCTTTAAGTTTATAAGTTTCTTGAAATATTAGTAATTCATTTGAAAAGCTTCTCATCTACAGAACACTTAAGAACCAAATTGAATGCGAATATTGAATTCCCTCTGGAGGGATTAGATATGACAAATTACTGTGAGGATCCAGAAATACGATGTAGATATAATTTATACGCTCTGAGTAACCATAGTGGCAGACCTTACAGTGGACATTACACTGCTGATTGTAAACAACCTTACATGAAATAAATTCAATGATTCAAAGGTAAAAACAATTTCTGCAAAAAATACTGTTAGTTATGAAGCTTATGTGGCAGAGGAAAAATTGTTATGAGAGTGTTTGTTTCTTTGTTTATTCTTTAATATACTTTTTCATAGTTATTTAAATTTAGTAAATTATTTTGGCAAGCTCCCAATAATAAGTTGCGCGTTCCTCTTCTAGAATTGATTAACACAAATAACTTTGTAAGTTGTAACGAAAATAATTTATATCTCTTGCTCTCCTGGACTTAAAGATATAAGTTGATATTACATGAGATTTCAAATATGAGCTAATGCTTTTTAACGTTTGTGTATATGTGACCTCAGGCTTTCATATAAATTTTTAATGTTACTTGGGTTAGTGAGCAAATAATGGTGTAAACACTACACATTCCTAATTGGCACCACAATTTTTGCATTACATATTTTCTTTATACGTGCTAGTGTATGTTAAGTTTATATTTAAATACTGGGTGTCTCAACAAAAACGAAATAAACAAGTTCCTAATCAATTATAATAAAGAAATTCATCTTTTGGAGAAATCAATTTTAAAACGAGTAGAGCCAGTATATTAATTTTTTTGGTACACTACTATATGTGTATAATAGCGTTGACTGAATATTAACAATAACAATTAACAAAAGTTTAACTTGGCCAAAAGGCTGGAAGAAAAAAGCCCGAATTTGACAAAAAAGAGATCTACTTGGACAAAAGGCCGAAAGAAAATGAGCCGAACGACATGGAAATAAAGGAGACGAAAGAAGGTAAAACAACTAACCTAACCTAAGCTGTCAGGTGAAAATAATTCCAAACCACATGGTATGAAAATAATGTTTAATTAAAAAGTGTTAGAATTTAAAGGATGAATAGAATGAACCTTATTATTTAATTTTATTTTATTTTACTTTCAGAATTAGCCAGGATTTGGAATTGTTCATTTGTTTCATTGAAATTAGGTATGACTTATCGGCTGTACAGTAATTTATAGTGAAACGTTTGGGAACTTTACATAGCATTCGTTATTAAAAACTGGAAACTATGCCATTTATAAAGGTTTCGTTTACTTAAACTTAGTTAAACTCCGTTTCAAACAAATTCGCATTGTCTACTAAACTATTGCAACATTTTTAACTTAGTTTCTGAAAAATTCATAAATCATTTAACATTAACTTAACATATTCTTGCAGAGCAAAGTAACAAATTAATATTTTTATTTAATTTTACTAATATAGGAACTAGGAGACTAAGGCATTAATGGCTAAAAGTAAAGTACCCAATTATTTGAAGCAAATATTAATGTAATTTTATTATAAATTTTAAAATTTTAAACAAGTTTCCGTAGTAATTATATTAGAAACTATTCGTAGACTTAATAGCACAGCAACACCGTAATGCATTTATGAGCACACGAAGGGCAAATAAAAATAAATCAATATTTATTATTTCCATTTAGAGAATGAACCCTTGTTCCTACTAAAGTAGTAATTTATTTGTGCAGGCGCGGAAGAATTATTATTACATTCCTTTTCGGGAAAATAATTTATCTGGTGCTTACACAAATTTTCGGTCTGACGTCTATCCCTACAATTATCGACTTATTAATCGTGCAATTTCTATCCCTTCTGGCATAACGCTATGAAAATACTAATTTTCAAATTAAATCTCTCAAATATTTCTTTCTTTACATCTAAAAAGGAATATTTTATTTTTAAACAGTCGACAATTCTTTTATACGAATATTTAAAAATTTACTATACAGAGTGTCTCACTGAAAACTTTATATTTTTGAAACTAAAACATTTTTTTAAAATAAAGTTTTGGTAGCCAGTATAAAGTCATGGAATTTTAAATACTGTATAAGGAAGTCAGGAACATCTTTGAAGGATACAGCTTCCATTCAAAATTATACTTAACTACATGATTAAAAATACTTCCAAAAATTGGAAATGGTGAAACATAAATAAAATTACACCTACCCTAACACCTAATAGAGAATATTTATATCGTGTGGTGAAGTTCCACATCACCCAAGACGTGTCACCATGATGCTTTAGGTTTTTTTTATAGATGGACCATTAACCATAGTCTACCATGATGGTTAAATTCCAACTATGGTAGGACATGATGAATTGATGATTGTGGTAAAACTAAAATCTGCAATGATGTCAGGGTGGTGTGTTCCAATGTTGACTTGAGGATTTGACTTCGTTTTTTCTGATGATCACAATATCGAAAAATTTGTATTGAATTTAGTGTAAATTAATGGTTGTACATAGAACAATGAAGGATTATTAATATTATTTAATGATGCTCCACAATAATGATTGTTCAATCTTTGAAGATCTAAAATCTAAATCTTAATCTATATTTTTCGACCACGTGTATTTAAAGATCTCCTTAAACATTATGTTTGTCGTGTAAACATCTGTAGAATTTTCCAAAAAAAAATTTCCTGAGCTTTTCCGCAGGTGACTTGAGGTTGTGTTCGGATCGAACTCTCGAAAGGCCTTCTCGAACTAATTGATTAATGAATTTAAATATAAAATTGTATTTAGTTGTTTTCAAATCGAATATAGTAGTTTCATTTAATTTAAAATAAGTATATTTATGCTTTATGTTTTAAGTGGAAATTCTGAACATGTTTTATTTTAAAAGATGGATGCATTTTGTTTGACTGAAAATCAAAAATGTGCACTTCGAGTTACTTTTCGATATAATAATCTGCATCTGAATATTTTTGTTAGGTATATTTTATAGTAAGTTAAAATTTTCTCGGCATGGGTGCAGTAGTAAAAAAATATAAAGAGAACAATTGAGCCTAGAGTTCTTTATTTGTGCTAGCAGTACAAGAACTTTACACACGTCAGGTAAAAGAATACATATATGAACATCTGTTCTAACAGTTAAATACGTGATACCGTTCACAGATTACAGTCTAATTTTATATCTAGAAATTTATCTAATGAATAAAATGCATGTTTTATAAGAACGGATTTAATGTAGGTTTTGAAGTTTTTTGGTGATTGTTCTCTTATAACACTTGTAAGGTGATTAAATAATTTTGGACCATAATAATTTATGCAATTTTGGTCTAATTTTAAATGCAGGAATTTTGGTTTTAAATTTTCATTGAATCGTATAGTGTAGTTGCTAAAGTTTACATGCTTATCGTATTTTTCCAGGTTTTCCCTTACATAGAGCAGAGAATTTAGAATTACAGTAGCTGGAAATGTAAGGATATTGTTTTTAAGAAAAAGTAAATTAGTTCACGTTTTCAAACAGCAAAAATGCCGGAAGGACGCTAATTAGTCTTAATCTTAATATTGTTAAATATTGTTTTTGACAAACTCTTCCCTAAAATCGTCTTTGTATTCTAATCCGGTTATTATGCGAATTGCTTTTCTTTGTAACTTGAAAATTTTAATAATATAATAGTTGAAGACTGAAGCAAATAAGCTATGATAACAGGACCAGAATACATTTAAACCGACAATCTTTTTTAAACTTCTTATAAGGTATAAAGATTTTGAAAGTTTATTTGAAAGGATAAGTATATGCTCTTCCCACGATAGGTTTTGAGATATCGTTACTCCTAAGAATTTAACACACTTGTTGTTGTCTGATTTTGTTTGAAATGATAGCTGTTCAGATTTCTCCCTATTTAATGTTAAACGCTTTCGACTGTGTCTCTATCATTAATTTATCTAAATCTTCTAACTCTGGTTTTCTATTTATATTTGTGTTATCGTCGGAAAAAAGTGTCGCTTTTGTTTCTTCTAACAAGGACTGAAAATCATTGATCAAGCGTTCGAAGCCTTCTTAACATTTATAGGGGAAACACTCAGAAACTCGCTAACTTTCGCGAATTCTAACCTTTTGCTCGCCCTCTGGTGGCAAACAATGAACTTATCAGTGAGGTACTCAACGTTATTATTCCGCTTGATCACATAAGCGCTAAGTGAATTTTCTGTGTTTTAATCCAAATTAATTCAATAGTTTTTATGAAAACTTATTATAAGACTCTGATGTGATTATAATGGGCAAGATTTAAAATATAAACTATAGTGTTCTTATTTGACACTACCTCACTTCCGCCATATTTCTTTACATGTAGAGCCTTTATTGGTAGCAGAAATTCCCATTAGCCCAAAAATTTAGTGTATCAAGAGGACGGGGAAAACTAAGGTTTTCAGAATTCTGTAGAATCATCCGTATAAGTTTTTTTCGCAGAATTGAATTCTGTAAATGTTTTAAAAATATTCTGGTAGTCTCATAGACACTCCAAATCAGTTACAAATATCTGTTTTGATTTTTTTTGGGTGTTGAAGTAATCAAGAATTAAGAATAATTGACGTTATTGGACTATTTATTATCTACAGTGAAGTTGAGAAGAACAATGTCAGATATATGAAAAAATATGTTTGGTCTTGTACTGCTATTGAACTCAAAATATTTTTAGATCGTGGATTTAATATTTTAAGTACTTAGTATATCAAGAAAAACAGTTCGGATATGTTTGATTTGGAATTTCCAAAAAAAATTCATACAATCCTTGATTGGGTTTTATTCAGGTATACTACAATGTTTTACACATTAAACATTATGTTACTTTTTACTTTTTTAGTGCTTTTCAAAATTAGTTCTAGTTTTTCAGGAAGTTATGTGATAATAAAACTCCAAAATCTCGCATATAATATATTGCAAAATTTTCCTGATGTAATTTATGTAAGCTAAATGGACTGTTTTAGATAAATGATTTTATTTAAATCAACTTTATGAAGGAATAAAGTAACATTTAGCAAAATTTCTGAACACATCATTTACTAAAACTACCGTCATTTAAGTTTATTCTGACGTTGATTCCATGATATTTTAAAAAATTTGTAGCAATAATTCTAAATTCAAGTCTTAAGTATTTTATATTGTTTTAAATATTTACTAAATAATGATGTACTTATTGATTCTATATCATAAATACTTTTAGATATATTTTTTATAATAATTTAATTAAGTATATAAAAAAATTAAATATTTATGTTATTTAATTATGTCTTCAAATACAGTTAATATGTAAATTAGTGCTCCTTCATAATGGGTGACTTGGGCTAGCGCACCAAATCAGGTAAACGGATTAAACATGCTGGTGGAGCGCAAGTCATAAAACTTTGCCATTAAAAGGCTGCATTTCCTAGCGCACTTATTATAAAACAGGTACCGAAAGGTACCTAAATTAAAATACACTCTGTGGTGTTCGGGTTAGGTTAGGTTTGGGTAGAGATTGATTCGTTTTGATGCGGAAAAAGTTTTTAAAATATATATTGTAATTTAGTGAGGTTATAGTGTAAGAAAAATTTAGTTATCTTTTGCTAATAAATAGAAATTTTACTAAAGTTTTGAAACGAGATCTCCACATTTTTTGAAAAATATAAAGGTATGATCATTAGCGCCCCAGATCTACCCCGAAAGTTGATGTGCGCTAGCGAACTACAGGATTAAGGTTTCGGGATAATTGGCGTCCTCTTTTCAGGTACAAGTGCGCTACAAATGCTGCCCTTCATAATATTTACAAAATTCGTTCACTCTTTTTTGCCTTGCATAATTTAGGAATTTGCTTTTAACTGATTTTTAAATCGCTAATACACTTTACCCAACCACTTTATAATACTTCTTAATCTTGTCACACAATTTTCTTAGCTTTGGAAGAATAAGAGGGAGTTTATTAACGCCCGGGAGAACTTGACATTATTTATTGGTGGAACCACGATTGAGGAAATGCTTCAAACATTACTGGCTATATCTATTTTATAGGAAATAAAATATTTCTTTTGTACACCTCTTCATTTAAAAACTTTAGTGTACATCTGTAATACAAGTTATAATGTACACATAATTATTAAAAATATAAATATTTGAATATCCTCATTCTTTAATGACTTGTTCGACATTCAACAAGCTTAGAAATAAATACTAAGGTCCGGTTGCACAGTTCAAGCTTAAGCTTCAAGTGACACTTAAACTAAAAATATGACGGAATCTGTAAATTATTTAGTTTAAGTGTCGCTTTCAGCTTAAGCTTCAAGTGTGCAACCGGCCCTAAAAAATTTACTCAAAACAATAAAACTTACCTGAAATTTAAGTAGATAAATGGTCCGTAACTACCACTTAAATTTAAATGAAATTTAAATAAGTTAAAGGTACCAGGGCCACGTTTCCCACTCGGCAAAGGGCCAGAAATATTAAAATTTTCTCTAAAAATAAGAATTTTAAATCAACATGGTTAAAAAGTGTTATTAAAAAGAACAAAGGGCCAGAGGTGGAATTCTGTAAGCCAACAAATTGATATCGGTGGTGAATTGATTCGTTAGATATTTTCTATCTTCCTCTTACACACTACAAAAGTCATAAAGTGGAAGCGAGACGAAAATCGTATCCATAGAAATGAAGTAAAAAATCTACCGTTTTCGGTTCGTTAGACCTTACAGAATTCCACCTCAAGAGCGGATTTATATACCGTCTAATAGGGCTACAAGCAAGGACCCCTCTCTTTTTGAGGCCCCCAAGAAACCTAAATTACAACTTAAAACAAATAACTGCTAACATTTCGGGATGAGACCAGTTTTTTGGACTTGTATTGTTCTTCGTCTCATATAGAACGTTTCTTAGATATGTATATTGGCAGTAGGAGTGCAAGAGAATGACCAACACGATCACCTGATCTGACCTTATCATATTTTTAGGCCCATTTAAAATTCAAAGTTTACTAAACCCAACCTGTCTCTTTAAATGACATTCTTCAAAGGATTACAAATGTTTTCAAAGCAATAACTTCAGAACTATTATGGGAAAATAGGAGATAAACATTTTGAGCATTTTATTAAATTAAATTTTTTAGAGTTAAAATTACGCGATTTAATTTAATTTCAAATATGGATCTTGCAGGATATATATTTAATTTATTTTAAATTGAAACATAAACGCTTAACAAACAAAGAAGGTTAATCTCAAATTTGAAATTTATTAACATCACAATAATTTTAATTATTTCAAGTTTATGAATTGATAAATTTTGTGTTTTTATTTACAATAACGAACAAAACAACAAAAATAGTAATAAAACTAAAATCAATAAAACCAGCAAATCTAATGGTTTAGGTTTGATAAATAAAAGAAATAAGTAATAATCAAGTATGCTATGTCAAATGTATACAAAATTAAACGCTTGGTTCTTCATATTTTTTTACTGTTATATAGGTCATTTTTAACTTGTGATTTTTTTATAAAATCTGTTAGATTTTATTAAAGTCTTTAAAAGTAATGCAGTTAAATTTTTAAATTTATTATTAATTTTTTTTTCATTAAATTTAATTAAGTAATAGCCTTGTGTAATAGTATATTAAAAAACGAGTTTCATAAATCGCATATTGTATCACGCGTTCAATTTTAAAATACTCGCCGCTACGCGGCTTGTATTTTAATGAACAAGTGCTACTATAGACTTATGAAACGAGTTTTTTATACTTTTTTTCCTATTTTCCGCCTTTTTATCTATTTAAAATAAAATATTATAGTTTTCAATGTTAGTAAATTTTCTGGTACTTGGCAAACCTAATGTCAGGTTTGTCAAATCATCAAATAACCTGAAAATCGCTGGACAACTGCCACTTTAAAATCAACAAACTTCAGTGCTACCAACTTCGAAAAATAATTTTTCCTACTCAGGGCGCGTTCCAGTAATGAACACTAAAGCCCACGACCACGACCGTAAAATTTTTCCGTTCCGCTAGCTCAAAAGGGCACCATTCTACAAACAACCAAGGAAACCCACGAATAAATACTGTCTTTGTGAGCTTCTTGCGGTCGCCATCGATGGACGAAAGAAAAAATCGCGGTCTTATGTAGAACGATTTTGCGGTCGTCGCGGGCTTTAGTGTTCATTACTGGAACGCGCCCTCAGTAATGTGCCCTATTAGCGAGTAGTAACGAACCAAAATAGAAAAAATATTTTTAACTAGGGTAAAGGGTGAATAAGATAATATTAGGTTCATATCATTGTTTTAATAGATTTTTTAATTCTTATTTTCCCTTTCGAAAGCAACTCATTTGATTTATTTTTAATAGCTACCACAGGATTGCATTTTTAGCAGTTTTAATTCGATTTATTATGAGGCGTATTTACTCACATAATATTTAGTTGGGGTGGCTGGAGATTGGGGAAAAAGTTATTGACTTCATAATACAGTATTTAAAGTTCCCCCACTTTCTATTAGCAGCTACCAAAATTTCATTTAAATAGATGCATTAGTCTCGAAAATATTGACCTTATGTATTAATACATTTGATTAAAGTTTTCATTAAAGTTGCGATTACATATCTTATAAAATCATTATGGATTATTAAGATTTAAAAACATTCATGAAATAAGGTTCTTGAGTTTGATGATTAAATCTAGTATACAACACTTTAAAAGAAAACTTTGCTTGCATAAATATACATTAGTTTTACGTAAACACATATATGCTAAATTTCAGTTTTCATAGGCCAAAGCAGAATTTCTATTGTATACGAATTATTATTTATGTAGGAGTATGTAGATGTGTTTGTAAAGCCTGTGACGAAGTGGTTTTAGTTCCCTAGAGAAACACCATGTATATGTATAAATAACACCACAAGAGAACAAAGATATTGATATAAATGAACGAAGTTCAAGTGAGATTTACGGCACTTTTCGTAACATCCAACTTTGTATTGTTTAGGAATATGAGTTCATTTTTAAATTAAAATGTTTTTACTTTGCCAATTTTTAGTTATTAAAATATACATATATACCTACTTTTATTTTATAATATGCAATTTTAAATTTTAAATTTAATTATGAAAAAGTTAAAATAATATTATATTTAAAACCTGAAACATGCATAATGAAACCTTTTGATGTTAAATTACATTTTAAATTTAATAATAGTATACAGGTACATAAATAAATAGCAGATTTTTTCCTAATATTGATACTTACTCCTAATAAATTACTTTTCAGTAAATTTTCTAGTTCGACAATAAAAACCTTTTTATTAAAATTTTAAAAGAAATTCTTTAAAAATATTAGGTAATATAGAAATTATTTGTCTTTAAATTAATGTATTTGATTGTTAGTTTTATCCATAAAGGTTTTTATCGTCATTAGGGTCTACTAAAATTTTGAATAACCTTTAAATATATTATAAAAATATACACAAAATGTCGCTTTAAACTGAAAATAAAACAAGAGTCTAGTCCGGAATCAAATGAATAATGCGGCGTCAAAAAGTGGTGTCTTTTATAGCTAAAATAAACATTAATTTTCCCAACTTGTAAATATTAACGACCCTTGAAAAAAATTTATCATAATTCTTTTACATAATAACATACTCCTACATACATACTATTTCTATATTTCAAATAAAATGAAAAAAAATATATTTTGAATAGTTTAATAACTAATTTATCCGAATATTGTATTATTCTTGAATTAAAAATAACAGTTACTTAATATTTTTCATGTTTATTTTAATTTAAAGGGTTTCTATTACCTACAGGATGATCCAGCGCTGGGAGGAACTAACATGATTATAAAATGAAAAAAGATATCGACATGCGGTTTTCGACTGAATGTACAATCTTAATATCGTCTAATTTACAGGTGTGTGAAATTTATATTTGTGATAAGCCTCATGAAATGCTAAAACAAAATTTTCAAATGGAAAACCCTGTATATTGTAATATCAATCGATGGCATTTTCCAAACAGAGAAGATGTGAAAATAGGCAATTCGTGACTTCTGTTGAGGATTTTACAATTATCAATTTTGGTTTTCCAAGTCTCAATATGCTTTGAAAATTTAACAACTAACGTTACCAAGTAAACCTTTATTTTGCTAAATTTCATTTTTACGCTCTTTTCTGTACGTTTGTTTGATAACAGCTAATCCGAAACAATGAACTTTTCTAAAGAAAAATATGGTGTATCAGTTTGGCGAAGCTAAAAGAAAACATCGTCTGTCTATCAGAATTTATAAAGCACGTTATCCAAAAACCAAACAACCAAGAATTGAAACAATAAAAAAAATTGATGGATCGTTTTGAAATTTCGGCCTGTTTGTTGTATAATAAACAACTAACGATAAACCAAAGTAAAAGCATCAATTCTGTTCTGGATGTTTTATTAATGGTAAAGAAAATCGGTCGATTAGTACAAGAGACTCATGTTTAAAATCTTCAGTGAACCAGATTTAAAAAAAATATCGGCTTCACCCACATCAATTTGAATTGCACCAGACACTGTATTTTTTGTTTTGTTACAAAACATAATGACCGCAGTTGCAAATTTATAAAACAAAATTTCGTTTAGTGACGAAGCCACCTTCAAAAAACTTGCATTAGGTGCAAAATATTGATCATCAAAATAAATTGTCCTTAAATGTTTGGGCAGGAAAGTCATGGAACTATTAATTCAATATCATTTCACCTCACATTAAACACTTTGTATATTCAATTTGTTATTTTTTGTATTTTCAATTATTGGTAACTCTTGTTGTCACTTGTCGTTTCAAATCGTTTGCGTACACGTGTACTTACAAACGTCAAATCCATATATTTAGTAATTACTAAATTTTGAAATACTGAAGGTCCCAAAGTGATAAGGGGATGATAAAAATACGGGTGCTAACAGGTTGAAAATTAAGGATTTTATTTGAAAAGTCCGTATCCTGTAACTTTATTATCCATTAATAAATTTGAACATCATAACTACAATGCCAGTGTGGAAAAAACGGAAAATCAAATCCATCCTTCCATATAATTTTGTAGTTTTTCGAAAACAACATTTTGACAAACCTCATGGACAATCCATTGGACTTAAACTGCAAAATTTCGTTTTTATCTTTTTTAATGTGCCCCGTCTTCTATTGTAGATCACTCACCACCGGTGGATTTTTATTTAATTTGTGTTATAATCTTTTATAAGCTCATTAAACATGTAAGTTTGACTTAAATTTTTATTTGTAGTGTTACTGATGAAATTTTGTATTTTGATTCTTATAACCATATTTTTACCTGATGATGGAACTTAAAGCTCCGAAATCGGTTGTAATTTCTTGTTAACTCTAAAAGGGAGCAAAAATAAAATCGGATTAAAAGACTTAGAAGAAGGTATTCTCTTCAATTTCTTGTAAAAACCAATCCAAAGCATCGTTTAAACGTTTAGTCCATAATGGATCACTTCTGTACTTATAATTTTTATGGTAAATCCAATATTTTTGATTATTGAAACTTCAGTTTAGCAGCTTATCTTTTCTAATAATTTGCGATTATTGAAGCATACGTTTTGGAAATTCGTCTATTTATTACGTTTATTTATGGTAATGGATAAGAAATAGACAGATTTTTCACCTTTTTTCAATTTGGATATGAATATTACCTAAATCATTAACTTGCGACCATACCAGCATTATAGAAAGCTTTTAAAAAAATGACATTGACCGATGTTTTAATATACATTTGAACATTTCGTTTAATTGGCTACATTGCGTTTCATGAGGCACCCTGATAAAAGCTTATCACAAATTTAAATTTTATATAATGTACTGGGTGTTCCGTTTAAGGCCCACCGCACACTGCAACCGACGAAACAGTTTGATACGATTCATTTATGTCGGACGATGTTTCGGGGGAGAATTTTATATGATTTTATACACAGATTCCTGGACAGACGCACACCGGACCCAACAGTCACGCGCGACAGCATGTGGCAGCTTGAGACTGTTTGCAACCGTCGCGTAGCGTCGGATGCAACATGTTGAGACAACTCGAGGCGTAATGTTTCGCCGCTCTGTCACCCGAGTTAAACGTAAATATAGTCAATCATAAATCTCTAGGATTCTTTTCTTCCAATAAAAACAAATGGTAATATAGTACAACAGGATCAATGCGTTCCATACTGCAAGAATTTTATTTTTGTAATGGATGTTCTAAACACGTCCCGCGACAATTGTCGCCCGACATTATGTCTGCCGACATTTTGCCTCGAGATATTTTGTCTCTGCCTGTTTCGTCGGTTGCAGTGTGCGGCGGGCCTAAACAAACGTAAGTCTGATCTGTCATCTCGGAATGATCACCCGGTATATTATTAAAACATTTTAGAGTGTGCGCCCAAAAGTATAATCGTTTAGAAAACCGCATGTCGATATCTTCTTTATTTTAGAGTATTGTTACAGCGTCGCAGAACTGGGAGACCCTCTATATGCTCATTAAATATGCCATAAAATTTCACGCTTAATTAAATTAAAATGGTTTACTTGGTAACATTATTACATAGACTTTTAAGTTTAAAAATGTGTAAAATATAGTTAAGAGGCTTTATAATAATAAAAGTATGAAATATTTGACAATAAGTTGACCGTCAGAGGGAGTATTACATATGAAAATTATTTATACATTTACCGTGTACCAATTTTACTGGCTTTGTATGTACTTAGATCCTACAGGCACTATTATATATTTCAGAGTCAGTCCTGTGGGTCTTAATAATTGAGATGTTAGGAGGGTGGCAAGGATCACATTAGGGAGTGCGAATCAGGCAGCTACCAATAAAGGCGATGGACAGGGAAACGCTGGAAAGTAAAAATTAAATATTCAATACTTCCCTACCGCGCCTAATGGGCGAGGAGATAAAACTGCGTCTACCCCATCTAACTCACTGAATTCAAACTAAGATTTGTGATTCTTAACATCCCAATTTGTTTCCCTTATTTTACTAACAATTTATACTTTTAAATTTTAAATTCCTCCTTATTCGAAAAAAAGAAAATACAGATCAAGCAGTGAATTAACTTAAAAAACTTTTCTAATTAAATGCATGTTTAATGGTATAAAACAATAATGTATTCCTAATAAACTCTGTGTAGTTGTTTTTATTAAAATTTATTTCGCAGAATAAGTTTAACTTAAAATAAAAGTTTTAAGTATTCGGAATAATTTAAAATCGAAAATTGTTCAACTATTTTACTTGACCGAAAAGCCGCTGGATGCTCCTTGGGGAAATTTTCTAGTTTTGAATGTTTGGCAAATGCGCCTACCCAAATAAATAGCCGTTGTAGGTGTTCAATTTAGGTATACATATTCTGAGCGAAGTAAAAAATGTTGTAAAACTTACAATGATATCTTAAAAAAGTTAAATTATTATTTTATTACATCATTATTTACAGTAATATTTTACATGCAATAGTAGGTCGTATAATGGATTATTTTTACTTTATTGATAAAATTTAATATTATAAGCTACATAAATTATTCAAAATCTTAAATCAATGAAATATATAAATTTATAGAACTAAAAACTTCATCAAAATATTTTGGTGCATGAAAATGAGTAAATTATGTTAGATGATTATTAGTTGCCGATTATAAAAATAATTAAGGAAATTGAACAATTTCTATTTAAGATTATGCTACGTGTCATGCTTGATAATAAACAGATAATTTATAGTCATAAGCGTGTAACTAAACGATGGTTGTCGATACTGTCACACATCATATTGTATAAACTAGTGCATGAAGCAGAATTAATGCATTTGCATGAAATGTCGACAGCAGAGTTTCGAAGTGCAAACATGGAGGCTGAGGATGTGCCAATGGATTAAATTTTACTGTGTCATCTATTCGGTTGTATGTAACAAACTGAACGACACACCAGTAGACACTTCATTACCTTAATTACGGGAACAAGCTAACAAATTCAAATTAACGACTGAAACCCCAGTTTAATTAAAAAATGTTTAATCACGGACAACTTTATTGTATTTTATTCAGCAATAACCAACTTATTGGATTTCATATGGCTGTTATCACCTGGAATATTGATTATTAAGTTTTAATTACGGGTCCGAAGTGCGCTTTTATTAGCAAGAGGTTATTAAACGCCACTGACCATATACCCATATATTGTATAAAATATTGAATTCGTTTTATGACCCATAACTGCGCTTAGGATATTTACCAGCCAATGATCTTTAATATCGACTTGCCAGTTTGATCATTATCCTTAGTTAATGCTAATAAATCATTTTTATCTTTATATCTGTCGTAGGCAAATATCATTTCGGGCAAATAGCATTTTCCTAAGCAAAACTACATATGTGCTCGAGGAGATATCTTTAATTTCCCTTTGCCTAGGCTAATAGAATTCGAGGAAGCTGTTGTTAGATAAATATTCTGTTTTTAATACAATTTTATGTTATTTGTTTTAAACAATAATTTTAGGACAACTGCAAAAAATGAATGCGATAGCAAACAATGTACTTGTTTTAAATCCAAAAATCCTTGCATAAACAAATAAGTAGAAGTAATAAATAATTTTTAACGCTTTATGTCCTTCAGATTGTAATTGCTGGTTCAATTTTAGGGTTTTAGGACTGGATAATTAGAAAAATACCGCGTAGATTTGCTTACTAGTTTCGAAATTTATTTTAATTTCTTCTTCAGAGCTACAATAATTTATTCAAGTTCGATTATATTCTTGCAATATACTTTTAAAATTTTTTATATCTTTGGGTATTTGTTTAATTATTCAACACTAATTTTCTGTATTTTAACCAACAAAAATGCTTATTACACACGGTGTCCCAAAACTGGTGCAAAAACTCACAACCAAGCAAAATAATTAAAAAAATTCTATTTTCTTAATAAATTTGAACATTTAATTGACCATTTCAATTGAAAATATCTAAAATAAAATAAAATCTTGCTAAGATTTGGATGAAAATGTTGAATTTGTATTAGTCCAGACAAAAACTGCTTCTACTTGAAATGGTTCTAGACAATTTTAAAGATAACATTTTTTTTACTTGGGGTCTTATTTTCCTATTGAAAAGAAATAAAATAATTTTTTAAATTGCAAAATTGCAAAATGATCCAAAATATTTTAATCTATTTTAAATGACACGCGCTTTATATTATTGACCGCAGTCATCTTCCTTGTCATACTTCTAATGACATCTTCGATAATTTCACAAGAAAAATACTCCGAATCACTATTTAAAGCACTTATTCTTACTTATGTGCATCCTAACATTTATCGTCTGATTTACATGTTCGAAATTTATCAACTCTGATTTTCTGTATTTTAATCTCGTGTAACTCGATCCGTATTAAATTGAAAGGCGATTGACTCAGTCCCCATTTTTTGCGAAATAAACACCTAGGATTGGATTCACTTTCAGGATTCAGTTTAATAATCCAATCCCACAAAATCATGAGATTGGACTTTGAATTGAATTGAATAAAAATTTGTAACTACATAAACGCGATTGACTTTACAAAAATTACTAGTAAATTATGTTGTCGAAGTTGGCATATCTGACGGATAACTAACAATTGGAAAATACATGTAATTTTCTTCTATTTTCATTGTTTTAGACGTTTTTAATTAACATAACTTCTTCAATAAAATGCGAAACAACACAAATAAAATTAAAGTAAACAGACCACTAAAAGACGACGCCAAAACTATTTTTGGAATTTCTTTTCTCTTTAGTTGGTAACTATAGGTATAATCTTGGATTGAAAAATTCAAGGATATATTCAAATGTTGATGTTAGCACTTTTGAAACTTTGCAGAAATAGCACAATACCCGAACCGAAGTTTACGATCAACTGACTCGTCTTGTGGCATACCCCAAATCCCATACCGCAAGCCATGATGATCTTTTAGTAGGGATATTTTCTAAAGACACGTGATTAAATTCATGCTTCTTTTAGATGGAAACAATGAATTTGTGGCACGTTAAATGCAAAAAATGGTTACATATATACATATATTGGTTGGTGAAGTTTTCGATGTATTTCCGGAGAACTAGAAATTACCTAACGATTTCCGGAAAAAGTATAACTTTTACGAAAACAACCTTTTCCTACTTTTACGTCAAAAATCAAACTTTTCTTACTATTGACATAAATCAAAAGTTGTTGGTTATGATTGAGTGAAATATATAACTCAAAAAATTATACATAGTAAGGTATATAACACTTTACATGACATTTTTTGCTTATATAACAAAGTGCTGCCAACCTAAGATAAGTAAATATTTGTTCGCGCTCTTAGTAACACATACTTGTGTGGTTTATGACCTTTCTTCTTTCTCCAAATTTGAGTTAAAAGTGAGGTTAGGTGAAGTGTTGCTTTTTTTTTTCGAAACGAAAACCTCCAGTTGTTTGGTGTATCATAGTGACAAAAGGAAAATAGCCTTATAAACCAAACACCATCAATGTTACACATTAATAAAACTTTATTCTAATGCATTTCGAAGTTACTTAACTTCATCTTCAGAGAATACATTTAACATTTTATCAACTAAAAATATTAGTAATATAATATACATAATAATAAAATATTAAAAAACTTACTGGAACTAATGGATGTTCATAAATAAAACGTAGTAAAAAACAAAGCAGCAGTCAGTCTAACTGTGTAAATCTATCTTCAAGGTGAACATAATCAAACATCAAAAGGCAAAAACCAACTTTAAAAAGAACGCCTAATTTACTTTAAAAGGAGCGCCTAATTAACTTTAAGAGGATCGCCTAATAAACTTGGAATGCCCAATCAACATTTTAGGCAAAAAACAACATCCCATCAACTAGGCATCATGGAGGCCCTTAACATCAGGCGTAAAAATTTATCACAGCACGTTTTTGGACATTACAGGTTAAAATCGATAAAAACGTTAAAATCAGGTTAAAAACAATTAAAAGAGATATCACATAATCTAAAACAATAACAAAGGATTAAAATGAAAAGAGGATTTCAAATTATAAAATAACTTAAAAAAATGAAATTGTTTATTTACTTCTTCAAATTTCATTAGTTTATAATAGGTAATTTTGGAAAAGTAGGAAAAATTTTGTATGCAACACGTGCGAAAAATGTATTAGGCATTAGTTCGAGTTATTCGAACTCATGCCTAATACATTATTTTTCGCACTTGTCACATAAATAACTATTATTGACTCCGTTTATTAGAAAAAATTAAAGCTCATTATATTTGGTAGAAGATATTATTATTATATAATTAAAATCAAAAGAGTTATAGGCGAAAAACCATTAATGGTCATAAAATTTTCGAAATGGAAACGCCGGAGGCTTGGGTATGCTATTAATAATGGTTAAATGAACAACTGTACCCAATTTCAGCTTGTTACTATTTTTTTCACAATTGGGGTCTATTTTGTTGAATTTGCCAGAACTATTATGGTAATAAATATCAATAAATAAAATATTTCTTATGAAATTAATCCATTGACTTATCGGTTTTAAAGTTTAATAATGCATTAAATAGAATGTTTAGAATAACACAAATAAATTATTGTTTTATTGCAACAGAAGCATCACACATAATCAGTAATAATTTTGCTATATTTTAGTTAGTGCTAAAATTAAATATTAATTAATCATTTTTTATCGTATTATAAGTAAATAATACCGTGCATCAGTTTCTTCCACCAATAAAAAGCAGTTGTTCTGTTTATTGCAGCATGTAATAAATGCATAAAGGCGGAAGGCAAGGCCGTTTTTACTTAGAAGCATAATGGCCATTGCAATTCAGCTAGTATGACTATTAAACCTAATTACCCTTGCTCGTCTTTCGTTCGCTGTAATTACAATCACCACACCCGAGAAGCAGTCCCCAATCGTTATCCTCTCCCGCTGACAAGCTTCTCTGAGCAATAATTGAAAAGCAGAGGTTTTGTAGAAAATATGATTTTTCAGCGAGATTTTCATACAAATTTTCATCTTAATTGATGTTGCAAATTCTTTTTAAATTAAGATCATAATTTGTTAATGAGATTTATGTATGTATCTATTTTCTTTTCAGTTTTAATTTATAAAAATATGAACTGTATTATGTAATTGAAGCTTATCGCAATAAATATTACTAGTAATTAAACACAAAAGTTTTGATTAATATTATTTTTCATAAATCGTTTATTGGAGAATACTTTAATGTATATAAAATGATTCATTATGACAACCATATTAGTAGTGGCGCAATCTCTTGATGACATTTGTGTTGAAATTAACCACAAAGTATATTTAAATTTGGAATTTAAAGTTGTTTTTAACTTAAATCTCATACATTTGTAAAGTTTGAAATCCATATTTATTGTTACTTGTAAATAATTTATATGCACCTAAACCTTTCAACTTTAAGTGGCACAACCCACTACTGGGATTACAAACATCTTTAATAAATGAAATAATTAGGTAACGGGTAATTAAATAATTAGGATAACGGGTATGATCGGGCATGACGTATTTCTTATAATAGTGACAGATGATAGCAATGAATTTTTAAAAAACGCAGGCTAAATTTTTTTTGTTATTATTATTAGAACTTACGAAAGTATACAGGGTCACTTTTATAATGCACACCATTGGGATCTTGGTAATCCGAAGAGTTATAAAGTGACATTTTAAGTTGACTAGATTTTCTTCAATTTGAACCAACTTTTAATTTTCAATTTTTATACCATTGGACAGAGAAATAAAATACAATTTTCTGATGTAACACTTACTTTTTTTAAACTAATTATGAGTTTTTAAAAAAATATTTAATTATTTATTTACAGAATCAAGTTGTATTCATTACTTTACTTAATAGATAAAATTTCCATATAATAAGAAAAGAATATTATTTTATTTAAAAGTAAACAGAAAAATAAGTAATTCAAACTGATGTGCTTATTGATTGTATTAATCATAAGTATTTTTAGAGTTACTCTCAGTCGAATTTTGTTATTTAAGCTTAGCAACGGCACTTACACTGTTAAGGCTATAGTCGGCAAATTTGAGCGATTGATTTTGAAATTCGCTTGATTTTGCGGTTTTTGGTCATAACGTTTTTTGCAGTGGAGATTTTTCTTAAATTTTTTGGATTGGAAATAAATATTATTTCAATTAGATTTTTAGAATTTTGGTAAGAGCAATTAAGCGAAAGTTGTTTTGTCAAACGCCAGTCTTACAGCTGCCGTATGAGTATTTGGTTTGATCTACAACAAAAAAAGAAGAAATTGGTAGCCTCAAAACTCATCTGTGTACCAAAAAACGAAATTTTTAAAAAGTTCCACTGGAAAAAAGTTATATCCAATATCAAGCGAATTTCAAAATCAAGCGCTCAAAGCCCCATTATAAAAGGTTGGATATGTACAATGTCTACATTTGAAAATAAAAAAATTATGTGGTTGCAGCAAGTAGTTATCAAAATCTGCATCCCAAAAGACGATAATCTCATAGGGTCATCTTTAAGGGTATATGGAAGCGTATGCAACAGTTTAAGGCATAATAATTATCAAAATCAAAAGGCAACTGAAATTTATTTATTGGTTCTAGTAATTCTAAATCCAGAAATATCTTAAAGTAAAGTTGCATTAAATTCCAACTTGTCAAAATCTGGATATATGACCAATATTTTCTTAAGGAACAATGGTTAGGAAATCATCCATAAAAATTACGAAAAACTAAGGATCAACACTCAATTTAGATAAATATGTGTCAATAACACCATCCATCACAAAGCTTGCTAAAATTGGACTCAATTGTGCCCTCATGGGACAACCAAAACTTTGTAGAAACTAGTGTCAAAAATAACTTCTATAATCTCCCTAAATAGCAAAATAGAATCTAAATAATAATTTTTATGTAATATATAAATATATACATGGTGTTTCTGAACAAGTGTCGAATAATCTAGGAGTGGGTTTTTGGGCCAATTTTAAGACAAAAATAAGAATATTTTTTTTCGCTAAAATGCTTCATATCGTAAAAGAAGGGCATTGAAGTTTAATCATTTTTTTCAATTTTTTAACATAAAATCTACATATTTAATAATAATTGGCTCAAATTTTGCAGCTGCCCTGAGATGAATTAGCAAATTTTCAAAAAAATCACATCATAGTAATGAAAAAAATTAAGTATTCACTTTTTTACACGTTTTTTAACTTTTTGCTCTCTTTAACCTGTTTGATAACTAGTTGCGTTTAGAAGTTGTGGGATAAAATAAACCCCACTTCAAATTTCTAAATGTCTACAAACTTAAATAAAATTATTTTATGTCTGTGCAAAATTAGATTAAATTAGGAATGTTTTTAAGAATACAAGTTTAATTAAGAGTCAAAAAAAAAATTATGGATGTAGGTATATACCTCGTAAAATAAATAACATTAAATTATGATGTTGTTCAAAATGTCCACCTCCAGCTAAAATACATGATTTAATCCGTCTTCTTGTTGATTGTCAAACCCGCTCAAAAATATCTGTAGTATTTCAAATTGTTTCACAAGTTGGAGTTATGCTTTCCCTCAATACGTCAAATTTTTCTATTTCGCTGTTCTAGACTAAAGAATTAAGGTGTCCCTACAGAAAAAAATCTAAAGTATTTAAATTTGGGAAGCGAGGGGGCCAATGTTGTGTTTTCACGAGCAATGCGACTAAAAGGCGCTGGAGCCACATCATCCATAAACGTCATTTGGAATCTTAATTGTTAATTATGTTCTTCCAATAATCCTGGTAGTTCAATTTGCCGAAGATTGCGATAAACTTCTGCAGTTAACTTCGCCGGTAAAAAGTTTAAACCGATTAAATGATCTCCAATAATTCTAGCCCTCACACATTAAGGGAGAATTGTTGTTGATGATGGTTTTCTTCAGACCAAGTGTGGTTATTATGAAAATTTATAATGGCGTCCCTGGAGAAATTAGCCCCATCAGTAAAAAAGATTGTAATTGAGGATTTTGTACAATTCTTTCTTGAAGCCATCTACAAAAGGTAAGTCTTTGAGGAAAATCACGTGGCAGAACAGCTTGCACTCTTTGAATGTGGTATGGATATAATTGATGAGTTTTTTATATCCTCCATACACTGGTACTACTTATGTCTAATAATGAAGCAATTTTTTCTTGTGCTCGTATTAGGATGTTCGTCAATTTTATTAAAAACTGCTTCTTCTATTTCTGGTGTTCTAACTTCATGTGGGCGTCCGTTATGTACTTTATTTTTTTGGAAACTTCAATTTTCTCGAAGACGTTGATGAAGACGACTAAACATCTTATCAGATGGTTATATCCGATTGGGACATCTTTGTCCATACAGACGTATTGCTTCCAAAGAAACACCATAAGCAATAACAAAAATGCATATTGCACATCTCTGTATTTGTTTAAACCATTTTAAAACTTTGAAATACGCACTTTACAATTAATGTTATTTATCAAAACATGAGTAATAGCAAGTTAATTTAATTAAACACTTCTCAATAACTAGGATCGATTATCGTCGCAACAACAAGATTCATATGTATTTCATTTTTTGAAAAATATTCACATATGTGGTTTTATTGTGCATATTTTATTTGTGCACATATTGAACAATGATTATGTACTACACAATGGCATACATATTGTCACATAAAATCAAAACGAAAAAAAAAATCTTTCTTAAAAGGTTTAAAACACATGCAATTAAGTAATTTTAACACCCGGTATTTCTAAAATGGAGGATTTTTACACACATTATTTTATTTTCAGACTCTTAATTAAACTTTGTATTCTTCTGAACATTCCTAATTTTATCTTACTTTGCAAAGAAATAAAATAATTTTATTTAATTTTGTAAACATTTAGAAATTTGAAGTGGTTTATTTTATCCCATAACTTCTATACGCAACAAGTTATCAAAAAGGTTAAGTTAAAGAGGGTTCAAAAGGTTAAATCACCCGAAAAACCTATTCCTAGATTATTGGATACTTGTTCAGAAACGCCCCGTATAAGCGGTTTAGAGATAGTTATATCGGAAAAAATGCTTCCCTGTGCTGGCCACCAGGGTCACCTTGTTTAAGTCCTTTGGTATTTTGGAGGTTTGGTAAACGATTAAATTTTTGATACACCAAAATCGGACATTTTTTAATTAGATGACACAAGAAGCATTAGAATCGCTGTAAAAAACATGAATAGGATAAAATCATTCTGCAATGAATCATGGGGAATAGTGTTACTGTTTTATATTTGTTCGTTTGAATATTGAAATAAAATATTAAAATTATTCTTTTGTTATTTTATGGCCCAACTTGATTTTGTAAATTGTATTTTTCTCTGTCTCTGTCTTCGAGTTTCCAAGATCCCAAAGGTATGCACTGTAAAAGTTACCACCCTGTATAGTAAAATAGCTCGAATATGGTTTTAAGAAAAAATATTTAGATGAATATTTAGGCAAAGGTATAAAATTATGCGGTTTTATTATAATTTAAATAATCATTATTTTATATACACATACCTATAGACTGATTAGTACAAAATTTTAAGAATTGAATGTATTTATTATTGAATATCAAAGAAAGGACATGCATATACTACTCAAACAAATAAAAATCAAAGTGATATGTGTATAACCCTTATATCATTATTATTTAAACAAAGGTTTACCTAAACTTATTTTCTTATTTGGAATGTACCGATTCAAATATTTACTTACTGGAAACTTTCGTACAAAAACAAATTTGTTTAACCAAACAACAAAAACTCAAAGAAAAATTCGTTGAATTAATTTACAATTTAATTCTAGAGAAATTAATATTAAATTACAAAATAAAAAACTCGTTCTAGCTAATATTATCTTATAATAAGATTTGCTGATATTCGCTTCGAGATAAAAGGTGATGTATATCAATTATTCCTTGCTTGGGACATTGTTTAAGTCGTAAACACCACCTTTTAATTTCGCCGAATTTGAGCAAGTGAGTTTTAATTTTATAATTGAACTAAATCAAAATCGAAAGTAGGTATTTTAATAATTTAATATTGTGATGTGTATTTATAATTTAATATTAATTACTCAATTTTTAGATAGATTTAACACATAATTAATTAAATTCTAGAGATCTAGCTATATAAATTATTTATAGGTTTATATGAAGCATTAGCGAAAATTTCTTGTAATAATAGATAAAGGAATAAGGACTAACTTGACCTTTTGTTAGTACATAGAATACCTAATTGTCATTATTAACGATAATTAACCCTAGCATAAAATATTAAGTAAAATAATTTCACTGTACATTTAGAACTGTCTTAAATATAACACGCATGAACCTCTTCATAAACATTTCCAAACAGTAATTATCGTGCGGTTAATTATGTTATAAAATCATGGCATAGTGAATTCCCATTACACATCTATTACGCATTCCCAGTAGAGTATAATGAATGCTAATAACCAACTATAAAGACGCCTAGACGACATTATCACATGTTTCCTTGAACACCGTTCATAAAACCAACTGGGTAGGAAATTATTCAATTTAAGTATCTTGCATAATAAAATGCTTACGCCCTTCTCTTGTTTTATACTCTCATAAAATCCGTTCTCCAAAAATTTAAAGCCACCCATTCAATAATAATAATAGCACATGTGATCTCGGACATTTTTTTTTATTTTATTCATCTTATAATTATCAAATTATAAAAATAATAATAAAAATTAGTTGTTTTTTAAAGTTCCGTAAAATTTATTTTTTTAAATAAAATATTATATTACGGGAAATATACAGGGTGGCGCAAAAGTAATCACCCGATTTCCTTTTTTTTTGTAAATGAAAAAATCGGTTCTCTTTGTGAATTATGTTTATTTGAACCTTTACATTATTTTCTGTTAAAATAATATTCACAACGCCCGGTATTATCAACTTTTTTTAAACTGCCATTTAGTTAAATGCCATTTACACTAAAGGGACGTTAAAAATTGACATGTGTATTATCAACTTTTTTAAAGGAAGTTTATCTAAATGTAGTTTAAATGAGTGTTGGCATTACTTTTTACTAGGGACTTTTTATTAAACTTTATTTTTGCAAGTAGGCAAAGGTATTAGTTCAAATGTTAATATCAAAATAACCACTGTTTAATATAGATTGTTTAACCAAAACCATAATTAAAGCATACGAAGCATAGTCGAAGCATAGATAAGTCGAAATAGTAAAATGTCGAAGAGAAATAGAAGCAAGAACAAGAAGAGACGTTAAGTTTAATTTCATATGCTGAACAATATAAAAAAATATGGAGAATAAACAGACAAATGCTGTAACTAATAAAGAGAAAGTAAGTAATTAAAAGGATTTGATCTTTTATTAATGTTTTACTTATATGTAATAGTCCAGTACATGGGATAAAATTACGGATCAGTTCAACAATGAACATCCCTTAAGTAGCAGGACTGCAGACCAATTATCCGCCAAGTACGAAAATTTAAAAAGCAGAGCAAAAAATATGCTGCATCTAATAGACAGGAATTGTATAAAACTGGAGGGGGGACCTTCAAAAACTAATACAAGTGTTATACTTGATAAAATGCTACCCTTAATTAATAAAAAATTAGTTGTTGGTGAAGAAAATAAATTTGACAGTGATTTAAGTTGTATTAGCAGTGAGCAACATGAAGAAGAAACTATTCCTATCATCTAATGTTCGTAATTGTAGTAAGGAATCATCCCAAACTAATACCAGTCATCTTATAAAATTTCCTCAAAAAAAAAAGATTACAAGGCCCCCTGTAGATGAAGTAATAGCCTCTAAAGTACGGTTTTATGACCAGAAAATTAAATTGATACATTTGGAATGCGAGGAAATGGAAGTAAATATTAAATATAAAAAATTATAAGCGGATTTGTTGGAACAAGAACCTTTGGAAAAAAAGAAAGCCGAGCAATCCGTTTGGAAATTTTAAAAGAAGAATTAAAAGAGAAACAAAATTTAAATTTTTATAAAACTGTACCTATTATAATTATCTAATTAAAAAGTATATCAGTTTATAATATTTTATTATAACATATTTTGAAAATAATTAAGAATTAATCTGTTACGACTAATATTATTGTCGATATTGTGATCAACATCAATATTGTCAATCGTTTGAGATGCTGCCTCTTCAATAATATCTTCTTCTACTGGCAGTGGATCGTTCATTTCAATTGCAATATCATGAAGAACAGCAGTTGCAATAATAATTCTTTTTACTAAATCTTTAGACACCCTCATACCCAAAGACAAGATTGGAAAACGTCTTTTCCGAACGCCGTACTGTCTTTCTATAGTGTTTCTAGTCTTTATATGAGAGAAGTGGTGTTAAGAGATACTCCGTAACCACTATCTCCAAGCAGAAAACATTTTTTGTATTTTCCCGAATCGAAATCATGTTTTATTCGACTATTGTTAAAAATTGTCTGGTCGTTTGTGGATCCTGGCCATCTTGCAACAATATTCGTTATTTTTAATTCATGATTGCACAAGGTTTGAAAATTGTACGAAAAATAACCTTTTCGGTTTCGATAAACTTCTGCATCATTACCTCCTTAAAAAGTTACAATTAATTATAATGAAATTAGTTCTTCTGACTACAAAACTAATACCTGGTGATTGTATCTTTATATGGGTACAATCCATTGTTGCTATAACTTTTGGAAATTTGACAATTTTGTAAAAGCCAGCCTGCACTTCTTTAATTTCCTCTTGTGTTTGGGGCATCTTTATAAATTGAGTATGTAAAGCTGCAATCAGATACTCTGTGGACAGTACGACTCGCCGTGGCTTTTTTAACTCCCATAAAATCTCCTACTGATATTAACATGCAGCCAGACGCAAAAAACGCAATGTTAATAATAGCTATTGCATTGGAGATTAGCAATTATTTCTATAGGAATCAAATTTGATTGAATTTTCAATAAGGCCCAGAATTGTATTTACTGTTCCTTTTGAAAAACGAAATCTGTCGAAAAACTCGTGTTCACTTAGGTCTAATCTGCAATCTCGTCTTTTTCGAACATATTTTGGTATTTTCGCAGTTTAGATGTAACGAACTATTACTTACGCACGTAATTAACTAATTCTTCATCAGAAGATTCACTGAAAAAATCTGATGAACTTGAATACATAACTGTTTACTATTTTATTAAATACATTGACTTGTCAATTTAAATGCTATTTAAAATTTATTAGTAGAAATTTGGGCATTTAAATTTAACTGCCATTTAGACGCTAAATGACATTTAAACTTTTTGATAATACTGCATATGTCACTTTAAACTTTATTTAAAATTAAATGGCCGTTAAAAAGTTTGATAATACCGGCCGTTATTAGTGTTAGAACATTTTCCATCTCTTTTCTAAATACTTCAGGCGGTAGATTTGGTATTTCTTCTTCAATGTTTTCTTTTAGGGCTGTGAAGGTCTGTGGATTGTTCGAGTAAACGTGAAGCTTCAAATAAACCCCAAAGAAAGAAGTCTGGAGCAGTTAATTTGGAGGATCATATGGTCCAATGCAAATCACCAAAACAAGAAATCTTGAGTATAACGCATCATCACTTTTTGGGGAGTATTTTATACCTATCTTCTTTACATCAAAGTCGCGACAACTTACAATGATCGGTTCTACGAAGTGGCCGCTGTAATTGTCAGATTACGCTTAGTTTGGATTTTACTGAAGGTTGGAAAAAAGCTTACCAAATTTAATTTTTGATTTGCGACATGAAGGTAATTACACTATACACTAGTATTTTTTCGGAAAGTTACATTACATGTTTGTTTCAACATTTTTTTGACTAACTAAAAGTCTAGTGATAACTCAAGGTTAACAAATACATACCTGATAAAACTAGCCAGCAGTCCTGGTTTACGGATGCTATGAACCAAGCTGTTGATCAAGTATCATTGAAGAACAGTGCATTTGTAAAAAATGGTCTAGACAGTGACAGTGTTAATGATTAGTACCACCATTGTACATAATATTAATTAATTATTAATTTCTATACGTTTATCTTCATTTTCTTGTAGTCAAATAAGTAAATAAACGTGATAACTGACAAATAATGGTGTTGCTTCTTTCAAACTCTTTAAATTTTTAATCAAAACTTAGTTACCCAGTTCTACCCGGGTTCACCTATATAAATAGTTAACATTTTTGGAAACAAATGACGAACGCATTTACTGTTTTAATTAAATTGAATATAACGCCAAATTCCTTTGTAAATTTTCATTTTAATAGAAACCTTTAAAATATATCAACTTCGTCACAGGTACCACAAAAATGGGGCAAGTGCATTAAATAGTTAAAAATAATTTGAGGCCTAATTTCATACAGGACAAGAAAATCATTGAAAATTTTCTATAAAATGGTTTTTACCGAATTATAATATGTTGTGTGGTGTTTCCTTGTGGATGGGGCGACATCTATATCGATCGTTTTGTATCATCATAATATAACATGTTTCTGCATTAGCTATTATAATTCAAGACTTTGGTGCAATAACCGGTGAAGTCCAATATTAAAAGTGAAAAAACGATAAAAAGTCTCCTGAAAATAACACATTTTTTTTAATTGCATATACAGTATTGGCAAAATGTTGAGCAACATTTTGAAAGGGTTTACTCCTTAGGTTATGCTTTGGGTAGTTGGAGTAGTCCAGAGTCCATTAATGAAACAACATTTATAATTTACAATTTTTATTATAAACAAATATCAATCAAACTTCAAACGAGAATACACATGTAACTAATTATAATTATTTGTAACTGTGGGAATGCGCACTACAGTCACTAAAAGAATTGCCAGGTATACGCAGGCTTTCCTTTTATTAAGTACTCAGGAATACACAGGAGTACCGTTATCTAATGAGCTCTCAAAGTATGCACAGGAGAACTGTCATCTACCGAGCTCTCCAGGTATGCACAGGAGAACTGTCATCTACCGAGCTCTCCAGGTATGCACAGGAGAACTGTCAGCTGGGAGAATGCGACGGCTATTTATAGGATTGTGAATCATAGCCGTCTCCAATTATTGCAGTTTTTGTAAGGAGGCTGGGCGTTGAATTGGTTGCCCAAAGCTGAATGGGTTGCCTATTTATTACTAACGAAATAGGTTTCGTTCCAACGTTCATGTAACTTGATATAAAAATTGTTATATTTTAATTGTGTGACTTTTAGCTTTTCATAAATTCGTTCCTAATTATGCAACTGTGTTGCGAAATGCATTGAACTTCAATGTTCTTTTAATAAAGATTGTAACAACTATCTTTGGGTTTTTTGCTGTTGAAGTCTTCACTTTTACCCTTGTTTCATTATGGCTTTCCAAAATTATGGAGATCTTCATTCAGCAATAAATTTATTCGGCAGCTTACTATATGTCGTATATTTACCTTCTGCAACCTTGCGCTGACTTAATTAGAGGGGTCCAAATTTAACCTTAAGGTATTTTTTGGTCATAATATTTTTCTATGTTCTCGATTTTTTTTTTCATACGGTAGAATTTAGTTTCAAATCTTCTGCAAAAACAATGTATACAGGGTGTCCCGGCCATACCTCCATCAAACATTTTTTAACTAACGGTAATATAATATTAAAGGTAAAAGTATTTGTGTACCAGAAAGTTCTAGGTAAATTTTGTTTGTGTGTTCATGTTGTGACAAGATTACAAGTTCTAATAATCTTTTGTAGGCACTCGTTAACTTGCAGCAATTTTATTTTTTTCCGGTGGGTAAGTTCCGGAGTTTGACATGTATCCGCTTATTTTCAGCCTGAACGGCATTTGTCTTCCCTCCATCATTAAAATTGGATGTAGTGGTGAAAATAGCGAAATTATTTCCCCATCTCTTAAGGGATTACTTGAGCAAAACAAGTAAAGTTTTTTCTTTAATTGTATTTAAATACCAAAATAATCTGGAAGAAATATTTTATGCTAAACCTCGAAAAGTGTTCTGAAGCGCAATGAAAAGGAAAACTATTTCTAGGTGATAATGAAACTCTAATTTTATTTTGTATCGTTGGTATAGCAAATATGAAATCGCAATCATGTGACTTTAAAGTTACGTGGTTTAATAAATAATTTATTTTTATCCTATTAATATCATTATACTAAATGCAACAATGATTTAACATTCGGTTTTTTTAAATTTACTATTTGTGGTATTTTTTTTAGGAAAATCAGGCACTTAAGATAAAGTTTCTGGTAACAGCAGGTTAAAAACAATTTTCCTCGTGTTAATGATTTTATTTCCCAGAGAACTCTTTTAAGATTTTATAGCTGAAAATTATGTGGTCCTTTTTGTTATTTAAGTGTTTTTAGGAGGAAAACTGTTGAGCGCTCCCATACACACGGCACGAAATAACAGAATAAAGTTTACGGTATTCTGTTTGTCAGTTTGGGGCTTCAACCAACTGTTGGAAGAGCAAATAGAGAAACACGCATACAAGCAAAACAAACAGTAGGTAAGTCCGAGAGTAAACGGGTTCGATAGGAAACACAAACTCGAAAGTTTTTAGGGTGCTGATCGAGTAAAGTAGAAAGGACGTATGAAGATGCGACCGCTTTTAGTTCACCAACTGTTTTTCGTCATGCATAATAAAGATTACTCAATCGTCTCGATTGAACTTTTATTGGGTTTTTATTGCCTCTCACGTTAAATGCCGACCGCAAAATGCCTCGTGTTGAGTTTTTATACAAAAATATTGCTCCGTAAAGTGACACATCGTTTCATTCTTTACACGCTTTTTTATCGAGTCGCGTAAATCTTTATTGTACCAAGACGCCTTATATTGGAAATTCGTGATTTGTTTTATAAAAATAAAAAAGTAATCTAGTATTAGACAACTATTATTTCTGTTTTGAGCAATCTCACAGGAATTTTGCACATAAAATTTTATTAAATGCTATAAAAGTACAAGAATTGCAAATAAAATTATAACCCTTGATAAAACCAAATAAAAATGTCTGCTATTATAATATTTGATTGTTGATTTACGGGTAATTTTAATGAATACAATATCAATTATTAATGACCCCTATTAATGAATGATTTTTGTTTAATGAATTATTCTAGCGGTACCTCTGTTGATGACGTTTCTAACGATATTTTCAACAAAGTACATGATAATTTTGAACATAAAGGTAATTCATTACTTATTATTCTTATTATTATTCAACATGCTCTGACCATGTGCGGACTAATGGACCAATAACAAAGCTGCAGTATTGCCAACCCATTGGGTCATGAGCAATGAATTATGGGTAATTTCATTTATCACTGGTAGCTTATTAGGTAATGGGCATTGGATTATGGGTAATTTCAACCACAGAACAAAATTTTCATAAAAGAAATCAAGAAATGTCAAATATACGAAAAATAACCTCAAAAAATTTTCATAAAAGCACTTTAAAATACAAAAAAGTTGTCGAAAAAATGTAGTATTCTACTCGCGAGAAAATTGCTCAGACCTCTTATGACAGTCGCAATTTAGGTTTTCGTGAATAATGGTTATCATTTCTCGCTCTTTGAATAATATACTTACTATTAATTTGTTTTAAGGTCATCATACCTTAATTTATTTCAGTTGAAAAACTGTCAGTTCTAAAATTACATTCGATTTTCAAAATGTTAAAGTGTTGGATTTTGAGGCTAACTATTTCAAAAGAATGATTAGCGAAATGGTACACATTAAGAAAGTAAAATGTGTCAATTTAAGAACTGGCACGGATAGGTTAAGTACATTATACTGTAATATAACAGAGATAAATGATTTAAAGAAGTTATAACTATTATTTATATTTATTTATTGTTGTAAGAATTTAAATTAACAAAATCGCGAACCGTGACAGACCATAATTTAAATAGTTGTAATATTTGTAATTTTTAAAAATTGTATAAATTGTAAATAGTTGTAATATTGGTAATTTTTAAAAATTGTATAAATTGTAAATAAAAATTTGTATAATGTCGTTAACGGCGTTTGTAATTAATTTTACCAACCAGTATAAATAATCAAGGTAAGTATTTGATCCTTCGTATGTCATTGATTTGTATAGATTCTATAATTCATAACCTAGAAAGTGTAATTAAACAAATTAAAAATAATTTCTATAATATTAATAAAATATTAATAAAATATTAATAAAATATTAATAAAATATTAATAAAATATTAATAAAATATTAATAAAATATTAATAAAATATTAATAAAATATTAATAAAATATTAATAAAGTATTAATAAAATATTAATAAAATATTAATAAAATATTAATAAAATATTAATAAAATATTAATAAAATATTATTTGTACAATCATCGTTCACCTCATTTATATTTGGATTAATGAAGTTTTGTTCAAAAAAATTGAAGATCACAATTTTAAACACGGATGTAGATATTAAACTTGACATTGTTAAAAATTGCTTCAGAGGTAATTATTGCGCCGTTTAAGAAATTGATTGTTCTTGTATTAATTTTAGATAATTTATGTTAATTGTATTTGGTTTTAGCTCTGATGAAGCCAGCGAACGCTGAGTGAAACGTTAGCGAATGAGTTAATTAATAATAATAAAAACTTTCGTCCGAGCTGCCGACTTACCTCCAGTATTATCAACAGACATTTTTTAGCTCGTACTTTAAAATTTCTCGATTATTAATCGCCCTTTTTAACCAACTCGTTGGTTAAATGACTATTATTATGCACTTTTAACTTTATTATAAAATCATGTCATCGTAATTCCACATAAAAAATTAAATTAACTAATTTAAAACTACAAAATAGCCCAAAAATTATCCGATTCCTAAAAAGTCCAAGTTGAAAGAAAGAGGCATATTGTAAGGTGGAGCATATTTGAACGGATTTAATTTCCGCCATTGTAAGTTGTATATTTACGCTACGAGATTGCAGTGAATATTACTACACTTGTCAACAAAGGCTTTATTTGTTGTATTTCATCTGACTACATCAATAGGTAAATTGCTATTTTATAGTAATAATATGTAAACTTATCCAGGAACTTAGGATAAACGATCTATTATTGATGAACACCGACTTTTAAATTGAGCCGAATATCAGCAAATATGTTTAATCAAATTACTAAATCTAAAAGTCCTTCAGTTAGAGTAATTATAATATATAAAAATCTGGGGAATTTGTTCGCTTCAAGTTCATACTAACACAAAATCATGTCAAAATTATAACAAAGTAACTAGACTACACAAAAGCAGAGGCGTAGGACCTTTTTGTCAACACTTCAAATTATTGTAATTAGTTATTCTGCCTCCTGTTTCATAAACATCACTTTTTATCAAGATTACTTTGCGTAAATCTTTATTTTGTATTAGAATCTTCCTGGAAAATAAATGTCATCATTTTAATCATTTGACATTTTTTGTAAAATTAGAGAGCTAATTCTACGTTTTTTATTTTCAGAAACACAAAACCTTAATAAGTTACATAAATTTGTATATTTGTTTAGAATTCTTGAGTTTATATGATTATTATGTTCATTTTTAAAAAATATTTACTACGCCGTTTGGATTACCGGGGGGGTTTCTTTTAAATTTTGTAGTTGTACCAACCTGCGCATTTGGTTGCCTACATATCAAACGACAATAATTTTGTCTCACCCTGTAGTATAATTTTCTATATAAACCATTTGAAAAAAGAATAACCTAAAATTAATTTTACCACAAAATTTATTTGTATACCAATTGGGGAAGTTTTGCTAATTAAATAGGTTCATTTGAGCAATTTTCATTAATGCCTCTAGTAAAACAATTATAATTTTGAAAATAAAATATGACTTCGGAATTCCAAAGAAGCATAACAAAAAATGGGCACTAAAAATAAAAGATTTCAAGGTGAAAGGTCCTGTAGAATGGGTATAATCGATAATGAGGTGGTGTGTACAATTAGTTTGGTTTTATTTACACGTTCTAAACACCCAATTTAAAACAAAAAGATTACAAATGTTAAAAAAATAGATAGAATAAATTTCCAGCGGGGTGATTTTCTCCTAAAAATAACCAAGATGTTTTATACACGAAATTGAGGAACAAAATTATAAAACTTGAAGTGAATGTAAAGTTAAATAGGACGAGATTCATTCAAATTGGCTTTTTGTGATCATACTGAAACACGGGATGTACAAGTAATACTTTTAAGGCTGCTTAAGCCTAAACCATCAACTTCCTCAAATGTTAGGGCACCTGTATCTTTTAATTGTTTTAATGTATACTATATATTTTTTGCTGTATGTTCAATACTACCAACTGCCCCACACAAACGGTAGATATTACCAATTTTAAGTTTTTTGAAGTTGCTAATATACCGGGTGTTAACGAATTTTGAGTCTTACCTCTATAATTTCTTTATTTATGAAAATAAAAAATTTATATTTGGCTATGTTGTTTGATTCAAGAATACACATTTTGGATATTAAAAAAATTAATATCACTTCCTCTTCTACCGAAAATCAATTTTACTTTTTTAATTTTTTCCCAGAATTGTTTTACCTAAATAAGATAAATAAATAAATACGTAAAATATAATGCATTAATACTGGTCAAACATGACCAACCATTAAATTTATTCTCATCCTAAATACTAAAAATAAAAACAAACTTAAGATTATAGTTCACCCAATGGCGTCCAATCGATTATTCTAGTTTACTTATTGTAGTACGTAGGGCACTTGAATTTTAATAGATTTTTAAATGAAGTAACCACTTATTTTTCACAGTTTAAATTAGTTTTAGAAAATAAATATGTATATGATATTAAACAAAAACATATTTTTTTTAAGTTACTAAATAAAGAAAATTATTCATATGATGTTGATAAAAACTACTAAATAACACAAATAGCTAAATTAAATTATTTTAGTTTTTGAAATATTAACTTTTGAACTTGTTTGAAGAACATTTTTGAAAATAACTTTTTTTTAGATCCAAAGATGCCAACTGACTTGGTTTTTTAGAAAGTATGTATTATGAAGATTATTTTGGTAACCCATATGTAGGATCAAATCATTTTGCATATGCCTGTTTTTCATATATGTATACACGAGATATTATTTTTTTTTAATTTTTTTGCAAATATAATTATTATAAGGCATGAACAAAGACATTTAAAAATACAAGTTAATTTGATTTCTAATTAAACCGGAAGTGAAAAAACATTAAGTGCATTTTTGTACCATACAACAAAGTCAAATTTCAAGTGTGTATTTTAATAAATAAAGAAATTATAGAGATGACCCTTCTTGCGTGTACACCTTATATCCTGCATGGATTTGCCCAACTTTTTGAATATGGTGCAAGCGCCGGGCTTTTTGAAAGTAAGAAAATTAATTCAAGTAAAATAATGAGTATGTAAAAGAAGATTCAGGCTGCCGGTATTTATGATTTATATTTCACAATTAATATTTACACAGAAGTTATTAGTATATTTGACATCATGGTTACTAAAGAAACCTTGGTATTATAATCTGGAGTATAATGTAATAATATTAGCTTGACAAAGAAATAATTGTTATGTCGAAACATTCCAATTAATAAATAGATTTTTTTAAAAACCTTGTTTACTTAAATTCCGTCAGCCAGAATCTTCTTTTACATATCTTTTGGATATGGATATGGATAAGATATTTATTTATTAAAATAATGAAGGTGATAATAAAGTTTAAAAAAATAAAGTTGAGGTAATTTCCGGTGAAACGAGAAGTGATATTGAAAAATTTTTGGTCCGTAAAATGTGTTTTTTTTTTCACAACATGATTAAGTTTCAAATTTTCATTTTCAATTTTCAAAATAAATAAAGAAATTATAGAGGTAAAATATGTTTCATTTACATCTGGTATTCGTTTATTCATTAGATACATAGTATAAGGTATTTATTTATATCTTTTATTTTAATTATGTCAAAGTACTTTCTAAAATAAAACTTTAATAATTACAGTTTTACTAGGAATTGGTGTTCAAAAGTACTAACATTTTCTCTACGTGTTGAGAAAGCAGAAGAAGAGCAGTCAACTGTTGCACAGATGGCATTAAAACAGGCAACCGTGCTAATATTAGAGAAGCTTATGGTCAACAGTGAACATGGATGATGGTGACTACCTATTTAAAATTAAGTCATTTAGTAAATTAAAAATAAATTATGGAAAAACCAAGTTCGAACTCTTTGATTTTCTTAACTTTGTAAAAATTGAGTTCAAATTTTTAAAACCTAAGTTTGGTGAATAACAAAATAAATAATCACGTCCATTAATTAAATTCAAGCGTTTTCATGTATTTTTGAAATACATAATTTCATTCCCTTTAATTTTCAGGCCTTTGTATATTTTTTTTAAACATAAAAACACATTGTTTTTAATACTTTTAAAAATGTATGAAGCCGGTAAGTACATTGTCAACATCAAAATGTGCAACATTAAGGATTTTATTATAAATATGAATGTTAGTTTTCATTAACCAAAAAAGGTAAAAAATGTTAGATATTTTCCATGTACAACAAAAGTACATAAAAACTAGTGACCTTATAGAGATCCTTATACAAATGCGTCTTTTATCTCTAAAGAATCTGCTGCTTCTATTGGAGAAAAAAAAATAAAATCTCAAAATATAACAATCTTGGAAGTAATTTTATATTTTATCCAATAAGTATTAAAACTTTAAGAATTTGAGCTTATATTCGTTTACGTTATATAAAAGAAATAGGAAAGAAAATTTTCAATGTAACTTATGCCCGTTTTCACCATCGATTCCTAAAACGTAGGCATTGCTTATATCGCTAGTTTCTAGGATTTTTTTATTAAATGATTAAAAATAGCTAGCAATTAGCATTGTATGCAATACATATATTTTAGGAATTGTTGTTGAAAACGGGCATAAGGATCCTAGATTACCTTCTTTTTTCATTCGCCGTATTAGTATAGCGATACAGAGAGGCAACGGTATATCCGTTTTAGGTACTCTTCCTAAGGGAAATTCTCTGAATAAAATATACTCCATTCCTACTCCATTTACTAGCATCAATTTTAATGTTTTTTTTTGTTTTGTGTTCTTCAAAACTACCAATATAAGGAAACTTTGGATGTTGAGAAATTCTAGATAAAAAAAACCCTTTTGTTTGGAAGTCCTAATATTATAAAAGATGAGAAAGAACTCAGGTCCTTGAAAGATGTAGTTAAAAACACTAAAATGAAATCTTCTGTGTCAATGAATAATACAAATAGTGGAGCAAAGGTACTCAGATGAAGAATCTTCACCTTCACATGTTGGAAAAGGTATAAAAAGACATGCTGATAATAGAATCAAAAATGGTAAAATGAGGAATTTACTAAGAAAATTAAATCAAATGAGGCTTCTGTCGAAGAAGAAGTAATTTTTCAAGTTCCAGCAACTAGATCAACAAGAAAGTTGCTGCGTGTTGAAGATATAATTTATCTAGCCATCGAAGAAAGTGATTACGAAATATCGTTGTCAAAAGTAAGGTGTTCAAAAGGACCAACCCCAAAAATAAGAAGAAGATGAAAATTTATTTTAAAATATCTATTTTTTTACTTTATGCACATATAAGTTTTTTTACATTTTGTCTTTGTTCCAACAACGAGTTCTAACTGTCACAAAACCGTAACCAAACTGCTAGAATCGAGTCTTACCGAACAAAGGGTAACTACTTCTAAGGTTAAGTTTGGCTATTAATTAATATTTTATTTATATATTTTTTTTATTTTTAATTTAGCAGCTTGGTTATGATTTCGTGACGGTCAGAACTCATTATTGGAACAAATCTCTATTATTTGTTTATTAATTATACTGGGTTGACAGAAAAAGTGTGCGATAATTTGTCGCATACATTCAAGAATTTCAGTCCAGGAAGTTGATTTTATTAATTAGGTCTAAAACCTTATTATAAAATTGTAGAACTGCAGTAGCTGATGAATGATGACATCTTACTAATTTATTAACTTGGTGTATTTATTATTTATTACAAACACCAATAAATTGAACAAATATTATTATTTATATCAGTAAGTACTTAAAATAATGTTAAAAAATGCTCTCGAAATTTTTTTTTTTGCCATTTAAAAACCAAAAGTTGTCTATCATTTTTCAGTAGTTTTCGAAAAAAAAATCTTTTATTATTGTATTTTCTCAATCATTTAAATTGTCATAATACCTAATTAAATCAGATAAAAAATAACAAAGCTACTTCATTTGGATTAATATAGATATACTTACTTGATAGCCAGTAATTTTTTTAGTTTTTTAAAGTAGCCGACTTAGGAACTATCAAAATTAATTATTTTACCCATGGTTTAGGTTAAGTATCCAATCTTTTTTATAAACTTAAGAAAATATACCACATTGTTAGTTTTTTTTAATTTTTAAATCGATTAAGTACTTTTGCGGAAGCCGTGAATTTAAAACAATTATCGGAAGGCCGTAACTACATTAGCTAAAAATAACTATCTAATTAATCAACATTATTACAAATAACCATGTTGACAATAATTGATGATTTCAACTAATTAATCGTTCATTTTGCAGTACACTGAAACAATACAGATAATAACTTTATCTTAAATACAACATGTTATATGAAGTGCTTATTGGACTAGGTTTTTTAGATGAATCCGTTAATTAGTGTCTTATTAAATTTAGTTAAATTGCCTAATTAGTATTACATTTTACAAAGTAATAAGACATTATAAATTATTTTACATAAAATAATAATATTAATTTGTTAAGTGTTTATACAACTCTTTAAAAATACGAAACGGCATTGAACTATTAATTTTTGTCTTCTAAATATGTGGTATCACCTTGTACAGACCATTTAGAGCCACACTGTATATTAAATTTTGTTAAAAAATGTTATACCATTATGGCATTACTTTATCCCATATCTGTATTTAAAAACTTATTTTTTAATTTTTTTATGATGGTTTTTGTGCTGCAAATGAAACAGAAAATTATGGTAGCCACAAATGTTTTATTTTAAACCGAGTACTAATAACCCAGGTTAAATTAACCTCTTTATTTTAGCCAGAAGTATTCTAACATCATTAAATTACTCAATTTAAATTAATGTCCGTGTACAATATTAAATTGTTTAATGTAAAGTGAATTTAATAAGCTCCGAGCTTGAACCGAACCTGATATTTATGGAAAACATTATGGGTATGAAGTAACAATATTTATATAATTTATGTCTCGAATAGAACATGCGTAGTTCAATAAACTATAATGATAGAGTCTCACTTTAAGTTCACCTGATATAAATTTACACACCCTACGAAAATTTATGAACTTTCTCAATAAAGCTCCTCTCTACTTTTCAGTTAATAAATTATTATTTATTCATTGGAAAGAAAAGAAAATATTCCATAATTTATAATAGTTTTTAAATAATTTAAGATGCCATTTTCTTGTTTTAGGGCTTATATATTTAGTCCGCAAAATGTAAAAGCTTATTGATTATGGGGATGAGTATTTGAGTATTTTTGTGTTCATAGATACTCATTCTCAAACCAATTTTAATTCAATGATTTATTTAAACTAAAAGAAAAAGTGGATACAAAAATTCATTTTTCGAAGTTGTAATAAATAAACAGTTTTGAGTAAAACCGCTTTGCTTGAAAAATTAGGATAAATATAAGAGATATTTTAGGTTAAAAATAGCGACTGCATAATTTGTGAGATGAAATATTAAAATTCGAATAACGAATATTTTAAAAAGCATTTTTGTAGATTAGTTATTAAATATTCTCAAATAAAAGAAATAAAATCGATAATATACCGGGTGTCTCAGACCACCCGTCCACCCCTTTTATTTTGAGAACGCCTTGTCGTACAAGGCTAAAATAAAAAAAATTATTACAAAAGCAAACCAGAAGAATCCATTGGTGCACTTATTTTTTTCCGGAACAATCCGGAAGTACCCGGAACCGGAAGTAACTTTCGATTTTTAAATGGCAACATAGGTCGAGTATGGTATCGTTTGAAAGGTCCTTTAAAAAGAAACAACTTTTATTAAAATATTTTTGTAATATCTTGCATAACTAACAAATTAAACGAAAAAAAAAATATGCAAAGAAGTGACTATTGGTCTCTTAAATTATGGAAAAATTAAATCGTTACCATCATCCGCAAATGGGCAAGAGAGAGATTTTTTTAAATTGTAACTCTTTTTTGCGTTTATTGCTATATTCGTTAAAAATAATCAACTTTTTTTTATTGTTTGAATTAAGGTAAATACGTAACCTAAAAAAGTTGATTATTTTTAACAAGCGAAGCAAAAACTACATGTTTCCATTTAAAAAATCATAATTGCCTCTACCCTTACCCATTGAGGATTATGGTAGTGTTTTAATTTTTCCATAATTCTAGAAACCATTTGTCACTTGTTTGCTTTTGTTTTTCGTTTAATTTGTTAATTATGAAAGATATTAAAAAATATTTTAATAAAAGTTGTTTTTTTTTAAAAGACCTTTCAAACGATACCATACTCGACCTATGTTGTCATTTAAAAATCGAAAGTTACTTCCGGTTTCGGGCACTTCCGGATTATTCCGGAAAAAATCAGTGCACCAATACATTCTTCGGATTTGCTTTGGTAATAATTTTTTTTTTCAGCCATGTACGACAAGGCGTTCTCAAAATAAAAGGGGTGGACCGGTGGTCTGAGACACCCTGTATAATAATATATACGGTGAAAGTACGGTGAAAGTTTAACTAAATGTAGCCAATTGTCATAAATTTCCCTAAATTCATAATGTAATTACCTATAAAAGCCTAATTTACCAGAAATTTTTTAAATTTGTAATTCTTATCAAGTAATCATAATAAAAGGAAATATTGAAAAGCATTGTAAAATAACAATCTAGTTTATTTTGAATTTGTGAAACGTCTTTGAATCACCCGTGAAGATGTCGCATGCAACTTTCATCATTCTGTCTTTGTCATTTACATGATCAAATAAGAGTCTGTCCTTCTATTGTCCAATGCGACATCATATCAGGGGAGGATATCCCGCATATAGAAAGTTGTACCTCTATGTTTCCCGGGGAATCTACGCGATGGCGCTGTTTACAAGCGCATGCTTGACATACAGGGTGTCCAACTTTTTTTCACGCAAAAAAATTGTTTTGGGTAGAAAATAAGACATTCTGAAGAAAAAGTGTCCTATTAACTAATATTTTTTGTCGACTCCTTAAGAAGTTACAGCAACTTTCAAACTGGTAAATTTTTATGATTTTTGTGAAACACACTGTTTAATTTTCTTTCTTATTATGAATTTTTTATTTAAATCAATTATGGTTTAGATTTTGTCTTTACCAACTTTTTTCTTCTAACATTATTGGCGATTTTTAAACTGTAAAAGTGAACCATTTAGATTTTTTGTTGATAAAATTTATCTATCTGATTGGCTTAAAGATAAAGACAAAATCCAAAGAATACTAGATTTAAATTAAAAAAAATCAAAATAAAATGAAATTTATACAGGGTGAAGAATTTTGCTGGAAAAAAGTGAGACACCCTGTATAGAACATCTACATCGCAAAAATTGATTCGCCGGGTTTTAAAATTTTCCGAAGAAAATGGTTGGAAAATCTTCAAACCATCTGGCATTTAGTTAACTTAAGAGGGTCACTCCATGTGAATCGAAAGAAAAATCGATTTTCCTAATCAGTTGAAAAACGATCCAAAAGCACATGTCAAAAATCCCTGCTCTGAATTCGGAGTATTTCTAAAGGAATCGGCGTGAACGCACGGGCGCGCATTTTTGAAGGTCTATTTTGCCAAAACTTTAAAGCGTTTTTTCTTGAAACCATGTTTTTGCAATTTGTGGGCAGGATAAAATAAAATATTCGACATACCGACCAGACTTTACTATCATTTTGTAGAGAATTAAAAACTGTTCTATATGAAACTCGATTATCAGTGACTTTATCAATTTTCATAATGTTTATTGATAATAATATCGACAATTTTTTTTGTGAAAAATTGGGCGTTATGTTCAAACAGTAAAACGAAATATTTCGTTTTGAGTTTTACGCGGTAAATTAGGTTCATATAGAATAGAAGAGAGTATAAATTAAATAAAAAAATCCATTTTGTGATTCAGTTGAACATTGCGGATTCTATCGTGCCGCCATCAGACGACTCCAGCGGAAACATGATACACTAAATCGTGGATAACTTCGCCATTTTGAAGAATTTTTTAATTTTTTTTGTTCAATAGTAGTGCTCAATAAACGATAACATAAATTGAGTATACCTTTTTTTTCTCATAAAAAAAAAATTAAAAAAAATCCTTTTTTAGGATTTACATAGAGTGACCCCTTTAAACAAAAAAAAAGCCCAACGGAAACTAATCGTCATACATTTTGAATATTTCATATACATACTTTCTTCTAAAATATGAAGTAATGTGATCGTCATACAATTTAGTTGGCTTAATAAACCGTAACTTTTTGTCCAAAATATCGATGCTTTTGTATAATATTATGTCACTTCCAAATTCGAGCAGCTCTACAGTCATTTATACCTAGGCAACATATATGGCCATAATTTTACGTTAGGTTTTTTTTTCGTTTAAGTAATTTAAACCAAATGCCAGATGGTGCAAGATGATTTAACCACTAGCCAGAGAATTTGTCTGACGAATCAATTTTTCCGATGTACATGTTCTACAAATTATATTTTGAGAATTTCTAAAGGTTCTGTTTAATACATTTTTTTCTATTATTGGCTCCCAGACTATCTTATTGCTACACCTTTTCTAAGTATATTTCAGAAAGCATCCATTGAATTTCAGATAAATCAGTTTAATTTTAGAAAGGATCAATTGTATTCCAGAAGTATCAATTGTATTTCAGAATCATCAATTGTATTTCAGAAACGATCAATTGTATTTCACAAAAATCAACTTAATTTCATAAAGGCCAATTTTAAAAAAAATGAGGAAGGCAAGAATTTTTGGCGGGGATTGTACACGTGAATAACAACACATCACAATCAAACAAAATTTACTTTCAATTAAAGATGATTTTTTCTAAAATAAAATTTATTAGTGGTGAACCAAAATTGACAAATTCTGATTTTCAAATGATGCTTTCTGAAATACAATTTGTCTTTTCCCGATTTTTTAATTTTAGTTTTATTATAAAGATCAACTAAACACTTATTCAATCAGTTTTTTGATATATTTTTTGTAAAAGTAAAAAATAACCTTCGGTACCAATCGTGAATGTTCGTAAAATATTACAATCCTACCAGGCAAAATAGAAGTTGTGACGTCACGAATCCAAAATTTAGAATTAAAAAGAATATATATTGATCCAATTAAAAAAATTAGCCTATGTAAATATTTCCTAAAGGGATATCCGTGACGAAAAAATTATTAAAACCGTTTCACCCGGGAAAGACCCATTGGGCCTTTCCCCGATTTCTTAATTGTATTAGTTTTATTATAAATACCAAGCGTGCTAACTAAACATTCAATCAAGTTTTTGATATCTTTTTTATAAAATTAAAAATTTTAATTTTAATTTCTCTGACGTCATAACTCCTCTTATTACATCTGACAACGCTGCAGGTTGTCTATAGTAATATTATTCTGTGGTCGGTTTCGTCATCTGCAGTCGGTTCCGTCGGTTTTATTAACGATTACGAATCGAGTTCTTATAAATGAGATAGGAAATAAGCTTCGGTGCCGATCGTGAATGTTCGTAAAGTATTACAACGCTACCGGGCAAAATAGAAGTTGTGACGTCACAAATCAAAAATTTTAAATTAAAAAAAATATTGATCCAATTAAAAAAATAATTAGCAAAGTTGACGTTTTGGCACACTTTGATTAGTGGCTTCTTCAGAACTAAAATATTTTAAAACTATAGTACACAATAAACGACTCACACTAGCATGTATGCAAAGTTTTAATCACCATTAATAAATAGGCTGCGATAAACCGTAAAAAAATGAGTAACATTAAGTTTTCAAACATATTAGGTAAAGCTTCATAATAATTTTGGTTAGTTAATATAAGTCTGTGTGAACATGAATAACATAATTGTAAAACAAAATAAATTAATTTTGTAGCTACTTGATAGACAACTAAAAGACTTAATTGTAATCTTTCAACCTCCTTCTGTTTATCTTTTGATGTGGGGTTGATCAAAATGAGCTAATTAGTAAACAAAGTTACTTCACCAAGACTGTGATTAGTGTGGTAAGTACAACTACCTAAATGATGATTAAAACAGCGATTTCCTCAGAGAAAACTGTTTATAACTTTGAAAATCTAATAATGTATCTGCTTTTAATGCCTCCGCAAATTTACATTAAGCTTTTAAAATCCTTTATTAATGTTTGTATTGTCTAAACTCCCTGCCAACACTTGCCAAGGATTATTTAAATACAAAAGTTAAGTGAATAACAGACCTTGTAAAACTCCTGTTAATGGAGTATTCGTTGATTTTTCTAACTCGCAAATATTAAAAAAAAATAATGATAATTAGGAAGATTAGAAAGATTAGAAAGATTAGGATTTTTACTTCCAGATTTTATTACTATTTTTAAAAACATATTTTTAGTTTGGATACAGAATATTTCCAAGATTGGATTTATGGTGGACCCAAAAGATTTAAACTTACTGTTAGAAGTAGTGCAGTGATGTGAATTATTTCGTGTCTTTGTACACATACAATCATATAAGTGCTTTGTTACATTTCTATGCAAACCACTATCCTATGATTTTTAAATATTTATTAACAGCTACTTTATAAAGGAACTTTAGTATGTTATTTAATTTATAGGAGGAGCAGTATTGTACTTTATTATAATACAGGGTGGTTCAATGAAATGGACCAGTTTCTAATTAATTAAAATAAAATTTTAAAGAAACACTCAGACAGGTGAACTTTACTTTAAGGGGATTATTATTTAAATAAAACTAAAGTAAAAACCTGTTCGATCGCGGGCTGAGCACAACCTTTTAAATTTTATATAACAGTATGAAGTATAGAATATGTTGTTGGAAAGAAAAAGTATCATGACAATATAATTGATAGTTATATTATTAGCTTAAAGTTGTTTCAGTATTTCTAAACAATTTCTTATGAGTTGTATTATTTTTGTTGTTATTAATAAATAGTTATGATAAAAGAGAAGTTGGTAAACTAAAGTCTACTTAATAAAAAATACAACCTTTGGTCTGCATGTGGTCCTTTATTTGGTTCGTGAAATAGCCCAGTATAAAGTTAATTTAGCTGTACACTGTCTTCGCTCTCAAATTCTACATTCAATCCCCTAACATAACTATTCCCAAATTATTCCTGGCGCCTCTTCTGTGGATAAGAGAACTAACTTTCCGACAAGTTACTCAATTATGAGGATTTGCAATAAATATATGCATCCACTGTTATATGTACTGTCTTATTAAGTTTGCTTGCCTTGCTTATTAATATAGGGTTTATATATTACGGACTTATTGTATGTATTCAAAGGTTTGTTTAAGATAATGACTACTTGATTACATAATTAACTATATTTTCTTTATTGTTAAATATACAGATGAATATTTATCATATCATATTTTAACTAATAATTTTTCAGGATTTTAGTTTGAATTTTTAAAATAAATAGGAGTAATAATTAATTATGAGTAGGTAGTATATAAATTATAAATAATTCAACCAAAAATTTTATACAACTGAAGTGAATAATTTATTTTACTTTATTCACTCCCTTAAGATAAAACTGTTTCTTAACCAGAACAGAGATGATGTTTAATGAAGCTCCGCAAATATTTAGACAGGGGGTATTTAATTTTTGGTGTAAGACGCATATTTAATTAAAGCCGAACGTAAAATTTAATGGGTATCATATATCATCTGGCGTTAACGAATATTTCAGTTATTGTATTTAAATATTATTTATGATAGGCGGCCAAGGTAACCGCTTTTAATTAGGGACCCATGTTTGCATCACCGCCAGAGGCCTCATTCAACCACACACAACAAACCTTTTAACTATGTTTGAAACTAAATACAAAACCAAACATTGGGTTCTTGAAGAATTATTTGTAAGATTATTTAACTTAGTTCAAATACAATTAATTTCGTCTTCATTAAATTAATAATGTACACAAAAAACCCACACATTAAGCACTTACTTTTTAACAAAGAAAACAAAATAGTAGTATTAATTGACCAATTTTATTAGATTCGTTCAAAATACACTAATAAGCGCCCAACGTTTCAGAGATGGTCATCTCCTTCTTTAAGATGATAGACGATGAATTTTCGGTATAGACGATTCTAATGTAAATTTTATTGATAAATCGGTTTTCACATATCTTGTCTGATCATCTAAGAAAATATCAATATTATTTTAATTTTTTACTGGAAAAATTCAAAATTAGGTTCTAGTTTTTTTATGATTTTTTTTTCACAAAGACAAAAACTCCAGGAAAACATAAATATGATCATCTGTCATACACGATTTTCTGTTGAACTCTTACACACTGCAGGTATGGGACCCGTTCATTATCGCGGATTCAGCTGATTATTGGTGAGTACTTGTTATTATTTAAATAAAATTGAAAATTTCAGTAGTTAAAGTCATATTATATTATAAATCCCTTTATTTCAAACGAAAACTGCGAAATATAATACTTACGATCGGTGTACAACGCAAATGTAATGTTACTGACAGATACTCACTGATTTAGTTCAAAAGACTAAATGCAGAAGGAGTATGGAATTCCGAAATCGCGAATAGTAAGCGAGAGAAAAATCCTACTTGCAAGGCGGTCATACCTTAACCGCAATATTTTACATTGTACCAAAAAAAAGAAAAATTAAAAAAGCTTGGGAAGAAAACTTTTTATGATCAAAAATGCAAGTCTCAACCGAATACATCTAATCATTGCATGCAACTTTTTATTAAGAATGGCAGTAAAGTTCAAGAAGACATGGAAATAGTAAGATGGATCAAGAATCATATTTTTAGATATCTAATCAAAGGGCAGACTACATTATTTTTAAATTCTTGGCAGGTTGCGTCTGATTTTTGTAGAAAAAGTTACTCTCTTCTGGACACAATATATTTTTCTATAAACGTCATCAAAGTACATCCTTTTGTGACCCTTGACAGGCTTTAATATGTCACTTTTATGTTTCCCGATTCTATGGTCATGTTCGTGCATTTCCGAATTAAATCGGTTGCTACCGGGTATACTTTGCATTGACATGGATTAGAAAGGCGGAGTAGAAATGCATTTCAGGCAACCCAATATAGACTAATATTGTATTGTGTATTGTATGTAAATTAAATGTCAAATTTCAAAATTATTTTTTATATTACTATTTTAAAAATTTCGACGTTTGAAGAAAAAGTAGCATGTTTTATTCGGAGTAACAAATGCTATACCATTCTAAACTTTTTATAGGCTTCAAAAATTTCTTAAAATTTTGATTAATTTTTGGAGCGCTCTAAAAAGTTTAAAAATATACTTAAAACAAATAACAAAAAATTGAAACATTCGTTTATACCTTAAATTATTGCTAGTTGGTTTGACTTACAAAATCAAAAAATGAAGAGATTGGTAGCCAGAAGATAGCAAAACCGCAAATATCAAGCGAATTTCAAAATCAAGCGCTCAAATTTGTCGACTATCCTCTTAAGGCTTAAGGACATTTCCAGTTTGTTACAAATTAAAAGCTTTGTAAATAATTTAAATTCTAGAATGCGTTTTCTGGAATAAAAGTTACAAATATCTTAAATGTATTTTATTTAAATTTAAATGCAGAATAAAAATAATAAATTGATCGAAGATAGTGTCCGTTTATTTTTTCGATGAAAAAATAGTCAGTTATATTGTACAGTGTTTTATTTAATTGTTTTCTTATAAAAAAGGCTAACGATTCGCCCCTAACGAAGGCTTCTGCATAACTAAAAAAACATGAATATACAAGGTGTACCATTTATCTTGAAACAAATAAATAATTAAAAAACTAAAAGGTTTGGAAAAAAAACTTTCAAACAAAAGTTGTTTGGTTTATAGGGGGAAAAACGATGGTGCTAGTTATTTTTTGGTTCGGGGTCATCTTTGTGTTAATTTCAATGTAAACCAAGTTTTTTTAAACTAAAACCTCTAATTTCATTAGCAATTTTAAAATTTACTCAAAAAAGCAAATAACTTTTAAATAAATCATTTTTTATTTGAGTCATTTTAAATTTAAAAAAAAAATATTTTGATTATTGACGAAAAAATTAGTATGTTCTTAATTTTCCTCCATTTAAACCTAACAATTTTTATTTGACACATTTTTTTAAAACCATATATTTCTAAGCTATTTAGTTTGTTAGATATTTATTTGTCTCAAAGTTAAATGATACACCCGGAATACTTATGAACTAGACATACAATACTACACATACTACAATTATGTTAATAATAATTACAATTTTATCAAAATGTTTTATTTAAACCCAATATGTAGGAATATTAGATGATTATTTACAATCTGGAAATATAATCATTAGCTTCATTATCCCCTATTTCTATTTTTTGTGCGTGTTCCATAGGAGGAATGTGGCCATTCATATTTAACTGATTTAGTTTTAATTGTAATTCGTCCACATCATTAGGAGGCTCTTTTTTATTAAATAATCTAGCATATTATGCTACACTACAGTTGCAACAATTATTGTAAATATATTCTCTACTTCACTTAAGTTGCGGAATACTTCCACTTATATTTATGTGCAATGACTGATATGCCCCTTTGGATATTTAAACGTCACCAAAACTTTAATTAATTAATATAAATGAATCTATTAAGTCTTTTTTTCAGTATTGTTTACTTCAGTTCAGATCTTTGTTACCAGTAGAGCATATTACTTTTTCAAAATGAACCCTATTTTGCTTGATTTTTAATATTTATAAACAAAATTTTGTACATGTACGTACAAATGTTGACTTTTTTTAAGTTTCTGGGTTAGCCAAAGAAATGTTATGATAGATGGGTTATATTTCGTCCATTTCTATTATTCATTTGAGGGTCGGCCGGGGAAAAATTAAATAAAAACATGAGATGTTTTCCCAGAAATATATTTATTTTTTCTTGAAACGTCAGGTTTTAATAATTTATTCTTCTGTTCGTTGAGTCTCTGGTGATCGTATATTTCCGAAGTAAAACGGGTACAATCTGGTTTTTTTTGTAGCTCCAAGGAGTAGAAATATAAATTCTACACTGGTTATTTGGTAACCCAAAGTACATACCTGACATCCCATATGGTTAAACTCATTTGAACAAATAATTACTTTTCTAAAATCGGTTAATTAAATATTTCTAAAAAATCGCAGTCACCATCTTTTTTGTTTTGTTTTTGTTTTTTTTTTGTATTTAAACGTCATGGACATTTTGTAAAGAGAAAATATTTTCGGATGCAATATTTAGCGTACCTACGTTAAAACATCTAACTGTTAGCTTCGGTATTTTGGACGTCTTAAAAGTAATTAACAAATGACAATGAGTCCGTAACTATTTTAAGTTTTTATTAAATACAGGGTGTCCAGAAATTAAGCGGCAATATTTTAGGAGGCGATTCCACAACTCATTTTTAGAATAAAACTTCCTATAAACATATGTCCGATTTCGCTTTCTTAGGGATGAGCTACAGTCCAATAAAGATGGTGACAAAAAGAAGTTGTAACTTGTTTATTTAAAGACTGTATATGGTAGAGATTTTAAATTTGGTACGAATCTTAGTATAGTTCAGATATGACTTCATTATTTATTTCCGTTTTTTTGCGAACTTTTAAAAGGTAGGTATGGGGAGGGTTGGAGTTAACATTTTTGTTAACTTTTTTATGAATATATGTTTATAGGAAGTTTTTTTCTTAAAAGTAGTTGTAGAGCCCCCTCCTAAAATTTAGCCGTTAAATTTCTGGACACCCTCTATAACGATTACGACGAACGTGATAAAATAATAAGCCATATAACAATTAAAAAAGTTGGTTTTACTGTAGAATTGGCTAGATTAAGTGTCACCTGTATATTACTTTTTGTAAGACGTTCCAAATACTAAAGCTAACAGTCAGATGGTGTAATGTCCTCTAAATATTGTATCTATTTTTTCTCGTGCCTGATGATGCCCTAATTAAAGCGAAACCAGTAGCACGCTCAGTTACTTGAATAATATGGGTTCTTTGAGGGGACTATGGTAATAATGTAATAATTTAGTTATTTTTTCAAAAATGGAGTAAAAATAACATGAAATCAGGAAATCAATTTGGAAACTTTACACGTCGACATCTTAAAGAATTGACCAGACAAAACTTTCTTAATAGTTTTCCAAGTTTATTAGGTGAAACCTAAGAAGGTACATTGAAATTGGGCGTAATTTTTCCAGCACCAAGTATATTATATACATTTATTTAGAGGTAGTTGGTGGTTACCTTTTCAGATTATACTAGAAGGAACAAAAAATAATTTTATATAAATCTAAATGAATGTACAAGTCAATAGAATTAGGAGACTTGTAACAATTAAAGATACACGTAAACAGCCTTGAAAAATCAGTTAACCAACTTCAAGATGTTGGATTCTTATTAAAGTGGTTTTAATGAATCAAATAAAATTGTAAGGCTACGAGGATTTATTTCTCCTAAATGATACGAAAACGAACAATCTTTAAAACAATTACTTTTTAATTTAAGGTAACTTCACAACTTTTATAAATTTATACTGATTTTATTTAGATTAAATAAAATCTAATCAAAGCATAAAAAATCAAAAGTTAATGTAGCAGTTCTTAGCAATTAGACTTGGGAAAGTTAGTAAGAATTAATTACCTTGAGCTTTGGGCTGTTATTTAGTCCTGCAAAAACCTACTTTAGTTTCGTAGAAACTTAACGTCAAGATTTCTTTTTTGTAAGCTGAAGTAAAACAACAAATTATAAGAAATTAATTTAAAAAAATATATTTTCATAATTTTATCTAAATGCATATTTAAAAAAATTAATTTAACTGAAAATGAAAGTAATATTTTTTAATTTTATTGGCGGCCCGTTTATTCAATAATTAAGCTTTAAGTAGAAAAGGTACTTCAAAAATTTTCTATTAATAAAATTTAGTGTGGACTTTTTAAACTCCAGAAACAAAAGTGTTCATTAAAACTAAAAATACTATTTTATAAGAGGTGTTTTAAAAGAGGTTCTGAAGTGGTGAATATCGACCTAAACAACTGCCCTTTCATAGATTTCTGGAAATAACCCTTCGCGTGACGCCACACTTTTCGAGCAGTTTGCTAGTGTTTATAAACCCTATCTTTAAATCATTCCATTGAGGTGAATAGTGCTATGATTACTCATTTAGTAACCTCTTTTCAAACGTTTCACACCAGAAACGGCAAGAAAACAAAATTTATTTTGAATGGAGTTTTCACTGTTTTGAACAATAACGATGCATACTCACCTATATAAATTTTTAATAACCCCATTAGAGTTTCTTTAATATTTTGTGTGAAAATTTACGCTATAATTTTTAATGGCAAAATATTAATTTTTTATTTAAGATTAAACATATAAAAGAGATTTTTTTGTAATAGGGTATATACACCTTTTTGTTTTTAAAAAACGTATAAGAAAAAATGCTTCTTTTCAAGGAAATATGTTTGATGAATTTCTATTCTGGTCACGTAAATTTTAACTCGTCCAAACATAAAAGGAATTACATTCAACTTTATATTACCGCAGAACAACCGTTGAAGTTGTAGAGCTGCTCATAATAATTATTTTAAACTACTTTATTATATTTTTTAAATTCATGCTTAGAATAAAAAATTTTATTTTGATTATAAGCTTAATTTATATCATTAATACAACAAGTTTTTAATTTGATTCTAAAAATACAATTTTAATTATTTACGGAAAAATAATTAAAATTGCATTTATTGTAAGACTTGGTATTTATTTTTAAGTAGGAGAACTACTCGAAAGTAAATATGCAGGTATGTATACATATATGATTCAATTAAAAATATATATTGCAAGATATACACAAATGTATACTTCACTTTATAAGAAGTAATGAAATTATCTTTATTAAAAATTCCTACAATTTAATTATAAGTATAAAAATAATTTATCATAAATTGTTTAAATTTTTTAAAATATATATACAGGGTGCCCCTCTTAAATATTTAAGAATTTTTATTTCAAACACCACGCCTCTTAGAACTTTTTGGTAATAAAAGTTGTTTGGTTGAAGGGGTAACCTAATAATACAAACTTTTATTTTTTATTTTAATTATACGGCCTTCAAAAATGATTGACACTCTAGACATTGCTTGGTAGGAAACCTAAATTTCCCACAGTTGGCTACACTGAAATGAATATTGTTGTGCCGTGAAAAACCTATCGCGAATATTTTAAATGCACTAATTTTAATTTAAAAAAACTGTTTTTTATAAAATTTGCACCACACTGAGAAATAAATTGAAAAAAAATACCCGATGGTGAGTTGCTGAGAGACGCTTTGGTTAAAGTGAAATTCAGATTTAAATTTGAACCAACTTAGCAAGTCTAAAATCACTACAGAGTATGTTTGGTTGCATAGTTGCGGTATCAATCTTATTTGAATTCACTGTAAATTTTCAAGTTTTACTTTGTTTTTTTAAACACAAACCTATCTTGTTTAAACAATCATTTTCTTCTACGCTGAAAAAGAAACACATTATATTGACAGTGTTTTTTATTGTAGCTCAAGTTTCAAGGAAATTTAATAAATATCAAAATAAATTTGTTTCTATTGTATAAAATTATTTTATGCGTTTTAACAAGTGTGCCATTAAACAATAAACTATTAGAGATAATATTATGCAATGTAATTAAGTACTAATAATAAATCCCTTTATTTTCTAAATAATTATTTAGAATTTGACAATAAAATTATAAGATTATAAATAATTGAATAATGAATTATTTAAGAAAAATTTAAGGCGAGATTCAACTTGGGAATTAATTCCCATTGATTGATCTTCCAACTAACCATGACAAATGAAATTAAGTTACAATGTTAGTGCGCACATTTTCAAACTACATAAAAGTTATAATCACAATAATCATATGACCGAATTCTGACGTAATTACTGATTTTGTTTTTGAAACAGGATGCTTTGAATTTTGATTTAAAAGCTTTTTGGGTTAGTAGTTTCAGATTCGAGGGAATATTGTTGTTAAATGATTGTTATTTGGTAAGTAAAAGATCTTTCAAAAATGGTAATCTGTGTTTAATAACTGATAACGTTCCCTTAAACTACACTACTACACTGGTGAAGTTTCACCTACAAACTTTAATAAATTAAAGCTGGAGCGTGTAAGATCTTCTTTGATAACAATGTTTGTACCCTTTAACAATTTTCTGCTTTTTAATATTTTCTGTTTCAAGTGCTCACAAATTAATTCCAATGTAATTGACCTTGGCCTTGAGGAATCAGACGTCCTATGTGTTTTCACAATACGAGATTGCGCCTTCATTTAAATTCCTGATTTTAAGTTTATTTGAAAAAATAGCACTAAGTTTTATTGGAAGTAATTCATTGTTTTCTTCTTGGAGTCCCTAAATACGTATATTGACTTCCGTTTTAACTGTTTTTCTTGAAAATCAATTTTGCTTTTGACTTCTTCTATCTCTTTTTTGAGAGAGTTATTATGTTTCGATAATTCTTTAAATTTAGCGTTAGTTCATTTTTAAAAACTTAAAGTTAATTATTTGTTAACTTAAATACTACATAAGAAATGAAATGTTTCAAGCAGTTTATATTACTATTTAATTAGGTGCTGAAAGTGATGATCTTTTACTTCCAAACATTTTAGAATTATTTGTAATAGCCCTTTCGTACATTTAAGGAGTAATTTCTCCACATGCTAATTAGCATATCTTCTCTGGTTGTTGGTGCTGTTTTCATTTCATGTTCTTTAATAAATCCTTAGAGGAAGAAATCCAAAGGTCTGGTTTACGAGCTGGTCAATTAACTGGTCCTCCTTGGCATCTTGGCATATCCACCTCACATTCATTGCTATGTCGTGCTTCCATTTTAAAGTGTGTAGGTGCACCATCTTGCTGTATCCACATATTTATTCTAACATTCAATGGAACTTCTTATAACTTTCTAAAAGCATTTCTTGAAAAGTGAGCATATATGCGACCAGTTAAACGACCTTCAAAACAATATGGACCAATGTGCAGATATTGATGCAGGTTTCTGACCAGTAATGCATGTTATGTCTGTCTGGATTCAAGGTAATTTGTCGATGAATCCAAATACTTTGTGGAATAACCTTAACAATCGCTAAAGTATTTGTTGTGTTTTCTTCATTAATTATATCTGCCGCTTATTTTTCTTGACTTGAATGCATCCATTTCACAAACATTCATTCTACAAACGTAGAAATGCCATGTAAAATTTCGGAGATTGCTGAGGATAACGATCTTAAACCTATTAGTAGCGTCCTGTAATTTTGTCTACATTCACCCAAATTCATAAAATTTAAACGTTTCTTCAAAAATATTGTTAGAAAACTTTTTTTTTTCATTTAATTTTAGAATTTGCACTTGTGTATAAACTTTTTTTTTCTATTTTGGTGCGTTGCTAGTCGCTAGTAACACACTGACAACAGTGCGTTACTAACCAGTACCGCACTGCTATCGGTGCGTTACTGAGTAGTAAATTTTATTTTTCGAAGTTGGTAGCACTGAAGTTTATTGATTTTAATGTGGCAGTTGCCAAGCGATTTACAGGTTATTTGATGATTTGACAAACCTGACATTAGAGTTGCCAACTACCAGAAAAGTTACTAAAATTGAAAACTATAATATTTTATTTTAAATAGATAAAAAGGCGCAAAATAGAAAAAATAGTATAAAAAACTGCATGTTCACATGAAATTTGTTATTTGATGGCACACTCGATTAAAATCCCAAAATGAATGATAGTAATAGAAACATTTTTTTTAAATTTTTTTTTAAATTCTTTGAAGGGCAAAAAATGAACGTTTCTACCTAACCTTTTTCAGAGTAGAAATAGATAATACAATATTAAATAACATTTGTACTTAAAAAAATAAAGTATACCTTAAAATGACCTTTAAAAATTAAAACATACCTAAAATAATAAATACGAATTTGTATTATGGTACCCTCTTCAAACTAAACAAATTTTATTAACAAAAAACTGTAAGGTCTAGTGTTTGAGATAAAAAATCGTAATATTTTAAGTGGGACACCCTGTATATACTTATTACTATTTGGATCAATTTAGGTGTTAAATATTAATGACTTATTTTTGAAGACATTAGAAAAAAATATTACATGCACAACTTTTCACGTAGTTAATATTTGTGTAAAACAAGTTTTAAATTTAACAACAATTTATAAAATGGTTTATGTTAGTCATTGAATTATTATTTATACACCCAGCGATTTTTGAGACTTGACTAGATGTTGTGTCGTCTACACAATGACAGGGAAATTTTCTCTAAATATATATGACACTTCAGCCTGAGAAGACAATGGAAATTGCTGTAGTTCACCCTCACCAAATCATGCGGAAAAATTTAATCTTAAATATGCTTTTTGTAAAAACAATCATAACACATTAGTTCATAGGTTTACTAAATTTATTAGAATAAAATAATCCCCAATTTGGAAAATGTTTTAAATAAAAATAATATTATGTAATGAGAAAATTGCCTATTATAATTTAGGACAACGTTATTACTAGTCGATTGAATTAGCATATTTAAATTAAATTTTCAATCAAAAATAGGTATGAAATACTTCAGTATCAGCTTTATGTAGTACCCTTGAAGAATTCCTGTGATCTTTCTAATAATTGCAGATGCCAATGCCACTTCTTTCCAACCTATTTGTAAACCAGCCTTTGCGTTGGTGTTTCTGCTTTTTGTAGATAAAAGTAAAAGGTTACGTAAGTGCTTTCATAATAAATTGAAAATTACGTATACCACTACGAAATAATTAAAAATAACACGCGAGCTTGATTTTACATATTAATTTGAAACTCTAAAGTACTTAAATTTTCGTTAAAGAGGTAGAAGGATAAATATATCAAAAAAAGTAATCTTCAAATCTTTTGTCACGTCATATATTAAATACAAAGAAATATTCCTGCAGCATATCTAGGCATTCAGTGCGAAATTGGCAATTTCATTTTACAAACAAATTCGTTTACTTGGCTTGTTGATATTGTGCACACCATATCGTCACACTCTATGCCAACGGGATTATCGAACAAGATAACAATTTAACTAAACGCAAATTGCATTCAGTTAGAGATAAATACAATAGCAATAAAAGAAATATGCTACATTCTTCTGTTTACTAGTCCTTACTTGTGCAATGTTTTGTACGAAAATTTTAGAACATAATAGAATTTACAGACGCAATTGGTAGCATATGTTTATGCGAATCCGTTTATTTATGATATGCATTTCAAATTATGCTGTTCCAATAAATACAATAAATTTGCTTCATGTTTGTTTGGGTATTAACTACTTAAATATGTTAACATCACCTGGTTTATATAAACTATTAGCTATAATTTAAAATAATAATAAAATCTTTGTAAATATAGTGTAATTAGTATGTACCATTACTTTAAAATGAAAAAAACATATCGACATGCGATATTCGACAGTATACACAATACTTTTAGGCGCATACTCAAAAAATACTTAAATATTACACCGCGTGTCCATTTCAAGGTGGTGTACCAAAGTTACGTTTTTTTAAACGGTATACTATCAATGATCAAAAATATTGGATTTATTTATTATCTATTTATGTATTATTAGGTTTTCCATGTCAGCAGATGTTTTGAGTTGAGTCTTATTTACAAAACGTTTTACATGGCCCCAAAGAACAAAAATCTATCAGCAGATTTAGCCTGCCAATTTATAGGCCAATTTTTGCCAATTAAATAGATATTGTCTAACAATCTGATGAAAGTGCACAGGGGCTCCATTTGCCACAAGTCTCTTGTCACTAAGTCACTAAGTCAACATTTTCCAACAATAATTCTCGAAGTCATTACCATACAGTGTTTAGAGCAATTCAATATGATCTGAATGAAGTCGGTGCTTTTTAAAAATGTGGTTGACTGAAGATTTTGAAACGTCAGTCTTAGGTCTGGGCGGATACTTCTCTTGCATTAATTGACAGATTTTTTCAACCATCAATAAAACATCGAGAACAGAATTTGGGCTAATACTTTGATTAGTCAGTAGTTTCTTATTGTATAACACAGTGCCTGAATTTTCAACACGCTCCATCAACTCTTTCATTACTTCAATTATTGGTTGTCGAGCAGTTTGATAACGTGCTATATAAATTCTGATGGCCATTTCTTTCACAGGAAAATAAATGGCAATAATTTTGATTGGCACCCGATGCGGGTACCCCGTTGGCTCCACCCCCTTGCTACGACACTGCTTAAAATTATTGTATATTCTGTCGTATATGTATATGTCAGTTTTATATTATAATTTTCAAAAATTTCAAAAATATTTATTTCTATTTCAAATAGAGACTAAATTTTAATCGACATTTTTATAATATTTCACATATATCGCACATTCTTGCAAACTACGTTTAGGTTATTTTTTATTTTGCATTACCAAATTTCATGCTGAAAATAGCGAGTTCCATTTTACACGTTGTTTCAAATTTCTTAAATTTATACTTAAACTAAATAGACTATGAAACCCCTATTCGGATTTCAATTTTTATAATGATTTCAAAATCTATTTATTAATAGTAAATTTTGGCTTTTTGAATAATATTTTCTAAATATTGACCAATGAAGAGTACGGTAGAAGCTCGATAACGTGAACCAAAAATTTCATCCTTGTTCAGGTTACTTTAATATTTATTTAACGGTATAGTGTAAACATATGTTTGATTGATAACATTTTATTATAATCCCATAAAGAATTATAAAAATATTCAATGATGGCAAAAAAATAGAAAGTAGAAAAACTGAATGTACTATGTAAATCTAGGGTTGCCCAACTAAGAGTTCCCACCTAGGATATTTTCAAATGAAGTTTTTGAATAAAGTTCCCGAAATCGGTCAGGGCTAGTTAGCCCCTTCAAAAATCTTAAACATGTGTCGAAATATCTGAGAAGTTTAAGACATTATTTATTAGACCTGTAATAAGTGTTTTTAACAGATAACATGGGTTAAAAAGGTTTTAAAGCTTGATTTGGTTAAATCTGATAATAAAAAAATTTATCAAAAGTTAGTCCGCCGTCAAATAAAAATTGAACAGTGTCAGGTTTTTGTGAAAAATTACTTGTTTTAAAAATAACAAGGGTTCGAACTTTTAGTCGGAACACCGTGTATAATATATTTTATCTACGACTATACGACTATTGAATAACATGTTATTTACGTACCCATTTCTTATTAATTAATAACAATCATTACATTTTAGCCGTGTGTTATATCTCCATTTAAATCAAATGTCTCTCCATAACACACTAGCTGGAACCAATCACGAGACAGCATTTTCAAAACATTTATCATAACAACCGGGCTGAAGTAGGCTAAAAACCGACCGGTAACGAGGTTACAGGAATAGAATGTGACGGCGCCATCTTCACTTGCGTGCGCCGCTGTCAAAATAATTTCAATTTGAAATATACATTTTTTAAAGAAAGTGGCTATCATTACTCGCTCGTTGAATAATATACTATTAAATATTATTATAAACATATTTACAGTTAAGTTTTTTGTGAAAATTAAACAAAGTAGTTATTTTGCACGTAATTTGGTTTTTAAGCATATTAACCCCAGTAGCACACAATATTAAACCTACATTTAACCTACATTTAACCATTATTGTCCCAATATTTTATATTGGCCCAATATATAAACATATTATACTATATTGGTTACATATTGTTTAACCAATTTAATTATATATAGGTATTTATATGTTGGGCCTAGATTGGGTCAATATTATTTTTACTCATAATATCTTTTATCGATTTGCCTTTAATGGGTCAATATAATTTATCAATTAAAAAAATATATAGTTTTATCAGGATTGGGCCAATATTAAAAAAATGTTTCATTTTAAATGTTGTTTATTTAAAGTAATGCCAATATGATACCATTATTTAAAATCAAGTTTCAAAATATATAGGTTTTTTGAGATTTAACCAATATAGTAAAAATATGTTTTCTTTAATATGTAAAAAGAAAACTTCAATAAAATGTTTGTTTTAAAACGTTGTTTATTTAAAGAAATGCCAATATAATACCATTTTTTTAAATCAAATTTCAAAATACATAATAGGTTTTTGGTGATTTTTTAATCATAATACTGTAAAAATATTTTGTCTTGTATACTTATTGTTTGGATGTTGAAAGGGTATGTACGATCATACGCTAATGATAGGTCAAATTTAAATTTAAAATATATACATACAATATAAAATAAAATAATAGTAAAATATATTGGCCCTAGATTGGTCCAACTTTATTTTTTTATTATAATATGTTTTATCGATTTGCCTTTAATGGCCCAATATAGTTTATCAATTTAAAAAATATATCGTTTTATCATGATTGGGCCAATATTAAACTAATGTTTGTATTGGAACGTTGTTTATTTAAAGAAATACCAATATAATACCATTAAAATAAAATTTTCAAAATAGTTTTTGGAGATCTAATTAGTACTGTTAATTTTTTTTTCTTGTATGCTTATTGTTTTTAAACAAACTTTAATAAAATGAATTAAATGGAAGTTAAACGGTTATGTACGAGCATAACTGATGATAGAGGTGAAATTTTAAATTATAATATATACAATATATAGGAGTAATAAAATAATAGTAAAAAATTTTTATCATATGTTTTATCTATTTGCCTTTAATGGACCAATATAACCCCAGTAGCACACAATATTCCACCTTTATATAATCATTATTGTACCAATATTTAATGTTGGCCCAATATATAAACGTATGATACTATATTGGTTAACCAATTTAAAAATATATTTGTATTTATATATTGACCACAAATTGGTTCAATAATAATACTTTAAGATTGGTTTGAATTTTGATATTTAATAAAGAAACTGCAATATAATGAATAAAATATAAAATATAAAATTTAAGATTAGTTCCCTACAAAATCTAATAAAAAATTGATTAAAAAGATAAGAAATAAGTGAAAATTAAAAAATTAGCCGTTTTTTATTTCACCTTCCATTCAATTATTTTACTATTGCGTGTTTTATTTATTAATACCTTTCATTTTTATGACTTGAATTGTTCTGTATTCTTAGTTCCAAAGTGATCACTAGATGGCGTTTCAAGTTCTACGCAGAGAATTAGATCATTGTATAGTATAAATAGCGAACCAGGTTTTGAATGCAACACAAATCCTGACCGCTTCTTGCGGGATCTAACAATGTAGAATGCTGAAAATTACCTATTAAGGATTTTTAAGTTCTTCTAGGTATTTGCTATTTATCTAAATAATTTAGCAAATTGCTTATTTTTATACCCTCTTATTTGGTTAAAAGTTAAAACAATACGCAGAAATACATATGTATATTGAGATTAAAATACAAACCCATTAACCCAATGGCGTTCACTGGCGAAAGTATATTGGTACAATAAAGGCGAAGATATATGGTTCTATGTGAGTATCAAAATATTGGCAGGCAAAAGGTAAACTATATTGGGAGAATAAAGGTAAACAAATATTGGGCCTTCGTTTTTTGCCAATATTGGGTTGCCAATATTGGATTTCACATAATTCCATCTGAACAAATCCATCTCCAGCCAATATTGAAAGCCATGATTTTACCAATATTGTTGTGCTACTGGGGAAATTACAGTTTTCATAAACTTTTTTTAATAACTAAAATATCTGCATGGTCAAAATCATTTATTCATCATTCACATGATAATTTTAAAGCTTGAATCATGATCATTACTAAAATCGTTCGTGTCATTTTCTATATTGAATATCTTTATTTAATTCTAGAACATTGCGGTATACCGAACACAAAAAGTGTTTAGATTTCTATAAAATTCTTACAGGCTCAATTATTTGGGACACGGACAACTCGTCACCTTGTTATATCCCTAAATTATTAATAACTCTAAAAAAATATTTCATTAAAAATCATAAAAAATGTGAGTAAATAAAAAATGGCTCAAAAATTATTTCTATTATCAGAAACAGATTTTTACCGCAGTGTCTACTTGCCGAGATATCCAGTGCCAACATATCCGTTGCCGACATATTCGGTGCCGAGATATCCGGTGCCGATCTTCACTGCCGACTTGAAGTTGCCGAGTCGTCATGTATCCCAATTATTTTGAGTATTGCTATTGTATCCGACACTACTACTTCAATTTCCGTATCTTTCCATATTTATTTAAATTTCCTTAGTGGCAACTTCATTAATAAATTTAGAATTTATTATAATAGGTATGTAATGGCAAAATTATTTCACTTGAAGTGACTTTTTACCAAGCACAGTATAAATATAAGATTGCATCTGTTTCTTCTCCTATGGTGTATGACTATTTGACCATGACTATGGAACAAAACAAATTTGTGAATATTAGAACATTTTCCTTCTTTAGCTGAATTAGTGGTGTTATATTGAGAGGTATAAACATAACAGAAATCGATCCATCCTCAGTATGTAATTTCTCTTCTGGACATCTGGATGGTGACAAGGTACATTATTCAAACGAAAAACAGTCCTTTAATGAACGCCTTTTCCTTGCAGAAATTGTTTAACCTGCAATTATAAAAAAACTTATCGTTTAAAAATATCTGTGTGCCTATAGCGCTTACATCTATAAAAAACTGCTGCAAAACGCAAGTCTTGTTTTAAAACTTTCTCCCGCCATTCACGCAATTTCAGTATTTTTGTAAATTCTGAAGTTTTTGAAATTTTTATGTATTATTCCTGGAATTTCAAATTATTCACTTATGGCTGGTGTTAATTTATACAAACCCGTCGCTTTTACAGAGCCACTCTCTTCATGAAGTCCTATATACGTTTCTTACATTTGCATTTTCACAAAATAAAAGTCTACGCAAGATAAGATTGCGATGATAATTTTTCACCTATAATTTTAATATCTTATTGCGTTAGCACTTTTGAAATGTGGCGACCACTCCGCACATTTGCAATAAATTCAAAATTTTTAGTTTGTACTTAAATATAGATCAATGCTTTTTGCTTTATAATTTCAACGCGATAAGAGGTCTTTCGCATTGTTCAAGAAACCATTTATACATTTTCTTTTTCGTTGAAAAAAAGACAGAGGTTTTCAAAGTACACTTTTTATCAGGTTTTAATGTAAGACAAGAACCGTATTTATAATTTGTTGATTTAACTACTCCATATTTAATGGAAAGAGCAGTTACTCTTATTCCATTTTCGTATTTTTAATAATTTTTGCTTTTTCATGTAATAAAAGAAATTTAACCTTACTGTTTTTAATTTTTCCCACTTTACCTTAATTATATTCACATACATTAACTCTTAACTCTCAACTTTACTATTTTTATCGATAATATAAATAAATTTCTGCAGCTTACAATTCTTCCACATAATTATTATAAATATGCGCTATATCTACAATACAAGTTTTGAAAATTTACGTCATCGAGTGTCTTAGTTCATGTTTTGAGTGTATTCAGAAAAATCTTGTTGTTTACAGGAGCAAGATGTTCATGTAATCGAATGTTTACGTTACCAAGCTTCTACTAAATTTTCTGTTTTTTGATTTTTGTTGGTAAGGAAATATAAAAACTTATTGTCTACTTTAATCAGTAATTAATATTAATATGAACTTTTACGTTTAAATATTTTTTTAAAAAAATCGCTCGAGTTTTAATTTTTAAAATGCCACTATTTGTAAATATAAATATAGCATAAATAAGACTTTTAGATCACCTTATTGACACTACCATTGTTTGTACCACGTCACATCAACTCTTAATAAATGTGTACTTCTTTGCACATTTCTAAAACTTCTTGCTACCTTAATTTTTTGGTAAGTTTAATAGTTTAAAAGTTACATTGCAAAATTTATACCATCGAGTAATTATTCAAATATGCATAATGATGTATTTTTTAAATATAATAATTTTTTTGTTTCGTTGAGTTTGTGAATAGTAGGTGCATTCTTATTTTTCTTATGTTAAATAAATAAAATGATAACTTCAACCTCTACTAAAATGTAACTATTTTAACTCATAGGTAACTTTTTTACCTGCATAAGGCCCGGCGCCTTCGCCATATTCAAAAAGCCCATGCAGAGTGTAAACGAAAAAATAGTCACCTCTATAATTTTTTTAAAATAAATAAATGCACCAAATATTTTCGAAAACCTTTATTTTTTAAATTAACACATCTATTTTTGTTAATTGTTTAAAACAGTTTTAGAAAATATTTTATGTTTTATTGAAAATTGAAGAAAATGTACATACATATATAATAGTTTATAATATAAAATTTTTATACAAAAATATCGTTTCGTATGTCAATATTAGTCATAAAAATTTTTTGATATGTTAATTTATACATGGGAAATAATTTATAAAAAATTTGGTTGAACCTTTGTCAAAGAAAAAGATGGAGCAAGTAACCAAAGAACGAATCACATGCTCTTAACCAAACCAAACGTCCTATGACTTTATTAAGACCAATCCTCCTTTCGTGACGTCATAGGAATCGCAAATAGCGAAAACTGATTTGTGGTACTAAAATTTAATTATTTTGTAAAAACCATTCGTATGAGTTTGGGACTGTATTGGACACTAATTCACTAAGGCACAACCCCGCTCTCTGTGCAGTAGCGCTTACAGCTTCCAGGCTTAAGCAAAATTTACCATCAAAAAGTTTCCTGTAACTTTGTTAATAATAAAGAAATAATAACGAAATTTTGCACATCGAAAGCTGAATATATGCTCCTTCGAACGGACAAACTCATTTTTTGATATTTAGATTTATAGTCTTAATTCACTCTTTAATTGTGTGTAAAATTAACACTTTTTGATGTAATATGTATATCTAACATAATTTTAACTTTTTAAAAATCTGAGTCTGTCCGTTCGAAAGGTTGATGAGTGTACTTTACTATAAAAAATGAAAATGAAAAAATATTAAGTAACAACGCCTCCAAGGGTCCCCAAGCAAACGTCTAAAAATGCACCGGGATGATTGCTCTTAATTTCTCATTCGATCCAGAGGTGGTACAGCTATACGAAAGTTTTCGTACAACGAAAAAAACCGTTTGTTGACTAAGTTGCTATAGTGACGGATTTTGTCTTCTTTCAATCAATACAAAACGTGCATAAGGAATAGATATAGAAAATCTGTTACCATTCAACTTAGTCAACAAACGGTTTTTTCGTTGTACGAAAACTATCGTATAGCTTTTACAGACTTCCACCTCAGAGGTGGAAGTCTGTAAGCTGTACGCTGTAGGATTGTTTTCGTACAATGATAAAATCGCTTTTTGAATATGTTGTATTTTGTCTCTTTTCAAGAAATACAAAACGTGCATAAGGAAGGGTGATAAAAAATCTGTCACCAAGCAACTTAGTAAATAAACGATTTTTTCGTTGTACGAAAACAAATCGTATAGCAGCTTACAGACTTCCACCTCATGCGGGATTTTATTTCTACGGCGGATTCTAAAACTCGCCAAAACGTAATCATTCAAGCGTAGAGAACAATGTAAATTATAACGAACTGGAAAATGATGACGTTTTGGCGAGTACTTTAAACTCATTAACTAAACAAAGTTTGGCCTATGTTTAGTCCATATATGATAGACCAATCTATGAACCGTGTTCCCAAGCAAACCAAACTTCCTATGACGTCATATACGTAATGTAAATTTAACGTATACAATTGTGACTCCTGGTAGTGAAAGGCTTAATTTCTCATTCGAATATGGTTAGTCCATTTATGACAGACCAATTTATGAACCAACCACGCACCAAAGACATTTAAAATCGCCTTAAGATTGAATAAATGTGAACAAGTATACCAACTAAGCAAGTAAAAATTATTAATACAGTGTTGGTTGCAAAGTTACGGTAACAATCCTAATTCAATTCCCTGTAGTATCTCCTATTCCTTTGTAAGGAAATTTTAAAGTAATAATACTTCGAAAGCCTTAAAAATACATATGTTTTAATTGTATTTTTTCTTTAGGACTGATTGCTTAATGCGAGTTAAACTTATTTTATATTTAAGTTTACCATAAACTGGGTATTGCAGTATGCGGTATCTAAAAATTCTAAACTTAAAAATAAAATGTCAAGATGCCGAATGCCTATTTTCTGAAAAGAATAAAAGCCCGAAAAGTACAACAGGCCGAAGGAGAAAGGGCCGAATGATAAAAGACCGACCAGGACAAAACAGCGAATTAGAATAGGTCGAATGGCAAAACGCGATTTGGATAAAGGATCGACGTGAACAAACGGCCGAAAAAGAAACCGATAAGGACAAGATGAAGAAAAGACACTGGCTTCTGAGGTGCCGGGTAGTGTGGGAGTCTCACCTACTAAAACCCCTGTAGCCTTACAGTCCTAAGCTTCCTACCGCCTCCTTCCGCAGTATTTTCTCCATAAACTTTTCAATTTCATCCCAGTATTCTGCACTCGATAGCATGGTATGGATGAGAATTACTTTGCTGAGCCTGGTGACAACTTTCGTTATGGTTTACTTTCTCATTCTCGCCCATGTTTCGAACACAAATAGCGTATAGTTAGCAGTGTCGACTCGATCACAGAACCAGTTTTGTTGTTTTTTTATTTTTATTTAATTTTTTTTTAAATTTGATATAAGCAACCCTAAATACACATGAATACCAATTTTCATCAAGATTGAAGTACATTTAGGACTTTTGACCACGTTATCGATCTTTTTTCCTACTGTGCGTTAGTGGGATGACCTCGATCTCTTCTGGTGCCAATTGCAAAGAGTTTTGATTCATCCAGTTTATTTGTTTGCGATATAATGTAGTGTTTACATTCTTCATAATCGTCTTCTCTCAACATTGTCAGAATTTTATCGCAATATTTCCCAAACATATTGTTACACAATTGTTTGTACAATATTTTCCCAACAATTCCACACGATCCACAATATTTACATGTTCCTACAATATTACCACATTCCAACTACAATTTTCGTTTCTACTGGGGTCTCAATGGCATTTCTATTATTTGTCAAATAGCGTAATATAATCCAAATATAATAGATGGTTTTCTATATTACACACTATAAGGCCGTTAAAACAAACATAAATTTATATTCGTTATTTATTAATGCATATGTATTCTAATAAAATGACAAATGAATGATGTTAAATTATTATAGATATAACATTTTTTTTATTTTTGAATTACTATCACTTTAATAAATAAAAATTTTACAATTCCCTGTGTAATTTTATAATTTAATATGAAATTGAGTATTACGAGGTATGCTGTTTTATGGTTTATAGGAGTAAACGTAATTCATCATTATTTAATAGAGTACAGTGAAAGCTTTAAATTTTATTGATGCATTTATTCCAACAATAAAGATGTCGATTAATATTATAAGAGCAATAAAATTTTATTTATCGATTTGACATGAGTATAAATTTCGATTTTTATAAAAGTATTAATTTTATTATCAAATCATTATACAAATTTCAAATCTACTTAACAAAGAATATAACGGATATTAGTTGAATTGTAAGCTGGAGAGGTTTCACAGTTAAATCAAATTACAGACAAAGCTTTAATCTAAACTGAATACATAGAATAAAACTTTTGAGGCTTTTGTTACTTCTATAAAAAAATTACTGATAAATTTACGATACAAAAAGAGAAATGTTGTAATTATTTAAAAATAAAATGTTCATCAACGTTCATATAAAATGGAATAAAAACAACTTAAGAAATATAATATTAAGTTTGAAGCATTTCTTCAAAATATGTACAAATTAATTGAAGTACTTTTTAATAGCTTCTATTAAAACTTTAATTTTAATTTAATCTTTATTTCAACTACTATACTGCTATTTAAATTCCTTTCGTAATTAGCATATGTTCATCTTAATAACAATAACCTTTAGACTTTATTTTATTAGATTTTTGCATTTAAAACTTAATTGCACGAAGAAAATTTATATGTATATTACTTTACAAAAACAAAAGAAAATATAATTTATTCACGATTATTCATTTATTTAACGAACTTAGATAATAATAATTTCTTTATCAAAATGATAATACTCTGCAAGTTATAATTTATTATAAATAATTGGAAAACCTTCCTTGTAAATTTTATTACCAATAATTATTGACTTAATTGAATGAAAATAGCAATAATTCAATTTAAAAATCTTGATATAAACTTTTACGTTAATATACTTTGCGCCAATGACAATAATTTTTTAAGGGTTTTTACCAGTATTTTATTTTAGGTGTATTTATCATGAATTTTGTTGTAAGTCTCCAGTAACATTATTTCTATGGGTATTATCAAGGCGATCGCTACTGACGACCTTTACAGGCACTATATCCATGTTTGAACAAGGTTGGTATCAAAGATTTCTTATCTACCTGTCATCGTGAAAAATAGTTTTGGGGTTCGTCACAGGATATTCATGTGGCTATGATCTTAAGGCACAAAACTTCGTCATTTACTATGCCCTTTCTTAAATGCTAAGTATTAAAAATAAACGGCGCGATGTCTATTTACGTTGACGCATATTTATTACCACCATTATCAAGTAAATAAAGACTATTTGTCGGAAACCTGTAGCTGCTTACTTCAAAAGTTTACTTTATGTAATTGAATTGAATTATAAATAAAGTGTTTTATGTATTATGTAACGAGCATGAGGAAAATAAATTTCATCATTTCTGTGGTTAAGCTAGGTTTTTTTACATTTTTTAGGTAAAATGGTGTGTTTCGTGCAGAGTTTAGATGAAGGTTGATTAAAAATGTGACACATTAGTGGATAATGTAACATGTCAGATAGGATTATTTTGAGTTTATATAAACTCTTTTATCATTTTTCTGCGTAATTATTACCCCCTAATCCACAATATCTCCTATCTACTTTTGTACATTTAGTATACAAAGCTTTTTCATCGGGTCTAAAAGGCATTTCAAAAAGATGATGAAAATTTAAATCTAACCCACTTTACGATTTTTTAAATAAACTAACAAATATAACCTGTAGCGTTCCTAACGTTTTCATCCTTATTGTTAGTTTTTTCATATACTTTCTTATAAATTAGTGTGCAGGGCTAGTATATCCATATCTAAAGTTTAAAATCTTTTTGATTTAAATTATATTTATGTATTTAAACGGCTAAATTAAATGAATGTATAATTTTATAAAATTTGATAAAGATATTTAGTAGATAATAGTTTGGTAAATTAACTTTATGTTTCTATTATTTATATCAAACGATAAACTTGAAACAATTTAGCTATACTAAAATGTCTATTAATAAGGTCAAACATGGAAACTAAACGTATAACTTGCATGCCTGGTAATACTTCTCTAAAGAGTGTTTGCATTTATAGATGAGGCTTTTATCTAAAATCAATTGTTTGGTTTCCAGTTGTGGTTTATGTGCATACCCTGGGCAATTTTGATTGAGGCTGCTTCGTAAACATCTTCGATTAATGCCTGTTAATGATCATTTACCCCTTAATTGTCACTTTATATGGGTCGAGATTGGAGATGTCAGTATTTAATTTAAAATAATATAAATGCCCAAAAAAGTTTCAAATAATTATTTTGATTAATATATAAAATTCTCTCCTCTTCGTTTATTATTAAAGAGTAAAGTTATTTAAAATTATATATATTTTTATGTATTTCAATAAGATTAATAAATTTTGACTATAATATGATATCAAGTTTAAAATCATAACCATTATTCAGAAGATTGGGAGTTATATTAAGAGCAAACCCTTGTCCATACCATATACTCGTCTAACTCAGCAGGTAATAGTACTTCTATTCATGTCGTAAGATCTATAAATTATAATTAACATTATTGCAGTAATAACTGCAGAGGGAGAGATACGATTATAACTCAAAAGGATGTATTAATGGTTTACCCTAATAAAATTTTGACGATTCAAGACCAAGAATGTATTAAAAATCCAGGTTTAATACCGATAATAAACCTAGTATTAAATATAAAAAAGAATTTTCAATTTATTTTTAATTTATTTTTAATTTCAAATTTAATTTATAAATATTTGCAATTTTCTATCCTTAAAGGGGTAAAGCTAACATAGTTTACCTGTTTAAACCCGTTAAAATTCCAAGAAATCGAAAAATTACTCACAGTAAATTATAAAGTAAAACTTATAAAATGTTATTAATTCAATACAACTCAATAAAACAATTTACACAACGATACATATAGATTTTAAATATTTATTATGAAAGACTTCAAAGACCTCTTAATTTCAATACTTTAACAGTAAAAGTACCTAAAACATAAATAGATTGGCGTTTGTAAAATTCTTGATAGTCACAGATTTCCAACCTCTGCTGATTTGGAACTTTGGTCGGTGATTATTTTTCAGCATTGAACTACCGCAAATGAAAATTATCTCATCATTAAAATGACAAATTACAGAATTTTAGAAAAAAAAATTTGATTCACCAGTCTTAGTTTCTAGTGATTTCTCTTGCTTAATTTTTTTTACAATATTTAAGGCTCTCTTTTCAGTGTAAGTAAAGTTGCTATTTACATTTGGGTGTTAATTTCTTTAAAGCAGTAAAATTACGGAAGACTTGTATTACCATAAGAAAATACAAACAATAATGATCGATTTGAAATATATTTGGTTACCCAAAATATCTTTGTAGGTAATAATTTCAGTAAAAACAATTTATTTGCGCCACCACAGGTTGTACAGGTTCCTGCAAATTATTTTTACTGATATTACATTTAACGAGATCTTTGAGTGACCAAATATGTTTCAAATTGATCAATATTGTTTATATTATTTTTTCGTAATTCGAGCTTTCCGTAATTTTACTGCATTAAAAAAATTTACACCCAAATGTAAATTTTGTCGGTAAAGCAACTGCATGTACACTGAAAAGATAGTCTTAAATTAATTCTTTACATTTTCCTTATGAAATATTAACACAAAATGATATTTTAAAGAGGAATATTTTTAATTAAAATTAGAGGTGAATAAATTCATTAAATCCGAAACAATTGATTTGAAAGTTTTGGATAAAAGTCGTTAGATTAAAAAGGAGAATTATCACATATCCCCAGTAGCACAACAATATTGGTAAAATCATGGCTTTCAATATTGGCTGGAGATGGATTTGTTCAGATGGAATTATGTGAAATCCAATATTGTTAACCCAATATTGGCAAAAAACGAAGTTCCAATATTTGTTTACCTTTATTCTCCCAATATAGTTTACCTATTGCCTGCCAATATTTTGATACTGACATAATACCATATATGGTCGCCTTTATTGTACCAATATACTTTCGCCAGTGAACGCCGTTATGGGTTAATGGTTTCGTATTTTTTTCTCAATATACATATGTATTTCTGCGTATTGTTTTAACCAAATGGGAGGGTATAAAAATAAGCAATTTGCTAAATTATTTAGACAAATAGCAAATACCTAGAAGAACCTAAAAATCCTTAATAGGTAATTTTCAGCATTCTACACTGTTAGATCCTAATAGCGAATCGTGCATCAAAACCTGGCTCGCTTTTTACACTATACAATGATCTAATTCTCTGCGTAGAACTTGAAACGCCATCTAGTGATCACTTTGGAACTAAGAATACAGAACAATTCAAATCATAAAAATGAAAGGTGTTAATAAATAAAACACGCAATAGTAAAATAATTGTATGGAAGGTTAAATAAAAAACGGCTAATTTTATAATTTTCACTTATTTCTTATCTTTTTAATTAACTTTTTAATAGATTTCGTACGGAAATAATCTTAAATTTTATATTTTATTCATTATATTGCAGTTTTTTTTAATTAAATATCAAAATTCAAACCAATCTTGAAGAATTATTATTGAACCAATTTGTGGTCAATATATAAATACCAATATATTTTTAAATTGGTTAACCAATATCCAACAAATATAGTATCATACGTTTATATATTGGGCCAACATTAAATATTGGTACAATAATGGTTATATAAAGATGGAATATTGTGTGCTACTGGGGTTATATTGGTCCATTAAAGGCAAATGGATAAAACATATGATAAAAATATATTGAACCAATCTAATCCCAATATATTTTACTATTTTTTATTACTCCTATATATTGTATATATTTTAAATTAAAATTTCACCTCTATCATCAGTTATGTTCGTACATAACCTTTTAACTTCCATTTAATTCACTTTATTGAAGTTTGTTTAAAAACAATAAACATACAAGAAAAATATTTTTATAGTACAAATTAGATCTCTACAACTATTTCGAAAATTTTATTTTAATGGTATTATATTGGTACTTCTTTAAATAAACAACGTTTAAATACAAACATTAGTTTAATATTGGCCCAATCATGAAAAAACGATATATTTTTTAAATTGATAAAGTATATTGGGCCAATAAAGGCAAATCGATAAAACAAATTATGATAAAAAATAATGTTGGACCAATCTAGGGCCAATATATTTTACTATTATTTTATTTTATATTGTATGTATATATTTTAAATTTAAATTTCACCTATCATCAGCTTATGATCGTACATACCCTTTTAACATCCAAACAATAAGTATACAAGACAAAATATTTTTATAGTATTATGATTAAAAAATCACCAAAAACCTATTATGTATTTTGAAATTTGATTTTTAAAAATGGTATAATTTTGGCATTTCTTTAAATAAACAACGTTTTAAAACAAACATTTTATTGAAGTTTTTTTTTTAAATATTAAAGAAAACATATTTTTACTATAATGGTTAAATCTCCAAAAACCTGTATATTTTGAAACTTGATTTTAAATAATGGTATCATATTGGCATTACTTTAAATAAACAACATTTAAAATGAAACATTTTTTTTAATATTGGCTCAATCATGATAAAACTATATATTTTTTTAATTGATAAATTATATTGGCCCATTAAAGGCAAATCGATAAAAGATATTATAAGTAAAAATAATATTAACCCAATCTAGGCTCAACATATAAATACCAAAATACCTATATATCATTAAATTGGTTAAGTGATATGTAACCAATATAGTATAATATGTTAATATATTGGGTCAATATAAAATATTGGTACAATAATGGTTAAATGTAGGTTTAATATTGTGTGCTACTGGGATTTTGGTTTTCTATTTTAAATTTGTTTTCAAGCTCAGTTCAAGGTTAACGTTGTATTTTAAGTACATATCAATATATTTTAAAAAGACAAAAGTTGCTTGTTTTTCAAAGAGCAATAAAATTCTCTGTAAAACAATATAAGTTTGCATTTATAAATAAATGCTGACCTTGAAATGATCTTTAAGTTAAACAAGTTTCATCTGAAACTTTTTTCGAAAAACCCATGGTTTTAGTTTCAATGAATTTATTCCATAATTTTATCGCTGATTTTCTAGTGTAGTGGACGGCGCTTATTATAATCACGGTATTATCAATTGGCTATTGTTGCTAAAGAACTCCCTAGACGTTCAATATTATTAATCAATATGCATTGATCAATACGTATTGATCGTTTAGGAGAGCTTCAAACATATCGAAGGGATATTGAAGCATATTGATGCAAATTTATAATGAAGCGTATTGATGGAACCTTATTGACGCTCATATTGACGTGTATGAGATATATTGATCAATATTTGCTTCAGTCTCTATTCAGATACCTTAGTGTGACTACGTACATGATGGCCGACGCTAGCTAGTCTGAACATGATTTTGCTCTGATGCTAATCACAGTTTATCGTGATTCGCCAGAACTTTGGAAAATTAAATCTAAAGATTATTATAATCAAGCCAAGAAGCAAATAGCGAAGAAATAAATCGTGGATACATTAATTTCTATTTAACCAAATTTTTCTGTTGACCAACTGAGAAAGAAAATTAACACTTTGCGTACAAATCTCAATAAAGACTTTAAGGCTATTGAAAGTGCGAAGCGGTCTGGGGCATCAACTGATGATATCCCCAAACCAAAGTCATTGTAAAAATGGATTATAAAAACTTTAAAACTTGCACTAGAACTTCGTCCCAAGAACAACCACAACCAATAGTCGAAATAAAAGTGTGTAGTCATCGTATTGATGGAGATCGTATTTATGCTATATTGAAGCGTATTGATGAGACCTTCAATATTATTGATCAATGCATATTGATCAATTTATTGAACGTCTAGGGGGTGCTTTAGGAAGGACCGGTTATATCATTGTGCATAGAAAAAAATGTCGGTTACTGTAATCAGTACTTATGTTATCGTTTTTTTTTTTCGAAGTGGCGCCCCTGTACCTAACGTAACCGATGGTGTGGGAGAATTTTATCCCATTCTGGATTTTAGTGTTTCTGATTTTGTGAAGTGTTATAATTACTCAAAATGAAAACTAAAACTATATTTATGAAAAATAAGCATGCTTAAAATTTAAAATAAACGTAAAGCAACACTTAAATCAGAAATAATATTATGTAGGTATTGAAATTATCATAAATCAAAGCAAATTGGTCTTTATTGCAATTATCGCAAATTAAAGCAAAAATGGTCTTTACAAGGTACTTGTTTACTTCGGATGATATATTTTGTGGTCTTTTTACCAAATTTTTGAGAACATACGTAACAATTTCTTCTGCTTCGAAATCTCTGGAGGTGCAGCATTTTCTTCTTCCCCGAACAAAATGCAGAGTCACATGCAATTAAAGGCTAATATCAAATTGCAAAACACATCACCATATAGGATATGAATGGATGGGAAGGTACTGAAGGTGCCGGAGCCTAGTATTTTTTAACGTAAAAAATATTTGCTAGCAAACATGTTGTTGGGTAGAAAATCTCCCAGGGCACCGCTCCCGGGTTAAGTAAACAAATCGAAAGGAGATCTAAATACAGGGTTTCCCAGTTTTTTTCCAGCAAAAATTTTTTTTAGCTAGTAAATGTCATTCTGAACAAAAATTTTCCTATGAACTATTATGTTTCTTCTACGTAACAGCAATTTTAAAATAGATAAATTTTCATGATTTTTATGGAACACCCAGTATAATATTCTTTCTTATTATATTTTTTTAAGTCAATTATTATTTGGATTTTCTCTTTGCCAAAATGGTTTTTTTAAACATTATTAGCTTATTGGCTTAAAGATATTCAAAATCCAAAGCATACTTGATTTAAATAAAAAAATTAAATGATTTTTATCCCGGTATCCCACAAAATACATAAAATTTTAAAATTGCTGCAATTTTTTAAGGAGTCGAAAAAACATAATAGATTCATTTTTGTTCAGAATGACATTTACTATCTATAAAACTTTGCTTAAAAAAAGTGGGACCCCCTGTATAATCAAACGATCTTGACTTCTTGAATTTTTTCCATAAATTCACCCTGCATACATATTTGGCTAGGTATTTTGTGATATAAATATCACAGAAGGAGATATTCATTTTTAGGCCAGGCAACATAGGTCAAAAAAGGGGAGGCAAATTAATTCCCGGAAATCAGGAAACTGCTTTAATCAATTAATTGGGCATCTAAATACAGTTTATTGTAGTTTGCACCAATTCTCTGCTTGTGTTTTATGAGGGGTCTCAAAAATCAAGGAATTTTCGGACCTTTTTCAGTTTTTCCCTAATAACTCCTAAACGATGCATTTCAAGAAATATATTAATGTTTTATAAATTAAAGTACATACAATTCTACGTTGAATGAGTACCATATATTTGAAATTACGTAAAATCTACTCTTTCATTCCTGCTGTGGAACCAAGAACGAATTTTGGCGAATCAAGGGATTTGAAATTAAAAACGCAAATTGTTATGTAAATATGCAATTTTTCTGTAAAAAATGCCCAAAGTACAAAAAGATGTAATGTAAGATGTAAGATTAGATGGGTAATTGATAAAACAATTGATAAAATAAAAAAAATAAGAAATATAAATACAAGGTTAATTGGCTGCGTTTGGAAATAGAACCTGACTGAAGCAATTGTTCCGATTGAAGGGCTTCATTATCCAAAAGGCTTGCTTCTAATTCATCATTGCTAGGTATTAGGACATCTTCGCCATTTCATCTGGTGTATTGGTGCAGGACACACTTTGGCAATTATAGCAAATTGGTAAATATTTCATCCCTTGCTTCCTGCAACCACAAGCATCTCTTGGCACCCCCTCAAACATTTGCAGACACTATTATTAATCCTTTCTGCGGAGTTTGTTCGGCCGTTGGTGGTAATGTGAGCAGCCCATGCTTAGTTAGCTTCCGACCCCATCGACAGTGGTAACAAAAAGGAACGATGCAAATATAAATTGTACTCCTATTTCTCATTATTTAATCTTGGAGGCGGAGTATTTGTTTTTTACGCCTTATCCACTGAGACATAAAAGACAAATGAAAAGCATTTTTAAGGTGAATATGCTATATTAATTATATTATTAGGTCGTACTTTGGAAGAATATCTAATATTTGGTTGATATCGTGAAAATAAAAGGTGCGCTGTAAAATCGTCGAAAGTAAAAGTGTTGAAAAGCAAAAGTGTCGAAACGTAAATTTGTCGAACCGCTAAATGAATCGTAAGTCCGTAAAACCGTTGGCCGCAAAAACGTCGACCGTAAAAACCTCAAACACAAAAATGCCGAAACGCAAAAACGTCGAAACGTAAAAACGTCGAATCGCAAAAACGACGAAACGTAAACACGTCGAAAGGCAAAAATGTCGGATCATTGATACGTCATCGGCATCGAAATTTATAACAGGTTGCAACCTACACAAACATAATTGAATTTAGAATAATTATTAAGACCATTTGTTAATAAAAACTTGATTGGTAAAGCCTTATATTCGTTTGATGGATTTCTTTGAGATGATTTTTCTGATGTTTAAATTTCTAATATTTTTACGGATTTACGATTCGACAATTTAGCGGTTCGACACATTTACGTTTTGACACTTTTGCGTTTAGATGGTTTAATGCGTTAACAAATAAAAAAACATTGTCACCAATGTTATACAGGACTAAAGAACCGAGGTTTTGAATGAATAAGTAGTATGCGGCTATTAGAAAAGGGACGGGTTAACAATCTTCTAATAAAATCTATTTCATTTTATGGAAGTCTAAGCCAACAAAATTATCGGTATTAATCTTCTCTAAATCTGCAACAACTTCACGAAAAATCGCTGCAACGTTTCCCAACTATCTTTTTCTGATATTTGGTGATATCTTATGGCCTTTTGGTCCGTTGATACCTGAATAAGGATATTAGATTTGAAGAAAACGATCTGTCAACAAATCACGCAAATGAGCAGAACCTGCTAAAAATGTCTATATACATCAACAATATTTCACCGAAAATGGGAATCATATACCAGATTGAATTTTTTTTACATGAATATTATAAAATGCTATGTTTTTACAAAAACTTTCTTTTTCAAATAATTTGAAAGCACGGTTTTCTGCTCATTTCAAAAATACTTGGTTTCTAAGTCAAACCCTATAACTGCGGACGTTCCCATTCCACTTACTCGAAAGTTGTACATACATGTCCAACCATAGTAATTAATTAAAATTGCATTTTAATTTATACAATAAATTTAATTATAAATAAATGATTTAATAATTTCATAATTTACCTGGAGAAAGGGATATCCGTTCACTCTCATCCAGATAATTCTATTAGAAAATTATCCTTTTGAATGTGTAATGGGCATACTGGTATAATTTGGTAGGTTTTAAAGGTTGAATTTAAATCAATCAAAAATCAAATTGCGGTTGACAGGATTATTTGAACTAATGTTAATTAAAAACAGATAAATTCTGTATAGTCCAACATTATCAAATAAGCAAAATATTTTATATATAAAATAATGTGGACATTGATAAAAATATATTTTAAAATATCAATAATAGTATTAATATTAAAATTTTAAATTTGATTTTGTCAATGTCCAAATTATTTAATACATAAAATTTTTTACACGAAATTTATTAATATAGATATTCTTATATTAATATCAAATTTAAAATTTCAATAATAATAAAAATAATAAGCTGATAAAAACTATACTCCTCTGAAGCTAAAAGTACACCTGATTACGAACCTCTCTTGGAAATAAAAAGCTTAGAAGAGCGAATTTCTCAATGGAAAGGAAAAGAAATTCATGGAAGGTACCCGGGAAGGTTAAATGATGATTATATTGAGAAGAATCTGACGAACAATTGGATATCTAACTCATTTTTTTTTGTAGAAACTGAAGGGTTTATGTTTTCCATTCTTAACTTAAGGAAGCACATCAAAAGCGACAAAACTATTAGTTCTCATAAATGTAGACTATTTACCAAAGCAACTGAAAACATCGAACACATCATCAGTTCATGCAGTTTTTGGCGTCAAAAGCCAGACACAATAACGTTGCTAAACATTACAAAAATCTACCATCTTAGATACATGTAGCATATTGCGGAAAACTTCCACATACACCAATAATCTTACCTTAATCACTTAATCAATCCAAATACACTTACCCAGCAGACGCCTAGCCTTGGCCGCGTTTGATTGGAAACCAGCTGTTTCCGCAGCTGCACATAAAAAAAATTATAATTATATTGATATTTTAAATTTGATTTTTTCAATGTCCTCATTATTTTGTATAAAATTTTGTACATAAAATTTATTACTGTAGATATTCGTACATTTACTTGATGAGGGAGCATAATGCTCCGAAATTGATAGTTTCTTAATGCATAAGGCATATTTAAAAAAGTTGGACACAAGAAGTTATATCTGTTTTTAATTTTTTTAAATAAAAAATCATATAAAAAAGAATATTATAAAATGGCGATGTATATGCCCGTTGTAATAAATTTTTACAGACGTTTTCATCTTCCCAACGTCGTATGATGGATTATTAGTGGAATAATGGCAGGATAAAGAGCACTACGAACCAAAACAAAAATACCTATATTTATTAAAATAATACTTTAAAAATTAATTAATTCATTAAACCTTACTAAACCATACTATCTAAAAAAATCTTTTTCTTAACAAAATGTTTATGGTCAACCAGAACATATTCAGAATTTGGATTAACACTGAACAGAATGTTTGTAGTTTTCTCGAATAAGATATGTTATAGTGAAATTGGTTACTAAATTTAAAATAATCTAAGACTAATTTATCAGCTTTTATCTTCAAGTTTTAGATCATTGCAATTTAAATACTCGTTGTGTAATGTGATCACATTGGGACTTGTAGTTTTGGTTACACTATCCAATTGATAACAATAAACAAAAACGTAGAAAATTTTTTTATAAAATAAATTAATTATAAAATAAATATTCATTATTTCATGATTCCTGTATATTATTAATACAAATAGTTATATAAATAAATGAAATAAATATCTTATTCTTGGATGTACATACATATATTATAAGAACGTAATTAAATTGGACATAATATATCAAAAACAAATAGGCCGGGAAACATAGGGTTTGTAAGGTAATTAATTCCCGTAAAGCTGAAAACGACTTTAATCTCCCAATTTGCATGTAAAAAGAGTTTATTGAAGGTGGCACCAATCTAATATGCAAGGTGTTTCTGAACAAGTGTCGAATAATCTAGGAATTAGTTTTTGGACAAATTTTAAGACAAAAAGTAAGAATATTTTTTATCGCTAAAATGCTCCATTTCGGAAATGTAGGGAATTGAAGTTTACTCATTTTTTTTCAATTTTTTAACATTAAATCTACATTTTTAATAATAATTTTGCACATACATACCTTACTATTGGCAGCCGCCTTAAGATGAATTTTCAATAAAAAGTTAGGGTGAAGTTTTTTGGGTGAATTAACCCTTTGCACCCTCTTTAACTTTTTTGTGCAACATCATAGTAATGAAAAAGTTAAGTTTTTTTTACTTTTTGCTTTCTTTAACCTTTTTGATAACTTGTTGCGTTTAGAAGTTATGGTATAAAATAAACCACTTCAAATTTCTAAATGGTTACAAAATTAAATAAAGTTATTTTATTTCTGTGCAAAATTAGATAAAATTAAGAATGTTTTAAAGAATACAAGTTTAATTAAGATTCAGTAAAAAAAATTAAAAATATTGAAAAAACTTTCAATGCCCTGCATTTCCGAAATGGAGCATTTTAGCGCAAAAAAATATTCTTACTTTTTGTCCTATATTATTCGTCACTTGTTCAGAAACACCCTGTATGAGGGATGTCCAAAAAATCTAAAAATTTCCGAAATTTTTTCATCTGTTCACTAAACGATGTATTTATTGCAAAATTTTATTTTTTTAAAAATTAAAGCACATAAAATTAATAAGTACCATATCCATATTTGAAATTAGGCCGAGTCATTAGAAATACATTCAAGTTCAAAGTTCAAGACCATTCTTTCCATTTAAAGAAAACGTGATTGGATTTTTACCAACCAATTTTGGTGAATCAGGGGATTTGAAATTAAAACCCACATTGTGATGTAAACAATATGCAATTAAAACGTAAAAACATACATTAAGTACAAAAAGCTGTGGTAATGTAAGGTTTGATGTGTTTGATACAATAGAAGGTCAATTGAATTTCCTGCGTTTGGAAGTAGAAGCTGACTGGAGAAATTGGACCTATTGAAGGTAAAGTTGCTCCCAGTTGGAAGTAGGACAAAGAATATGCGATCGTGATTACTTTTGTCTTACTACCAACTGGAAGCAACTGTACTTTTTATCCAGAAAGTCTTCTAATTCGTCATCATTGTTAGGTAACATACCTTCGCCATCGTTCAAGTTTGGTACGTCATCAAACTTCATCTGGTGTATTGGTACAGTATGGTCTTTTTCAATATTGGAGAATCTTTCATGTATTGCTTACTACAACCACTATTAATAATCAGTTCCTGCGGATCTTTTTCGGCTGTTGGTAGTGATGTGAGCATAGTAACCTTCTAACCCCATTGAAAAGTTCAATTTGTTTTCAAGTTATCCACGCATTTCAGTATGATTTCATGTTTTCTGAAAAAAAGACAGCAGATTCATAGTTTTTTATCTGTGGTTTACAATAAAAGAAAAATGTATACTAACTTTACTGTAGTAAAAATTGAAAGAATAGGAAATGTATTTTATTAGTAATGTTCATGAAAAATGCAAAAAAATCTACGACAAGCAGTCCTACACTGCACTAGTTCCGCGATATTCTAGGCCTAACACCTCCTGAAGATCGAATATGAACCGTTCTTTCAAGAATATACAGCTTTACCTTCTATCAAGCACCCAACAACTTTTAGGATCACAACATACGAGAAGCATGTCATTTGTTCCTAAGATCAACTATTGCCCTTAATAAAAGCCGAGATGATGATAAAGTCAAAACCTTGATCATCTCTAAATTGGTGATGGGTGATGTTTTCATGTGTTCCAACACATTTGTAATGCAGTATCCGCAATTTATACTATATACTAGAACGCGACTCTGCATTGTCCAGTTGCTACTGAGTTAAAAATTAAAAAAAAAAATGCTCAAAGAAGTGTTTGTTGGGTATTACATCCAATATATTTTATTTTTTAGAAAATTTACAAATATTTTCTTTCCGATAACTCAACTTCGCGGTAAATATTTATTTATCTTGTATTTAAATTTAAATACTTACGATTTTTCTTGTGAAAAATATATTTTTTAAATGTTTTATTATACAGAGTATTTTTATGGAGAACACGAAAATGCAAAAATATACTGGGTGTTCCATTTAAAATAAGAAAGTTGCCATCCACTTCCGGTATAACCGGAAGTTCCATAAAATCAAAAATACCTTTATTAGAAAGGTCGCAATTAGATTCCTAGGTAGACAAATTTTCAGAATCAAAAACATAACCGATCAAAAGTTAGCAGGGGGGGATTTACTTTATGTCCGCGGGGTATTTAAAGAAAATTACAATCAGAAAGTGTATAAAGCTAATAAAATAAACGTATATTGTTAATTAAATATATCTGTATTGACAGTCGCACGGCGGCAACATTTTTTTTGTTTATTTCATAAGTGTTTTTAAATTTAAAATCTTTTTTATAAATAAATTTTTTTCAATTTTGAATAATAATATATTAGATTATTGTACCTAGTCAATCTTACGGGTACAAAGAATATTATTAAAATTTAGTAATAAAATTCTTAAATATCATTTAAATTGAAAAAGAATGATAATTAAGTTTTGAACAAACCAACAAAGAGGGTAGAAAGCAAGAAACCGAATATAAAGGGCGAATATGCGTCTCATGGCGTAACATTTCGTTAATCGAGCGTAACAGTCCGCCATTAGCGAGTAAATCCTTACGATATCCATTACCTATAATGCGGCAGTCCTGCTCGAATTAAACGCAAATGGAAAGGATTTTTCAATTTTAGAAACGCCAAAAAATGGAATCTTGAATATTAGTAGTATTTATGGTGTCTTTTGATTACACTTTCGCGTGAGTTGGAGAATTCCCTTTGAAATCTTAGCCACGAACCTACTCCTTTAAAATATCATTTTTCTCTTTACTCTTCTGTACTTTATATTATAACATATTTCTTACAACAGTAATGAATTTCCATTGAAACTCTAAACAAACTTTTAGAAAAAATATAAGTAAAGTTTAAACCAACAATTATATTTTAACCATTTGTAGATAATCCGGTAATTTAAATTAAAATAATATTTTATTAGTAAAGAGGTTTAAAGCTTTTAGAAAATTTAATTTCCCGGACCTTTTTTACATTGTAGTAAGGTTACTTTTCGCCATGGCTGCATTTAATTTTAGAAGCTTAAGCTTTTTAATAGTAAAAGTCTTTGCTTTCAGAGTTCGTTTTTAGGATCAAAGAGCTTCATTTAAAAGTAGTCGCACATGATAAAGGTTAAACTACTTGTTTAAATTAAAATTAAAATTGCACTTTTATTTATAACAAAACATGCTATGTAATTTGTAATTTGAAAATGATGCCTAAAGTAATTATGTTTTACAATTTTAGGAATTATACTATTAAAATATATTTATACATGTATAAATAAAAAATACAAATAAGCATTTAGATATTATAAAAAATACGGATGATTTGCTGAATAAAAGCAATTTCACTAAGCTTCAAGGTACTTTTAAATACTCGTAGAGGAGTTCTTGTCGAAGTCAACCATTTATTTGGGATTATTATTCAACAGGTAGGCAAGTAGATATTTTTACAATAATATATTTATTTTATAAAATTAAAATTGTAAGTTGATGCATTTTTGACTTACTAAATTAATTATTACATATATTTATTATTTAATTTACTTATTTATTTATTTAATTCTAATTATTATCATAATACATTATTATCTTAATGAAGTAATATATTCTTTATACATTTTTGGGACCTCTTGTACCTTTTGAGGTTAGACATTGGCCGACTATTTTTTTATCAGCGCAACTTGAACAAACCGTTATTGGTTTCGCTGATGCACTAGATTAATTTAATGATTTTTTATACAAGGTGATTTATAATTGAGGGTAAAAAAATCGTAAACATATTCATACAGGGTGATCAAGTTAAAGTGAATAGTCGAAATATCTCCAAAAGTAAGAGTTTTTGAAAAAAAAACGTTTCAAATAAAAATTATTTGGTCTTAAAGGGGCCACAGAATGATAACAGTTAGTTTTCACCTGGAGGATTTCTTCATGGTCATTCTAACCCTAACTCGGTTTTTTACAATGGAAACCCATAATTTTCTATTTGAATTTGAATCCAGCAAAAAAAAGAAGAAAGAGTTAAGGTTAGAATAACCATGAAGAAGTCCTCCATGTGAAAAATAACTGTTCTCATTCTGTGGCTCTTTTAAAACAAAATAATTTTTATTTGAAACGTTTTTTTCTAAAACTGTTACTTTTGGAGATATATCCACTGTTCACTTTATCTCGACCAACTGTATACATACAGGGTGTTTCTAATATTGTGGTCACAACTTCGTGTACTTATACTACAAGTAAAGAAGTAAAAATAAGTCAAAAAGTCCATATAAACATATGTCCAAAACTCAACTGTTACCAAGATACAGGGTGTTGAAATATCTTTTAATTTTATTATCTCTGAATCGGCTAAATGAAAATTAATATAATTTCATGCCTTTCCACCTTTGGCTATTATTTTTATCTTAATTTAAAGTGGCGTAGAAACGGGTAAAGGTGCCCCCTTTCTCGAATTTATTTGAGACACCACTACAAAATTTTACAATTTTGTCTGAATTTTTAAAATCTTCATTCAATTTACCACAAAAAAGTACCCCTTTTAAATTTTGATAGAACTACTGGTATTCCAGTAATCTTGCCTTTTTTAATCCAATACCTTTCTTAACACCAAACTAATTTTCAAAATTTGAAACAATATCAAATAAAGAAAATTAAAATTAAAAACTCTTAGTATAACATTTTGTCGGTGTTTTAAATAAAAAAACATGTCCGAAACACATTATTTTTCCAAAAATAATTTGTGACTCGTAATTACGTGAACAGACATATGTATAGTAGAACGGATTTATTACCTCAAATTAAAACAACAAGTTCCTCTAAGACTTTGCCCAAAATTGCTTCCTTGCAAAGCTACAACCAGTTTAAGTTCAGTTTTCAACAAGTAAAAAACTACATAATTTTTCTGTCTATAAAATTAACTCGACAAAAATTGTTGTTTTGCCACTTCCCATTTATTAACTACCAGGATTCCTATTTTTTTATGTTGTCACTTTTTCTGCAATTTAAACAGATTTTCTTATAAATTAACCAGATCTCATGTTTGTTGTGAAAGGATAATATAAAACTAATGGCTTCGATGATTGAATTTATGCAAAATTGTCCTTAGCCACGAACAGTATTTGGTCGGTGTTTAATTGAGGGGTCCAATGCAAGAACCTGTTAAGCCCAATTTTAAGAAATGTTCAGGAGACATGAAAAAAGTTAACAGAAAAAGCTGTATAGCGTGCGGACATAAAGTAAATCCCCCCTGCTAACTTTTCAACGGTTATGTTTTTGATTCTAAAAATTTGTCTACCTTGGAATTTAATTGCGAACTTTCTAATAAAGGTATTTTTGATTTTGTTGAACTTCCGGTTATACCGGAACTGGATGGCAACTTTCTTGTTTTAAAAGGAACACCCAGTATATTTTTGCGTTTTCGTGTTCTCCATAAAAATACCATTAAATTGATCTAGCATTGTGTGGTCTACGATTAATACTTTCGGAATTACGCCCATTTGAAAATCGTATTTTTATGCATTTTCATTTACACCGGAAGTTGGACCCAACTGCCCCATATTCGTTATTTTAAATGAAATATTTTGCAATTAAGTTAATAATATTAAATTTAAACAAAATTATGTTTAATAGTAAGTTCGTTAATTTTGCTGATTAACATAATCACCTTCCACGTCTTGACAGTAATAAAATCTAAAGGAAATCTCTTGGATAAAAATTTTGTTTAAATTTAATGTTATTAACTTAATTACAAAAAAATCATTTAAAATAAGGAAGTTGGGGCACTTGGGTCCAACTTCTGGTGTAAATGTAGTTGCATAAAATGCGATTTTCAAATGGGAGTAATTCCAAAAGTATTCATCGTTGACCACACTATGCTAGGTCAATTTAATTGATTTTTTATGGAGAACACGAAAATGCAAAAATATACTGGATGTTAAATTTAAAATAAGAAAGTTGCCATCCACCTTCAGTATAACCGGAAGTTCCGCAAAATCAAAAAGACCTTTATTAGAAAGTCCGCAATATTAGATTAGTCAGTAGTCAAATTTTCAGAATCAAAAACATAACCGTTCAAAAGTTAGCAGGGGGCGATTTACTTTATGTCCGCACTGTATGATAGCAACATAGCTGCAGCATAGATAAAAGCTGCAGTAAGCATTGATAATAGCTATACAGGGTGTTTCATTGAAAACTTCAAATGTCGATTATTTGATAACTATTTTTTTGATCTAGTTTTTTATTTAAAAATAAAAATAGTTTATAACTAAAAAGAAAATTTATTGCAAACTGATCGACTAATGACTAATGGACATCTGAAATTTTCAATGAGACACCCTGTATAATATTCTGCATTGAGAGCCGATTTTTACAGAACATGATAACGAATTTTGAACTGGATATTACCTCTAAAAATAATGTAATATTTATATAAGACTCAGTGATGGTTGATTCCTTTATTCCAACTTTTTAAATTCCTTTTAATAAAAATACGCAACAAGTTTCGATACTAATGTATCATCATCAGGCGCTGTATATTAAAGCTAAAATTAGTTTAGTGTTACATTTAAAGTTTTATAATTGGGAGAGTTTTACTTACTTAATAATTTAAAATTACACAATTTGAAATGTGAGAGTGATATCACATCACGACAAATTTATGGTAACATTGGAGGAAGTACCATCAACTTACCACATGGAAGAATCTAAAATAATGTGAGAGTTTGTGATTTATAATAATTTAAAATTTTTTTTTTTAAAGCTGTGCAGAAGCCTCACCATTGTTGAGGGGCAAAGTCGGCATGTTGAAGTTGTATAATGATGAGTGATTCGTTAATTTTAATCTGCTTCTGTTTGAATGGGGTATCATAATAATGTTGGTGATGCACAAACAGTAGGTATGTAAAATTAGTTTTATTAAATATGCACTTTTAGGCTCTAATTAATTTAGGTTTCGTTGCAGTGTAATATTTTCAAAATAAAATGGTGGATGGTGATATTAACCATTATCGATTATTCCTAGATAGTGGTTATCACACCAAACATAAGATTTGAAGGTCCCATAGGTGGAATTCATCTGGAAGGTCTATAACGTACTGAAACTGTAGATTGTTTATTTAATTACTGTGGTTACGATTTTTGAATCACTTCCATATTTTAGCAAAAATTTTAAAAAATCTTGATAAAAATCTTATATTTCAGAATTTACTAAAGCTACTCCTGGAACGTAAGAACTCAAAAGTATCGTGTGGTTAGTCATAACTAGAAAATATTAAAATTATGTTTGAGTTACATTAAATAATTCGTTTAAAGGTGGAAGTTTGTATCTCCGAACGTACCGAGATAGATAGATTGTTGACTACATTTCTATTGTAACGCTTTTTTTCGGTTCTGCTTCTTTCTCAGAATCTGATTTTTACAAAATTGTATAAAATTACAAAAACTACTGAAGTTGCTGAAACTTTTAAGCGTTTAAAATTTTCTATAATCCGCCGTAATCAGAAAATACAAAAATTAGTTTTGAGTTGAAATAAATAAAGCATCCAGAACCGGACTTGTATTATATAAAATTTCGATAAAAAAACTTCTAAAGCTACTGAAACGTATAAGCACTCATAAGTTTTGTGTGGTCGATCGTAATCAGAAAATATAAAAATTATTTTTGAGTTGCAATAAATAACTCATCCAGGAGCTGATATGTGCCAAAATTGCGATAGGTTGAAATCCTGACCAAGGACAATTTTGGCTTAATTCTATTTTCAAAGTTATTAGTCTGGATATACAGGGTGTCCCGTAATAACGTGGACAGACATAGTAGAACGTGTTTATCACTTCAAATTAAGATGACAAGTTTCTTTAACACTTTGCCCAAAAATGCTTCCCTGCGAACTTACACCCAGTTAAAGTTCACTTTTCAAAAAATTAAAATCCACCTAACTTTTTTTCCTACGAAGCTATCTCTACAAAAACCGCCATGTAGGGCTAATTTTTAGTGCTTAAAGATATGGTATACTAGTTTTGCAATTTCTTATTCATTTACTACGTAAACTTAAAATCTAAGATTTACCACAACTTTTTCTGTTGTCACTTTTTTGGCAATTTTAACTGATTTTCTATGAAAAAGCTATACTTGTTTACAATCGCTAAATCCAACCGTTTTTTGGATACTTTCAATTAAAATTTCGAAATAAAAATAAAACTGTGTTTTTATTGTTAAATCAAGTAGGCCAGTCCCTAAATACCATTAGTAGAAGAATGTAGGATTGAGTATTATAAAAATGATTGAAAAATACAAAAGAGCGGGTCTATATGTGTGATAAAATCGAAAAAAGGTTTTAATTTCTTTAAAAATATTAAATGTAAATGTCGGTCCACTTGATTTAATAATAAAAATAAATTTTACAATAAATTATGAAACTTTAATTGAGATTTTCTTTAAAACTATTAGCTTTATCAAGTATTAACAGGTATACCTTTTCCATATAAAATTATCTGTCTTATGAGAAAATAAGTTGAAATTGCAAAAAAAGTAACACTAGAAAAAGTTATAGTAAAACTTAAATTCTAAGTTTAGTTTAACTGGTAGTAAATGAATGCGAAATGGCAAAACTACGATACCAAATTATAAAGAACATAAAGGTAGCCTCCTAAGGCGATTTTTATCGAGTTATCTTCATAGAGAGAAACGTTATGTGGTTTTTTTATTTTTTGAAAAATGACATTTAACTGGCTGTAACTTTGCAGGAAAGCATTTTTGTGCAAAGAGTTAGAGGAACATATCATCTTAATTTGAGGTGATAAACCCCTTCTACTATGTCTGTCCACGTTATTACGGGACACCCAGTAGAATTAATTACTACATTTAATTCTTATCATATTATATTATTATATTAATGAAGCAGTACATTTGTTATACATTTTGGCGTCGTCTTATCGTTTTTGTGGCTGGACATTGACTTTTTTGTTGGGCATCAGCCATTCCACTTGATTAAACCTTTATTGGTTTTGCTGATACACCAGGTTAAATACTAACCTTGATGATTTATTTTTGCAAATCATTTAATTATTAAAATAATATTGTAATACTTCCATAATTATTTTCGGCGTGGTGCAACCGAATAAGCCGAACTTGGATCTTGAGATGCAGCTTAAGATTTAGATTGATCTCAAGATAAGATGGAGAAATAGGGGTTGTATAATCATTTGTCCTAAAGTCAACTGTATCCGAGTTTCAGGGAGTTGAATTTTCTTTATTTAATTCCTCAAAATGGGCAGAATAAAAATTGATAACATTTTTTCGGTGAGTATTTTAAATAAGTAGTCATCATTGGCTATTCTACTTTTCTTAATTTAACCACCCAGTGCGATAGAAACGGGGCAAGTTGTACCCTTTTCTGAATTTATTTGATACGGCACCTTAAAACTTTACAGTTTTCTTTGGATTTTTAAAATTATCATTCAGTACCTTTCTTAAAATCGAAGTAATTTTCAAAATGTGAAAAAAATTAAATTTACCTAGGAAAAATTAAAATTAGAAACACTTAGTATGGCCATACAATTTCAAATTTGATAAATACCACTAATCCTATCAAAATTTGACACGTGTGCTTTTTGTAGTAAACTGTTGTAAAGTTGTAAAATTTTGACCAGTTTCTGCGCCACTGAATTGTTAAATTAAGACAAAAATAAAAGCTTAAGATGACTACCCATGAGAAGTGCACACCCTAAATTTTGTATTAATTTTCATTCAGCCTATCCTGATAAAATAAATAAAAAGTAAAATCTTAAAAAAATTTCAACACCCTGTATCTGGGAATTGGTTGAGTTTTCGACAATTATTTATATGGCCTTTTATCTTATTTATACTTGTAGTATAAGCACACGAAGCCATGATCACCATTTTAAAAACACCCTGTATGCAATATTTATTTTAAGTAAGAAAACAGTGTTTTTTTATTTTAACTTTTAACTTGAACAAAATGTTAAGTATCCCAAACGGTACGAAAAGCTAAAATGTATTATACATTAATGCAAGAACTTTAAATGTCAAATATAACACTTTCATACAAAAACGGATTTTAATCAACGTCAAGGGATAAACGCCGTCATTTTTTATTCGCAAAGAATCTTGTTTACAGAATATTTAACGTTACTCATTTGTCATTTTCCTTTTATCTTATTCTATTAACGTTTGGAAAAGGTGAATAACTTTTAAAAATCAAAATCAATTAATTAATTTTCTTAAGAATGCGCGGCTAATTACATTTGAAAAAGGGGCAAAGATCTAAAATATGGCATGAGTGCTGCCAAGGGTTTCGTATTGAACGAAGTAGCTGAGGGGTGGACTAAACTACCCCAATATGTTTCTTCACGAAGCGTATTGAAAGTAAATGGAAGTTGTGGGAATTGGTTGAATACAAGAGGTGTAGGTAAAATATAAGTTGTTATGTAATATTGGTAAAACAGACCGCACATTTGTGCGTGCTCACTTTTAGACTTATTCTTTTATGGGGGACTTATTTGAAAGGGGAATTTTATTATTCGTCACATTCGCGCGCTTGGACGCTCCTATTGTGTACTTGGACCCAGATTAATGGATACATTAGCACTAATGTACGTGAATAAACAAAGGAAAAAGTCAAGCTATGTAATATATCCTGGAATAATTTTAAATTTTTTAATAAACCATTAAAAATATATTCTTCCCTCCATTGGGATAGAGGATATTGGTAGGTTTTTACGTTTAATTCTTATAAGTGAGTTTTCATGTAGTTAAAAAACAAAGAAGCATTCGGTTCTATTATTATTTAATAACATTAAACCTCAATTTATTTATCAACCCTATTAATCATGTGACCTGTAATGTAATAAATGTGTCATATTTTACGTGTAAGATATAAAGTAACTCACTGAAGGTCCATGTTCGTTGGGTCTACGAACTCACGCAATAAGATATAGGTGACAGGTGACTGGTGGCGTGCTACCCTTAGTTATAAGTAGAAGAACAGGGGTGTCAGATATACACCACCTGAGCTTAAAACTCTTTATAACTCATGCTTGTTAAAATACCTTATTAATCATGAATATAATAATTTAATTATACTTTGATATCAAAGTTTTCATCTTATACTGGAAATTAAAACCCTAATTAAAATGTTTAGTTGATAATTTTGAAATTTAATTTATCTTCCAAGCTCCTAACTCAAACTCAAACAATAGTATATGATAGATTGTATTTAATTTTCAAATTGTACTGATTAGCAGCCTAATTTATTTTATAATTAAATATTACATACTAAAAGTAATTAACTTTTAAACTAATGGAAATACTAAATTCTGAAACAAATAAGTTAAAAATTCATTTTGTTGGCTTGATAGACATACAATGTTTTGCATTTATTAATTTTCTAAGTCATAATATTTAAAGGTTGAGTGGATAAATATGATAGAAATTGGATTTTGGATAAAATCAATTTTAAGTATCTCTCTGTGAATTTTTTAAAAGTTTTTAATGTGCAATCATTTTAATACACCTATCATGAACCTAAATTCTGTTGATGTTTTTGTACAAAAATATTTTTTATGGGAGATAGCATATTTTACCACAAAAGCTGATGTTACGTGCCAGAAAATTAATGGACGAACATGCCATGATGTATTTTTTATACTAAACTATTCCTAAATACACCCCAATGTTATTTTGGAATAACACAAAATAGAGATGCTTAAAATTAAGAAACAAACATATAAATGTACGTATCAAAACAAATTAAACTTTCTCGTTTTAGATTTTGACTTAGGTAGAACGAACGATATTCTTCATCCAAAATCCGATGGTTTTTGGTAAAGAGCCCTTGTTAACTGCTGTCGTATGACTATTTAGTTTGACAAAAACAAAAAAGAACATGTTGGTAGCCACAAGACTCTTCTGGGTACCAAAAAAAATTACGACCTAAATTTGCCGACTATTGCCTTAAATAAAACTGGCAGAAATAAAAAAAAATTAAAATTACTTTCAGGTAATTTCTAAAATTAAGCGAAACTTATTCTGATCTTCTAAAATTCCATTATTATCCCTACAAAAGGTCGTAATAATTTTCCTTGACTTATCAATTCATTGTAAAATTAACTCTTTCAACTTGTAAGTATACATCTTTCTAAATGTTCTAAAATTTATTTGTTCCATGTTCCAGCTATTATTTAGATAATGTTTTTTAGATTTGATTCCATTTTATTGAATTTAAAAATATTAAGAAATAAAGAAGATACAAGATGTATCTTGGTAGGGCGATTTAAAAAATATACCCTAAAATGGCGTTAATTCAAAAGCAACGACAAAGTTATACCGACAAACATAAATAGAATGGGCAATAGTTTTCAATGAATGTTTAAAAATTTGCCAATCTGTGCTATTTTTTATTTAAATCAGGTATTTAAAATTGGGTGACAATGACCGTTAATAATTTTTTTTAAATGTTCTACAAATAAAAAGTGAAGAGTATTGCACTATCATCCAAAATTAATAGAAATATTTTATGGAATTTAGAAGCCGTTAAATTCTATGCGTGAAAAGCCCGTGACAAACCTAAACACATAAGTTGAAGGATAAAATTTTACATTGGTTTAGTAAGTGAAGGAAAATCTTCATGATTTCTAAAGTTTTTGAAGACGAGAAATTGTTAGAAAACTGAAAAGTAAATAAAAGGGGGAAGGTTTGGATTAAAAAATCTTAATATATCTTGACTCAACTTTATTATATTCTAGGTGCTAACTCCGGTTTGGTTTGTCAGGTCAAACCCGAGTTAGTACCAGTATTGCGATCGATTTCGAGACCTAGTCTCATCATCAGGCATAGAATCTATAAAATTATACAATCGGTAAACGAACAACAAATAATTAAAATAACGACTTACATTGGGCGAAACTGGAATCACATTACAAAGACATTAAAGTATAAGGACTCCACCACTTATGGCATCTGATCCTGACAGGTGTTAGGTCAAGGATTGTCTGTAAATATATATTATATAATTTTATAGATTCTATGCCTGATGATGAGACTAGGTCTCGAAATCGATCGCAATACTGGTTATAACTCGGGTTTGACCTGACAAACCAAACCGGAGTTAGCACCTAGAATATAATAAAGTTGAGTCAAGATATATTGAGATTTTTTAATCCAAACCTTCCCCCTTTTAACCATAACTCAACACATCTGTGCTTTCACTTTTACTTGAAAAGTAAATATTATTTATAATTTTTTTTCTTTGTGAATTTTTTATTCAACAATTTATCAACGATTTCTGTTGGTATGTTACTTCTAATTTAAAGAGGATGATTTGTGCCTTCCAGTGATAAATTTTTATATCTCTACACATACTTGATAAATTGTTATTACCGATGTACTGGGGTATGACAAAAATAAATGACCAACAAATCCAAAGGCTGTAACTTTAAATCTATGAATGACAATGCAATTTGTTCTACCTTCTAAAGGCCGTTTTAGACCGGCACAATTTGTTACCAAAATTTTTTTTCCAAACCGACTCAGATGCAACTTCGCAATGTGCACTCTCTACAACAGGCGCATTCTTGAACACGAATCCACTTGAAATAGTATTCTACATCGTAGAACTTATGTTAAATATCCTTTGCTTGGGTGTTTTTATATGCACTTTTAATAAGATCACGATATTGCTCTGGGATGCCTACTTAAAAGAGTTTGTGTACTACGTTCGAAATTCTTATCTGAGACTAGGTAACTGTGACCAACTTCAAGGAACTAATGGTCATTAGTTTTAATTTTTTTTCCTCTATAATGAACCGGTAAAATCAAACCATATTTAAGTTTTTGTTTTGACCAGCACATCAACCATACAATCATATACATGTATGTCGGTTGTCTGTAGCGATGAAATTGCTTTAATCTTGTACTGCAACTTAAAATCTATTTGTACTACAAAAAACTTAACCTATTTGGCATTTTTATCTTCCTATATTTTTTAGGTTAAAACAAAGAGTAATTGTTTTTAATCGTTAACACAAATTATATATATTAGAAGTCATAGCACAGAGCACTTTGGGAGCCCATATCTCACTTCGAATATTCATAATATGTGTCAATTGGGTATAGTCTTACTTTGTTTGGGTGGAAATTGTAGATATATATTTTTCTTAGAACTTAGAAATAAGTCATGGACCACACAATCAAACAATAAATGCCTTACTAAAATCCAGAAAAGTGACATTACCCAAATTACCTTCTTCGAATCAGTCATTGATTATATTAATTTATATCAATATTGAAGCAATAGCACAATAATAGGAGAAAATTGACTTCTAAAACCAAATTAAGAGTAGAAAACTAACCTTCTTTTAATTTTTTTGATTAATTATTAAAAGGAAATACCTACGTAACCTAAAAAAATCTGTTTATTTTTAAGGAAACGATGAAAAAATATAAAAATAGCAATACTCTCGCCCTAAGTTGCGTTTTAAAATTTCAACATTACTTCCGGTTTGTTTGGTAAATTACGAATTATACCACAAGAATGTGTAGGTTTACATTGGTAGTAGTAGTTTTTTCGCAATAATGTACGATGAAGCGTTCTCGAAATAAAGGGGTGGTACGGAGGACACTGTGTATAAACCATGTACGTATTTGGTATTTCATCTTAGCAGATTAAATTATATAATGTTATTTACAATAGAAATAATTGTTGGCGTGTAGTTTCCATATTGTTTACAATAAAGCATCGCCCCGCTTCCGTTTCGTTTGCTTTGTTCTAATTTAAACTAATTGGAAACATTGATTAAAACATCGTTCAGAAAATCTATAGAAAATAATAATTAGTATGATGCATATTCATTTCGGTGGCATAAATTTCTATTAAGAGATATCAAAAGAAACCACTTTATAACAGGACATTTATTAATTATATTTGTGCTCTTATAAGGTTTAGCTTAAATAAAACCTGCATAAACTTAGCATACAAAATATCCACCAACCACAATTTTAATTAGAAGTTTGGTATAGGAATCAAAGTCGGTTGTACGGTTTAAACTTAACTCGTACCAGGAGAAGATATTAGTAAATATGTTCTTAGTATTACAACTATAATCCGTGAATGCTCATCAATGGAACTAATTGAAATCAGTTGTCGGATAGTTTCCTAAGCCGCAGTTTTCCGGTAGTCTAACGGCAGGAAAGCTCGAGGGGAAGGGCAAGCTTCATTTATAATTGATCGTCAGCCATTGCATTTATCACGTGTAAAACTTTCATCAAATTTAGACGAAAAATAATTAACGAAATGATTATGTATTTAACAATTATAAATACAAATACAACACAAGAAAAATTAATTTTTTAAAATAAAATTGATTATTATTAAAATCATTTAAATATATGTATGTTTATTAAATTTTCAATGAAAGGAATACTTAAGAACAACAGAATACTCCAACTCGAAATTAAATATGAAAATTTAGGATATTTAATTAACGATCTTTTATTCCCCAAACACTTCATCAAACCAAAAGTGTTTTCATGTAGGCTATACATTAACGATTTCGAGCTATCACTCATCCGCCAAAACAAGACTCTAACCTGTACATGTATTTGTTAGGCCGTATTTTATTATGTTATTACAAAATATATTGTTTTATTATTATTATTTACCTTAAGTTAATTAAATATTTGACATATTCGTAATTGTTACTCTTATACAGTGTGCGCGGCAAAATTATGGAATAATATTAACAAAACTGAAACTGTTGATTTTTAAAAAAAAAGTTTTTGAGAAAAGTTATTTAATTTTAAAGGAGGATTATTAGACTTATTTTTATTTTTTGTTTTAAACTTCAAAGTTATCAAAGTCATTTTAAGGTCAGTATTGTTTTTTTTTTTTCATACAAACCCATAATTTTTCAAGAGAATTTTATTAATCTATTACATAGAAACAAACAACTTTTGCCTAAATATTTTTATACCATTATTACTTTTTAAAGTTTAATATTTTAGAATGATAACCATTTTTTATTAGGATTGAAATCAAGTAAGCTTTAGAATAAATTTCTTTGATACAGACACGTGTTTCATTGCTTCAGTTGAAAATTTGTTAGTTTTAATTCCTTACTTATTTCTGCAAAATACATTATTAAAAAAACTATGTCTCATTGGATGAGGAGATAAGAACAGATCTCAGCAAAAGCTATGCACAATTTTTAATGCGAAGTATCCAGGTAGACCCATCAACCAATCAAAAGTTACCAAAATCGCGAAAAAAAATCAAAGAACCTGCATATATGAAACAACACGTAAATGCTGGACGTCTTCAAATTCAGCAGACCAAGTCAGAGATCAGTATAACGTTCATTAAAAAACATCCAGATAAAATTCATTTACTGCATGAGCTCAATGAATACGATCCTGATCCAATTTTGTGAAATGATGCAGAACTTATGTAACGTTAATCCACATGCTCTTTCTTCGGCATATTCTTATCGGACGAAGGTACGTTTTGCCTCAGTGAATCGACAAAATTGCTCGAGCAGAAACAATCCTCATTGGATGAGTGAGGTAAATACCAATACCCTAAGAAACTTAACGTTGGGCTGGGATAATTGAGGATAGAATTATTGGGCCTTTTGTCTTTGGAAAACCTTCACGGGACAGAGGTATCTCGAATTTTTAAGAAATGATCTTGTACCTACCCTTGCAGATATTTTTCCGAATTAAAATTCTCCTATCTTACAGAATGATAATATCTCGTTTCAAGAAAACGGCCCACCTCCACACTTTACTTTCCCGGGAATGGATAGAATGGCCTGCAAGGTCCCCAGACCTAACTCCTCTCGATTTTTTCTTGTGGGGATATTTAAAATCTAGAATTTATTTAAATAAGCCACAAAATCTAGAGGATTTAAAAAAAATCGGCTTCAGGACGAAATTCATCAAATTAGTTCAGAAATAATTCGCAATGTTCAAGAAGCATGTAGTCAACGGTTTGCCTATTGTCTAGAGGCCGGTGGATGGTGGATGGCATTTCGAAAATTTAAAAAGTAAGAGTGGTATAAAAAATTTAGACAAAAGTTGTTAATAGAGTAATAAAATTCTGTTGCAAAAAATAATGGTTTATATTAAAAAAAAACAATGTTGACCTTAAAATGACCTTGAAAATTAGTTTAATAAAATAAATGTAATAGATATCCTTTTAAATTAAACAACTTTTATTAAACATATTTTCTAAAAATCAACAGTTTCAGTTTTAATAATACTATTCCATAAATTTGCTTCGCACTTTATGTTATCAATTTTATTACTTCAAAACAAATTTAGTTGATTTTATATACATTTTTTCGGTGTTTTTTTTCTTTTTACATAATCAATTAAAAATTTAGAATGAAATTAATCCAAAGAAATGTATTAATTATTTAGTTCTTAGTAATTATTCATAATGTTGGTGTTTTAGGTTAATTACAGAAATTGAGGTTTTTAAACAATTCGAAGCTATTTGTACCCAATTAACTCTAAAAGCGTAGCTTAGAAGATGTCTTTGTATATACACTAGCTACCTAGATGCAATTAAATACAGCTAATTGGAGCTGAATTTATACATGTGAGAAAATTGCTATGGAGATACTATGCACCAGGTCTAGTATTATAATGGTGGACATGTTCTACTCGACTTTGTATTCTAATTTGGTAAATGTTTTACCCTACTACTCATATAAAAGACAAGTTAGATTTAAACATAATTTATTTATATTACATTACACAAATGCGCAACCACATTAAAAGCGTCAAGAAAATATGATAATCTACAAAGGGGTGGCTGCTTTTAGTTTTACATTATTATCCCGACGACCAAAATGAATTTATCAAACCTTCTACAGACTTGTTATCATAATCTTTATTATTTGATCGTTTCTAAGGTCATTGATAAGAATACCCGTATGAGCTTGCAGAACCACATGTCTACTATGATTGATGATTAAAGCAAAGTCATGACCTCAGCACCGTCTGCTATTTACAAATGAAAGGAACATGACATGAAGATGATATTATTAAATATATAAAATTATGATATCTTAAAATTTAGGAGTAAAATTAAATAATTGATTGATATTTAAAAAATAATTTTAAAGGTAAGCACATATGGGGAAATTAATTTATTAAAATAATTTTAATTTTACAGTAAATTTTCTAAATTTATTTTTATAAAAAAAATTACTTAACTTGAATAAATTATAAAACATTTTGCAGAAAATTTTAAACTAAAGTTACTGTAAGGGCGTGTACGTTTAGGATATGATAATCTACCATAATATAATAGGCTTACCTAGCTTTTGTCCTCGACTAATTTAGCTATTGTAAAACATGATGATAATTATTGTGTTTTCTAAACTTTTATAAAGGAAGCAGTAAAAATACGCGTATTTACAAAAGTCTGTCTATACTTGACGAAGCTAATTGAGTAACAAGCTACTTTTATAACGATTTTTATATTTACTTATTTAAAAGATCGTTAAAATGTCAAAATTATTAGGAAATAATTAACAATACTGAAATAATAAGCAAAACTGATTAAAATATAAATTATTTAAAAGTCAATGTACTAGTTAATATTAATTTTAAGGTTAAAAAAAATTATTTTATAAGTTTAAAATCGATTATGATCTTTTTAACAACAGTTTCTTCGAAGTATTTAAAAAAGATTCTATATATTGGGAATGTTTACTACCTTTAAGGGGTGCTATATTGACTTAAACAGCTGATTGAAATCAGTACAGAATTATCCAAAAACCTATTATTTATTTACTTTAGCTCATAATAGTATACTTATTATTCAAGGAGCGGGGAGCGGTTATAACAAGCCAATATCCACGAGGATGAATTGCGGCACGAGGCGAAAGCCGAGTGCCGTAAGTCCGAGCGAATAATGACGAATACCCGGGACTCCGTGAGTTGAATACTATACTTTATCGACGAATTTTTATTGTTTTTATGTTTTAATTATTTTTGTCAATTTAATTTAACCTAATCCCTAACCGGTGCTTAACTACCAACGCAAAACAATGCTTTGGTAGCTAGCTTCTAACCGTGGATAAAGAAAATATGCGGAAATGCATCTTTTTAATTGGTTACCGCATGTGACTTTTGGGTTCATTGGTTTTGGGTTTGGGTGAAGTTAGAGACCGTCTAGAATCTAAGAATTGTCAATAATATCACAAGTGGTAAAATTTTATCCGTAAAATTTATTGGATTGAGAGTGCGTTTTTATCAATTTATTGAGTAAATTGACATAAAAATCACGAGGCATCAATTTACGAATAAAATTGTGCAACAAACTCGAGAGGATTCAATAATTTTACCTGGGATAATTTAAACACGCGTGATATTCATCATGGTAGTCCAGGAGCCGACCGCACTAAAGTCTCCCTCATAGAATATAGCGGAGTTTTCTGTTGAAATGGTAGTTTTTTATGTAGTCAAGAGTGCGCCTTCTTTTTTATGTTCTGAAACTTGAACGAAGTATTAAAAAATGACCACGTCCGGTAACTCTTTTTGAACTGTTTGTTCCTCATAACACATAGCTCAACAATTGTGCCAATTGATGAAGAGTGTTAAGCAAATTGATAAAAAAATGTGCAGCCACCCCCAAACCTGACAGGAGCCGAGGCACAACCCTAAAATGGGAACATATTCAGAAATAGGCAATCACTTTTACGAGACGTCAGTAAAAGTGGTTGCTTATTTTTGAAAATGATTTCCACTTTTACGAGACGTCAGCAAAAGTGGTTGCTTATTTTTGAAACTGATTTCCACTTTTACGAAACGTCAGTAAAAGTGGTTGCCAATTTTTGAAAACCATTCCCACTTTCAGGTTGATGCCTCGGTTCCTGTCAGGTTTGGGGGTGGGAGCACATTTTTTATCAATTTGCTTAACACTCTTCATCGACTGGCACAATTGTTGAGCTAGATGTAATGAGGGACAAACAGTTCAAAAAGAGGTATCGGAAGTGGTAATTTTTTAAGACTTCGGTCAAGTTTCTGAACATAAATAAGATGGCACACTCTTGACTACATAAAAAAACTACCATCTCAACAGAAAACCTATGACTATAATAGCGAATGAAAAATAAGTTTTAAAGTCAAATAAATAGTTTCTTATAAAAAATAAACCTTAAACGCCCGACCCTCGAGTGCCGAGACACTGCCACAATTTTTCGCTTTATGTCAAAATTTTATCACATACAGGGTGTCCAAAATCAGAATTTTATCAAATACAGGGTGTCCAAAAAATGGCGGATAATGTTTTCAGTATGTTGTTGGGGACCATTTAGGGATACCCACAAAAATAGTAAAAAAAATCCTCTTGACCAATTGACCAAGATATAAAGATTCAAAGCTTGAGGAATTCATATTCAATAATTTTATTCGCGTTTTCGATAACCTGTAGGGGGCGCTGTTTTGACAGAAACAACTGATCCAAGTGGGGCAAAAATTTATTTATTTTTGTTGCAGTTAGCTTCTTAATTGTATAAAAGAGACGTTCACAAATAATATTCTGAGTTAACTGATAAAAATGGTATTTATTTTAAAGAAAATAAATATTCACATTACGACTGTATGACAACAATAAACATAAACATTACTGTAACAAGGTAACTATCAAACACATGGATTACATGATTTATATGTAACTTTAACACTCTCCCTAAATCAATAATCCATTAAACAAAATTGAACATTCCCAAATCGGTTCTTAAATCTTCAAATCTTCTTTTCGAAAGAGGTTTTGTAAAAATATCAGCAATCTGCAAATCACTCGAAACGTTATTCACATCTAGTTCCTTTTCTTCAAATTTTTCTCGAATAAACTTGTATCTTACATCAATATGTTTCGAACGATTATGAAATTCCGGATTTTTAATAAGTCTAATAGCACTTTGATTGTCTATATTCAGTATAGGAACTTTATTCATAACACTAATTTCTTCATACAATCGTTTAAGCCAAACTATCTCCTTTGCAGCTTCACTAGCAGCTACAAACTCTGCTTCCGTAGTTGACAATGCTACACTTTTTTGTTTTTTACTTGACCACACTACTGCTCCTCCACTATATTTAAATACCATGCCTGAGGTAGATTTTCGTGTACATTTATCACCAGCATAATCGGCATCACAATATGATTCCAAAATTCCTTTATTAAGATTTACTTGGTATAAAATTCCCATGTTAATTGTACCTTTGATATATTTGAAGTCTTTTCAACATATTCCAATGCTTCATTTTTGGATTATCCAAAACTTGTGATAATAAACTTATGCCATAAGTTATATCTGGTCGTGTTACTACAGATAAATACATTAAACTACCAATTGCCTCTCTGTAAGGTAAATTTTCTTCTAACTTCTTATCAGATTCATCATCCAATTGGCCTTTTTCAATAGGAGTACAAACAGAATTAGCATCAAGCATATTAAATTTCATTAAAATCTTTTCAGTATATGCTTGTTGACTAATAAAAATTGATCCATCTTCATACTTAAAAATTTGCATACCCAGAAAATATTCTGCTAGTTCATTTTTTACTTCAAATTGATCCTCAAGTAATTTAATAAAATCACTTAAATACTGTTGCTGTTTTGCTACAACTAATCCATCATCAACATATAAAGCAATCATAATATTTTTATTTTCTCCAATAAATAAACAAGAATCCGAATTACTTTCTTCTAGATTACATATTTTTAAAAAAATCTTTAAATTTTTTATTCCAGCATCTAGGTGCTTGTTTTAACCCGTAGAGACTTTTTAACAATTTGCATACTTTATTACTATTGTCAGCATATCCTTCAGGCTGTTCCATATATATTTCTTCATCAAGTTCACCATAAAGAAATGCAGTTTTAATATCAAATTTTCCCAAATATAGATTTTCATTAGCAGCTACACTCAGTAGTGCTCTTATTGTATCCCAGCGAACCACCGGACTAAAAGTTTCAGAAAAATCAATACCTGGCTTTTGAGAAAATCCTTTTATCACCAATCGAGCTTTAAATCTGTCTATAGTTCCATTAAATTTTCTTTTAATTCGAAACACCCAACGGTTTGGAATTGCCTTTCGTCCTTCTGGCAAATTCACCAGTTCCCAAGTGTTATTCTTTTTTAAAGATGTAAGTTCTTCTTCCATGGCTTTCTTCCATTCATTCCAATATCTTGAATTCTTAACGTCATTAAATGTTATTGGTTCTTCATTCTGTACCATCATAATATAATCTTGATATTTCATAGGTTGTCTAATTTTACGCCTATTACTTTTATATTCTGTATCAGTTTCTTTAATTCCATCATCAGTAATATTGGAGACATTTCCGTTATCTATTTCATTTTCTGATTCTTCATTACTTGTCTCATTATTATTCTCAATCATTGCAATATTTTTCGTATCTTCAGTATCCTTTACATCCTCGAAAATAACATTAGAGTTAAATTCCTTTTTGAAAATAACATCCCTAGATAAAATTATCTTGTTTTCTTCATAATTCCAGATCCTAAAGCCATCCTTATTTCCACAATATCCAACCAGAAAACCCTTTCTTGCCTTTTTATCAAACTTTCTTCTTTTTTGTTTTGGTGTATGAACAAAACTTTGTGTACCGAAGATATGTATGTGGTCTATAGATGCTTTCTTATTAAACCATAGTTCAAATGGTGTTTTATTTTTTAATTGGAGTAGGGCCAGAACGATTTATTACATACGCCGCTGTATTTATCGCTTCTGCCCATAAATGTTCCGGTAGATTTTTCCCATGTAACATAGTTTTTGCTGCTTCAACTAATGTTCTGTTTTCTTGCTCAGCCGCACCATTTTGTTCTGGAGAATATGGCATTGTTATGCGATGATAGATTCCAAAAGATTTTGTAATCTTATGAATGCTTTCATTTTTAAACTCTTTTCCGCCATCAGTCAATAATTCCTTTACAAAATGTCCTGCATGTTTACATTCAGCAAGAAATTCCTCCAATTTATTTTTAACTTCTGATTTTTCTTTCATGAAATAAACAAATCTCATCTTTGAAAAATCGTCTTTAAAAACTACAAAATATCGACTACCACCTAAAGAATCTTGTGGCATTGGTCCACAAACATCAGCATTAATTAATTCTCCAGGTTTAGTTGCTCGATCTTTTCGATTTCGAAAACTTTTACGATGCATTTTACCATACATACATGCATCACACAAATTGTTATCCATTTTTACTTCAATATTTCTAGATTTTAAAAAATCATATACATGACGTTTGTTTTGATGTACAAGACGTTCATGCCAAATTTGAAGTTCGTGGTTAGAAACGGCTTTATATGCATTCAATGCAGGCAAAATTTCAGTTTGTAATTCATACAATCCATTGCAATTTCGTTTCCCTACAGCCACAGTATTACCAAATTTATTTTTAAAATACCTGCATTTTTCATTTGCAATCTCAATTAAACCATTATCCAATGCTGATCCAGATGAAAATAAATTTTGATGACATTCAGGTACATACCATACATTTTTTAAATATCCAGGTATTAATTTGTCACCCACTATCATATTCACATTAATAGTTCCTTCTCCATATGCATACATTAATCTTCCATCCTCTATACAAAGCGATTTTTGAACTGGAAACTTTGTATATTCTGAGAACCAATAATGTCTAGAGGCCGGATTTTGTTTTGCTAGCGAGTTTTATGAACACGCTAAAACGTCATCGTTTTCCGCACTTTCGTCATCATTTTTGGAGAACGGCGATAAATATGGGATAGTAGCGAATTCGGTATTTTGTTTCACCAAAACACGCTAGTGGCGAATTTATACGTTCAAAATATTAGCGTGAATTTGCGCCTGGTAATAGGGAGGCGAAGAACGTTTTAAGTCGATCTAAAATTGATACATAACCTCAAATAAACGTAAATAAATCCCGCAAATACCTCCTAAAAGCCACATTGTGGATATATTTATAATTATTACTTGATTTTTGTGTTAATATTAAGGGTAGTGAGTGTTTTAAATTTATTTGTTGTATTTATTATAGTGTTTTGTTAAATTGGGATTTTTAATGAGTGTTAAGACAATTAAGAATCAATTTTAAGTGTTTCATGTCCATTTTCACCATCGATACTTAAAACTTAGGCACTACCTAAACGGAGATAAATATTAGCTAACGTAAAATTGGTTTTCACCAACGTTAGACATTGTTTAGTGCTATAAGCAATGCCTAAATTTAGGTATTTAATAAGCAACCTAAAAGATAGGCATTTTGTGTAAAGTGTCAAAAAACAGAATAACTTTTTGAGCATTACATTTCGTTTCCTTTTTAACTATGTTGAAGTTTATCGATTTTATTGATAATTTAGAACGATTTAATAATCCAGAGATTGTATGGAGTCCACCAATTGTTCGTACTAGAAATAATTATTTTAAGTAGATTTTGTACGAAGGATTCGATTAAAAAAAGCAACGGTTTTAATTGTGTTAGAGTATATTGACGATTAACTGGAATTTGATAGGTACTATTTATAATGGTGAAATTGAGAACTTGAACATTAGGTATTGCTTAGATGTAGGTATGGGGCCCGATTGCTTGGGGGGATGATATCCCTTAAGTAGGTTTTACCCCCCCAACCAGTAAATATAGTCTGTTACAATGGGGAAATTAAACAGAAATCTTCAGTAATTGGTGGTATCAAAATTAAGTAAGTAAATGAGTACCATAAGCTTAAAATTTTCTTGATTTAATGAAATAAATGGGATTTATATTTTTTTAATAATAGACTACATTTATCTCGAGAACCTCAACCCAGCTTGAATTCGGCTTGGCTTGACATCTACCATTTGAAGTACATGTAAAAGGTCGAACCAATCCCGCATTCAAGCTGGGTTGACCGGGCTCGAGCTAAACATAGTCACAGGCATTTGGTTTTCTAACTAGTTTTTTTAGATGCATGAATATATCAAAGAATCAATTTCCAATGATGATTTCAAAAAAATTCTTTCTTAAATAAATTAATATCTTTTTCTGGAAACACATTATCCTTTTGACAAATTATGTAGATTTTGAATATTAAGTTAGTTAGGATTTTGAGTCTGGGTTAATGTTGTCTTTTACAACAAAAAAACACATATGTTAATAAATAATATCCATTTATTAATTTTTAGCCCGTAGCTAATATAGACTTCAGAAAAATTTGTAGAATGTGTAAGTTCTTTTAGTTGAAGTATTATTTAATTTGAACTGCCAACTTTATTATTTTTTCATTCTTCTCCTCTTCTCATTTGAGTTTTCGGTCATATTTATGTGGTTCAATCTTCAACATCACAGCCAGTTGAAAATGTATGTTATTTTGTTTTAATTTAAGTCTTCATTTTACTAGTTGAAACTGCATTGACAGGGATTCAATAAAATTGCAGTTATTTTGGCTTTAGTAATTTTTTTGTTCAGATTCCTTCAACTTCAAAATTATTCAAACGAGCTTCTTCGGTAGATCCTTTAAAAGGGAAGAAAGCTAAGTACTTGAAAAGATTTTTGATTTAGCTTATAAAATTTTGTAAATGAAAACTAAAGTTTTTTTTTACTTTTATAGGTATTATTAAATAGGTGTTGTATACATATAATATTGTAGAATAAATATGAACAATTTGAATTACCTTTTTTATTAATTAAAATAATTTTAAACAACAATGCTGCGAGTTAATTTCCCCACATGACTCAATTCTTCATCACCTATCTCCTTATCAACTAACCCATCCGCAAAAAATTTCCTCTGGGTTGGGAACATTGTTGTGAATTTGGATATTGGGCCAAATTGCATAACTTATCAGAATGTCCTCAACCTTATGTGGACTGTATTTAAAGTCCTTTACACTGAAATGCATCAGAAGTAGGTCTTAAGTAAACCAATGGAGTGCTCAACGATGCATTGAGCTGATCTATGAGCTCTGTTGTATCTACTTTCAAGGGAAATAATTCCATAAATCTAAAAAGATGTTCTTTGGATAGAGAAAATGTTCCTAATGCCAGAATAAGTTTACTTTAGAGCAGGTTTTAACCCCCAAAAGATAACATCAACATTTTGAAATTATCAACAACACGAGTCACAGATGACCCTGTTAAAATCACACCATCAACAACATTAAAATTTATCCAAAAGATACCTAAATGCATACCTTCGCAGTGCGAATATAAAAAAAATACAACCAACAATAATATTCGTGGGGTTATGCAAAACCCTTTAGGCTTATTCGTTTCAGCATAATATTATGTGAATCGTGGTATGATGGTTAGTGGATGGTAAGTGTTTATTGACATCTGACTTATCTCACTTACCATTCCCATTTAATATACACGGACCATAGTTAGTGGTTTGACATACCACGATCACTTACCATGTCAAGCGAAAATGAATAGTATGTGAAATTCTCTACTTACCACTGCCAAACGAATAAGCCTTACGTTGTCATTTAAGGGTTAAATTTATTTTTACCAATTTGCCACCATCACTGTAATACACTAATGGATGCATTATTTGGACAAAAATCATTCCAATGCTATTATAAATTGATTTTTACTAAAAATTTAGTAGTTTACCAATCATCTGGCGCGCCTCAATAGCTCAAATACTCAAAAGCATCAATTACGTTCCTCAAAACACACATTTTTCTGTGTAAATAACATCTCTCCACCTCATCTGCCGTCATTACAGGCAAAAACCTCTGAAAAACACTAAACGGGGTAACAAAAACTATAAATCACAATCAAAACTATTACGTAACATTATAAATCACAATCAAAACTCTAAAATAACTATAAATCGCAATTAAAACCGTAATTATACTACTATCAATCCCAATATTGCTATAACTATGTTGTAATGTATTGTGGACAACATTTTAATTTCAATTTTAAGGTTATGTTGTTTGTTTATTTTGATTTGGCATGTTTACTTTTACCGACGTGAAGCTCGCCCGTATACGAAATATCGAGTGTAAATCATCGGCAACGCCGCTTAGCGAGTTTCGGCGAGACTCCGCCCCTTTTCACTTCGCTAGCGTTATGCTGTGAAATAAAATACCGATTCTTCGCCATACGCGATAAATAACAGGCGAGTTTTTTCGCCTTACAATTTTTACGCTAGCAAAACAAAATCCGGCCTTAGATGAGACATGATGGGATGCTCCTGAATCTATTAACCATGATTCATATCTTAATCTGTCCACATTTAACATAAATGCTTGTGCTGAAATCTTCTTAGTAACATCATCTTTACCATTTTCTGCTTTATATTTTCTACAATCCTTTTTGAAGTGCCCAATTTTTCCACAATAATAGCATTTATATTTATTTACCTTGTTAAACTGTCCATGAAACAGTCTTTTATCCGTCTTAGAGTTCTTGATTGCTTCAGATGACCGTTGCATATTCATTTTGTTAACTACTAAAGCAACATTATTAGAATCACAATTTTCTTTATTAATATCTCGTAATCTTTGTTCATGTAATCGAAGACGTTCAATAAGACTTGTCAGTGACCTTTCTCCATTAGGTACTGATTCCCAAGCATTTTTGAATTCTAAAAATTCATTTGGTAAAGTATTAAGAATTCTGTTTAACAACATTGATTTCGGAAGCTGCACATTTTCATTCTTTAACTCTTCTTGCAAATCCTGCCAAATACGTTGTAACTTTGACACATGAGTTGCAATATCATCAGAATCACATTTCTGATAACTAAATAAGTGTGTATATAGAAGGTCCAACCGACGTTCGTTCTTTTGCTCATATACACTATGTAGACAATCCCACATTTCTTTTCCGGTTTTACATGTTATAATATGCTGTTTAGCATCGTTTTTTACGCTAGTTCCAATTATGTATCTGGCAAGCGCATCTGCTTCAGTAAACTCTTTCTTCTCTTTGGTGTATTTCTTTTGGGTCGCTTCATCAGCATTTTCAGCTAATAATCCAGGCATATTCAGTTCACCTGTTACCACTGGCATAACCTTTTGAATGGTCAACTGTAGATCCACATCAAATTTCCAACTCGCCCAATTTCTTTCACCTTCCAGTTTTTCAATAAACGAAAACTTATCCATTTTTTTTTATTATTTTGAAAACGTCAAACTTCAGATACAAATAAAGGAAATTAAAATTAACCTTTTAGATTGTGTCTGGGCCCATAACCTGTTGCAGTTAGCTTCTTAATTGTATAAAAGAGACGTTCACAAATAATATTCTGAGTTAACTGATAAAAATGGTATTTATTTTAAAGAAAATAAATATTCATATTACGACTGTATGACAACAATAAACATAAACATTACTGTAACAAGGTAACTATCAAACACATGGATTACATGATTTATATGTAACTTTAACAATTTTGTTTATAATTTAAAGAAAACCCAATGATTTAATGATTTTAGCTCACGAAACTAATAAAACAGGTAATTTTCGCTTTTTTTAAGCGGTAATGTATAATTTAATAGTATATTACGCAACGAGCTAGAAAGTGACGAATTTTGTGCGAGTGTGAAAATAGCCGAACGAGGCGTTAGCCGAATGAGGATATTACACGAGCAACGAAATTCACTTTCTGCTAGTTGTGTGCGCTATTTTTCCGACGACCACGGAGATTTTGCGACCATTAATAATATTTATAACATAACCTATGTTAACAGCAGCTGACATTGAAGTTATCGATTATTTTTAGTTAAATGTAAATAATTGTTGGTGGCGCTGTTTTCACGGAAGCAACTTATCGAAACGAATAAAAAATGTTCCTATTTTATTTAAAATTTACAGAAAAGTGAGTTATATAATGAGTTTAATAATAAAATTAGTAATATTGGCGGGGTTAAATATAAATTTTTATTTGAACTATCCATTTTTTGCAAGTTCAAAAATATCCAAGAGAGGGCTTTCGGAATTCCTTCGCAGCGCCTCTATCGAAAATTACAAGAACTATTTCAGAGTTACAAAACAGAAAGTCAAAGTCACTAGTGTTGAAATGAAAGATTTTCTAAACTACTAATATGAATGACATATACGATTTTCTCATATGGTTTTAATTTTAATTTTTCTTTTTGACGTTACCTCATTTCAGTAGTTTAAATAATTCCACCAGAGGGCGAGCGGAATTCCGAAATCGCGAACAGTAGTACGAATTTTGAAAAACCACCAGTTGTTATTTATTGGAAATTTCGACCATGTATAGATGGTGCTGTTTTGACATAAATTTTGTAAAAAAAATGGAGGATCAGCAATATTTTTTCGGCAATAAGTTTTATCGCTCATTTCTATGTCAAATTGTATCCAAATTAATTGAAAAGGGTATCATTGCAAAGATCATTTCAAGAGTGATACAACGATACCAAATTCATAGTTAGTTCGTCTATAATTTGGGAGAAATTCATAATAAAGTCACATCAAAACTGCTTACTTTATAACCCCCTTTTAAGATGGATTTTAAAAATAATACCAAATAAAAACTGTACCACTAAATAGTAAACTTAAAGACGAATAAAACAATATACAACACAAAGCGAGTCCGTTTGATTTAGCCTATAAAATTTCAAAATAAAAAATGCCCTCTTTCGACATATACTAAAAAATGCATTCATAATTTACCCAAAAACACATTGTTTTCCTAATGCATAAAAAAGCTTATTGCACCGTCTGAAAGACAATTAAAATACGAATCCGAAGGTATGTAACTTATAGTTAGTTCGTACAGTTTTAATGATAAAATTCGCTATTAAATTTTGACTTGAAAGCTGCGTTAGTCTTTTTCACGCCTTAATTAAACATGTCATAATACGCGGTTTTGGACTTTAACAAAAATTTTGTCAACATCGTCTAAAATATAGTTAAAATACGAAGACGATGGTATCTTACTCATAGTTATTCCGTGCGGTTTTAATGATGTAATTTGAAATTAAAATATGACTTGGCGGTACCGTTACTCTTTAATTAAATGGGCCATAAAACAAGTTTTCGGACTAGCATATAAAAGTTATTAACACAATCTGAAAGATAATTAAAATACATATCCGACGGTATGTTACACATAGCTAGTCCATGTGCTCTTGTTACTAAAAAATTGATTTATAAGTACCCACACATAAATAGGTTACTATTTATTAGTCGCCTTCTAGCTTTTCAAATGACCACCAGATGTCGTATCTGAGGTGGAAGTCTGTAAGCTATACGATTATTTTCGTACAACGAAAAAATCGTTTGTTGAATATGTTGCTATAGTGACGGATTTTGTCTTCTTTCAATCAATACAAAACGTGCATAAGGAAGAGATATAGAAAATCTGTTACCAAGCAACTTTAGTCAACAAACGATAATTTCGTTGTACGAAAACAATCGTATAGCTTACAGACTTCCACCTCTGATCTCCCAAATCGCGAAAAGTTGTGTCAAAATATCTACTTGCTCCCAAAATAACCTTCCTATTGCTACATTACTTTTTACTGGTCTGTTGATGAAGTAGAAAATTATGATATACACTAGACGTCACTAAATGCTTTTACATTCAGACTTGTGTTTTTTATAACTTTAACCTATTGATAACAATAATCGAAAACATATAAAAGATATTTTATAAATTAATTGAAATAATCATAAAATCTACATTCATATAAATGAACAAACGATTTTGTTTTTAAATATTCCAAATATTATTTTTGTAAAGTAGTTTGATTTATGCAAAACAATCAAGTGTCAAAATCGATCAAAGAATTAAATTTTGTACGTATTATTTACCGGAATTGTCTGAAATACTTATTCCTTTTTATCTTGTTAAAACTTATTACTTGTTGCAAATTTTACAATAAAGCCAGCAAATTTTACAAATATTTATTTCACACAAGATAGTGAACATTTAAAATTACCCAGGTGATTCACTAGAAAAATGTTCAAAAAATGCTTCAACAATATGTTTAGGTGTATTCAAAACTAGTTGGTCAATATTCATTTTGCCTGGAATTCTAGAGTTTCTATACTTTGAAGAAACATAGACCTAAAATATGTGTGATGTGGTTAAGATGAGCTAAACGAAACTGAAGATTTTTAAGGTCATCTTCAAATTTTTGATTATTATCTTCTACATTTCACAAATTTTTTCTTAAATTTTAATTCCTTAATAACTTCTTTCCTGAGCCAGAGTGGATAACTATTTGGTTTTGTGTTATTTCTTATTGGGGGCATATAAACCTTTCTGAAATGATACCTTTTCTGAATTTTTTTCTTAAAGTCTCCTAATATACTTTATAGAGCAGGGATGGCGAACCTTTAAGTATCAACGTACCATTTTTCTAAAAAAAGATGTTTAATGAGGTCATATAATTTTGACTGGAAAATAATAATAATAATACTATCCACTCAAAACTCGTAGTGCATCATAATGAATTTTGTGATCAGTGACGTGCCCATAATATTGTGTCGTGTGCCATTGGTTCGCCATCCCTGTTATAGAGATTAACCTTGTCAAATTTTATTAATAAGCTTAAAAATTATATTTGGAACACTTAAAAATAGCTTAATTTGTTGATTAATTATGTTTTGGTGCTATTTAATATTTTTAGGTTAAATTTTATACTAAGAATTTCCCCCTCTCTCTATACCTCTTGCTTCAAAGTCTGGATATTTGCACGCGACGTAAAAATAAAAGTCTCTGGCGAAGGATATTTTTCTTACCAGCACTGCTTCTAAAAATAAAGGGATATTAAATATATTTTTAATTGATAGGGTTTACTGTAAAGTTATACATACGGATGTAAATAGACTGGTACCATTATGGGGTTTATTTCAAAGATATGAGTGAAAATATGAAGAAAAAAGTGAATTTTCATTAATTTTTTAAACGAAAAATAAGGTTTCCGACGACCATATGAGAAAATCGTATATGTCATTCATATTAGTGGTTTGGAAAATCTGTAATCGCTACACTAGTGACTTTAGTTTTCTGTTTTGTAACTCTGAAATACTTTTTCGAACTTGCAAAAAAAGGAAGGTTCAAATAAAAATTTATATTTAACCCCGCTAATATTACTTATTTTATTATTAAAATCATTATATAATTAACTTTTGTGTAAATTTTAAATAAATGCTCTTAAGAGCCAAAACAATAAAGAAATTCGAATTTTTCTGATTACTTCATAGGGAATTTTTAATGATTTCTTTTTGTAATTAGATTAAAAGAATTTAACTGTTGTTTTAACCTCGCATTAAATAATTAATAATATTAAGTTTTCACATAAAGCAGGTGTTTGATATCAGTCCTGGCTTCACGCTTTAACACTTCAGTGAGAGGCAAAATTATGGAATAAATTCATTAAAACCGAAACGAGGTTCGGATAAAAGTCGTTTGAATCAAAAGGATTTTTTCTTTTAATTTCGTTTTCCGACGACCATATGAGAAAATTGTATATGTCATTCATATTAGTGGTTTACATTTACACTAGTAACTTTGAGTTTGTGTTTTGTAACTCTAAGATACTTCTTGTAATTATCGATAGAGGCGCTGCAAAGAAATTCCAAAAGCCCTCTTTTGGATTTTTTTGAACTTTCAAAATAAGGACAGTTCAAATAAAAATTTATATTTAACCCCGCTAATACTACTTATTTTATTATTAAAATCAATATATAATTAACTTTTGTGTAATTTTTAAATAAAATAGGAACATTTTTTATTCGTTTCGATCACTCGCTTCCATCAAAACAGCGCCACCTTCAATTAGGTTATGTTATGACTTTTTAGTTGCTAATACAAAAAGCGTACGCAACTCGCAAGAAAGTGAATTTTGTTCTCGTGTAATATCCTCACTCGTGTAGCGCATCGTTCGGCTATTTTCACACTCGCACAAAATATTTCACTTTCTAGCTCGTTGCGTAATATACTAATTTATTGATGATTTTATAACTTAAGCCAAATTGGCATTATTTAATTTTACAATTTTTTTCATTTGAATGTACCAAATAGTTTTACAAAATTTCGAATTAACGACATTTTCCGTGGTTGTTCCGACCCTTACTGTTAGGTTATTTGTCGATGAAATCTTATCTACTTTGTACGACTTTCTACTGGGACACGCTGTATATGAACTTCTGAAATTTTGAACTGTCCTAAATATTATTTTTGTAAAGCGATAGTTTGATTTATGCACAATAATCAATTGCTAAAAATCATAGCGGATCAAAGAATGTACTTTTGTTCATATTTTTTACAGGTATTGTCTAAAATACTTCTTCCTCTATTTTTTTAATCTTACTACACTATACAAAAAAATATAAAAGCCCTCTCTTGAAATTTAGAGAAGGGCAAGGACAAAATTTTTGTATCTTAAATTAATGCGTAATATCTAATTAAATCTTTTAGGAAAAATTATATTATGTATCATAAATACGTAATACTTTAATTTCATACAATAAAGAAGTTGATACCTTTTACAAAATGAAGAAAAAGTCTGAGAAACTTTTTACTAGAAATGTTTAAAAAATCTTAAAATCTCTTTGATCATTTAAATAATGCATCATACATTGAAAAAAATATTCTAAAAATATTTCTTCCAGTTTTTCTATTACTTTAATATTTTTTTCTTCATTTTGTTAAAAAAATGTTATCAACATCTTTGATGTAAAAAACTAAAGTATCTACGTATTTAAGTTACAGAAAATATTTTTCCAAAAGATTCAAATACTAATTAAGCATTTATTCAATGTAAATAAGAAAACAATTATATCTCAGAAACTGTGACACATTGTATCACAATAAATTTAGTTAAAAATGCTTACATTAGATCCCCAATCACCTTCTTAACTTAAGAGGATAGTCCGCCAAATGTTTGAAATGCGTACTCCTCGCTAGTAAAAATTGATTTTTTGGTGTTTGTAAAAAAAATTTAACAAAAACGCTCTTGTTTTGCCTTGAAATTGAATTTATTTATCAGTCTGTTATAAGGGAGTAATTTTGAAAAAATGATAAAAACGCATTTTTTAAAAAATTACGCACCTATAATTTATTAAACTTAAACAACAAAAATTCTATATGAAAAATAAATTCAATTTGAAGGCAATACAAGAGCGTTTTTGTTAAATTTTTTATTACAAACACCAAAAAATCAATTTTTACTAGCGAGGAGTACGCATTTCAAACATTTGGCGGACTATCCTCTTAACGTATCAATCTACCAAATACCCTGTATTTTAACGAAAAATAATCACTAAATACGGGCGGCATAACCTGGTAACACTTCTTAAAGTTAGCAAAATTCCTTGTTAAGGTTTCCTCTTGCTCTTCGTTAACAAAACCCAAATTTGCAGGAAATAACCTTAAATGGAACTATTATTTACTTACACGCATTATATTCAGGAAATTCTTACGGAAAGTGTCAAAAAAGTGTGCTCTTATATGTTTGAGATGTGATAAGGAAATAGAACATCGTAATTTTATTTACAGGGCATTATTAATCGCCCTGTTGAACATATTGTTTGCTTAAATAACTATTAACACCATCTCTTAATAAAATTGTTAAGCTATTATTAAAATACTTCTAAATTTAACACGTGAAACGTTAATTAAACTTTGAACTATTCGTAATTTAATTATTTGTATCTGTTAAAGTCTTAATTAATAGTTACTAATTTATTGAATTATTAATCATTTTATTATTGATATGCGTCATCCTTTTTTTATCAAATTAAATTGGTAAAAAACATTTAAATTTATTTATGCCATAAATTAATGCCAAGTTGAAAAAACATTAATCGTGAAATATAATCTTTAAGATGTGTAATTTTCAATGGAATATTTTGATGTAAAGTTTTGTGTAATTCATTGAAAATATACTGTTTTTGAACTAAACTAAGGTACTTCACAGATCAGAGATTAAATGTAGCAGCGGTATTTATTAATTTAACTCACCTAAATGTAGAGTAGATTTATTAATGAATTCATTAAAATAGGCCCAAGTTATTTCTAGGTTATGTATATTTATGACATTAATGCGTTAAATTTTCGATAATTAAGTGTGGGCGTTAGAAGTAGGCGGAAAATTTTACCAAAGCCGATAGCGTGGTGGTTAGGAGTTAATTCACAATTACATGTTAATCGGGGTATAAATTGCTTTGATAAAGAGATTTCTGATAACGTGTATCCCTACGATTTGTTGGCATCATAAAAAAATCATTAATCGCCCAATTTTAATCTAAAATCCTAAATTAATTTCAAGTTACGACGGTTTGATGACTTTATAAAGCTTAGGACGAAGTTAATACATGTTAATACTATACATTTGTACATAATCTTTTAATATTTAAAATATACTGGGAAAGCATTTTGCATTTGTCACATGATATAATAATGTTTATTTCTTTCTAAGCTTAAGTATTTAGAGCCTGCAAAGAATACGACCCAGGAAGGTCATAAAGTAGTAAAATAAAGTACTCCTTGCTGAATATTTTATCAAAAAGATGCATGCTGCTGTACGTTAAGACTCGCGCTTTTTCTTCCAACACCTATCCTGCCATGTGAATTCTCGAATATTCTTTTTAATAAAAAAAATCATTCAAAAAAGTTAAATATCAATCATAAATATTAAAGTGACTTCTGAATTTTTGTTTATGCAAAGAACTTTAAGGACTTAAAAAAGAAAGTGTCAGAGTATTCCACATCGATCGTTTTGGTTGTGGGTTGTAGACAAGTTTAAAAAGAAATCCGATTTATCTCTAAATATTCCAGGGACTGACCAAATACAACGTTTTCAAATATTCTTCAGGAACTTATTTATTTTCTTATGTTTCATCAAAACATGGAACATGCTCAACTATTATTTCCGCTCTCTGCCATTTTACATACATCGCTCGCCATGCGAAAATTTTTACAAGGATTAAAATTTTGTTCGATATGCAGAAGCCCTCTAATTCTTAAGTAATTTAAGAAATGCGTGCTATACAGTTTTAATATATTTTTTTCTAATATACATAATAATTACCTGCCAAGGGCGTATTTTTAACCTCCAAAACTGCGTGACAAAGGAGAGCCCAAATTAGTTTTTATTCAAAGCGGTGATTTAATCGTTGTTATCTTCCCTAATTTATTACAAGTAAAACGGTTTATAGGAAAAGTTATATAGTAATAGCTTTGAGATTTTTTAATTACTTTTTTATTTATATGGCAGTGATAGTGACTTATATTAAAGTCTTGCGGCTAAGATAACAAGTCATAACCCATTTTTATTTCTATTACTAAAAAATATTGAATTGTTAATATTTGACAAAATTTTCAAAATTAACCATTGGCAATCCGTATTAATGAAATGTTTGATTAGTTGTGAAGATTTATTTTTTCATATTCTATATAAATGTAAGGATTTAAATAAATCATAAAGAAATTATAAAAAACTTTCATAATAACTACTAAACTATTAAATCTTCATTTATACATAATTTTAATAATTATAAATATGTCTATATAAAATGCTGCTGTATAAACTGCGAAGCTATTGACCGAGTGTGTATAAAGATTTTTTTAACCCAATCAAAGGAAATGTTTTTTTACTTTCAATTCTGTTTGTTTTCCTTTCATTTCCTTTTATTTCTCCTAAGTTTCAATTACTTTTTTTCGTAATCCCAAAAAAACAAACTCAATTGAATACATTTTAAAAACACTTTTCTAAATAAAGTCAATCAGGTAAATTTTAAAATTTTAAACGACTTTGAAATAAAGTTATAACTTAGTATTCTATTTAAAATAATTTAATAGGTATTATAATTTTACTAATAAATTGGTTGCTAAAAGGATTAAATAGGTTGGGCCAGCGAAAACGAAAAGAACGAATTTTAAATAAGTTAATACAAAATATTGGAAAGGGTCAAATTGATGAAGCAAACATTTATTCATCCCTGGGCGTTATGAACACAACCCCTAAATTTTTAAATAGGATGATAGTGTAAGTAACACCTCATTTGAAATATCTTGTTAATCCGAGCAACATACAAAAAACAAAAGTTGAATCGATCGATTTAAATTAAGAATTTTGAATCAAATGACTTTTGGCAATTTATGTCCCCCATATTAGTTCTGACATTTTTTATATATTATTTTCCAGTAACCTTTAGAACCCTTCAATACTAACCTGTATACGAATCAAATGACTTTTTGATTTCTATTTGGGAACACTGTCCGAACACTCATTAACCGCTGGAAAAAAACAGGCAATGGATGACTTTTGCCAAAGCAATTAAAATATGATGAGTTTTTACACACATAAGAAAAATGCGAAATCTGGGAAGGTTATGAATAAAGTTGTGTCTATGTTTATGGGGTCTCAGATTTATTTTAAGATTTTTGATAATTTTCAGTATTGAAGCATCTAATCGGAAATATACAGCACGTATTGAAAACAGGATTTATGAAATTAAAATCGGACGTGTAATGTTTGGACATTTAACATATATTCTAATTATTTTTAGAGTTAACTAACAGTAGATCAAACTATACTTTTCAAAAATTTGGGCCGAAGTGATCTTTAAGGACCAAAGTTACCTCAGATTACGGCAATGAAAAAAAATCAGAATATTTTTTTGTTGAACTTATTACTCTTTGATTTCAGAGCATCATGACTCAATGAAAAATTTACTTGAAAATATTGGCAAAACTAGTAATAAGTAAAAAATCGATGACTATAAATTTGCTTTCATATCTTTCCACTTTAAAATGCCAATTTCAAAAAATGCGGTCCCAAAAACTGCTATTAATAAATTTAAGAAATTTTACGATTAAGTAATTATTAGTTTTTTTTGTTCGATTTATTCACTAATATAAGATAAATATCGGTATTACTGCATTTAATTTTTTTAAACCAGGATTTAAGTTTTAATGCTTGTATTGCGACCTACAAATTTCTTTCAAAATGTTTTTTTTCAAGATTTAAAAAATCCAGATGTGTTTTTCATTTAGCCCATATCGAATTTTTGTGCAGATTTATGACGAAGCTGAAAGCGGACTTTTACACTAGTTGATGGAATTGTGCTTATACAGAGTGCCCCAGACAACCCGTAGCAGCTCTTTATTTTGAGAACTTTTTGTCGCACATTCACGAGAAAAAAAAATTTAACACCAAAGCGAACCTAATTCTTAATTTCCAAAACAAACCGGATGTAACTTTGGAATTTTAAATGGCAACCTAAATTGAATATGTTATTGTGGGAAAAGTCTTTTAAAAAGACTTTTATTAAAATATTTTTGTAATATCCTACATACTTAACAAATTAAACGAAAAAGAAATATGAAAATAAGTGACGATTCCGCTCTTAAATTATGTAAAAATGAAAACGTTACTATCATCCGTAAATAGGCGAGAGAGAATTTTTTAAATGTAAACTCTTTTTTTGCATGTTTCGCTATATTTGTTAAAAATAATCAACTTTTTTTATTTTTTGAATAAAGGCAAATACATAACCTAAAAAAGTCGATTATTTTTAACAAGTTTCTATTTAAAGAATCATAATTGACTCTACCCCCACCCATTGACGATGACGGTAGTGTTTTCATTTTTCCATAATTTACGAAACTTGCTTGCTTTAATTTTTTCGTTTAATTTGTTAATTAAGCAAGATATTAAAAAAATATATTTTGATAAAAGTTGTTTGTTTTTAAAAGACCTTTCCAATAATACCACACTCGACCTAGGTTGCTGTTTAAAATTTCGAAGTTACTTCTGGTTTCAGGTACATCCGGTTTATTTTGGAAATTACGAATTACTCCAAAATATTCTTTAGGTTGACTTTGGTGACAATTTTTGTTTTCATCAATGTACAACAAACGATTCTCGAAATACAGTGCGGTCATAAAGTAAATTTCAAATGGGCGTAATTCCAAAAGTATTAATCCAAGACCACACTATGCTAGGTCTATTTAATAGTATTTTTATGGAGAACACGATAATGCAAAAATATACTGAGTGTTCCATTTAAAATAAGAAAGTTGCCATCCAGTTTCGGTATAACCGGAAGTTCCACAGAATCAAAAATACCTTTATTAGCAAGTTCGCAATTAGATTCCTCAGTAGACAAATTTTCAGAATTAAAAACATAACCGTTCAAAAGTTAGCAGGGGGGGTAATTTAGTACTAACATATGCTTCTCTCGGAGATATTAAAGTTTTGATTTGACAAATTTTTCTATGCGATGCGTAGTTTTCGAGATATTTCATATTCCAGGTTAAATGAAACACCCGGTATATTATAATGAAAGTAGAACATGTTTTATTTTAAAAACAAAATGTAAGTCGAATATTTTTCAATGTCATTTGTAGTTAAGTTTTTTAATGAAACGAGTGGTAATTTATGAAAAATATTTGAATTTTAATTTGAACAAGAGTAAATATTTAAGGGACTATTTAACGAACATTTTTCACACCTATTGTAATTTGACATATACGTCACAAAAAATAATCACTTATGAGTTGAATAGTCATTAAAATTTGTGACATAAAATATGGTTGAGTTAACTATTCAATTCAAGTGATTATTTTTTGTGACAAGTAAAACGTCAAAAATTTAGCGATTATTTTGTGGCGTTTATGTTAAATTTCAATAAGTTGCTATCAAACTTTGCACAAAAAACTAAAAAATGTACGTTAAATAGTCCCTTAAATATTCACCCTCGTTCAAATATAATATTTTTCATACATTATCACTCATGTCATTTGTGGTAAAAAAACTTAACCCTAAATGGTATTTATAATAATTTTATGGACTGTCCTAAAATACTAAGAATTTGCGTTCTAATGATGTATTGCATGACATATGTTGCCATTTAAAAAAATTCAAAATAAATGCCGTCACAAAAATCAGGGCTTAAATTTTTTTTTTATCAACAAAAAAATATTTGTACGAAGGCTCCATATGAGTGCACCAAACTTAAGATTTTTTTATCCTACCATTCGGGCATGACCACTTAGGTTCCCTACATAAAAATCACTACATATAAATGAACGGAAGTGTGAAGGAATGAGTAGGAATCCTGAACGCCTATGAAATTTTCAAAATAATATTTTAGCTTATTTTAGTCCCTATTGGCATTTGATATCGTTGAAGTGAGAAAGTACTTAACGAGTAAATATTTAAAAATATTTACATCTGACGACCTTAATTGGTTTGTCGTAGCGTTTTTCCAAAAACCTAATAAAATACCAAAAAACTTGTGAACTTTTCGCTGAACCATTCAATTGAATCATAGAGAATACTTACCCGAAGAATTGAGTTTCTTTAACGCATTCATTTTTTTTCGAAATTAAAATACTAAAACACCGGTATTTCTCTTCCAATAGCGGTTTTATAATACTGGATTCCAGTATTCGTAATAGCGGAATTCCGATATTGTAATCCCTTATCACTGATGTCTCAACTACAGGGAAATCAATTAGGATTGAAACCGAAACTAGGCAACCAAATATACTTTGTAGTAATTTTTAAGGATTTTAATCGTACTAGACTTGTATATCTGATTAAAACCAAGTAAACTTCATTTCTAATCTTTTAATTTAACCAAAGAACCTCTTAGCAGTTTCATTTTTTGGATATTATTTATGTTTTTACTTTACAAGTAAAACTAATTTTTTCTATTTATATTTTGATACTAAATACTTCAGAACTCTTGTTTAATACAATGTAGAATCAACACCAAAGTTTAACATAAGTTTATTATAACAATATTCTGATTTACAATTCTATGACAATTCTTCTCTCATAATAATAATATGTCAATAATTCATTCTTTTTTTATATATCTTGATATCTTGTTTTAAATTATACAAAATACAAATTTATTCATTTTTTAAATTAACAACTTGCCGCGACAACTTAAATAAAAAAGAGGAAAAATTTACATCAAAATTTGGCCTTTTTTGAAACATCACTGAAGTACTTATCTTTTATTTCACTATTACCAATTGTGCTTTATTTAGGTTTGCTACCATGCAAATCACCAGTATCGTCAATTTTTGAAAACCTAGTAGTTGATATTTTTAAATGCATATTTTAAAATTTAGGGAAAGCGGTAGAAAAAAAATTAAAATCAAGGAATCAACAGTACCATATACTGTAAACGATTTAAAACTAGACTCTTGCAGCGATTTTTGTACCTTCATATAAATGGAAGTTAAATGGACTTATAAACTGTTTTAAAGTGAACTTTACTTAACTGGGTTTAACTTTTCTGGGAATCATTTTTCGAAAATGTCTTAGAGGAACTGGCCGAAAATTAGCTTGAGGTGATAAAGTTATTCTATCATGTATATCAACGTTATTACGGAACACTCTATATAACAAATAGCAAAATAAACTCATATATTATAAGGTGAGTTCAAGTTCGTTTAACAGTCAATATTAATGTTTTTGTATTAAGTCGTCATTTTAATAAAGAACTAATAATTGGATCAGATAAAAATTGAGCTCTTTAATTTTCATTTTAATCAAGGCAATTTAGGCGAAATTAAATGGTAGACATATTAAATTTGGAAATAAGTGTCGTTTGTATCTTAGGAGAAATAAATATAATGCATGCACGCGATTTTATAATATAATATAGTAATAGGTCAGCTTCGTCACGAAGTCCGGCTGTCAAAAACGCAATTTGCATATATTAAGCTCTATAAAGCGTGGTTCAGTAAAATGTGTTGTTTGATCGTTGCTGGATATTTCACTAAAAATTTGTATGCTCTGAACTGGAAACAAAATTAAAACTAAAAACTCTATCTTCTTAATTACAGTAATTAATTTTATAATCTAGATAACTCTTGTAATAAGTTCGAATTGAAAAAGAACTTTTTATATTTTAAGTAAAAAATCAATATCTACTGTGCACAAACGAAGGTGTTATGAATATTCATCAAATAAGCTTTTATGTAAATTAAACTGTTAAATAAGCTTTATTAGGTATCTAAGGCAAAAATTTAAATTTATGTACTTATGTCAAAATCATTTCTCTGATAACATATTTATTTTAATCGTATGCAAAATTGCTTCTTCCTTTTACAGCAAAAAATTTAAAATAAAGCAATAAAGCGAGTGTATACGTTCTATACGAAAGCATTAAAACCGGTTTTATTTGATCATAAAGATGTTTCAAATAAACATAAAAAATGAAGCTGTAAACACATCATTTATGTTCGATTTTCCACAGTAATATCATAGTACTCGTTAGTATTTAAATAATTTTGCTTTAATGTAAAAATATTTAATTTTTAGTTTAATTATTTTTATATTATATTAAAAAGCATGTATTTATAAAAAAAATGTATTTACCTTGTTTGTATACATATACGTACTTAATGTATTTTAATAAAATGACTATACAATTTTTACCATTCATAGATTATATTATTTAATTTAACTATTTTTACTTTATATAAATCAATGAAATACTTTTATTTATTTATGTTTAAAACATGATATAATTAAATGTGTCGAATTAAATCTAAATAATACTTATAATAATTATTTATAATAAGAATAAAAATACCTTTTTTGGTTTTTATTGGAATTTTATTATCAAACAAATCAAAATCTTTACATCGAAATAAAGATTTACATTGATTTGAGTGATAATAAAATTCCGATAAAAAGCACATAGCATTTTCGTATTTAAATTATTCACACCAGTATTTATTTATAATAATAATAACATGTTTTCGTTAGTTTTTCGAATTCCCGGCGCATTCGCCTTATTATGATATATTGTAATTTTTGCAAAGCACCAAAAATCAAGGTATTTAGTTTATTTTTGAAAGCAGTTGGAAAAATCTCTTCTAACGATTTAATGCGCGTTTCATCCTATCGTTAGTGCAATGTAGTAGAATGAATTACACTTACTCTAGTGATTAGTGTTTGCATTTTCTCGGTACTGTTATTTTGTTTATCTAGTAAACCACTTAGTAAGATTGAAAGGCGTTGTAAATTATTTGACATATAAAGAACAATAAAATTGCACAATTATGATAATTATTGAGTAATTTCATAAAAAATTTAAATTCCAAAATTCGTGGATAATGGTGTAAATTTATTTCAGATGTAGCTCTTATTGTATGTATATTGGATTTCTTGTTTATAATATATCTAATTTAATTAGTAATTTTTAAATTATTTAGAGAAAAATCCTTTGTTTCCACTTATGAACGCATTGCATTAAGTAAATTGTATATCATTGGTTGTTTGTGCTTTACATAAAACCACTCGAGGGAGATCTTTGTTTTATTCTCCATCTAAGCATTTCTCTAGCATACGTTGTTTGTTAAATATGTTTCTGTCCGCTTTGAAATGTAACTAAAACTACCCGGCTTACAGTACCACTGCAAGGTGGTATAATTAATGATTTTAAATCAGCTTTAGAATCCTAATTAGCTTGCACGATGTAAGCATGCCTACTAATTAACATTCAAACGGGCAAGCTCGCAACAAGTTACACAAAACTCATATTCTTCTACGCATAAAATATTAATGATTGTCGCGTGTTGAAATTTTAATTAGTGCTAGGAAGATGAATTGTTATTGCTCTCAGCTTTCACATGTTACCCTAATTCGCGCCCTACAATTTTAAAACTAATTTGTCATTGTAGATATTCGGGGCGATGGGATTAGTATGCAAATATTATTATTAAATTATAAGATGATTTCTTATTATGACGACGACAAATTTTCTCCTGGATTTTAAAATAATATTCTATTACCATTAATTAATTAATTAATTACTTTCAAAGATGTTTGAATCACCATGTTTCACAATTTCCACCAGAGCTAGCAATCTTGTCTTTTTGATTGCAGCAGAAACAAGAATAAAATTTTTTGTGTGGGTATATTTTCGATACATGTAAGATATGATATATGAAAAAAACATCTTGTATTTTGAAACTGAAACTAAACAAAAAGATTTGTATGAAAATTATTAAGCCTTATAGAAAATTATTACTTCGAACCAAAAAGTTTATGAGGACATTTACCCTGCGACAAAAGCCCCCTTGACATTTACCCCACGTGCAAATAATACCCGTGGTTTTTAGTTTTAGTGAAATTTTATTATACATTGATTGGGTGATCAGGTAAAGAAAAATGTTAAAAAATTTATGTATTCTTAGCTAGGGCAATCATTTTTAAAATATCGGGGAGGTCTGGCAAATGTCCTAGAATCGGGATTATTACCTTTTAAAAGAGAGACATAACATACATGTATAACTATTTCAGGATCCTAAAAAATGTCACTAGCAATTGATAAATAATTTGTATCTATAGCATCATACAATTTGATAGAAGTCACAAAAAATATTTTCATTAATTTTCAAAAACCTGATGAAAAGTTAGCAGGGAATGGTAAAAGCTTTTAATTGATCACTGATTAATGAGGGAGAAATTTGAATAAAATTTTCGATTATTATATATTTGTATTTTCATATATCATTTATTTATTTGTTAAAAAAATACAACATTTTATATTTAATCATAAAATCATCCCCTTTGAAAATAACATTGTTAAAATACCAGAGGAAAAGATGACTAAGTATTCTTAATGTTTTAAATAAGAAAGACTAACTATGATAACAATCTTATATTAATTCCAGTTACAAGTAAAAAAAATAAATTAAGAAACATGTTGTATACAGGCAGTCCCATTACAGCTAATTTTAAAATTAAAATAATAAATTGTAAAACTATTAAAATACGATTTAAATTTAATTTATTACTAAACAAAGAAAAAGAAGGTCAACTTCAGATGACAACTGATGGTGTTTCAAAATTCTTCGTAATATAAAAGTTGAATTTCCAACATTGTCTCTTCATATCTCGGCCAAGAAAATATTTTCAACTATTTTTCATTGAAGGGTTCCAAACAACGTACGGGGACGAGCTTGCGCCATTATCGGTACATCCTGTATATTGTAGTACATTATCCAGAAACAAGTAAAAAATTTTCTACATGCTGTATATTATTATGCCTACAAATCATATAGTTTTGAGTTCCTTACACAGATAGTTCTTAGTTATTTCCCTTTACTTGCAAAATCATTGTCAAATTTACGCTTTCGACTTGTAAGTAAATTTTTCGAAACTTTATGATTTTCTTCTAAGTTTAGATGATATTTCAATAGGATTAACTTAAAGCCTATTGCAATATCATATAAAATTAATGGAAAAATTCTATCCTTGTACAGTCCGTGAGGAAAGTGTAGACATTATGTATTAAATCTCAACACTCGTTTGTTGAATTGTTATTACCGATGTAATGATGTGTCCCAAAAATAGGCAGCTTACAATTAAAAACGCAAATTTCATACTACTTGAAGCTGAGATGAAATTGGCCACTGTGTGTTCTTTAAGAGGATTGGGAGTCTAAGTAGAACCGCGCTCCGATAGTAAACATATATTTTGAGCTTCTCCTTGAATTTGGGGAAGAAATCTTGACCCAAAGTACATCCCACATAATTAGGCTAAAAGTACCAATAAAAATCTTCATTTCTGTTATATTTTAAAATTTGTATCACCTAGACTATGAAGGTATTAGCTTCTTTTACAGTAAAATGTGTGTTCAAAATTTACGAGATATGGCTTGCAATTATTTCAAACTACAACCATATTTTATAAATAACATCAAGTTTTATAATTGCATAGTTTAAATAACATAAATGGCTTGAGTTCTATATGACGACTTTTTCAAAAATTGAATCATTAACACCAAAAATTATATTTAAAATAGCCCAAATTTTACTCATTTTTAATGATTTTTTTGGCCATTTTGGATATAAAATATTTAAAAACTGCCCCATACAATTCTTAAGCAGAAGTTCTACTTTCATATGATATTCTTAGTTTCTTTATAGCTCAATACATATTCGTGTAGTTTGATACATAAAAACAGGGAAAAACCCATATAATTTTGCAAACTCCATATCCTCTTAATCGTAATAGGTTTTTCATATCCCGCAGTTTCGTTGCTGACCCCGACTGGGTTAAACAGATGGGATATTACAATAAAATTATTTTGTTTATTATTATGTTTCTTCGAGGCGTTTGACCCGAAGTATTGTAAGTGATTTAAATGCTGAATGTTGATACGCGTGGTCACATCCTGGTGCTGAATTGTTACTTCCCTCAAGCCACATTTTTACCTGCGATTATGTATGTTCCAGTATGTTTTTAAATGATATGTGTACTAATATTAATTCTCTTAGCGTATTAGCTTAGTAGCATATTAGCCCGTTAAGGAGCATCTCTTGTTTCTGCTACCTCAATAAAAGTTCGAAGTCATCCACAGTGTGTTTTTTCTTTCGCCGCTTCCACCCACTGCTGCTGCTGCACAAAGCCAACACATTACATTTTTCTTCCAAGAAATTAATATCGCTTGATTATCAAAATGTACCTACAAGAAGTTTTTCAAAAATTATGGAATTTTACCAAAACTAGTCAACCGAATTTACTTTGTTGTAATATTTTTTAATATTTTCCAAAAACCGTTTAAGCACAAATAAAAGATTTTACAGCACAAATGGGCCCAAATAAACCGCTAATAAATGTACAAAATTTAAACCAAAACATTAAAGTTGCCCCCGCAAGTGTGAAGTTAATAGTGGCCAATACTAATTTGTAAATTTTTTTCTGAACACGGTTTCTGCACAAATTATGCTCTAATTAATGACAATAATAATATTAAAAAACAAGAAGTTGTTTCAGTCAGTTTGGAGGTTGCGTGGCTTACTATTTTTCAAATATTGTATAAAATCGTTTTAGCATAAATTAATTTTTTACAGCAGAAATAAGCACAAATTAGGCACTAAGTAACGACTACAATTTAATTAAAAGTGTTAAAGTTAGTCCTGCCAACTTTTTGGACCTTCGCAAATAATCGTTTAGATCAGATTACAAGTCAGAATGTTCTCCTTCGTAATAAAATTTTAGGTTGGGTTAACAATCTTCGAATAAAGCCCATTTCCATCTTAATGGAACTATAAACAAACAAAATTATCGGTATTGGGAGGCTGAAAATCCGTTGAAATTTCACGAAAAAACTCTGCTCCGTTTCCCAACTGTCTCATTTCAAGATTTGGTGACATCTTATGGCCCCTCAGTTCATTGAGTTGTGGGCAAGCGATTTTTCTATAGGGTTATCCTCATATCATTTGTGTAGCAGGACAAATCCTGAACATTTATTGATTCGAAGGAAGAGATCAGTCAACATGCTGAAAAGTGTACAGACGTATATACGATTATCATAAAATGATATCAATTTATAAATGTTCTTCAATGTTTAACTTTTTTTAAAACCAAGTTCTGGCGATTTTATGGCTAAATAAATGTGAGAGTTGTCATGATGACTCTTTACTCAACTTTATTCATACATGGGTTAGCTCAACAGTCGAAAATTCACAAATGCTACCAATTTTCAATCAAATTTTCGTCATCAGGCATAAGAATCTAAATAATAATAATAATAATAATAATAAAACTAATACAGCTAGTAAGACAAATACGCACTAACGACTTAGGGCGCATTTAGCCTGCAGCCTTGCTGTTTGTTGGTTGAGCATCGCTAAAGATGCTCGCTACTGGCCATGTACATGTGTGTTGTAGCTGCGATGGTCCATAGAACGTTTGCTTCTCGAATGAAAGAGTAGGGTAGAGCATAATACAGAGAGTGAAAGCGAGCTTCAAGGAACCAATCACAGCGCTAATTTGAAGACGTTTGACGATGATCGATGTGGCGCGGATTGAACCACAGAGCCTGGCGAGCAGCCAGGCTGCAGCATTACTGCACCAATACAAATTAATAGGTGTGATTTATATGCAAGCAGCGAGCTTTTTGGCGATGTGCAAGCAGCCAGCAGCGAGGCTGTAGGCTAAATGCGCCCTAATACGTAAAGTAGCATCAAAAGATGTACTCGAGATGCTTCTTTCCCTATTACAAACACAGGTTTGTAATAATACACAACTGTATATTTCAAGTGAAGAGACCAAAATAAAAAAATCCACACGAAATTAGACATTAACATTCTAAAAATTAAATTAAAAGTTGCCTTCGAAGAATGTTTAAAATAAACATGAAAAAATAAACTTATGCATGCTCTATACACTAAAAACATAAAATTAGTTAATTGGTGTATCTGCGGATTTAACTTAGAGCTTCTTCAAATCTGCCGACTTAAGTAAATGAAATATAGAGGAAACAACAATCCACCTGCAATTAGTATGCAGGATGCCTAATATACGCTCTCACCTTATACATAAATATATATGTATAATGACAATGCCTTCAAAGCGCAATACCACCATCTAAGATCTTCTTACGGATTCGATAAAAAAAACAATAACAATTCCACCACCCTTTGAGACTGATTAGGAGCTTCAGAGACTATCAAAACTCGCCGCTGCTGCCGAAATCGTCAAACCTAACGTAACCCTAATCAAAATCACATTTTTATTATTTATCAAAACAAAAAAATATTAAATTAAATCAAAATTAATTTCAGATGGTCCGGGGTTTGATCCACAGACCTACGGAATAACAACTCGACAACTGCGCCATCCTGGCAAAATTAAAAGTTTTGAAGTATAAAACTCAACTCGGCATCTGAGTATATTGCCGCTTTCGGCAGCTAAGGCACTTCCAAAAATAATGTAGAAACATACCATGAATACAAACTAGTATTTATACCGTTAATAATCACAGTACTGGGGGTCATCCATCAGGGCATCTTAAAAACAATAGATTTTAATTATTTTGCAGCAAAAAATATTTACCATTATACAGAAATAAATCATCGTATCTCATGATCAATGGGCGATGCACGGTCAATCCTAGGTTTATTAAATCCTGACGAATGACCAATTGATTTGGGTGAAGCCAGAAGTAAACAAAAGTTTTGGTACTTGACTAAGCAGGTTTTGCCTAGTCAATCCTAAGGTCCGACTGGATGGAAGTAGTGAAAGTAGATAGATATCTATGCATGCTCTTTGATTAGGCTCATGCTCGTTCTTATAAACAAAAAAGAGGAAAGGAGAAACTAAAACTCTTTCTATTACCTGCATAGAAAATAGATAGAACCAAAGGAAACCCACGGAATGTGGTTGGCACAATTACAGAAAAAACTACTGATGTATTTTATAATTAAATACACTTTTCTCGGGAAATCAGATCCAAAAATGCAAAGAGAATCAATTTCACACTTTTGAAGTGCCCAATAAGGAATTATCATTTAGGTGAGCTATTAATAAGTATTCTAAATTTGTAGGTCAAGGTTTTAATAAGTGTACGTAATTGTATTAAAAATGCACTCTTCTTCGTACTTACAACAATTCACGAAAATTTCTTTTCCCTCTCTTACTATAGGTTTCTGAAATTACACCTACAAGTATTTTGAGCACAGTCTACTGCCATCGGAAGGTGGACTGGCGTGAAAATATTATAAAATATTTGGAATTCTATCAGGTACCCCTTATAGCCCAATTAATAAACTATGCACCCCTTATGATATACCGTACAGCTTATTTGATAAACAATGCTCAGGACTACTTCTGCCAGAAGAAACTTCAGAAAGCTTTAGTGAAAGAAAAAAGTTACTTTTTCAAAACTTTGCCCTGTTTATTTAGAATATTAACAAGTTTCAGAAAAGTTAAAAAAACCCAAGAGTAACAGGTCGTATCTGGGAGAAAATTTATAAAGAATAAAAAAGAAATATTTTTTTTATTTTTCTATTTTTGATTTTTTCAATGTTTTAACAATCGTTTTTACTGTTATTACTTATTGAAAGAGGATGGTTTTAGCTTTATAATGATATTTTGTTGATCCCTACATATATTGGTTAATTTGTAATAAGATTTAATCAGCGATTTTGTGATTTGTGATAGAAATCGGTGACAAATTTAAATGGATTGAGCTCTAAAATTAACAAAGCTAAACCCCACTTTTTTTAATTATTTGTCGATTAAATTTGGTCTAGTTTCTAACCCAGACGTTTGGTGAAGCATCAACGGAACACTCTGTATAATTCTGGTTTGGATCTATCTATGCAGGAGATAGATACAGGTATAGGTTTTCCTATTAGTCCAGGAGCCGACCGCACAAAATTCTCCCTCATAGAATATTGCGAGTTTTTTTGTTGAATCGGTAGTTTTTTATGTACTCAAAAGTGTTATGTGCTGAAACTTGTCCGAAGTATTAAAAAATGACCACTTCCGGTACATCTTTTTGAACTGTTTGTCCCTTATAAAATATAGCTCAACAATTATGCCAGTCGATGAAGATTGTTAAGCAAATTGATAAAAAAAATATGCTGCCCCCCCAAACCTGACAGAAACCGAGGCAGCAACCCGACAGTAGTAACCATTTTCAAAAATAAGCAACCACTTTTATGAGACGTCAGTAAAAGTGGTTGCCTTTTGTTGAAAATTATTCCCACTTTCTGGTTCCTGCCTCGGTTCTTGTCAGACTTGGGGATGGCAGCACATTTTTTTATCAAATTTGCTTAGAGTGGATTTCACCTGAAGTGAACCTTTCCTGCGCCGCGAGTGCTTTTACCCGAGCGTTTATTATTAAAACTAAATAATGTCGATTCATACATTACAGGAATTCAGATTTATTGAGAAACCTTAATTCTAGATGACCAGTACATCATCACGTACATCAATCATAAACCAAGTAAATCTAAATATTCTTATACATTGATTTCTGAGCAGGGTTCTCTTCAGATGAAAACCACTCTAACACTCTTCATCGACTGAAACAATTGTTGACCTATGTTTGATGAAGGACAAACAGTTAAAAAAGAAAATTTTGGTTTTTCTTTTAGTAATCTTTTTTAATATTAATCTATTAAATAGGGGGTAGTAATAAATGTACTTGTCCTTATATATAACTACCCTATTCAATCATCTCCTTATAATGGATCACACCAACCTTTTACATAATCTATTAAAACTCTTAAATAATTTAAATAGGTAAAATAAATTGCAAATAATGAAATTCATTTGACACTTTTTGTGAAATTAATTTTTATAATTTATAAAATGAGTTTTTTGGAAATATCTTTATATTTTCAAATGCATGATAGTAGGACCACCACTTATTCGATAGAGAATTTTTTTTCGTTTTAATAAAAACTTTTTCGTGCAACCCACCCTAAGTGTACTTACTCATTTTTTTACCTTATCAGTTTATCAACAGCTGTTTATAAATAAGTAAGTAAACTTAAGGATTCTACCTATATCTTGGATATCAGGTGTTCAAAAAAAAAATCCTCTATCTAAAAAGGGGGTGGCCACTATCATGCCATTTAAAATAAGGAATAGATTTTTTTAGTTTAATAAATGCAACTTCTTATGCCATAGAACATAGTAAAATTTCAATTTATTTTTTCACATAAAAAGAAATTACAGGGGTGGCCCTAATTTCGTGGACACCCGGTATATCGAGTTCATCTTAAGATTTACTTTCAAAATTATTAAGATATTAAGTTTCGTTTGGCAGATGTACTGATAAGTCTTAAGGTACCCGCACACCAAAACTGCTGCAATAAAATGTTCGATATTGGCAGCAAAACATCTTAGTAGCAAAATTGTTTTCAACATTCATTAAGCCCGTGTAAATAAATGCTGCAATCCACATGTTAGAAATAATGTTGATAACTTAAATAACATGCGGATAGTAACATACGTTTACATAGACTTAATAAATGTTCATAACATGTTTTGCTGTCATTTTAATAACATCCTTTTAACCTGATCGCTTCCAGAGCAATCGCAAAATTTGTGCTGCCAACAATGCTGATATAGTTTATATATTTAGAAAACCACCTTTTTCGCAGGAGAATTGGTCGCACTAAGATGCCAGCGCTTAATAATCACGTGACCTGCCTGTCGTTCATGATTGGATGGCTGAGCGGGTGTTTGGTGGAACGCGTATGCTAGAGTAGAGAATCGGGGGACGCGACCGCTGACGAGTTTGACCAAGTTGGCCAAATAAATAATAGCTGCTGAAAAGGTGGTTTTCTAAATAAATAAACTATAACATTGTTGTCAATATGTTATAGAAAATAATAACAAATACTGACAACAAATTTTAGCAGCAAAACTTGGCAGCAAAAATTATACTAACATTCTAAAATATAATTGTTACATGTTAATAAAAATTGGTGTCAGTAAATGTTGACAACAAATGCATCCTAGATTTTAAATTTGTCGCTAACATTGTTAGAAACATATGTTATCAGCAGATACCTTCGATGTGCAGAGGCCTTTAGGACCCACTTTTAAGTGAAGTGACATGAATTTTAGCGATATAAATGTGCCTTGTATACAAATTTACTTTTGTATTTTAATTTCGTTTAAGCAATCAAAATAATTCCTTGGTTTTTCAAAGTTTTTAATTCCCTGGTTTATAACATATTTTTAAATAAATGGTTTTCTTTTTATCAAAAACAAACATCGTTATCATTATAAAACTTAATTCCAAATATTCTTGAAGTTGGAATGACGTATAACAGTATCTTTTCCGTTCAAAAATTTGTTGCTTCATTTCTGGATACCCTGTATTAACATCTATAACTTATTTCGGTTTTTATTGAAGGTGATGATTTAAATTTGACGGTATTTTTTTAAATTAAAAATCCATTAATTAATTGTTCAAATGCGCCAATAAATGTTAAATGAAATAAACGCTGTAAGATTAGCTTTAGTTTAATTAAGTTATATTTGTGTGGAGTGATTCATGTTTATGACAATATCACACAAATACGCTGAAATGTGTAATTGCTCAGTAATCGATTTTAGTGATAATTATACAGCAAGCAAATGCATTAATTTACGCAGAACTATGTAACAATATAATTGTTTCGTGGGTATTGGTCACATGTAGAAAATATGTGCGGTAGTAAGACCGCGTGTCTCACCCTCATAAACTCACACTCTGTAAATTACTACGGTAATAACAGTCCAGCAAAAGGATTGATTCGGTCTACACTGGCGCTGCCACCCCCACAAAACACCTCTTAGATTGCAGATATGCTATACAAAAGAATAATACAATCTAGCGGAATCATTGCCTGGGTATAAATCACCTTGACAAATAAGAGAAAGAGTTCCTCTCCAGTTCTCTTTTCTACCTCTTTTTTCAGTGTATACGTAAATTTATAACACTTTTAATATATTGTTATTAATTTTAACAACTTTAAAAAACTTGAATTTATAACAATTTTGTATAGTATTGTTTATAATTGAATTCTTTACACTTTTCTTCTTGTTCTGGAAACCGGTGAGTATTGAAATACAAACGATTTTAAAATTTTTGTCACTTTGAGCTAATAAAAACTAAATTTTACATTCCTTTTATGTTAAATTTGTAAACGGGAAAGGGTCCTCAGGAACAAAGTTAAGTATATTTCAGAGCGTGCGAAAAGTTCGTTTGCATTCTTTAGAACGCGCAATACATTTATGTATATCGTTATAGTAAAATATTCAAAATGTATCAATACTACACAAAAACTGTGTATAAAGCACGATGCAAATACTTAGTTATTAAAAATTCAAAGTGGTTTTATAAATGTAAAAATTTATATTTTCATCAACTACGAGAAAACTTTACCATAAACTAAGGTTTATTTGTGGTCGAATGTAACTCTAACTTTATTGTACGAGTAACACAGCCATAAAACTTAATGATATATTATAGAGAAGATCCATTGTAGCTCACATTCTTTATTCCTAATAGTCGGACTGAGAAGAATATAACAATACGAAGAGTTTTCAATGACTCTTTTATTGTTTTCTAATAGTTTCGCCTTTCTTTGTCGCATAAAACTTATTTGTAACCTATTTTATGAACATAAGTTATTTTTAACTATTCTTGAAAAATAATGTTTTAAAAATTTAATTAGGTAGTTTGAAAACAATTTACTATAAAATAAGTATAAAAACACTACTTATTTGTATCAGTTTTTGTTTTTAAAAACTTTTTATTGCATGTTTTTTTATTTAATTATAAACAAGTTTTCACTTTGCAATTCAATGATGAAACTTTAATGCCTTTTTATTTTATCATTTTCGAGCATTGATTTTATTATTCGGGGCTTTATTATAATTTAAAAATCCTTTAAATGCAAATTTTTGGTGCTGATTAATATGCAGATGGGATTGTTATTAAAACTAGCCACGTTTATTAAAATTCCAAATTTGGAACAATTCCAAGCCAATTTTGCATGTTTCCTACACAAATTGTAGCTACAGTGTAATTTGTATAATTGCTATCTATTATATGAAAATTAATTATTTTATAGTAGCTTAAGAAAATGTGGAGAATACTTTTTCTTAAAATAGGTTGATATTTTTTCCTCTTTTAGATACTTGTAATGTGTTATATATTCAATAAATAGCAAAGCACCTTTGTTTGAAAATCATGCAAGCTCCACACGTACTGCACTGTCAGCTACCGAGGCAACTTATAGAAAAGACATTGATTCAGCCGACCTCTCATAAATCACATATCACTTACAATTACATACTTATTTTTCCCTCTCAAACCTCGAAATAAAGGGTGAGCAGAATTTATATATTGAACATATTTTCCAATGGAATTTAATTTTTCAAACTTTCCTATAGTAAATAACAATAAAGACGATTTAGTGACAATAATTTGTAATGAATTCAATCGACATAATTTGATTTTATAATGAGTTTGCGTTTTAAAAACTATATTTTTTATATTATATAAGTGATATGATCTTCCAAATTACGTAACAACATTACGAGAAAGTAACAAAATTTCCTAGAAATAAAATCAATACAATGGTATTATAAAAGTTTTCATACTGACAAAAATAATTTAATGAAAAGGTATTGTAAAACTGTTTTCCTATTTTTACGTGAAAAATCATATTTTTCGCTCTATTTACATACGTCAAAAGTAAATGGTTATGATTGAGTGAAATATACCTATATAGAGTGTCCCAATTTGAATTGCACTATATGGGTATCTTTGTTATTAATAAAGGTACAGATTCCGAATCATTCCGAGGATAATCGGCAAAAACAGACAATCGCAATTTTTTAAAAAGTCGATTATTTCATTAAAGTTTCAAAAAAGTTATTCGATTTGTAGAGATTAATCTAATTATGTTTTTTTACAAACACATAACAAACTCGGTTTTCAATATAAAATCTTTCTTATTTTAAATGGGCATCATATTGGATTTTTACACAAATAAATAGCATTTTTTTCTGGTTTCAAGAATTTATTACAATCTATGTTTGAAGTAAAAGACTATAAAATATTTGACATTATTTGAATTAATTTAAGTAAGCCATGACTTTTTGAGAGGTCTTCAACATCACTTAAAGCATCCACCTTTGCTACCTGGCACCGGATACAGCACCTGACGACATCATCAAACACCTAATTGGAAATAATATCAAAGATGCCAAATGCATGAAAATGTCGTCCAGAAGGCCGGAGGAATATACATCATTTAAGCTTTCTGTTCATGCTGTCCATGAAGACCAAGCCATTAACCCAGATTTATGGCCTGAGGATGTGATGATCAACAAGTTTTTTCATCGTCTTGCCAAGAAGAACAGTGCCCAGTAGTTGTTTTGGCAAAACAAGACGATACTACAACGAGTGGACACACTTCAATACCAACATCACAACAACTGGACCAAGCACCAATGAGTAAGGCTGATGATGAATCAAAGTTCGATAGTCTTTCTTTATTTCATTCAAATATACGTTCGATAAGAAACAAAATCAACTTAATTGACATAATGTTACATAGTAGCATATCTTATAACTTTCTTTGTTTTAGTGAGCATTGGTGTAATACTGAACAGTTGGAGATGGTACATATCAACGGATACGTTCTAAAGTCCGCATTCTGTCGACAAGCCTCTTATGGGGGTACTGCAATTTTTGTTAAAAATAATATGGTGGAAAGTTCTGGGGCTATTCCCTGGTTATCAAATCTTTTAATCGAAAAAATTTTTGAATGCTGTGGCATTTCCATATCGCGAGGTACATGCCTTATTTGTATTTATCGAGCGCCTACACTTAACGCGGACAAAGTAGAGCTATTTTGTACCTGCTTCCATAACGTACTAGTGAAACTAAGAAATTGTTTTAAAAATGTTTTTGTTTGTGGTGATATTAACATTGACGCGAGCGGCGATTCTTAAATATTTTAATGATACTATTGTTGGCAACAATCTGGTGTCTCTGATTGATGGACCTACTAGAATTGCAATGACAAAAAATTCATCCTCATCTACTACCAACTACCATTGACTATGTACTATGCAATTGTATAGATCTGATCTTAGATTCAAATAATATAGAGCCGGGCCTAAGCGATCATACTGCTCAAACGGTCACTTTTAAACATTTGCATGACAACACAACCACTATGTCTCAGCGTAGGATTTGTATTCGTGATTTTAATAATCAATTGTCTATTAATGAATTCAAATTGTATTTTTCTAAATATTACCAAGATCAGCATCCAATTAGCGAAAATGTTAACGAGATTTTTAATCACTTTTGGAAATACTTCTGTTGGTGCCTAAATGCTTGTTTTCCTAAGAGGCTTAAGGCCCCCTATAATACAACTAATGACTAATGATAGATATAAGATCATGTTTTCTCCTGCTCTGCAACAGGATTACAACCATTTTAAAACTCTATATTCGTTTTACAAAAATACTGGATCCACAGCAGCTAATACCGTTGTTTTTAAGAATATATGGAAAGAACTCAATACAAAAATTGCGGAAGACAAGAAGGTCTCTTTCGAAAAGTTTATAAATTCTAAACAAAACAAAACTAAAGCTCTATGGAAGATCGTTAATAAATCCCGGACAGGTGATAAAGTTAATACGAAGTCTAGGAGCATATCACTAAACTTAAATGATCGTGAAAACTCCAGTGAGATCGCAAACGCTTTTGCTAATCATTTTATAACCATAGCTGATAATTTTATCAATACATTTGCTAATAACAAAGGAATCGGTACTGCCTTGGTTGATCGTCTGCATTCCATGTATTTTAGACCGTTTACGGAAAATGAAATATACTCTATTATTTCTAAACTCAGTAATACCAAATCTGTCGGGTTTGATGAGGTACCGGTATGTCTTATCAAGGAATGCTCTGCCGAGGTGTTGCCGTTTCTTACCTACTTTATCAATATTTCAGTACAGATAGGTCAATTTCCTTCTATTCTTAAAACAGCACATCTTACACCTGTGCTACAAAGGGGAAACGCATTGGAGATTAACAACTACCGGCCAATCTCTGTGCTCAGCTGCTTTTCCAAATTAATTGAAAAGGCAGTTGGACTTGTAAACTACCTGGAAAATCATCAGATTTTGTGTAAGCAACAACACGGATTTCGCGAAGGACTCTCTACTGAGACCGCAACCGTAGCAATTGTTCAAAATATAAATAATAGACTCGATAAGGGGGAGAATGTCTTCGGTATATTTTTTGACCTATCGAAGGCATTCGACACGATCGATCTAAACATCCTTAAAACGAAACTCTCAGCGATGGGCATTCGTGGCCCCATCAATGATTGGTTAACATCTTTTCTGAATAATTGCTGTTTCGCTGTAAAGTATGATAATTCAATATCTAATACGGAATCAACAAGCATTGGCACACCACAAGGTAGTAACTTAGGGCCACTAATGTTTATTTGTTACGTAAATGACATGCCAGCATATGTAACGGTGGGAGACCTTTTCATGTATGTGGATGACACCAGTATTGTTGTATCCGGGAGTAATGCTTCTGAAGCATACCAGAAGGTTGTAGCAGCCTGTGAGCAATTTAAAACATGGTGTGAACTTAATCATTTAATCATAAACTTTGATAAAACGGTCATTGTAAATTTTAGTAAAGTATAAATTTTGACATAGGTGGCCACTCCATTAATATATCTGATCATACCATTTTTCTTGGTACTGTAGTAGATAAAAATTTAATGTGGACATTAAATATTGACTCAATCTGTAACAAAATAAATAAATCTTATTTTCTTATTTCATCTTTAAAAAACAATCTGAATCAAAATGCTCTACTTTCCGTGTATTACGCCATGGTGTATTCACATCTCAGTTATAACATAATAGTATGGGGTTCCTTTGCAAATAGTATGAGAGCTTTTGTTGCGCAAAAGAGAATTATCCGTTTAATGTTTAATCTACCTTATTTGGAGTCGTGTCGCGGATACTTTGTCAAACACAAAATTCTAACATTGCCATGTATTTTCATATTAAAAATTTTGGGGTACATAATTAAACATAAAAATAATTTTATATTACAATCCTCGCTACACTCCCATAATGTGAGACGCATGGACAATGTTAGAAATTTCAAGCATAGTCACACATTTTACGAAAAATCGCCGCACCATCTTGGCATTAAACTATATGTATAACTTACTGCCCGCGTGGACAAAGAAACTACCGCAACACAAATTTAAAAACTCGCTAAAAATGTTCTTGCAAAGAAAGGTATTCTATACCCTAGAAGAATTTATAAACTCAATCAGTGAATGGACTGTGCGTTGATGTGTACCAGCTTCAAAACTTTTATCAAATATTCTTATTATGTATTAGTTTTAGTTTGTATTATTTCATATTTGTATTGTATTGCTTGACCTGTCTATGATCTATGTAAGAATTTTACAGATGTTTAATAAATTATTATTATTAAATTATTATTATTATTATTATTAATAAATAAGTTTTAGTGATTGATTAATTATTTACAAATGGAAACCTTTTCACTATCCTATTAAGGGCGCGTTCCAGTAATGAACACTAAAGCCCACGACCACCACCGCAAAATTATCCCGTTCCACTAGCTCAAAACGTCACCATTCAACAAACAACCACGGAAACCCACGAATAAATACGGTCGTTGTGAGCTTCTTGCGGTCGCCATCGATGCACGAAAGAAAAAACGCGGTCTTATGTAGAACGATTTTGCGGTCGTCGTGGGCTTTAGTGTTCATTACTGGAACGCGCCCAAAATAATGTAAAATGACAGCTCGGATTGCCCTTTGTTTAAAGAAGTCCTGTCAAAAAATCATAGGTTACTTAAATTTAATTCAAATAATATCAAATATTCTGTAGTGTATTACTTCGAACATGGATTGTAATCCAACGTTGTAATCAGAAAAAAGGCAAATTAAGTGTTGAAAAATTTAATATGGCGTCAAGTTGCTATTGATATCTTGAAAGCCGCGTTTGTGTTATTTTTGTAATAAACATATTTACAGCCGTCTTTACGAATCCAATAAATTTTATTCGAAACATATTTTTGTAACTATTGTAGTTAAAAATTTAATCGACTTTTAAAAAAATTGCATTTTTCGGTTTTTTCCGTTTTTCGTCAGAGAGGTTCGGAATTTTTGATTTTGTTAAACGGTATCTTGAAATAAATCTAAAAAACTGCAAAACATTGCCCATTTATCCGAATCTGTAACTTTATTAATAACAAAGATACCCATGTAATGCAACTCAAATTGGGACCAGCTGTATGTACAGGGTGTCCCAGCACAGCGAGGAAGTAAATTTACTCTAAAATGAAAACAGATATCGATATGCGGTTTTCTATAGAATACAGGGTGATTTTTAAGTTGATACTTTTTTTTGACACGATGTAAAACTCAATAAATTAGGTCGATTGGCAAAATGTTTTGTTAATAAAAGTTTTTAATTAAAAAAGTTATTTGAAATTTAATTTACAGTGTATGCGCTGTAGATGCACCTTAAAGAAAATGTTCAAAATTGGCACCATTTGCTTCAATTCGTAATTTCCAAAACAAACCGAAAGTACCCGAAACCGGAAGTAACTTTGAATATTTAAATGGCAATGGTATTTTTGGAAAGGTCTTTTAAAAGAAACAACCTTTATTAAAATTTTTCTTTAAATCAAGTGAATATGGTTTCTTAAATTATGGTAAAATAAAAACACTACTATCATCCTCAATGGATGAGGGTAGAGGAAATTACAATTTTTTAAATGGAAACTTGTATTTTTTGCATTTTTCGCTTCATTTGGTAAAAATAATCAATTTTTTTGGTTATGTATTTTCCTTTATTCAAAAAATAAAAAAAGTAGAATATTTTTAAAAAATAAAGCGAAAAATGAGGATAAAATTCTCTCTCGCCCATTTCCGGATGATAGTAACGTTTAAATTTTTCCATAATTTAAGATGTAACTGGTCACTTGTTTGCATATTTTTTTTTCGTATGATTTGTTACCTATGGAAAATATTTTTATAAAAGTTGTTTCTTTTTAAAAGCCCTTTCTAACAATACCATACTCGACCTAGGTTGTCATTTAAAATTCCAAAGTTACTTCCGGTTTCGGATACTTCCGGTTTGTTTTGGAAATTAAGAATTACACCAAAAGGCTATTTAGGTTCACTTTGGTGGTATTTTTTTTCTCATCAATGTGCGACAAAAGGTTCTCGATATAAAGAGGTGGTACGGGTAGTCAGGGATACCCTGCACAATACCTTTAAGCGCCAATTTTAATAATATTTTAGTAATATACTGGGTATCCATTCCAAAATGGCGGACCAAAGTTACCTAGTATATTATGACATTTTTGGATTCCTTTGCAAAAAATAATTATACTTTGTAAAAACTTTTATGGGCCTATCGTCACTCGTTTTGTTGATATTTGCCATTTCAACCAAAAAAAGATCCATTTTTGAAAAATCACCGGTCTAAAACAGATGAACATTTTAGGTTGAAATTTTGTCAAAAATCATGTCAAATTTAAGTTTGTGATAATTTTTTATCAGGGTGCCTTGTGATACGCAAATTAAATAATCGATAAATCGATGGCATTTTTTACAAGCTCTCTATTGATATAATGTTTCTATGCTGGTCGCTTATCAATGATTTAGGAAATATTAATATCCAAACTAAGAAACAGTGAAAAATAGCACTCTTGATGATTTTTTTTTTAGTATTTTTTTTCAGTTTGCCTTATCCTTATTTGTGTCTTTCTCTATTTTGTTTTTTTAGTAATGTTGTTATATTACAATAGCAGTTTTTGTCATTTATGATCATTTGTCTGTATGTAAAGTGATGCTCCTGTACTCTAGTGCACAAAAGCATTACTTAAGTCATTCTTTTTTGTACTAAGTAATGCTTTTGTGTACTAGAGCATAAAAAGCATGACTATATGCAGTGACAACTGATCATAAAAGACCTACATTTTGCACGATCGTAGAAAATAACTATTTTAATTTGGCTGTATAATTATTTTTTCTTCAAACGTCTACTAAGTGTTCATAATTATACAATAAACAAATACATAACTTTTTTATGTTCGCTGATTCTATGGTCACTTTGTACTGCCTAGGAGTAGAAATTAAATTTCTACTTCGCTTATTCCGCAACATGTCGTACTGAAATTAAACAATGTTAATTTTTAAAGTTATATGTCAAATTAAAGTGTTTGAAGAACACAACTATCAGATAATAAAACATTAACTTTATTAAACCAATTGCTTATCAAGATAAGCGAATAGGTGAAATGTGGATTAACTTTATTTTTGAAAACATCAGAGGAGGAGGAGGGAACTTTTCTTTTTCAAATGGCAAAATATTTTTTTTGATTGAAAAAAATCATTAACAAAAATAATCTAAACCAATTAAGCCCATTATTTTTTTGAAATTAAGTTTTAAAATTTTTTTTTCTTATTTTTTTTTATAATTATTAATTTTTTTTATTTATTTCAATCGTTTTTTTGTTTTTGAGTTTTGAGTTTTTTATTTTATTAAGTTTTGTTTTTTAATTTATTATAAATAATTTAAAAAAAATTTAATAAAGTGATTGAAACAAAACTTCAAAAATAAAAAAAACTGAAAACCCAAAAACAAAAAATTATTTTTTATTTTTTTAAATTTTGCTTCTTTAGTTATTATTAATAATTTTTAATTTATTTAAAAAAAATTGATATAAATATTAAGGGTCATTTATGTTACTCACGCAGCGCACCGATTTACAACTAACTCAATTTAAATATATAAGAACAACAAAAAAAAAACTCATAAACATAAATAATATGTACAATAGTTTTCAATTATTATATAAAACTGTGTAAATTGTTGTTATTATTTATTTAAATTGAGTATTTCACTTTTAAAATCGGTGCGAGGCGTGAGTGACATAAATCACCCTTAATAATAAATAAAAAAACAAAAAAACTGAAAACTCAAAAACAAAAAAAACAAAAAAAAACAATTGATTTAAATTAAAAAAAAAATAATAATAAAAAAAAAATAAAAAGAAATAAGAAAAAAAAAAAAATACAAAAAAACATTAAAAAAATTAATTAAAAAAAATTATTGGTATAATTGGTTTATATAATTATTGTTAATGATTTTATTCAATCTAAAAAAATATGTTGCCATTTTAAAAAGAAAAGTTGCCCCCTCCTGCTCTGATGTTTTCAAAAATAAAATTAATCTTTTATTATCTTATTATCATCTTAAAATCGGATAAGAAATAACAAAGCTTCATCGTTGGCCGTTTTCTGTGCACCCCTCTATATAAACTAAATACTAATATTCAATGCTAATATTTTCGTAAATTTTATTAGAAAAATAATTTCTAATATTATTCGTAAAACTCTCGTTTGTAGAACAAAATATTGTATGATATGGGTATTAAAAATGCAATATGGAACTTGTAAGATATGTAGAGAAACTTTCAGACGCATGCCACAACCATGAACTTTTAACACTTACATCACAAATAACAATTATTATTTCACATTTTTAATTTTTATTCAGAAGCATTTTCGAAAGTAATTTTAAATCTTTTTTAAAAAGATATAATAAATAAATTATATTCGATAAAAACCGCAAAGATTAAATGAAATACGAAATTGAATCAATTTTACACTCTATGCTTTCAAGTAACTATCTTAAGAAAACATAAAGTAATATTATAAGATGAAACTGCTGTTAATCTCAGTGGGGTAGCAGGATCCCGTAGTGGAACACAACAGTGGGTTCAACATCATTTTGAGCTCAAACTTATATTATAGGTTTATAATGTCTTTAAATAGTTTTGAAAAGAGGGTTGGAGTAGATTTGGAGGCCAAATAAAATAAATCTTTTATGATAGCTAGGTCAGGTTTGGACGCTTACCACTTTCACACAAAAAGGTTAGGCATGTTTAGACGCTAACAGAATATAATAATTCCTACCTGCTCTTAATTAGCGTCCATTTCTGCCATTAGCTTAAGCAAGGATGAATTGATTTCAGAAATGCATACATTAGGGTCCCAATCTACCGAGAAGAGAGGAAAAATAATTGGAGAATGTACAAAAAACTATAGTGACTAATAGTACCTTAACTTTGGACCCCTCCAATTAATTTTGTGCTAGGTTACAGAAGGTGACTATACGCTAGGATGTAGCTTAATCAATTTAGATTATACAGGGTGTCCCTAAAAGTTCCGTACAAAACGATACCACATACTCTTGAGACCAAAATAAGACGATTTAACGAAACTTATCTCTATCCAAAAGTGCTTCGTTAAGGTGCTACAGACCATTAAAGTTCTTATAACTATTTTGTATTTTTTAAATTACTAAAAGTTGGCTCATACGATCATAACATAATTTGGTATGTGGCTATGTAATGAAAAAAAAGTATTTCTAGACAATTTGTTTTTACTTTTTCACGTTATGTAAGTGGTCAAAAATAGGTCATCGACAAAATTTCTTATAACTTTTTAATGGCTGAATAAAAATTCATAAAACTTTACTTGTAGCTAAACAGTGTAAATATAAACTTTTTTGTCTCTTACAAAATTTTTCTATCTGCTTTATTTTACGCAGAAAAAAATTATTTCCATGTGGTACATAACCTAACTTTGAAAAAATATTTAAATTTTTCGCTAAATACTCTGTACAAATTAACACAGTACATTCCTGAGACCAAAATGGAGCGATTTAACCAGTTTTATCTTTAACCAAAAGTGCTTCCTTAAGCCTCTATTGACCATGAAAGTTATTTATAAATATTAGATTTTTCAAGGTGGCTAGACACTTACTAGCACTTTTCGATTAAAATAAGTTTGGTTAAATAATTTTATTTTGGTCTCAAGAATATGTGGTGTTACTTTGTACAGACCTTTTGGCGAAAAATTTAAATATTTTTCTATAGTTAGGTTATACACCACATGGAAATATTTTTTTCTGCCTAAAATAAAGGAGTTAGAAAAATTTTATAAGAGACAGAAAAAGTTTATAATTACACTGTCTAGCTACAAGTAAAGTTTTATGAATTTTTATTCGGCCATTAAAAAGTTACAAGAAAATCTGCATGTCGATGAGCTATTTTTGACCACTTACATAACGTGAAAAAGTAAAAACAAATTGTCTACAAATACCTTTTTTCGTTACATAGTCACATACCAAATTTTGTTATGATCGTATGAACCAATTTTTAGTAATTTAAACAAAACAAAATAGTTTTAAGAACTTTAATGGTCTGTAGCGCCTTAACGAAGAACTTTTGGATAGAAATAAGTGTGGTTAAATCGTCATACTTAGATCTCAGGAGTATGAGGTATTGTTTTGTACAGACCTTTCAGGGACACCCTGTATATCTGAAAAAAAAATTGGAAATCTAAAGAGGGAAACTTGAGTTTTGACTGTAGAACTAATGCTCGATGTCATGATTTTTCCCAATTTTTCCTCCCAAACTCGAGCGCCCTCTAAGGATTCGCATCAATTTTCAGTTATTTGCTGATAATTTGCAAAGAATCTCCAGAAAAGTAGGACGGATTTTCTATTCCTTCCTCCAACGGAAAATGTATCGGGGGCGTCAAAGAATCTTTCCACGAGACGCGACGCGACGTAGCGTTTTTTGGGAAATAAATTTAGATATTTCCTCCAGTAGAAAGCAACTGGTTTAAATTTGATTGGTTCCCTCTGTTCTAGAAGACATAGTCCGAAGAGAAGAAATTATTTTTACGAAATATCACATTGTTAATGGAATGTATTAGCAGTCTAATTAATTAAATATGGAGATTGAAATTTTTCGCATGTATAGATAAATATTTATTTTACAGATTAGGCTATTAAAATTTAAAAAAAAAGTAAAATTTAAGGTGCTAGATCAATGCCAAAAATAGACTAAATAGACTAAACCTCTAAAACGCACCAATAAATTTGAGGAAAGATTGCTCTTATGGGCAAATTCTTTTGACGTGCGCAACTTGCAATCACCCGCGAAGGCACATGCGCGAGGTCTGGGGCACCCTGTCATTTTAAGAAGTAAAGGGTTAGGTAAAATGATTGTGGTCAACTCAAATTTCCCGCCGAAAAATCTGGAGAATTTGTTCACTTCAAGTTCATAGTAAAACAAAATTATGTCAAAGTTTTAACAAAGTAACTAGATTACAAAAAGCAGAGGAGTAGGAAGAATTTTTACCGTTGTGTCAATACTTGGCATGTTTGTATTTAGGTATTGTGCCTTCTGTTTCACAAACATAAGTATTTATTAAAACTAATCTGAGTAAATCTTTGTTATGTGTTAACATCTGCTTCGAGAACGAAGGTTATTATTTTCAACTATTGGCATTTTTTGTAATGTTGCGTTGTTCGGACCTTGAAAGAACAGAGATACCATGAGCTTTTGGCATATCTCTCTAAATCTGCTGTAGACAGCTTATTAAGTGCTGCCAATATGTCAATCATTCAACCTAAAAGTAGAAAAAAAACTAAATAATAATTAGAAATATTATTATAACAAAGTTTTTTTTAATTTAAGGCCTCCTAAATATCATTTTGTATATTTATTAACAAATGTTAATGTTTTCATTTTATATCTTCTAAATACCTTTTTGGTTAGGTGTGTACTCTACGGTATTTTTGTTCTATTGTGAAATCAAATAAAATGTTATTTAGAAGATATAAAATTAAAACTTTGTTATAATAATATTTATAGTTATTATTTAGTTTTTTTTTCTACTTTTAAGTTGCATGATTGACTACTTATTAAAGCACAATCATTTTAGCAGGTTACTTGATGATAAATAATTAATTTTAGGAAAACTATCACAACATTCTGCTTGCAAAAATTCATCAAAATTTTGTTTATTGTTAGTTTGTCATCAAACAACATTCCTAATTATATGTAATTTAAGATTATCTAATATTGGAATTGCTGAAGAAAGTAGAAGGTCCCTCTAACATACCAAAGGTCGGTTACATATAGCTTTTAATTACACTTCAAACGACACCTAAACTAAAAAAAATAATAGATTTTCCACGGCATCATCTTAAGAGCATTTTTTCCTTAACATTGGCCATTTTGAGGTTTACTGGACGAATTCTACAGTCCTTATAAATCATTATTTTAAAATAATTCTTTCAGAATTTGAAAATGCGATAATTAATCTACAAAACGGTGCAAAGGTTTTTTTTAAATTACACATTTTTTATAGTTCTTGTTTAAAAATGGCGTTTTTTTATGCAATTTTTTTTTGGAATAATGTAGCGGAACTTTTTGAGATATTGAAAATCCGGATGCGCCGATTTGTAAAACATAGATTTATCTACATTTAAGTATTTTTTATGATAATTGATTAAATAATAAAAGTGCTGCATGTCGTCCAATATTTGTCGTTTTGCTCATAAATAGTATATTGTAGTATAATAGGAGCTAAAGTGTTACTTTTCAGTGGCGAGTTCGCAACATTTGGAGGATGAGACGCCTAGCGCGAACGAAAACATCATCCCATTTTTTTCTTCAAACGTCTATTTAAAATTAAAATAATTAATATTTTCACTACATAATATGCTTGGAAGCTTCAAATGATCTTTGAAACAGGGTAAACTCTCACGGCCGGCAGAAAAAGTAGCTTAGGCTTTAAAATACATGTTTAACCTTTTGTATTGAAGAATATAATTTTACTGACGTTTGAAGAAAATTTTTGTTTATTGGATTTTATTCAATTTGTGGGCGGTGCAAAGGGGCGGCAAGATATGCATTGTTTTTAAAATTGTTAGTATTATTTAGGAAAGAATGCTCTTAAGAGCCAAAACAATAACGAAATTCGAATTTTTCTGATTACTTCATAGGCAATTAATGATTTTTTTTTGTTATTACTTAAATTAAAAAATTTCAACTGTTGTTTTAACCTCGCATTAAATAATTATTAATATTAAGTTTTCACATAAAGCAGGTGTTTGATTTCAGTCCTGGCTTCACGCTTCTACAGTACAGTGAGAGGCAAAATTATGGAATAAATTCATTAAAACCGAAACGAAGGTTGGATAAAAGTCGTTTGAATTAAAAAGAGAGTTATTACACCTAGTTTCCGCGATAAAATGCCAAAAAATTAACGTCCCTTATTGGTTAAAAGTAAGCAAGATTTACACAGGATAATTATTTTGGATGTTTTTTGACATATAATCTCAAAATATTAATCACAAAATTTCAATTACTAATGTATTTACATGTATAAATTTGTAAACAGTATAAAGAAATGGAGAATTTATTTATGTTTCTGTACATATTTTATAATTAAAAAGTTAAAATAATTTTAAATTCCTGTCAAAACCTGTTTGGTTATTTTTCTAGTAACTTTTATAGTGTAAGTTGTCCTTTCCTGTCACTCTTCCTATTTAAAAAATTAAGTATACAAATTTGACACATCAATGCTACCAACTTCGTAAGTGGGTGCTAAAATGAGCGCGCAATGGCCCATTTCGACACCGCTAGCGGTTCCGAAATAGCAATATTACAGACGCAAATTATACAAAGAACCTTATGAAACCAGTTCTTTATACTATTTTTTCAATTTTGCGCTTTCTATAACAATTTTAAATTAAAATCAACATATAAAATGTTGGGAAATTTTGAAATTGTTGGTAGCATCATGGCATGTTTATTATGACTGACGTCTATTAATGTCATTGTATTGCATTTTTAAATTTACCTTTTCTATTAGCCTTACTGCTCAAAATACATGTAAATGATTGACATTTTACAACCAACTTCAAAGAAATAAATTTTACTACTCAGTAAAACATCGCTTTCGGTGCTTTACTGAATATTATAGAACCTCTTTTAGTGCTTTACTAGTCATAGTAACGAACCAAAATAGAAAAAATAATTTTATTTGGTTTATAAAATGATTTAGACATGGGTTTTCTTTTCAAAGAGCAATAAAATTCTCTCGAAGAAATATAGGTTTGACTTGAAAAAAAAACAATGTTGATCTTGAAATGAGCTAAAAACAAATTTAAAATAAAAATAGGTGTAATACACTTTTATCCGAAACTTTTTTCGAGAGTAATTTTTTTTAGTAATAGTGACGAAAATGCAAGAATCTCTTAAATATTATTTATATTATGTCACTTATTAGGGTTAAACTTAAATTAAAGCTTTATTTAAAAGTAAAACCTATACTTATATCTACCCTAGAGTTTTTCATAGTTTGTTTCTTTCCATTTGTTAATCTTTAATAAAGTACAATGGTAAAACGTATCCATGATGCTGTTAAAACATAAATTTTAGGAAATTATATTTAAAGTTAATCAACTGCGGTGTTATGTAATTTTTCTAAATCCATTACAAAATATGAAATCGAAAACAACTAATAAATCTCTTTCTCACATTACTTGAAAGTAAGGCTTTTTGTATTGTAGATTTTAATTATCGTTCTTAATTGGAAGTTTATAATTTTCAACTTTAGTTGAAGGTTACATAGAACAAAGTTATAATGTACTTTGAGAGTTGGAGTACTTTTAATTTCTCTTTATAAGAATTATGTACTTAAGAAAAAATTAAATAATTAAACAAATTTAATATAATAAAAAATACTCGTAAATCAAAGGTGAAACTAAAAACGGTGAGTAATTGTTTGAAATTACAGGTTACTATTGTAAATAAAACTACTACAATAAAATCAAGCTGGTTTTGTAGAATTAAGTGAACTCCACAGCTCGGTGTAATTTAATATAAAAGCATTTCTCTGTGGCGGAAAAACCGCGGGGTTTTATTCAATAAGCAACCCCACTGCCAGTGCTGTCCAACCATAGGCGGCTCGCTAAATCCAATCTAATAATACATTATTTTAATTATGCTTTACAACTTCGTCGGATTTATTCTCATTTCGAAAACGCGCACCCTTCATTAATAGAGAGAGCCTTCATTAAATACAAATTGTCGTGTCGCTGCCGTCACTGGAAAAATATAATCCCCATACAATCTCCTACAACCCCGTATCATAATTTCGTTTGGCACGCTTTTTACATTAGCTGGTCGCTCCAAATAATCAAAACAGCGCTAAGATCATACATAAATCAAAAATTTAATACTTAAATCCTAAAAATCGTATTATATTCGCAACCTCATAAATTTCGTTTAAAACTTAACAAAATCCTCATCTGAAAATCCCTGGGTTAATTTGATTAACATTTTTCGCATAGGTATTTTCAATATCATTACTATAACGTGTTAGATCATTAAATTAGATCAACTAATAACCAGATAAAGTCTAAAAAATTATCCAGTTTTATTTTTGGTATCAGTCATTATGGTGCAAATCAAAAGCCAGATGTACGTTGGGCCTGCTAACATAACGTATGTACATACAGGGTGGGCCAACGAAAACGAAACAGACGAGTTTTGAAATAGTTAATAAAAAAATTTAAAAAAATGCTCGGACAGGTCAACTTTAGTTTTTTTGGGGGACATATTTTGCAATAGAGCTGATTCAAAAATCCATTCATTCCTGCGCCCTATGGACACAACCCCTTAAATTTTAATAGGGATGGTGGGGTAAGTAATACCTCGAAAGATCTTTTTACCCAGAGTAACATACAAAAAAAAGTTAAATCGATCGATTCGTTTTAAAGATATTAAAAATTTAGCAAGTAGAGTTTTCATACCTTTTAAAATTGTGCTATGAACACCGTGCCTTCAATTTTAAGTCTTTTGATAGGGTAAGTAATACCTCCTTGGAAAGTTCTTTTTACCACAAGTAACATACAAAAAAACAAAAGTGAAATCGATTGGTTTGTTTTAAAGAATTCAAAATAAATCAGTATTGCACATTATTTTTTATTTAACCAAACTAAACTTAACTAATCTTTTTGAAGAAAACTTAACACTTTAAAGAATCCCATCGATCCCGACACTTTCAAGGATGTTTTTATTATTTTATTAAATGTTCGAATTGAGTTCCACCAACCTCCATGCAAACGTACAAATTTTGCTCAAAGCGAATTCTTACATTTTGTAACATTTCAGCAGTAATTTCTCGGCATTCAATAATAATTCTCTGTCGTAACTCTGCTAGAGATCCTGGTTCCGTTGCGTAAATGTTACTTTGTAAATGCCCCCAAAGGAAAAAATCAAGGAGAGTAAGATCGGGAGATCGCGGCGGCCACTCCAAAGGTCCTCTACGCCCAATCCATTGCCCAGGAAACGTCGAATCCAAGAATTCCCTAACAGGCCGTGTGTAATGAGGAGGGGCTCCGTCTTGTTGGAAAATCTTCTAAATAACGATCGTCATTTTCGATAATATCGTCAAGAAATGGATGAACAAAGTTTTGAAGTAGATCCATGTACATATCCCCTGTTAGATTGCCATCTTGAAAATAAGGACCAATAAGACGGTCTCCAAAAATTCCAACCCACACATTCAATTTTTGAGGAGTTTGAGTGTGAACTTCATGAAATACCCTAGGATTCTCATCTGACCAATATCGACAAATATGACGATTAACGGTTGAGTTTAAGAAAAAAGTGCACTCATCAGAAAAACAGATATTATAAAGATAATTTTCATCAGCAATTATCCGTTCCGTCATTACCTCACAAAATTGCAGTCGCCTATCAAAATCATCTTCATTTAACTCATGAATTAAATGAATTTTATAGGGATGATATTTGTGACCTTTCAATATTCGGCGAATGGTTGTTCTGATGATGTTAGTCACAGTCTCCAATTTTCTTGTGCTTAAAGTTGGATCTGCAGCAACTTGTCCCAAAACACCTATTTCAACGACCTCATTTCTTATTGGACGAACATTACCAGGATCGCGTTTCTTATTACCAACAGAAGCAGTATTTTTAAATTTTGCAACCAACTCCAGAACGTATTTTCGGTTACAATGTTTGTTTGGATGTTGTTCATTAAATAAATTAGCTGCACGATAAGCATTCTCATCGTTTTTAAAATAAAAAGTGATTAATTCAACCCTTTCTGGAATTGTATAAACCATTGCTAGCAGAAGCTTTTACAGAAGTTCACAAAATTTTAAATGTTGATTTCTGATAATTAGTCATAAACAGTATTAACACGATGAAAATCACCACTAATACAAAATACAACTGATAAAAAGAATCTCAATGTGGTTATAAATCGTTTTATGTTTTGCATTGTTTTGTTCCAGATGTTACAAAATTTTAAACAATTCCTCGAATAAATATAAATTTGTTTTTTAAAATCTCTCTTTTGTAGAAAATGAAAATAAATTGCGTTTTACATGTTTTTGTATGTTACTTTGGGTTAAAAGATCTTTCCCAGGAGGTATTACTTACCCTATCAAAACACTTAAAATTGAAGCCGTGGTGTTAGTGGTGAGGCATACATAATATTTTATGAGCTGGAAGGGAACTACTACATTTTTATTTATTTATAATAATTATTTGTAATTTTTTACTTTTTATTTATTTTAAAGGTATGAAAACTCTACATGTTAAATTTTGAATATCTTCAAAACGAATCAAAGGATTTAACTTTTTTTTTGGCATGTTACTCTGGGTAAAAAGATCATTCTAACGAGGTATTACTTACCCCACCATCCCTATTAAATTTTTAGGGGTTATGTCTAAAGGGCGAGGGATGAATGGATTTTTGAATCAGGTCTATTGTAAAATATGTCCCCCTCGAAACGATATTACTTACCCTATAAAAACACTTAAAATTGAAGGCGTGGTGTTCATAGCACAATTTTAAAAAACATGAAATCTCTACTTGCTAAATTTTGAATATCTTTAAAACGAATCGATCGATTTAACTTTTTTTTTTGTATGTTACTCTGAGTAAAAAGATCATTCTAACAAGGTATTACTTGTAAGTGCGGGTCCATAAATTCCAAGACATAGGGATATATTACAGCGTGCCAAGACGGTATCTTCAACTGCCTATCCTATAGCCGCAAGGTCCTGGGACTGGAAATTCAAATCATCTCTTGTTGTCTGCAAACATGCAAAGGAAACCCTAATGCACCTCTTGGCAGTATGTGCTATGTACGCTCCAAGCCAATATACAAACATATAAGTAGACACGATACAGCTCTCCAGGTCTTAGTCCATTACCACCATTTGACATGCGGAATCTATCGTGGTAAATGATAAGTAGAATATTTACTGGAACTTCCAATTCAACACAGCAACTAAACTCAAGGCAAATAAACCAGACCCAGTCATCATTTAACGTTAATAAAGCTATATGTAATAGAAATGATCTGAAATCAATATCAATAAAAAGAAGCAAAAAAATTATAAGTACAGGTATTTGTTGTTTGAATTGGGGAAATTTTACCATGAATACACCAACCAATTCATCCCCGTTATAATAAGTCGCCTACGCGGTATGAACGTAAAAATCGAGAAACACATGAAAGAAATAGAAGGTATCGAGAAGCGTGAAATAAAGACCATACTCACCAAAATGCAGATATAGGTACTTCAAGGCTCACTTAGATTCCTTCGAACGCACGAAGGTAACCACTCTTAATGTCCATTCCATCTATCAATGTACTAATCCTAACGGAAGGCGTTGATCTGTAAGGCATTGAATAGTACCAAATATGGCACGCGCGAGATACTCGAATACCACTTCAATAAAAAATTAAAATATTTAATAATATTAAATTTTCATAATAAGTTTATAACTGCCAAAATAATTTTGGATAGAAAGAAAGGTTTCCTCATTAACAAAGTTAATTTTACTAACTGTATGAGCTTCCGTGTTCTTTCAGAGAAATTCAAATGTTTATATATCAGTGAAGTTTATTTATTGATGGAGGCATCAGTTTGGCTAGGATATCTAATACGTCTACTTTGCATTTATCTTCCTTATCAGAAAATATACAAAACTCCTCTTATTCTTTTTCAAAAAGTTTACTGTAAAAGATCTGCTGCTCTTACTAGGAAAGCCAGACATATTTTTTCAACAGACCTAAGGCGGTACTCCTGCCTTTAGGTTTTCGTAGTTTACTGTAGTAATAATATCAATCTCATCATTATCCACCATCTCTGTCCACATGTCTCATGTGCCTTCATCAAATTTCGAACGGGCAACACTTCGACCCAGTAATGATTCGACCCAACAATTTTCAATCTAGCAATATTCGATTCAGCAATGTTCGGTGGAGCAACTTTTCGATCCAGTAATATTTCGATCGGACAGTATTTCCATGCAGCAAATTTCGATGTAATGTTCCCAATCAGAAGAGATTGTGTTACATCTTCTTTTAACTTATTTATTGGTGACCATTATTGAATTTAACAGTTCGGTCTCTTTTGTCAATCGCTTTCGCACAAAAATTTACGAATTTTCACAACGTTGCCAAGTCAAACGAAGTAGCGATTGTCTTGCTGATCATATTTATGAAATTGAACTTGGACGCTAGGTAGATATTGCTTAGATGTATGTAATGCCTTGTAAGAAATTTGTTTAGTTAAAGTCGATAAATTGTTGGGCACTATCCTAATAAGTTTTATTTATTTTTTACTTATTAAATTAAAACATTATTTACATAAGAAAATTTACAATTATCCATATACTATTGTTACTAGTAGGTTTTCAGTATCTTTTTTCTAGTATTATTTTATACAACGAAAAAGAAGCCCAACTTTACATGAAAAGTAGTAGTGTTTCAAAATTATTGATAATAAAAAAGTCGAGTTCCCAACTTTTTCCCTTCATATCTAGGTTAATTCGTCAAGAAATTTTTTTAACTATTTTGCTGAAGATCTCTGAAAGGCCCCTAACAACTTACTGAAGAGTTCTTGCGCCATTTTTGAGACACCCTGTGTATGTATAGGAAAATAAAATATTATTGTATATGTCAGAATTCTTGCGTTTCGTAATTGGGGAATTTGATTAATACACTGCTCAAAACTAGTGCAAGTTTCATTGATAATAATATTAAAAGTTGTGCTTTTCTTCTCCCTGTTTTTTATTAACGTTTTTATACAGGGTGATGATAAAGTTTGGAAAAATTCATAACTGGCGTATTTTATTTTTCTGAGAAAATCGCACGCACAGGTCAATTTTAGTTTTTAAAATTCCATCTCTTGGTATAAAAAATATTAATGACGTCACTGATGTTTTAGCAATGACGTCATCAACGATTTTTTAAATGGAAACCCCCACATTTTCACTCGTTTTTGATAGACATTTATGTCAATCAAACGACGGTATAAAAAATTATTGCATTTGTAAACAAATTTTCGTATAAAATTTTTTTAATGTAAACTTAAAATAAATTTGAAAGATTTGAATGTTGTATAAGATTTATTTTGACTGATTTCAATAAATGGTAAATTTCATGTTTTATTCTTTGTAAATTTCCTTAAATTTAAATGGAATCAAAAACTTAGTTTTTGAAGACTATTTATTAGATTTTGTTAAATACATTTAACATTTTACATTCGCATTAGAATGCGCATTATTTAAGCATCTACTTTCTTTTGTTATTATTAGTAACTTCAAATTCATTTTAATTTATTTTTATGAAATCTTTTTCGTTAAATAAAATTTAACTTTTTTTGAAGTAAAAAGATTTTGTATTCAAAAATCTGTTTAAAAATTTAATTGTTTTTATATCATCGTTTAAGTGACATGAATTTTTACCAAAAACCAGCAAAAAAGTGGGAGCTTCCATTTAAAAGCTGATGCTAAATCACCAGTGACGTCATTAATATTCTATTTATACCAGGAGATGGTATTTTAAAAACTAAATTGACCTATCCGAGCGATTTTTCTTAAAACAATTAAATTCGGCAGTTATGAATTATGTTCCAAACTATATCATCACCCTGAATAAAGTGTCCGTTAAATGTTTTTAGCAATGTATAATATAATAAAAAAATTAGACAAAATCTCTGTAATTGTGCAAATTCAGGTTAATATAAATATAGTTTCATATTATTTCCTTTTTAATTTAAAGATTTAATAATTATGTTTAATGGAAGGATATTCATTCAGCAAGAATTGAATAGGTTCTAATCGTTTATGTGTGCTTTGGATTTTATAAATGTAATATTTCAGGTGCAAAATTCAACTACTGTAACCGTTTGACCCTTGTCAGCGAATAGTTTTATGTTTTTCTTTTGTGATAAAGTTGTATCAAACATTTTGGCGAAACTAAAGCAGTGCACTTTTGTGTCTGATGCAAAATTAAATCGCCCTGAAATTTGCTGCATTACTGACTTATAGCTTAAAACTTTTAATTATAATATTACTTTTATAATACATAGCCATTAGGTTTAATTTTAAGCGTATAAACTGAAATTTATATTCATTTCGATGATTTACACAACTGGAATATTTTAATTATTTTCATTTATACGCTTTGTTATATTATTTACAAGTATAATCATGCAATACATATACCACGATCATAAATTTAATCATTTTTACTGTTACGTGAAAAGAGATTAATATTTATGAAACATATTTTGTTAAAAAAGAACCATTAAAGAGTATATGCAAAATGGAAATTTAATTTACACCAAAGTGGTTATAAGTTAATTATTATTAGAATCCTTGGTATGCTGGAGATGGGGTTGAAATTTTCAAGCTTCGCATTATCGAGATTCTAGTCTAAATAGGAATTATTCACAAACAATTTCATTACTTTTCCACCGACACGTTGCAGTTGATAGAAATTATATAGAAAATATAATTCATGTGCAGTTGAAATTAAAAAAAATGTACTTAAATTGTGATCACTGATAAAATAAAGCTTTAATGAAGTATGTTTTGTATGCACTTATAAGTGGTGAAATGGTAGATTTAAATTTAATTAAAATCTATTTTCATTGCTAATTGTTTAAAAAATATGTTTTCAAAACAAATATAATAATTCACACTAATGACTCTCTATAGAAATTCATCAAAATTTTATAGAATATGATTTTTAAAGAGGCGTAATGAAGGTACAAATATTTCATCCAATTGTATTAAATAGAAGAGTTTATTACAAATATGAATATTTGAAAAGGCAAACCAGCTTTTCGTAAAGATGTTTATTTTAGTTAGATCATAAAACTAGTATATAAAAACATAGGTTTTGTGGTTTTATTATACAGGATATAAACTTAAATGCATTAAAAAATATCTTTAAAATGAAGTGCCTTCTTTTTAGTATTTAAACAGTTTTCTTCCAAAAAATGGAAGAAATATATTCTAATTTATGAAAAATTAAACTTATACCAACTATAATTTCAGGCTTTTAAGCTCATTTCAATTTAAAGTATTTTATAATTTGTCTATAAATTTAACATTTTTATATTATCATTTAAAAATTCATAATGTTTTCTTATACAGGGTACTAAAATTATCACATACATGCTCAACATTATGTTGCTAAGAAGCAATCTTTAGACAGGGGAAAAATATTCAAGAAAAAAATCCTCCTAGCAGATTATTCAAGTGTGTTCTCAACAAAATATATTAATTTATGTTGATAATCTAAAGATATTTCCATTTTACGTATAGCTATTTTGACATAAACTTTGTAAAAAAATGGAGGAAGGCGAGTAAAGCCTTTTTTGCGCTTTGTGATTTTATTGGTTTTAGTAACTGCACCAGCATTTATAGCGTTTTTGGTGACTGAAAAATTTGTTTATAAGTAATTTACAATTAATCTTTAAAAATGCTAATAACTACGGTATCTCCATCAAAATATTTCTTTAGTTATTGTACTCTTGTTTAGAGGTTGTTTACAAACAACTTAACGTGGAACGTGTCCCTGAGTTTTTCAGTACGCTATATAGATGTAGATAAGATCACGTGACCTTCCCATTACTCTACCCTTACTCTAACTTTTCGAACGTACTCCAGAGGATGTCTGAGCAATGAAGATAATTTATTTTTAGTAAACTTAAAATACATGGTTTCAAGAATAATAAGCACAGGTATACAGGGTGTCCCATACCACCAGTACCACGGGTGGTCTGGGACATTCCCATTCTTTATTTCGAGAACCCTTTGTCGTACATTGATGCGAAGAAATTTTTTTTTACCAAAGTAAACCTAAAGAATCATTTGGTGTAATTTTTAATTTCCAAAACCGAAAGCCGAAGGTATCCGAAACCAGAAATAACTTGAAATTTTAAATGGCAACGTAGGTGGAGTGTGTTATTAATGGAAGGTCTTTAAAAAATAAACAACTTTTATTGGGACATTTTTTTAATATCGTGCATAATTATCACAATAAACGAAAAAATAAATGCAAAAAAGTGTCAAATTCTTTTTTAAATTACAGAAAAATGAAAACACTACTATCATCCCTAATAGACGAGGGCAGAGCAAACTATGACTTTTTTAAATGGAATTTTTTTTGCATTTTTCGTTTCGTTCGTTAAAAATAATCAACTTTTTTAGGTTATGTATTTCAAAGAATAATCAAAAAAGATTTTAATAAAGTTTATTATTTTTACGAAATGAAGTGAAAAAATAGTTTCCATTTAAAAAATTATTTCTCGCCCATTGTGGATGATAATTTAAGATACCACTTGTCACTTATTTGCAATTTTTTTCTTTTAATTTATTTGTTATTTATGCAAGATATTAAAAAAATCTTTTAATAAAAAAAATGGCTTCTCGAAATAAACAGGTGGTACGGCTGGTCTGGGACACCCTGTATGTGCTTATTCTTGTGTAGTGGTTTTTGGAAGATTTGTAGATTAAGGAGGATACAACAGGGTGTCCCAGTTTATAGGCCATATCTCCGTTAGTTGAAGAGATAAAAAACAAATCAATAAAAGTGTTTAATGGCATCAAATTGGTAATGCAATCATAATTTTTTTTTGATGTGGCACTCCCTACTTTTGTAAACAAAAATGGGATCTCAACTTTATACCTACTTAACATGACAGTGTATTATTTTCACTATTTTTAATTCACAGAATGTGAATGAAGAAGCAAACAGATAAGTTGGCAGCATTTAGGAATTATTGAGATCGATGGGCAGAAATAGTACCAAAACTTGATAAAAAATACCTTAGAGATGAAAAGAAGAAAAACCTTTGTCAGATGCTTCAATTGCAGTTTCATCGAGTTTCGATCGAATATAGAACGTCTGTATCAAACAATAACAGAAATAGTAGAAGGGGCTGTATTTGTTCAGGGAAATAGATAAAAAGTCAGGATGTATGCTTCAAATGTACTAAATATATTTGTCAAGAGTTGTTGTTTTACAAACCTAAGATTAATTTTTTATTAAAAATTTAATTTATTTTTAACCCACTAACGCACTGACACTGGGGTCCTACACGACCCCAACCATAGTAGAAGTAATTAAAATTTTAACGTGATTCAGAAGTTAGATCATATATGCCAGATAATATTTTGAAAAAAATCGAAATAGTTCGAGATACCTGAAAATAACGGGAAGAATCTAGAGGAGAAAAATGTACAGCTTATGAGAATATATCCATAATAGAAGCATCAAAAATAAATGTAGAGGTGAAGGCGGCGCTAATTACATTTAGGTAATTATAGGCAATCAAATCTGTAACGAAGAAATCATTTTAAAAATGGATTAAAAAGACACTAAAACACTTGGAATTGAAGCAAACCTTTTTGGGTACAAGGTACGCGACCACATCGACGGCAAAATTACAATTACTATTACATTCGCTAAGAAAGTTTTAGCTTTAGGAATATGTGTGTTTCTGGTACAAAGTAAAGATTGCAAAAGGATTGAACACCACCTAAGTTAATTTAGTAATGATGTTACCATCTCCTTTAATTCTTTGATTAAAATTAGGATTACTGCAAAAAAATAATCAAAATACATAGAGTTCTAAAAAACATTAGCAGGTATTCAGCGACCGTGATGAAAATTTTAGAGACGTCGTTAAAGTTAATCACGTCTATAAGAAAATATTTCTTATGAAGAAATATTTTTTAATCACGTGATTAACGATAATGACGTCTCTAAATTTTTCATCACGGTCGCCGAATACACGCTATTGAATTAATCACGTTTTTTTGAAAAGTTGTCTTACTTTTTAATTGCTCTTATTACTTCACTTGGTGGTTGAATATCTATTAAGTTTTTGAGAAAAATTTTGAAGTTCGAATTATTCAAAAAAGTAGAAGTCTAACAAAATTCAGGCACTTATATAATAATATATATTTTTATAAGTTCTGAATATGCATAAAGTTGAAATACGTCAGTAGTAAAAATTTTAATTAAAACACGAAAAGACTAATTTTATGCAAGCCATAATAAAATGAGTTTTCTTAATTATAATTCATTTCTTTCAATGTTAATTACACTTTTATGGTTATAATAAGACATTTAAATTGATAATTGTCAAAATAAGGTTCAATATAGATACGTTGAATGAAATTTATGGAAGTAGAATATGAAATATGGGCATATTATCTGATAGCCGCCGCGGAGCTGTATAACGACTTTATTCTTAATGTTTTCATTTCGCCTTTATGATTATTAAGTGCGGTCGACTGTAAATTTTGTTTGATTAAAGTCAGCCCACAAGATTCGAGAAAAGTGATTTTTGATTTTCAGATGAAAAATAGTAATTTATTCAATTTACGCCCCACTCGTAAATCACTTCTCATTTTCTTTCAGCAACCAAAAAATAATCAATTATATTAAAAGTTAAATTTTAATATTTCCAAAAATTTTACCGAAAAAACTGAATATAAATTTATTAGGATAATAAATTTAAAGAAACGATTAAATGATAAGAAACTGAATTACAATAAATTTATAATGGTAAATTTCTTGAACAGTCTGGTAATTTAATAAGTGTCATTTCACCCCTCCTTATCTCTAATTTACTCATCATGCATACGTAACATCCTTGTGCAATATGTGCATTACGTATTCCAAACAGGCATGAGAATGTTCTAATGGGTCTACTATCTATTATTATATCATCAAAATATCATACACTCTCTAACTCCGGCTTGGAAACTTAACGAAGATGTTATTTCTTGAATTACGTGTTGATAATTCGGAAGTTATTTTAACTCAGAAATATACTCTCTTATTAATAATTCATTCATATGTTTACTTAACCAATCTTAAAAATCTTAAAAAAATAATAAATTATTTGAAAAATCTCCAATTCTTTTAATTTGTACAGTAGGTATATTCTATAAACTACAAACATTTAATTTAAATTTTAAATGAATATATGTAAAATAAAATTTATTAGTATTCCAAGTACTTGAAAGCATTTTTGTTTTATAGAAAACTACAAAAATGTTAGGAGTATTTATTTATAGAATATGCTTTATATAAACCCAAATAATAAACTGATAATAATTATTTTTATATAACAAACTGAAAGCTGTTTTCCTTCATTGATTACTTTTATACGAAAGTATTTCTAATAAAGCAAATGATTGCAAGAGGCGATAAAAACATTGCCTCTGGTATTCTTAACACTGCTTAATACAGTTTGTGGTCCAATCGATAATTCCCTGCCCATTCAATATCTTTGGATGAAGGCTTTGTTAAATTTGTATTTCCCAATTTTGCGAGGCAAACCCTTACTCTTTTACAGTAATAATATTACCTAGTAACGTCTCATTGTTTGCTTTGTTTTCACACCCTTCTGATCCTCTTGAAAATCTATTTAACACAAAACTAAATTATGTAAAACGCTTTTAACTCACTATAGGCGTTAATTATATAGGATGCTACATTGACTGCTTCTTCATAATAATAATTTGTTGACCTGCTTTAAAGTCCAATGATAACATTATTCATTTTCAACAAAATGGATACCTTCTATGCTTCCAGCAATTACTTATTATTTGCTTTCTTGTGATAATATTTATTAAAGAGAACATGTTCATATTTGTTATTTCACTATATCTATAAACTTTATAAATAATAAAATTTTGTTCTAATTTGTTTCAGATTCTAGGGTGAAACAAATATACTTTTATAATACAAAATATGTTAAGAAATCACTCTGATAAAGATTGCAAATCTGAGTAAACCCAATGCAGCAATGATACATTCATTTACGAATACAAAATATAATAATCTATCAGTTGATACTAACCACAAATCGTGGGATAGATCCTGTCCAGGTTTTCAAAAAATCTCCTTTCTTCCTCACAAATATTTGTACAATGGGAGATTTTACACCAAGGAACTTTAAAAACGAAATTCTTTACCATTGTATGATGTTTGTTTCCATGGAACTGCCATAATAAATTCTCTTTTAAATATGAAATTAGTTCGATTTTTTACTTTTTGAACTTAAATAACTTTGTTAGGAAGGTAGATATAAAAAAATCTTATCACTATTTTGTTCCAAATATTACGAATTTTTTAAACTCAATTATAAATCACCCTGTATAGCAATTGCCAAATAAAGCAGATGTTCTTATAAAGGGTGTCCATAAATAAAGCGGGAAAATATTTCGAAACCATTCTATACAAGTAATTCTAAGAAAAATATTTTATATAAATCTATATCCGATTTCTCACCCTAAGGGAGCTACAGTCCTTGACATGTGGCATGCCTATTTTCAGAATTAAAAAAAGACCCAAAAGTTGTTTTTCTTTAAATTTACAAAATAGGAACAAACATACAAGTCTACATTAATCTTTAATTATTTCCGTTCATTTCTTTCAGTCAAGAACCTTCAAATACTCCGAACACGATGGGTATTGTAAAACTGCAATCGTTTCAGATCAGTGCATTTTACTCCAAAACGGTGCCTTCTACCACCTGTGTATAAGAGTACCACCTTTTTGCCCAAAATTAATTGGAGAACATATTATAAACTTTATTTTTATTTTTTACTAGCCATAAAAATACCAATTGATACTCTAATATAGTTCACAAAACGGGTCTTCGTGGACTACTTTGGATTCCCATTATATAGTTTCATGGGTTTCAGGTTTGGTGTGTAAACACTGTATTGAATCTTTGCGTTTGTGGGGCATTTAGAAGAGATTTTCTTTCAAGTACCAGTTTCCAAAGATAAATGATAATGATTTGATATTCATTACAATGATTGTTAGTTTTGTATGGTGAATATTAAGTAATCAAATAAACCACAACAACCGTTCAAAATGGGTTTAGCTAAACTTGTCATGAGTGACTATTAGCACCACGACCATCAACAAGTCAAGAAAGTGAGTTAAAAAAGCAAATCATAAATTGTGAGTGCGACATAGTGAATTTAATCTTGAATGTGAGTTCAGAGTTTCTAGGCCATTTAATCAAAATGAACTTGATGAATTGGTCAGGGACCTTAGCTTGTCTAAAGCTGCATCAGTATTAGCTTCTCGGTTGAAAAAATAAATCTTATAACAAAAGAAACGAGAATCTCATATAACCAAACCAGAGAGAAGAATTTTCTTACTTTCTTATCTGAAGAGGATCTTTTTGTATTTTGTAGTAATATTTCTGGTTTAATGACATTGTACGATAATATCCTTAGTTATGGATAAGATAAAGTACGAAAAATTTAAGTGGCTTATTTGTTTGGATTTGAAAATGGTCAACTTCTTATTGGTCCAATTTAGTGAATACATGAAGTATCCCCGATTTCTCTGCTTACAGGATACTAGAGCAAAAGCTCTGATCTCTAAGGAATGATGTGGTTCCAGGGAGTCTAACTGATATACATTCAGTACTTGTACGTCCTCTAAACATCAAAGATTAATCTAACAAATTTGACCAATTCTATGACAGAAATTGAGCAAAATGCTTGGAATGCTTTTATTTGGATTGTGAACATTTTTTTGGGAAATAAAAAAGGTGCAAAACTAGCGCCATCGCGTAGATTCCCCTCGCACTTTTGACAAGTAACGGGAAATTTAAATAATTTTCAAATATTTAAACATTTATTTAATGTTACCTCTTTGCTAAACATTGTAGTTTACAATATTTAATAAGAAGTACATTTTTATACTCTTTATCTTTTAGCTGTTTTAACGAAAAAAAAATATATAATTAAAGGGTTAATATTTATTTATGTTTCTGCCTATTTACTACTTAACATATTATGTACATATTATGGATACTTACAAAATATTTAATGGGTATTTAATTTCAATAATAAAATAGTTTAAAAAAGCACCGATGATATTCGCAGAGTTCAATTGTAGTCGGGATACTTTCTTTTTACATCAGTTGCAAGTCACTTCCTTGAATATCAGGCCATAATACTTTAATTTTAACACAAAAACACACACCCAAAAGTCCCAAAAAATTGGAGCTAAATCACAAACATTTTATCTAAGCACAAACAGAAGTATGACGGTGACATTTGCTTCCATAGATTACTATAAATATTTTTAAACTAATGAAAAGTAAAGTAACATTGCAAAATAAATGGGATATTTCCTCTTTACTTTTTAGTAGGTACTTGAATAATTTATCCAAATCATCGTAAGATTTTATTTTACATTTTTTGATTAAGGGGAAGTATAAAGGATTGTAAATAAAGTTGCCTAAAAAACCAATAAAACAGCGCCATCCCGTAAATTCCCCGTGAAACATAGGGGCAAAACTTTGTATTTGCGAGATATCCACCATTGCGAATAATGACCGAAAATCCTCCATTTATAGCGCCCTATATACGCAGTTATTCCCAATTTCGTATAGAATTGAAATATATCTGTTGTTACTCCAGTTATAAAATAAGGTGGGTGTAGTATTATTTCCTACAACCGACCAAAAACAATCTCACCTTCTTTTTCAAAAATTTTTGATTATTGTATGTTAAACCGTTAAGATAACCGGAGACGTTTTTAGTTGGTTTGTCTAACAAAGGTCAATTTGTAAAAATTGGTTACAAAACGTAGGGCTCTCATGAAGTACACAAGTTTACCTGTTAGTCTTGGTGTACCACATGGATCAGTGTTAGGCTCTTAACTGTTTACTAATACATTAATGATATACCCGACTTTTAAGCAGAATTCTTTATAACAATTTATGCTGATGATATTTCAGTAATTGGATATGGTAGTACACAAATTATACAGAAACAAATTGTAATAGAATTTTATGTAAATTGCATGACTGGTTTACAACTAATGGCTTATATTTAAATCCTCAAAAACATGTGCTTTGTTTTTTAATACCATGAATGACACTTGAATGGTATAAATCTTAGTATTAACTTACCCGACGTTAATATATTGGAAGTCTCTCGCTTTCTGAATATAAATACATCGGCTAACTTTGATTGGATGTATAATTGTATAATTGTGAAAAATTAATTTTGTAATTGTATTAATTGTATTAATTGTAATTTTTGCTATGAATTTTGTCTTGTATGTATGTAAGATATAGAGGACAGTGTTTTCAGGACTCGTTTGCAGACACGAGACTCTCACATTGGATATTTCTTTTGTGTCCTCGACATATTTGCGAGTGATTGTACTTGGTCCTTTACCACTTTCTGTAGTCTGAGGATTTAAATAAATTTATTATTGTTATTATGATTAACACATGAGTTTTATTTTAAGATGTATTTTAATTAAATTCACAATTTGCTAAAAAACATTAAAAGCACATTTTTATCTTTGACAAGTACATAATTCATAATAAAAATAAAGTTTATCTTAAATGCAAATTCTGGGCTGGCAAAAATGTATTTTTAAATTATGTTTGCAAATGAAAGAATTAGAAACCCCTTAGCAAATTCAGTTTATTTACTTTTCGATGACACTGCAAATTTAAATGCTGTGAGTCCCCACAGCAGCCGGTACTAGGCAGGGGAAAGCTTTAGCTTTTTCTCATCAGAACGAACCGAAAAACCGGATATTTAGCACTTAAATTAAACAAGATTACTATCAAAATTTAAATCGTATCCTAAATATCATCATAATTTTTACCTAATTTGCTCTAAACTTTTTAGCAGCTATTAGGTAACGAAAGCCACCAAAATTTATTGATACTCTAGCGCCGTAAAGGGATAAACTTAAAGTGTTTCTTCGATTTTTTATGTTCACCCCTTGAATAAGTTTTCGTGATATCTCGATGCAATAAAGACTGGGTCTAAATAAGTAAGGGAATTGTGTTGCAATAAGTAATTTGATAACGATAATACAAAAAATTCATATAAGAAATATTTAAAAAAAACTAATTTAATAAACCCAAAGGGTATAAAAACATGTAACAATATTGGATTTTTAATAAAACTAAGCATGCTATTAAATATCAAAAATTCGCTTATGTATGTAAGATTAGCGATAAGGGTTTTTATATTCTTTTTTAAATGAGTTCATTGCTTTTTACTCATGCAACCAAAGTTCTGAAACTTGCGAAACTTAAAATTATTGCGTATTTAAATCAAAATTCTAAGGAGTTTTATTGAAAAGTATATCAACTTTATAAATTCGTTTCGTGTGTAATTGCATCTGATCGGGCCGTGTAAGTTTTAGGCCTTTTGCAGTCGATAAAAGTGGCGAATTGCCGATTTCGCACAAACTTCTTCGAACTTTTACTTCTCTATCTAATTTATTACTTGGCTAAGGTCATCGTAATCTTGTTATAGATGGTTAAAAAACGACTGGATCTCTAAAGAGATCGTTTCGAAATTTAAAATGGACACATGTGACTTGAAAATAAATTGTTTTCAAACTAAGCTTTGTCTTTTCAATAAAGAGATTTATACAATGTATGTAAAAGTGTCTCAAAATTATTTATATCCTTCATACAGATGTATCTGTATAATTATACTTATAAGTTTCACATTTTTTTTTTAAATTTAATTTAATTTTTTGAAATTTCAGAGTATTTACAAAAATAAAAGGGCAATAAAATAATAACAGTTATATTTAACAAACAAACTTCAAAATTAAAATTATTAATAAACATAACAATAACACTCATGGCAACCCTCTTTATAGTACTCAAAATATTAAGTATTAATTTATATTCAATAAATACAAATATTTCAATACCCCTTTTCTTTATTTACTGATTATAAATCTAAAAAAGTCTTTATGTTTACCATCATTCTGTTGTTATCTCTTGTCCCTTTGTATACATATTCGCAAGTTGAATTTCTGATTGTACAAGCTGCTTCACGATAATGTGGTATACAAAAGAAATGCTAAGGCAGCCAATAAGCAAACGCTTTCGTGCGACCTGAAAGATCCCTTAATCTCGCCCATAAGCTACAGCCAAATAACCATTTGAAATACATTATACTATACAATCACGAATGTAATGATGTTTTATATCGATGTGCTTACTTCTTTTATGATAATCTGGATTTTTAAAGAGATTGCACTCTGATTATCCACCAATTTCATTTCACCATTATCAATTAATTTTTACTCCTTCAATAACGCCCCTAACCAAACTATTTCATGGGCAGTATTTGAAGCTACTATATATTCCGCTTCAGTGGTTTATATAGAAACACAATTTTATTTTTCTGAAGTCCATGTAATTGGACCACCTCCTAGATTACAAACATATCCTGTTGTAGAACATCGCGTATTTAAATCTCCTGGAAAATCTGCATCATGGAATATTATTGATCAGAGATCGTCATTCCATAAATGATTTCAATGATTTTTGTCCCTTCAAGGTATCTTCTTTTTTCTGCATTTCAATGATTACGAGCAGGAATATAAAGAGATTCTTAAAAAAATTCGTGATACAGGTGATTTGCATGGTTGGAAACCTAAATTTGGCGTAGTTGTTCACAATGAAATAAAAAATCAGTATTTCGATGACGATTAAAAAAACAAAATCAGATGAATTTTTATATCAGTTTTTCTTATTCATTATTTAAGTAATACCCAAAAATAAAGCTGCTGAGAGGTTTATCTAGAAATTTTTAATAAACATGACAAAATTCTTACTTTGATATTTTCAAAATCCTAATCATTTAAGTTTGAAACTTATTTTTCAAGAAAATGTTCGTCCACAAAAATTTTGTCGGATCCACGAATTTATAAAGTCAAATCCAAGGAGGTTCGTCATCCAAATCCCCCCACCCCCCTCCAAAAATAAATCCTGGGTGCGCCACTGATTTCTTGCGTCTTTAAATTTATTCTTAGATTTCTTTTTTATGAATTGTTTATTAATATGAACATATTATTCATCAGAACCAAACTTTCTAATGTGATTCGTATTTTAATATTTGTTGGTCCATTTTTCATAGGATGTTTTATCATCATCCAATTTACATAATCTTCGGAATAATAAATATACCGCCGTATTTACTGCTTCTATCCATAAGGTTTTTGGTAAATTTGCTGAACATAACATACACCTTGCACTTATTTAAAAATAGTTATTATTTCACGTTCTACTCTGCCATTTTATTGTGGGGTTAATGAAGCTCTTTTCTCATAAACAAATTCATTTGTTTTGAAGAAATTCATAAAATGTGTTTAAATATTCTGTTCTATTCTCACATCGAAAATTTTTTCAAAGCTCTTCGTTCCCAAATACCATTTATAAATATTAACCAGAAGGGAATTTCTTTCAGCTTCCCCAAGAGTATTTACCATATTTACCATTTCTTATTTAGATTCTTTAGAATAGATAGGTTTAGCTATTACCAAAAGTACAAAAAAGTGCGTAAAAACGACATGCAACAATATGGTAACATCAGTTTTTAAATCTTCATAGCATACTGAAAACCAAAATTGATAATTGTATACCGTTTCATCGATAATACACTTTCATCGACATAGTATTTTCATCGAATGCAATTCCATCGACAGTCCATTTCATCGACATGACCATTTCATCGACACGGCCAATTCATCGACACAGAAGTTTCGTCGACATTATCATTTCATCGACAACCATTTCATCGACACTAGCTTTTCATCGACAAGCCTTTTCTTCGACACTACTTTTTTTATCGACACAGACGTTTCATCGACATTCCCTTTTTATCGACAACCGTTTCATCGATACTACCTTTTTCCCCAACAAAGACGTTTCATCGACAACCGTTTCTTCGACACTACCTTTTCATCGATAAACCTTTTTTTCGACAAGGACGTTTTATTACTTTGTCGAACAAAAATGTTATCGATGAAAAGGTGATGTAAACGAAACGCCTGTGTCGATGGAAAAAGTGGTGTTGATGAAAAGTTCTTATCGAAGAAAAGACTGTCGATAAAGTGGTAGCATGCTGATTTAAATTGTCTTGTAAAATAAGAAAAATTCTATTTTAACAAAACAGCATTATTAAAAATCGAAAATAGAGTAAGACACAAACAAATATTAGACAAATTTGAAAATAAATTCTTATAAAAAGTCATTATTACCGCTATTTTATCTATTTTCACTGTTTTTCACTGTTTCTCTATTTGAATTGTAATATACAGGGTGGTCGAGTTAAAGTGAATAGTCGAAATATCTCCAAAAGTAAGAGTTATAGAAAAAAATATTTCAAATAAAAATTATTTGGTCTTAAAGGGGCCACAGAATGAGAACAGTTAGTTTTCACCTGGAGGACTTCTTCATGGTCATTCTAACTCTAACTCAGTTTTTTCAAATGGAAACCCATATTTTTTTTATTTGAATATGAATGCAGCAAAAAAGAAGAAATTATTGTCTAAAGCATTTTTCTTTTTAGCCTTTAGTTTTAGCACAATTTGTGTCTTAAGTTTTTCTACTTTTAGGCTTATTCCTTACATTTGCGAATAACTGGTTGAATACATTTTTAATTGATATTTATTACAATATTAAAATAATTTTTTTTTAATTATTTGGGAGGTGGTCGCTAAAAAGAAAAATGCTTTAGACAATAATTCTTCTTTTATTGCTGGATTCAGATTCATATAAAAAAATATGGGTTTCCATTTGAAAAAACTGAGTTAGGGTTAGAATGACCATGAAGAAGTCCTCCAGGTGAAAACTAACTGTTCTCAGTCTGTGGGTCCTTTAAGACCAAATAATTTTTATTTGAAACGTTTTTTCTGAAACTCCTACCTTTGGAGATATTTCGACTATTCACTTTAACTCGACTACCCTGTATACTAAACTATTGACATACGACCATACAAATATTATTATTTCAATAGAAAGTTTTTAAAAAATGCCATCGATTGATCTTAAAATATACAGGGTGTTCCTTTTGAAAATTCGGAATAATTGGTGAATTTGCTTATCACAAATATATATTTAACGCGATAGGTGTAAACTTGACTATATTGAAAATTTTTGGTTAAAATTTCAACCCGAAATTGTTATTACATAGCTTTAGAGCATTATTTTTTTTAAATATCAAATATCAGCAAATCGAGTGAAGAAGTTATACAAAAAATGATTTTTTTTTATAAGGAAATAACAATGTCATAATATAGTGGGTGCTCCATTTAAAAAAAAAATGTAACCTTGGAATGGACACCCGGTATATTATTTAATTATTTTTAGAGTGTGCGCCTAAAAATATTGTATATTATATTGAAAAATGCATGTGGATATGTTTTTTTATTTTAGATTAATATTACTTACTCGCAGCACTGAAACACCCTTTATAATTTAAAAGACGTCCTTTATCAATTCTAATAAGCCTTATGCTTTAAAAATAAATTCCATTTAAAACTTCTATAATTGAAAATTTGAACCATTAAAATTAAAAATAAGATACACTTTTATTTTATCCATTATAAACTGTTAAAATATATAGCGTGACTACCGACTAATTTTAAGATAATAACTTTTAATTTTAACGTGTCTGATTTTACTTCCCAAGGGAGCTACAGCTCTTCAAAGATGGCAAGGAAAAGAAAAGTTATACAAATTAAAAATACCCTTAATTTAAGGAAAACATCCAAAATAATCAAATAAAGACATAAATTTTATTAGCTTACGTGCAACATTGTGCCGTAAAATATAGTTAAAACGACAAGCTGTTTGCATTATTCTCTTAAATAGGCCATTCTACAGAGTTCGTACAGTAATACCTTTTTTTCTCTGAAATTGTTTGGCGAACATTATTTTGAAAAAGAATATATCTTAAAAAATTAACCCCTTAAAAGTTATCACAGTTTTTATTATCAACCGTCTCCAAAATTACCCTTTGAAAGCATATAAAAAATCAGGGAAATATATCTAAAGTGTATTTTGATTCACGCCAAATTTGAAGTTTCTTCTATAAAGCGTTTTCAAATAAACCTACAAAAACCTTCTTTTTTACGAATTCTTTATGTTAATTTAAAGTTTTATCTTAAAATTAGTTGTATAATCGGCTTAAAAAATTTGACCGTTTAATTTCGACTCACCCTGCATACCCTTCAAAGTTCACTGTTACATAAATCTTTTTCTTTCTATAACTCTTTTGTAACTAATGTAAATAATGCCCGTGACATTAACACATTTCTGTGATTAAACCAAATTGTAAAAAGATCTATGCGATAAATTTATAATATTTCAATTAATCGAAATTACCTGAAACCTATATACAGGGTAAGATTAAAGTAACGCTCAAGGCTCCCTTTTCAGTGTATATGCAGTTGCCTTACCGACCATTTACATTTGGGTGTTAATTTCTTTAATGTTGTAAAATTACGGAAAATTTGCATTACGATTAAAAAATATAAACAATATTGATCAATTTGAAATATATTTGGTCACTCAAAACATCTTTTTAGAGGTAATATCAGTAAAAATAATTTGCAGGAACCTGTAGAACCTAGGTGGCGCAAATAAATTGTTTTTACTAAAATTATCACCTAAAAAGATCTTTTGGGTAACCAAATATATTTCAAATTGATCATTATTGTTTATATTTTCTTATTGTAATACAAGTTTTCCGTAATTTTACTGCTTTAAAGAAATTAACACCCAAATCTAAATAGCAACTTTACATACACTGAAAAGAGAGCCTTAAAAATATATGTACCTTATTTTTTGGAATTTTTTAAAACGGTAAAAGACGTGTCGCAGTGTTTTTAAAAAACTTTATTAAGAAATCAACAACAAAAATTTATCGATTGACATGACGTTACTTTAAACTATACTTTATGATGAATTTTAATAAAGTTTTTAATGACATCTCGATGGCGCTAGTAAACTTTTTGGTACCGTTGTAAAACACTCTTAATAAGGTATTGTTACATGATATAAAGACCATATCATTCTATTTAAAAAAAAATTGATGAGTTCGGAGTGACGTCATTTCAACCGAGAATTTTTTTTTGTTGTGTTCAAAATAATGTTTTTCAAAAACAGTGCGAAACGCCTTTTACTGTTTTTTTTAAATTCCAAAAAATAAGTTAGTTATGAATTTTATGCGTTAGTTAAAACTATCCTTTAACGTGAAATTTAATAATTGTTTTAATGACATCTAGATGGCACTAGTATAAATTTTTTGGTACTATTGTAAAAACTCTTGAGAAGGTATTATTTTATGATATAAAAACCGTATCAATCCATTTAAATAAAAAATTGATGACGGTATGTCAACCGAAATATTTTTTTTCGTGAGTTCAACCTGTATAATATTGGGTATTGGCTACTAAGATTGAAAGAATGAGAAGTCACGAAAACATTGAAAATACAATAATAATAGGGTCGACTTATTCTTATGGGTGTACTTAAAAGATATTTAGACATTTTAAAGTTTTGAATTTTTCAAAATTAGACGTGCCTCCCAAATTTGTCGAATAGATGTCATCGCAGTCCAGCAATGCAGTGACCCAACCTTCGGAACTACATTCCAGGAATATTAATCATGAACTGCAGTAATAAGCAATAAGTTTTGGAGATTCCCATTTTGATATTCAGAGAATTGGTTTCATTTTGAGAAGAACGTATTCATTTGTTTTCTTGTATTCCTAAGTATGCTAAAAAACGATGAATCCTAAATCGATTTTATGCATTTAATTAAACCTTCCTTATTCTTAATAATGCTGTATTTTTAGTATAAATTGTCAAAATGTATCTAATCGTTTTTCAAGGAAAAATAATTTTTTAATTAAAAGAAAATGCATTGGAATCTATTGTAAGCTGATTCTTGACAGCTCAGTTTCTGTTATAATATTAAAAAGTCATTAAGGCAAAAGGCCGTTAAATTAATCAACTTTCCAAAAATCATCTTATTAGAGCTGTTCATTTCAGATCGCTGTTATGGAATAAACGATGTAATTTTTTTAATAAAGTATCTATGTAGTGTAGTTATCAAATAAAGATTAAATTTGTAGATTTCATCCGTTTTTAATTCTTCATATTTTGTTTTCAAATTTTAACTTATTGAAAGTAATTGAGCATTAATAAAAATATAAGCAATTCTGACATTAATACATGCGATTAAAAGTTTCCTACTCTGGATTAAATCTGTCGTTGTAAATACAAGGTACGAAAATTACTGAGATATTTCACCTCAAATTTTTTTTGTTTTAGCCATGAAAACTTACTTATTTTATGTTAATTTTATAAATCTGATTCCTTAATTTACTATAAATTATTAAATCTTTTTTCGTTATTTTTATCGCAATTACCGGAATCACATAAATCGCATTAATTTTAAATACGCTCACCATTCGGTACCTTTAATTCGTTTATCGTGCACACACAGCCAGTCGTCTGCAATCAGTCTATTACGTATTCCGAACAGTCGTCGAGGGATATTCAGTTTGTCCCGGTATCTATTATTATCTCATCAGGAATATTACACCATATTATGCAAACAATGCTATCCATATTTGTTTGGTTAAAATTAAAATTAAGGGATAATCTCAGAAAATATGACCCACTTTTAAACTATTATTATAGATATATTTATTTATATCAGATGTAAAATACATTATTCTTTTGTTCGGTTAAAAAAGTTTTATTCATTATCGTTCGTCAAATAATTATGTATACTTACATCACTGTTAGTTAATGTTAACTTTCACGCTGACAAGTAAATATTGCAACGTAAACAAATTATAAACGGTAATTTACTACTTGTTTACATAAAATGAATTTATGCATCCCTAAAATATTATTAACAAAAGGTATGAGCGACATATTGATATAAATCCTTTGTTGGAAAAATATTCTATTAAACATAATTTACATTATTGTTAATTATGTAATAATGAATCAGTAGAGAAATGCTTAACAGAAAATACATCAAATGGGTTTATAATAGATAAAAATATGTATGTATTTTTTTGAGGTATAAATTTTATAAATAACATTGATCTGATTGAACTTATTTTTATTACAATTTGACTAAATGAGGATAGTCTGTAAAATGATTACAGAAAGTATTTTTCCTTAAAATTTTGTTGGTACATTTGATAAAAATTTAATTAGACCATCCGTAATTCATTCAGTATTTGAGTATACACTACCATTCTAACAATGCTCACGACTCAAGATTCGCGACTCATTGTTCAAATGTGATCACAGTGCACGGCGCTCTGATTGGCCGAACTTTGTTTATTAAATTCAGTTATTCAGCTACCAGGTCTTAAAAATGGGTCATACTGGTAATTTCCACTGTAGGAAACCTACATTTGGCGGATTTGACCACAGTGAAATAAAAAATAAGTACTTCGGCTAAGTAAAAAAAGAACAAAATTAGGTTAATTTTAATATCAGTTTTTCTTATTTATTATTTAATGATTTAATTAAAAGAGCTTCTGGTATACCTTGCTTTAATTGGAGAAAAAAAAATATCTAATTATAGTAAAGTTACAAGGAATTTTTTATCCAATTAGTATTGAAACTTTTGACGTATGGGGATCACTTGGATTAAAATTTATCAAAGATTTCGGAAGAAAAATAAAATATGTTACCAAAGATCCAAGATCAATTTCCTTTTTAATTCAACGTATTGGCATAGCAATACAAAGAGGCAATGCTGGATTCGTTTTTGGAACACTTCCTAAAGGAAATTCTCTAGAAGATATTTACTTGGTTCCCTCACAATTTTCACCCAGAGTTTCTTATGTGCCCATTGACTTGACTACATTATCAAGTTTAAATCGTTCACTTATAGCTGAAAATGCAATAAATCTTCTAGCCTCTTAAAAGAGATGGTACTAAGGGGTTTCATGAACTCGGTGATTCAGTGTCTTTCCAACACAAAACCCATTTTAGAATATCTAACAGAAAATCCTTATGTAAGTTACATCAACACTCCCACCGCTGGAATGGAGCTTTAATGAAAGCATTTACGCAAGAGATAAAAGAGTTGTGGTTTGAAGATTCTTCAGAATGTAAAGTTAATACAACTTCTTTAAAATCTCAAATTCAACATTTTGCACAACGTTTTAGGGATAGTTCTCAACAGGATGCTCAAGAATTTCTCAGATATCTATTGGAAGGTTTATTTGAAGATCAATAGGATTACTACCAAACCAAAGTCTATTAATGATAAAATTTATTCAGTAATTGATAAAGATTTTTGGGATAAGGATTTATTAAGAGAAAATTCCAGTCCAATAGATATTTTTCTTCATTGAGAAATTATTTTAAAAAAATGGATTTTAAAGCTCAAATTGAAAAATTGGAGGGAGCTGCAAACTGTGACCAAAAAATTGATTTATAAGTACCCACTCATAAACAGGTTTTTATTTATTACACACCTTCTAGCTTTACAAATGACCACCAGAGGTCGTATCTGTTCTCCGAAATCGCGAATATAACTTTCTCAGTGTCTGGAATTGAATAAATGAATGGATAAATTTGAGAGGCATACCTGCTCAAAATGCAACGGCAAAACAAAATGTATAAAGTCCATTAAGATCTGCAAGTTCCCCAAAATTTTAGTCATTCAGTTGAAAAGGTTAAAGAAAAAATTAAATATATTGGTCGATTTTCCTCTGGAGGGTTTAGATATGACAAATTACTCTGCTAATCCAGGAAGAAAGTGTCAATATAATTTATATGCTATCAGTAATCACAGTGATACATCTTACAGTACTGCTTTTTGTAAACACCCTTCTTACAGGAATGGTATGAATACAATGATGCTGATGTGACGACAATTAGCAAAAACAAATCAGTTAGGTGTGATGCATACATTTTATTTTATGAGTTGGTAGAGAATTGTCACATCTATGATGAATAATTTTATTTGTTCTTTATTTTTATTTGTATTATTTTATTTTTATAATTGTTCTTTTTTATTTTATGTCATTTATCATTAATTTATATTTATTTGCCATATTAATTATATTTTAAATTATTGAAAACAAAATTAAAAATTTTGAAAACTAATTTCCTTTAAACGAAAAATACAGGTTTTAAGTATCTAAAATCTTTAGATTTTCTTACATTAAAATAAAATCTTCATTAAACCTTAAATTACAAAAAAACACTTAAAAATAAAGCTGCTGGGAGGATCTTTGGTTAAAATATAAGATTAGAAATGAAGTTAAGTTGGATTTAGACAGGTATATAAGCCTAGTAACATTAAAATCCCTAAGACTTACTACAAAGTATATTTAGTTGTCTAAGTTTGGAATCAATCGTAACTGAAATCCTTGTACTTAAAACATAAATGATGAGCAAAGGAGTAGTTGTGCATAACTATGCATAACTACTATAAGGGCTAGCCCAAAATTTCGAATCCATAAAGGCCGAACGATAAATGACCGACATGAACATAAGGGCGAGTAGAACAAAAGGCCGATGGAGAAAAATCCGAATAACAAAAGGCTGACATGAACAAAAGGTCCTGGCCCAACCTGATAATGAAAACCTTTCCGAAACTAAGAATTGTATTAAAAATTATTGAAATAAAAAAATACAGAACAAACAAATTTAATTTAATGATATCGACTTTTTTAATAAATATAAATAAGTTTCCGTTTCTTGGAAAATTATAGCATTTTTAGCATAAAAAATTTATTGTTAAGAGCATCTTCCTAGACACCCGCGATAAATTTTCCGTTGGAGGTAATAGCAAGGAATAGAAAATCCATCCCACTTTTCTGGAGCTTCTTTGCCAATTATGACCAAATAACTGATAATTAATGCGAATCCCTAGAGGGTGCGCGAGTTTGGGAGCAAAAATTGTGAAAAATCATGAAATCGAGCATTAGTTCTGCAGTCATAACCCAAGTTTTCCACGTTAGATTTTCATTTTTTTTTAGACTTATAATCTAAATTGATTAGGCTCCATCTTGCCAGAGATTTACCTTCTGCAACCTAGCACAAAATTAATTAGAAAGGACCAAAGTTAAGGTACTTTTAGATCATTCTATTTTTTTTGTACATTCTCCAATTTTTTTTCCTTCGGGCAGGAATTAAAAAAATGACTTCTAAATCATCTACAAAAAAAATTATACATAAATGTTGTTCGTACTAGCTTTTATGATTGCAGAACTAAACCACTATATTTTCCGTTTAGGAAATTGCTCTTAACATTTATCAGAAGCCAAGTCATCATATACTATCATTTTATTTGAAAAAAAATTATACAGTTTTTGTATTTAAAATTTTCTTGTAAACTTTGTTGCATATCGGCTTTCGTTATGCGATATTTTTCTACCGGCCTTTTGTTCGCGTCAACCTTTTATCGTCTTTTGTAGCACATGGTGGTGGTGCATCTTCCTTCCAATTAAGGTTTGTATATTTAATTATATCATCTTCATTGCGATATGTCAATCATAGCAGATTTATTTTTTTAACCAAGAAGGTTCTATGATGCTCTGGAGGTTTTTTCACACACCTTTTATTTGAGCATTTTTGAGTTGAGTTCTTCTAGTAGTAAGTACTCGACGTTTTATTTTTTTGTGTGATATTTTTCAGCAGCAGAAGAAACCAAATTTTCAGCTCAAGATAACTTCTTAATAAGAGTATTCGCGATTTTAGGAAAGAGCTTTCCTCCTGTCGGCGAATTTTTGAAAATCTTAAGCTAGTATAGAACGTCTAAAGTAACTTTTTATTACAAAACTATTGGATTCTGTGTTAAGACCAATTTGAAGGCTACTTAATGGTTCAGGGAGATTTTCTGATGGAGGTAATTTCACCTTTCCCTTAACACAGCACATGGTAGGTGCCTCTTCTTTCCACTTATTAGCTTTGCACTACTGACAAACAACATTCATGGAACCATTTTTTATAGTTAAATCATCTTAATATGCTAAGATATATGTGGAAGATACCAAAACCCATAATGCTTCTTTATTAACCAATAAAGTGCTCTTCGATATTTTTGGGTATATTTTTAAACACCAGCTATATTGACCTTCGTGTAATTTTTAAAGGTAGCTCTATGATGCTCTGATGGGTGTATTGACACATATTTCTAGTACTATCAGAAAAGCGAGCACGTTTTCTTTTTTTTAAAAATTTAAAGGACTTTGAAATGTTTTCCAGTATTCTTTCTATTATTCTTTGTTGTACTATAGATTTATTATAATATTTCATAAAAAATCATTCTAATTACCTAAATTAAAAATGTATATGATATTTTCGAACGGAGGGAGATATACTTTATTAAACTTGGATAACAATAAACATTTGATTTTGTTGGTATAAATACAAAATTAAATATATAAAAATGACGAATTAAAAATTAAGAATTAAGATTAAAAGTAATTAAGGAGTTACATTTCTTATAGTCTTTCTGAGCAGCATAACTGGTGAAAAATTGGTTATATTTAAATGAAAAGGATCTCGAGCTAAAACTATCTTAAAGATTAAGAACACCAATTAATTGGTGCACACAAGGCATTGGCTTACGCTATTGTTCAAGAATAATTCTGCAGGATAATCATGCTGAGGCGACATAATAATTAGAGAAGGAAGTGACAAACTGCGTATGGCGAAACCCGTCCAGTAATTAACGCCCCAGGCCGAGAAAATCTGGGAGGAAGTGATTAATGTGGCGTTTTATAATGAAAATAGTCGTGAATTTTCTAAAGTCCTTAAATTTTAAAAGCCTTTTTTGTTAAATAAAAGGTCGTAAAATGGAAACATATTACTTTGTTTTAAAAAATATTTAATAAATTTGTAAGTTGAATTATTCGGCATTCCAGGGTGTCCTCATCATAAATCATTTAATGTAATCGTAACCGTCCCATGTAAACCTTCAAGAAATTCCTCACTAAGATTACATTCTCGAAATAGCGGGAATTAAAATTTCCTGCCTGCATTAAATTTTTATGGTATAGTAAACCAATATTATTTTATAATATTGAAAATACTCACATACTTATTTTTTCGAACAAAATTATATAATGAAATATATCGTTAAACCTTCTGCTTCATTAAATAAATTTAAGGTAAATAAGCCAGCACATGAAAGTGATATGAAAATACTATAACACTTACATAATTCATTCGCCTTGAATCTTACGAAACAACGTTCTACCTAAGTACGTGTTATAAATTACATTACAATAACACCCTATAATAAATCAAATTTTGATTATTTACTTTTGAAATACATAATACATTTACCTATTTTTCACAATAATCGGCTTCTGATATTTAAGTAATAAGTATAATATCTATTTTCAGTTGCAGGTTTTATTATAAGGGTAGTTGTGAAAAGTTATAAGCCGTACGTGGAACAATATACAATTCAAATTTTATTTCGGAGTTGATATGATTTGACTAATATAATTTAACAACATACAATAATGTGTATAAATAAACTTTTCCTAGATTATATTTTATCAATCATCAGTTTTAAAACCTGACAATTTTTGAAATTTATATTTTTATGTGAATCATTATTGATTTATATTCTACTACAATATTCGCTCAAATAAGCATAAAAATTAATAGTTGTTTGGTAATTTAAAATATTTTAGTATTTTTCATATTCAATATAATATTATAATCTCACAAAAATGATTGGTTTTTTATTGTATTAAAAAGTATTGAATATATTATTTGGAAATTAATGTATACAGGGTGTCACAAGGAATGCATGAATATCTTAGTTACTATAGAAGTCGGCTAAAGTCGGTTAAATGGACAAAGTATCGGATAAATGTACGTATATTAATAAGTTTATTGTGATAAAACATTTACATTTCTTCGCGTCGTTTCGGCGCTATTTTAAAAGTACAAGAAAATGTGACATTCAAAATAGGGCAATAACTAAGTCATTTTGTCTCGGCCCAAAAATGTTTTTTATTGTATTATATTCAAAATGGTGCCTATACAGGATGAGATTTTATTGCGAAAACGGTAGCTATAACTATTATTTTATGATATAGGAACAACACTTATATTGCATAATTGCATGGTTTATTGATGAGCTTTACCATAAATAATTTTTGTTTCTACCGAGCGTTTCATAGTTAATGCGCAAACTATTCCACCTTTATATTTTTTACCTTTATATTTTTTGATATTTGCATCAGCCCCAAGTAAAAGAATATATCGATATTTTTTTGGAAAATTCGATTGCGTCCGTATCGGACATTTTCTATAAAATTTATCACATATTTTTGGGAAATGATATTGAAAACTTAAACAACAATTCTTATGTCATTTTCTAATATTGATTTTGAGATATATTTGGTACATTCCTTTTTCGACTCGGGAGGGATCTATTTTAATTTTTACAAAATAAAGTTAATTAAGTGTTCTTTGACATTTATAAAAACAATTTACGCTAATATGTGATAAATTTTATAGATAATGTCCGATAAAACAAGGGCGCATTCAAATTTTGAAAAATTAAGACATTTAGGGCGCTTTCCAGTAATGAACACTAAAGCCCACGACGACCGCAAAATCGTTATACAAAAGACCGCGATTTTTTCTTTCGTGCATCGATGGCGACCGCAAGAAGCTCACAACGACCGTATTTATTCGTGGGTTTCTGTGGTTGTTTGTTGAATGGTGACCTTTTGAGCTAGTGAAATGGGAAAATTTTGTGGTCGTGGTCGTGGGCTTTAGTGTTCATTACTGGAACGCGCCCTTAGTTGTATTCGTTAACTTAGTGTTAATGCAAATATCAAAAAATATACAGGGTGTTCCATTTAAAAAAAAGGTCCTCCAACTACGAAACACCCTGTAAAGACAACAAAAATTTCTGGTCATGCGCCTCAATAAACTATGCAATTTTCTAATATTAGTTTTTTTCCTATCTTTTAAAATAAAAGATTTAGCCAGCATTTGCGCACTAAAAAATTACCGTATAGGTATAATGTCAAAAAACGTTTTTGGTACCACCTAAAATAAAGAAAGGCTATAGCCATATTTGGAAAATTGTATTTTATAGTGTTTTCTAGATAGCGCAAGAACGATGCAAAATTCAAATGTTTTGTCAAAGAATTATTATTATTAATATGCAAATAAATCTATACTAGTTTGTCCATTTACCCGACTTTCTATCTCCAATAATAACACTGTTATTATAACAGTCCAACCTATGCAGTCCAACGTCCCATGAGACACTCTGTATATTGAAGTCAGCTGTACAAGAGCTATAGTTTTCTTTATTAAAAAAAATAATTAATACTAATTCTTAAGATTTTAAAAATACTTCAATAAAATAAAAATGGGTAAGCAAATATGCTATTTAAATTCTACATGTCTAATGTAAATTTGGACGAAGTCGCCGGGAATCAAGTACGTTATTAGGGGTAGCTTTATATCTAAATTCTAGAATTAGGTTTAATTTTCAGTAATATATCTAAAAAGTTGGTAAAGTATTAAAATTTATTTTTAAGTAGGTGTATTAAATGGTTGGAATTTTGGATTTATATATTCTTGAACGAGTTGTTCAAGATTCATTATAGGTGAAATATAAGAAACCAGATAATTAGATCGGTTGCGTGATTTCCGAGCACTCATTAGCCGAAGGTAGCTTCATTTGTGCCCAGAGCTGTAATTTATTCTACCGATTGTAGCGCAGCACACGCAAAATTAAGCCATTTATTACCATTTTGACGCCTTCGCTGCTCTAAAGGTGCGACCAAACCAGGTTATCTGTCTTTAAGAATAATATCCAAGGATTGAATTTTTACATAAAGAAAATTTAAATTTAGCTTTCAGTAGACACTTATAGCATCTTTTACAATTTCTTTCTTATTAACTAATTTTAAAAACCGTCTTCAAGTCATATCTTATATACAGGGTGGACAAAGAGGTCGGCAACGTGCATTCATATTTACAACTGACTTTTTGAGAAAAATTATTTAAAGTTAATCTTGTACAATTCTTATTGACTTTTTTTGTAGGTACATAACTATGACCTTGAAAAGTGGGCTGAAGGTCACCCGATAATCGTTCACCTTTTTTAAATGGCATCCATCCATTTTTTCTTAATTTTTATTGAAAAAGCAATTTCGAAGTTACAAGCGTTATATTTTCAACACAAACGGTCTGCACCGTCAATTGTTTCTCATTGCCGAATTATGTAGAAATATTACCATGACCTTCAAAGACAGGTTGAAAGTCACCTAATAATTACTTAACTTTCTTAAACATCTACGTTTCCATTTTTATTGTATATTATTGTGACTATAGGTTAGCGAAGCATATTTTCATTGAGTAAGGGTTTAAATTTCCAATTTAGAAAGTAGTTGCTGGTTAAAAAATTTATATAACTATTGCATGGGACCTTAAACTTGTGGTTCGAGGTCATAAGTGTTACTTACATCCAGTATTATCAAGCACTATTAACGGTCATTTAATTTTAAATGAGATTTAATTTGACATATATAGTATATTCTGCCGCTAAGTGTCATTCAAACTATATTCAAAAACTATTAAATTAAACCTCATTTGAAATTAAATTAAATGACCATTTAAAATTTTGATAAAATCGGCCGTAAGAATCATATATTTAAATATAAACTATTTTCAAAAAATATTTCAAAAATAAATGGGCATTGACAGCCTTTTATTGGAAGGTATATAAACCATACTTTGTCATAATTATCGGTCTATCTTCACTCGTTTTGCTTATATTTGTCACTTAAGCGAAAAAAGATCTATTTTTAAAAAATCACTGCTCTAAAACAAATGATGATTTTGGGTTTAAATTTTTACAATAAATTTTCAATATTGTCTAGTTTCGGTGACATCCTAAAAATTAGGCGTTTTTTTTATTTAAACTTGGATTTCCAAAGAAAATTCGTTTGTAAAATTCTTAAATAATCGCGCTAAATGAGGTCGGACTATTGGATTCACCATGCAATTTTTTTCAAAAAATCTAATTATCCAATTTTAATAAAATATTTTTTCTATTTTGGTTCGTTACCAAGGCTAGTAAAGAACTAAAAGCGGTGCTATAATATTCAGTAAAGCCCCGCCTTGAGTAGTAAAATTTATTTCTTTAAAGTTAGAAGTATGATAATGTCAATCAGAAATTACTAGTCAAATATATAATAAATCTTTAATAACTGTATCTGAATCTCAAAAAAATAAGTTCAATTAAATTATTTCCTTGAATTTAGAATGTTTAAAGTTACTTAAGCTGGATTTTGAACACCTATACTAGCTTAAAAAGTAAATTTAAAAACGCAATAGAATAGAATGACATTAATAAATACCAGTACCAACTAATCCAATAGTTAATATTTTAATTTGAATTTAAAATTGATAAATAAAAGTGCAAAATAGAAAAAGTAGAAGAAAGAACTCGTTTCATAAAGCTTTTTTCAACTCGTCTATTAAAACGCTCCCCGCTACGCGGCTCATGTTTTAAACGTCGTCTTGTTAGAAAAAAACCCGTGTTATGAAACTTGTTCTTTAATATACCGATCCCCTCTCTGCAAGTTTACTTTTTACAAATTTTGAAGCAAAAGCTATTGCCATCTGTTATCATTCCACTTATACTTATTCTTTCACTTATCTACCACATAAAACAATTGGCGAATGCATGTCATTTTTGGGAGTGCTCAACTGGTTAGATTTTAATGATTTGGATGTAATATTTATTATAAGGAAAATAAGTTCCTTCTCCAGAAAATTTAAATTTTTGTTAGTGGTTTTTGGCAGGATCAAAGTTTTTTATAGCATAATTAAATTAAAATTCATATTAACAAGAAATTTCGCGGTTATGAAATAATCTTATCAAACCAGACCGACGTTTTGTGGAAATCGCGGTCGCTGTAAGTTTCCAATGAAAAATCAAAAATAAAGAAAAGGTCAATAAAAGTTATGTTAATGCGAGATTATTGTGGGCATGATATTTTTTTCCGAAGTTAAAGATACAAGTTAGATAATTTCAAAAAATATTATTGAAAGACTATCCAAATTTCAAAAAATGAGATATGGAAAAATTTAATTTAAGGGACAATATTTTTTGTTTATTTCAATACTAACTATTTTCAGGTCAATAACTAAAATTTATTGCATTTGCCAATAACATGGTTATTCGTCCCTAAACATTTAAGGACCATTTATTTTGATAATCAAAATTGCTCTCCCCGCTGGTTATCCGTTGCATAATAATGCATATTCGTAAATTCGTAAATAAAAATTTTGATTATTAAATTTATATTGAAATTCCACTCTCTTCTCGAAGTCATTACCATACATTGTCTGGCGAAATTCAATATCATATAGATGAAACAGATTTTTTTTAAATGCGGCTAACTGAAGATTTTGAAACATCAGTCTTCGCGGATACTTCTCTTGTACTAATCGAGGGATATCCTGCACCCATCAATAAAACATAGAACTGAAAGGGGACTAATATTTTTATTAGTCACTAGAGTTACCTACTTTATGGTATTCATTTTGATTTTGTTATACAAAATTATTATACTTGTATTGTATGCGGTATATATTTCAATTGCGCATGACTGTTAGAACACCGGTACGAAGGCGTTGTAGTCAGTCGAAGCTCAACCTGTCTCTAGAGTAGACGTATGTACATAGTATTCGGCCAAATAAACGTATTATAAACAAGCACGAGCGAACGTTTTTCTTACAATAACCCGCTTCTAAAAAAAAAATAATTTTTTATTGTGTAACACTGCTCCAATTTTAAAAACGGCCCATCAATATTACCATTGCTTCAGTTCTTGGTTATCTAGCGTTTGGATAACGTGCTTATTAAATTGTAATAGCCATAAGAGGATTTCTTTCAGCTTCTCCAAGCACATACAACATATTTATTATTCTTTAGAAAAGTTCTTTGGTTTAGCAAGTAACAAAAGTAAAGAAAAAACCAAAACTAAATTTAATAAAATAAAAATTTTCTTTGTAACATCAGTTGTTAAATTTTCATAGCATATTGAGACTTGGAAAACCAAAATTGATTATTGTGAATTTGGATTTTATTTATGTTGTAAAACAACAAGAAATACTATTTTGATAAAACAGCATTATTAAAGAAACAACATAGAGGAAAACAAACAAATGTTGGAAAAAAAAATCCTCAACAGAAGTCATCAAACACGCTATTTTGTCTAGTATTCATTTTTTGTCAATTGAAAGCTTATAAAAAATAAAATATTTCAATGTTAAAATACATGGTGGTCTATTTGAAAATTTGAAAATTGATCAATTTGCGAATAATGACACACCCTGATAAAAGCTTAGCATAAATTTAAATGATAGCTGTAAACTAGACGATATTGAAATATTTTTGTAAATATTTCAACCCAAAATTGTCATTTGATTTAGAGCAGTAATTTTTCAAACGTGGATTTTTTTTTCTTTTAAATGGCAAACATCATCAAAACAGTTGAAGATGGACCCATAAAAAGTTATACAATAGTATATTAAACGAGTTTCATAAGTCGCATACTGTACCACGCGTTCAATTCTAAAGTACGAGTCGCGTAGCGACGAGTATTTTAACAACAAGTGCTACTATCGACTTATGAAACGAGTTTTTTGTACTATTTTTTCTATTTTGCGCCTTTTTATCTATTTAAAATAAAATATTATAGTTTTCAATTTTAGTAATAGACCAGGAGCTCGCGACATTTTTGGTCTCCGATTTTATACAGCATGCCTTATGGAGGAAATAATATTTACCCTATAAGAACAAAGAAAAGCGGGTACTAAACTCCCGCACGCTTTCCGATCATATGGAAAATTGCATTTCCATTTTCACAAAAAATTGGTGCTTTTCTCTGATTTAATATTGCATGCCCTTTTAGCAAAAGATATTTAAAATAAATTTAAGTCTTGAAAATCGTAGGCATGCTTCAAAATTTTTTCCGGAAATCTCGTTAGCCTACTTTATAGCTTAGTTATTTCTAAAATATTTATTTAAATAGAAAATCTGTTTTAAAAATCTCCCAAAGTATGGTACAATAATATTATGTACAAAATTTGTATGGGGTTTTATTTTAAAAATAAGTGACTGAACCTGTCATTCAATGTCGTCTGAATAATCGTACTTCTATTTTTCTCAAAAATTATTTATTTCGAAAATAAAAGGATTTTCTTTAAGTTTTTGTTGTATAATATCCGTACCTACTCCATTTATTTAAATGATTTTGGTAAAAAAACCTAACTATTTAAAAGAAAAACATCGTTTAATATAATAATATAAATACAAAAAAGTAAAAGCCGTATTTATAACATGCGTATGCGTGATTGTATAAAATATATTACATGGTTGTAACTTATTGATTACCTTTAACGCGTGTGAGTAATTGTGCGATATATAATATTTTGACATGTGTGAGGTTTTTAGCATTTTTCAGTATTGAACTTTTTATCAAAATATTTACATACATTAAAAATATAACCAATATTCGACACATTGCTATTTTTATTTATCTAAATCCATGTAAAGAAATTATTTCTTCTTTTTAGGACTTTAAATAGAAATACTACCAATAATCTACTTTAATGACCTTTTTTGAATGTAGATTAAATTGTATAAATATTATTAGCAGTAGCGAAATATTTTATTATTATATTTAAAGATTTTAATTGTGAAATTTCTTTCTAGCCTTGAAAAAGAAACTAACCAGTTTCAAAACGTTGGCACTTTATAAATGTAATTTTTAATAAATAAATCTGTTCGATAAGGCTACAAACTATTTTTTATCAATAATCTACTTAAAAATCGAAAAAATCATGTACTTTTGACCATAAAACCAGTTCTGAACATGCCATGTTCATTCCAATAAAAAAAGGTTTTAAAATTTTTTGGTACACATGTGATTTGAGCAAATTTTGAACCATTACTTTAAACGGTAGATAATTTTCTAAAATAATATATTTTAGTTCTTATTAATTAAAGAGAACACAAGGGGCTGTAAAACAAGATGTATAAATGTCTAATTTTGTAGGTCATAAGTAGTATATTTTCTTCAAACTTCATTAAAGTACAGTCTTCTATGACGTTTGACAGGCCTTAAAATGTCACTTTTTATGTTCGTTGATTCTATGGTCACTTTGTACTGCCTAGGAGTAGAAATTGAATTTCTACTCCGATTATTCCGCAACCCAATATACATTTCGTATAGAAAATAAACAATTTTAATTATAATAAACATTAAAATATAATTTAAAAAAGTAGAAATGAATTTTAGGCAACCTAAGATACACTAACATTGTATTGTGTGTTGTTTGTAAATGAAATGTCCAATTTTAAAATTATTCATTATATTACTATTTTAGAAACTTCGACGTTTGAAGAGAAAATAGCATGTTTTATTCGGAGTAAAAGAACTTTTTGTGGCTCGCATGTATACGCGGGACTCGAAAAGCTCGTCTCGCAAACCTACATGCTCACCACACAAAGTACTTCTTTTACTCCTAATAAAACAATAGTATAGTAGGTTTGCGGGACGAGCTTTTGCGAGTCCCGCGTACACATGCGAGCCACAAAATGTTCTTTTACTACGAATAAAACATGCTATTTTTATTTCAAATGTGGAAATTTTTCAAATAGTAATATAATAAATAATTTTAAAATTTGACATTTCACATTTAATTTACATACAACACACAATACAATGTTAGTGTATATTGGATTGCCTAAAATTCATTTCTACTATAGGCTCTTTTATTCCTTGCCAGTGTGAAGTAGTAATTTTTACTCCTAGGCAGTACAAAGTGACGAACATAAAAAGTGACATTTTTAAGCCTGTCAAACGTCACAGAAGACTGTATTTTATTGAAGTTTGAAGAAAAAAGTTATGTATTTGTTTATTGTATAATTATGAACACTTAGTACGACCAAGGAAAACTTTCGATAGCATTTTTGTAATAAACATTTAGAAAATAAATTTCTAGTTTTAAAATTATATTATGTTTTTACTAAATCGGTTAATTTCATCTGTATCTATAATAAAATCGTAATATGGATCTGTGTCAAACTTTACTAATGTCTTTTTGGCGCTAAAAACCACCCCTAGGCTAAAACATTGCTAAATTTGAAGGTAAAAGCAGCTCTTAAGTTTATTATCACGCAGAGAATACAGAATACAGTCTAATGACCCTTTAGAGAACATTCTCATGTTTGGTGCATATTTTTACCGGTTGAAATCCCATCATGAATAGAAGTTTGGGTCTTAGGAGAAAACAACGCGACGTTCCAAGGACCACTATATACTACTTTCTTATATAAAGGTAAAATGATCATATTTTATTAAAAGTACAGGATAATCTGTTAAATAATTTCTGGTTATGTAAGCATTATTAAAACTTTTACATTTCTCATAAAAAATGTACTAATATATGTTTGTACATTAGTATGTCGCTATAAAATTCTCTAATTGACAGTAAAGCCAGTTATTTAAGAGCGTTCAAGCCATCAAAAATCATATAAATTATAACTAAACAAACAACATATTTATTTAAACACCGGAGATTATTTAAAAATGAAATATGATAGTACAAATGAAATAAATGGGAGTTACAGTTTGTTTTGGTTTGTGGAAAACATTAATAACTCACAAATCAGTAGTCATTTTCGACAGAATTCGTGTCAAATTAATTACAATTATTTAAAAATAACGCAAAATACTCCAAACAGTTTTATCCTTGTCCTGATTTTAAACATCAATTTATAGTTAACTATAAATAAAGGTTTAAGTATTTATATACAAATACATATAAATTGTTCAGTTAATTCTCTGACAAATTGAGTATCTATATAAATAATGTAGCAATATTTACAAAAACATTTGTTTTTGAATTAAACTTTGCGTTAATTGGAATAAAAGTTTGAATTGAGTTATATATTTTTTAATAAACTATCCATACAAGTTGATGTTGTTTCAGTTTTTTAGCTTTGTTTAAAAATGTAGGATTATTTTTGTTTTTTAACCTGCTAGTTAATTGTAAGTTAGTTAGGTTACATACACATTTCACCCGAAAATAATTTATACTCAAAATAAAAAAATTTTGGTGAAATTCATCATTATTCACCCATACTAGTAAATGGAAAACTCGCAAAATCCTTCTTTATTAAAGTTTATTGAATTTTTATCTCTAAAACTAGGCCACTTAGGGTTTTTTGTTAATATAAGTTGTTTGGTTTGAAGGGGGTAACATAATACAATTTTTAATTTTTAATTTTATAAATGTTTTGAAGGTCATTTCATGGCATACTTTGTTTTTTTAAATACTAACATTTGCATTTTAATAATCTTTTTCCACGACTATTGAATAAACGAGGCAATTTTTTGACATGTAATGAAGTTCATTACTAAATTTTTGACATTACTTAACATGCTTGGACCAATGGACCTATCAAAAGCTGCAGTATTGCCAACCCATTGAGTAATGAGCAATGGATTATGGGTAATTTCATTAATCAGTGGGTAACCTATTGGGTAATCAGCAATGGATTATTGGTTACTTTAACCAAAGAATAAAATTTACTTAGAAGAAATAAAAAAATGTCAAAATTACCAAAAATACCCTAAAAAAAATGCATAAAAGAGCCGTAAAATAAAAAAGTCGTGGATAAAGTATACCTAGTATTATACCCCTTAGAAAATAGCCATTATTCACTCAAACATTTTACGGCTCTTGAAATATTGTGTCTGAGAGTAAAGGTGAGCTTATGCCCAACTAACAACTAACCACTAACAATTAGCCACTAACAATTAAAAAGATAAATGCATACAAGTGCATTTGATTGTTTATACTGCCACTAACAACTAACCATTAAGCATTAACAATTAGCCACTAAATTTGCATAAAAGAGCTTTAAAATAATAAAGTCATAGAAAATGAATAGTATTCTACTTGCGAGTAAATGTCGCAGTTTTGGCCTTAGTGAGTAATGGCTGGCATTATTTGCTCGTTGGAAAATATACTATTTACTTTGCTGTTTTAGGAAGTTGACTTCTGAAGATGAGTAAGATCAAAACCAGTTAAGTGACATTTTGTATTTCAATATAAGGGAAAGTATATAAGGTCTAGGATTGCTTATATCGCCAGGTTGCTAGCTATTTTTTATTATTTATAAAAGTTTTAAGTATGGTAAAATCGGGCATTATTGTATTAAAAAAAATAAATAAAAAAATTTAATTAAAAATGTACGACTTTATAATGTAATTATTACTATTTATCAATCGAAATTCCATTATTTTGTATCCAATAAATACACATTGATAATTAGAATGTTGTAATTAATTCTATAGCTTATACAGAAGGCTATATATGCGCTTGGCCACTAATTATTACTATTATTGGCACATGTTACATTATTTGTGCATATGTGACAACTAATTGTGGAATGCTTTATTGTTTAAAAAGCTGATAATATTAAATAGGTGTGATCTGAGCCTAATTTTAATAGCAAAAATTATTAAACTTTATTAATACTTGAAAATTAATGTGGGCTACAATAATTTACTTAAATAAGTTTTACAAAACTATTATTTCAGTAGTGCATTACCTAGATTCCCGAGTCTCTACGATTGTACATTTTTGGTATGTTTTGGTGTTATTATGTACATTCAAAGTATAAAACAACTACCATTCTCATTTGAAAACATCTAAGCTGACTTTGTTGCTCTACACTCCACACTCTGCTTCTACCCTTTGTCGTGTTTGCATCAAAAGATCCTCTATTTCTCTGGGCTTGATGCCTCTTATTTTAAAAGGATTTCCTTAGATTCAGTACCCACATGTTCCATTAAGTTTTTAGAATTTTTAAGAACTACAGGAATTTTATTTTTAACATATTTCATTTTGGACTATGAGTATCAATATTCTTAGGCCCTAAAAGTAATTTGCATATAAGGGAGAATTAGAAGATAGATAAAATAATCATTTATTTACTAAAGAAAAAACACAATTTTTGCTCTTTCTCAAAACTTTTATTTATCTTTCTATGAATTTACTACGTTTATTATTTTCAGTTATTAAAAAACCAATGATTTATTAATTTAAAAACAAATACAAGATTTAAAAATTATAAATTTTTGTTATACTCTAAATTTTAAATTCAAAGTACGTAACTATGTTGAATATAAGAAAGAAACCAAATTGTAATATAGAAATGTAATTTTTATATTAAAATACACTTGTTTGAATATTAGGTAGTTAATGTTTGTTATAAAGTACATTAAATACCAGGTACTTAATGTTTGGTAGATAAATTAGGTAATTAGGAAGGAAATTACTTGTAATTGTTTGAATTTAAGAAAACTTGAGTAATAAATTTTATAAAGATAGCAAGTATGGCACCGATTTTGAAACTAAACACCCCTATATAGAGAGAGAAACAAAACCAGGTCGAGTCACAAAAAGGGTTTCATTGTAATATCAAGGGACTCTGAATGGAAGCAAAACATTCGCAGGCACTAATCTAATAAATGGAACGGAGCTCAGGTTTACATATATTGAACTAATTAATATTTATATGACTACAATTATACATATTTTTATATCAATAACAGCTAGATATGTAGTAAATATCAGTAAATCCAACTAGGATAATTAAATAGAAGTACCCCATAAATGTTCTTAAATTAAATACAGTTAAACCTCAAATTAAAATTAAATGCTGCATAAAATTTATATTTTTTTTGCTCTTTATAAAACTTAACAACTTGAGAGTAATTCATATTGAGGCTAAAAAAGTAATGTAGAGATCCTCGAATATGCGCTTGGTCGACCCTCATTTGAAATACAAGTGGAATTGACATATATTCAAATATATTTGGAATAAAAAGGACTCATTTCCATAAGAATAAAGCGAATAAATGCAACTAAGTCAGCTCAATTCAAGTATTCTATAGCTAGCATTTCTCTATCGTCGATATGCTGCTTACTGCTTACCACTACTTGTTTTATCCTTTTTAGTTTCTTGAGTATTTTCATTATTACCTTCGCTCTACAACTTTTGTTGCAGGTTGCAGCCTTCATTAAAAATATTAATAAGTAAATTTTGTCGCAAAGGAATAATTAAATTTCTAACTTATTGTACTCTAATATCCATTGTAGTTTGATGGGACATCATTGGTATGAAAAAATTCAGCATTTAATTAACAAACAGAAACAACTGTTACACTTTTGTAAATCTTTATTCATATCTTATTCATTTCAAAGCTTACATTCCCTTCATCTTCAGAGATCATAAGTTAGTTTTATAAACTAAAATACATGTGCAATTAGTAATTAATCTTTAAATAACAAATAAAATATATTACTGGAACTATTGGCGTAGACAAATGTAGAGATAGTAAAATAGAGTATCAGCAAGTTAAAAAAATGCAAAATTAGCGAGTTCAAAACACAGATAAAATACTTATTTTACAAGAAAACAAGACGTAAAAGCTACACTTTATTATACAGGGCGTAATAAAAGTAACACATAATAGCAGTTACTTTTTAATTTGAAGAGTTACTTAAACAAAGGTAAATACAAAAGTTTCTCTGGTAATTTTAGGGCTAAAGCAGCCAACTATTGTTTTTTAAATAGCATTAGTATGTTAGTATGTTTTCTTTTCAAATAGGAAATTTTTAGGTGTTTGTCAATGCTATTTTCTAATAAAAAATAAAAATAAAAAAATTAATATTTTGAAAAAATATAAGGATGTCCTTTTTATTAACTTTGAAATATTTTATTACATAGTCAGTATCATTCTGAAGAAAAAGTTTTCTTTAAAGTACAGCCTTAACTTGTCAGGCTTTAACAAGTAATTTTTTATGTTCCTTGACTTTATGTTCGTACATTTCCGAAGTAAATCGGTTACGATCGGGTATACTTTGTATATATGTTATTCGCAATTGCCGAAAACGCCCACTGCCCGAATTTTTTACCCACAACGCGTTGTGGGTAACTGAATTTACCCACGACGCGTTGCAACTTCACGTTTTCGGACAGTGGGTAAATTTATTTACCCACAACGTGTTGTGGGTAAATTTGTTTACCCAGAACGCGTTGTGGGTATATTTATTTACCCACAAGCGAACTAAAACTTTTTCGCTTTAGGTTCTACTTTTGTCCATGTCGGAATGTGGCGTTTTATCGATAGGGCGTCAAAAATAAAATGACATACTTAATAATAAAAATACTTTTATTGGAATAAAACTGAAAAGGAAAATACTTAAGTCCTTGTTCTCAGAACAAGGACTTAAGTTCTTTCCCCGGAATATTATTATCGGAACAAATAAGGTTTTTTGTTAAAACTGAAAAGTATTTTAGTTCTTACATAGAAACAACGTGCTATTTGTTTTTGCACGGATTACTTCTGTACACTTGGAATTGCATTTTACATTTTTCCTGACAGAAGAACATGCTTTCGTTTTGCATACTTTTAAGCAATTACAATGAATGAATCCTTGTTTTGAGCCAGAAGACATCATTGCTTCCTGTCGTACATTTACATGGTAAACTGGAACATCATTTGGAGATAAAAATGTTGAGGGGGATAACTGATGGAACTCATTCCGACTGAAAAGTTTTTCTAGTTTACCATGTTTTGCACCTAGAACGTACAAATCCAAATCAGTTTTTTCCATTACTACAGTTACAATATTACGAGGAGCCAGGCGTCCACGATCAACATCCGGTATAGTTACCAAAACATTATCACCTACGCTAGCTGGAGGGAACTTGCGTTCCGATTGATCAAGCATTTTTTTAGCTTGCTTTTCCAATCCACGCTTACAACCTTTTCTTTCGATGTCAACTGCTCTTTTATTTCCACAAAGTTTGCATAGTGGCACATCATTATTAGGACTACAGGTCGCATGAAACTGTTCGTTGGATTCAATACACACATTTTCTGGGATGTACATATCACTACAGATATTACATTTATTCATCTCTTTATTTCGATCACCATGCTTATGTTTTTGCTACTTACTTGTGTTTCATTTTCAAGTTCTTCATCAGAAATTTCAGAATCCGATTCTTCATGTACCGTATTTGCTTTTTCCAAAGATTGTTCTATCAAACCCAGTTGTTTTACAAGCAGCTCTTCAGTCTCAATTTTGTTTATGATAGATTTGTCTAAGCATGTATCCAACAATCCATTTCGTTGTGAAGTGTCAAACAATGCTTCGTATGGTGTTCGTTTTATGCCTGTATGGAAACTTCGATTTTTTGTGCTCTGAATAATACGAAGACCTCTTGCCCAATTATTACAATTCGTTCTGGGTGAGTAAGTTTACCCACAACCCGTCCTGGGTAAACAAATTTACCCACAACGCGTTGTGGGTAAATAAATTTACCCACTGTCCGCAAACGTGAAGTCGCAACGCGTCGTGGGTAAATCTAGTTACCCACAACGCGTTGTGGGTAAAAAATTCGGACAGTGGGCGTTTTCGGCTATTGCGAATAACATATACAAGGATTAGAAAGTCGAAGTTGAAATACATTTTAGGCAAGCTAATATACACTTACATAACGTATGTAAATTAAATGACAAATTTTAAAATTATTTTTTATATTATTATTTTATAAATTTTTATTCGAAGTGAAAGAACTTTTTATATATAATAAAACAATATATTATTTATGAGCCTTTATTTTTTTTTCCTTATAACAATTTGAAAATTTTATTAAATTTTACGTCATATTTCTATACCTTCATAAAAAGTCTAAAAAAAATACTAGTTCATAAGACATTTGCTGGAACACCCGTAATTTTTATCGAAAATTATTATTTACTTTTTTATCATAAAATTGTATTGAGGAATACAGAAAAATGAGCTCAATTATTTTATAACCGATTTTTTCACCTTCTTACAAATTACACTGTTTTAGAAAAAAATAAAAAATTTCGGGCTCTGATATAAAACTATATAATTCTTGTTGGTTTTTTGGGCAGAATTTACATCCGAACTAGAATTACTCCAGTAAATCAAGTTTTTTAGATATTACCAGTTAAATATTTACGGAGAAAAACATATTTTTTATGATATGACCAGGTTTATTTTTGAATGAGATAAACGTAGTTCGACTGTATTTGCATTGTTTTGCAGAACTAATTTATTTTTTTGATAATTTGTTCAAATTTGGAACAAGGTCTACTTAATTATATCTAGACTGCAATCTGCAATTTTAGAAATTTCAAGTAGCTTCAGTTATGCGGACCATAAAAAGCAAAAATTCAATTATTATTAGGTTTTTGCGTGTCCAATCCGAACGAAAATAGGCGCGAGGAACAGGATTTATTTTATGTCCCAAATTGCAACCCGACTGCTTATTTTTATGGGCTCAAGTCGTAATAAAATGACAAAGTGAGCCACTTCTTATATTTAATTTGAACCAACGAAAAGCGGATTTGGAGCCCACCTCTTTTTTTTTCTAAAACCAGAGTTATTTACACTACTGGTACGCTTTTCCTATTGGATAATGGATTACTGAAGTGTCAACTCTCGGGCTTCCTTATTTTTAATGAGTGCCCATGAAAAATAGGGTGAAATTCATCCTTTTTTAATAGTGCAGCCATCTATTATCCCAGAACGGTACTAAAATAACTTTCGGCGCCACCTTAAAATATGCAAAGCAAACATACTAATGCTATTTAAAAAACTAGAGTTGGCTGCTCTAGTAACTTAATGGTGAAACATATAGAAAATCCAAAAATGCAAAAATGCAAAAATGCAAAAATATAGACTAAAATTAACTAAAATTTTTTTTGAATTTAACTTTTTTATGGTACTCTTTAAATTTTAAAAAGTTACACCCTGTATATACCGTTGAGGAAACAGGAGTAGGTGTATTGTGTGTCGGTTAACATGTTGATTACTGACTTCTCAAACAAACTATGTGGGTGACAAAAATTGAAGCTTCTGGTACGTGGGTGAAGCAATAATATACGATACAAAGATTGATGAGTAAATTCGATTAAAAAATTTGGTAAAAACATGAAAGGCAATTACTATGAACAAAGTCGACTTTTTTACTCAAGGCATACATGTGACACTTAATTTATAGTATATTATTCAACGAGCGAGAAATGATAGCCATTATTTACGAAGACCGAAATTAAGACACGACCCAGCAGGCGAATGCTTTTATGCAAACTTGTTGATGGTATTTTTCGTATCTACGATATTTATAAATTTCTTCTATGTAAATTTTATCCTGCGGTTTAAATTATCCATAATCCAGTCCTCATTACCTAATTGCTTATCCAGTCATCGATAAAATTATCCATTGCTCAATTTCCAATAGGTAGGCAATAGCAGCTTTGTGATTGTTCCACACACGGTCCGATATTAAAAATTTAGTAATTAATTTCATTACTGAGGAAAAATTCAAATGTAATGAATCGTTTATTCAATAGGCGTGGTAAAAACTCTTTAACATCTTCTTAAAACAGCATCAATCCATGTAAAGATTTATAGTTTTTGGAAGCATACAACTAACGGAATTTAGTCAACTAAAGCACCATGGTGTTTGGACCAACTTAATCAGACAACTTGAGGTTATCGCCATCTTAGATACTTAAGTAAATGGGGTTTCCTGATGAGTCTTTTTAGTATAAATTGAGCGAAAACGAGTTGTATGCAGTGTCCGCCAAAAGTACCTAGATAGCGCTGTATTTTTTGATTGCGTGAAAATATTTATACAGTATTATAAAAACTACATTTTGAGATGGTATAGAACTTTCCCATCTTTGGTGGGGGGGGGGGGGGTCTAGTCGCGTGGGGAGAACTTATTTTAAGGGAAATGACAAGATATTTTGCAAAGAAAAATCATTGAATATTGTATAAAAACGATAGGAGGTGCTAATAGGGATACAAAGTAAATAATAATAATTATTAATTGGCATCGAATAGTACCCCAATTTGAAGGTAATGAAAACTAGAAATAATTTGGCTCTATCCGGAACTCATAACTATAAATTTATGAAACTAGATACCAAATTTTCTCACTTTTTTATTTTATTTTTTCATTGCACAACTTTCCAAATATCTAATACTTGATACTTCTTTTCTAAATTTTATAGCAAATGCTCAAATTGTCGGCCTTCTTCAATTTCGCAGATACCCAAGCGGCGATAAATCGAATTTTGCACATTTTGGAGCACATCTCTATTAATTTGATTGATCTCGCCACGGATCCGATTTTCCAATTTAATGCCACGTCTCATTTAAAATCTTCTTCTATTTCTTCTGGTGCTGCTGCTTTGATCGGGAAAAAAACAAAAAAATCAAAATATAGAAACCTTGAGAAAAACTTTCTGTTTTACCCAGTCAGTATAGAAACATTTGGAGTTTGGGGTTCTACTGGTTTAAAATTCATTAAAGACATTGGCAAAAGAATAGAAAATTTGACTAAAGATCCTAGGTCTTTTTCATTTCTTGTTCAACGAATAAGCATTGCTATTCAAAGGGGAAATGCTGCCGCTGTTTTAGGTACTCTTCCTAAGAACAAGTCTTTAGAAGAAATTTATATGATACCTCAATCTTTTAAGAAACATTCATATTTTGATTCTTCCTTAGTTCCTTCAATAGACCATTCAAAGGGAACTTTAGAAGTTGAAAGTTTGAATTATTTTTTAATTTCAACTCCGAATAATCAATTAGAAGTTAGCAGTTCTGAATTGATTATCTCAGCCGATGGTGCGAAAGAAAATCGATCCGATTTAAACATAAATACGAAACCTCGACGTGCAGTTAAAAAAGATATATTGTGCTTAATGGAACTGCTTCTACTTCAAAACGGAACTATGATGAAGATGAAGAAGAGGGTTGCGATGATGAAGTTCAGAAGAATGATGTTTTAGAAGACCAAGATGTTAATTTGGAAGCTTTTGAAGAAATAAGAACATTTAGATCTACCAGACAAAAACATTGGTCTTTCTTACCTGTTTCGGAAATTTCAAGTTTTTATTCCAACAGTGATAATTTGCCCTTAAACCATTTAGTTAATGATAGTGAGACTGTTAAACATATAACAGTTAGTAGCAGAGGCGGAGTAAGGAAACTTACGGAAAGAGCTCGAGCTCTTATTAAGAAATGATATTTATATTATAATTTTTAATTATTTTTACTATTTTTATTATGTATTATATATTATATTTGTACGAAGTTGTGTGCCAATTTAGCATTAAACAGGGGTGGCTTTTAAAAAAAAATAAATACCAGAGACTATTTAATGTTTCGGGCTTTGTTGTGTATACTTGATTTTTCAAAAAACCTCAAAAGAAAAAGAGGAATTAAATCAGGTAATCTTGGGTGCCATTCGATTTCGCCCCTCCTAGCGATCCACCTATTTAGAAAAGTTACACTTAAAAAATTCCGTACTTTTAGACTTAAATGCGGGGGTGCATCATCCTATTGAAACCAAATCATATTAAATAGGTCACCATGATATAAAATACAAAGAGCTGGAATTATAGTTGTGAATCCAAGTTTCCTTATATCACAAAAGACCCAATTATGTTCAATCCAATAACACCAGCCTATACATTTTGTTTTTAAGGACGTTGAGTGTGATGCTCCTGCATCTATCTTGGATTTTCATCATTCCAATATCGAAAATTATGTGAATTAACTTGACCATTTAGATAAAAAGTGGCTTGCTTCGTGCGAAAAAACTACGCGTTGAAGAAAATTTGGGTCCCTGTCCAGTTTTTCCCGCATTTGCTCACAGAATTCTTGCCTTCTATAGTCATCCTCTGACAATACTTGTTCTAAATGGTATTTATACGGAGTATTTGGAATGGTTTCCAAAATTCAACAGACGGAACTTTCACTAACATCATGGAATTGAGTTCTCCCCACGTAACCCATGGAGCATAAACGAAGTTGTAGACCTATATTGGTGTTTTGGTTTGGGTTGATAATGCAGTTATTTGGCGCTTAGGCGTGTTGCCTGCTGGACTCAAGTAATGCTGAAATTTGTTGAAGGAACCACTTAGCGCATAGGCTTGGTGCGTGCTAGACCTAAGTGGTGAATAAGGGTGGATGGAACTACTTAACGCTTAGGTTGGGTACGTGCTTGACGCAAGTAGTAGAGAACGAGCAATCATTGATTACTTATTTTATTGTAAAGATACCCTGCTTATATACTAAAATTATAAAGATGTATGTAAACTAACTCTAGGTCATAATAAGTAATGTGTTACATTTAATTATGTAATTAACAACGTGAGCGGCTGAAGTGCGCTCCTTGGAATGTATGTGATATGCAGAATGCAATACCGCCGTATGAGTAATGTTTGTTACGGAATTACATTAAGAATAAAGCATGAAAATATGTTTAATTTATTAAAACTAAACAGTGCAGGTATGCTAGTAATTATCTGGGCGCTTATTAAAGAAGATAAATACCTAACAAAACTTGAACTAACCACATACTTAAAAAAAGAGGAAATAACAAGGAACTGTTCAAGACTAAACGTATCAAATTTACGCATCACTGATAACCTAACAATAGAAGAGACTAATTACGTTCTTATTCGGTATGATCAAGACACACGAGGTGGTGGGGTCGCTCTCTAGATCAAAAACAAATTTTCTTTTAAAATCTTACATCACTGTATCAAGTCATTTTTAGAATGTTTGTGGATTCAACTCAATGTTGGATCAACTGTTATAAAACTTGGTGTAGCCTACAGACCACCGAATAGTAATTTTGATCATTTCATGGATAATTTTGAAACCCTAATCACGGATCTTGAGCTAGACCAAAAATTCTTCAGCTGATACTAAACTATTAAAATTAATGGCTTTATTATATTCTTTAAGTATTAAACAGTTAGTTGATGCACCAACACGTATCTCCTCAACAAGAGACTCCATAATTGATTTAATTATTGTAGGAGAAGATGTTAATGCAACTGACACTAAAGTTATCGACACTCATGAAATTAGTGACCATTTCCTAGTAAGTACTTCTATTTTACTCGAAGAAGCTATTGATATCTCTAACAAAAGTATTGTAAGAAATTACAAGAATTTTGATGTAGATTGCTTTAAAGCAGATCTATTTTGTATCCCATGGTTTAATCTGTTCGGCATCCCAAACATTGATGACAAATTAAGATTATTCAAGGAGAACCTAACTGGTTTATTCAATATTCACGTACCCCTAAAGTCATTCACTTACTGCAAGTCTCCTAAACCTTGGATTACTTATAATCTTAAATGTATGATGCGGCTACGTGATAAGGCACTAAAATCTAAACAAGTTAAAGACTTTACATATTACAAGCAGCTTAGGAATTTGGTGACCAATGCAACCTGCGAAGAGAAATGTGCATATATTATAACTTCTTTGCTGGTAAAGATAATAAATATACTTTATGGAAAAAAAATAAAAACTTTGGGCATTGGCAAATCTATATCATTAAAACTTCCGTCTCAACTGGAAGATTTTAATAGAATCAATGCTCATTTTCCCCCAATGTCCCACTAAACCCAAGCCAGGATTTAGTTGAACACTACAATAACAGCTCATTACCAACAACTATAAATTATTTTAAATTTAGTGAAGTTACTTCATGTGAGGTATCCAAGCTGCTATCTAGTATAATACCAGGTCGTGGTGGAAATGATAATATCGATCCACAGATGATTAAGGTCTCTTTCTCATACCTAACTGAGTATATAACTCTTATCCTTAATTGTTGTATAAATACTTCCTACTTTCCCAGCTGTTGGAAGGCTGCAGTAATCGTGCCTGTACCAAAAATAAACAATCCTAAAGAATACAACGATTTACGACCAATCAGTTTATTATCGACTTTATCAAAAGTCTTCAAGAAGGTCCTTGAAAAACAAATTCGCAATTTCTTAAATAACAACCCTAAAATTCCTCCAGATTTTCAATCAGGCTTCAGATCAGGTTAGAGTTGCTGCACATCCCTTACTTGCGGACGATATCATGAAGGCCAATGATAGAAACTGGGTAACTGTACTTATTTTCCTGGACTATTCTAAGGCATTTGATACCGTAAGCTAAGAACTCATGATGTCAATTTTAAAGTATTCAGGGATTGAGAAATCGTCTTGTGATCTCATAAAATCACATCTCTCTAATCGCAGTCAACGAGTTGTATATGAGAACAGTTTTTCAAGCTCTAGTTCTCTTCAATCAGGGGTTCCTCAAGGTTCAATACTTGGACCATTGCTATTTTCAATCTACACAAGTAACCTATACAATTCCATAAAACATTGTCCTTACCATCTGTATGCTGATGATGCGCAACTTTATTTCTTTTTCTCCACCGATCAATTAGATGATGCCGAAGTTAAAATTAATTCAGACCTGCAAAATCTAATAAACAACTACAGAACCCATTGTCTAATACTGAATCCCAATAAGAAGAAAATAATGGCATTTGGCCCAAAGAATAAGAGAATAATCTAGTTCAGTGGTTGCGACAAAAATCTTGGGATTGTAATTGACACTAACTTACACTTTTGGGAGAATACCAATCATTTGATTAAGAAATGCTAGATTGATCTTAAAGCCCTTTATGTTAAACGTCACACAATAAGCAAGACCAATAAAATAATCTTATGCGAAGCCTTAGTATTAAGCAATTTAAATTATTTTGCTCCCCTTTACCACTTCTTTATTGATGAATTTTCAGCAAATCGAGTCCAGATAGTACAAAATTCTTGTATCAGGTAACTCTCTGACAGGATGTAGCCTAATCAATTTAGATTATAAATCTGAAGAAAAATTGAAATCTAACGAGGGAAACTTGAGTTATGACTGCTTAAGTAATGCTCGATTTCATGATTTTTCACAATTTTTCCTACCAAACTCGCGCGCCCTCTAGGGATTCGCATTCATTATCAGTTATTTGGTTATAATTTGCAAAGAAGCTCCAGATAAGTGGGATGGATTTTCTATTCATTGTTATTATTTTCAACGGAAAATTTATAGTGTCTAGGAAGATGCTCTTCAAAGCAATTTTAAAATTTCAGAATTTTAGTTATATTTGTGGAAAAACATCAAATAGGCTCTAAATTTTTTGAAATGTTGAATGGAAACGTAAAGTCTTGAAATATAGCCAAAAAGAAAGTTAGAATCTTAATTAAAAACTCTAATTGTCCTTATGCATTTCGCAAACACAGTACCTAGCATCATCAGAGGAACTTGATTAAAGTCAACATATTAAGAATCTAAAAAATTACCAAATCTTAAACTTACATGAGCATAACGTTGATAAAAAACAATGGTTAAGAAAGAACAATTCGCAATGATTCACATCTATCATCTTCTCCTTTTTTGAAATTAAAATAATATTACGCAGTGTAGCAGAAAATGTGGAAAAATAAAATATAACTTAACGACTCTAGTGGTTGATTACAAATTTTTGTTTGTGCATTTTTGATGGATTTTTTGAAGATGGCTAAAAATTAAAGGAGATTAACAAAATTGTGTCAATGGCAAAAACCCCATTTTACCTTGAACGTTATAAAAACCAAAAAATGAAAGTGTAGATGTTCACACATAATTTTAAAGCCAATCTTGACTGTCAGTTAGGGAACTTTTAATTATAAGCTTTAAAATTAATGAAGATGAGATTGTACTATCAGCTAATGATGAGCTAAAGTGTACACCTTTACTCTTTGTGGATCACTTACAAACTGTACAGAATTTACTCAGACTGGACGTATTAGCTCAACAAACGTGGCGCCATCTTATTTTAAGTCTCAGAACTACAAAGAGACTACATTAGAATATTGTAGGAAACTAATATATCGACAAATTCAAAAACATTAAAAATCAAAAATTTACATAACCCTTCTAGGTCAACAACGAGCATTCCAATGTCATTGATCATCGTAGTTTTTAAATTAAATTTTTTGATTAAGCCAAACAGATACGTTTATTTTAGCGCGGGGAATTTGAGACGCCCTTATTAGCTTAAAAACATTTAAATAGAAAAATAAACTATAAGGAAATTATACAAGATGCCTCACAAAATTCATGAACATTTTGCAATTTTAAAATTGCCACAAATTCTTAAAGAGTTTTTGATTTCATAAAAAGTTATTGTTTAAAATGAGATTTACCCTTAAAAAATGTTTGTTTAAATCATAATAGCAAATAATGAGTAAATTGTAATAACCTTTTGAATTTGATCACCCCATATATGAATATTGTGTCTTAATATGATGTTAGTTGGCGACACCTGGTGGTGACTCGAAACAGTATAATAAAAAAGGACGATATATTTTATTAATGAGTTGCATGAATATCACACCGAGTATTAAACTTATGTACCTCAGTTGCCTTGTAAGAAATCAAATACTTACTTTTAGGTAAAGAAAATTGTAGCTAATGTAGTTGACAGTTGACATATGCGACTTTGAATACATGTGCACATTTTTTTAATTAGTTTTCTGGGGATCCCCGAAGAGTCCCCAACAAAGTACTCATCCGCCATTTTTTGGACACCATGTATATATAAACATTAAAAGTAGCATTAGTTATTTTTTAATTATTTGATCTTTGATTTCAGCAGCTTCCATTTAGTTTTCTAGAGAAGGTTTATTATTAAATTAAATCTAGATATACTGTGATTTAAAATAAAATAGGTCTAATGTAAAACTTGAAAAAAATCGGATCTGAAAAAGAAAAAAATTTAGAAGTTATAAAATCAGCCTAATTGGAAATATTCACAGCGACACACAAAAACTTTTCAATATTTGCGCGTGAGCATTCGAAGTGGCTTCTAACAATGTGAAGAAATATCTTATGGACGAATCAGTCCAAAGGTAATTTATTTGCTTCGATCGAGATGAACAAAATATTAGACAGCCTCAGAACTAAGAGTTGGTCCCAAAATTTACTGCGAAAACAGTGAAACATGGAGGTGGTGGAATTTTAATGTGGGTATGCTTTTCGTATAATGACCACCTTCACATTTTATCTACATTATTGCTACCATATATGAAAGAGGACTTGTCTCTAAAATGTGTGAATAAAATTCTAAACACTATAATTTGTGACGTGATATTAAGCTGGCAATTGCAAACGAAAAATTGATAAATCTGGATGCATTGTGGGAGACATCTAAAGAAGCATGAAAGACAATTCCTGTTCAGTGAGGTCAGACCCTATATGATTCAATACGAATCAGTCCTTTACTTATAGTGGGAAAGAGCCAGACGAAGTAGGTGATTTGTAAAAAAACGAACCAAAGTAGCAAATACTGATTCATAAATTAATAATAGTTATTTATGTGATACGTGCGAAAATAATTATTTATGCAACAAGTGCAAAAAGATAGGCACCCTTCAGGGATCCTCAGAAAAATAGTTTAAAATATACAGGGTCGTCCAACGAAAAACGCTCAGACATGTCGATTTTTGTTTCAAGGGGGAACGATTTTTAACTTATTACCCACTTTCAACCCCTAACCGGGGGTTGATATCAACTTAATAATTTCAAACGGCAATAAGGGTTAAAATGCATAAAAATGAAAAGTAAACGGAACCAGCTTTACAACGGTGCAATTATTTTAAAAGTCTGTGCACAACTTGCTTAGAAATTACTTTTTAATTATTGGTTGGAAGTGAGTAAGGGGTAATTATTAGAAAATCTGTCTCCCTAAAAACAAAAATTGACCTGATTAACAGTTTTTCCAAAAACTGAATAAAAATACTGAAAAACAGACTTGATAATTTCATTTACGTTAATTAACTAATAAAAATTTGAATGTAATTTTCTCAGCGAGTTTTGCACCGATTATAAAAATAACGGCTCTGTTGTAAAGCTGGTTCCTTGCAATTTTTATGCAATTAGACCCCTATTGCCGTTTGAAATTATTAAGTTGATATCAACCCCCAGTTAGGTTTGGTTAGGTTACGTTAGGTGGGTAATGGGTAATTAGGTAAAAATCGTTCCTTCTTGAAACAAAAATCGACCTGTCCGAGCGTTTTTTCAAATTAATTTATTATTAAACGGCTAAAAAGCAAGCCAAAATTTACAGGAGAATTACAAAATCCATGCTAAAAAAAGTGGAATTTCCAATATTGCCTCTTCATTAATCTGTAAAGATTTTTATCTACGACTATTGAATAACATGTTAATTACGTACCCTTATTAATTAATGACAATCATTACAATTTAGCCGTGTGTTATATCTCTATTTAAAACTATTGCATACGAAATAAATAAAAGATAATAGAAAACGATTTTTTGAAAACTGTAATCGTTTTTATTGTGTTACAGATAAATTTGGAAACTTTTGTTGTATTATTTTTTATCTAAATTTTGATTTTATATATTAACTTTTACTGCACGATATCAGACTTTAAGATTATAAATATTAGCTATTGTAATAAATAAACTCATATCGAACAATATCAATCGTACTATTTTATCATTAAAAGTTGTTATTAAAAATATTAGTGAAGAGTAACAAATTTTCAAACACATATTAATATGTCACCAAACAGAGCGATATGTTTTGTGTTTCAATGTATCAAATTGCAGATTGCTATGTAAATTATTTTTTAAATTTGTATTGCTAATCAAAGTTATTCAGTTATATTCAGTATAGAAACAGTTTATAAATATCGGGCTTCGGTACTTTTTATTTATCCTGTTTCATGCAAAAATGGTATTATTCTATCGATGATTTTAAATAGATTTAAAAGTTTGATAGCAATTTTATAAATGGATTAACGTTTACGCTATTTAATAAAGAATTGCAAAAAATTATCCTTTTCGCTTTAAACAATTTTATTATTCAATTACCAAAAAAGCAGTAAACCAGAACCTGCACAATAAACAAACTTCATAATAAAAATGAAAACGCTCTGTTTGTCCATTTGTTCGTAATCCCTTGTGTAATATATTTATTTTATTATTGCCTAAAGTAACTGATATGGTAAAGCCAATTAAAAACAACGATCAGTGTCCCAAATGGATTCGAATACTTTGATTAAAAACCTAAAGCTGGCTTTCACTCCCAGATTAAAAAGGCTTTTATTTTTTACACTTTTATTAGTAGATACGTGAGCAAATTGAAGCTTTTGAATAATTTTGTTGCAATATTATTAAAAGGATTAACACATTTTAAAAAATTGTAAAACCATTGAACTCGCCTAAGCCCTAAAAATATTTGCGATTTGAATGCTATAAATAAAGTTTGCAGGAAAATGTAAAAACCCACAAAGGATTATTACACAATTTTATGGACTACTAAATTATCTTAATAATCTCCAATTGGACTTTTCTATTATTTATAGAAGGACTTAAATACATAAAATATTGTTAAATGAGTTAAAAAATAGAAATCCCTTCTAAAAAAATAAAATGGAATACCTAATATGTATCTATATTTAATTGTTTTTGTATAATAAGGGCAATATCATTCACTATAAATTTTTATTTTTCAAAAACGACAAATGTACTAATGTAAAGAACATCTTAATTTTAATTATGTACAATCTTTTTCATCGACTTTTGGTTATACGTAGCTTTATTAAAGGTGCGCTTTAAAGGAAATAACGAATATTTCTTTCCTCGATTTTTTGGCCCCATGATTTAAGGAAATGATTTATTAATAAAATGTCTATTTAAAGAGATTTTAATTTATTTTATTAAAATTCAATTTACTGAAATATTACAAGATTGTCGTTAATACTAAGTATTAATTAAGAGTTTTGATTTATTAAAATAAATATAAGTAAATTATTGTTTATTGAACAATTGTGTGATTCTCATTTCAGTGCATTTTTTAATCTTTCACATCGCAAAAAATTTAAATTGTATTTATACTACGTATTTATAAATTATTCAGTATGAATGCATCCATAGTCATCAACATTCTGAACTTCAAAATATGACGGATTAAATTTTTTTTTCAACTGACAATGCACATTGAATGAATTTATCTGTATAAACGATAAATCTATTTTAACCAGAATTACACTTAATTCATTTTTCGAAATGTTTACTCATATGTTATTATACAGCTTTATGGCTTTCATTGCTTTAATTAATGTAGTTGAGTTTAGTTTAGTACAAATTACAAATCCTTTTATATTTTTATAAAAGAAGCAATTCAATTATTTGGGAAATTAGCTTTCAAAAATTACTCATATAACTAGTAATTGAATGTTTAAAAGTAAGGTGTATTTTACTGTTAAAAACGCACAGTAGAGTAATTTTGGTGTAAATTACTTGTATTTAAAATAAAATAATAATAGAGCATGGTTCTTTCGAATAGTCAAAACTGTTTTGATATTATCCTAGGCAATTATTTTATATATAATAAGAAAAGTTGCGTGCATTGCTATTGAAGGCAATACTCACGAAAGTAATTAACTTTTTAATTATATTTTCTTACTTTCTAAAGGGAAAATTATATATTAAAATCAATGAGTTAATATATTTCGAAACCTAGATTTTACTTTATATTAGCATAAATCTCAAGGAAGGTGTTAACAGCTCGATTGGTTTTCAATCCTAAAAGTATACTTGCAGTCAGCTGAAAATTAAAATATACATTTGTATTCAGAATTCAATTCCTGTAACGTGCTTTAGTATTTGTTGAACGTAAAAGCTTTCACAAACCTTCTTTTAATTAAATAATGGAAAAGTTAAAAAAACTTTCAATTATGACAAAAAAGCTTTTATTGAGAATAATTACATCACATACTAATAAAAATTAAAAATGCTTGTTAAGTATAAACTTGTTCAAAGCCATATAGGCTTTTAAACTGTGTGCAATTTTTATTTTCTCTATTGAGGGCACTTAATATGTAATTTATATTTTAATATAGTCCAATTTTTTAAATAAAGCTTAAATAAATTGAATACTTAGTAAAGTATTTTGTGTGTTCAATAATTTCTATTAGTATTTTTAAGCAATTAAGAAACCTTTTGTTTTCTTCTTGCCCATTTTTTTCAAATGTAGCTATTTTTGGATAATATTTTTTAATTTTTTTTTTTATTTCAAAATCACAATTTTCTTCAAAACCACAAATAATTAATTATTCCTGATAAAATTCAGTTAAAATTTGTTAAGATGTTCTTTTGATGTTGATTTCTTATTTCATTTTGATTGGCAAATATGAATTCAGAGACAAATTTATGTTTTAATATATCCGCTGTACCCATAATTGGTTCAATTGAAGGAACATAGGAATTATCAAATAACAAAAATCTTCTTTATGCGTAGAGGATTAGTCGTAGGAAGAATTAACATTTTAATCATCAGAATTCGGAATCGAAAAAAGTTCATCCATACAATTTCCTTTAGGAAGCCTACTGCTTAAAAGGGAGGCAGTATTAGTCGTCTGAATAGCAATACTAACGCGATGTATTAGAAGCGTTGAAGATCTTGGTTGCCTGATTACATTAGCTATTTGTTTTTCTATGTCGCCAATAAAACGTAAGGCAATAGGACCCCAAATTTCAAAAGTTTCTATGCTCAGTGGGTCAAAAATGTTTTATTTTTCTCATCACAATAAATATATGAGTTTTTAGAATAGCCCAACATTTTTTTAAAAGGAAAAACTATGTGCGTTGAAGCTTTTTATACTTATCAAGAACAATGAGGGGTTGATCACCTATAGAACCGTGTTCAAGATACCATGCATTATATTGATATGCTGAACACCACATTCTGATATATTTCTACATAATTCTGTTGTTACCAAATATAAAAGGAAGGTGTTGTCTTTATAACATTGGAAGAAGAAATGGAAGATTTGGGGAACAAAATCAAAAACGAAATTAAGAAAGGTGTTTCTACTTATTTAATTCAATACATTCTTGAAATCAAGAGTAAGGAAACCCCTTTTTGATGGATTGGTATGTTGAGTTAAGTATATTTTTGGTGAATAAATTACAGTTTCAAACCCCCACAGCCAAATAGAAAGTGTATTGGATAAAAAAAACGTCTCTAAGAGAGTCTTTAATTTTGAAGCAACACATCTTCGCAACCAAACTTCCAAAAAATGTTCCAATAGCGATCTATCGTTAAATTTTAAAGCAAATAAGGAAGCACCATATAGTTTAGCTAGTTGTATGTAATTTTATAACCGATAAAAACAATAATTACTCGCATAAATTAGGAATTAGGCATATTATGAATATTTATACAATAATAAATTTCAACTGACTACTCCATTTCCATTTCTAAAATAATACAAAGTTAAATTCTCAAAATTGAATAAAATTCATTTCTTAATACAAATTGGATTTATTTTTCAATAAAATCATATTCCTTATAAATCTTAAAAACCCATAGGAAATTTTAAGAGAGAAAATAACTAAAATACTTAAAAAGCATTTCGGTATACTAAAATTGCTATTAAAAATATGTTTAAATAAATAGAGCTAACAAAAATTGAATCTACTACATATATACAGGGTGTCCCATTTGATGTTGGAATCTATTATTGGAGATAGAATGATGGTTTAATGGACAAAGTAGTGCATTTTTGTATGTCCAATAATAATTTTTTGACAAAACAGTTGAATTTTCAAAATATGTCTGTAACTTCTTTATTATAGGCCATGCCAAAAAATTTTGTTAAAACATAGACGCAGTTTCTTTATTTTAAATAAAATAAGGTAATTAGATATTTTCTTAAGTCAGTGGTTTGCCAGGAAATAATCCAAATATTGTTTTTTCTTATGGTGGCTATATTGGAATTACACATTTATTTAATCAGTGTTTCTTTTCTGAGAATTGTGATATACCACATGTCACATAAAGGATTTCATGGAGTGCTCGAAATTTATCAACATGGCAAAGCATAAAAAAATGAACAGTTGTAAACTGTCAATACCTCGGTGTTAACTTCGTACTTTTTCTATTTGTAATTGTTGACATTTGTGTAAGTTTATTAATCTTGGATTTTGGCAATTAAATCAATTATGTAAATCGACACAAATACAAAATATGTATTGACAGTCTATTATTATTATAATATTATTCATTATAATAATTACAAAATACCAAAAAAAGTATGGTACTATGAAGAAATTTCTTCATTCAAAAAATATGTACAAGTACCTATCACTTTTAAAAATCAAACAATGTCTTTCCAATTATAGATTTTTAGCAAGAGTAAACGTCCTAATTGTGTTTGCGAGAAAATTTATTGCAAGTGCGACTAGATTCGCCTTCTTGAAGGCATCATCAGGCACTAAAAATTTTATTACTCTTTTAGGGCCGCCACGATCCGATTTGATCGGACGGTCGGATTCGATCAGATTCGATTCGATTCTGTGTACTCTCGTAAGACCCGTAAGTAAACTTCCGAAAGGTTTGTTATATGGGTTAAAATGGGCGGTTACCGCATAGTTAAGTTTCGTAAGAGCTTACGTGTGAGCACAGAATCGACACATAAATCGGTTGCCGTATCCAGACGATCCGATCAGCTATCCGACCTTCCGATCTGATAATTTACCTCCACACGGTCCAATTTACCTACCGATTTGACCAAATTATATCTGACCGTCCGCATCCGACCTCATTGCATCGAGTAATGGCGCCTATAACATAAATAACAAAAAAATCTGTTTTAAGGAAATTTAAACCATTTATTTCAATCTATCTATTTTATATGTATTTTAGTTCTCCAAATGATTCTTTCGTTTTTGGTTTTGGTAAGTGCAAAATTGTCGAATCAGTTACGTTTACAGTTTCGGGTACGGTTCAGGCTAGGTTAGGTTAAAAATAGTCTCAAATGAAGAAAAGCGCTATAATTTTATTATTTTATTTATTAGGAAATAATAAAAGAAAAGTAAACAAACTAATTCATATTATTTATAATGTTAGAAACTTTTGTTCAAGTTTAAAAACAAAATTTAAGAGGATTTTAGGCAAATCTAATTGTAAGTTAAATTTGAAATCCGGTCGATATGAATTTTTCATAATAAATTTACCAAGCAAGTTTTATTATATTTCTATTTTTATCTATTCAAAAGTCTTGCAGCTATCATTTTTTGTAAATTTTATCTTTATGAAGTGAACAAATTTTAAGGGAGCAACAGAAACAGTGTTTTTGACCGTTTTAGAAAAATTGAAAACCCAAGTGATAACATAATTTTTTTGTACTTTTTTGAATAAATGTTTAAAATAACAACTTGAAGAAGCCTTTTTTGTCTTACGTGATTTTTTTTTAATTTTTCTAGGGAGGTTTAAAATAAGTTGATTTAAAAATACATTCAATAAGGCCCCGTGATGTTATTACTTTAAGCTTTTATTTCAAAATTGTTCAAAAAAATTGTAATATCGCTTTCTGTTTTTCGAATTTTCTAAATCAGTCAAAAGCGCTGAATTTTTGATAAGTACTCTCTTTGTTGCTTCTTTAAAATTGTTTGCAATACTCCACACAAGATCTTATAGTAGACCAAATAAAGAAAATTATAAAAATTATTAGCAGAAAAAAGGTTATAACCAAAAACTCAAGTATCGACGGAATTTTAAAATAGACCGCTTAGAATTGCCGACTATCCACTTGGCCGATCTCACAGACATGACTTAAAATTTAAGAACTACTAAAATGTCTAAATAATGCTTATTGGGTCTGACCGTAGTTGGAAAGGAAATTTAGAGCCTAAGTTAAACTTAAAACTAAGTCGTCGATATCGGCGACTTAAAACTGAACTTAACTTGAAAATTACAATTTCTCGCGAAAATAAACTTAAAACGCCATTTAAAGTCGAGAAGAAATTTAATTATATTTACATATTTAATGATGATGTTCGAAGACAAGTTTAAACCAGAAATTACCATTTTAAAACCATGCTAGATTTTCTTGTTTTTTTTGATACTTTTGTTTAAAAAAAGACACAATTGGAAGTCTGTAACAGCTAACGTCTCGACTTTTCACGTTAGCACGTCATTATTTGTTTGATTTGACGTCATTAGTTTCGTTCCTAACCGAGATTGACAAAAATGGTAGTCAGTAAGCTTAAATCTCGTTAGTAACGTGTTTTTGATAACGAGTTTCAGTCGTTTGGGGGGAGGCAACCGTGTTTGAAGCGTTGCTAACGTAAATGAAAATAAATAATAATAAAAATTACTAAAAGAAAATTATAAACTTCTAGAAAGGCATATAAATGCCATGGAAAAATTAGTAAATTTATTTACAAAAAAATCATGATGAAATTACGATGTAGTATTTAGTCTAGGTATACAAATGAAGAATGCAGCTTAATCACATTGTAGATAGAATACAATTTTACCATGCAGCCAAAAGGACTTATCTCTATTTTCATGTCTTCTTCTTAATTCTTTTTTACGCGGTTTTGCCGTTTTTTTTCTGGAGCAAATCGGTAATAATTCGAACTCTTTGGGCGTTGTTATTGTATGAATAAGCTTGTGCGGAAAAATCCGGTTAATTTTCACATCTTGCCGAATTTATAGAGATAAAATGATCGATATTTGAGTTCTCAGCCAGTGTTCTAGAGGTGCAACGTTTGTCCTCCTCCATAACCGCTAGAAGGACGTAGATAGCAAAATCCGAAGATCGACCTCTTCCTAACTTATATCGTTCCTTCGCCGAAAAAATCGTTGAAATCGAGAAATTACTTTCCACCCTTTCTCAAAGTGCTACAGCATAACTGAAGCATATAGATATGTGGTTTTGGATGCGCATTTCTATTTCCTAACCATATTGAAGAATTATAGGTACTATGAAAAATGTCAATTTAAGCTACAAATTCAAATAACAGAACGCTTAAAACTGGAACAAGGCATTTACAAAGACTATACACTAGTTTATTGTTTTTATTAAAAAGACCACTTTAAACTTTGTTATTTTTTTACGTCAATCAATTACATGCCAAAATCAGTTTGTGCGTTTTATTCAAAATGCGTTCAAAAACTGCTAAACCATAGACAAATTTCGTAAAATAATGTCGGCAACGTTGTAAGCCTTGTCGGTTGTAATGTCGTCCCGTTTCGTAAGTCGTTAGGTGTTATAGACTACCAAAAACTAGTAACTAACGACTCATCTAACGTGAAAATTTGACAACCGAGATCAACTCGTTAGGGTTACAGACTTCCACTCTATTTCAAATATAAAACAGTAGATAAAACATAAAAATGCAATAATTATAAAATTTTGTATTGTTGATTTCTAAGATCAGATACGCTCTCTGGTGCAAATTTATGAACTAAAAGATACAATAATCCTAACCAATCATAACCTGATAAAATTTGACAATTACTGTATCTTTTAGTACAAAAACTGACATAAAGGGCCAAACAGCGCCATCTCTTGGTAATCAAAATTCCCAATATTATCACAGAATAATCTAATATTTTCTATGATTATATTGTGATTCTGAGGTAAAATTATAAAAATCATAGAATAAAAAAACGCGACGATAGCCGAACGACGCCCGAATACCATCCGAACACCAAAATCCAATCTCTACTAATCTTAGCGCAAGTATTCGTTTTATATGACTGGAGAGACGTCTTAAAACTTTAAGAAGAACTTAAGTGTAAGCAAGTTTTGCCAAGTTTTTCTTTAACCATTGTAGGTGGGTTCGGCCATTAAAGTCTTAATATTTAACCAACATCAAAAATTAACCATAATATTTTTTTTTAATCTTAAAATTTCCGGCTACGGTTTCGGTCTCGAATATTTTAAAAATATTGGCAAATTTCGGTTGGGTTCCGGTTCGATTCACTGACTTACCCTTGCGATAATTCACACTTAAATTAAAACATGATTGATTCAAGTCGCCGGTGACAAAAGAACAACTTGTAACTTCAATTTCAAAAGTGATACTTTTCGTGATCTTTTGGCAAGAAGGTATTCTGAAAACGTATCATATTTGGAACTGTTTTTTTTTTATTTTTAAGGAGGTTGCAAGTTCCAGTGTCGCCCATATAATACTATTTTCAAAATAGTTGCTTAAATATGCAAGTGTAGTAAATTTTTAGTTTTTAATGCTAGATGATGTCCTTAAGAAGACGAAACTGAATCACTTTCATTAATTTTTTTCGAAGTCTTATTAATTACTCTTTAATACGTCAAGAAGTTTCTTCTTAAAAGATTTTTGTTTAAAATTTAAAAAGATTATTAATTACCATGAAGTGCATAAAATTATTTTAATTTCTTGTAAAGTTTAAAATTTAAACCATCCATAAAGTGTGTACATTTGGTTCACTTTCTCTAATTAGGTTTAAAGTTTCTCAGTAGCAAGACGATATTTCAAGTACGTATAACTTCGTCGGTAATATGTTTTACATACATTAGTCTCTCACAGGTGGTTTGTCTCTTATAGCAAGAAGTTCCAAACATCAACATGAGTTTGCCAAACGGTATTACGCTTTGGGATAGGCCTGATATGATTCATTGAATAAACTTCATTTACTTTAGAATTTAAATATCCCTTTTCCAGTGTTAAGTTTAGTCAAATTATGGACTATATTGATAATAAGTTGAAGGTAGCCGAAGGCTACTTTCAGTTAAAAGTTTGGCTAAACTATAAACAAAAATGTATAGTATATCCAATAGATAGACTAATAATGTTGTTAAACATTAGTAACGTTTATAAATTTAGTATAATTATTATTAAATAAAATATATTAGGAAAAAATATATTTGATCAATTATTTATTTATATAATAATATATTTTGAAACCTTCCAAAAAAAGGCTGTCGCAGTTCGAAATATTTTAATTATTTATCTTCAAATAAATTATACAAGGTGATTTATAATGAGGTGTAGAAAATTCCTACACATATCCTACATAATATTTGGAGCAAGTGTTAAGAATTTTTTTCTATCTATCTTCCTAACAAAGTTATTAAGGTTTAAAAAGAAAGAAAAATATATTCATATTTAATAGAGAATTTATTATGGTATCTCCATTACAACAAACATCGTACAATGGTCAAAAGTCAAAATCGTTGATTTTAAAGTTCCTCGGTGTAAAATCTCTCATTGTATAAATATTACTGGGTAAGAAACTTCAAAAACGACGATTTTGACCATTATATGATGTTTGTTTCTATGGAAATATGTAGGTACCTTAATAAATTTTGTTTCAAATATGAAAGCAGATTGATTTTTTTATACAGGGTGTACAAAAAGTCGATCGACAACGATTATCTTGTCCCATTACTTCCGATTTATTGGTGTCTATTTGACATTTCCAATAAATATGATTACATTTTCATTAATAATAGTTGAAGCCACATAACCTCATTTTTTCAGCAATCCAATTTGCAAACATTTCTTTTCTGTTTTGAAAAATAAATTTAGAATTCTATTCTTTCATTAAAATAAGGTGTCTCTGTAAATCAAATTCAAATTATTTTGCTTAAATTTAACAGAATAAAAGTGTTAAATTCAATTGGTTTGACATTTGGTATACATATTTGACACATTTGACACGACCGGTAGAAAAAGTACTTTAACAGCCTAGGCTTTGAAGTAAATATTTAACCTTTTGTATTGAAGCATATAATGACATGTTTTACTGACGTTTGAAGAAAAAAGATTTTTTATTGGCTAATCCTCAGCTTTGTAAATAGCTGGATAGCTGGACGAAGAAGACGTAAAGCAGTAAAAAAAAATTAGGCATTTAAACATTTTATTTACAAAGGGATGCATTTTTGGATATAAATGAATAAGGTCAAATCAACTTATTATCAGGTCTACTATCTCCAGTTAATGGTTGTCGGTAGAATTTTGTTACACTCTGTATATGAACATAAATAACAGGAAAATAGGAACAAATTCTTAGCACCTTATTTCCCCCCAATATTATGTGGAATATGTGTATATTTTCTTACACTTCATTATAAATCACCCTGCATTTTCAAAGAAATTACCTGATACCGACATTTACGATTTTAGTTTAATTTTCGAGGCAACTTTTAAAGAGCAAAGAAGTAGTAAATTAGAATAAACAGTAGACATTTCAGTAATAGTAGACAAATAAGATTTGCTTCATGTCTGCCTCGAGCGTTTTGAACAATCAGTAGTGTCTCCTTATAATAAAGGTTAAATAAATTATACATTTTACAATGGTTAATTTAATTAAACGCGTTTGTGGAACTAATTTTTAATTACAACGAAAAATTGTTGAATTAAAATGAACAGAACAGAAAAATACAAGAGTGATACCTTGTATAATTTTTTAATGAAATATAAATGAAAACAATTTATTTTTTAAGAGATTAAATTATAATTAAAATGAGCACCAGTCCCTCATTCATAAAGCGTGAGGTTATAAGGCCAAATTGATTTTTATGTGATCTTAAAATGTTATTAAAAATGTTAATAATAAGCTTCTACTAAAGGTGTAATTTTTAATCCCATCAACAGGCTGCGATTTTAATATAAAGCTTTCGCTGTTCATTCTTGTTGTTTCTTGGTCCAATTCCCTTTGAATAAAAAATTAATTAAAATTTAATTAACAGTTAGTCTTCCGTTATTATTTTATAATCATCTTTTCACGGTAATTAAATTAAATGCTTAATAATTTAGAAAGAATATTATTTTTTTAAAATTAAATACCAAAGTAATAGGTGTATCAATATTTTATTGCATAAATATCTCGAAATTTAAATTAAACTATAATAATATTTAATTTATAATACTTTTAATTATTATAGCGCATAAAGTATGTAATATAAGCTTCGTCTCTAAATTACATTAAAGGTGGTAAAAACCAAATTATCAATCAAAAATACATTTATAATCAAATATAGGTTATAAATATTTCATATTACTCAGATTAATAGGCAGATTCTGGTCAAAATTAAAAGCCTTTAATTAGAAACAAAAAAGTAACCATGGAAATTGTCCATTACAACCCATATAACAAATTTAAATTTAAAGGCCATTAAACTTAAATGATTTGACAAAAATCTGGGTATAAATAAGCCCATTAGTAAGGAATTTATATTTTTAACGTAATATTTTTTCTGTTTCGTTTGCTTGTATAATTAATTATTTTATGAAGTAGCCAAAAAACATAAATCTTTAAGTGGATTAGATCCTACCCAAAAAAACTTCTTAGAGAGATATAAAATTTTTTGCAATTTCTTGTTGTCATAAAAATTAGGATGTGCCTATAGTAATTGACTTTACATTGTTTGAGACATCGAATATATGAACAAATTAATGTTATTACTAATTGTTACAAGTTGAGTTGATAATAATTTCTTACGTTACGTCTGAGAGTTTTTCGTCATTTATTTGAGAACAGATTTGAAAATCGGTGCGAATTATATTGCTTTTTGCAACCTTTGAAAGGGTAGATTAGGGAGGGCTTGGGTTAGCAATAGGGCAAATTTTTTATGGACAAGTTAATAAATGTTTATTTCAAAATACTGTTCCGTATTTAATTTTCCACAAGAAGGTGCTATTACACCAAATTGGTAGAACGCACTATTTTTCAGAAAACTGGAGTGAAAATGGTATACTTTGCAATTGAATTATTTAGCTACTTCGTTTCTCTAAAATTACAATATTTTTTTTAATTTCTTAAATATTAAAAGTAGATACAGGGTGAGCTAAAATGATTGTGATTAGATATGTAGACAACCAAATGCGCAGGTTGGTACAACTAAAAATTTAAAAAGAAAATCCCCTAGTATTCCAATGACGTAGCAAATATTTTTTCAAAATGAATATAATAATCATAACAACTCAAGAATTCTAAACATATACAAATTTAAGTTAGGTATTTATTAAGGTTGTGTTTCTGAAAATAAAAAACGTAGAATTAGCTCTCTAATTTTACAATAAATGTCAAATGTTGAAAATGATGACCTTCATTTTCCAGGAAGATCCTATCACAAAATAAAGATTTACGCAAAGTAGTCTTGATAAAAAATATTGTTTATGAAACAGAAGGCAGAATAAGTAATTACAATTATCTGAAGTACTGACACGGTAAAAATTCGACCTATATGCCTCTGCTTTTGTGTAGTCTGGGTACTTTATTCTTATAATTTTGATATGATTTTGGGTTACTACGAACTTGAAGCGAACAAATTCCCCAGATTTTTAGGCGGGAAATTTGAATTGACCACAATCATTTTAGCTCACCCTCTATTACGGCGACTAAGCCTTAGGAATTTCGACTTTTGGTAAAATTAATGTCATCCAAAAGATTCCAGTTTACGGAGCAAATCACAATGGTTATAATATTTTCTTTGCGCTGCCATTTGTATACTTACCGTTCATGTCTACAAACGCGATACTATGAAATTCCCAAACGAAGGTTGATTGCTATGGCAACCAAAAAATACAGTTTCGTTCTGGTTTATAACAGAACAGTGTTTCGTTATGAAATAATTTGCCTTAAATATAAGAGGTGGGGCCACAACTGCTTTGACAATTTGCACTTCTAAATGTTATTATTCTGTGATCTTAACCTTAAAAAGTAAATAACGTAACTTTTAATAAATATACGTTACACGGTCTATAAGTGCGATATGACAGACCTCGAAAAATAGAAAAATTCGCCCGCTACGGGGATCGTTTTTCTAATGTTTTTCTCGTCTTGTCATAACGCACTTACCGACCTTGTATTAAATTATACTGTAGTGCCCGGCGCATTCATTAAAATGTATTATCAGTGTCCAAGTGCCAAATTTTAAAAAATTTACATTTTACTTAAAAATGGAGCTAAATATAATACTGCTTTCTTGTAATATAATTTTAAATTCCCATCCTTTATTGAAAATTTTTAATTTTAGCATATTGTTTTTCCACGACTAGTGAATAAAGAATTCATTACGGTTGAACTTCTTGTTATGTAATGAAATTTATTACTAAATTTTTGACTTTATTCAACATGCCCGTACAGTGTGCGGACCAATCACAAAACTGCAATGGCCAACCCATTGCGTAAGGAGCAATGGATTATGGGTAATTTCAATAATCACTGGGCAACTATTAGATAATGAGCAATTGTTGATGCGTAATTTTAACCATAGAATAAAATTTACATAGAAAAAATCAATAAATTTCAAAAATATGAAAAAATACGAAAAAACAAACATCATGAAATTTGCATAATCGGCGTAAAATAATAAAGTTGTGGAAAAAGAATAGTATTCTACTCGCTAGAAAATACCCATTATTCACTTGGACCTATTACGAGACTTGCCTGCCGACTCGTGTCACAATTTCAGTCTTCGTTAATAATGCTTTAAAGTCATCAAGTCGTCGGTATAGTGCAAAACTATCCTATGTCAAAACCTTTTTTTTCGTAAGGATCTATTTTTTAATTTATTGTTATGTTAAAATTTAGTGATATCTTAAATTTAAGCTTTTTAAGAACATTATCCATATTGGTTTATTTTATAGAATTTAAGTTTGGATGTTTCTGCACTAAATGCGTCATACTTCTAACTTTAAATTGCCCTTATCCCATTATATTTATAATTTGACTTGCAATTCTCCAATAGACCAATGAAGTGTTCAAGAAGTTTTCCCAAAATTTTCTGTCTTTCGCAAATATTTTACAACTTTTCTGTACAAAACTAATTTTTTCAAATTTTTAGAACTTATTTCATCATACGATGCTTTCAGACCTTGCAGAGATCATTTTTGTTTAGCGGTGTCTACATAACATCTTAGTGTTAATATTGACCAATTAATAAAAGATTCCTTTTACTTCATACAACGCAAAATTTATACAGGACACTTTTTTGGTGTCCCCAGCATTTCAGTATTTGGAAAAAGACGAAAAGGTGTCAACTTGAGTGTTTTAAGATATAAATTGGCTAAAGAATGTTTTGTTTTTGATTCTGTGCATCTTAATAGAATTTTGATTACTTTTACTTTCGTATTTTCTCGTCCATTTACATGTAAATTTTCATGTATTGAAAAGTTGGGGTAATCGGTTAAACTGACTTAAATAGTTTATGATTTACATATAATGATAAAACTAAATGCACTTCTAGATTACTATATTCGTTATTTTCTTACTTTTTAACAAAATTTTCATGTTCCTAGATTAACAAGCAGATATTACATTCGTGGTTCACCAAACGTCGGGGATTAAAAGTAAATCGATCAAATTTATTTGAAAAGAAAATGAAAGTGGGTGTCTATCTTAGTTAGATTGGAAGCTACAGCATTTTCAGTTTTAGGTCAATGATTTTTGTCAGAAAATCACATTTTATCCAATATGCGTAAGGATTAAAAAAAAATCATTAGAAACCTAAAATCATCCTCTTTCAGTTGATAACAACAGAAATAACAATTTTTAAAGTTTTCTTAAACTTCTGCATATTCTCTACAAACCAGGAAAACAAATGCTATTTTTCTTGACTTAATGAACCCCCACTGTTTTTTGTCGATTAAATTTGCTTTATTTAATAACGGAACATCATGTATTTGATGCAACTTTAAGTTTACTTTTAAAATTATACTTTTCATCTTGTGCTACAAAAAAGGTATTTCTTATAATTTGAAATCGTTTTTATTTACCATCAAATATCGTACAATTTTTTATTAAATTCACAAACTTATAATACATATTAGCATCTTTAAAAAACATTAAGCTTTGAGTTTTTAGAAACTTGAGATTTATTTTTTTTGCGAAAAGATTCACTTCAATTGTTTGATTACTTAGAACTGATGTATTAAAAAAGTAATGCGAATATCCTACTTAAAGTAACATTTATTTGATTTTTTCTGTTTTAATATTTTCAGCAAATTTACCGTATAAGTACATCACAGGATGAATTCTTATTTTTTAGTTTTTATATTTTCACAATCTTAAAATTCAAATAGATCACAAAACCCTATAGTCCAATTCCAAACGCTCCTGCTGGGACTCTAAAACCTCCTCTGAATGACAGGCAGACAAACTATTGCGCTACTTGGGTTAAATTTAAATTTTGTTTATTTTTACCTACATCAAAGAATTTTTATTTTTATCAATCTATAGAGGTTCATAAAAGCGAAATAAATAAACTCTAATTAATATTTAATTAATTATTATTTTATACATACCTTATTATTCGATGTTTTTTGTTTTGATTGTAAGGACCCATGTTAGTAGGCGGGTACATGATGCGTAGACTAAAACAACAATAAGCAGCAAAAATAATTAATTTAAAACATAATAAATTAGGCGAACCTAGTTAAGCTTTAAATCATGAAGAGTTACATTAAAAAATAATGTGCATAAAGAACGTAGTCTAAGAAGGGTTCAAAATAGGTATTAAAAATAAAACTTTGTATTAAAATAATTTTATTTTGCAAATGAGTTGGGATTGATATTTACTTTTTTTGGTATTAAGTGTAAAATAAAGTAACACATTGCACAAGAAATCACACTTTATTTTAAAATAAAAATAATATTAAATTCATATTTGATATATTATAGAATATTTTTAACATTAATTTTAAAAATGATTGTTTATCTAATATATGAATGTTTATTATGTTAATTTATAGTTACTAATTAATTTTGTTAATTTACACATGTGCAGAAGCTATCTATATAATAAGTACGAACAAATATATAAATTAATTTTTTACAATATATTTTAACTATGTTATATGCAACATTTCCAAAAATTAGGTAATTAATTAATCAGTCTACATTGCAATGCCGATAAAAGTAGACAGCTAAAAAGCAGATATTTACATGTTTTTATAGTAGCTTTATATTTATAAAAAATAGTGTGAATGTAAAATATAAAAATTATATTTTATTTAAAGTATAGATTAAAGTTAACATGAGCTCTTTTAAATAAAATATATATAGTTGGAATAAACTTTAAATAAATCTAATCACGGGAAGTTGAAAAATATTAAAAAATTTAACCTATTTACATGTTAAAAAATTAATAACTGTAAGATTAAAATAGGTGACATTGCTAATAATTTACACTTCATTAATATTGACTTGTACAATGTCACCTATTAATAGACTTATAACCTTCTAAATAATACAATATATCTCAATTTAAAATTATATTTATTAGGCAACAAGGATATTTGATTCACTTATATCAGTAGCACTGATAATGCAATTTATTATAAATATTATGGTTTTATTTTATTTCTACACATTTGCGGGGTATGAAGGATTTTTTTATTAATGAAGCTGATGCTATTAGATAACACTAATTACATTTTAGAAGGGAGTTCTTACATTAATAATCTTTGAAAAAATATCGACGTCACTTTTATTTGGCATAAAACCATTATACCCATAAAATGCCGACTTCACTTTTATTGAACATAAAATATTTATTCCCACATTTAATTTGGATCAAAACATCATCAATTTTCTTTAGAAATCGGTCTTCATTGACCGCATCCTAAATAACCTTTTTCCGGTTATAATTAATATCACACATGATTTAGGATCATAGAGTTCGTGGAACTTTGTTGTAGCACATTACTCATCGTTTGTAATCACTCAAATATATGATTATTTTCACAAATTTACACCTTAACTAGGTTATTTATATATACACCAATTTTATGTAAATAAATGCAGGAAAATAAGTAACACATATAGAATGGTGGAGAGGATTGTTTTATTCGCCGTACTATTCACTGAAACAAAAATAAAATCATTAGTAAAGATTAATTAATTTACAGGAGTAAAGTTTTGGATTTGAACTAATAATTTAATATGTAATATTTATTATTATAATCGGATTTATCTCATATAAATATGTAATAATAGTTTGGATTTAATTTATTGTATGTAACTAATAGTCGATAAATTAATTAAATTTTATTTTCAAGTCAGCTTATACGTTTTTAATTAATAAAGTTATGTTCCACTGTCAATTGACTTTATAGATGTGTAAATGAAATATCTGGAAATATTATACATATATGCTACATAAAACTGAAATGCATTCACTTTTATAACAAAAGATCAAAGATAATTTACAGAAAACTTCCTTTATATATTTTTGCGTAAATTTGAATATTACGTGCATTCTCTATTCTACCAAAGAAAATGTGCTGGAAGACAGACATAAAGCAACACCTTTTATCTATAAACATGCATACATTATCTGGTTCAAACGACATCACTATTTAAACTTTGATAAATAATTACTTTAAGTTGAATAAGGTTTTGTATTTTCAGGGAAGTAATGATTATTTTTCCTCAATTTTATTGCCATATATTATTCACAGAAACATAAAACGTTAAATTCACATTTGTGCCTCCACAGAGCACTTGCGTATCAAATCGACTGAGCGCAAGCGAACAAGCTTTTCCATTATTTATGTTTTGATGTAGGGTATATATTCCTTTATCTTGCAGCCGTTACCAAAATTATTAAATATACACACCACAAAAAAGTAAATTTAAACAGGAAAATATCAAAATGAGCAATTTGTCTAGTTTTAAAAAAGCATTAACTTGGAAATTACCAGCTGTAAGTATAGACTTTTCTAAAAATATTTTTAATGAATTTGAACATCAAGGAAGTAACTTCAAAAGTTCAAATAAAATTTTAAATTTCATCAAACACATAAATAAATATTAGAAGTATTTTTAATTAGTTATAAAGTAATAAAATAAACTAAAATATGACGTTATGAATCTTTGCACTGGTTAACATCTATAAAATGGCAAATACGTTTCTATACACACTGTGTGTATGTAAAATTGGACAATTTATCCACTTTAATATTTAAAAATTTATCTAAATAAAAATTATTATTAACATTTTATTAATTTGTAAGGTGAAAATCTCCATAATATTGGCTTAGTGTGCTGTAAAGAGTATAAAATCGAAAGACAATCTTTATTAAAATATTCTTTGTGAACAATTAATACAATTAATCTTATAAAAACCCAAATAAATACAATAAATTCAGGGTGTGCCAGAAACAAGTTTATCAGTAAAGTGAATCTTTTGGGGTGGTAAATTTTTTTTATCATCAATGTACGACAGAGGTTTCTCGAAATATAGAGGTGACTTACATGAAGATAATTACAGTAAAATTATAGTGAAGATAAAACAGTATTTTATGGAAAAAAATGTACGTCTCTGCTTATAATTTTATTACTCGATTGATTGGGATTATGACTTGGTTAAAATAAATCCACCGTTTTAAATTGGCCGACCTGTTTCAAAAACCACCTTATTTTCTTTCTCGGAGCTGAAATACATATTATAACAACAAAATTGATCTAATTCTATATTAATTATTTAACTACAAATAAATCTTATTTTAAAAAACAGACAGGAAGAAAATATAGTAGAATTCGAAACCGGTTAGCAAATTTAAAACATTCGATTTATTTCAACCAAGTCCTAATCCTAATCAACCGAGTAACAAGATAAAACAGTATGTTAGTCGACCATGATTCAACCTCATGTTCTAGTGAAATCAAGATAAAAATTTAGCTTGTAGGTCCAGTGTTCAGAAAATGGGAACGCAAAAATAAAAAACTGACGACTCTGGAGGTTAAGCAAAAATTTGGGTGTCTACTAATATCACAATAGGTGCATATTCCAAGCTCACAAAAATAAGCACACTTCAACTTCCAGTAAATTTTTAAATAAAAAGGTAGCTCGAAGTTCTAAAGTTGCAAAAAATCTGGAACTAAAGATAATAAATTGACTGACTCTAGAAGTAAAGCAAAGAAGTGAATGACTAATATTAGATTATGGAAAAGAAGAACCGTAAAAATTGTTTACAAAATGGCTGATGAGTTAAAGACCGCATATTACTTTAATTTGATTAACATATCAAAAATATGATTTCTTGGATGTAGAAAGTGACATCTAAATAATTGAGCTCACGTAACAGGTGAGGAAAAAAAACAATAACCAAACAGAATAATGTCGGTAAAGGCGTATACTAACATTTTCAAAATTTATAGATAAATCTAATTTAAAAATGTGATTAAAACTGAGTGTGTTATTGTGGACGCTGTTTTAAGTAAACAGACATCTTTGTTTTTAGAATGTTAATAAATTTCAAGTTCTTCTAGTACATCTAAACGCCTACCACAGTTCTCTTGGTGTAAAATTACCGCATGAGTATTCATATCAAATTTATGCTTCTTTAATATAAGCTGAAGTCCAAAACCAGATTTATCATTATTGGACATCTTTAAAGATGTTCGTTAATTCTACTTTTTACAGCACCTCCGCTTTCTGCTACATAACAACAATTACATTCTTAGTTTCTTTGGACGTGGTCAACCTCTTTACCAACATTCCAAGAACTGAAACATCAAACTTCCTGAACGAGTTGCTATCTACTTCTGATCTCTAATGATTTAAGCGAGATTTTGTTTCATTTATTTCATTTCAATAATATTTATTAACAACAAGTATAGGGTTTAGGAATAGGTAGCCTCCTTTCCCCTTTACTAACCGAAGTTTTGTTCAAATGTACCTACTGACAACTTACATAATCTCAGTTTAATAAAGTGGAAGAAGACTTCTTCACATGCATCATAAATGTAAAAACAAGGATTGAGGCTAGCATTATCGAACCACCAACAATTAAAATACCAACGTTTCAAAGGTCCCAGACATTTTCAAGAACTTGGGGCAACAATAAAAAGGTACCAAAAAATTAGCAGTGTTCTCTTCCCAACCAAGTAGGACAAAGAATTGCGAAGAGAAGAGGAAAGTGCTGCACTAAAGTCCCAAAACGCATGTCAGAAATGAAACATGAAATAAAATCCGAAGGTTAGGCTGAAGAACGCTTTGATGAGAAAATGACATTCAAACAAATCTCGTCAAAGGCCAAAGCAGTATAGAAGTAAAAGAAGTAGAGCATGAAGCATCAGATGGAGTCTCTCGATCCAAAGCTGAGGAAACGCAAATGGTCCATTCGTCAGTATAAACATCATTCAAGTTTTTCTAATAAAGATGTTAATACTACAGATTGCTAGTGGAAAAAACACCATACATTATCCTGTCCTGAGAGGCAAGACAATCCTGGAGAGACCCAAAAGAATTCTCTCTATCAGACACATAATTCCAGTAACCCGAAGGGAAGGAAGCAGTGTCAATAATACCTTCCTGAAACCCACTAACCTCTCGATGACAAGAGAAAAAAGGTGCCAAAAGAATTCAACCTAAACCCGTTCTTAAAATGTCCGATGAACTGGACAAGATCAAGAAAGTAACATACGAATGACAATTGAAAATGAGACATAGGCACAAGTAAAATACTACATCCCGATCACAACTCCAACACTATCAACATATTGGGAGGCGTCATCATCATCATCGGAGGCACGATCTCTGGAAGAAACACAATCACCGAAAGTCCCATATGTTAAGGAGGGCAACCAGCAACGCCCTGTTGGAGTCCAATTCCTGAGGGACACGAACTCATAAACAGGAAATTTAGCCAAATCTCAACGCAACCGATGACCGCAAGACCAGGTCACCGCTGAAGGTGCCGCTTCAAATATTGAATTTTGGACATTTGTATAGTCATAGTTTTATTGAATTATAAATATTATTCTAAAGAGTTGTTTATAAGAGAACAATCTAAATAAATAAATCAGTAATTACTGATTGCTCACAACAATACTACATGGATCAAGCCCGCACCACACCTTAGCGCCATTTACTTCTCCACAACCGTTATGACTACACGCAACAACCCAAAGCACCAAATAGTTTATTGAAACGCATTGCTACTTGGGTCCAGCACGTACCCAATCTAAGCGCCAAGTAGGTCATCTCCATTGGATCATAATCCTATGCAATTCTAGAAACCGTGACGACTGTTCATTATAGTAGTTGTCGTTTTTTAGATTTTTAAAATTTTAACTTTGTTAATTCTTCTAATGATGTAACTTGTTTGCGAAATGCATTAGAACGTCAAAGAATATTTTAATAAGATTCTAACAACACTCTTTCAATTTTAGGCTTTGTGAAAACTTTATCTTATACTCCTTACATTATTTTATTAATTGGTGATACTAATATTATTACAAGTTTTATAAATACTTAAATATACTTTTATTATTAAAACAACATTTCAATTAAAATGTTTCTAAAGAAAAAGTAGCTAATAATCTATTGAGGGTTGTTATGTTTCAGGTTTACAAAAGAAACTTTTCTATAATTTTCTTTCGTTTCCTGCCCATATTTTTTAACTTGACTTAAAAAGTTACATTTTTATTCATATCTAAACAAAAAAGTATATTTTGTGACAAAATCATATAAAAAGTGTAAGGCGCTGCGGAGGCGGAGAAGCTAATCATCTATTATTCCGAAGGCATTCGTGCAAAGCGCAAGGGTGTCGTAAATTTTGATAATTTTTTTTCTGCCCCTTGCATAATGCTGACATCCGAGGAAATCATTATCATTGTAGTCCCTATTTTAAGATTACTATAAAATTGTTATGACAAAAATTTAAATTACTTTTCCCGCCACTAAATAAACCTTTGAGCCATACAAATATTATAGAAATTTACTATTTTGTTTTAAACTTTGAACATGAGATAACTTATTTAGAAAATTGGCCTAAAATAAAAAATATTTCGTTAATTTAAATATTTTGATACTAAAGAGAATGTAAATAATAATTTTATTATCATGCATGTATATTGTATCTGATAAACAGTCATTATAAATTGTAATATCAAACAAATAAATAATTTATTTTTAAATGTATTTTAGAAAAGCAATTTGATGTATTTCAGTAAAAATAAAAAATATATCGTTATTATAAATGATTAAGCTTATGAAAATAATACTTTATAAATTTTCTTTTATTTTTTTAATTGTTACCAAAACTTGCCATCATATATATATATATCGTTCCGAACCTGTACGTAAAACAAGTAAAGGAAAATTATTTAAATAATTTTCAAGAAAGATAAAGTAAAATTTCTGAAGGTTTTCATAGAGTTCTTAGAAAGATATAATCCTACACATCTCGGAAATGTTTGTATGCTCTAAATTTGTTGATTTTTAACTCTACAATATTAGAAATACTCACTGATTGAATTGTAGTTGATACTCACGATAGAAGTTTAGTTAATACTAAAATTCAATCAGCGAGAAGTTCTAATATTCTTAAGTACTTAAAAAACAATATATTTAAGTATACAAAAATTTTTGAGATGGTGAGATGTGTACGATTATTACTTTCTAAGATATTATAACACTATGAAAACCTTCAGGAATTTTTCTTAAAAATTATTTAAATAATATTCCTTTACTTTTTTAAATGTATACAACTTTTCTTAAAACTTCTTGAATGCGAGCTTTTTAATAAAAAGTGTAATGTAAATGACAAAATAAAAAGTAGCTTTCATTATCTTTAATGCGTTCTATGCAGGAAGGTACAGTAGTATCCTCTGCTTAGAAGATACAAGAAAATAATTGCATAGTGTTTATAGTGTACAATTTTGTTTTATGATCTAATATCATTTGCTTACATTTAAAATATACCTTTTAAATTATTGGAGCTACTTTTTTTATAGATCTAATAAAACTAACAACGTTAAATTTAATATTTGCACTTATTGTAACATCAGTAATGGTTGATGCATACTGCTTAGTAAACTTTTATTTACAGAATAATAAAACGTGGAATAACTTCAAAAAGTTAATATTTTGAATTAAAACCATAACCTAAATTGATTTGAAAGGTCTTCTTTATGAAAACTTTAATAGTTTTGTCACATATTGGTTTCAAATTTGATTACAGTGCCTACATAAGGAAATAGTGTTTTTAGGGTGAATTTTAATGTAATTTAAGATGTAAATATAATAAATATTTTTTTAAACACTAAAATATAAATTATAACTTTTTAAATAAAATGAATTATAATAATAAAAATCATATAAAGTACCAATACAAAATTCGCGTATTGATTTTTCCATTGCATCCAATATTAAATACGTCCCAAACAATAAACATCAGACTAATTCATAAATATGTATGGATAGAAATAAATAATAATACGATTACTTTGTGTCGATAAACATGCACAATTTCTAAATATTTCCGGTTTTTCGCAATAATTAAAAGATTTTTTTAAGCTTATGATTAAAATAAAATTAGCTTGTTTTATAATCGAAGAAAAATAAGAAACATAAATTATCCTTAACCAGAAACAATTAAGGGATTAATTATCTAATAATCTACATTCTTTCAAATAGGGCGATTTAATACTTTTTTGGTTTTCACTTTTCTTTATTATAAAGTTTTAATAAGATAATAAGACCAAACAACTTTTAGTAATAGTGTTTAAAGGAAAAAACATTTCAGTTTTAATAAATGGTAACTTATACAGAGGGGTGCACAAAAAGGAGCATCGTTTTTTTAATTTAATTTAAGTAAGTGATATGCCACATTCAATGGATTAAATAATACTATAATTAGATCTTAAGAAATTTTTATTCTTTCCAAAAACATCCGAGAACGATGGACACCTTTTGTTACTCAAATGGGAAAATTAATTCCAAGAATAATGTTAGCCTCTAACACATTTTAAAATTATACAGGGTTCGCAAAAAAAATGGAAACACCACAAATTTAACAAGCTACCATTTAAACATATACGGGGTGTTTTATTAGTAGAATGACACCTAAAATTCGTTTTTTTTTAATGCAACACCCTGTATATTTTTATATTTTTGGATTCTATGATTAATTTAAGTAAACTTTTGTAGTAATATTTATTTTATAAAACTCATTGTTCTCGTATTTAAATCTAAAAAGAACTATGTTTCGTGAACACGTGCATTAAATATAAAGTATTCAGTTCAAAATAAGTTAGAAAATATGTCTCCCATAAATAACGAATTCATTCTTTAATTTTTGTTTTCTTGCGTGATAGAACGATGGGATTGTTGATTCCTCGTTAATGAGTGGATATACTAGGTTTTGGTTAGAAGTGGACAGCTTGATTGTTTTTCATATAAACAAATAATAATGAAAATAGCAATTTTCCGTTTTTTGGAATAATTTGAAAAATGGCAAGTATTTTTTTTCAATAAATAATAATTAACCCTCTAGGGTATTGCACATTCAGCATGTGCTGATTAATTATTCGTAGATTTTCAAAAATGAGGCCACTTATTTTCGTAGATAATGGACCTGAGGGCTAGTATTCTTTAGGAATCAAAAGCATTCATTATGAAAACATTCCAGTGGAAAATCGTCGACATCGACTTTTCTATTTGTTAAGAAATAATCCATTATAGACCAATCGTACCCAGTATGCTATTCATTCCAAGTGAATGTTTTTAATTGATAATTTATCGCAAAATCATTGGTATACGGTCAGCGCTTGCTCTAAGGGGATATATCGTCCCTCAGGTCAATTATCTATGAAAATGACCGGAGTCTTTTTTAAAATCTACGGATCAGCACATACCGATTATGCAATACCTTAAAGGGCATACTGGGCACCAAATTTTCTACGGTGAGCTGAAGGTCTAATAAATTATTTAGAACTTTTTCCGAAGATTTTATACAAAGAGTGTATAAATTTGTGTCACGTTTTCTTTGGAAAATTGTAAACTTAAAATATTAATAAGTAAATGTAGGATTCGTCTCATTAGCATTCAATTGAATTGCAAAAGGACTCGTCCAAGAAAATTTTCAAAATGAAGGTTTTTTCTCTTTTTCTTGTATACAGGGTATCCCAAAAACAAACCCTCAGAAGAAAATCCTAGAAAATAGACGAGATTTTATCAAAAAAATCCTAATAGTCAAGATCGAAACAGAGGTGGAAGTCTGTAACACCTAAAGTCTCGACTTTTCACGTTAGCACGTCATTATTTGTTTGTTTTGACGTCATTAGTTTCGTTCCTAACCGAGATTGACAAAAATGGTAGTCTGTAAGCTTAAATCTCGTTAGTAACGTGTTTTTGATAACGAGTTTCAGTCGTTTGGGGGGAGGCAACCGTGTTTGAAGCGTTGCTAACGTAAATGAAAATAAATAATAATAAAAATTACTAAAAGAAAATTATAAACTTCTAGAAAGGCATATAAATGCCATGGAAAAATTGGTAAATTTATTTACAAAAACATCATGTTGAAATTACGATGTAGTATTTAATCTAGGTGTACAAATGAAGATTGCAGCTTAATCACATTGTAGATAGAATACAATTTTACCAAGCAGCCAAAAGGACTTATCTCTACTTTCATGTCTTCTTCTTAATTCTTTTTTACGCGGTTTCGCCGTTTTTTTCTGGAGCAAATCGGTAAAAATTCGAAATCTTTGGGCCTTGTTATTGTATGAATAAGCTTGTGCGGGAAAATCCGGTTAATTTCCACATCTTGCCGAATTTACAGAGATAAAATGATCGATATTTAAGTTCTCAGCCAGTGTTCTAGAGGTGCAACGTTTGTCCTCCTCCATAACCGCTAGGAGGACGTAGATAGCAAAATCCGAAGATCGACCTCTTCCTGACTTATATCGTTCCTTCGCCGAAAAAATCGTTGAAATCGAGAAATTACTTTCCACCCTTTCTCAAAGTGCTACAGCATAACTGAAGCATATAGACATGTGGTTTTGGATGCGCATTTCTATTTCCTAACCATATTGAAGAATTATAGGTACTATGAAAAATGTCAATTTAAGCTACAAATTCAAATAACAGAACGCTTAAAACTGGAACAAGGCATTTACAAAGACTATACACTAGTTTATTGTTTTTATTAAAAAGACCACTTTAAACTTTGTTATTTTTTACGTCAATTAATTACATGCCAATATCAGTTTGTGTGTTTTATTCAAAATGCGTTCAAAAACTGCTAATCCATAGACAAATTTCATAAAAAAATGTCGGCAACGTTGTAAGCCTTGTCGGTTGTAATTTCGTCCCGTTTCGTAAGCCGTTAGGTGTTATAGACTACCAAAAACTAGTAACTAACGACTCAGCTAACGTGAATATTTGACAACCGAGATCAACTCGTTAGGGTTACAGACTTCCACCTCAGCCCAGTTTTTTTGACGGGTCATAGAATTGTGTTCGTTAATTAGAAAATCAGTTGTAGTTCATAAACCATATGGTTAATTTAAATGAAAGTAAGGATAATTAACACCATTTTGGCTTAAAGTTTTAAAATCATCACAAACAAATTATTTTGATACAAATAAATTCTTGTTTCAATAAATTAATGATAATTCACTTTTTTTTCTTGATATTTTCGCTCATATCTTTAAAATAAGCTCAACAAAGGTAGTATTTTTTACGTATGTAAAACTTCACCGTAAACTCTATCAATTGAAGAAAGAATCAGTGTTCTATCGTTTTTACTTAGGAATAGTGTTGGTAAGAAAAATACCCTGCGCGGGTGACTTCAAGAAGTAGGTCAAGTAAAACGTTAACTAATAAGGCAATGGTTAAAGAAAATGAAATGAAAATAAGTTATATGCAATAATTATAGATGTATGTGAACTTGCAAAAGATTTGGATAAATATTTATAAGTACTGGGTTCAAAAAATTCCTTATATCCAACTTATTTTTTAAATAAATTGATCAAGTTGGATATAAGGAATTTTTTGAACCCAGTACTTATAAATATTTATCCAAATCTTTTGCAAGTTTCCAGTGAAACATGTAGCACATAATTTTGTTTTTTAAATAAATTGATCAAGTTGGATATAAGGAATTTTTTGAACCCAGTACTTATACTTATTAGCAATAATTATAAAACAAAAATTTTACCTTATTAATTAATATTCAAAATTTTGACCATTACCTGACCTTCAATTCTTTAATATGTCAAGTCACTCGCGCAGAGTATTTTTCTTACCATCATGGCTCCTAGAGAAAAAAAGGTATTAAATTGATATTTTTTTAATTGACAGAGTTTTCTCTAAAGTTTTATATGAGTAAAATATTGCACCCTTATTGGATTCAAAGATTGAACTATTTACCAAGGATACCATTTTTTAACGACCCTAAAACTTCACATTAAACTCTATAGATTAAAAAAATCAGTGTTTTATCTCTTTTTCTCTAAGAGCAGTGATGGGAGTCGAAGGGTAGGTAATGGTGAACATTTTGAATATTAACTAATTTAGTTCTGTTTCTGGTTGATAATTATTATGGCGTTAAACTTATTTTCATTTCATTTTCTTAAACTGTTACTTTATCGGCTAACTTTTTATATGACCTACTACTTGAAGTCACTTACGCAGGGTTTTATTCTTACCAGTACTGATCCTAAAATAAAACAGATAGAACACTGATTATTTTTCATAGATAGAGTTTACTGTGGACATAAAAAAAGTGATTCCTTTATTGAGCATATTTCAAAGATAGGAGCGAAAATATCAAGAAAATAGTTAATTATCAATAATTTATTGAAAGAAAAATGTATTTTCTGTATCAAAATATTTTTTTATGACAATTTAATAACTTTAGGCTAAAGTAACATTAATTATCTTTATTTTACAATTTCAATTGACCAAATAGTTTATGAACTATAACAGAATTTCGAATTAAAGACATTTTCTGTGGGAGCAAAATTCAACGACCCGTAAAAAAAACGGGTTGTTCCGACCCTGACTAATGGGTTGTTAGTCGAATTCTTGTCTACTAGGATTTTCTTCTGAGCACTTTTTTTTGGGACACGCTATATGTATTTATAAAATCAATCTTGCATGAGGGGGAAGGTCATCTTATCCGATGTAATAACAAAATAAACTTCCTAGCGAAATCAAAAGGTTGTTGTTCCAACATAACTAATTTCTATCTTGGTACCCCTCAAAATTGTCAATAAATTCACTAAAAATGAATGATATACAAGAGTTGAAACAATACATACCGCCAGATTTTACAAACTTTAATGAAGACATTTTGCAGTAAAGACGGGTGCAGCAGATTTGAAAGAATTTTTTTTATTTCGTAGAAATCGTGTAAAATCTAAAAGGAACCTACAATAAATAAACATATTTTTAATATACAGGGCGTTCCTTTTATTATTGGTATAGGCGACGAGCGTATATTACGAACAGCGCCCCCTGGCGGCGTTTTGGTGCAAAAAATACAGGGAATCAAAATAAATCTATGTTATGAAATGCGGTTAAATTTTTTTGTTTCTTGTATTTAAAGTTAATTCGTTTTGTTAAGGAAGTTTGTTGCTGGAGCTATAATGGAGAAAATGATTTATTTTGAATGTGCCCCAATATTTTTTGACCATAAAAGTACTGAAAATTTTTATGCTGACCATTATTGGGTTTAAACGAAACGAAAGAGACAGCATTACAAATAGAACTGAGGTTGCTTCTGGTTGGAATATAAACCGACTGCAAAATGTGGCCATATAAAATATAAGGAAGGAAAAACACCCAAAACATGTTCCCTTTAAAAAATAAAATAAAGTAACTTTAGTTTATCCAAGGAAGCAGAAATACCATCGTGTTTCAACAAATGCTTAAAATCCGTCTTCTAAAACCGGACAAGCTTAAAGATGACCTTTTTGCAATTTTTACATTGATATTTTCACTGTTTTTAATTTTTGATTTTTTTGCTGAGGGATTTCATCTAATGAAACTTACAGTGAAACAAGAGTAGTAGAAATAAGTTTTATTTTATTGAGACTAATCAATTTTAATTTGAGAATACTCAATATCAAATTGAGCATAAATAATTTAAAATTGAGAATAATCAATTTCAAATTTCACCTAAAAATAATAATTTAATTTTATGAAAGAAAAAAATATTGCCACATTAGATTACCAAGTCCATGGATGAGGAATGGCAATGAATTAAAAAAAATAGTTTTTTGCCATATGCTTTTTGAATGTAGGCAATGAATTTGGTACAATAATAAGTAACATTATTAAATTGTCCTAAATATTATTTTAGTAAAATTGTTTGATTTATGAAATTTTGTTCCTATTTTTACTGATATTGCATAAAATACTTTTTTCTATGATTGTCCTTGACACTTACTTGTTGAAAACTTCATACCAAATCCAGCAAATATTACAAATACACTATTTGTTACTTTTTTTTATCAATCTATAAAATGTCATCTAGAAGAGTTAAAATAAGAAAATCCTTTTTTATTGATTTATTATTTGGTGTTATTTCATTTTCTTAAATTAAATTAGCTGCACTTTTAAGAGAGACAACGGCATTGAATAGTCAATTTTATTTAATTTAAAAAAGTTTGACAACCAAAATAATTTCAAGAGTGGGCGTTTTTAAATTGAATTTTCAAATTTGTTGCTTGTTACCAATAAGGGGTTTTATGCAATTGAAATAATCCAGTAGTATGGTGAGCCATAATGAAAAGGGTATTTTTATTAAAAAACTGTACAAAAATATTTGTTGGCGTTAAACATTACCATATTGCAGGAAAAACTTTGTCACTCTTCTCATTGATAAAAAGCAAGTGTTGGATGCGATAAGCTTTGATTAACAAAATTTTCTATCTTTGACGACTGTTTTAGTCAAACAAAGACGAATTCAACCTTTTGTATGAAAATTTTAAATTTATAATTTTCCAAAGAATACGTCACGAAAATTTTACACCGGAATTTGTACACACCCTGTATAAAATATTCTATTCCTATATGTATTAACTAATCAAGTAGCCACAAGTATAATTTTATCTTAAAACTAAATAATAATTCTGTAAAGTATTTTCGCACGATTTTTTCTACAATTTATTTTTATTGGGAATTACTATACGCTTACAAATACCATAAAATCTATTCACTGTTAATAACAGGCTTCTTTATTTTTTATCAATATACTGCTGAATTCACTGTACCCTTGAAATTGAAAGTGTGAAACTTTTAATTTAAAAATCTAAAGGGTTTGTACATTTTATAACCCGAGGTGTTGCTTTATAAACGTTTAAGTTTTAAAGAATCTATAAATAAAAGAGTGTAGGTTAATTAAAAAAGTCTATTGTGGAAAAATAAATAAAATGATAAAATCCAATGTAAAAACTTGTATGATATACGAACCATGCAGTAGTGTCGTCCACTCACCAAGTAGTAGAGCTTCCCTCATGTCTTGAATGGGAAGGCTTTGTACGACAGATTCCCTGTCGCCTCTCCACAGAACCGGAGATACAGATGCCACGCATTTTACCCTCATCGAGCCACCCAGGAAATGCCGGCTGCTCAATACGAACCTTAGACCGAGTGTCGTCGTTACTAGACCGTGGCGGTGTTGTATGGGCGGGTAACGGATTAACGCTCCCGGACTCACCACCTGAAACAACGATAATATTAGACCGATTCATTAAATAAAATAACATCAAATGTTTGCTTTAGCTTTGAACAATTTAAAAGCGAGAGTTACAATACAATACACAACAAAGAAACCTATAATATGCCAATAATACATAGGCTTATAAAAAAATCATTAGCACCAAAAAAATATTGTATACCAATTTTATTTAAGGTAACTGCGACAACAGATGATTTTATAAATCGATTTTTAATAATGAATGCAACTTAAAGGTTTGATTTTTTTATGGACATGTTGTTCTAACAATCCTTTTAAAGTTACAAGTTTATTTTTATAATTGACCATCAACTACAAGTATTTAATAAATCTAATAACAGATTTACACTTGGCCACCAGTTGGGACTATGCTTTGATTCTACTATGAAACGTTTAGGGAACCATTCAGGGCATGTGTGAATTCTCATTTAATTCATAATAATAATAATAATCTTTATTAACGAATCACCTTTTACAATATAATTTTCCATAATAACTAATAATAGAATGATAAATTGGGAGTTGATGAATTCCAAACCCAATGAACGCGAAACTTTTCTGGACATAATCTTTTCGTCGGATGTAGATGTGTCAGTAGACAACACTAATCATCTTGGAACCTTGATGAATATTATTGAAAATATAAATTGTGAATTCTTTAAAACCCATTAATGCCCATCGGGTCGTTAGCGACCAAAAACATCCTATTATTCTTAGCGTTAATATGGTCTTACCTAACAACAAACAAAAGGAATTTAAAATATTACGATTTTTGTCTTTCTGGGCATTAATGGGTTAAGTATGATGCCAATTTTATTGATATTAACTTTAAGTTATCGCAGGATGATAAAGATAATAATGATTTTCTAAAATAGTTCAATTCGGAACTCGCAAATTTAACTATCGATGCTCATTGTAAATATAAAATATCCAATAATTTAAACGATTATCTCAATATCAAAATACTAATGCCCGTTTTACCAACGATTCTTTAAAACTTAGGCATTGCTTAAAGCGCTAGTTGCTAAATTCCCTAGATTTTAAGGATCGTTGGTGAAAACGGGTATAAGAAGCAGTTGTAAGACAAAATTCAAAATAAATTAAAATTAAAGGTGGAAGTCTGTAACGCCTATAGACCGGGAGCTCGCGACATTTTTGGTCTACGATTTCATACAGCATGCCCTTTGGAGGAGAGAAAATTTACTCTATAAGAACAAAGAAAAGCGGGTACTAAACCTCTGCACGCTTTCCGATCATATGGAAAATTGCATTTCCATTTTCACAAAAATTTGGTATTTTTCTCTGATTTAATATTGCATGCCCTTTTAGCAAAAGATAGTTAAAATAAATTTAATATGATCAATGTTCTACAGAAAAGGTACTCTTGTCGTAAGGCGCTCTGGTGCTTTGTTTCGGAGTTAAAGAAGATTTTAAATACTTTTTCCAAATAAATATATGTAATAATCATAACAAATATATTAAGGTTTTGTGTTTTTTAAAATAAAAACGTAGAATTGGCTCTCTAGTTTTACAGCAAAAGTCAAATGTTGAAAATGATGACAAAACTAAGGGTTACGTAAAATAGTCTTGATAAAAACTGATGTCTATGAAACAGAAGAAACAGAATATGTAAAAACAATAATCTGATGTATTGGCACAACGATAACAATTCGACCTACGCCTCTGCTTTTGTGTAGTATAGTTACTTTGTTATAATTTTCTATAATATTCTAGATTTGTAGGCGGGTAATTAGAATTGACCACAAACATTTTTACCCACCCTGTATTTAACTACCTTGTATAAGAAGGGGGATAATTGCAGTATCCAGTCCATAATTATAAAACTTTTTTTTAAATCTTAATTGTAGGAAGCCCTGGATGACTCATCAGTATCAATTTCATCAACTTGATACCCTTCGATATACTGATTGCTCCAAGGCTCTTGATCGTATCAATCAAAATGTTTTGGTTTGCAAGTTGGATGGGTTGGATGGGTTGGATGGGTTGGGCTCTCGTGATGGTATAGTGGCGTGGACACAAAGTTTTTTTTCGGAAAGAGAGCAGAATGTAAAATTCACCTTGGACCTATCTTACTTTCATAACGAATATCCCCAGTAGTTTAGTGAACGATAATTGAATCAGGCCTTTAAATACTATATTATTCAACGAGCGAGTAATGATAGCAATTACTCAGGAAGGCCGACAGGCGAATGTAGTAACAGGCCTGAGTGAGTAATGGCTATTTACTCTCGAGTAAAATACTATACATTTTCTATGACTACCTATTTGGTAAACGCATAAATGTTTTTTACAACAATTGGGTTATTTGACGTAGCAACGTCTGCATACATTAAATATTTTCAGTGGCACGAGACACCTCCACTTCAATATTTGAGATAAATATGTAGACACCAAATCCAAAAGATTTGTTTTTGTTGCTTGGGATACTATTCAGTTGGAAAAAAATCCAAAAAAAGACCACAAAGCTTGACTTGGTTTACAAGAATAATGTGGGAAATTACACATGTCATTATTTAAAAAATTCGTGCAAATTAAAATCACCACAAGTTGTTAGTTCCAAATTCTGATGTTCATCCCTGAAGTAATCACCTGCATCACAATATTTTTCTTGTTGAGATTTGGGGGAATATAAACCCCGATAATATATTTATTTGAATTTATATTTCTTGATTCAAATATGTGCTCAATTTAGGAATTCAAGGTTGGAAGATCTTTTACATTGAATATTCTATTAATTGCAATTAGAACTCCACCTCTTGTTGATTTGGACCTGCTTAAAACTGATTTGTCGCACCTAAACAATTTATAACTTTTAGACCCAAGATCGGTATCGATTGTATATCATCATTAAATCAAGTTTCAACCACAACAACATCATAATAGTTACTTATGTCATAAGTAACGTAATGTCAATCATTATAGTTCAAGTCGTGAATATTCCGACGTGAACCATTTGGCGCCAATAATGAAATCGTTAGCATGGTGATTTCCTTTATGGGTCTCAAACCACCTCAAAATGACACACGTAAAGGTGACATTATACTATGCAAGCAGATTTAAATTCATAACTGATTTAAATTTAGATATTTTTGTATATAAAAGACCAGCATTAGGAAAGAAAGGCTTAGTTTTTTTAATGTTTACAAATACTTTGATTGTCCTTTAAATTCAAAATCTTTGGATATCCATGAATACAACTCATTGCTAAAGCTTGTTCTCCATTACTTTTTCTTTCTTTTAGCTCATTATCTGCTCTGTTACGCATCTATAATTGAGCCCGAGTAAGATCAGACCTAAAGAAAACATTATTCAGCTTTAGAGAGTTTCCCACTTTAATCACATTTATTACTAGCAACTGCTTTGTTATTGTAAATCAATTTGAGTGGTCTAGTCTTTGATAAACTCTTTTTACAAATTCTAATAACTTGCATTGCCTTTGGAAATTTCCCCTTGTCTTTAAATATATTTCAGATGCTATAAACTCTGGAATATTAACGAACATTATATTGTTCATCTTTGAATTCTGCTCTTCTAGTATAGTAATTGCATCTTTTATAACAGTAACATTATTAATATTTGTTGAGGACATAAATACAATTTATTATTATTAATTTTTTCAACATATTGTGTGTGACAACTTTTTCCCCCAGTATAGTAACCTTAGATTCTAATTTTTCTAAATTAATTGAAGATGTTTCTATAAAAGACAGTAAAATGCTTTAATATCTATTCCATTATCAGCAACCGACTGAATGTTTTATGTTTGTCAAAGAATGATTGACTTTGATTCTCTTCATTAATACATAGGGTGCAAAGCTATAATTTACCATCGACTTTTTCTTCTTCAAGTTCAAATTTCAAATTCACACATTTAGAATAATCACAATTCCCACAAGAGATACATTTAATTTTTACCTAGGATGATTTATTTAGATCCGACAATTAAAGCACAATGGCACACTTTACTCCATAATTAATTTTCAAATGTTTGTAAATAAAATTTAATAACAGATCCAACGTCCTTTATGAGACTTAAAATTTAAATTTAAAGGCCTTAATAAACACTTTAAATTCATAACAAAGACCGAGTTTTGGATCTAATTAATATACATTATATTAATTACGAACTTATAAAAAAAGCAAAAATTAAACACTCGATGTACTCACGACTAAAAGACTTTTACATAAATATTCGAAAATTTACGTCGATTAAAACCATCAGATTTTGAGACTTTTGGGACAAATCCAAAACCCGTTTATTACGATAGAAAACCACGAAACCTCTACTTCTGCTGTTTCTCTTTTATCTCCTGAAGAGTGTACCGAAAATTTACACCTCCTATTTCTTCAGTTTTGCTAATCTCAAAATGTTTCTAAAATTAAATAGAATTAACTAGAGAAGGGCTAGTTATTTTTCGGCGTTTTGCTAGAGTAGAACCTTTCTTTTTTTGTAATTGTTCTTGTTTCTTAATTTCCAACAGTTGTACGCTTTTGCGCTTTATTAGAAAAATCAGGGGGCAAGTATAAACGTAAATATAAATTTAGTTTATTTTTTTGTGAGATCTAACTTCATCGACAATTATTGTAGGTAATTAAGGTTGATGAAGGTCACTCATCTCGAAAACAAAAATATCATGATATCACTAATATCCTTTGTTTCATAATACATGGACGTAATGTGTCCATCTTAAAACATTGGATTTTTAGTAGGTACCTTCAAGATTCTAAGCTTTTCTTCTTTTATCAGTAGATTATAACTCAAACATCTCAACACAGTGGTTTATATCACATATGTTCACACTTCCCCAAGTATACCTTATAAATTAAAACATAAAACGCTATAAATTCGCGGAACATGATTAAAAGCAGATTAAAACGCTACTTTTAGGTACTAATAAAAATAAATCATTCGACTAAATTGTATACTAAAACTCTATTTAATAATGAAAGTACGATTTAATTGTGAGAGTGCAGTCATGAAGAAAATTTACGCATCACATGTGATGACAGGATTTGTTACATATAAAGGGAGTTTTTAATACGGTAGCTTTCTATGAATGTCACATTTTTATAGATAATGCAAATGTGAGCTTTCACATACATAGGTGAAAAATAAGCTTTTATAATAAAACTGCTGGTATAATTATTATTGTTTGTTTTTGTAAGAAATACTTTTTATTTTAAATAAAAGCATTTAATTTCCTATTTGAAATGGGATAAAATTAAACAATTAAAAATAATTTAAACTAATATATCGACTATTTTTAATTAAAAGCATGTCTGTGCATACATACTTACATGTTATATATAGAGTAAGTACCTATTTGTAATCATTTATGTATAAATGTAGCCTAGTAAGTGCTTTACCTGTTGTTCGTTGATGTACCAGTGAAGTATGGATGCAGGATGGCTCTTTCCAGAAGTGCAATTCAAGTTGATTTCGTCCCCTATCTGGTATTGAATCTCTACCCCAGATATCGTTGGATCTTCCTTTGGAAGTGCTGTAACAAATTTTATTCTATTATTACCTACTTTAATTTAAAAGTTTAATTAAAGTGAGAAATAATGAAAGTAGAATGCAAAACTCGTGAAAATATTATACAATACAAATACAAGTTATCTCGATTAAATACTATAAAAACTTGTTTGCGTATAAAAATTGTAAATTATTGTGGGGAATTGGATCAAATATTCAAAGAAATAAATTTTTTATGAGGAATAAAAGCTTGAGTTCACCCAAGTGACTATTTCCGAAAATCTATTACAATTGAATAATATTTATTAATATTGACGCTTCAAAATTAAAGCATTACTGTTTAAAATTAAAATTTTATGGATTCAAAACTAAAACGTGCTTGCATATGAAAAATGCATATTTCATACAACACATATCTGGCATCGATATTGTGTATCATACAAATCTATACAAAAATATTCATTTGAATAAAATCATTGTATGTTTTCTAATATAAGAAGCAGTATATAGAAACGAATGTATACTCCATATGAATTTATTGATTTTATGTGTAGAATGTATGCCTGCAATATATCATGTTAATCAATCTCTATTTAAATGAGCGTACTAAATAAACAAGTTCATAATAAAAAATTACTCCCAATAACCATCATGTGTAACGATTTTAAATAGCGTAATGATAGTTCGAAACAAAATTCATAACTGCCGTCTTTAATTTTTCTTTTGAGAAAATAAAAAATACCTATTTATGTAAACTTTATGCGTGGGTAGTTATAAATCAATTTTTTGGTCACCACAAATGCAATAAACGCTAAAATAATCACTAAAACTAATAAAAACTTAAAACACTACAAAGCCTTTAATAGCCTTCCTCCATTTTCTTACAAAATTTATCTCAAAATAAAAACATCTATACGTAGTTGAAATTCCCAATATAGCTTGTAGTTTCATCAGCCTAAAGTCAATAGCCCTTATTCCCCGCCTTGCGTTCTGTTTAATTGTTCTATTTACCTTAATACCCTGAAATTTGATTGGAGCTCGCACCGCATTTAAGGAAATAATAGTACGCTTAAGACTTAGTACATGGCGGCGAATACGAACTAATGCTGCTCTACATCTATATCTATATCTGGGTTTTATATTAGTAGTTGCGATATGTGAATGTTTATGATGTAGAAAACATCAATTGCTCGTCCGAATAGCATATACTTGTTTGCAAGATTTTATAACCAATAGCCAGCGAATTTTTCTGGCGGATCAATTATTCCGATGTGCACGTTCTACAAATTAAGATTTTGGCGATTTCTAATGGTCCTGTTTAATGCAGTTTTTCTATTACTGGCTCTCAGACTATTACACTATTTAAAAAAATATATATTGACACAGTGTGTCATGAATCTTTCAAAAGACTGCAGACGACGGTAGGGATCATCTTCGTTTATCTCATGTATCAGCTGCAATTTATATGGATGATAATTCTTTTAGTCATGACATACAGGGTGTAAGCAAATGTATGCAACAGAAATCAGGATCAAGTTATATATCATGCTGTTTAAAAAAAAAACAATTGCCGCCATTTATGCATCACTATTTTTTTACATGGTTTTACAAGGAAGATATTTTTAGCAAAGACCCTTGTAGAAGTATTCAGATTTTCTTCAACTTCCAGTAAATGATTTAACTTCGTTCCTTCTGGCCTTGTCGAATCAAATCTTAAACATATCCAGTTTCGGCAAATTTGGAGACCAACTTGCTTATTTTGTACAAATAATCTTGTTCCGATTGAATAAATGTAGAGAAAAATTTTCCGAACTAAAAGTGTTTCACAACATTTATTCACTCTATATTCACTTAAGCGTGATATTTATAATTTAACTTGTTGTATAAGATTAATTTTGAATGATTTATCAATACTCAGTATAAACCAATTTACTGATTAGTTACAATCGTTACGAACTCGATACAACACCTTTAATTATGAATTCTGAAGTTTTATTGAGTTTTATTTTAACCCCACAACTGCCCGCAACCCAAAATGTGTATAAATAGAAACACATTGTATGTATTATATCCCTCGTTTAAAAATCTTATCAAAAATTAATGCAAATAAAGGGGTCATCAATGATTTTTAAGTAATTTAGGTCGCGGTAAAATTGTGATAAAGCAGGAAAATGTGAGACATTTAGCATTTTTGAAGATTCGTTTTCATTATTGAAGGGCTTGATGCAATAACCGTTCATGTGCACACTTTATAAAGTTTTGAGATAAATTAGAAAAACGTCCCATTCACTGAAAGCAACATTTTAAGGAAATATTTTTATTCGCATTTCAAAATAGGCCAAATACCCACCTTTATGAAGCTTCTTTTATCCAAATTTTGCTACTAATTTCCTATTTCTTCAAATAATAAATATGCAGATGGCCGGTTATTAATAAGAAGATGTTAAAATTTCTTATGAAAATGAAAAAAAACATAGAAGCTTTATTTTGATCTAACAGAATCAAAAAAGTATTATAAAAGTTACTACAAATATATTTATTGATGTTTTTAATAAACTATAATAAAATTTAATATGCAATGAAAGATCATTTAATAATAAATTTGGTTTTAAAATTGTTTTTAGGCATAATACAGGAATGGTTCTGGTTTTACACGAAAGTGACTAACTGACAAAAACCCGAGTTCGAAAAGTTGGATCTTGAGGTTACTCGAGTTGGTCCATTGATTGAGGATTTTTGTATCTCGTATCATCAATAGCAATTTATATTTCTATTTTGTGCAAACCTCTAAGCTCTGTAACAAACCATTTATTTTGGACCGGCAATTTATTTCATTTTGGTTAATTATTTATCATGATTTGCGGGGTTTGTTAGTAAATGCGAGCGACCTTGCAGTTCCTGCCTTACGCAGACCCGTCCGAGCAAATTTGCTCGCAATATTTCGGCTAAATAAATCGCCTAGGCTCGAGTCCCCGCCAGACTTAGTTCTTGGTAACGTGACTGTCACGAAAGTACAAAATAAGCTGCACGAGCCATCAGAGCGCAGCACACACCTTACAAAATTAAGAAAAGGGCAAAGACCCAAAACACTAGAGTACGAGGCGCAAGCCTGAAACTCAAAAACATAGTGACAACCAGTCACAGACAAACTCGTAGTTCAGAGCTCAGTTCCTGACACTCCAGCTCAGCTAGAAGACTCGCCGCAAAATCGTAAGTACCAGCTGCTCTTCCCCGCTTAGTTCCTCGCTCCGGTACGTGGTGGAATATTTCGCCAGCCACTACGTGCTTCCTACACCTGTCTTATTTCCTAAAGCCTGGTACACAGTGGAATACTCCGCCAGCCACTGTGTGCTTCCTAAGCCTGTGTAAAATCCCCGCTCCGGTACATGGTGGAATACTCCGCCAGCCACTACGTGCCTCCTACATCTGTGGAAACCGCCTAATTCCGGTATACAGTGGAATAGTCCGCCAGAAACTCTGTGACTCCTACACCTGTCTAATCTCCTAAAGCCATGTACACAGCGGAATAGTCCACCAGCCACTGTGTGCTTCCTAAACCTGTGCAAACCCCCTAACTCCGGCATACAGTGGAATAGACCGCCAGCCACTGTGTGCCTCCTTACCTGTCTTCTCACGAACTCGCTTCTACACCTGCTTACCTCGTTACCTGCATCCTGTGTATCTTTCGCAGCCGTGGGTACTATTTCGAGTTCATACCATTTTTTTTAAATACACGCTTTGACTATAATTTCTTTTGTTGCAATAAGGTGTGGTTCACATCCAATAAAAAAAACCGTTATTTTGTATTTTTGCATTTTACTGAGCTCGGCTCAAGACCCGCCCCTTTTCCTTTACTTCTTTCAGCATAAGCGATCGACCCCTGGACAGCATTTTCTTCACTGTCTACCCGGTAAGCCTCCTCAACGACATCTTCGGAGACTACGAGGGCACAAGCCTCCCTCGTCGCGTAGACCTCGCGTCCTAATAGGTCCTGGCGCCCGAGAAAAACCCTCCGATAAGAGAAAGAGCGTCACAGCTCTTACAGGAAATATCTAGAAGATAACTATGGTAACCGTCCACTATAACCCATATATGTAACAGGACATATGGTTTTCAACAGAATTATATCATTACCATCGATAATTAATTAGGGGCACCAAGAAGAAAAATAAATAAGCCGCATCAAGGAGATCGGTTACAGGACCACAATTACCGTCAAGGCACGCTTGTAGTTTATGCTATTCCATGCAAATTGGACTATTCGGTAATGGGGTGAAGGTTTTCACCGATGAGTGACGCTTTTATCTGCCAACACCCGATGGCATAGAAGACGAAATCAACGATGGATCATCTTTAAACGGGTATCATTTAAGATACTTAGGTTCTGTTAGGGTACTCTATGGCAAAACGGCTAAATATCCTAATCTAGATTCGATGAAGAAATACATGATATTGAGAGTAATAGATGCCGATAAAAGGCTGTCTTTATTTTGTTAAACATAAAAGAAATTGTTTTTCGCTGTATCTGTTTTTATTTCTTTTTTAGTTTAGTTTATTAGTTACATTTCATATCACTAATGGATAATTCAATAAAATACCAATTTATAGTTAAATTGATGAATCATTAACCCTTTTAATATTTTAGTTTGGCAGCTTTTTTGCCGGTCAATGTAGTTATATCGACGTGGACTCTGTGGCTTTTTTCATAATCAATACGTTTTATTGTCTAATATAAACTATTTTTAATATACAGTGTGTCTCAAAATTCAGTTTATAGACCAAATCTCCGTTACTTGGAGAGATAAGAATGAAATCAACCAAAGCTGCTTTTATTGGCATCAAATTGGTATTCCAATTCAATCCTTAAAATATTATTAGCTTTGATCACCCATAGGAAGACATCATCAGCTTTTTTTACAAGCGGCACCCTCTGGCTTTTTAATTTTATACTGAACAGGACAGTATTAGTCCGGGAGCCAGTAATAAAGAAAAATAGTGTATTAAATAGAATCATTATAAACCTCCAAAATCTCCAAAATTTTATTCGAATGATAAATCGCTGGCTAGTGATTTAAAAATGTTTAGAAAATCTATAATTTTAAATCCTCTTTCACCATCTGGCATTTGATTTAAATTAAACAGAAAAAAAACCCAATCTTAACTAATGGCCTTTAATTTTGGGCCGATACAGTCGTTACAGATGAGTCTACCGTACGTTTTATGACGTTGTGATTTTGGCGCTCTTTTGAGCATTTTTAAAATTTTGTTAGGTCATCAATTTGATAATTTCATAGATTTTCGTCTAAAACATGAGGTAAGTGATTGCCATATAATTTAGTTGGCTAAAAAAAATTGTGCGTTTTTGTCCGGATATTTTGTATAATATGTCAGTTCCAAATTCGAGCAGCTCTAGAGTCAATTGTACTCAACCAGAAGGAATGTCAATTATTTTCATAATTTAAATTTGTTTCTTTTCTAAATATTTTCTTTGGAAAAGATTAAAACCACTGACCTGCACATTTGTCTGCCGAATCAAATTTTGCGATGTTCTACAAATCTAGATTTTTGAAGGTTTATATTGGTTCTGTTTAATACACTTTTATTCTATTACGGGCTTTCAGACTATATACTTACTACCGCTGTAGAAATCAAAATTGGGTTTAGCTTATGGTAATTTGTGGCAATATTGTGATGTTGTGATATCGTTTTTCAATATTGTGAAACAATGGAATATAATATTGTGATTACAACATTTCAGCGATATTTAGACAATATTGTTCTTATCAGATTGTGTAAATATCTTTTTAAAATATTGTGTAAATATAAAATTAATATAAGCATATCCGCAATATTTTAGTGAAGTTATATACACAATGTGATGTAAATATTAAATTTAGATATATCCACAATATTTTCGTGAAGATATGAACAGATATCGTGTAAACATTATAACACATTATCCTAAAAATATGGTTGCGCAATATTATAATAATATTTCTTTACAATTTATATAAAATGTTAATAAATATAAATATTTGTTTTATTTGTAAATAAGTTCTTTACTATCCGGTTTTCATGTGTCTTTAGAATTAAAATGTACAAAATAGATTTTAACTAGACTTAAAAGCCAATTACAGAAATTTCAAGAAGACCTAGTACAATCTGCGCATAGTCCAACTTAAATACGTGTCTCTTCCAGTAACTATTAGTTTGTTTGAAGACGACCCTTGACTAGCCTAGACGCTTATATACGCCATTTTTATTCACAATAAGTGTGATTAAATTACACAGTTTACAGTGTAAGTTTACTTTCTTTGTAACACATTTTATACTTTTTGGATGGCAGAATTAAAAAAATCACTTAGAATTTTTATACAAGAATAACTATAAAATTTTGTTTTAAAAACAAAAATAAAATTATACATTAGTAAATCTGCTTTAATTAGTTTTTAATTTAATGTAATTAATAATATGTGTTAAATAATACAATATACTTTCATAAAATGGAAACTTCAATAGGTAATAATTAAAATGTTAGGACAGTATTGCCAGTCAGAACGCACTACAGAAAATCCCATTGGATCTTGGATCTGCTGAATAAATATATTTTAATTTATTGAAAACGTTTATTTTTCGCCCGAATTATTTATTATTATAAATATTTGCAGGACAACGTTATCACAATTTACGCAGGATGTTCTCACAACGTTTCCACAATATTGTCACTACATTAAAAAGATATACTCACTATTGTGACGACATTATTTGGGTCAACATTTTAACATATGCAATGTTTATACAATATTATAATGTTGTGTACGATATTATCACAGCATTGTCGCAATATCGTGTTTCTACTCGGGTATTTTTTATACACGGAATGTATATCTTCAAAGGTGGCTTTCCAGATAAGTATTATGTACTTAAAATTGACGAAGAATAAGATTTTTTGACCATCGGGTTACTTCGGAAGCATAAACACATATTTAAAATTTTCTATCAAAACTAAAAATTTATTCGTTAGCTTTTTAGGTCTTCGCAAGTTTATTGCGATTAATGCAATGTCTGCATTTGAATCTACATCACGTTTCTGATTTAGGATAAGTTTCACTTTCTTGTTATTAGAAATGTACTACAATTATTTAAAATAATAAACTACTTTTATAAGGTGATGTAATATTTATAATTAGGTATTTTTGCTCAGTTGCTTAAAATATGATTTAACCGGTATAAAAATGTTTAAGTCATTTTTGATTGGCATTCTGATAGTGCACCCTATATAAATCATTCGACGATAAAATAACTCATTAAAATTGTTCATAGATTTTATGACTAAATAAAATAATAAATCGAATTTAAGGAGAAGGTGATTTTTAAGATTTCAATTTATTTTATGTATTATATAGAAATCGTTAAAACAAATTTACGAGTTACGGGTGCAAGTAATTTTGGAATTTAAATAACACGAAAACGGGTGTTATAATAATTCTCCTTGATTCTAAATATACGTATTAAAAGAAAATCATTTAAAACAAAACCATATTTTTGAGAGCGATTATCGAAGTAATCATATATTGTGGTGAACTTACAATTTCCGCCACATGCAATAAAAACGAATTCGTGATAACTTAAGGCCAACCGGAAAAACATTCTACACTAACGTCAAGTGTTCTTTTATTAGTAACTGTCAGGTTTGATAAATGAACTATTAATTTAGGTTTTCTTTCAAATTCATTCTATCAAAAAATTAATTATACTTCAGAAACAAATTTCGTTTTTACAAATTTAATTAATTGCAATGGAGATTAATGAAAAAGAGAACATTAGTTTATAAAATTCGTAAATAATCGTATTTTGTGCTCTACTTTATTTTATAGAAATAAAAGTTTTGATCTGAAATGGGGGATAATATTGTTTGTAGAGGTTAAAACGTTGACTAAAAACATGTCTTGCCTTATTTATTTCACTTGAAATTTAATGCTTTTAGACCTTTTTTGTAGTGATTTTACCAAAATGAAAACTTTATTTGATGGCTTCATTTATTTTATTTCGAAACTAATCTTGAAAAATATATTATATTACATCTGCTTTAAAATATTATAATTTTTGGTTTAATTAATATTTATGTTGTATATTCATTAAGAGCTTTAGAAATCATGAAATTTAGAACACTGATAATTCGTTAAAAATAAATCGTTTAAAATTAAATTTCAAGAATAGTTTGTTTTTATTAACATTAATTAAAACATATAAGTTCATTCTCGCTTTATTTTATTTGTAACCAAGTTTTGTTTTGAACACTTAATTCGTCTAATATTGAGTTGACCAAAATATAGCTTGGATACTCATCCCCTTCAATTCCTTTCCGCTTAAAGAGTTTTTAGTATTTATTTTAAACATTTTTAACGTTTATTTCTACAACCCCAATTGATTTCAACCCTGTCAAAAACCACATCCTATGTCCAATAATTTTCACATTTTGTGGGCTTTAATTCTTAATACTTTTAAATATTTAATGTTAACCCAAACAACATATTGTCCGTATATCTACAATATATACAGGGTGATGATAAAGTTTGGAACAAAATTCATAACTACAGTATTTAAGTTTTTTTCAGAAAATCGCTCAGACAGGTCAATTTTAGTTTTTAAAATGCCATAAATTGGTATATGAAAACATTAATGAAAACATCTACGTCACTTAAACGATGATACAAAAAAATTATTACATTTGTAAACAAATTTTAGAATAAAAAATATTAATGTTCTATTAAATTTGAATGTTGAATAAGATTGAATTATACTGATTTCAATATATGGTAAATCGTTTGAATTTAATTTGAATTTAAAATTTTAATCTTTGTAATTTCTTTACGTTTAAATAGAATCTGGGGTTAATTTCAGAAATACAATATCGTACTCGATATTAGAAGGAGATATTCTTATTTTTTCATGTAAATGACAAAGACAGAATGATGAAACTCGTATGCGACAACTTGTCGGGTAAAAACCCAGAAGAATTTGTTTTTCAAGTTTATTTATTAAATTTTGATAAATGTAATGCGAATTATTTAAACATTTACTTACAGATTTTTTATTTGAATTTAAAAATTTCCGATACATTTTGTCATTAGTAACTTGAAATTCATTTTAATTAATTTTTATGAAACCTTTTAACTTAAATAAAATTTTGAATTTTTAAAGTATAAAGATTTTTTATTCAAAAATTTGTTTACAAATGTTATCATTTTTTATATCATCGTTTAAGTGCCATGAATGTCTATTAAAAACGAATAAAAAAAGTGGGTGTTTACATTTAAAAAATCGATTATGTTGTCACTGCTAAATCACAAGTGACGTGATTAATATTTTTTGTGCCAAGAGATGGCATTTTAAAAACAAAAATTAACCTGTCCAAGCGACTTTATCCACAAAAATTAAATACGACAGTTACGAATTTTGTTCCAAACTTTATCATCAGAGCCTAAACCACAGTAGATAGGAACTTGAAATTTTGTAAGAATATACCTTAGATACCACAACCCCGCACTAAGAAAGGGTTATTTCGAAAACTCCCTCCGAGTGGTAGAATTTTATTTTTTTTATGTCTTTGGGTCACCTACATCACCTACGTTACCAACGTCACTAACGTCTACTACGTGCTATGGAAAATATTACAATAAACGATGACAAATTTCTCACCGCGTAATTCCAAAAAGAGGTGATGGAAATTGCCTACTTTACCCTCTTTGTTATTGTATTTATAATTCAGTAAATCGAGATAAAGATATTCGTACTCAAATTGTTCAGTATTCAATACTGACGTATATTGAAGATAGAAATAACATACTAATGCATCAATTTATTCTCCAGAAATGTTAAAATCCAGTACGTATGGAACAAGTTGTGAATTAGTCTGCAGAAAAGATATTCGTATTTAATTTTTAAGTTTTTCGAAACAGTATTTTGTAGGCACAGTTTGGTGTACGGTGTACAGGGTCAGCCTATTCGTTACATTCAGAAGAGATCTATTGGGCTTCGATTTCAATTATCGGATCGTCTTTTCTGTTTCTTTTAAGAAATCGAAATTTACATTGCAAAGTCCTATACTTCACCCATATACTTCACCCACTATCTTCTTAAGAAAAGCAAAAATAATAATATATACCTACGATATACTATTAAAATAAATGTTGTCATTTTACAATCTCTTGTAACACCATCGATAACTAACAAAATTTGCTAGTACTCCAGTCAATCGATAAAAATGAGAACTTAGTGGATCATATTTCAATCCAATCCTTATTCAATCTCACGTGATAAACATATTAGTAAATAATTATACTAAGCTTTACAAATATAGAATATTTGTTTAATTTTGAAATTTATCCTGGCTAAAATTATATGTTTTCTATTTTTCGTTTGAGGCGCTTATAAATTCAGGTGCACCCTTATTAATTCTAGCTGTCACTAGCATGCTTTAACCACTTTTATAAAACGGTAATTTAATAAATATCCTGCAATATATTACAAAGAAAGTATGAAATGCATTAGATATTAAATTATATTATAAAAAAAGTATATCAACTGTATTTACACCGATATAATCTGATTAAGTAAAACCTTAAATGTAAAATTTATATATGTTTAATATTTTTTATCTGCTTGCAACTATAATATAACCTTTACGTGAACCAATTTGAGTAACATAATTACGTTCTTTATAGAACTGATTAACGTAATGAAGTCATTATGGTCTGTAGACCATAAAATATTTTTTTATCGAACTCAGTACCATAATGAACTCAATCTTTGCTTTGCACAACTGTCAAACTTCACGACTAGTACCATAATTCAATAATTAACGTCAATACGTTATGATCCTGATAACATAAGTAACTATTAGGTATCCATAATTTTTTAGAGGATTTAAGAGTGATTTTCTAGACCACCACAATAAATTTTCCGTTGGAAGTAGGGAATTGAAAATTAATCCTACTTTCTTGCAGCTTCTTTACAAATTATCAGCGAATCACTAGAGGCCACTTGAGTTTGGAAGCAAAAATTATGATAAATCATGATATCGGGCAATACGGGAGCAAAACATAAGATCAATGCTTTTAAAAACGGTCTGAAAACTCGACCCAATGCATTTGACAGGAATCAGAAATGTGGTACAAAGATGGTATAATATATGTATAAATAAGAGCAAGTGAGAAATAATGAGCAGGAACGAGGAACTCCTTATCACACAAATGTATTCCAAAAATGCTTTGTCATTGTGTATCTATATCTCCATCATCTTTTTTTGCTTATGATCTTGAAAATACGAGCAAATTGCTTGTATAATACGATTTATATATCAAAATCTTCTAATTTGTCATATAAAATTTCATGAGGCAGACGATCGAAAGCCTTACTAAGATCTGTACAAATAACATCAGCCTGTGTCTTATTATTCATGGATGGCGAACTATAGTGTGTAATATTACATAAACCATGTTGATATTGTTGAGAATTTAAATTTTTAAGCTTGTACGATATAGGCTCGGATATTATTGTTTTCCAGATTTTGGACAGATTTGAAACTAGCGCAATCGGGCGGTAATTAGTTAACTCTGATTTATATATGTTCCAATGGACTAAAATACTGGTGCAGTCCTTCAAGAAAAATTACGGTATTTGGTATAATCCCATTGACATTTTGGGAGTTCTATGTGTATTATGGTATTAATAACTAAATCACTCAATAGATCCACTGAATTACGGTAATGAGCTGCCGAATTATTATTAGTAGGGACATAGACTTCCTGGAAGTAGTCTGTAAAACCATTTACTATTTGGGTAGGATTGAATAGTTTTTCATCCTCATATTTGAAAATACCAGAAATTATGGTGGTATCTTATAATGAGTTCACATATGACCATATCCTGGATTGTTAATATCAACTTCAGTATTTCGGACAAAATTTTTACGAGTTATCTTTAATTATTGGTTAATTTAACAACGAATTTTATCATGTCTCAATTTATCAACTGGGTTTTTACTTTTACGATATTTCCTATGATATTTATCGTTCAATGTACCTACTTTTCCAAAACTGTATAATCAGCTTTTTTATGTTTCGAAATATACAATAAATCAAGAATACTGTATAAGTTGGAATAAAAGTGGTCAGATGCTGTAGTGGCGTTGGTAATGTTGAATAATTTACACTAGGCAATTTTAGAAAATTGAATATATAAGGATTCAGAATCATCCTTTTTGAAATTATATTGAAGATTGTTGCGATTCTGGGTGCTGTCAAATTTGGAGAACTTAGTACCTACACTACGTAGATCTGTTAAAAAAGCAGGCTGATGTTCATATTCTTTAAATGAATGAATTATGTTGCTGCTATAAGTTTAAAGCTGCGTTTCAACCAAAGCAACATTGAGGAACTTTTGTGTTTCTGTAGCTTGTTTCCAAAAATGTTCCACAAAGTTCCATAAAATTCCTAAATGTTTCTCGTTGTTTCCGAAACAAATGCGGGACTGTTTCTTCTTGTCGACGGTTTCCATTTCGAGCGGTAAACTTCAAAAGAAAAAGAAAAGGAAACTAAAATAAGTTTCTTCTTGTCGCCGTCTCAGTGGAAACGAATTAGGAACATAAATTTGTTGCTTTTTGCTTTACTTGTTTTGCTTAGTCTCTGCTTGGTGGTAAGAATCGCCTTGCAAGGAATCGCAAAGTGACAAGCAATCGTTCCATTGGGGAAATAGCTGGCCTAAAATTTGTATCTTCTTTTTGAATACGTGGAGCAATCTGACACAATAGCCATTCTATGTCAGAATTGGACAATCTTAAAAAATTTTGAACACTTCCATTTTTTTATTTATCCAGAGGTAATATCGTCTACTTTGAGGGTGCTAAGCAGGCGTATGCCACCATGATTTTGCCTTTCTTGAAGGCTACCCAAAATTTGTGACGTCTTTTATTTTGTTTTTTTTTAGACAACACAATGTAGGCAGCCGCTGCCAGCGCAATTTCTTCATCTTGATCCATGTTTCACTACTTCACAATACACCAAATTAGTTAACTCGGCGACATCCGACATCGACCACCAGTGGAAACACTGTGTTGCTCGTTTCTTATTTGCCTGAAACAACGTGCGACTACTGACGATTTAGTTGCGTTAGTGGAAACAATAAGTTTAATAAGGTTTCTTAAAGTTTCTTTTTGAAGCAACAAGAAGAAACAAAACGAAACAAAAAGTTCATCAATGTTACTTTGGTGGAAACGCAGCTTAAGAAATTAATGCTGCAGATTGTTGACTGATATTTTTAAAATCGCCCACCAGTAAAATATAATTACTAAAGTAATTTTGTTCATCTAATGTTTGAAATATTTTTTCATAATGACTGAATTGTACTAATGATGGAATATATACAGGGTGTAAGCAAATATATGCAAAAAAATTTAGATGGAGATTCGAAATAAATTTTTTGTCTAACATGTTCCATCTTTGATGCAAAAGGTGTCAAAGTTTCTTTAATTTTTCCTGTTTTTAGCATAACTTCTACACCTTTCATGCTTTTTTGGAAATTTGGAGGAAATTATATGTAGGTTTTAATTTTGGAATGAGATAAAATTATTATCCATTGTAAAAAGATAAAAAAAAATAAAAAATAGTCTGGACTTTTTTTTACATACATTTGCTTACACTCTGTATACGTTATCGTTAAAATCCGAAACCATTAAGAACTAGTTTTAACTAGTCAAAAATATAAGTACGTAAAGACGTTTGATAAAACTAGTTTTAACTAGTTAATACTAACTAAATGCAATTGAGAAAACCCGAATAAATTGAATCTTCAACATAATTTATATATATAATATATATGCAAAATTAGAAGATGTTTCCTTGACAAATTCTCAAGTATAAGAAACTTTTTCTCAAAAATGGTATATTTCTTATTTACAGAGTGTTGGAATTTCTATATTTATATTCATTTTGTTAGCATAAACTCCTTATTTCTTTTGATATTTTGTTGAAATCTGGAACTCATTATAGTCGTATTTAGATAAAATTAAGTAAGAATTGACTCCATTTTTATATCATCCATATTTTGGTGCTACTATAATAAAAATTTAAATAAAATATTTAAATATATTACTCTCATTTAAAAATTGTTGACCTACTTATTTTTTTCTTGTACAGTTAAGAAGTTATTTGAAGAAATATACGATACTGTATGCCAATTTTAAATTGAACAAGTGTGGCTTAAAAAAATCGATAACTTGTATTTGGTTAGTTTGCGTTTCAACTAGTTAAAACTAGTTTTAACAAACGTCTTTAGTTGCTTTTAGTTTTGATTAGTTATGACTAGTTTTTACTGATTTTGGGTTTTAACAGTAACATACACCTACATATAATAACTGTTTGTTTTCAAAATAGACTTCAGTTACACCAAACTTAAATGGAAAATCGTTTTCAAGAAATATTAAAATTTGTTTAGCCTTGAAAGAGTTGTTTAAAAAATTTAAAATACCACCATTTCATAATGTAAATGAAGCCTATAATGGCCTACTTAATCGTCCAAAGACCATAATAAATTTATTAGGATACTCGCAAAATTTTTCTTAAAATATTTGTTTAGTTTATCGTTTATTGTGGGTTGTGTGTTGTTTAAAGTCTTTACTACAAATTAACAATTTAATAATATGTTTTTCCTTTGTTTAAATCTTGTAAAAATGTTAAGGTCATTATTTCATGCATTTGTTCTGATAAGCGTTCTGATTAGTCCACAGTTTTGAATCTATGTACTTTGTGGAAACAAAGCTAATAATCTGACCAAATACAATTCCCTATTCACATAATTCTGTCGCTTTTCATTCAATTTCGTAAAAATCAGAATCCAAAAAATAACTTAATATGAAATAATCATGTCAAATCTTTGATACAATTTTTATTAAAAGTGATAATATATTTTTTGCACTTTCTATATATAATGAGCTAGTTTAGTCCTTATTGATAGAGACTAAAACGTCACATTTCCTGTCTCTTGTCAAATTTTACTTTACTCCCTGTCTTGTCATTACTTTACTCCCGCCCACGTCATTTGTCATCACTTTACTCCCGCTCACGTAACTTGTCATTAAAAATTAAAATTAGTCATAATCTTGTAATTTGTCTGAATTTGCCACGAAATCACAATCGTTGCAAACTTCAGTCTAGTCTAAACACCACCAATATATTGAGTGAATTCTAACCTCTAATAAATTTATTTGGTTTGGTTTGGAACGGAACTTGATTTTTATTCTGGGGTCGGGGATTGTATTATGTACGGTTTATTATTTTATAGATTGATACTAAATTTTAAATTTAAAGGTGTTTTAAGTGTACACAGAATCGATTCAATCAATTAGTTAGATCTGTAAATGTGGCAAAATCTTTTAAACTTGGTAAACTTTATTCCTGCATCAAAACTTACCTACTTTATTTATTGTGAAGTTAATTATTATTTTTTTAAATTTATAAAATCAATTACAATAATTATAATATTAATCTACAATTAACAATTATGTATATTTTATGAAAGTTGCTGTATAAATCATTATGACGGGCGATTAAAAATACACGTCGCCGTCCGATGACAACCGATATTAGTCACAGCGATAGCCATATAATTAAATTATTGTAGAAACTTTTACCTATTAAAAAAGTGCAAAAAATTCTATATGCACCGAGGTAGTAAAGTGAATTTAATCCCTCCTCTGATTGTTTCCCTCGGCTTTGCCTCGGGAAACAAAACATCGTCGGGATTAAAATCAGTCACTTTACTACCTAGGTGCATAAATAACTATTTTATAATTTGCGTCTATAATATTCCTTTTAAAACACCGCTAGAAAAACCATAATGGGCCATAGCGCAATCATTATAGCACCCGCTTACGAAGTTGGTAGCATTGATCTGTCAAATTTGTGGTATTAATTATCGTAAATAAATTTCAAGATTTAAAGTATTTGCTATGTTTTTTAAGTCTCCTAAATTTTTTATAGGATACAGAATAATTCCTCAGTCCTTTTAAATTATTAATTTCCAACAAAAAATTAAATAATAATCTTTAAATTTAACTGTCACATAAGGAAAGTCAAATATGTGGTATTAATTTTTGTGAAGATATGAAAAGATTTATCAAAAATTAAGGGCTTACTATTTTTTGCTATTTTCGGCATATCTGGTAGGATACACGATAACTAGTTTTACACTAAAAATCTGCAACTTAAAATCTAAAAATTGAAACCTTAATTTAAACTATCACTGTCAAGACTTCTAGGTTTTCTGTTGTTATAACAACGATTCAATAAGAAATCATTGTCACCAACTGCTAAAAAAATAAAGAAATATTTGTACCTCGAATAATTTCCAAATTTATTTGATTTTTGCGCAAATTATAAAAAATAGTATAAGCAACTCGTTCATAAGTCAATTATTGCACTCGTCCATTAAAAAACTCGCCGCTGCGCGTCTCGTTTTTTAAACTTGGACGCGTGAAATAATACTTGACTTATGAAACTCGTTGCTTAATATACTATTATTTAATTCAAATTTTATTGCATCGAGGGGAGTAAAATTACAAAACACTATTAGTAAATCTATAATACATATTTATTACAGTTAATTAAAGTTACATTTAGTAAAGTGCATTGAAGTTAATTTAAGTGAAATCGTTATTCGGTGAAACGTTTGTTATTATTACATCGCATTACTTCTTTTGTAAACAGAGGAAATGAGCCAAGATAAGAGCTTTTTATACTTTTCCAGAAACAATTAATGATTGGATTAAAGATAGGCAAGTCTAACATGCTTGCACGTTTTACAAGAAATAAATAATTATGCAATAAGTGTTAGTTTTTACGTGATATTTCAATATATTTTATCGTGATATTATCACATTTCCATTACTACGATTAAAATTTAAATTTGCTCAAAATGTAATTAAATTACAATTGTTTGTAAAGTTGATTTTAAGCAAATTTGTTTCCTTGGTGTTATTTATATTTATTTCTCGACTTCTCTTACTTAAGTGAACACTAAGTTATTGTTTCTACCTTCTTAGCACCATTTACAAATAGGAAAATACATCATTATACTAAGAAGAAACTATTATTTAAATAATTACAAGTTAGGAAGCTAAATTATTTATATAATATATTTTATTTCTGCATAGGGGGATAATAATAAAAAACCCAATCCAGCGGTGTATAAAATTTTGTCTTAAACTTTACGAACTTTTAGAGAATGTATAATAAAACAGTCCAGTTTTATTGTGGTCATTTGATAAGTAAGATAAGTTTGACGCGCACGCAACGAATTTAAACCAACAACCTCCCCTTCTTTATTTCCCTAACCTAAACATGTATTTCTATTCTTTGTTTTGAATCTAACGTTGAAAAAAGGTCTTCGCATTAAACGCGCGACAAATAGACTTTCGTGTAAGCATTGCGTTTTCTGAAAAGCAACCATTTCCAACCTTGGAAATGACCGATCATTCCATTTTGTGTCGTTTCCTCAATCATGCAATGTTTTACCTAAGTGCCTTTAGAGCTTTTTATGAGTAACATATTTTAATATACTCAGGAACGCTGTAAATATGATTGATTGCCATTCCAAATTAACGATAACGTTGAACAATATTTGCATATAAACAAAACTACTTACGAATTAATGTGAACACATAAAAAGTTAAAACATAAAAGAAGTGCTAATATTTATATTTACCTATTGCAAACAATTTACCTGTTACTGTGTTATTGGCATTTTACAAAATATAAATCGATTTAGGCCACTTTATTACCAGTAAAAAATATTATTAATGCAAAATTGAAGAACATTATTTATTTATAATTAAGAAGCCAAATTATTTTATAAAATAAAATCATATAATGACCTCAGTAGATTTTATTTATAAATATACTATAATTTAAAAAACTTTCACTAATACCCTATTTAATTAAAATAAGTAAGAGAAAAACATACATTTAATTAATAAAATTACTATGTGCATAATATCTATATTCATATGTATGTATATGAAAATCAGCATGCATTTAAATGCATAACGTCACCAGTTTCTAGACCAAACATTATGCTATGACTTATCATCTTCTCCATAGTCATAATATTAGTTTATATTATATTATAAAATAAATCACTTTTTGCCATAAAAAAACTTTATTTTAAAATTACTGCCTTTAATTTAATTAAATATACTTTAGTAACAAAAACATAGTTTTACACTAAAAGCAAACACCAAACCTCGGCTTCAACATTTACTTACATAGGCGCTTTAAAACTTCTTCAAGCTCTTTCTGTTCTTCCTAGAGAAGATTTATTGTAAAAAGATTTAAAGTTTTCAATGCACAAGTTTCTAAATCCAAAGCTTCCCGTCATAGGATAAATTATAGACGTATAGGGGCAGGAAAAAGGGGAAAAAATACTATACGGGCTAAAATATTTATATTAGCAAAGCTTGAATGAACTCTTAAATAATGTGTATATTTATCTTAACCTACTTCAATTGAATTTTATTCAAAGAGGAAGAGTTCAAAGTTTTACTTTTATACCTACCTACTTCAATCGAATTTCAATCCAATGAACGAATTTAAAGAAAAAATAAGTTTAATAATTTTATTTTCCGAATTTCTTTATTATTTTTAATTTTCCTATTAAATTCTTATAGTGTTTTTGTATGTAATATATTATGAGTTAAAATTTAAACGATACACATATTCTCATTGCTCAATTTATAACAAAGTTAATGACTTCATTTATCATTGTCATGAAGTAACATAATAATTTAAAATATCATAATTCATCTATCATTATTTTTAGCTTTTAAAGGAAAAGCATACATACTTTAGAACTTTATTAAAACGGAGAAGGGAAACCGTATATATTGCGGTAACTTGCATAAATAATAAAGCATACTCTTCCTGTAATCTTAATAAACAAAGCTGAAAAGGGAACAACTGAACACAAACGTAAATATTTTTCATACTTGCCAGACTACGTTTTAAATGGAAAATTATTTTTTAAATGCAATATAAACTTGTTAGTAAGCATTTCATGGTTTAAATATTTAGAATTTAAGTAAACACCTTTTGCATTAAAAATAAATCACACTTATAAACTTTATTATATTTTTAACCATATAAAATAATTACAACTACCCACGTATTATTTCATTAAATATTGCTTTAATTTTGATCTTTAATTTTGAATTTTAATTATATTAACTTTACATGATTTTATAACATTTTTAAATAATGGAAAAAATATACAGGCAGTTCCAACTAAAACTTGTCCGCTCTTCTGAAATACAGGTCACTTTTTATTTCAAAGGGGACGAAATTTTATGACTGTTTCCAATTTGTACTTTTAATTACCAATTTCCTAACTCCCAGATCACGCACCCCTCAATCTTAAATATGGAAAGGACGCATTCGATCAAACGAAAATGCTAACAATTACAGGTTAAAACCAAAAATTGTCTAAGTAAATCTAACGTTAGCACGCCACGACGATTTTTTGATGAGCGTAACTTTTTATGAAACATGTTTAAATTCAAGTTTCTCAGAGGGGGAAAACAATGAAGTTGTGAGTTTTCCGATATTTTTTCTAAAAATTTAAAGTACCTACCTATTTCTGGAAGAAGTATATATGAAAACATCATGGGAGATCTTTTTTGTATAAAAATTGAAGCTTTTACGAATTTTTTCACAAATGAGGTATTTTTTGTTAAATTTGCCTTAAGGCTTATAAATAGATTTTCGTAAAGATATATGCATATTGCGATCCCTAGAAGTATGTCCCAACAATAGATCAATGATTTTAAGGAATATAACGAATGGGTCTAATGAGACTAATAAGTTGCACCATATAATATCATTTGAAGCCATTTTTCAAAATATTTTTTGTCTTTATAGTTCTGATGAAGTTTATAAAAATAAACGAAACATAAGCAAGACAAAGATACCCCAAAGATCCATTATATGTAAAAGTTTTACCTTTTAATCAAAATCTTAAAAGGAATTAGAAGACCATGCAGAGAATATCGCCGAATATCTCCAACAACTTTCCAATATGTTAGAACTCATTATGGCCAAACTTTACAACGAGACAGTTACCGGAACTAAATTTAAAAATTTAAAACTTATGGATATTCACATATTCCTGTGGAATAGTTTAAAGAAGTCACCCTCAAAGTAGTTCTAATCTAAAACTAAGCAAACTCCAAATGTAATATTTTTTCTTAATTCATTTATACAGAGCGGAGCATTTAACCTGAATAGTGGAATGGTCTCCAAAAGTAAGAGTTTTAGAAAAAAGTGAAAAATGTTAAGTTTAGTTCTTACAGATGGGGCATAGTAATTATATACCTGACGGACTTCTTCTTGATTATTATAACTCCAACTCTGCTTATTCAAATAGAAACCCATATTTTTAATAGAATCTAAATCTAGAAACGGACATACAATACACGAATACACAATACAATGTTAGTGTATATTGGATTGCCTAAAATGCATTTCTACTCCCCCTTTCTAATCCTTGTCAATACAAAGTATACCCGATTGTAGCCGATTAACTTCGGAAATGCACGAACATGTCCATAGAATCAAGGAACATAAAAATGACTAATTAAAACCTGTCAAGCATTATATAAGGCTGTACTTTAATGACGCTTGAAGAAAAGAATATTTTTAGGCATCACAATATACACTAACATTGTATTGTATTGTATTGTATGTTGTATGTAAATTAAATGTCAAATTATAAAATAGCATGGTTTATTCGGAGCAAAAGAACATTTTGTGGCTCGTATGTATTCGCGGGACTCGCAAAGCTCGTCCGCAAACTCAAATGCTCGCCACAAAAAGTACTTCTATTACTCCTAATAAAACAATATACTATTTACTTGGAACACTTTTTTCAAAAATTTACTTTTGGAAATATTTCCGGTAGTCAGGTCAAATGGACCACCCTGTATTATACATTTTGTTCTTAGATAATTAAATGTTTATTTTAATCATATTTATTGTAACTAGTTTGGGGTATGTTCAAGTTGTATATTGTATATAAATGTATAATAGAAATGGATAAATTTAATTACACGTGAGTAAATTTTGATAAATGCACATTGTTCCATTTAACTTGCAATGTAGCAAGGATTTCTGAATCCAGCAAGAAAAGCATGAATGGTTAAGTTGGGGTGTTATCAGATGAGGAATCTTTATATTAATAATGTGATTCCATTACCTATAATCCAAATCGTTATTTGTGGGACGCTTTGCTTACTTAGGACTGGCAAATTGTGAAAGCAAGTGGAAAACCTAGTGACCCTTTATTTATATTACTGGATACCCCTTATAAAAATAATTTAAGGCCAAGGAAAATCCTCTTCATTTATAATACTTATTCATCATCTTTAAAATTATTTAAAAATTACAATTTTAAGCAAGTTGTTATTTAATTAGGATCATGATTATAATAAAACTATACGCGTGTACGTTTAATTTTTTTTTATACAATTTTAATTTTTTTGTTGCACGGAATAATCTCATGGTTGTCATTTTATGCGTTAAATTACATGAGTATTGTAAAATTCACCCACCTTAGCTACTCGTTAAATGAAGAAAATTAATTTTTTGCCACTAAGTAGGATAAGGGTTAAAGTAATAAATTCGTTAATTTATTTAAATATTTTTTTAGCGATTTAAAAATATGCAAACTGACTACGTTTATGTCGTGTAACTCGATCTGGATTGGATTGAATAGCGATTGACTCGATCCGCATTCTTTTCCAAAATAAACACGTAGGAATGGATTAAACTGATGAATCAAATCCGACATATTTATATAGGAAAAAATGTGAATCGAGTTAATCGCTATTCAATCCAATCCGCATCGAGCTACGCGAGATAAACTTAGTCATTACAACAAGAATATATAGTAGGAGAGCCGGCCGCACTAAAGTCTCCCTCATAGAATATAGTGCGGTTTTTTATTGAATCGGTAGTTTTTATGTAGTCAAGAGTGTGTCATCTTTTTCATGTGATGCAACTTGACCGAAGTATTAAAAAATGACCACTCTTTTTGAACTGTTTGTCCCTCATAACATATAGCTCAACAATTGTGCCAGTCGATGAAGAGTGTTAAGCAACAAGATAAAAAATGTGCTGCTACCCCCAAACCTGACAGGAACCGAGGCAGCAACCCGAATGTGGAAATCGTTTCCAAAAATAGGCAAGCACTTTTTACGAGACGTCAGTAAAAGTGGTTGCCTAGTCTATTTATGCTCAGATATTTAATTCTATAATCTTTTAAAATAAATCTTAATAAGTTTTGAATCTATAATATTTAAGCATAAATACAGCTTAACTGAGCACTATTTAAGTTAATGTATTACAAAACGATGAAGGAGATGGCAGTTTTTAAGGGTAATATTACGATTTTACTTATGTCGAAAAATAATCAAGAGGATATTTCTGAGAAAACCAACAGCGTCCCTAACAACGTACTGAAAGCTTTAACGCAATTTATGTGACACCCTATATAGTATGTGCTAGTACCGTGAATTATGTAGAATATTTAAATGTTTTTTGTTAATTTAAAACAGATGATTAAATAAGTTTAAATTCTTATTACTCAGGTTGTTAAATATTTGTTTCACGAAATTCAAGGATGTTGAAAGCAACAACTTTTTCAAAACATATAAGCAACTAATACCAAAAGCTATTATGCCTCGCTTAAGTAAAGTTTACAGGGATATAAACTTGCAACGGTATTTAATGGTGTCTGCTTTATCCACTTAAACTATACGTAAAGAATTTATCTGATTATAAAACAGTATACATATAAAAAAACATATTCTAATTCGTTATAATATATGTAAAGAATTTGAAATTCTACATTTGGAGCTTAATTATTTTTTAGTCGAGTTTATCACCTTCATACAAATCATTAAAATGCTTTATTTTTAAAATCAATATACATTCGTAAAAAATATTCTTTATTTAAAGTGATCGACCAATAGAACATTTATCCAAATACATTTTAAATGAATTAATCACTCAATAATATTTGTTAAGTAATGGGGTCATTAAGTGACCCCATCTGGATTTTTGTTCTTTAAATTTCGTCTGGTTATTGAAAGGTTCATATTGGCTAAGCTTTGTCATTTTTTACAAATAAATCTGAAGGTATTACTGGTAAATGTACACATTTTTCAATGTTTATAGATAAAATTTAAAAATAATAAATTTAAATAAAGTGATGTACTTGACACTCGTATAGTTGCAGTTCAATCTCTCAAGGTTCATTTCCGGTTTGTTTAAAAAAGTCAAAGGTGATTTATAAAAATAAAGGTGGAAATTATGATGAAAATAACTACTATAGACCAACATTTTTAATCATGATTTTTCAAATATTCTAGAAACTTAAGAGACAAATATATAAATTTACAGAGGATTATGATTCGTTTACAAAATTAAAATTCGGTTTTAGACCTAATGAAAAGACCTAGAATGCAGTAACGGAATTGTAACGGAAGCATTTTATGAAGATGCATGCTGTGTACCAACTATCCAGGTGCATGTGTACATTTACCTAACTACGTACTTTTAGGCAAGAAGAGGTACAAAGAGGCCTAACGAATACCTCGCTAGTAGTGAGCTTCTAAACTGCATTCGCTAAGGAAAATGTAAAATGAGGTTACGTAGGGTCTTCGACGTTCGTTAATAAAGCAAATTCAACAATAAAAAAGTAAGTATGCGTTTGCAAATGTCAAAGTCGAGGAACAAACGTAAATACCGTCCACATTGAACGGAATTTGCTTTGACCAACTAGAATAGCATTAAGCGGCCTGCGGCCGATAGAATACTATTTACCGCACTTTGTGGATTGGTCCACATTCGAATACATATACTGGGTGCCCAATGGCTACGTAGAAGTAACATTACTCTAAAATAAAAAAGATATAGACATGTAGTTTTCGACAAAATATAAAATACTTTTTTCTTGAAACGTCATTAAAGCACACCCTTACAGGACTTAACAAGTCATTTTTATGTTCCTTGACTCTATGGTCATAATCGTCCATTTCCGAAGTAAATCGGTTACAATCGGGTATACTTTGCATGACAAGAATTAGAAATGCGGAGCATAAATGCATTTTAGGGAACCCAATCTACACTGACATTGTATTTTGTATTGCATGTAATAATATAAAATTTTAAAAAAAATGTTATACTACTATATTATAACTTTCGACGTTTGAAGAAAAAATAGCATGTTTTATTCGGAGTAAAAGAACTTGTGGCTCACATGTATCCGCGGGATTCACAGAGCTCATCCCGTAAACCTACATGCTCGCTACAAAAAGTACTTCTTTTACTGCTAATATAACACTATGAATGCATACCAAAATTTCACCTTTCCGTGTGTCAATTTGATTGACATAATGACGTTCTTTTTCAGTTTGAGGCATAGGTTTGAGGACCATAAGGAAATCGCCATAGTACTGATTTCATTATGTATAGAAAACCCCAATAATGAATACTTTATGGGCTCCAAATATCCTAATAATATACCGGGTATCCATTCCAATATGGTGGACCACAGTTGCGTTTTTTTTTTAATGAAGCAGCCTGTATATTATGATATTTGTGGATTTCTTATCAAAGAATAATCACACTTTGATTAATCTTTTATGCATATACTATCTTCACTCGTTTTGCTGATATTTCCAATTTAAGCGAAAAATCGATCAATTTTTGAAAAATCACAGCTCTAAAACAATAACAACGCTTTTGATGACTTTTGTTGAAGATTTTTTTTCAAATTTGCCTAACATCATTTTGTGTCTTTCTCTATTTTGCTTTTTAATAATACTGTTTTAGCACAATAGTAGTTTTTGTTGTATTACAACACAAATATAGTCCAAACTCACAAACTTGATGAATAGTCTTCAAAGTTCGGAGAGTATGTTGTTGAATAAGAAACTATTGACTAATCAAAGTATTAGCCCCAATTCTGTTCTGAATGTTTTATTAATAGTTGAAGAAAATCCGTTTATTTGTATAAGAATGGATACTTTTCAGGCTACTATTTCAAAATCTTCACTCAACCGAATTTTTAAAAAATATCGATTTCGTTCATATCATATTGAATTGCCCCAGATACTGTATGGTAATGACTTCTAGGAGAGAGTGGAATTTTCTGTTTTGATACAAAACATAATGACCGCGGATGTAAATTTAATAAACAAAATTTTGATTAGTGACGAAGCCACCTTCAAAAACAATGGACTTATCAACAGGTATAATATACATACATATATACTACTATGCAACGGGAAACCCGCACTAGGTGCGCAATGTTGATCATCAAAATAAACGTTCCTTATATGGTTTGGAAGGATTATTAGGTAGCCATGTTATTGGCACTTACTTTTTTGATAGATACCTAACTGTGGAGATACTCTTCGAACTTTGAAGGGATTTACTACCATTGTTGTTGAAAATGTTGACGTAGTGATAAGAAGAGACATCTGGCTTCAGCAAGATGTGCACTTTCATTGGATTGTTAGACAATATTTAAATAATTAGCAGCCTGGATACTGGATTGGAAGAAATGGGGCTGTAAATTGGCCGTCAAGATCTCTTGACTTAACCCCGATAGATTTTTTTAGTTGAGGTCATGTAAAATATTTAGTTTATCAGACTATACCCACAACACCTGATGATATAGAAGACCGAATAAAACGAGCATATCAATCCATCACACCAGATATTGTGAATAATGTCAGATATGCATTTGCACATAGAATTAATGTTTGTAGTGAGCAAAATGGACAGATTTTTGAACATCTATTATAATTTTTACCTTAAACAAATGCAATATTTTTTATCATTGAATTCTAACTTCAGTGTAGCAGCTCATCTTTTGTAATATTTCGCTATTTTTCAAGCATGCGGTTAATATTCGCTAATTCCTCGATTGACATGCGACCATTCAAACAGTATACAATAAATAGAGAGGTTTTAAAAATCTCATCGATTGATGTTTAAATATTCAGGGTATTTCATTTGAAAATTTCGTTTAATTGTTCAATTTGCCCGTCATGAGGCACCTTGATGAAAGGCTATAACAAATTTAAAGTTCAAAATGACAGCTCTAAACTTGACGACTTTAAAAAAGTTTCGTCAAAATTTCAACCCAAAATTGTAATTTGTTTTAGAGCAGTAATTTTTAAAAGATGGATCTTTCTCCGCTTAAATGACAAATATACGCAAAACGAGACCCATAATAGGTTATACGAAGTATGATTATTCTCTGATAACAAATCCAAAAATATAATATACAGCGTGTTCCATTTAAATATATGTAGATATATACAGGGTGTCGCGTAATAACGTGACAGTAGAACGTGTATTTATCGTCTCAAATTAAGATGACAAATTCCTCTAACACTTTGGCCAAAATACTTCCCTGCAAAGTTACACCCTAAAGTTCACTTTTCAAAAAATAATAAGCCACATAACTTTTTTTCCTATGAAGCTATCACTATAAAAACCGCCATAAGGGGCTAATTTTTAGTGTTTTATGATATGGTATACTAGTTTTGCAATTTCTCATTCATTTAAATTATTTAATAGTAAATTATCTGTCTTATGAGAAAATAAGTTGCAAAAAAAGTTATGGTAAAACTTATATTCTAAGTTTAGGTTAATTGGTAGTAAATGAATGCGAAATGGCAAAACTACAATACAAAATTATAAAGTACCTTAAAGTAGCCCCCTATGGCAATTTTAATCGAGTTACTTTCATAGAGAGAAAAGTTATCTGTTTTTTTTTAAAGTGAAGTTTAACTGGCTGTAACTTTGCAGGTAATCATTTTTGGGCAAAGTGTTGGAGGAACTTGTCATCTTAATTTGAAGTGATAAACTCGTTCTACTATGTCTGTCGACTTTATTACGGGACATCCTGTATACGCAGGGTGGAGCATTTAAATTGAGACAACTAAATATCTGCGAAGGTATGCGTTTTAGAAAAAAAAATTTTAAATAAATGTTACTTACTTTTAAAGAAGAAATGTAATGCTTTGATTTTTTTTATGTCAAGGTTATTATAAAAGTCATTTCAAAGTTAACTTCATTTTTTCAAATCAATCAACCCATAATGTTTTCGCAATTTTAAAATTTACTTAAAAGAACAATCTTATACATAAGTCATTTTTTATTTGATACATTTTAAATTCCAAAAATTTTTATAAAAAAATTAGTATGTTCTTTATTTTCCCCCATTTAAACCCAACAATTTTTACTTGACACATTTTTTCAACACCATTTTCTTCTAAGCTCTTTAGTTTGTTGGATATATATTTGTCTCAAGTTAAAGGGTCCACCCTGTATACAGAGTGTCCCAATTTGCGTTCCATTATATACAGGGTGCGCTAAAATGATTGTGGTTTCATATGTAGGCAACCAAATACGCAGGTTGGTACAACTGAAATCATAAAAAGAAAATCTCCTAGAGTGGATTTCATCTGAAGTGAAACCTTAATTCTAGATGACCAGTACATCATCACGTACATCAATCATAAACTAAGTTAATCTAACCAGAAAAAACCGAAATATTATTTTATTAAAAAAACTGGATTATTTCGTAACTACAAAAAAAATGTTTTGCATAAAAGTTATTTGATTCGTTTCGACGAACTTAAATAGGTTTTTTAAAAAAATATTAGACAATCAAAATATCGATAGCAACTTTTTCAATGCCCGCCATATTGAATTTTTAATACATTAATTTTATATTTTTTTCTAGCTTTTAAGGATGTTTTATAATGTATGTTTGGAGTAATAGACATAATAGACGAAACATTTGATATTATTTTTTATCAATTAAGTAAGCCATGACTTTTGGACAGGTCTTCTTTAAAGAAATGACGATTCCAGCTGCCATTTTAGATCATTGTATAGGATATAAGTCCAAAACATGTCATACTGTTCATTTAGTTAATGATTACCTAATTAATCATTAAAACTTATTAATTCTAACTTGCTGTACAATAAACCGATATAATAATATAAAGTGTCTATTACTCCAAATATACATTGTAATACATCGTTAAAAATATAAAATAAAATGCAATTTATTTTATCAAAAATCTAATATGTTGCCCATTTAAAAAAACTAAAGTTTCTATCGATATCTCGAAGACTGATTGTCTAATATTTTTTAAAAAAACATATTTAAGTTCGTCAGAATCTTTTATTCGAATTATTTTTTTGTAGCTTTTGTAGTTAACAAAATTATCACATTTTAAGAAATTGCATTTTTCGTTTTTTCCGTTTATCTACGGAATGGCTCGGAATTTTTGATTTTTTTAAACGTCATCTGAATAAGTATAAAAACTGCAAACTAATGTCTATTGAACCAAATGTCTAACTTTATTAATAACAAAGTTACCCATGTAATGCAACTAAAATTGGGACACCCTGTATATTATTAAAATATTTTTTAAGTATGCGCCTAAAAGTATATTGTATATTCGGTCGAAAACCGCATGTCGATATTTTTTTCAGTTTAGAGTAATGTTACTTCCTCGCAGCGCTGGGACACCCTGTATGTGCTCACTTAGCCTCATACATGTACGAACGCAAATGTGTATGTGGAACTAATAAAAACACAAACAAGGCATTAACTCAGCTTCTTCTTCTTCTGGTTTTAAAGATTATAAATAAAAAATATTTTTTTAAATGGGGAATTTATACGTAATACGCAATTATTTTAATTAATTATTTTTTTTTATATTTAAAACTTTAAGAAGCTAAAATAACAGGAACGTATAAATTTTTACTTTAGATTTAGTTCAAACTAAATACCTACTATCATTTTATTTATTAAATAGGAAGTACTTTAATCAGGTATGCACAAAAGGACGAATTAAATTAGGATGAGTAGACTAAAGGCACACGAAGAGCTTTAAAGGGTCAAAGAAACTTATTTCATTTTGTTTGTTGCTTCTTTTAATTAGGAAAGTTTATAGCACGTATTTAAGTATTACGATTTTAAGAATTATCTTTTACTTAGTTTATTAAAATGTTTACTTTTCCTTCAAAATTAAATATCGTATGGACGATTTGACAGGAAGAAAGCACAAAATATATTTCAGCCCTATTCATAAGGAAAATTGAAGTTAGAAACCAAAAAATTTGAATTTTATTTATCACATAATGATATGGATTTGTAGAAGCTTTTAACGTGAAAGGTTTTGCTATAAATATCAACAGCTGTCAGTAAAGAAATAAACAGTACGTAAGACATATATTTTATACTAAATCTAGAAATAAATATTCGTCGGGTGGACGAGTAGAAATAACTCTCAATAAGTATTAATGTATGGATATTCCTACAAGACCCTAAACCCTATATTTTAAAAATGCTCTTGATCCATCGTTTTAAATGGGTTGGCTACAAAACGAAGGAGAGGTTGACAGAAGATCAATGAGATTTTGGACGATTACAGTTTCTATCAAGCTAGAAACTTCAAATACGTGTATACTAACCAATACAGCGTCAGTTTAGTTTAACAACAATTTAGAACTTACTACAGAGTCCAAACATTTAATTTAATACAATTAAAATAAAGGACTTTGAATCCTTTTAAATGAACCTACAATTATATTCGAAAAACCTATTTGTTTAGGTAATTTACATATAAAAAAATAAAATTAATCTTTAATTCGGCAATTTCAAAATTCAATATAAATTCAATAAACCTAACGCATATAACAAAATATTTTATTACATACGTAAAGTTTAATGGGATAGGTAAATTGGTTTTCCTTCGTGGTCATATCAGGTAGTTGTGAGGAAATAAGTTGATACAAATTATTATTCTTAATATTATTATTATTTTATAATAACTTATCTACTTCATGCATATTTTAACAATTTAAAAAAATCAATAAAGTTTGTAGTAGATAAAAAGTTTGGGGAAGTAGAACATCTCCCCTAAGAATTACAGTGGCTAATGGTGCGATCAGATAGTAAAGTGAGATTTCTGGCGGACACTTCACGTCATTAACTCCTATTATCTAACATCCCTAGCCATTTTGTTACTTGAACATATGCAGCTTTTAAAAGTTGCCTAGTTATCAAAGGAACACAGCGTTACCACTTTCAAGTAATTGGTTAACCAGATCATGCGATAATCGATTATCCATTATATTAAATTGCCCTGACATACTAATAAACTATTATGTAAAAGGAATAGTTAAAAGGTCTTCCGATGCAGCTCATTAAACTAAACGTATTCTAAAAATTTAACAAATTATCTTTTGCATGTAAAAGAACACTATTATAATTTAATTTCTAAAAATTATTAACTAGTTGAGCAATGCAAAACTTTACTTTCATGTTCAGTTTTATAACTTTACATGCTCTCAGAGCAACATAAACTTGTTTGTACTTTTGCTTTGTGTTTTAAATTTATAGAGACTAAGGTAATATAAATTCATAATAAAATATTTCCTCGCTGTAAAAGAACTTCCATACGTTTAATTAAAAAGTACGTGTAAATAGTGCTTATTTTTATTTTATTTCCTGATTTATGTTTTATAACCACGATTGAAGTGAAATCTAATTGTAACAAATTCCTGTATAAAATCGGTTTTGCGCGGTATCAGTAAATTGTCTGCAAATTTGTAGTAATGTTGTCCACAAAACACAATTATTATAAATATCAAATAATTACCTAATCGAATATTTGTGAAGGCCACCACAACTTGTCCAATAAACATCTAACGCTAGATAAATATGTGATATACAAATGCAAGTTATATTATGCGGTATTTATATTCGAATCAGTAAAATTGTTATTTATTATACCAAATATATTAAAAAGCTTACAATCATATTACAAGGATAAATACATTTGTTTTAAATTATTCGTATAGTAGGTACAATTAATCCAAAGTTTATTGAAGTTGGTAAACATTACAGGAATGTAAAATTTCAAAACTGAAATAGATTAATCAACATATTGTTGTATCGATTTAATACCTGATACTAATGATGTACAAGTCAAATCACTCCTCTCATTAACTTTGTGTAAAATTATACTTCTATAATATAATAATTGGAATTTATGGATTTGGGGTGAAAATAATTAAATATGGTCGAATGTTACAGGCCAAGCGACTAAAATGAAGCTTCATTTGATATATTTGTCCAGGCATTAGGGGAAATCCAGAGGAAATTTTTGGTGGAATTTTAATTTTTATTAAGTACCTTTATGTAATTTTGCGTCGCTGAACACAAAACTGAGGTTTGCTAACAATAGTATAATTTTATTAGGTGTATAACAGGTAGGTACTTTTTGTTGCAAGCAAGTAGCTTAACGGGACGAGCCCTGCGAGTCCCGTGGATACATGCGAGCCACAAAAAGTTCTTTTACTCTGAATAAAACATGCTATATTTTTTCAAACGTCGAAATGTATATAATAATAATATTAAAATAATTTAAAAATTTGACATTTAATTTACATTCGTTATGTTAGTGTGTATTGGGATGTCTAATATGCATTTCTACTTTGACTTACAAATTCTTGTAAATATAAAGTATACCCGATTGTACCCGATTTGCTTCGGAAATGCACGAACATGACCATAGAGTCAACGAACATAAAATATTATTTGTTAAACCCTGTCAAGTGTTATATAAGGCTGTACTTTAATGGCATTTGAAGAAAAAAAAATCCAGAAATATGTTTTTTTTTTTTTCACAAAAAAGTGTCAAAAACCGGACCTTTTCGTTTTTTTCAAAATATTTTCCAAACTGTAAATCTTAGGCAAAATTTGAACCATGTTGAATCAACATATGTAAATGAAATTAAACAAACTAACATTTCCTACAATTCATATATGTATTTGAGTTTTTTTACGACCTGTGAAGGCTATGCAAAAATATTTGTTAAAAGCAAAAAACTCTAAAAGAATAAATTACAGCATTGTACCTCGATGTAACACGAAAAATAATATATGAAACTAACCAGGATAAAAAATGTGTTGTTGGGTACTGAGAACAAAAAAGGTTTTGGGCTCCGGTTAGAAAAATTTCGCTTTTCTTACTGTTGAAGTGTTTATTTGGGATCTTATAGGATTCTTGGAATACCTCCAAATTGTCCAATTTTGGGCGAGCCCCAGGCAATCGACCTCCTTAATTATTTTCCAGTTTTTTTATTCTTCGTTTCTTGATATTTACTTTCTATCCAACGTGAGTTTGTCGCGATGTTTGCTTTGTGATAGTCTTTTAGACGATTGATCACTGGTTTCCATTGTTAAAAATCAGTGTATTGCATCGTTTATCAAGCCTAGTACAAAATAGATGGATGGAAAGGCGGATTTCCTAAGGGGGAAAACCACATTAAATGCAAGTGCAACTATTTTTTGGAAAGTGGATAATTAAATCCAACGCACTTTCTCAGAGTAGGTACATTGTACATTCATTTACAAGAGAAGTGGATTCCAGAATTTGTTGGAAATATTGAATTCAATGGAATTTTGAAGCTCACATCACAAAGCAGCACGTTTTGAAATATTCACAGCCATAAAATCAGATATCAAAACAAAGCAAAACAGATTTTGCCAGTCGTTTTCGACAACGTAGAGTTCAATACTCATACAGTTGATAGTTACAATACTTTTCATTTAATGGGTGGGATTTATACTATAGCTCCTGCAACTGCAGTACCTGCTGATACAAAAAAATCACCTATTACCAGAAATGCAATCGTCTGCGATTGTCGGAAGGATTAGGGTAGTGAATGTGATATATTTTGAGGGTGGTAAAAGTTCTAAAAGAAATTTTGATTAAAAACCTCAGTAATGAATTCCCAAAAACCGAAAACGCCTCTCCTGTACAGCTGAGATTCTTTGCCTGTACAGTACGTATAAAGGCTTAACTATAACACCAGGATGGAATGTGTTCAGGGAACAAACAGCAGCAGACCTCTTTTTTGAACAAACATTTAACGCTTATCTTCCTTTTATAAATGCTCCTCCCACTGATTATGACACTATCTTCATTCATTATTGGGGTCTGCTGAGAAGTGTACAGCAAACTGCCAGAAGATGTGTACGGTGAAGTTTGACTTACCCCTGCACTTGAAGGCACGATACATGATTTCTAATTGTACAAACTCCAAACTGGAAAACGTTTTGTGTCCTCGATATCTTTGCACATGGTTGTACAGTGCCATAAAGCCTGTTTTTAGAGTTTTTAAAAAGACTCAGATACATGAAATGTGGTCATTTTGTATATATTTAAATTTTATGTAAAATTTTCTGCCGATTTGATAAAATGGGTGTCATAAAATAATTTGTGGATAGTCTTTCAACGCAAGTATCAAAAGTATTAGACATTCCGATCTGTTTGACATACAGTCCGATTTAGCTCCCACCTGAGTAAATTACATCTACACACAATCCGATGCCGAAATTATTAGGTTAAAAGGTCGAAAGGGCGCTATCTCCAAACCGTCCGACCGTCGCACCAATAGTGGAGCATTTTGACACATAAATATAAAAAATAAGGATAGCGAACAGATATCACCTTCTACCCAAGGAATTTTTTTAACAAAATATTATCAGAACAATCCTTATTTTTTAAAATTTTTTTTGTTGAAATGGTCATCAAGTTTACCGTGCCCCGGGTCAACTCTACTGGTGTCCTTACCTTAAAACTATTAAATTTATATTGTTAAAATCATTATCCAAATGATTTGCTTTTAGAACCATCTTGGAATTGCAGAAGTATGAGCATTTTTCTCGATGCCTGCATAGAGGGAATGTAGTTGCATAATCCTTATGATTTTCTGGTCTTCTGACTGATATTGGCTGAAAGTAAATACTTCTGCGGTCTAATGTTGATGTTTAGTGATTTAAGTTAAAATGTTTCTGTATTACAGTCGTCATATTGGCATTAACTGATTTTATACAACCAAAATTTAACTTAGGATACTTCTGCATTAGACCGAGGAGTTATTCTTCACTTAAATAGCACTAGTCTGCAGCCAATACCGGGTGGAAATGAAAACCGGGTCAACTCGATAACATTTTTATTTATGAATAAAAAAATTTGAAATTTGGCTATGTTCTATGGTTCAAAAAAACAAATTTTATGTGCATTTTTTATTTTCGAAATCACTTCCAGTTACACCGGAAACACCATGAACTTTGTTTTTTTAAATGTAACATCCCATATTTTTATTCATGGCTTAAAATACTTTTAAAAAAGAAGTATTTTTGAGATATTAGTTTTTATTTTTTTTGTAAAAAAATTTTTTTAAATTATTTATTATATTTCTATTTTAAAAATTTCGACGTTTAAAGAAAACATAGCTTGTTTTATTCGGAGTACAAGAACTTTTACACCTAATAAAACAATGTACTATTAAAAATGTATATTTCATTTTCTTAATTTGCATGCCATAGTACCGAAACCACACTGAAGAGAGGTACTCTAAATGAGGTCTAATTAATGAGGTTTACAAAGACTTAAAAGAACGAACATCGCGAAAGACTTCAGTATTCCTTTTCAGGAAACTAAAAAATCTCTAAGAATTAGAGCACACACTGGGAATGTATTTCTCAAAAAAATACTATCAAAAATGACTACCAACGTCACTTTAACTTGATGTGTACATTATAATAGAACATTTGCTTCTGGTATTTTCAATATATTAGCTACATGTGTCTACATAATTTAAGCTAATGTTGAATAATGGTGGTCCAAGGTGTGATACTGGTGGAACATCAGATCATACATTAATATGTTTAGAAGATTATTTCTTGATTTTTACTATTTACTGTCTACTATCCAGGTAAGACCTTATATACTTATCATCCATTCCACATAAATAACCGAACAGCTTTTCAGTAAGTTGTTAGAACCCTCTGGGATTCTTACAAAAATCTTCTTGATTATTCTTCGAAGTAGGAAGAGTTAAAGTTAAAAAATTAACTTCATTATCAGAATATTTTCCATAAAGACTATCATCTCATCGTTTTGTAATAAAATATTGCTCACTTAATTTCACATTCTTGTTTTAAACGTTCAAAACTACCTTTAATAAATCTAAAAATATGAATCAGGAAACCGTTTTCAAAAACGAATTGATTAAACAATCATTATTAAAATTTGATAAATTATTTTTCTTATTTTGAGTTCCATAGGGAGTTATTTACATATAAAAGTGATCAGTAAATTAAACTATTTAATATACCTAATTTCCTGAAAGGTCTTTTCTTCTGGGGGGTGATTTAATAGTTATTTTTACGCATAAATATATTATAAATTGACCTCTCAGTAGCGAAAACCTTTAAGCGAATTGAGATTACCGAATAATTTAATTTACTGATCACTTTTATATGTATATAATTCCCTAGTAACACCACAGAACACTTTACTGGAAGGTGAATAAACCGGCCCCTAGTGTTCGATTCGTGCTTCTTGTTATTTTATTTCCGTTTTTTACCTTATTAATATTTAATTAGTTAGTATTAGATCGATAAAAATTTGTACAGTAATCTGGAATACAAATGAGGTACGCTAAAGATATTGAGCGATAATGCAGAGGAAGTTGAAAGTGTGAAGAGTGGAAGGTATCCTATAAAATAATATACAGTAAAACCTCTCCTTAGCGGTCACTTAAAATGTATGGATATGTGATATTTTCATAGAATCGACCGCCTAATAGAGGTGACCGTTCCACGAAGGTTTTACTGTACACACTTTGTAGAAATTTGACAGGCAATTTTTATAAAATTTTTTAGGTGTTTTAGTGGATACAAATATTTAATTACTACTCTTTTTTTCATACCAAATCTCTAAATATACGCCAAAAATACATTTGGTAAATAAAATTTATTTAATATATACCTAACTTATTTTCTATTGTCGAAGTTAGTTTTAATTACCAACAATGTTGACAAATTTACCTGTTAGTTTTTTAATACCTCAAGAATGATATTCGATAATTTTTTTAAAGAACAATAAGAATTTTCCAATGTCGAAAAGCAAAGAAAATTACGACTGGTCCAAAATTTTGATTTTAACTGCTTTTAGTTATTCAGCGTTTCGGGTATTCTTATAATAAAAACTTGTTTAAAATTAATATCTTATGAAAGTCAGTTGCTTGAAAATTTGAGGAAATGAGACTTCAAGTAATTTTCGAAAAATAACTTTTAGCTGATCAAAATATTTTACAGCTGTACATATCTAATAGAGCTAATAAAAATAAATTCTGTTGATTCGAGTTGTGTCTCCATTTTCTAAAGAAATACTATTTTTGTTGCTTGATTGTAAAAAATTGCCTACATTTGCATTATTATTTATTATTATTAGTATATATATATATGTATTTGGAAGAGAAACATTTATAATATTAAAATAAAGTATTTTGTTCTATTTTGGTTCGTTACTATGGATAGTAATACACTGACAGTGCGTTACTAGCCATAGTAACTGACAGCGGTGTATTACTAGCCAGTACTCCACTGCTATCGGTGCGTTACTGAGTACTAAAATTTATATTTCGAAGTTGGTAGCACTGAAGTTTGTTGATTTTAAAGTGCAGTTGCCAAGCGATTTACAGGTTATTTGATGATTTGACCAACCTGACATTAGAGTTGCCAACTACCAGAAAATTTACTAAAATTGAAAACTACAATATTTTATGTTAAATAGATAAAATGGCGCAAAATAGAAAAAAAAACTCGTTTCATAAGTCGATAGTAGCAGTTTTTTAAAGAAACATTAGTATGTTAATATCCTCAACTAGTTTATAAAAAATCATATGGATAAGGTTAAAATTTAGAAAATTTAAAATATTAAATTAAATAGATTAATATTCTTATAGGTGGTTTATTACATCTAAATTATAATTAATTAATTTATGAGTTAAAACATGCAACAGAGTGTAAAGATAACTCCAAGCTCTACACGCTTTTTAATAATAACGTGAGATTAAATAACTTCCATAGTAAAAAAATAAACTACTAAATTATCTTAGGGTTTCTTGATAAACACGCAAATTTATTTAAATTAGATTGTAAAATTGAAGAAATTAATTATTTACCTTGTTTTATAAACATGAATAATTTATAATAATAGATTAAAAAAACAAATTTACGAGTTTTTAGAATTGCAACTAGCAAGAATTATTATTATTGCTAATAAATATACGTTTTATTTATATCGCGTTGTTGATAATGGCATTTTCTCTTTATTAAAAAAACAAAGCACGATCTATAAAAGCTATTTTATATAAAAATCATTAATTTGTAAAACATAACGAAGTTGTTATGTTTTCAGTATCCACCCACGTTTTCACCAGTTTAAAACATTAATCTGTTTAACAATGAACAATAAACTTTACTCATGAATTGAAAATCAATTATTTTATTTGCAACAAACATTATTTATTAATAGGTGGATTAAATTATTAAAACCTTAAGATTTATTGGAAAAATTGTATTTTGGAGCAAATACCTTAACTTTAAATATAACCTACAATTTATTTCCATTTTTTTATAATTAAATAGAATAAGAAAGGATATTTTATCAGTTGAATAGTAAATAATTTTGCAATAAATTAAAGATTAGAAAATAAGAGGGCAATAAAGAATTAAAAACTTTACTTAAATTTAAAGCATGAGACTTTTAGTTTTATAAAGGCTCTTTAATAATTTTATGGATATTTGAAAAATCTAGGAATATGTACACAGGTAAAAATATTAGTAAGATACAATGTGCCTCACTGAAAACTTATAATTTTATAAAGTCCCTCATCACCAATATACAACTCTAACGATATTTCTGAGATCTTCTTTGGCTTTGTAAACTTTGGGTTATGCTGTGTGCCATTTATGCTGGCAGATGTAATTTGTCAGTACATTTTATAGTAACCCTTCTTCTGGCAATTTGAATATCACTTTCATCTAATTATTGTCATTTTGTAAATTTTTGTGATGGTCATCCTGGTCGTAATCTAGGCTCAATCCCAAATATGACTTTGTAAGGCGACTGTTTTATTTTCAGAATTTAATAGAATAATATAGAACAAGCCCTGGCATTATTTCTTTGCAAACACGTCATAATGAGATTTTTCTGTTACGATGCTTTATTTCATGATTTGAGACGTGATGTACAGCACACAATATCATCATTAGCTAAGCTAAAACTATCCTTTTTCAATTCGTAATAATACTAGTACAAAAGTAGGTTGTTAAAATGTTGAAAAAAAATTACAAAGCAAAAATAATTTAAAAAAATATTTTTTTTTCAGCTTTTGATTTTTTTTTCAAGATAACACCCATTATGATTATCCTTGTTAAATAGGATGTACGGTTTATCAAAAGGGGTGCATAGTTTGTCAATTAGACTATTAGTGACATGTGATGGAATTCCAAGTGTTTTATAACAATTTCGAGTCTGTCCATCCTCCGATATTATCATTCTTGTAAAAGTAACTTTAGAAGGCTATAGTAAGTAAAGGAAAAGAGCTACGATTTCAATTATTTTCTTGGTTTGTTGAGAATATGAAAAACTTTGAGAAAAATACAACTTCAATGGGTGTTATTTTGGAAAAGAATTCCAAAACTGAAAAAAAAATATTTTCTTTTAATTTTTTTTTCTTTGAGATTTTTTTTTAACATTTTGACAATTACTTTTGTATTACTGTTGTCACCAATTGAAAGAGGATGATTTTAGCTTACTAATTATATTTTTTTAAATCCCTATTAGCGTTTTTGTGATATTTGACAAAAATTGGTGATGTAAAATTCAAAACGCTGTAGGTCTAAAACTAAAAAAGATAGAACCCCACTTTTCTTGTTTTTTCTCGATTAAATATGCTCTAGTTTCTAACTACGTTTAGTGAATCACGAACGGGACACCCTGTATACTTATTTATGTATATGTAGAATCCATTTTTTGAAGTTTATTTATTTTACAAATACATGAATACTTTATGATTTATAGAATCCTATTTACTTTGTTTTTTATACATATAAATGTTATTTTTTCCAATTTCAATAAATTAAAAAAAAAGTTTTCATTTATTGTTATCTACGGTTATTGTTATCAAATCACATTAAGCGTCGTCCACTGTATTAGTATTAAATCCTTGTTTCAGGTATTAGATGTAGTTCTTATTTCCTTTTGAAAAAGAATCATTCGTCTTAAATTATAAAGGGTATTAACCCACTTTAAATTTTTATGTTGAGGTGGATGGCGGGAAAAAGTTTTTGACTTCACTTTATAGTTTTAAGGGTGCACCACAAGATTTTTCGACCTTACTTTAATGTCCTTCTTGACAAAGATGAGTTTAAATATTAAAAAAAATGCAAGCAATAGTATATTGTTTTATTAGAAGCAAAAGTGACACTTTTTGTGATGAATAGGCAGTGTTTGTAGAACGAGTTATCAAAGCGACGAGTGCGAACCACAAAAAGACACCATTACTCCGAATAGAATTTGCTACTATATCATGTCCCAAAATGATTGGGGATGAATTTAGCAACTGTGTATAAAAATTGCAAATGTGTATGAAAATTGCCTACCTAATTTGACATTCTATGGTCAGATCGTGCCATGACCTCTTGCTTTGTTCAGTTGTGTTCTACAGAATTTCGCTTGATTGTTATTAAAAATCAACAGTGTTTTTTTCAAAACTAAACGAATTTAAATATGCTTCAAAATGTTTTTGAAAATATGAAACGTAGAGTGAATATGTGTATTAATGAAAATGGTGGTCATTTTTAGCACTTACTGTAAAATAAATTTATTTATTTATCAATAAATATTTTTTCAATAATCCACAATTTTATTGTAGATAAATATACACTTTTTCCCTTTTATTCAGGTCCCCTACCAAACTATTAAATGTGGCGACATTGAAAAAGTACATTCTACTACATAAATTTTCATACACAGTTGCCAAATTCATCCCCAATCATTTTGGTACACCCTATACTATTTTTTATTCAAACAGCATAATACCCAGATTCTGGTCAAATGATTTAAGTTTAAAGGCCTTTAAATTTAAATTTGTTATATGGGTTGTAATGGACAATTTCCATGGTTTCATACTTTGTGTCTAATTAAAGGTCTTTAATTTTGACCATAATATGCCTATTAATATGTTTAAAGTAAATTTAAACAATTGACATGTCACACACAAAAACCTCGAACGTCATGGTTTGACATGGGTTTGGGTGCCATAAAATACCGCTAAATGCCGTCACGGGTGGGACCAAATAGCCACAAATTGCTTTGACAGATTAGATATTCAAGTCTATGCTTAAGCTTGTATTACATAATATGACATTTTACTGACTTTTGACGAAAAAATAATATACATATTTGCTGGAAGGAAATGCTTAAACATGTTCTAAAAAGTAAAGTAATTTATCATATAGTATTTTTGGTTTATAAATACTCACATATAAGATTTATATAAATATGTTTTATTTATTTATTACTCCACCACTAACTATTCAAATGACCACAAGAGGTCGTATCTGAGGTGGAAGTCTGTAAGCTGTAAGATTGACGATTGTTTAAGGAAACTATCTTTTGTTGACTAAGTTGACATGGTGACAGATTTTTGTCTCTCTTCCTTATTCAGGGTTTGTATTTGTTGAAATGAGACAAAACCCATCGCAATTGCAAAATATTCAACAAACGATATTTTCGGTATACGAAAATATTCGTAGACCTTACAGACCTCCAAAATCGTGAATAAGTTACAATATAAAATGCAAAGTATATTCAAGAATCAATAAATTACTTTTGGGAAAAGCGGTTTTCAATAATTTGATTATAGATGTTGCTTAAATGACAAATTTGAATGTTGACATGTTGGGTTGCCTAAAAATCCATGAAGCAAGTTGATTAGTATTATTTAGTTTGTGTTGCGACATAAAAATATAAGGTCAAAATTAAATCTGCGTTGTTCGGCTTGGATTTGTAATTAGTATAATCCTCGGTTTAACTAATAATGACAGTATTTTGGAAGCTACCAAAAGTTTTTTGTGAGACACCCTGTATACCTCGTAAAGTTTTCAGTAAATGGCAAATTTTATAATATGAGTGACTTATAAAAACATATTATATGTGATGTTTCATTAAATTTTAAAATATGGGAGTAATTTATAAGAAAAACCAAATATCAACTAAGCTTCAAAGGCATTAAACTTAGTATACGCAAATTTTTTAAACGGACGCTTTAATGTAATTGATTTTATAATTAAAGTATATTAATTTGTGGGACGACTATAGAGAAAGGTAAAATACAGAGGAAACCTTGCGAAAAATTACAACCGTTTTTACTAAAGAACACTCAAAAAATAGCCGCCTTTGTGTGCTGCCTAAAATGAATATATAGCTTTTTGAGACACATGTCCGGTAGTTTTTGAAGTATGCTTCTGTGAAAAGGGGCGATAATTTATATTTCTAAGGGCGTCCTGAGAAAAATTCTTATTAAAATAATTCATTTTTTCATAGGAAATACTTTGACTTTTAAATTGGTTACCAAAAAATATCCTGTGAACCATAAAACTATATATTAAATTATGTTTCTTAATATAACTAAAGGAAATATCTTAAAGGTATAAAGGGTATTTTCTTTAAATATATGAAGGATGAAATAAAATGTTATAAAAGATCAAAGTTTAGTATTTATTTTCCGTAAAGAGTTGCTGTATAAGATTCCAATGTTGTTGGAGGCAAAATCAATTGCTGAAAGAAAAAATCAATTTATTTTAAATTGTATATCGTACGTTCCGAGCAATATAATCTAATAAGGAAAAACTAGCGCAAAGAAGCGAAACACGTACTTGTTTGAACTTAAATAGATTTCGTCAAAGGCGGGCATAATTTAATTTATTTTCAAAACTATTTACAGTTAAAGTATTAATACTGTCTCCAATAAATTTGAATTATGTAAATAGGGGATCAGTTTGCATTTAAAGATGATTATTTCAAATTTTAAATAATCTTTCCAAAAAGGATTACTTTTATGAAAAAGGTCCAAGCTTTTATGAAGATAATATTAATGGAACTGCTGTTTGATGACGTCTGCAGAGATAACAACCGGAGGCGCGCATTTTTAGTTCAGGCCCGAATCCATTGTGATGATTTCTCGTGAAAGACCACTTTTGTCTAATTTAAATATACTTACTAAGTTAAATTATGGATGATTTGGGGATAGTGAATTAAAAGTATTAAGGGATGACTAAAAACTTCGTTTACTAATTACTCCCACAAAGGTTTCAATAAATTATTTATCCATATAAAATATGGGACGATATATTTTAATAAATTTATAAAAAATACATTTTGTGTTCAGGAATTTTTTAATGATTTTGTAGCTATATAAATAACTTTTTTGTGTAAGGTAAAAGCCATAAGACTGCATGTGGTGATTTCGCCTTAGTATACTTTAAATTTCAACCCAAAAAATTGATCAGGGAGGAAAGCCGGAACATATAAAATACGAAATTGAAGCTTTGAAGTTTAGCGAGAAGCCTTTTAACTTTCGATGCTTTGCGAGTAATACTTGTGTTTTAGAAGTTTGAGCCGCGCCAAGCGGTTCGTGCATAATCGGAATTATTTTAAATATTGTCTGCACAGGAAGATTCCAACACAACTACATTCATTTCTTTGCGATTAGTAGTTTCTTCGTGGTAAGAGTTTTTAAAATGGTGCGATGCAACATTGAACAAGAACAGCTAAATTTAGTGGCATTAGAGAGAAGAGCAATTTATTGTGTACTTTTGTAAAAACCTTAGATGGCAACATCACAAAGGATAGTCAATCTACAAAAGATATCGAAAAGAAGGATTTTTTATTCGTAGCCGCATGATTGATCTTTTACTTAACAAAGGGGAAATTATTTAAATTAAAAATTTCATATTCTGCTTTTGTAAAAAAATTATGTGTGCAATTTTCTAAAAGAATATTGAAAATTTTAAATAACTATTTTAAATAAAGTTGATGGAAATTTAGTACGGATAAATAACTTTTTAAAATAAATCTAACGATAGTCTCATCTTTTTACCTACAACTAAATTTTATTGAAACTGAAGCATCCATTAAATTTTTTAAGGAAGTAGGGGTCCGGTTTTTGTCAAATTTTTGATTCCTTACCTTACTTTTTACCTTTTATCTTTTATCGTGTCCTGTAAATAAATAAATTAAAATGACGTCAAATCAAGTCATATTTTTATATCCAGGGTAAAATTATCGTATAAATTACTCGATCCCCATTCCCATTTTAAAATAACCAAACTGACTGTCCTATAGGAAACGAGGTTGGAAAGAGAATATACAATATCCCCTGAAAATAAAAATCGACCTGTCCTTGAATTTTTTTATTGATTTATTTTTCAGAGTGTTATTTAGGGTGCCTTTTTAAAAATTAACAATTTGTATTTAATGTTTTTATAAAAAATATACAGGGTGTCCCGAAATTAAGCGGCCAAACTTTAGGAGGCGATTCTATAACTAATTTTAAGAAAAAAACTTCCTATAAATATGTGTCCGATTTCGCTTCATAAGAGAGCTACAGCCCTTTAAATATTGTGACTAAAAGTAGGTTATTTGTCATTTATTTGAAAACGGTTTGTAATAATGATTTGAAATTTGGTGTGAAGACCAATACGTTTAAGATATAATTTCTCAATTTTTTTCAGATTTTTTAAAAGTTTTCAAAAAATTTCAAAAACTTTTAGAGCTTTCAAAAAATCTGCAAAAAATTGAGAAATTTTTTTTCTTAAAATTAGTTGTAGAATCCCTCCTAAAGTTTGGCCGCTTAATTTGGGGACACCCTGCATAGGTACATATTTATTTCTTTGAGATATGTAAAATACTAAAAGAAACTCCAACAAATTAAAAAAAACCATGAAGAACATAGACATTTCTTTAATCTAAGACCGAATTCATTTTCTCGTATTACTTAAAATGATATTTCTGTAAAGTTTGGTAAAAAGGAGAAACGGTTAAACTCAAAATAAATTTAAGATATTGAAATGAAAAGTCCGAAATTGTGCAATAAATCGTATCAATAAACCACAAAAAAATAAATTACGGATTTTTGTTTATTGTGATTGAAATCGTATAATAAAAAATAATAAAAAAACATGTAATAAAATAAGAAGAATCAGCAAAATTTAAAAATGCTAAGAACTTTGGCAAGGTATATTAAAATAAAAATTGAGTAACAGCTTCTGAAATGATAATAAATATGAAAATAAAAATAAAGACAAATGTCAAAGAAAATAATCCTTTTATTTTTGTAGATGTGTTTTAGTAGATCAAGTTGTAAGCAATTCCATTATTTTTATTTTTAAAAGAATTTTATAAAATTTATATTGCTGTATGTTCATCTAAGCCAACTTACTATTATCGCAACTGCAAGTACAAGATTTATGTGATTCTTGTTGAAACACCCACTTTAGTGCACGAATCTCAAATTTCATCCTTTGTGATTATCCCTTTTTTACTTTTAATGTAGAACGTACAAATATTCTAAGAAAATTAAATATTGAAAAAAAATATGTATTTATCCAAAATATTTTTTAAACAATACAAAAAATTCAAACTTATATAATATAAATAAAATAAATATAAATATAAAAGAAATCATTGAGTAGGTAATTACTTGTAGATTGACTTTTCAAAATTTTAATTCCTAACTTTATTTTAGTTTTAAGTTATTTTGGTGTTTCATAATATGTGGAACTAAATATGTTGGATATTGGTCGAGGGTCTGTAAAGTAACAGATAAATAGCCCAACACAATTAGGCCCATTTTACCAAAATAAAATATGTTAAAAATTTATTTATTATTTTCTTTTAGAAGACTAAACACATTAATATAAAAACTGCTCAAAGTTATGGGGATAATCATTGTGAAAGTTCCATGCACGATCTTTGAAAAATTTTAAAGTGGTATAGCTTTTTAAGGAAGCATTTCCGAACCGTAAATTATATTTCAAAAATGCTTAGTTTTACTCCTTTTATTGCCCTCAAAAAAATGGCACAGTTATTCAGAGACACCCTGTATGTAATTACATGTATTTTTCTTTTAATGGCGCATTATATCGGATTCATAAAAAATTGTTTTGCGTAAATTTCTTCAAGTAATTATTAATACTATCCAAATCATCGCAAGAATATATTTTAATTTTTAATATTAAAACAGAAAAACTGATATTAAGATTCATTTCATTTTGTTTTTTTAAACGTAGTATGTATAAAGTGCAGTATTTTTTATTTCACTGTGGCCAATTGCCACAAATTTAGGTTTCCTACCAAGCACATTACAAAAGGAGGATTCCTTTTTTGCAGACACTATTTAAAAAACATGTAATGAAAATATAATGATTAAAAATTTAATTTAACATAGCACTTACAACCAAACAAAAAATCTAAAAAACATGGAAATGTCTTCTTGGTCAGCACCTTCTTTAGGAAACGAAATAGAATACAGTAGCCGAAATTTAGGGAACGTGATGAAACCTCTTACCGACCAGTCAGTCAAACATCGTTCCTACTGAAAACGCAAGAACCATTGGTAGATAAATTCTGGAGAAGAGCCCTTCACCACATCTCTTCTACACGCGTACCAACACTCCTACCAGGTTGGAAAGTCATAAGTCATAAGCAAAATTGAGATCACTTTGGAGAACAAGGAATTTGCACTTGGCGCATTTCTTGATATACAGGATGTCTCACTTTTTTTCCCGCAAAAATTTTTTTAGACAGTAAATGTCATTCTGAACAAAAATTTTCCTATGAACTAATATTTTTTTCGACTCCTTAAGAAGTTACAGAAATTTAAAATTTCAAAATATTAATGATTTTTTGGGACACCCTGCATAAATTTCATTTTATTTCAATTTTTTTAATTTAAATGAAGTATGCTTTGGATTCTGACATTATCTGTAAGCCAATCAGATAGGTTAATTTTCTTGTCAGGAATTTTAAAAGAGTCCACTTATTTTAAAAACAGCCAATAATGTTCAAAAAAGCAAGTTGGGAAAGACAAAATGCAAACCATAAATTTTTTAAATAAAAATATGATAAGAAAGGAAAATTATACTGGGTTTCACAAAAAATCGTTAAAATGTTAAAATTTCTAAACTTCTTAAGGAGTCGAAAAAAAATATATGTTAATAGGAAATTTTTTGTTCAGAATGACATTTACTATCTAAAAAAAATTTATCCTGGAAAAAAGTGAGACACCTTGTATAAGGCGCCTTCGGCAACACATCCTACCTCTCAATAGAAAACGCAATGAAAAAGCGTCACATTGACAACACAAAACGAGATGGACCATCGCGATGCTCAATAGCAGAACTGTGAAACTAATGAAGGAGGAAGTAGGATTGTCTACAATAAAGAGCCGTCCACAGGGGCTTGTACTATCACCACTTCTGTAAAAGTTAACAGTGGACAAGGATATGCTGATGATACCGTAATACTGATCCAAGGCAAACAAAAAGAACGGTGAAAGATATTATGAAAGCAGCTGTACGAATAATAGAGGACTGGTGCTCCACAGGGGATCAATCCTAATAAAGCAATCCTCACCCTTTCACTAAAAGAATGAAAATTAAAAATATTAATTCTATTTTTGGAAAAACTGTTCAATGGAGCAATGAGTTCAAATACTTAGTACTAATAATAGACTCCATAATACCTAAAATCAAAGATATTCCTTTCTGTGTAAAGACTACAGGATCTTCCAAGCGGAAATATATGCAATTACATAGCCGTTAATATTGAAAGCCACACTCGAAGCTACTAGAATAAAAAAAAATATATCGGACAGCCAAGCAGCACTAAAGGTAGAAGCCTGCAGCACAAGTCTACTTAAAAAATACTCCACAGACTACGTCAGGAGAACAAGGTAAAACTAATCTGGATCCCTGGTCATAGTAGATTCGAAGGCAACGAATTAGCGGACAGCCTAGCCAGACTGGGCACCCGCAAAAAATAAGTTGGACCTAATCCGACATCCGAGCCTAGGTACACAAAAGGCCTACACCCGATTATCTATAAACGAAATGGATGGCAGAAGATCATAAAACACGATGGAACACCTACAACTAAGCAAACCATTGCAAGTGGTTAACCAACCCAACCAAAATCTTGCAAAGGACCTGCCAGAGCTAGATATAGCACACTTGAAGTAAACGGTTGTAGCCTACTAAAAGGAACTGGCGGATTTACAGAATTTATGGATAAAGTGAACATCTACAGAGATGAGCCTATCTGCAGACTCTGCGAAGAGGAAGAAGAAACAGAAAATCACAACCCCTTCAAATGCCTCGCCCTGGAAGATTGTAAGCTGAGCCAAAAGGTTGCATATTTTAGGACCCAAGCAAAAGGTGAAAATTAAAAAAATTTAAAAATTTAAAAGTAAAAGCGCCATTGACTAAATCGTCCTTTCTGTTTGTTTAAAGTAATCGAAATTTACTTTGCCAAGTCCTATACCTAATTCCAACAACTATCTTCTTAAGTACTTAGTTCATTTGCATGACTTTCTTCATGTAATTTGCCATATTTTGTTTTATTCGTAACAGTATAAGTTTAGGACCCATACTGTTCTTTAGTGCGTATATGCCTTTATGATAATCCCTAGCGAATTGTTCTTTAACTCTTGTTATAAACTCAAAACCGCAATTTTTGGATTCGTATTTTTTTGGATTGACCGATTATACAAATAAAAAATAGACAAAAACTAATATAAAATCTTAAGAAATGAAATAGTATATTGTTTTATTAGGAGTAAAAGAAGTACCTTTTGTGGCGAGCATGTAGGTTTGTGGAACGAGGTTTGCGAGTCCCGCGGATACATGCGAGCCACAAAAAGTTCTTTTACTCTGAAGGAAATATGCTATTTTTTCTTTAAATATAGAAATTTTTAAAATAGTAATACAATAATAAATAATCTTAAAATTTGACATTTAATTTACATACAATACACAATACAATGTTAGTGTATATTTGGTTGCCTAAAATTCGTTTCTACTCCGCCCTTTTATTCCTTGTCAGTGCAGAGTAGTAATTGCTACTCCTAGGCAGTACAAAGTGACCATAGAATCAACGAACATAAGTGACATTTTAAAGCCTGTCAAACGTCACAGAAGACTGTACTTTAATGACGTTTGAAGAAAAAGTAATTTTATTTTTGATAAAATAATTTCAATTTTATTTTTTTTGTTTTGATTTAATTCACATTTAAACAATACCAATTCATTATATTTCATTCACTTGACCGGTTTCGGCGTGCCATCATCAGAAGTGAACTGCAAGATTTATTTATTTTTTGAATTTAAATATGAAGTAGGTAATGATTTAAAGTTAAAATATTAATATAATCAATGGTTTAAAACAATACTTTTGTGTGCTAATATAAAAAAAAATATTAAATGAATGAATTTTTATACATTTAAGTACTTTAAATAAACTATCAAATAAAGCCATTTGTTTATAAACGTTAGTTTTAGCATAATTACTCGGCATATTCAATCGGCATGATTTAGTTCATGATCAAAACCAGTATGTTTGTATATCATTAATTATTAAATTAAAATGTCTTGCAACGTTATACTATTATCTAGCTAGGGAATTATGTACATAAATTGGCTTACTTAATAAAAATACAGCAGAGAAAAAGTCTCTTGTGTAAACGATGCAAAATACATATTTATTTTTATATGCATTATTATTCCTGTTTTATTTTTAATATAAATGATCACCAATTATTTTTTTTACTGAGTTTGACTATTGAAATAAATAAATATTATTTTCAAATTAATTATAAAGTACATTTAATTTTATGAACAAGTGTAGGTGATGATAAAAAAATATTTGTTAGCTTTTAATTTTGCTTCTATATTTATATCCTTATAAAAACCCGGTGAAAAATTTATTGCTGGTGTTCGCTACTGAAAAATTTAGAGAACGTGTTGTTCCGGTTGTGATTTGTATTACTTTTTATGTAGTGTGAGAGCACCGTTGTAAATTGATCCTGGAGCAAAACTGTATCTACGTGGTGTAGCCGAAGCCTCAGGTCTAATAAAATATTAGTATTCAATTGTTTATGGCAGCCGTTCTACGCAAAATAGACTATAGTTGGTTTGTTGAAGAAAACCATTCTTGAAGAACTTACCAAAGTTTGCAAGCATCAATTAGCATACTCTCACAAAAGGAGTTTAATGAAAGTAATCTGACTTACACACAACTTCCATTCTGGCTTCACTTTGGGCTGACGCAAACGACGGTGCTTCTGCTGACACCTCACAACGATATAAACCGCTTGTTTTCAAGTTGACGGTTCGTAAAACCACCTTTTTGTTGTCGGATAAACTCATCTGTAATTAAAATAATTTTACATTAAAACTTTAATATCCAACAAAGTTATAAATCTTTGGAAATTTAATTTTAAATTAAATATAAGGTAACATTACAAATAAAAAGATTACTTTCAGGATTTAGAACAAGAAAGTTTTAATTTTTGATATAAAAACTAATTTAATTTATAATTAGTTTTTATAAGTATTTGAGTTATTTACATTATGCCTGACAAAAATTTTAAATTAGTTATGGAAAGAAATCTCAAGAATCTAATTAGGCCGTTTAAACAAATCTGGATCGTCCCAATTATTATTTCCATGCTAACTTATTGTTTTAATCCAGACATATTCATTATTTAATGATAAATACATAATTATTAAATATATTTACGTTTTATGTATCTTAAGAAATCAACTTTTTAGAAAATAAAAATCATTATTAAATTAAAACTCTAATTGAAAGTTACTTATAATTTAATAAACCTTTAGATAATATAAAATTAATAAAATGTTATAAAATTTATTACAATTTAATAAGAAACCTATTTTGAATATTATTGTACGAATTTATTATGTATTAATTTATATTTTTCACATGCTCTAAAAGTTTATTTAATACTTTTAACCATTTTTATATAATCACCTAATGATGAATGCGCCAGGCAGAATAAATCCCTCACCCTTTAATCGCTGAATTTGGTAAAAAGATTTATGGTATTTAAAGAAGACCTTTATAAATGAAGTTTATTTTAATTTCAATTAGAAATATTTTGTAGATATCATTTTCAAATAAGTGATGAGGAAAACTAACTCTTTCATTGTAGCATCTTTAAAAGTAACTTCTTAAGTTTAACCGATGAAAACTTACTTTTTTAATTCATAATCTGGTTCTTTTGTATCATTTATTTTATTGTTTAGGTATTAATTACGGGATCCTCGAGGTCACTTAATTTTTTGTGCTTTTCATGATTTCGTAACATCTTTACAAGCTTTCTCTACTATGTTTTACATGTCCCAGATAACGGCACAATTAATTTTTTCCCATAAATTTACGAAGAATGTTTAAAAAATTGCTTTCTGTACTAAATTTACTTCAAAATTTTGACAAACTTTGCGATTTTTTAGAAAATTGTAATTTTAATTTCGACAGTAAAATGGAGTCTATTGGTGGAAATAAATGTTGGAAAGAAGGAAATCATTTTGATCGTTTTATTTGACATCTTGTTAAAGAATACAAGTTTTGCACGGTCTCTCGTCGCGAGCTTACTCGAGGGCATCAAAAAAACCATAACATTTTCAGAGTTTTTTAAGTTTTTCGCTTATTTCGAAAACAGTGCTTTCAAACGAACACTATATTATCACAAGAAATAAAAAGCATTAAATTGCGCCCAATCAGTATAGAAAACTTCAAATTTTGATTAGTGATATGACCGACAGAAAAACGACAATTTTATGCCAACAATAGTATATTGTTTTATTTGGAGTAATAGTTCTTTTACTCTGAATAAAAATAAAACATGCTATTTTTTCTTCAAATGTGGAAATTTTTAAAATAGTAATATAATAAATAATTATAAAGTTTGACAATTAATTTACATACAACACACAATACAATGTTATTGTATATTGGTTTGACTAAAATTCATTTCTACTCACTGCAAAGTAGTAATTTCTACTAATAGGCAGTACAAAGTGACCATAGAATCAACGAACATAAAAAGTAACATTTTAAATCCTGCCAATCATCACAGAAGACGGTACTTTAATGACGTTTGAAGAAAATCAAATTTAGTGCCTTCCAAACTTTATATAGATGGAAACGGCTTCAATAAAAGAAAAATTCTTTTGAAATAAAAGATGTAAAGCATCAAAACGATTTAAAGTTATTCTTTCCAAACACACATTTCATTATTTGTTACTATTTAAGAGCTTTAAATTTTTCTAAAGTTGGGACGTAGCCATTAAAATCCTTGATAATGTGAACTTTGGCATTCATTTTCATTTTCTTGCACATAATTGCAAATCATCTTCTGGAGGCCTTTGAGATCTCGAAGAAGACACTAAAGCGAAATATTCTTATAGCAATACTTCTTGTACTTGGTCTCTGCTGCCACAAGATCACTTACAAGGCAAGCGATGAACAACAATATTGTCATTTCTCTGTTGAGCTGCATTGATGACCAAGTTATCAAAGTTAAAGTGTCCACATGGTATACACTATTTTGTCAAATGTGATCAGGTGCATTTTTGAAAACAAATTAAAATTCCAAAGGTAGTGCAAGATAGTCGGTCATCAGTGAGACTCAACAAAAATCACAATATTGTGCTTCATTGCTTGTCTTGGAAGTGATCTTGTCTTTCCCAAGCTCGTGTCGACGGACGGTGCTAACCCATAATACTTTAATTTAATGTCAAATAAAGTCATCAAAGTGATTTCCCGCTAATATTTATTTCCACCAACCGTCTCCATACTAAAAAAGGCTTTGATTTAGAACAAAATATAAAAAAACCAAAAACTCCAAATAATCCAAGAATTTGTTATTTTATTATTTTCATGATTGACCCTGCAAATTACATACTTTTAAATGGACAAGGAAAATTTAAACTTTTATTTGAAACATTTTTTCTTGAAAATGCTTCATTTAAAAAAAATATTAGTTGATTTTTGCGTGTTTTTCTAGATCATAGAAATGTTCATTCGTAATGCGTCATCCCTAAGAATTTTACAAATCTTATTTGCATTAAAAATATTTATAAAGTTGTTAGTCAAGTATTTCCTTACTTTAGTAAAAAAAAATTACAGGATTGAAAAACATAGAAATTTTCAATTGCGAATCTAATAGCGTTTTCGGCTTACTTGCACTGATCTGTACTGCGTTGCACTGAGTGCGTTTCGGGTGTTCGGCTTATAGTTTCAGGTCGCATTTTATCAGTGCAGAGTGTTCGACATACAGCGAAATGTGCACTAGGAATCCACTGAGTGCAGCTTTTGTCGCACCGGCTCTAAGAGCTGATCGAGAGCAGAGTGGGAGTCCCTAGTCCCTACCACAACTTTCCAACGAGCGGTGGGAAAATTCAGCGTCGCCGATTTGATTCACTGTCAGTAAGGTTAGAATTCATGTTTGCTGAGAATTTAGACTTTAACAAAGCTCAAAAATTCAAAAAATTTAGAAAAATGGAAATGTTCCCAAATATTTTATTATCTTTTCTTCGGATGACGATGATATTTTCATTTAAGCTGAGAAAATTTAAAAGTAAGCTCCAAAAATTAAAAGTTTCATGGACAGAGTTCATGAGTTTGTTAAGTAATATTCCTTGGGTCGTCCATATTCATGAATTATTTTCCTTCACAAAAAGATGTTTATTGTATGAAATGCAATAAATATATTTTTTCCAAACGTCATTAAAGTACAGCCTTCTATGAGGCTCCACAGGCTGTAACAAGTCATTTTTATGTTCGTTGACTTTTTGGTCATTTTCGTACATTTAAGACGAAAATTGACAACAATCGGGTTTACTTTGGGCGCGTTCCACTAATGAACACTAAAGCCCACGACCACGACCGCAAAATTTTCCCATTCCACTAGCTCAAAACGTCACCATTCAACAAACGACCACAAAAACCTACGAATAAATACGGTCGTTGTGAGCTTCTTGCGGTCGCCATCGATGACGTTTTTATGCATGAAAGAAACAACCGCGGTCTTATGTGGAACGACTTTGCGGTCGTCGTGGGCATTGCGAGTCTATAGTTGAAGGCGCCCTTTGTATTACCTAGGAGTACAAATACAATTTCTACTCCGCTTATTTGACAATTCAATTCACATTAGCAACATGACATGATGTATGTAAATTTAATGTCACATTTTATAATAATTTTTTACCTTATTAGTTTAGAAATTTCGACGTTTGAAGAAAAAATTACATGTACAATTACTCCCTGCATCTTCTCTCTCTAAATTTGAAGACCTAAATCATAAATTAATTTTTAAGTTTCCTTTAGACATCTCCGCCAAAAGCGGCAAGAATCAAAATGGGATTTATTACCGTCTACACCTGTCCAGCAATGAGACAAGAACCTTCATTTATTTCTGCTGCGATTTACAATAGTCTAAACAGCATTTCGAATCATTGCGGAATAGTGTATACCCGCCTTAAGAAAATTTATAGACCACGTACATTTAGATGAATAAATAAGGAATAATTAGCAATTTACCAAAGTGGAATGAGAATATAAGATAATTACTTAACTACCATTAAAATAATAACAAATGATAAATAGTACTTTTTTGGTAATAAATAAATGAAGTAGCAATGTTTTCTTTTTGTGGCTTTACATTTTAATAGAAAGCGAGCAGAAAGATTAGCATTTTCTAATTATTCTAACTGCTAATACTGAAAACTCGGCAATTTTCTCGTAAATGTGAAAGGCTTCAAACAAATCGTGAGGGATATTACAACGATACTTCCTACCATAGAGCAACAACCGACCCTATAAAGTTTAATCGCTTATTTTAAGTAATTTACATTTGTTATGTTTGTTTTAAATTGCATTTCTTGGCAGGTGAATATTTATAGTCGTCCAATTTAAAACAGGTAACCTTTACATTGAAATTTATTGTTGGAAATAATTAGATATGTAAAAATAACTATTTGAAAAGTGATTCGTGCTAAACTTATTATTAAAAATTAATTTGTTTCATGTTATAAAAAAATGTTTTATAGCAATTTATCTTAGATTTCATTAAAAGTTACTTCTTAAAGGAGGTCGATACTTCGGAGCTGATAAACCTAGCTGATTAAGATATACAGAGTAACTTTTATTGCTTTGTGGAAACTGTCGGACAGAGGATGCTATCTGCGATTGGAACAATGTTTAATTCCCACAACGGAGACAATCTTTATTTTATTTTAACTTATAGAGCATAATTTGTCACGAAATGTTTACTTTCTTGTGGAAGTTAAATAAAAGTTAGTTAACTTTAAAATACATTTATAACAATATAAACTTTTATAATACTAGGAATGAAATAATAGGTAATTATTATTTGCTAGCAATAATTTTAAATTAACAGAAAACTGACCTTTGTTGTAGAAATATTGTATGAGTATTGAGTATTGTATGAAAGCAATAGACAACCAATAAATTAGTAAAATTCCGCAACAAATTATCTGGGTTTAAAAAAATATTGTGCTAGTACATTTATTTAAGTTTAAATTCATCTTATTCAGTTTACACCAATAATGAAGGAAATCCAAATCACACTGAAGTAGGAAGTAGGAACAGATTTTTTATCAAACGATAGATATTTAAATCATCAGTATAAAGTAAATGAAGTGACTCAGTAAAGCAGTTCACAATGTCGTTTATAAAAATGTTGAATATTAAAGAGCCGAGGTGGCTACCCTGGGAAACACCCGAAGTAACCTTAAACTTAGTAGAGCAAAATCCCATTAATCTAACACTCTGTATTTTGTCTTTGAAATAACTTATTAAAAGGATAGCAACAATCCATAGAATCCAGTACCACCTATCCAGGAAATCAACATCCACGGTGGTAATCTATCGAAGGCCTTGGAGAAATTTGTATAAATAGCTTCCCTTAACACCAACTGTCCAATGCATTTCAGGCGACGCCGACGTTGCGATTGTTGGGGAAATAAATTAAGATATCCCCTCCAGTAGAAAGCAACTGTTTTAAACATCACTTTGTTACTCGAATATAGCGCTCTAATTAATTAATTATAGAATTTGAAATTTTACACACTTATAGATAAATATTTGTTCAACAGAGTACATTACTAAAGTTTTGAAAAAAGTAAAATTTAAGGTGATTAATCAATGCACAAAACTGTATAAACTGCCGATTTTCAATAATTATTTACAACTTATGGGAAACTATTAAAAAAAGGGTTAACGCAACCTGTAGACCACGTAATTTTATTTTAGGATCAGAAGTAACATTTTTTCAATTAATCGTAAGTCCAATAGACTAAACCTCTTAAATTGCCTTTAAATTAGTTATGGTAGATTTTTCATGGCAAAAATCATGATATTGATTTAAGATATCACTAAATAGTGGTGTAATTTTATCAAGTATGATACTTTCGAAGACTTTAGGAATAAAACTTAGATTACGAGTAGCAGGTCTACAAGTAAAAATGTCGGTCTTATCAGCACTTTTAGATATAAGTGTAATATGACTTTTCTTCCAGAGTAAAGGAAATACACCTGAACACAGTGAATAATTGAATAGGATGAGCAAAGGATGAGTCAGAGAAGACGAACAATTCTTCTAGAGTAGAGGTGGAATTCAATCAGGTTCCGCAAGCTTACCTTGGTTTCAAGCCAGCTTAAGAATCTAAAGTAACAGTATTTTGAAAGAGGATTCAGATCTACAACATATACGGAGACCAAAAATTCCTCGAAGAAATTAGCAATCGATTGACCATCGAGAACCTTATTTTCATTCAGATATCTCTCCTTAGAAATGAGGTTCTCGTTCCTTTGTTCATTAACATAGTTCTAAAACCCTTTTAAGTTGAATTGTAAGGAGGCTTCCATGGATGTATATGTATGTTCTTTATAACATTCATTTCTCAAGACTTTATACTAAGAGCGCAAAATGCTGATATCCAAGTTAACACTGTACGTCTTAGAGTTTTCATATTTAAAGTGCAGCTGCTTTTAGATTAATTTAATTTCAAAGTTCGCTGAAAACCCAAACAGAAAACTTGTCTTGGTAACCAACTCTTTATAAAGTATATATGCGTGTAATGCAGACAAGATAACACTATAAAATCTTTCTGTGGCAAGATTTATATCAATGCAATCCAAGACATATTCAGAATTTACGCCCAGCAAGTATAGTTAGTGTACAAACAAAAAAAAAAAGTTGCCCGCTTTTGCTCGCTTTCAGATTACCGGTGCCGATTACACGCGCTTACCCGAGTCAGTCCTATGTGTTTTTGCCCTTACACACTATTTGTATGTCTATAGCATGGTACGGACTGACTCAGGCAAGCGCGTGTAATCGGCGGCATTAATCTGAAAGCGGACAAAAGCGGGTAACCTGGTTTGTTTGTGTTTGTACCAAAGAATTCTATGTTTTCTATTCTTATACATAGACCGGACAACCTGTCAATTATTTGTGTATCACCGGCGGCCATTTTAAAGTTGACCTGTGTTTTTCATTAGTTTACAAATTACCAGATACAACATACAACTAATGCGATGGACTACGATACTATCGTTTATTACTTAATTGAATGGTAAAAGTTACATGTCCAAAGTTAGCTCATTAGCAGATAAAATTTTCAAATAAAGTCACCTATTTTAAGGTTATGTCAAGCGTGTCCGGTCTATGTATAACAATAGAAAACATAGAAGTCTTTGGTTTGTACACTTAAATCTTACAAAATCTGTCTTCTTAAATTTAAGTTCATAATATTCACAAAACAGCAGAAAAATGAATTATTTACATAATGGGTCAATCACAAATTAACATTAGCTTGTAGACCGTTGGTACCTAAATGGCATGTCTTACAAACATATATTTATGTTCTTTACAAAGTTGTCCGAAACAAATTTTCAAAATATAATACTATCTCCGACAATTTAGCTATTATTCCAGTAGCTGAAGACACGCGAGGTGGAAGTCTAAGATAGACTATTGTTTTCGTATACCGAAAGTATCATTTGTTCAGTTTGGTGACGGATTTTGTCTTTTTTCAACAAATACAAAACGTGTATAAGGAAGAGAGATATAAAATCTGTCACCTAGCAACTTAGTCAATAAACTCTTAAGAGAGAGTATGTAAGCAGATTCCGCTTCTGGACACCAAGATCATCATTTTCCCAGCAAAATTTCGGTAAGTTGCAATCGCCAAATATATAAACATCGACATCCGGCGAGGATTCCAGAAAAAATGGTATCTAGATGCAACCAAAAATCAAAGTTTTACTATGAAGCTTAAATCGTATAAAAAGTTGTTCCGGGTGGGCACTGTTTCGCGTCTGAATTTGGTCATACTGTAGATTCCGATTTATAGCTATTAAAATAACTTGTCCACGAGCTTTATTACTAGATAAAAGTCTTCTATCACTTCTAAAAGGGCAGTAATTAGTAAATTAAGTTCAGCTGAGGAATGGCCATAATTGATAATGTCTCGCTTAATAAGATTATGTATAAACACTAATTTAAAATAGCCGAAAGATCTGATAATTATTTCCTAAACCCAAAACATGTTGAAAATAAAAGTTGCCCGAGTTATTTTTATTATTTTCGTTTCCAACGTCGGCAATTGTAGGTATACCATTTCTAATCTTAAGACTTTTGGATAAATCTTTACCGCCCGGTTTCTCTAAAATGTCTTTAGACGTAGCTTTACCAACCTCAGCTTAAATCGATCTTGCTTTGCTTGACTCTATTCACGTGGTTGATGCGAATAAGACGAGATTTCGGTGTGGTGCAACCGAATAAGCTGAACTTGTGTCTTGAGATGCAGCTTAAGATTTAATTTCGTTTCAAGACACCATGAAGAAATAATATATATGTTTCTGCATTTTGGTTTGGTCGTAGTGAATAATATTTTGCGGATGAGCGACATATATTTATTATTTAAAATGAATAAAATATACTTTGGGATTACGTTAATCGGAAGTACTCTATGTCGATAGCATTACCGATTTTAACTATCTTGGCTTCAAAATCTTACTGGTTCCTGATGTTAGAAGAGTTACCTAATGGTTCAGCAACATTACGAATGGCTCTCGAGAATTTCGCTCAAAATTAATTCGTTGTTCTTAATGAGATGATATTTGGAGGTCCATGTATTTCTAAACACGTGTCCCTAATTTTAAGTATTTATTTTATCTCCTATAATAAGATAAAAAGTAAGAATCCGTATTTTCTTAAAAGTGCGCCTCTTTCGTCATACAGGGTGTTAAATTTCGATTTATTTTTTTATCATACAAAAGCCATGTTTTATGTTTGTTTAAGTTTGAACATTGTACAATTTGTGTTATAATTTCTAAACCTAAAAAGATAAAGCAACAGTTTTAAAAATGTACAAAGAAGGAAACATTTAAATTTACAGTGGCGTTGTACCAAAAGGGGAGAATATATGTATAAGGTAACCCCGATAATACTTTATTTTGAAAGCTGAATTAAATACTCACAGTTTCAGCTAAATAACGCAACTGTCAAAAGTATGCTATATTTAAAACTTGAATAAAGTAATATAGAAAATATATATGTTATGTTCAAAATTTAAAAACGATAAACTATCATACAATGTATTTAGAAATTGGGGAATTTTACCGAATAAAGTATAAAGTATACTTACTTTTCACCTTGAGATTGGTTAAAAAATCAATTCATGAAGGACAGATTGTATAAAATATATTAACTTCAGTTTCGTTATTTAATTGAATAAATAATTTGTGTATCTCTTTAAAATAGCAAATGCAAATATTGTTCTTGTTCTGAATAAAAACATAATTAGTTCTTTTAGAAGAATAGTTTCAATGGTCCTTTTCTGGAGGTTTTATTTAATTAATGAATTGGTTATTTTAAATTAAACTGAACTGAATATAAAATTATAAATGTTAAATAAATAAGCTTATATTTTTATGGAATAAGGTTTCCTTAATTAACGCTTAAGGTATTTAAAATTCTTAATAAAATCCTGGAGGAGGAAACTATAACAAGTAAAAGGGTAGCACTTTAATATTAATAACGAATTACCGTTTAAAAATATTAAGCATGGTTAATTGAAAATTCATCTTGAAAGGAATGTTCAAAGACCTTCAATTAATTAGAAGATAAAATGGACTTCATGATGAGCATTTTTAATTGAGGAGAGTTAATTAAGTATTCAAGAGTTAATTTATAATGAATAAAAAAGTAAGCGGAGAGATTTCGGAGTCTGCTGTTATATTGCATAAGAAATTTCGCTAAAATATTTATGCAGTTATCGATGAGGGAAACTTTGTCAGGAGCTGACGCAAATCGATGAACTTACTACTTTTCATCAACCAAGTCACATTTGGGCGATCAAGCCAAATTATTATGGAGCGAATAGCAAAAATATAGACAGAAATTCAGTGTTCGTGCAAGGCATAGCAAGTTATGTTCATTTTGAATTGTTTTTATTGTCTGCGTTACAAAGAAGCACACAAATTTATTCCTTTGGTGTTTCCTCATTGCCATTTTGTGCTTTAGTAAGTATATCCACTTCACTGACACATATATCGTTTAAATATTACACGCAATAATTCTAAATGTATTCATTTTTGATAGTTATGCAAAAGATTGCATTAAGTACTACACGAACCCATTTATAAAAACCACACTGGCTAGGATCATATTTCACTCATTATAAATTGCGGTTTAGGTAAGATCACTTAAAAACAACAATAACTGCGTGTGAATATTATTGCACTTTACACGAGTTTCTTAAAACATGCATGGCGATAATTACTCATTTTAACAAATTTATATGTGGAACAACAATAAATCAAGTCAAGTAAATCGAAAGTCTCATGAAATCAGACATGCAAGCTATAATTCCTGGTATATACTTAAAATAGCTTAATTATTATATTGAAATACATGTTTGGATTTATTTCATATAATTTTAGCTTATTTTTTTAATATCGGTAATTTAACTGAAAAATTACAGTAATAATAAAAATAAATTAACCTTTTCTTTTACACTTTTTGGACTGTTTTTATCTAACCTTAATAAACTGAAAATAATTCGACATTGAAAGAGAAATTATATAATATGCAAATACAACCCTTGCGTTCATTGTTATAATTGGTTCATTATTAATGAGATATTGCAGAAAGGTTTTCATATAGTTATCAGATAATTACTAGTTATGCATTAAAACCTATATAATTTCGTTAAACGTATAAGGTTTTAATAATATTTTGTTAAAATTAAAGTAACCTTGCTAATGTTCTTATTGCTTAATCGTAAAAGTTGTTTTTTCTTATAAGTAATTTAATAATTTTAAATTAGTGATACAAAAATAATACTAAAACCACGATATAAAATGTGTAAAAGCAAGGATCCAATAATTTTCCCTCCAAAACAGCACATAAACCTCATTAATTGGTTTTTGTACAAATTGTTGTACCTCGTGAAATATTATATTCATACCATGTTTGAGTAAGGGTGCCAACAATCAGCAGTATAATGTCCAGTGTAACTTGAGTCACAGTGTCTATTCAGAGCCATATATTATATATCTGTAATACATATATTTTGTATGATGTTCGTTAACATAATTTGTCATATCTAGTCCTTCTAGAGGAAAAACCAGTCACATTTAATCATTGTACATTGTCTTCATTTTTTACACTTTGCTAGAGTAGGCTCATCATTGAAACAAAGGTCCTCACTATAGTATTCATTCAAATTTTATTGATCAAATATATAGTCGATCAACCTGACTTGAATCGTGAGAACGCCGCTTTATAATACGATTTTGAGTTACATATGCGCTTTCGAGATTTGGCAAGCACCCTCATATAAGCAAAAAATCATATTGGAATTTCGACTAAACGTGAGCAAAGTACATTTTTATATAGAGTTCATGTTTAATTTAGCTTTTTAATACAGAATGTATAGCACAGTGGGTGTAATTTTGCAATAATAATAAACGTGTGGTTCAGGCAGGTGATAGTATCAGTTACAGTAAGTCCAAGAAATTTTACAGAGCCAGATGATAGACTTATATTGTCACTGTTTAACTTTAAAATTGGTTTCGATTATTTTGCCTGGTTTGTTGATGATGTGGCCATAACTAATGCGGATTCCTTACATACTTTGCAAAATCATTTATGTATAAAATTTTGCCCAAGATCGAGCCTTGGGGAACTAAAACAGTTTTAGTCACATTTCCTATTATACCTTGATGGGCAATTTCAACATAATGCTATACAATATCTGATAAATAGGACTCAAGTAATTTACTTGCATTTCCCCGAATGCCGAAGGCCTGTAGCTTTTGAATATTCCAACAGGGTATTTATCATCAACATTTCATATATATTTTTCATAAAAACTAATTTAAGCGGTTTGTGTTGATTTATTCGCTCTAAAGCCATGTAAGCAGCCACTCAATATATCAATTATTAAATGAAATTTATTAATCTGTGAAGTATGGCTTACTCAAATAAATAAAAAAATAACAAATGTATATTCGATCAATCCAGCGAAAGTGGACGATACTTTGCAATTTCCTTAGGACTAACTTTTTGAGTATTTTAAAGCCTTTGAGAATATTTCCTCTTCAAAAGATAAATTTTGAGTTGAAAGGCTTCTATTGTCTCATTTTGAATACCGTTACCAAGCTCTGGTGCATTTTTGAATCACTTAATTTTTCACCAATTTTGCGAAAATTGGCAATGGGTTGATTGTAAATCTATTAATATCTTTTAATAATACCTGAGTATCCTGCTGAGAATTTCTATGAAATATGGTGCAAAAACTTGGATTTTTGATTTTAAAGAATTTAAGATTTTAAATAATAAAAGCTTCGTCTTCCAACCTCTGAAAACAAGCTTTAATAACACGTGATAAAAATGGGTGGTTGTGATTGAAAAAAAGTTAAGTGATAATCGCCTGACCTTTAACTTGCTGTTCAAGGTCATGTCAATATTTCTCAAAAGTGCGTCAATAAGAATCGTATAACTTTTATTTAAAACATATTTCTTAAAAATGCTTAGTTTCCAAAATAAAGCGGCGTTGCCGAACATTGAACTTTATGTATTGAAAATTTAAATCTGTGTAACTTCTAAACTATTTACTTTAGAAAAATAAAAAATATGTTCTGTAAAGACCAGAAAGGAAGTTAAAATAATATGCAATACAAATGGGTTACCCCTATTTATAAAAAAGTTAAGTGATTATCGCCTGACCTTCATCTTGCTGTTCAAGGTCATGGGCAATATTTCCAGATAGTGCATCGCTAAGAATTGAACAGCTTTTATTTGAATTTTTTTTTTCAAAAATGCTTTGTTTCAAAAATAAACGTGCGTTGCCGAACTTTTTCTTCACCCTGTATATTTTCTTTGATTTTATTCTCTATGAATCTACAAGTATTTTTTTTTTCGAGAATTTTATTACTTACAATGTAATGTAATTCAGGCCCCTGGAAGATGGAAGAATATTTAATATAGAGGCTGCAGTTCTTCTTTGTATTTCGATGCTATTTTTTTGTTTAATAAATTCAATAGTTTTTCTTTCTCCATATATATTATTTTTTTTTTTTCAATTGAATTAATAAATCATTTTTATTCTGATCCCAAAGGTCTAAATGCTAAGGGAATCAAAATGAATCTATATTTTAAAGATTCCTATTTTAAATTCTCTTTTTCAGCTTAAATAACTATCATTCCAACACCTTTTAGCGAATGTACTAAATTGGAGTAAGTCATAGTATCAACACAAGTTACATTCCATACTAATGAGATTCCAATTTTATAAGCAGTTAGTGTCATTCCATCAGATATTTTTATTAATTTTTGCTAAACACAAGTAGCTTTGATACCATCATGACGAATATAACGACAATTACATTTCTTATAAATTAAACCATGATGTCCTAAACTTTCACTGCCACAATATTAGTACCAAAATTAAACTTTAAACGATTTTTTAGCCAAGATTAATACTTTGTAAGTGTATTGCAAGAAAAAATTGTTATGGATAAAAGAAAAACTGGAATATTAATTATGATTTTAAGTATGCACCCAGCAAGAGAAGTGGCCGAGAAAATCCCCAGTGGGTAAGTTACCACAAGAGATTAAATGCGCTTTACGCCAGTGATACACAAAGTTTTTTTGTACGAACGATTAATTTTAATTAGTAAAAGTTTAGAGCTTAAAGAGGGATGCTCCTACTATATAGCTTCTTTTTCAATAAGAATTTTATTCATTGATTTTGTTCTTTTAAATAAAACTTTAACTAAATTCATAAATTACTACGACTTTACGGCTACTACGGAATTTTTAATACAATAATAAAATCATGACCTATTAAATTTCCCGGGCATTAAATAGTTTTATAGTTATTTTAGTTGTTAATTTTAGGAAATATAAATTACATAAGTTTTGATCTTACGAAATTTTAATAGTTTATAACTTTAAATCGCGTTTACTTACAGTAGAACAGTAGATATAAAAATTACATGTTTGTTTCAATAATAAAATAAAATGCTTTTAGATATACATCGCCAACGCATTGTGAAAACAAAACCTGATATAACCACTCGTAGGTAGGTAAAACCAATTTTCTTCAGGGAAAAGTTAATAGGGTCGCAAAGTAAAAAAATATTGATATCCTTCGACATCATGAAAATGTTTTCAGTTATTAAAGATCCTTCAATATTACAGGCAACCAAACCTAAAATATATTACATTCTCTGAAGAGTTTTATTATTTATTACCAAAAGTTTGTTCAAAAGAATATTTCTTTTATTAGCATAGGGTTATTGCACGAAGATTGACGCATTGTAAAATAAAAAGTAGTTACAAATTCATTAAATCCATAAATAAAAATATGAAAGGATACGTAAATTAAAAATCAAATATGTCAATATATTAAAATTTCTATAGGGTTTATCGGGACTGCTTGGATATTAACTACAATAATGTAAATAGATTTAGGTATTTTTTATAGCATTTTACCAAATACTACTAACATTTTGAATAAAATTTTTATTTGTTCTGCTAATATTTGTTATTTCAACGAAACAATGGGTTATTTTGAGTTTGTAATAAATTAATCACAACTTTATTTTTAAACGTAATTTTTAATATAAACAATTTATTTTAAATAAAACGAGATTTTCCAAATAAATATTTAGACCAATTAAGAGATTCGGTAATCCAAAGGTTTGCAGAGCCTTTGAAAATTTACAATCTTACAACCCCTGCAAATTCAAATTACTATTTTAATCTTCGCGATTTTTTCGAATGATAAAAGAGCATTACGAGAGAGCTAATCAAGGCAAAGTAGTGTCATAATCCTACAAATAAAATGTTTATTTGGCAATTAGGTTTCGGGCTTTTTATTATAAACGTCTTCGAGTCTTCCATGATATATCAATCAATTCAAAAAATAACATTTATTTTTGTTAATTTATCCGAGATGCGAGAGTCAAAGTTCTTTTGAAATACGAATTCTGACGTTCGCTGATGATTATACAATATTAAAGAAAGTCCTAATTTAGAGATGACTCTGTTTTAGAAACTCCTAAATATATTTTCGAAAGTTTATCATATTAATAAAAGTAAACGTCTTTTGTCAGGTATTTTTCAGTTTTTATTTTGATGATTACATCCTGTGGAAAACAAATACATGTGATGAGAGACGCTATGAAGAATTATTAAGCACTATACTCGTACTGGTAAAATTTTGTGTTTGAAAATAGGAAACGCCTTATACAGGGTGTCCCGTTCGTGGTTCACCAAACGTCAAGGTTAGAACGTAGAGCAAATTTTATCAGGAAAAAACCAAAATAGGAGGGGTCTATCTTTAATGGTTTGAACGTTGCAGGGGTTTGAATTTGGCATCGCCCGTTTTTGCCAGAAATCAGTAAATGATGCTTAATAATCATTTTTTATAAGCAAAAGATAAATTTTGATGGCTTTTGAAACAGTTGTATTATTAAATAATAACAAAAATGAAGGCGCGCCTCAATTGTAACTAGCTATGCTTAGAATCAATTCTCATAGGAGTAAGTTTTGAAGGCTCTAGTGCATAAAAAGAGTTAGGGTTTCAAAATTTTTCATAATTTCTAGAGAATTTAACGAATTTTCAAAAAATTAAAAAAAAACCACGCCTTTAATAGGTCATATATTGGAAAAACTCTTCAAAAACTGCTAAGAAAAACAATTTTTTCTGGATTTTTTTTTCTTTTCGATTTTTTAATACTTGATAAACGAATTGTGTTTTATCATTGATACCAATGGAAAGAGGATATCTTTCAGCTTTAAAATTATATTTTTATTAAATCATTTTATTATGTTTCTAAGCAGCTATTGATCATTTACTGATTTCTGGCAAAAATGGGCGATGCCAATTTCAAACCCCTGTAACTTTCAAACCATATAAGATAGATTCCTACTTTTTTGGTTTTATCGTGATAAAATTTGCTCTACATTCTAACCTTGACGTTTGGTGAACCACGAATGGGACACCCTGTATATAAGTGTGGCCAAATTTAGCTTACCAAAAACTATGATTATAATTCTTAAAAAAATATGCAGGAAGATTTCAGTGCAGGAGTTTATAATAAGTAAAAACTAATTAAAGTTGGCAGTCACTCAATACATCAAATTTTCCTAATAAAGTTGTTAATCTCCCAAGTATGGCATACTCAAGTACTTTTGTTATCGAATAAGCCAGCGAAACTGGACGAAGTTGCAAAATCCCAAGGATTACCCTTTTTGAAAACCGGATTTACCATAGAGTTTTCTAAAGTCATTGAAAATTTTCCCGCTTCAAAAGATAAATTTATAGTTGACTTCAGCTGTCTCATTTTAAATACTTTTGCCAAGAGTTAGGCGCTTTTTTCATAAATTTCAACGAAAATATGCAATGGTTTGATTGTAAAACGTCTACTAATACCTTAATATTTCTAGAGTTTCCTGCTCTTAATTTCCTGTAAAATGTGGTTCAAAACGTTGGATTTTAGATTTTAAAGAAGTTGTATTCACAACTCGATCCAAAGAAACCCCTAATCAAGATTCTTTAATCATGCCAACATTTTTAGAAAAAAAGATACTTCACAGAGCAATTTTCAAATAAATATGTTGGACTTGTACTGTTATTGAACTCAATATATTTTCAAGATATGGATTTATTTTAAATTATGTTAAGTACAGGGTGGCCCACGACTAGCCAGGGCATATCTCGAAAACGATTAATACGATCTAAATGAAATTTGGTACATTACTATAGTTTCAGACAGGGTCCATTTTACGATAATAATAATTTACTTCCGGTTACTTGACATCAACTTTAAAATATTTAATGGAACACCCTGTATATTAGTGCATTTTTGAGAAGATTATTTCAATAACAATTCAACGATACCATACACTCTATGTTTTATTTTAAGTTAATGGGAATATCCTCAATTTTAATAAAAATAAAAAAATATTTTATTGTTAAATGATAATTGTTTGAAATACAAAAAAATATTCTAGCTAACAATTATGAACAAAAACTGGCCAATCTGGAATTTAAATATAGGTGAACAAATTAAAATTAAAAAAGGATGAATTTACATTCACAACTGCCCCATGTTGCTGCACATGAGCATTGACTTATTTTTGATATCGATGGCGTTGGATTGCCGAGTGGCCTTCTGTTGTTTTTCAAAATTATTCGAAAATGCCTACTCATTTTACTTATGATGAATATGTAGACATGCTCCTTGTTTATGGCGAATGCCGAAAAAATAAGAGACTTGCTCGAGATGTGTATAGAATTCGATATCCAAATCGTATAAATCCAAATGAAAATACTTTTGCCCACATCGAAAATAAATTACGAAATGGTTCGCTACCAAATGGCAAACTGACAACACCTAGAAGACAATTAATTCAAACGGAAAACAACATCATTAATATTTTGGCTTATGTTCAAGTGTACCCACATGCATCCACCAGACTTCTTTCACAAGAATTAGAATTAAGCAGAACTACTATTCAAAGAGTGCTAAAAAATAATAAATATTATCCCTACAAAATACATTTAGTGCAAGGTATAATACCGGGTGATTTCGAACGAAGATTAAATTTTATTGCTGAAATATCAATTAAACCAGAACATGATCCATTCTTCCTTAAAAATATTTTATGGAGTGATGAATCCAAATTTCATAACAATGGTACTGTTAACCGCCACAACAGTCACTATTGGTCACCCGAAAATCCGCACTGGGCCAAAGAAACAAATTTCCAGCAAGTTTGGAGTATAAATGTATGGTGTGGTTTATTCAATGATCGAGTTATTGGCCCCTACTTTTCCCATGGTACATTTACTGGTGCCAGATATTTAAATTTCCTCCAAGAAGTACTTCCAGAATTGCTAGAAGATATTCCACTAAATGAAAGGGCTGAAATGTGGTGGCAACAAGATGGTGCTCCCCCACATTTTTCTCGTCAAGTTACGGAATACCTTAATGTTACCTTCCCAGAACGCTGGATTGGCCGTAATGGTCCTATAAATTGGCCTGCGAGATTTTACACCCCTAGATTTTTTTCTGTTCGGATACTTAAAGGAAATTGTGTATACCATACAATCTCTTAACATACAAGACTTACAGAACAGGATCATGGAAGCATGTCAAAGAATTACATCAAATATACGGTCAAGATTCGAATATTGCATACAAGAAGGTGGAAGTCAATTTGAACATCTCTTATAGTACGTACTGTTGGTAACATTTTGTTCATAATTATTAGTTAGAATATTTTTTTTTGTATTTTGAATAATTTTTATTTAACAATAAAGTAATTTTTTATTTTTCTTTAAACTGTGAATATTCCCATTACCTTAAAATAAAACATAATGTCTATAGTATCGTTGAATTTGTATTGAAATAATCTTCTCAAAAATGCATTAATATACAGGGTGTTCTATTAAATATTTTAAAGTTGATGTCAAGTAACCGGAAACAATAAACCGGAAGTAAATTATTATTATACTAAAATGGACCCTGTCTGAAACTATAGTAACGTACCAAATTTCATTTAGATCGTACTAATCGTTTTCGAGATATGCCCTGGCTAGCTCGTCGTGGGCCACCCTGTATATACTTTATCAAGAAAAATGGTTTTACTACAGAAAGTAATACCAATTTTTATTAGGTTTAATACAATATTGCATAACTAAAACATTTTGTTACCTTTTCTCTTTTTTTGCCCAGTCAAGGTTAGTGTCAGTGTTCCGGGAAGATACAGGGTGTATCAGCGCTGCGAGTAAGTAAAATTACTCTAAATTGAAAAAAAGATATCGGCATGCGGTTTTCGATAGAATATATAATACCTTTAAGCGCACATTTTAAAAATATTTTAGTAATATACCGGGTGTCTATTCCAGGATGGCGGACCAAAGTTATGTTTTTTTTAAATGGAACACCCAGTATATTATGACATTTTTGCATTCCTTATAAAAAAATAATTATAGTTTGTATAAACTTTTATGGGTCTATCATCACTCGTTTTGCTGATATTTGCTATTTAAGCCATCAAAAGATCCATTTTTGAAAGATCACTGCTCTAAAACAGATGAATATTTTGCGTTGAAATTTTCTCAAAAAATTTTCAACATCGCGTAGTCTACATCTATCATGTCAAATTTGAGTTTGTGATAATTTTTCATCAGAGTGCCTTATGAAACGCAAATTGAACAATTAAACGAAATTTTCAAATGGAACACCCTGTATATTTTAACATCAATCGATATCATTTTTTACAAGCTTTCTATTGATATAATGTTTGTATGGTCGCTTGTTAATGGTTTGGGAGATATTAATATCCAAACTGAGAAACAGCGAAAAATACACAAAATAGCACTTTTCATGAATTTCAACCCAAAATGTTCATCTGTTATTGAGCAGTGATTTTTCAAAAATGGATCTTTTTTTGGCTTAAATGGCAAAAATCAGCAAAACGTGTGATGATAGACCCATAAAAGTTTATACAAAGTATAATTATTGTTTTATAAGGAATCCAAAAATGTCATAATATACTGGGTGTTCCATTTAAAAAAACATAACTTTATTCCGCCATCTTGGAATGGACACCCGGTATATTACTAAAATATTTTTAAAATGTGCTCTTAAAGGTATTGTATAATCTATCGAAAACCACATGCCGATATCTTTTTTCATTTTAGAGTAAAGTAACTTCCTCGCAGCGCTGGGCACCCTGTATATGTGTTAATAAAACTCTACAATCTTGCCTGTAATACGTTGCATGACATTTTGATGTCATTTATCTTATTTTGATTAATTTGGTAATAGGACTCAAACTCTTCTTCTGCTCATAAGCAAATTTTAGTGGGCTTTTGCCTTTATGATAGTCCCTAGCATATTATTCTTAAGCACATGTTAGAGGAACAAATTTTATGTACTTTAGCTATTTTAACTCAAAACCGAAATTTTTGGATTCGTACTGTTCTTGAACTCTTCGATTCAAGTTTTCATGCAAAGAAGGAAAATTGAAGAAGATGCAGAAAGATTTTAGTGCAGGACTTTATAAGTATGTTGTTTTATCGATGCTTAAAATTTTCAAAGAAACTTTTAACTAAATAACAAGAAAATTACCTTCAAATAATTACAAATCTATAAATCTTATCCTTTTTATTATCGCTCAAAAAGTTATTTTCAATATTTCTTGTAAAATGTCTTAATATATTTAATTTCATTGTCAAAATACTATTTATAGTACTCTTGCGCGCTGAAAAATTTTTAGTAAATTATGAATAAAATGGGTACATTTGCCTTACCTGAATCAGCTCTGTTTTTGTGAAAACAGCATCTCTACTCGCAGAAATATTTATTAATAATATTTAATTCTTTACTAAAAAAATATATTTAGTAAGTATATTTAATCTCTAAAGTGCAGATTCATCTTGCAATTGGTTATTTACAACAATGTTAATAGTGGTATAAATCAAGTATAAGAGGTATAATTATATCTAAAAATGTCAATCCATTAGACAAATTGAAAATGCAATAAACTTTTTGAAGGAAAAAGGGAGACACATAAAAAAACTGATTGAATTGGTCGATATCTGTTATAGCCATTGTTACACTCAGAACGGTATCGCTGAAAATGCGAACAGGAATTTTCCCATTATTGCAATGAGATGTTTTAAAAGATCGTTATTTCAATGATAAACTATATACGATGATTTTTATAAAAGTTCTATGTTCCACCAGCGTGACACTAATTACTGCCCGGCTTGTCCATGTCTGACAAATTGCGCATTGGTTCGTTATCGAGGTTTTAGCACTTGGCATTTTCTGATAAAAAACGGAAATAAAAACTTTGTCGCAGTTCGTTGCGAATTTTTTATTCTGTTGAGATTAATTCGAGGAGTTTTAAATTTGCGTTTTACATTTATAAATAATTGTGCTAATTAATGTAATTAAATAAATATTGATTTACTTTATTTAAACGAAAAGGATTTAAATAAATTTTATACCTTACTCAAATTAGTAAACACCAATAAATTATATACTTACAACAATTACTCACAAATAATGTGAACCTAATTAAAATAACATGATAAATAAGCTTTTACTATTTTTAACTGAACCAAAAATAGTATATTACGCAACGAGCTAGAAAGTGACGAATTTTGTGTGAGTGTGAAAATAGGCGAACGAGGCGCTAGCCTAGTGAGTATATCACACGTGCACGAAATTCTGTGACCATTATTAATATTTTCTTGTAACAGCTCAAAAGTCATAACATAACCTGTGTTGCCATCAGTTGACATTGAATAAGGAATTTTATTTAAAATTTACACAAAATTTATTGTGTCGCACATTCTTTCCATCAAAATTATTTTTAGATAGTAAATGTCATTCTGCACAAAATTTTTTCTATGAACTATTATGTTTTTTCGACTCCTTAAAAAGTTACAGCAATTTTAAAATTTCAAAATTTTTATGAATTTTGTGGGACACCCTGTATAAATTTCATTTTATTTTTTTTTATTAAATTAGGTATATGCTTTGGATTTTGTATAACTTTAACCCAATAAGATGATAAATTTTACCGAGGGAAATTTAACCTCATCTTTCACTTATTTTAAATATACCCAATAATGTTCAAAGAAATCAATTTCGCAAAGAAAAAATCCAAATAATAATTGATTCAATAAAAAACATAATAAGAAAGAATATTATACAAGGTGTTACATAAATATCATGAAAATGTATCAATTTTAAAATTGCTGTAACTTTGTAAAAAAACTTCGAAAAAACATATTAGTTTCTAGGAATATTTTTGTTCAGAATGAAAATAACTATATGAAAAAATTATAAGTATAATGATTTTAATAATAAAATAAGTAATATTAGCGGGGTTAAATATAAATTTTTATTTGACCTGTTCTTTTTTTATAACTTCAAAAAATTCCAAGAGAGAGCTTTCGGAATTCCTTCGCAGCGAAAGTTACAAGAAGGTTCTCAAAGTTACAAAACAGAAACCCAAAGTCACTAGTGTATCAATGATAGATTTTCTAAACCACTAATATAAATGACATATACAATTTTCTCATATGGTCGTCAGAAAAGGTCATTAAATAAACGCCACACTTGGTCAAAACATGAAAAAAATAATTCAATTTTAAAAATAATGTACTACTAGCGATGAATAATGGTATCACAAAATCCGACAAAGATAGTTGCTTTTCCAGCACACTTCGATTCTTGCGAGTTTAAATGTACTTTTAGAATCGATCAAAAATATTGGTTTCAGTTTGAGATATTTAATGCAAAATTAAAGATTTGATTTTTACAAAAAAAATTTGGGAACGAAAGAAAAATATTAATAATAATTCACAGTAATCATCACACGTACGGAGTATATTGACAAGATGAGTAACTTAGTACAAGATGATGACCACTATAAAATACTTAGTAATGACCCCACGACAAAGTATCAGGATAACAATCTAATTAGTCACAGATGAAATAGTAACTGAATTGGAAGGTAGACCACTTTGTCAACATAACAAAGCTCTATGTGCTCCCGAAACTTCATAAAATTGACAGACCTTACAGGCCGTAGTGTTCTGCATTGGTTCCCCGATTATCGAAACATCTATAGGGCGTACAAGCAGTTAGGCAATGCTCGTTTATTTTTGAAATGAAGCATTTTTGAGAAAAAGTACTATCTGGAAATATTTCCCATGACCTTGAACAGCAAGATGAACGTCAGGCGATAATCACTTAACTTTTTTAAATAGGGGTAACCCATTTTTATCGGATTTTCTGCTTCTAAAGGTTTACGAAACATATTTTTTATTTTCTAATGTAAATAGTTTGAATGTTACAAGAGTATAAATTTTTAATACATTAAGTTCGGCAACGCCGCTTTATTTTAAAAATTAAACATTTTACAGAAAAAAAAGTTTCAAATAAACGGGTGTAACAAAGAATAATAGCTGTAACTTTTTAGTTTAAAGAGTTACAGAAATAAGTTAAATACAAAAGGTTTTCGGCCAATTTCAGTGCATATTTTGTAATTTTTGGTTTTTGTAAGTCTATGTTTCTCTATTTTCTACAGGGAATTTAAATGGGATTGATACCAAAACTAGGTAATCAAATATACTTTGTAGTAATTTTTAGGAATTTTAATGTTACTAGGTTTGTATACCTGTTGAATTCCAAATTAACTTTATTTTTGGTCCTTTATTTTAACCAAAAAATTGTCGGGTATTCCTTAAATATTAAAAAATAAAAACTAAAATTAAAATTCATCCGATTTTGTTTTTTTTTCTAAACGTCACAGAACTATTTTTTATTTCACTGTGGTCAACTGCGACAAATTTAAGATTTCTACCATGCAAATCACCAGTTTCATCCTTTTTTGAAGACACGCACATTATTTGGTAAATAGCATTAATATGTTTTCTTTGCACATTTTAAAAGAACTATTTTTTCTGTATTTGGTGATGCTATTTTTGATAAATTAAAAAAATAGAAAAGAATAATAGTTTTGAAGAAAAATTAAGGGTATTGAATTTAAAAACCATTCTTTATTTGTTATGACAAAATGGCGTAAAAATAAATAAAATTGTCAGTTGGTGCCTTGGAATCAACAAATCAAAAAAAATTCATTCTAACATAACCTAACATGAACGTATAATTCTTAAGTTCACCAATTTTATTTACCAAAAAAAAATCCAATTTTTTTAAGTTTTTATAAAATAAAGAAGTGGCAGGGATGGCCCTTGTTTCGTGTAAACCCGGTATACTAAGTCAATGCAAAGTTCATAAGTTACATAACAAAAAAGGTGTTGCATATTTAAATGCGAATAACTACCATATTTTAGTTTTGCATAATTAAGAGTTAGCGTCTTTATTTTACCCCACAGTGGAAAATTTCACCAAGGGAGATCGCGTTTTCAAGAAAGTTTCCAAATTGCATAAAATGCAATATGGTAGCAAGGAAGTAAGCAAACAAACATCCCTTATAATTTATACGATTCATCATATACTTGGAAGTCGTTTTAATTACCAGCAGATTGAATCTTGCTTGTGTATACTTAGAATATAAATTGTACTTACGTTGACGTGGACGCCCTCAACTTTGTAGCTGTTGGCCTGCGGTCGGGATTTCGGGACGAATCTATAGAACTCCTCGTGTTCCTTGTACCATTTGACGGCGTAAAGGGTGTCATTTCCAAGATCGTAATCACACTGAAGTTGCGCCTGTTCACCTGGCTTCCGATACTGCGGTAGATTTACTCGTACCCACTTTAAACCATTTGAAACACCGCCAGCTGCAACAAATCACAAGCTTGCTGTAATAATCGATTTATTATGTCCATCAATCAGAAATTTTGCAGGTAATATTGGTTTGTATTTTATGATTTATGAATCTCATTAATTTTGAATAATTGCCAAACACAAAAATCCCGTTTATTTAAAAATATGACATCTAAAACAGGATTATAAAATATTACTCTTCAATTTGAATCATGAACAATGTGAATCAATTCATTAATATTAAATAAACATGGGCCAAAGTTAAATTATTATATTTTAACAAGGTTTTAACTTTACTACACCACTTAGGAAACTTTACGAAAATCAGCCAGTTAAAAAATAAAAATAATAAGTTTAAAAGTTTTAAGAGTTTACCTCACTTTTAAAGCAATTAAGGATCTTATTTATTAATGACTTTCTTAAGTTTGCAAATTAGAACTTAACAAATTTTATCAAAATTTTAATATTCAATATTTTATAAAATTAAAGTAAAAGATAACACACAAATTATTTTCTCTTTAATTATAACTCCAAAACATTTATTACTAACACGACACTTACAAATATATATTTTTGAATTATTAATATTAATCATGGTGTTTTATAACTTTTAACTATTAGAGCCTACACACGATCCGACGCGGTTGGACGGTTGGATGTTTGATTGGTTGGTATAATCAGTTTTATAACGGTTGATGTATACATTTTAATACAGGGTATCCCACAATTCAGTTTACAGGTCATATCTCCGTTAATTGAAGAGATAATACATCAAATAAAAAAAAGCGTTAAATGGCATTAAATTGGCATTGAAACTATACAGGGTGTTTTAGATCACCCGTCCAAGCCTTTTATTTTGAAAACGCCTTATCGTACATGGCTGAAATAAAAAAAATTATTACCAAAGCAAACCCGAAGAATCTATTTTTATAAAGTTTTTTTTCTTAAAGACCCATTGAACGATACCATAATCGACCCATGTTGGCATTTTAAAATCAAAAGTTACATCCGATTCCGACTACTTCTGGTTTGCTTTGGTAATATATATTTTTATTTCAGCCATGTACCACAAGGCGTTCTCAAAATAAAAGGGGTGGACGGGTAGTCTGTATTTGTATCGCCAATTGTCAATAAAAATAATTCTTCTGAGCTGGCTATTTTCATATGAATAATTAAATGAATTAAATCGTTTTTTACATTTTGAAGCTTGTGTACAATATGCAGAATCCAATTTTGAACATTTATTATAGTTTATTTTAGTACTTGTTTTATTATAAATTAAAGAATAAACTTTTATTTTATACACAATTTTGTTCCCAAATATATGGCCGTCTAAAATGGCTTTAACACCATAGCTCCAAATCTAGAAAATATAGCATCCCACTTTCCGTCTTATTTATCTAGATTATCTAGTTTCTAACTCCAAAGTATGGCAAACCAAGACGGGAACACCCTGTATAATTCAATTTTTAAGCCAAGGTAAAAAAAGGAGCAATTGAACATTGAACTTAACGCATCTATATTATTACATGTTTTACAGCTTTATAGGGTTTTACAAAGCAATAAAAATTTCTTAAAAATTTCGGCGCGTTTTTACAGATTGTCCCCCTTGGACCTTTGGACATATTTTCTGACTATGACACTGAATACACCATTCACTCAATCTGTTAAGATCCTCTTGTAAAAGACTTCGTTGAAAATTTTGGAAACACTCTGTATAAAGAAAATGAAAAAAGTACGAAGTTAGTTTTTCCGACGACCATATGAGAAAATAGTATATGTCATTCATATTAGTGGTTTAGAAAATCTATCATTGCTACACTAGTGACTTTGGGTTTTGTAACTCTGAAAAACTTTGTAATTTTCGATATAGGCGCTGCAAAGGAATTCTGAAAGACATCTCACGGATTTTTTTGAACTTACAAAATAAGGACAGATCAAACAAAAATTTAACCCCGCTGATATTACTTGTTTTATTAACTTTTGTGTAAATTTTAAATAAAACAGGAAAAATTTTTATTCGCTTCGATCAGTTGCTTTCGTCAAAATAGCGCCACATACAATTAGGTACAATTAACTAAAAATATTCGAGTACCTTCAATGTCAACTGATGTCATCAAAGGTTAGTTTACAAAATATTAATAATGGTCGCTAAATCTTCGAGGTCGTCGGAAAAATTGCGTACGCAACTCGCAAGAAAGTGAATTTTGTGGTCGTGTGATATCCTCACTCGGGTCGTTCGGCAATATTCACACTTACACAAAATTAGTCACTTTCCAGCTCGTTGCGTAATATAGTATCACGCACAGTTTAAAAATGGTTGAATAGAGCGAATAAACCATTATTTATTATTATTTTTATTTAAAAAATACATATCAGTGATGTTTGTTATTGATGAAATTTTTTGATCTGGCCTTTTTCAAGCTCAAAATGACATTTAAACAGTTTTTTAAGCTTGAAAACGGTCACAAAGATGATCGAAACGTTAGTGAAAAAATAAAGTTTAAATATTAAACTGTTTTTTAATTGTGTCTTGTGTCCTAATAGCCAATAACTCCTACATACTATCAATTTTTGGGCGATAACCATTTTAATTCAAACTTCATATAAAAAGTCATATTTTTTACCTTTGGGTTTTATCAAAAATCACTAGGCAGATATCTGATTATATTTTAATCAAATAAGTCTCTTATTCTGAAATTTAAAAACCAGTTCTTTTAATCAACAATGGAATGTGTGTACTAAAAATAATAATAAAGCTTAAATGTATTTAATAATATTTTAAATTACATAATATTACTTCTGACTAGTGCTGTACGAACTTCAAATATTTGTAAGTGGGAACTTTTCACTCGAAAGTTCGAAAAAAAATCGAGTTGTTAAAATACTCGAGTTGGAAAAAGGTTTAGATTCGAAAAAAATTGAGTTGGCAGAAATTTATTTCTGGAAAACTGTTTATTCAAGCAGAGTCCGGTTTTTGAAATTTTTAGCTAATCAGAGAAAGTTATGTTAATGACTCTGTTAATTAACAAACTAATTGATATTTCTCTTTTTATTATGCCCAAATGGCTGAATAAAAAAATTAAAATTTTGTAAGATTAAATGGCACCTTGGTACAAATGTTTTAAGATGAAATTTTTTTTCCATCTCTCAGAATTTTGCCACGGCAGCCATCTCGAATTTTTATAAATGGCAACATATGTCATTGAATACCTCATTGGAAAGCTAATTTTTAGTACTTATGGCAGTTTATAAAATTATTATAATTTAAAATATAAAAAAAAAACATTGATAAAATTTTGTTTTCTAACTTTTCCTTTCGAAATAAAAATATTTTGCCTTCAAAAAAGGTCTATAATATTTTTATTTTAAAATTATAACTTTATGAACTGTCGTAAAGTACAAAAAATTAGCTTTCCAATGATGTATAGAATGACGTATTTTGGCTTTTAAAACAATTCAAGAGGACTCCCGTGTCAAAACTCCGAGCTATAAAAAACTTTTTTCTTAAAATATTTGTACCAAGGTCTCACAAAATTTAATTTTTTTTTATCCTGCCATTTAGTCATGCCGGCTTTGGTTCCATACTAAAAATCACTCTGTTTATAAATATATTATTATTATTATTATTATTGTGAATAAATAACCGAGCAAAATTTTTAAATATTTTATTTTAAAGAGATTTATTTTAATATATGAAGTAATTTTAGGAAGTTAAAATGACTTTTATCCGCAAAATAGCCATTAAAAACAATTTAAACTTGCTTTTTTTTTAAATTAAACCCCATATAAAATTAAATGACCTATCAATATTTTAATTAAATGTGTTGTTACAAAAATAATGAAACATTTAGTATTCTTTTATTTTATTAAGCAACTTTTAGTTGAATAAGTAATAATAAAAGAACTAAGTATATTAGTAAAATTTTCTAAGGCAAATCTTCCTTACTTTCGAACTTCATTGACTAAGAAGTTTAGTAGTTTTAAACTTCATCAAGTTCGAACTAATAAAAACTCGAACTTTCATTATTATGTAAAACTACAAAGACCGAAATAGAATAGTTCCAGCTTTTAATGTAGAACTAAGTTTGAACTTCAAGAAGTTCGGGTAATTTTACCTCCTTTTTACGAGTGAAATTGCTCCCCTGAGAAAAGTTTTTATTTCTTAAATAAATATTAGGTTTCATTTATACAGAGTGAACATATGTTCGGAAACTTCCATTCATTTTCCAAACGAAGAGTTTTCAAGAAAATTTTTTATACACAGGGTGCTGATTTGTTCGATGCTCACCATCTTTTATAGCGAAGCATCTTCCTAGACAACCGCGATAAATTTTCCGATGGAGATAATAACAAGGAATAGAAAATCCATCCAACCTTTCTTGAGCTTCTTTGCAAATTATGACCAAATAACTGATAATTAATGCGAATCCCTAGAGGGCGCGCGAGTTTGGAAGGAAAAACTGTCAAAAATCATGAAATCGAGCATTAGTTCTGCAGTCATAACTCAAGTTTCCCTCGTTAGATTTTCAATTTTTTTCAGATTTATAATCTAAATTGATTAGGCTACATCCTGCCAGAGAGTTACCTTCTACAACCTAGCAAAAAATTAATTAGAGGGATCCAAAGTTAAGGTACTTTTAGATCATTATATTATTTTTTGTACATTCTCCATTTTTTTTCCTTCTGGCAAAAATTAAAGAAATAACTTATAAATCATCTACAAAAAAATTATACAAAAATGTTGTTCGTACTAGCTTTTATGACTGCAGAACTAAACCACTACATTGTCCGTTTAGGAAATTGCACTTAAAGCAAAAAAAGAAAAGTTATGAAAACAAAGTTTTATGTACAATCATGCGCAAAGATTTCGAGGACAAAATAGCAAGCCTTCACAAACACGAGATCACACGAAATTTGAAAGGATCACGCTCGCATCTTAAACAGTATTCATTTCGTGTGATTTCGTGTGATTTCGTGTGATCTCGTGTATGCGGACGCTTACTATTCGGTAATAATATTTTTTTTGTTTCCTCGATATCTTAGTGCGTGATTGTAGTTTCCATGGTTACCATAAAAATATCTAAGAGACTTCAAATTTGAGCATAATTAATCTAACATAATAAATAAGCAATTACTTTAATCAATAATTTATTTAATAATATAGGGTGGAAATGAAAACCGGGTCACCTCGATAACTTTTTTATTTATGAATAAAAATATTTGAAATTTGGCTATGTTCTATAGTTCAAAAAAACAAATTTTATGTGCATTTTTTATTTGCGAAATAACTTCCGGTTTCACCGGAAACACCATGAACTTTGTTTTTTTGAATGTAACATCCCATATTTTTATTCATGGCTTAAAATACTTTTAAAAAAGAAGTATTTTTGAGATATTAGTTTTTATTTTTTTTGTAAAAAAATTTAAAAAAAAAAAAAAGGTTTTCGAAGTCGGTGAAAAGTACCAAAACTAATTCTAAATAATTCAAATACCTAAATAAAATTGTAATTTGAAAAAAAATTTAAGTGGTTTTTGAACTATTAATTTTTAAACTTAGTTAATGAAGATTTTATCAAATATCTCACTTTTTTTAAATGCAATGATGCCGGGTCATTCGACTTTTTAAAAAGAGGATTTTATAACGATTATTTTGGTACCCCATATGTAGGGGTATTATTTTGCATGTGCCTGTAATAAAGATACTTAATAGCTATTATTTGCCAACTTAAGAAATAAATAATTTTACTAGTTCATTTAGCGTTTTCCAGGGTGCACCGCGTGGAAGCGAACTAGTTTTACACCCCAAAAAAACGTAAAAATATTCATCAATAAAAAATGACCCGGCATCATTGCATTTAAAAAAAATGAGATATTTGATAAAATCTTCATTAACTAAGTTTAAAAATTAATAGTTCAAAGACCACTTAAATTTTTTTTCAAATTACAATTTTATTTATGTATTTGAATTATTTAGAATTAGTTTTGGTAATTTTCACCGACTTCGAAAACCTTTTTTTTTTTGAAAAATATTTTTTTTTCGCAAAAAATAAAAACTAATATCTCAAAAATACTTCTTTTTTAAAAGTATTTTAAGCCATGAATAAAAATATGGAATGTTACATTTAAAACAACAAAGTTCATGGTATTTCCTGTGAAACCGTAAGTGATTTCGAAAATAAAAATGCACATAAAATTTGTTTTTTTGAACCATAGAACATAGCCAAATTTCAAATTTTTCTATTCATAAATAAAAAAGTTATAGAGGTGACCCTGTTTTCATTTCCACCCGGTATACACAACTAAAAACAGTAATTGTTATTTACATAAACTTATGAAATTATAGGCCCTTAGTTTATTATTATTTCTTTTATTATTAGATTAATTTTGATCAAATTTAAAGTCTTTGAGGAGATTTTTATGGCAATGTCCCTCGCAATGTCCATTATTTCGTAATGAAGCGTATTAAAAAAAAATAATAAAAGCTGTTCGATTTTATTAGTGATACATTATACAGACCACGAATAACGGATTTAAGGTCACTCTATAGTTATGTTTTTATTGTATTTTTTGGAAATTAATAATAATAATAGTATAAAACATCGTTTCATTTTCTTAAGAATACAAATTGTCAAAAGGTTAACATAATAGAAAATAGTGGTTGAAAATTGCTATTACGTATAAGTTTTAGAAACATGCCTGATTTGGGAAACTTGAAAAAGGGCAGATTTTTTTTAGCCATGATAAGATATGTTTAATACCCAGGAAAGTCGTTTTTTTTGTTACGATTAGAGGCTAATCGGAAGCGTAACATTGATACGCTGCTTCGAGCGTATAAATATTTTAGTTTAGCACTGGTAATTTTAAGGGATTTGATTTTTCATGTTTAAATTATTCAATATGCATTAAGAGTATCAAATTATCTCATAAAAAATTAGAAGATTTCATTAAATAAACAGGTAAATCGATTTAAAAAACAAAAGAAGCTATAAATATGCTTTTATTGATATTATTATCAAAAATAAATTTACATTGTGAAAATTGACAATGATTTGGGATTGAGTTTCACGTGTAAACGAGAATAATCATTTATATCAGAATTATAATAGTACTATTATAGTAATAGTGAGGAATCATCGTTCATTTATTAATTTTAAATAAAATTTTCCCGAATTAGCGATATATTGAAAAATATAAGAAAGTTATTTTACAAAATATAACATTTAAATAAAAAATATATCCTTAAATTTTATTTTATAAATTGAGTATCGCTTCCTTAACTTTTTTACTAAACCCTGCGCCTACAATAATTTAATTCATAGATTCAATAGATATTTAAATTATAATTTTAGGTACGTTTTTAAGCTTTCAATGTACGTAATTTTAAGCTTGAAAAGTTTTAAATTGCTGATTGAATTAAAAACTTAAACTTTTTCTTAGTTCTAAATGGAACTCTAGATAGTTATCAAAATTCGTTTGCTTTTCCCAATTTCACTTAAGCTTACCAACAAACTACTGATTTTATTATATTTTCGGTTTTATTTTAAAATGAAACATGTAATTAATATAACGGAAATACCTTAAAAAGAAACAATGTAATATAGAGGTATTATTTTGTGCACGTTAAGGACCAACTTTGAGGTTAAGATCGTAAATAATCCTACTTTAAGAACTCGACGACCAGCAATGAATTTTTATTCATTTTAAAAATACCATTGTTGTTTTCTTTAAGTGGTTTAGTTGTCATGTTTCCCTTTATTTGTCAATGCTTAATTATTACTTCTTTAATTTACAAAATTTATAACAAAACTTGTGTAAAATAAACTCCTCTAATTATAATTAAAATTTTAATAATTAACCAAAAGATAAAATTGTAAGTAAATAAAAATAATAAAAATTTTCATACTAAATAAATGATAAAACTGATTAAAGTCCAATATTACCGAAGAAGTGGAAAAAGTAATTAATAGATTATTAATGACATTATTTAATCCGTAGACTATTTTAAGCTATTCATTTAACGCAATTCAAAATTTGATAGATCAGAAAACTTGGTTTCTCTAATTAAGATCCTGCTTTTACTGTAATTACAACGAAAGTTGATTAATAAATAATTACTTTATTGGTGGAAAAGTTTCCGGGAAAGTTAGTTAGACAAGGTATATACACAGGGAAAAGCAATTTATTAATAATAAATTTTATAAAGCACTTCATGTCTCAAAATACAACACTTCATTAAAAAAGAAAACTCAACTGCAATAATTAAAATTTATATTTTTACTTAACATCTGCACTAAAATATTTTAATAGCCACTCGTAATTGTATACGTATATTACCACTTTTAATCTATTGTTTTACTGCCATTGCGAACCTGTAAATTCTATTTAAACATAATAATTGGTAATTTTTTAGGCCGTAATGTTTTGCGTTCTTCATACGGTTCAAGTATTTTCAATAAAATTTAAAAATACATAAAGTAAAAGGTTAGATAAAGTTTATTCTTTCATCAATAATAAAGCGAAATAGCACTGTTTTCTACTCAATCTACATATATGCATAAAGAGAAGATAAAGATACGCATTCGTTGAATTTATTATTTAAAATCAATTGTTTGTAATATACGTTAATATTTATTTTCGAGATTTTTCAATAGTTTTTTTATATTAATACTGGGTGTTCCAAAACTTGTGTATAAGTTCTCGCTACATTGTCCGGGACCCTTGGTGGAGTACCCTAAAATATCCTATATCCTTCGGTTAAGAATGGTTTTTCCACGACCATTGAATATTACGTATATTATGTGTTTGTTTTCTGAAAAGTAATGCTATATACCGGGTGGAAATGAAACTAGGGCCACCCCTGGCATTTCTTTATTTATAAAAATAAAAAATTAGAATTTTAGTATCTTATATTTTTCAAAATTTTTACAAAAAAAAAATTCAAATTTTTTTCTTAAAATTTTGAAAAAAAATATTTTTTTGTCATAAACATACTTAAAATTAACCAATGTTTGACTTTACGTAGAAAAAATCAGGGGGTTATATTTAAAATAAGAAAATGGATGTCATTTCCTGATAAACCGGAAGTAAAATTAAAAATTTATTCGATACATAAGATTTGTTTTCTTAGATCATATAGTATACTAAAATTTAAATTTTTTATTTCCATAAATAAAGAAATGCCAGGGGTGGGCCTAGTTTCATTTCCACCCGGTATACCCTATCTTTCTGCCACGGTTTTGGTTTCCCACACGCAGTTGGACCAATCAGAAAGCTCCATTTCCATTCCGATACGGTATTTGAGTTAACCTTGCAATATAGAGGTTGCACTGCGTGTAAAGAAATGTAAGAATTGCAAACAATAACCTTTACAAATTTTCATAAAACTGCTGGTTCGTGTCGCAATTTCGGTCTTCGTGAATAATGGCTATAATTTCTCGCTCGCTAAATAATACATATCATGTAACTAGCTAGAAACTGACAAATTTGTTGAGGGTCTGAAAATAGCATAACGAGCCCTTACCCAAATCTAGCTATCACATGCGTACGAAATTTAATTTTTTGCGAGTTGCGTACGCAATTTCATCGACGACCGACCATTCTGTGACTATTATTAATGCTCGATGTAGTTAATATTAGAGGGGTTAAATATAAATTTTTGTTTGATCTGTCCTTATATTGCAAGTTCAAAAAAATCCTTTCGGAATTCCTTTGCAGCGCCTCTATCGAAAATTACAAGAAGTATTTGAGAGTTACAAAACAGAAAACCAAAGTCACTAGTGTAGCAATGATAGATTTTCTAAACCACTAATATGAATGACATATGCGATTTTCTCATATGGTCGTCGATAAAATATTTTTCTGTACTTTCCCAAGACTTTGTGACAATAGATGATATGAGTAAGACTGGAAATATAGTGTGGTCACTTTTACAGTGCACATGTTACATCACTGAAATTGTATTTTTTTTCTCTGTCCAATGAATGATTCATTAAAAATAAAAAAAAAAACTGGCGTTCATAAGAAAATTAAATGTTGGTTTAAAATTAGAAAAATCCAGTTGAAGCAAAGTGTTTTTAAGTCCATTGGATTCAGGTTCTTAAATCAAGTACCTATATCAAATTTCAGTCGTAAAGCTTAAGCGATAACAAAAATATGGGGGAAAACGAATATGCGAAATTTCAGTTATTTCATATACCGGATTTTTAAAATGATTCCAAAAGAGCTTGAAAGGGGGCAATTTTTTGTAATTTAAGCTACTTTGAAACTCTTCGAGTTTCCAAGATCTCAATGGTGTCCACTGTAAATGTGACCACCTTGTATACTCCAAATGTATACTCATTATGAGCATGAGCGTGAGCATAAAGTTCGAGTTTAATCTCAATTTGGTATGTAAAAAGTGAGTTAGTCCGAAAAAAAATGTTCTTAATACGTTATGTTAATCAGCAAAATTAAGGAAATATAATTAAGTTAATAACATTAAATTTAAACAAAATTATATTTAACTGTAAGTTCGTTAATTATGCTGATTAACATAACCACCTTCCACCTCTTGGCAGTAATAAAATCTACATTTTGTTTAAATTTAATGTTATTAACTGAACTGCAAAAAATCATTTAATATACGGAAGTTGGGGCAGTTGGGTCCAACTTCCGGAGTAAATAAGGTTGCATTAAAATGCGATTTTCAAATGGGCGTAATTCCGAAAGTATTAATCGTAGATCACACTAGGCTAGGTCAATTTAATGGCATTTTTATGGAGAACACGAAAATGCAAAAATATACTGGGTGTTCCATTTAAAATAAGAAATTTGCCATCCACTTCCGGTATAACCCTAAGTTCCACAATGTTAAAAGTACCTTTATTAGAAAGTTCGCAATCAGATTCCTCCGTAGACAAATTTTCAGAATCAAAAACATAACGATTTACTTTATGTCCGGATTGTATTATACAATATACATACCAAAAGGCTATCCACCTTTAAAGGTCCTTCAACCAATTTTTTGTTATTATTTATTGATAATAATTAATTATTATTACGCTATATGTATAATAAGGGGGTGTTTTACTAGGGAGCTTAATTACACCCCTGCAGATCTTTAAATATTTATCCTATTAGAATAGTAGGTATATTATTCAACTAGCGAGAACCTCAGACATATTACGATACTCCCCTGCCGGCTCGTGTCGCAATTTCGGTCTTCCGAAAGCCCTCTTTTGGATTTTTTTGATCTTGCAAAAAAAGGATAGTTCAAATAACTAATTTTATTATTAAAATCATTATATAATTCACTTTTCTGTAAATTTTAAATAAAATAGGAACATTTTTTATTCGTTTCGATAAGTTGCTTCCGTCAAAACAGCGCCACCTACAATTATTTACATTTAACTAAAAATAATCGATAACTTCAATGTCAGCTGCTGTTAACATAGGTTATGTTATATTGTTACTACAAAATATTAATACACAACTCGCAGAAAGTGAATTTCGTTGCTCGTGTAATATCCTCACTCGGCTAGCGCCTCGTTCGGCTATTTTCACACTCGCACAAAATTCGTCACGCTCGTTGCGTAATATACTATTTCCATGACTTTTATATTTAACGACGCTTTGATGAAAATTTGTTTAGGTTATTTTCGTATTTCTGACATTTTTTTATTCGCAGCGCCACCTCTATATTGCAAGGTTAACTAAAATACCGTGTCGGAATTGAAATGCAGCTTTCTGATTGGTTCAAAATTTGTTTGGGAAAGCAAAACCGTGGCGGAAAGGTAGGATATGTTGATAAAGTATAGCATTACTTTTCAGAAAACAAACAAGTAATGAAGTAATATACATATTATTCATTGGTCGTGAAAAAACATCTATTCCTATTTTTAACCTTTCAATTTTTACCCTTAAAAAATTTATCATCTTCAAAAGTAAAGTTAAAAAAACCATAAGCACCTGCAGTTCTAGGAAAACTTGAAATGAAATTTTTTCAAGAATTTTATTAATCGCGGCTTTTACAATTATTTTCATGTAGGTATGTAATATAATTTTATCAGCATTTTCTTTGTAAATCAATCATTCATATATATTTATTCTATTCTTGTTTTGATGTCTCTTATAATAGCGGTCCATAGACGGACGTTAATTCCTGCGTTTTTCCTGACTTTCTTATCTCACGTTTCTTCCTTTCAAAATGAAATCGCTGTCATTTTTAAAAAACTCATTTCATTTGCCATTTGGCATCTTCAAAATAAGTTATTCATTGAACACTAACGTAAAATGTTTTTTTCTGTAATATAATTTAAACTTTAATAATCTCTCAAGACGATTTGGTGCGCAAATAAATTTGATAATTTTAAACTACTAGGTATCCATGAAAAAAAAATAAAAAATAAAAGAAAAAACGATAGGAATAATTCCTTCAGGATTTGACTTTCCCGTGGGAATGAACGCACGCCTATCGACTTCTACTCTCTATCAAGTTGTCGCATGATTAGTGAACACCCTGTATATATACTCGTATCATAAAATTAATATAGATGGGAGGAGCCTCTGCTGCCATTCGATGTTTTAGTAAAGCCGATATAACAGGGTGGGCAAAATAATTCTCAAAACGCTTTTATTTAAATTTTCATCTAACTAAATAAATGCTAATGTGTCGGTTATTATTTTTTTCTATTTTGCATCTATAAGACATTACAGTTGCCAACTACCAGAAAATTTACCAGAATTTAAAACAAAAAAATTATTTTAAATAGGTAAAAAGACGCAAAATAGAAAAAAATCTCGTTTCATAAGTAGATAGTAGAACTTGTTCATTAAAATACTCGCCGCTACGCGGTTCGTATTTTAAAATTGAACGCGTGCTACAATTTACGTTTTCTAATATACTATTTTTACATTAGCATTAGTAGGGCCGGGGTGGTCAAAATCTTATAGAACCTTGGTTTTAATATCTTTTATGATTGGTGCTTCCATCCTTTTTAGTTCTATGTTCAATGACCCTTATGGTCTAATCTAAGGTTTTCTATTATTATATTATATTTATTTGGGATACAAATTAAACATAAACTTTGAAATAACTCATTAAAAAATAACAAATCACTCTGCGATTACCCAGACTAAAATTATAGGGAGAAGAAACTCAGATAATTGAAGCATATACCTACTTTACTTTACATTCAAGCAAACTTTACTTTATTCATATGTAATATGAGAAATTCTTACTCATTTACTTCAACATTTTGAGAATAAAGTAAGAGTTATATACAATATATCGCCAGTTTTAGGACACCATGTTCTTTTGGTGTTGTTGCAAATTATGTACAAAAAATATTACAGTAAAAATACGCAAACGAAACTTAGATATATAATTTAGTATAAAAATAAATTTTCGTTCATTTAGGGCCGGTTTATTCATCATCCGGTAAAATGTTCAGTAGTGTTACCAGGGAGTTATTTACAAGTAAAATTGATCAGTAAATTAAACTATTCAATATGCTCAATTTACTGAAATTTTTTCACTACTGGGAAGTGAATAGTTATTTTTATGTATAAATTTTATAAATTATCCTCTCAGTAGCGAAAAATAATATGCAGGGTAGACCATTTAACTTGAAAGAAATAAATAATTGAAATACTAAAAGCTTTGTGTTAATTTCAATATACATATTTTTTAATGAAAACCTATAATTTTTTAAAATTTACTCAGTAAAACAAATAACATTTTTTTTATTTAACACACTTTTCCGACGACCATATGAGAAAATCGTATATGTCATCCATATTAGTAGTTTAGAAAATCTATCATTTCAACACTAGTGTATTTGGGTTTCTGTTTTGTACTTTTTGTAATTTTCGATAGAGGCGCTGCGAAAAAATTCCGAAAGCCCTGTCTTGGAATTTTTTGAACTTGCAAAAAAAGGACAGTTCAAATAAAAATTTATATATAACCCCGCTAATATTACTTATTTTATTATTATTTATTTTTATTTTACACATTTTTGGCAAAACCATTTTTTTCTAAGTTGTTTAGGTTGCTAAATATTTATTATATAATTCTTTAATGAATATAAATAATAATTAACAAAATAAAATTATTTCAAAATTATATTGTTGACAATATCACGTAGAAAAGTAAGTAGGGAACACGGTTACTATGTGCTGGTTTAAGCACTTGTTTTTGTTGTATGGTTTTAACAGAAAAATCATCAAATATTTATTTGTCTCAAGTTAAATGGTCCACCCTGTATAATACTACTTTTACATGGGATTTAAGGGAAAAAATTGTATCCCTTAGTTTTTGTATGATCAAAATGGATGGAATAAGAACAACTACTTTAGGTTTAGGGATAAATAGTTACTTATCACTGCTACAAATATTAAGCGATAATATTTACATTTAGAATATATCTAACAGATGAACAGACCAAATGTGCCAGGATTTAGGAAAAGCTCATATCAACTGTTATGACAAGCCCCATAGTAAAATTGCACCCACTTTCAAATTTGTTTGACAGGTACTGTCACTGGGAACTTTTATAAACTCCTACACACACGATGTATTCATAAAGTAACTCTGCTGCAAATAATAACTGAACAAATAAATTATAAGCGATAGAGTATTGATTAAATTTCTAAAAGAGAGTCCTTTTTCTTTGAAAGGATTTATCTGAGGTAATATGACCTGAAATTTTATTCAACCTAGGGGTTAAATTTGATGCTGCATTTTTCATGACATAAATTTTTATATAAAGTTCGGAAAATAATAAGTTCCAACGTACAGAGGGACAGCACTTTAAATTTGATTAAAAAATATATTAATAATGAAAATAGAATGAATAATAATAAAAATGTAATACTGCCTAGAAAAAAATCTTCCAAATATTTTTTTCGCGACTATTAAATAAGCGATTCATTATATTTTGAACGAAATTCGATACTTACTAAACTTTTGTCATTATTTAACACGCTCGGACCGGGTGCAGACTAATCATAAAGCTGCTTTTCATTATCCAATGGGCAACCTAATGAGCAATGGATTGTGGGTAATTTTATACACAGAATAAATTTACATATAAGAAATGTCACAATTATAAAAATTAACCTTAACAAATTTGGAAATAAGAAAAATTTCTTTTTCAAAAAAAATTGGAAATTTTAAAGAAAAAAAAGTCCAATATGTGTGCATACGATTGTGACTGCTAAGATAATTCAAAACAAATAAAACCTAGAAATGTTTGAGATGGAATCCCATAGATTTCTTCAATTAAGAATATCCATCAACGAAAATACGAAAATCTTGAGAAAATTTAGTACAGTTGGATTTTCAGTGAAAGATTGAAGAATAATATTGTTTGAAACGTATTTTGTATTTAACGTTTAAAAGCGCGATCAAACAAACTTGCCAGATATGGTTTTTTGAAGAATTTCTGGTAAGTGTAAAAACCGATTTAGAAAAGAAGAATTTTCCTCTAAAAACTTTCCTTCTTCTGAATAATCCCCCTTTTCATTAAAATGAAAACGTGTTAAGAACACCTAATGGAAAATTTCAGTGTATGGTTTTCCCACATAACACTACAGTTTATAGGTTTGAGTTGGTAAATTCCCTGGTAGGTACGAATGTTGTTGAGGAATTTATATTTTGATCATTTTGATACCGATGAGCATGATATTCCGTTAAGAGTATTGGGAGTCTAAGTAGAACCGCGCTCCGATAGTAAACGTATATTTTGAGCTTTGTCTTGAATTTGGGGAATAAATCTTGACCCAAAGTGCTTCCCACATAATTATGCCGAAAGTACCAATAAAAATCTTCATTTCTGTTATATTTTAAAATTTGTATCACCTAGACTACGAAGGTATTAGCTGCTTTTACAGTTAAAATGCGCGTTCAAAATTTACGAAATATGCCTTGCAATTATTTCAAACTAAAACCATATTTTGTAAATTACATTACATTGCATAGTTTAAATAACATACATGGCTAGACTTCTATACGACGACTTTTTCAAAAATTAAATTATTAAGTCGAAAAAAATAAGTTTAAAATAGGCCAAATTTTGGATATAAAATATTAAAAAACTGTCGCATACAAATGCAAGTCTTAAGCAGAGGTTCCACTTTCATATGATATTCTCATTTTGTATATAGCTCAATACATATTTGTGTAGTTTGATACATAAAAACAGGGAAAAACCCATATAATGGTGTAGACTCCATATCCTCTTAACAAATCTATATAGATAAGTTATTTCATCAGAATTAACGCATATCTAAATAAACGAGTGGAGTGATGGAGTGATGGAGTGATATTCCAATGATAATTGATGATGAGATAGACAATGTAGAAGACGAAACAAAATTATCATCTTCTGAAAAAATTAATTATTTTCTGCAATGTTTTAGTGCAATTCTTGAACATGCCGAGGATAAGCCATATACACTAATTAAAATAATAGAAAAACTTTTAAAAGAAAAATTTATGAATTTAATTATTTGATAATTTAGTAAAATTCTTCTATATATTTAATTATCGATTTATTTATGTTCTTTCTTCTATAAATTACAGATATTTTTTGACTGAAGTAAAATAATTATTATTTTTTTTGTTTCAATCTTCACCGAATCAGCAACTTTTTCAAAGATCCCTTTTAAAAAAATTGTTTCAGGTTAGATATTTACTTTAAAAAATTACTGAATTAATTAATTTTTAGGAAAATGTAAATTTTTTAGTATTATTTTAAATTTAGACTACAAGTGGACCTTTAGTCATATTGTTGACAATGCTAGATCCTAGATAAATATTTTTTTAAATAAAATAATATAAAATTTATTAGAATTTCATTCTATAAATTTCAATTTATTGACTTTCCATTCACTAATTTATTTGAAATATACATATAATTATCTTAAGAATTTAAAGGTAAGTTTTTAATACTTTTAGCGAAAGCTATTTAAAGGCTTGATTAAAGCTGAATAATAATAATCCCATTCTTATGTACTAATACATTAATTGTTTTGTTAAATAAATACTTTTTAGAAAGAGATTGGAGTAAATTGCAAGATTTACTGTAATGTAGGTTAGGAAAACAATTTCCTTGAAACATTTTAAGAGATAATCGGATAAAATCTGAAATTCTCTTTATTTGTTTGTTTTATTCTAGATTAAATAGCAACTTGAATAAAGTGGAATTATTAAATTAATTTATGTAACTCTCATACTGAAAAGTTTACTAAATTAAAGTTTTGTTTTGTGCATGCAATAAAACATTAACAGATAAAGATTTTCCGGTAGCGTTAAAATGAACTGAGGCATAAAGGATATAATTTAAAGACGCTGTTAGTATAATTTTTTGAGCAATACCACGGAAAAGGAAACAGCTAATTGAAGTGAAGCGAGTTCGGCGAAGGAAATGTAAGGGCAGCAATTACATGAAAATGGCTTAAGTTGGAATGACTTAGACTTGGGATGTGTGTTCGGATTTCCTTTTTTCAACGTTTCTTTTAGGTACAGAGATTTAACGAAATATGCTGAAACTTTAAAAATTTTCCTCGGAGAAGCAATCGACTTTTTAAATCGAAAACTTGCCGCCGCTTTTAATACTTCAAACTTATCTTGCGCTTGCCTGATCGCAGTTTAATTTTAGCATTATTCTGTAATGATTTTGAAATTATTGGTTTAACCTCAAGAACTTATTCAAAACTTAGCTGCTTATACGTAATCAGAGTATTATAAACTCCCTTATATTTCGTAATTAATGCTGCTAGTTAATAAAATTGTTCAAAGCATAATAAACAAGCCGAATATCATTAATTATAGAGCATAAAAAATTTCGTTATGTTAAAATTGCAAGTAATTAATTTTTTTGGTGCATAATCCAATTTAAATTTAAAAAATTTAAGATAGTCTCTTTCAAGTAAAAAATATACGGTCATTAAATATGAAGTTTATAAAATTTTAATTAATGTACATAAAAATATTAAAAAACTTATCTTAATTACATGTGGTGTGAAATCAACCATTTATCGTTTTAATTACTGCCTACATGATGTTAAACTTTACTTTTTGCTTCACGTTTTTATTAAATAAATCAATAATTAGTTAACACTTTTCTTAAATACTTAAGACATTACCATTAAAATACTTATAATTTATTTTTCTTGCAGTTACATTAAAAAATAATATGATACGTTTCCTGCTAGGTCATGATTTTAATAATTTAAAAAGCAAAAAACATGCATATTATGTTTTTTTCCTTTAAATGTAAACATTGATTGCTTTTAAAACAATTTCGAAAAATAAGCAATCTATTAAAACCAAATGTTTATTGAAAGAAATTCTATCAATATTTTTTTTTCTTTTATAAATGAAACTTCTCTGGAATTATTACATTAATTAAATAGAACACGTGATAATAAATGAAGCTATTTCAATTTATAGCCATCGACATAATATGTAGATTTTAAATCCAAATTCGTGTATTTTAAAAATTGCAATAAATATTAAAAAAAATCAGTATGTTTATGTGAAAACCGGCGGTTAACATAAACTTATTATCAATAATACTAGTGAATAATTGGCAATGAACTCCTCTATTTTAGAGAAGGCTTGAGGTTTACTTTTTTAGTTTTGGAGCAATAAGCCTGTAATTAGCGTCTAGGATAAATGAGTAGGTATTGCTCCTCCTGTGCCCATATTCTTGAAACGGTCCACACGATGTTGCATACAACTTTCATCATTCTGTCCCTGTCAGTTTCATGAAAAAATAAGAGTCTGTCCTTGTAATGTTGTATGCCACAACCTGTGGAGTGGTTCAAGACTACGCCTGCTGGAAAGAAACAAACGTATTTATACAATATCGAACGAAATTTCCAATTCTCTCTTCAACATGGAAAAAGTTTAATTTTTTTATGCAGAAATATTTTAAAGAATTAAATGAAATTATACCAGTTAGCTAAATCCAGCCCTTTTCAATTGGTTACATTACTAATTTAGAAATACATATGTACGTAAAATGCAAAAAAAAATCGCATAGAAAAAAAGTTAAAAAAATAATTTTTTCGAGTACTACTACTAAGGTTGTGTCAATTTTCATAAGTTTTTCATATTCTCAACAAACCAAGGAAATTTTTGAAATTGTAGCTTTTTTCCACTGGGACCAGCTCTACTCCTATAAGAAGTAGCGAATCGAACCGAAATTGGTGGTGCATGAATCCTGCGGTGGTGATGTTGGTATGTAGGGTATAATTATTCGAATGGGGAAATGGTGACAGATTTCAGTTGACAGTTTTTTCGATTATGCCTTTCATTTTATTTTCTTCAGACGTCATTAAAGTACAGACTTATGTGAGGCTTTATAGAGTCGTTTTGTAGATATATGTTAATACGATGGTCTTGTTCGTGCATGGTGCGCAGTAAAATTCGTCGAAAGTAAAAGTGTCGAACTGCTAAATTGACGAATCGCCAATCCGTAAAAATGTCGACCGCAAAAACTAAGACCGTAAAAACGTCGAACGCAAAAATGTAGAAACGTAAAGATTTCAAAAAAAAAATATTTTTTTTGTAAATAACATAAATATTATAAGAGATATTAATTTGCAATTTTGGCCACAGTTTTTTAACATAAGGATGCATATTTTCAGCAATTAAAAGTAAAAAATTATTTTCAGAGGTGTTACATATGGGGGTCATCAACTTTTTTTGATCATATCTTTTGTTTATTTACGATTTTGATAATTTTAAAAGTACTAAAATAATCCTTGACCAATGTTCGATAGAAAAGGTACTCTTATTGTATATCGCTCCGGTGCTTCATTTCAGAGTAAATTTTATAATTTTAGCTAAAAATATGAATTTAAAAAACAACATCAAATTTGGTTTTTTTATGAAAATTTCGTGATTTATCAAATATCAAAGTAGGCGAATAACCACAATATTTTGTTAATTCTAAGTTCTAAGTAACCTTTTATATTTTCTAATTAGTGTTTGATAGTTATTCTTATTATTGCAATATTAAAAATGCGAAAGAAACAATAGATATGTTCAAAAAAAGTTGATGACCCCCCACATGTAACGCCTCTGAAAATATTTTTAAAACTTTTATTAGCCGAAGATATGTATCCTTATGTGCAAAAAATGTGGCCAAAATTTCAAATTAATATCTCTTATAATATTTATTTTATTTACAAAAAATATATTTTTTGAAAATTTTAAGTGGTATAACCTTTTAAATAAGCATTTCCAGACAAATCCTTTATAAAAGTCAAAAATACCTAGTTTCACTTCCTCTATCACCACAAAAAATTGTTATAGTTATTCAGGGACACCCTGTATATGAAATTTTATATTAATGATATTAATTATTGTATGACGAGCGTAAGATAGTATCTTTCTTTGGCACAATGTTTTTTATAATCATTATTACGTAAAATCGCATTTATCAAGTATTTTTTAATAACTGATTTTAATTTTTCTAAATTCAATTCTCTTAGTGTAGGTGTAGCTGGCAATGTGTTATAAAAATTTATGTTCTACGAGTTTACGGATCGCCGATTCGAGATTTTTGCGTTTCGACATTTTTACGTTTCTACGTTTTTGCGTTTTGACATTTTTGCGTTCGACGTATTTACAGGCGACGATTTTGCGACCGACGTTTTTACGGACTTGCGAGTCGACAATTATGCCTTTTGACACGTTTGCGTTTCGACACTTTTAAATGTAAACTCAATGCTAAGAGATATTATACTTTTCGGAGTTTAAAAAGGTCTCGTTACTGCTACAGTTGGATTTTCAGCAAATTTTTATTATTTCCAGATTCTAGGTATGATAACTTTTTCAACTTACATCCTATGCTTACATCTCACGTTTTTAAAATCTTTTATTAATTTTCAAGAATAGTTTTAAAATGGGTTCACAACATTTAAAAATTTATATTTTGTAATTAATATGTTTTTGGCTAAATCATACTTCTACTTTTATAACATCTAAAATATACTTTAAATCTGTTTTACTGATTTGCAGTTTGTATGTAACTCTATTGGGAATTTTTAGATTCCCCTCGCTCTATGGTGGTAGAATATAAACTTCGATATTCAGGACTTACTTTTTTGATTTAACGCATTGGTACATGTTTTTTGACCTTTACTAAAGCTTTAAATAATAAATCTATTTGTGTTTTGTTGAATACATAGTTATAAGGTACAAGAATACATTTTAAACACAATTTCTGATACTGACAAGTACCCAATATCCTTAATTTATAGCGCCCTCTATACCTAGTTAAAATTTCCAATACCGTTTGTAATTTTTAAATAAAATGTTTAAGTATAAAATTTTGATTATATGTTATATTCTACAGATAGGTTTGTCTAAATATGTATCTTTAATTATAGTTAACAAGTAAGAAATTTGTATGAAAATTTAAAAATAAACCTTTCAATTTAAAGATACATGTTTATAAAATAATCACTAACTAAATAGAAATATAAAAAATGCAGATTCAAAAATCCCGCGAATCTAAAAATACTTTGCCCCAATAAACCAGAGGTTGCTTTTACGTTATCAAAAGGTACTATTGAGTTAGCATTCTATACGTATTAGTTTATCTATGGTCATTGCTTTCGTTGTCTAGTCGTTGCCATCTACAGGGTGTTCTCCTGAATAAATAATTTATTGTAAAAATGCCGTGACAGCTCGATTTCTATTTTCAGTGAGACATATTTTTAAAATTTTAATGTTGTCATTGCAACCCCATTTCCTATGGACCACTCTGTCAATTTTGAGAAATGGGAATACGAGTCAGTAAATACATCATTTGATTTTTATTCCGACCCAATCTACAAAATTAAAAAAAATTACTTAGTTATCCTATTATTTATGTACTTTTAAATTAATTAAATTGTCACCACAAATCAAGTGGTCCAAACTCGAGTCCAACTTAACAAAATTATTATTCACAATTATTGAAAAAAAACTTAGTTACCATATCTTTAATAAAAAATTACTTTTTACCTCTTCTTCTTAGTCGGGTACTATAAATGACTAAATTTACTAGGTCATTTTATGATGGGGCCGAAAACGAATCATATTTTTATTTTTAGGGTAAAAATATCTTTAAAATGAAGCGTTACTTAACCACTATTCCCATTTAAAATAATTGTGTGGAGAAGGGGGTTGCAAATTCAAGTTTAATTTTATTGTAAAGACATGTCACCTGAAAATAAAAATTGCCAGTTTCAGCAATTTTTGATTAATTTATTTCTAGAGACTTATTGAAGGTGCTATCGTTTGATGTAAAGTTCAGTAAAAGTTGCCTACAAAATTGCATAAAGAATAAATTCACAGAAAATATTTTCGAAATCGTTATGCCTTTTTATAAGGGCTTAAAAAAACTTTTCTGGCATAAAAAATAAAATTTGCAGTCTTGCTTATGTTTTTCTGCAACTTTATTAATTATTTTTAATATGAAGGGCATTTCTTACGCTTATGCCATATTACGTAGTGAACATTTACCTCATAAAATAAATATTGTACTTCATTTTATTGACGACAAATCATCCAAAAATCCATTGAAATTTCGAAATACGAGGGAAATTATCAGAAACAAAAAAAAATTCTTTACAATTTTGATCAATGATTTCTGTATTACTTTTGTTACCAATTAAAAGAGAACAATTTCGGCTTTTTAGAAATAATTTTTTAGACTTTCGTACATTTGAATTATTGAATTATTATTCGCGATTTTCTGATTTTTGACAAAAACGATAAAATCCAAAACGGTGTAGCTACATAAATAAAAAAGATAGACCCTACTTTTATTGTTTTTTGCTAAAAAATTTCTAACCCCGACGTTTATGTTAACTACAAATGAAACACCCTGTGCAACAGCGCCATCTATGGATAAATCTCATTTTTTTGAGAAATTGTAATTATTTAAAAAACTTTTAGCGTAAATATCAATAAATAAATTGTTTCAGCTACTGTCTTAATTCAGTTTATTGAATTTTAACCGTCGCCTTGTAGCGTAGCGTAAATCTAGACACAAGCTGTATATGTAATACTAGCGTTCGAGATTAATACTACTCTATTTGGATAGGAATTCTATCGATTATGGTATTATGAAATTATTTGTCGATTTTAATGTAATTGAAAACGGTAATGAATTTTCAGAATAATATATTATGGTTAAATTTAGCAGGGAATGTTAAATTTTACAGAGAGCAAGACTTATTTTTGAAGTTATACCACTAAAATGTCCATTTATTTACCTGTTCAAAATAATTTACGTTCATAAGCCTTACGTGTGCATTAATCGTGTAATTAAATTCGTAGGCGATCATGCAAATTATTAACGTTAATATTGTAAAGCACTTTACTTGTATTATAAATTAATCGATATTGTCATGATAGCCTTACTTTCCACCTGAATATAATAATTTTACTTAAATAAGTTATTTAGGAATACCTTTGTGATACGGTTATAAAACACGGAACCTACATTATACTTTTGCATACATATTTATTTAATAAAATTTACATCTACATTATTAAAAGATATTCAAAATTATGCAAAATATTTATAAAAATATTAATTGAATAAGAGATTACACTAAAAAAGGTCTTAACCCTCAAAATTACTACGATAAAATTTGAAAAGCTTTTTGTTTAGTTTACTTTTTTCAATTTTGTAATTTTGCGAATCAAATATTATTATGAACAAAATAGTATTTTATTTTATAATGAGTAAAAGATGTACTTTTTTTGGTGAGCATGTAGGTTTGCAGAACAAACTCTGCTTGTCCCGCGGTTATATGCGAGCCACAAAAAGTTCATTTATTTCAAATAAAACATGAAACTTTGTATACTAATAAAATAAAAAATAATTCTAAAATGTGACATTCAATTTACAGGTACGTCATTTCTTGTTACTAATGTATATTGGGATGTCAAATAACCGGAGTAGAATTTTTATTTCTACTCCTAGGACATACAAAGTATGCCTGATTGCGACCGCAATGAACAAACATGACCATAGATAGACGTTTTAAGAAAAAATATACAGGGTGGTGATAAAGTTTGGAACCAAGGTCATAACTTCCGTAAAAATTTTTTTTGTAAAAATCGCTTGGACAGGTCAATTTTTGTTTTAAAAATGCCATCTTTTGGAATGAAAAAAATATTCATGACGTCATTGATAACTTCACTATGACGTCATCATCAATTTTTTTAAATGGAAACCCCTCCTTTTTTTACACATTTTTCATAGAGCTTTTTATCATAATAATGATCACATAAAAATATTTAAAAAAATTTCAACCATTTTTGAAAAAAAAAAATAAATTTACTCAAAAAAAAAATTATTAATTCTCAATGAAAATAAGGCAAGAAAAATAAAATAAACTAATTTTTAGTTTAAAAATAACAAATTATTATTGAAAATATTCGAATTGTTCTTCTTTACACAATTGGAATTTTCTTAAAACTAATTTTAAATAACTTTTAATGAAAAAGGTAATTAAAATAAAATGTTTGAGTAATAATAAACTTTAAATAAAATTGAAATTTATTATAAATTTAAAAAAGCTTTTGATATTCAAAATTTATTGAAATAAAAATTGCCTTTATAAAAGTGCTTTAGTTGACGTTATTTTGTATGGCAAATAAAATTTTAAATCCATTTACCAATGCTTGAATAGCTTACTTCGTTTGTTTAATAATAATCAACAATTATTAATTTTTGCGAAATTAAAAATGCCTCGTTTAAGCGAACGCGAAAGAATCGAAATTTTAATTATGGTAGGATACGGCGCTAGAAAAAGAACCCATGGGGAAGCTTGTGCTTTGTTTAATGAGCAATATCCAAATAGACCGCAAATCTCAAGATCTACAGTAAGTAAGTTAGCTTCCAAATTTGCAGAAACAGGATCTGTAGGAGATTTGCCTCGACAAGGACGGCCTCAAGTGAATGAAGAAACCAAATTAAATTTATTACTTGCGATTGAAGAAAATCCCAATATTTCAACAAGAGATATTTCAAGAAATAATAATGTGGATCATTCCTATGTCGCAAAATTATTAAAAAAGGAAAAGAATCACCCATACAAAATAAAACTCATACAAGAGTTAAATGAAGATGATCCCGATCGCCGACTGCAATTTTGTGAAGAAATGATGGCGCGATGTGATCAATATCCAAATTTTTTAAGTAGTATAATTTTCTCCGATGAAGCTACCTTTCAATTGAATGGATCAGTGAATCGACATAATTGTAGGAATTGGTCACAGGAAAATCCTCATTGGGCCGTAGAATCCCATAGCCAAAGACAGGGAAAGTTAAATGTATGGGTGGGAATGATTGGCAGACGTTGCATAGGACCTTACTTTTTTAATGAAAACCTTACTGCCCAAAGATACTTGAATTTTTTGCGGACTGATTTGCTACCAGTTTTACTTCGTATTTCCCCAATTATGAAAATCGCAACATTCCTAACCAAAACATTTGGTTTCAACAAGATGGGGCTCATCCACACTTTGGCAGGGCGGTGCAAGAATTCCTTAACACCACGTTTCCCAACAAATGGATAGGTCGGAGACCAATTGAGTGGCCTCCGCGATCTCCCTAACGCCCTTAGATTTTTTTTGTGGAGACATTTAAAATCAAAAGTTTATTTCAATAGACCTAATAATTTACAAGAATTGGAGCTTAGAATTAGGACGGAATTGCAACAAATTGACGAAGAAGCTATTAACAATAGTATTCAGAGTGTCTACACTCGAATGGGACAATGCCAAATGGGGAACAATTTGAACATTTTCGTTAAAAGTTGTTACTTGTAAATTAAAAATTTACTTTTTTTTTGTAATATTTTCATTAAGAATTAATAAATTTTTTTTGAGTAAATTTATTTTTTTTTTCAAAAATGGTTAAAATTTTTTTAAATATTTTTATGTGATCATTAATATGATAAAAAGGTCTATGAAAAATGTGTAAAAAAAGTAGGGGTTTTTATTAAAAAAAATTGATGATGACGTCATAGTGAAGTTATCAGTGTCGTCATGAATATTTTTTTCATTCCAAAAGATGGCATTTTTAAAACAAAAATTTACCTGTCCGAGCGATTTTTACAAAAAAAATTTTTACGGAAGTTATGAACTTGGTTCCAAACTTTATCACCACCCTGTATTATATTATTATATGCGTGCTTATAATTTCATAGACCTAGTATTTTAGAGGAAAAGTCATAAAATATTATTTTTTGATAAATTTATTATAAAAAGAATCGTTTTAAGTAGGCATTTTGAAAAACAAAAAAATTATACAACCTTTTGATTGTCAAAATAAAAAATTAAAAAAGAAAGCAACCAAATTTTGTTTTTCAGTTATAAGTCAAAAATTTAGGAATGAATATTTTAAGATTATGTTGTAGTAACATTAAATCAAATTACTATAATATTGTTTTCGGGCTATCTCAAGGGTCTGTTCTTGGACCCTTGCTATTTCTGGAAAATGCAGAGGCTATAACTATTTGCGGATCATAGCACGCTTGCCTGTCAAGCTTTGAAATATACTGAGTACTCGAAGGCGGCACAGTTCAGGACCAATGACTGGTTAGTTGCAAATATGCTAATGCTCAGTTCCTCAGTACCTGCTCTTTAAAGTTTTACAAAAAATGGCAGTAAAGGTGCTGAAAATTTTAAATTTTTAGGATTAACCTCTTACCTACACTTATTGTAAACTTGTCCAATAAATTATCAAAAAATACTTACCTCATTAGAAATTTAGTAGGTACAGTCCCATTGAGTATTCTGTGTATTGATTATAATAGCTTATTTATTGACGTATCCTATTCTTGTTTGGGTACATTCACCATACGTAACAAATATTTTTAGTATAAATTCTAAACATTTTTAGATTGCAAAGAAAAGTCATACGTATCACAACAGTTGTTAAATGCCAGGATGACGTAAAACCCAAATTTATTAAAGAATACATCTTAACTTTTCTATCCCTATTCATATTAACTTGCCTTCAGTAAATTTACATTCTTATTAACAACACATCATACCTACAATACGAGGGGAAACCAAAACCTAAATAACGAATATCTTAGGTTAATCAGAAGTAAATTCGCTGGAAATCATTATAGTCCTGCGCTGTGTAATAACTCCTGATAAATTAAAAGAACTAGGCGTAGATAAATTCAATACAGATATCAAATTGAAGAATTCATAGAGTATACGTACGTGTGATACTAGTGTTCTGAATTTGTTATTGTATATTTTGCGTGTATTTTTTAAAATAATCTATTACTACAATCTTTACATAAACAAAGATACTTAAATGAAGTTAAGAAGGTAGTCGGCAAAATGTTTGAAAAGCGTACAAAAACACATTTTTTTATCATTGACTATACATGGAAAACAAAAATTCTATATGAAAACTAATTTCAATTGAAAGGGCACTAGCATCGTTTTTGTTAAATTTTTGATTACAAATATCCAAAAATTAATTTTTACTAGCGAAAAGTACGCTTTTCAAACACTAAAAAAAATATTTTAGATAAAAATATAATTTTGGTTAAACATTTCTCTAGCTGATGTTCATTTGTTTATTTTTCTGTCATAAAAAAATTATTATTGATATAATGTATTTATTTAATAAGTTCATTATTTTCATCAATATACCCTACGATCGTATTTTGATGTTGCCAGTTACACAATTCTTTTATTAAGTTCCTTCAGGCTTATGAGAATGAATCCAAGATGTTGGAATAAAAATCTCAACATTTCTGGAGAAAAAAGGATACTCATTTCCTCTTATACATATAATAATTTATTTAACAAAATAAAAAGAATGGCTAAATTTCGTTTTTCAGTCATATCAATTAATAGAACTATTGTTTATGTCATTAAAACCGTTAGTAAAATTTTTAATTTCGAGACTATTAATCGCTTTTTAACCTACGAGCTTGTTACAATATTTTTTCGTTGATCGTGCATTTGATTAACTAAAAAAAACTATCATTTTTACAAGACTTTTTCGAAATGTCACCATTAAAAAATACGAACCCGAGATATATCGACAATAACCGAAGTCGAATTAAACGAACAGGTTTGTCTATTATCAGAGATTACTGATGACTTGATGTGTACGTAACCTCATTTTTATAAAATAAAAATAAAAGGCACCTTCAAAATCATTCATTAAACAAAAATCATGCATTAGTAGGGGTCATTAATGAATGATTTTATATACATTAAAGCTACTCCTTAATAAACAATCAAAGAAAAATATTATTTAAATTTTTAATAGGGTTTTTATATCAGTTAACTTTGTATTAAAACCTAGTGTAAAATATGTTTTTAAAGACATGTGTGAATTTCCATCACGATTAATCTATTCATTAATGTGCTACTGTCTATCCTCTAATTAATATTTTGCAATGATTTGTATGAGCACCAGGAGGAAAGTCGCGTCGAAAAAAATTTTAGTTAATTTTGAAAATTAGTTTTACCACACATGATTAATGATGAAAAACTTTGGCCTGATTTGTGAATGACTTTTTGCTCTCTTTAAATTTTTAAATCTTTTTGGCTCATACTATCATATTGTCTTAAATTTATCTCAAAAAAATAAATATTTCCTTATGTATACAGGTCTAAAATACTAAATTTGAAACGTCACCCTGTATAAAAGTGTAAATGTCTTTATTATGCGATTTTATTGTATTGGCATACGCCAATATGAGAAACAAATTAGGATATAAAAGGATCGTAAATGAAATAATATAAAAATCCTTATTTTTCAGTTTAGAATATGCCAGGCATAAACACATAACAGTCTTGAATAAAATAATACAATCCGGTACTGTTATTGTTATATATTTTATTAACCAATATAAATAAAATTTTATATTACTCAAATTAATTGATTATAGACGAACACTTTTGGCTGTATTCGCCTCTGTCCACTGTACTTTAAATGTGTATTTATTTCCTTAAATTCAGTACCTGATCGAATTAAAGGGCAGCATTGGGTAGCGCACTTGTACCTGAAAAGAGGACGCCAATTATCCCGAAATCTTAATCCGGTAGTTCGCTAGCGCACATCAACTTTCGGGGTTGACCAGCGGCGCTAATGATCATACCTTTATATTTTTCAAAAAATGTGGAGATCGCGTTTTAAAACTTTAGTAAAATTTCTATTTATTAGCAAAAAATAACAAAATTTTTTAACACTATAACCTCACCAAATTACAATATATATTTAAAAAACTTTTCCTCATCAAAACGTATCAAACTCTACGCAAACCTAACCTAACCCGGCAACCACAGAGTGTATTTTAATTTAGGTAATCCTTTCGGTATCTGTGTATTTTATAATAAGTGCACTAGGCAATGCAGCCTTTTAATGCCAAAGTTTTATGACTTGCGCTCCACCAGCATTTTTAATCCGTTTACCTAATTTGGTTCGCTAGGCCAAATCGCCCGAATTAAATTTCAGGATTAAAGGGTTAACACAACAATTAAAGAACAAATAACTCTACTTAAACGAAAAATGAAAAAAATATAACAAAACTAATAAGGAAACTTAAAAAGTTAAAGAGGAAATGTTTTCTCGCCACTCATCTTGATACAGAACAAAACAAGATCAGACATAATAGACTGTGTTTAACGCAGGTGATATTTAGAGACGTTGGCTAAAAAATACGGCCCATGGCCGTTTACGGACTTTGCGCCCAACATATTCACTTTAAAAATGACTGTTTCACACAAAAATAACCACTTTTGAATTTTCTCTTTTAAAATCACTTAAGTTTTCATCATGGCTGAAGTAAATAGCCAAAAGTTATGTGATAACTCTCTTAATATCTTCATGTAAACATTCTAGTAAGAACCTTAGAAATTCTTGAGAATCATGTTGGGAATTAATTAATGGTGTACAATTTCAAATATGCAATTTTAAAGAAATTATATTTCCTGCCTTGTCTAACGAATCCTCTGACCATAAATCTTTTATAATCTGGCCAAAGATTTAACTAAAACTCTTTTCATTGCAGAAGTCGTTGAGTTAATGTCATATACATAAGAGTCCCTTTTCAGATTAGGAGTTTAGTATTCGAGAGGTTTTATGAATTATATGATTCAATCACATGATTCACAAAGCAAGTATTACCAATATTTTGGAAAAAGTTTCAAGGTCCCCAAGATAAAAATGTGAACAAGTAGAGGCCTCAATAAAACAAATTTATAGTTTTCTAACTTCTAAGCGGTTTCGGAAACGATTTTATTTCCTTCTCCAGAGCTACAAACAAGATACAAAACAATTTGAACAAAATTAAGATTATTATTACAAGGCTAAGTAATTTCTGTAACCTTAAAAAATTGTTAAAAAATATTTTATAAAAGTATACCCATAGATGGCAACACACATCAAAATTGATTGACTAAATACAATTTATCAAAGTTGAATTCTTTGTAGTTCAGCTTGTTGTCCCCAACCTACATCTTGCTTTTAAAAGAAAAAACCTCTTCGGAAATCTTGAGTCATCCGCTTTTTTAATATGTGTTAGTGTAATTTAATGTACTATTTTAGAAGATTTTACTGGTTGATAACGTTAAACCAATTAAGGTACCAAGTTAAGAGTTACCTTCATCTGTTGAAAAAAATTTCTCAACTTTCGAAATAAGATTTCATCAAGAACAACTCCAACTACCAAAACTTTCAAAGCCCAAAGGATGAAGTAGAAATATACCTTCCAAATATTTATGTATGTATCATCAGCAACGTCGTCAGCTCACTTATTGGAAGAAACAATATTTGTATCAGCAACGGTATTGAAACAAGTTTTTACTCGTATACTACAGTTTTCTATTTTTCCAAGGCATTAATGAAATACCAACTAGTCTTTTACCGTCATCACCTGCTAAACCTGGAGGTTTTAAAATTGGTGAGATTTTACAGGAAACAAATGCATGTTTTATTATATTATTCAATGCTGAATTGCGACTAAATCTAACAGAACTTTTATTGCAACTGAGATCATAGAAGCCAAAAGCATCAGTTGTTATCCCACATGTACATTTGTATTGATAGTATAAATTTTGGAAAGAGTGATAGGTGTGCCAATAAAGGTTTTTAAAACTAGTATAAATTTTAGCCAAGATGAACAGCAGTAAAAATTCTTGGCGTATCCTTATCTAAAAGATTTCCCAAACTGGGAATTGGATACACATTTAACCAAGAATTGGCTTCCTTACATGATAGTGTTTGCAGCCTAGCTTTATCTCGTAACGGTGCTGATGAAATTACTTTTTCATAATTTAAATTTATCATTAGAATATCCCATTTATTGTAAGAATTTATTTTCAGGGAAAGGTTGGTAAGATATTAAACACCATTCATTTATTCCTAAAAATGGTAAATTTTTTGGAATAAATACTGGTATTATTTTTAAAAATAGTTCAGATACAGAATGAACTAAAGCTAAATATGCTGGAAGAGCAAGTGCTTCTGTAAGTCTGATACCAATTCCTCCTCGATTATTTGAAAGATTAGCTTGGTTCCATTGACAATCATTTATATTACAATTTGCAATTGATATAAAAGATTTCGTATACCTTATCTAATTCTTTTAATTTCTCCTTTGTTTCCATATTTCGCAACGTCTTAATAAATGTAAAACCTTTGCTGATCCTAAGCAATACTAGATATATTTGGAATTCCATTATATTTGAAAGTGGAAGAGCCTAATAATAAAAGTTCATCTTCTTTGGTGAATTTCGTGTTTGGTGCAAACTTTTTAGTATCGTTTATGACTTGTAACTGGCATTCATCCATTCCTTCAAAAGCAAATGCTTATGCATATTTGTATAGATTTGATTAAAGGCGAGTTCTCTTGCTCATAGCAAATATTATTACTACTAAAGGTGCCCACATAGCAATCTAGCCTTAAGATGATAGTCGGCAAAATTTTTGAAAAGCGTCATTTCGCTGGTAAAAATTGATTTTTGGGTATTTGTAATCAAAAATTTATCAAAAACAGCGTTTTTTGCCGTTCAAATTGAATTTATTTTTCATATAGAACTTTTATTTTTCATGTGTAGTTATAGGGATGTACTTTTGGAAAAATGCATTTTGATAATTTTTCCAAAAGTACGCCTCTGTAATATATTATAATTGAAAAATAAAAATTCCGCCAGGACCTATTTGTTAAGGGGGCAGAGATATAATCCTTTTGTGTTTTTACCCGGAATACGGACGTTTTTTGGTCGGAGACACGAAATAGGTGGTTTTTTTCATCCGATTGTAAAAATTCAAGGGGTATCGTAAAGGGCAATGTTTTTTCTAAAACTTGTATCAATTATAAGTTTTTCGAAGTTTGGTAACACTATGAAAAAAGATGCAGAAAATTGTCGATTTTTTTTCGACGGTCGGCGTCGTCACCTTGAAAAGCGACGAAATTTGGCCCTGGTAAGATGGTGTTTTTTTATTCAATTTTAAAAATTCGTGTTCCGTCATAAAGGGGATGTTCATTCTAAGAGGCGTATGAGTTTTAAATTTTTCCCAACATTATAGCTCTCTGAAAAATCATTATTAACGGTAAATTTTATTTCGATTGTCGGCACATGAAATTGCAGTTCATCATTGCTCGTGCTTTACTTCATGCATGTGTACCTTGCCTCACTATTATGCGTGTTCATTAGTGCTCTATTTTAATGCTTTGCTTTAGGGCTCTGCTTTATGAGTTATGTGTATGTCGGCACCCAAAAGTGTATTTTTATTTAATTTAGTTAAAATGGAGTGGGTCGATTAGCAATGAGTAGATATTTTTGAAAACTTGATACTATTAAGATATTTTAATAACTGATTTGTTATCTACAAAAAAAATTAAAGTACCAAAACGAAATATCAAAAAAAGTTTTTTATTTTGTTTAACCTAAAAATGGTTTGCGGTTTGCGGTTTGCTATATTTCTATCTTTTTTGGTGGCAGGTCTTCACACAAGCGTTGGAATACTTAGACCGTATTAGCATTTTAATAAAGTAATTACATTTGACAAAACCGCAAATGTAAAAAAGGGACCCTTTTCGCTCTAAGCACTTTTTACTAAATGAAAATCTATACCTACTCCAAATCCATACTGTCGTTTTAGCTCGGTTTATCGTCCACGATTTACGAGGCTTCCTAAAAGGAGTAGAAGGATATAAATAAAATTGAGGAAAGTGGGACAATATGTGTTTGTAACAAATTCGTCACATGGACCACGGTGGCAAACAATTTTTTAATAGAATAATAAAATTCCCATAAACTCACGAATAAATCTTTTATTTATTCCGGTTCGATAATTTAAGTGAATAAAACCGTAATATAATACGTTTTTGTCTTTATTGTCCTATTATACAATTTTTAAATTTATTTTTATTTATCGTAAATATTACTTATTAATAAAACATGAAACCGTTATAAGTGTTATTACTCATTATTATCGTTAATTAAAATCATTACAAGTGCGGTTTACTGTACGATAATTTGCAATAAAAAATTATTAAAGCTATGATTTTAATTTAATATCCTGAAAATCAAGTTATATAAAATTTAATGTTTAAAATTATACAGTATGTTTATATGATTTTATCCTTGGCAATAAAATTTTAACTTTTAAAATAGAAGCAAAAGTTATAAACTTTAATAATAAAAGAGCTTAAACTTTAAAAATAAAACAAAAGACTTTATTGAAACTTCAACTTAGATTTTGTCATTATATAAAGAATTTCTTTCACCGAATTAAAGAGCAAGTTAATTTAAATATGAAATTGTTTTTGTTATTACAAGGTCGTAATTATTATGCTCTCTTTGGTTAATAATCTTTAAAAAATAAATGCTTCTTTATTAAAAAATTTAGTGCAGTTTCCTGTAAAGGTAAATGTTTTATAGAGATTAGTTTTGTTCAAAGAAATTATTGAATTTTGTTAAGTTTTATTATAATATTCTTAATGCAGTTTATAGTTCCAAAATTATTAACCAATATATAATTTGGTTCCAAGTAAGGTAATTTAGTAATGCAATTATAATTTTTTGTAGGAATATTTCATATATCAAAGAAAATGCCTGCTTAATAAAATTCTCAACATGTGGTTAGCTAAAATTAAATTAGGGGTATATTAAAATATATAAGAAGCTATGTATTAAACTAAATCCACTTACCGTAAATAATTTTCGCCAACAAGAGGTGGTATATAATGTATAATAAAAACTCCTTCATTTTAAAAATAATTAAAAGTGTTCTTTGCAGATGCACTTGTCGCAATGCAAGACAAATTATTGTTACCGACTCGGAGTTATACTTTGCAGAATTAAAAACATTAATGTCTCTAATTTACATCTGTAGCTTTTCCCGCAAAATCGTATTAGACACCAGGGCTTTTTTCTAATTGTATGCTATTTCACGGAGTTGCTAAATGTTTTCACGTTTATGCCGCTTCATCTGAAACAAAATAATGGATAAGTAACTCTAAAGTTGTTTTTGACAAATTTAATTTTAATTTAAATCCCAGGTCCAAAATTATCAATAAATACAACATATAAATATTTTATACCAGGAATCAATACATAGTAAGTAAAAGTAGTACTTTTTTGAATATCTATTAAATGCATTTAAATCGAGTCTACTTTACTTAAAAAAATGATTTAGATAAAAAATTGGATTTTAACGTCGGTGTATATAGTCGAAAAGAAAATAAATAATTGGCTTTTTCAAACTGATATAGACTCACTAATCGAAATTCGGTTAAAAAACTAAAGAACTGCCTTAGCATAATTAAATAATAAATATAATATCAAAAGATGCTATCGGATTGTTTGGGTTTAATGTGAAATGCGGAAACATTTTTAAAAGATAATTTCGTAATATTTAGGCTGTATCTGGTAATTTCTGTGCCCTGAGTGGGTCGGAAGGAATATTATTGTTATTGCAATTTTGTTTCGTGAAGCCTACAAATGGAGAAAACGACCACTGGTGGTTATCCTTGTACCTAAGTGTCGTTTATTTACACACACTTTCCCCTTACGTTAATCGACCTAGGAACATTTAATCAGTTTTTAAAATTGTATTTTTTATCCTTTGTACTTTCTCAAACTAAATTTTATAAATTGCATAATAAAATAATATTAAATAAAAAAATAAAAAGTATAAATCTTTTATAAAAGTTTTTTGCAATAAAATTACAAGAAAATATTTTTATATAAATTAATATCTTGCACATTTTCTTTATTAATTTTCTCTCTTTAATTTGGTATGAAAAGAATGATTAATTAGTCCAGTCAAATTATTCGCGTTGCCTTGAAAAAGTAATTCAAACTTTTTTCCTAATATACAAAATTTTATATCGAGTGCGTGTTTTGTTCTTGATTACTAAGATCTTTGGTATGGTATTGTATTGTATCATCATTGTATTCTTATTAATTTAAAGATTAGTTGAGGTTTAACTTTAAGTAGATGTATACGATCCTAATTTTTATAAATAAAATTTGTATTTTTCTCAAACAAAATGTCGATTCGCAACGGAATAATATGTTTTATTTGTCAAGAGGCAAAGGACCAAGGTGAAATAGTTGTGGTGAAAAAAGGGGTTAAATACCCTTATTCGGGCAAGGGACTCTTGCAGAAAACAGTATTCTGGTGAAAATTTAATTTCGGCGTCTGTACGTAATGGATTAGCCTATACAACATCCCGTAGTATTTAATTATATGCCAAAACGAATTCATTTTTGGGTAAGACGGTTATTTACGAAAAATTTCTACAACTCCAATTAATATTGATGAAGGGATTATAAAAATAATAAAACGTCGAAGGCAAAGCGAGTCTGAATTTGAGGCAGGAGGAGTATTACTACATGTGTCAAAAAATGTTGTACCAATTTGAAGACACCACGAAGTATGTAGAGTGGTATGTACTAAATAGTGGAAATATCTTATTAAGTAAATAATATGCCTCTAGTAAAAATTGTTTAGTTTTAAGCAGACAGAGAATTGGGATAGTTATTCAGAGGATATTCTAAATGCTTCAAACAATATTTTATAGTGTTTTGCTATATTCAGATTAAAAAATATGGGTTCTAATTTGAAAAAAAAAAATGAGTTTGGGTTAGAATAACCATGAACTACAACTTCACCTAAATAACCACTATGACCAATCTGTGGCTGCTTTCAAACAAACTAAACAATTTTTATTTAAAAATAATTTTTTCTAAAACTCTTCTTTTTGGAGATGCATATTTCCGTTCAATTTATATGGACCACTCTGTATTTATGAGTTTGTTCCTGAACCAGCGACAGTAAAACAGCACCTAGCCAAGAAGTGTGGAGAAGATATTATAATTCCAAAGGCTCCCAACAAATCATCAGATATTTGATTCAGGAATACTGGTTATAGAATTTTCACCGATATCTGATATGAAAACAAAAAAAGTGAATTATTATTGTTACTGATGTTTTTACAAACGTTCAGATTATTTTTTAAGCAATTATTTTCTAAGCGATGAATTTCGGAGCATTGAAATTATTTTTTGAAACTGTAATTTTCAAAGAGAATGGATAAAGACACGTAATGACATACCAATTTTGGTATTCATTTGTGAGACAAGGGGTTCCTCTGGGTTCCATATTTCTTCTCAGTTACCTTCATCATATCCTCTTTGACACACAATTGGCCTTTCCCAAGAAAAATATATTTCAAATATTTTTATTTTATAAATAGGTCTAAGGAGATAATTCTAATGTACCTAATCACTTTTTAATTAATGCAGCAGAAAAATTTTTATTTTTAAATTTTTAAATTCCTGACGTCATACCTGTGATTTTACATAGCAACTTGGATTATAAACGTTCTTTTTAAATTTAGGATGCTATTTTATTTATTTCAACATTTAAGATATGTATTTGTCGTCTAGGCTCTTTGATATAATCACTTTTTGCCAAAGTATGATTTCTTATGTTATAACATCAGAAAACCTGAAATTCTTTGCGTTTTGAAATTATTTTAACCTTTATTTGTAAATGTTAGCTGCCGAATCTGTTTATGGGCCTTCGCGGTGGATGAGACGACATCGACAGGGGAATGCACCAACGTTGCCAGGTCGCCATTTCGAAATTATCACGTCACGAAATTTTAAATTTTATTTTTTTAGCGTGTATACAGGGTGAGTCAGACCTCCCGTAACAGCCTATTATCTCGAAAACAGTTTGTCGCACATAGATATAGAATAAAATTTTAATTACCAAAGTGAACCCAAAGGATCCATTGGTGCACTTATTATTTTCCGGAACAATCCGGAAGTGCCCGGAATCGAAAGTTACTTTGAAATTTCAAATGGCAACATAAGTCGAGTATGGTATCGTTTGAAAGGTCTTTTAAAAAGAAACAATTTTTATTAAAATATTTTTCTAATATCTTGCATAATTAACAAATTAAACGAAAAGAAAGTATGCAAACAAGTCACCATTGGTCTTTTAAATTATGGAAAAATTAAATCGTTACCATCATCCGCAAATGGGCGAGTGAAAATTTTTTCAATAGAAACTTTTTTTTGCATTTATCGCTTTATTCCTTAAATATAATCATCTTTTTATTTATTTTTTGAATTAAATACATAACCTAAAAAAGATGATTAATTTTAACAAGCGAAGCGAAAAATACAAGTTTCCATTTAAAAAATCATAATTGCCTCTACCCTTACCCATTGAGGATGGTAGTGTTTTAATTTTTCCATAATTTAAGAAACCATTTGTCACTTGTTTGGTTTTGTTTTTTCGTTTAATTTGTTAATTATGTAAGATATTAAAAAATATTTTAATTAAAGTTGTTTCTTTTTAAAAGACCTGTCAAAAGATCCATACTTGACCTATGTTGCCATTTAAAATTTCATAGTAACTTCCGATTCGGGGCACTTTCGGGTTGTTTCTGAAAATAATAAGTGCACCTATGGATTCTTTGGGTTCACTTTGAAAATTAAAATTTTTGTTCTCTCTATGTGCGATAAACTGTTTTTGAGATAGAAGGCTGTTACGGGTGGACTGACTCACCCTGTATAAACGATATAAAAAGAAGAATACATCTTTTGAATTTAAATTGATTTTGTATCTCCTTAAATTCAAAAGTTGTAACTATTATACTATACTTTTGTAACATCCTGTATTAATTTTATTTATTTAAATTATTTTTTAAATTTCTTGAGATTGTTATTTTTATAATTTACCTGAAACATCAAACCTATTTGTAAACAGCCCTTAGTAGTACTATAGCTGTTTAATTCTCCTAGATATTTTAAAAGCAGTAATTTCATAATTATTCAATCAAGTATATGCAATTTTCATGAACCTTGCATGTTGATGCTGCTTTTCCTCATTTCTTATTCATATTGTTAAAACATCCTTAAAGCATGAATCCCATGTCAGGAATAAAGTATTAAAATAATTGAAGTGCATTTTTAAGCGCACTATAAATTTCAATTCTATATTATTTATTTATGCTTTTTACAAATGTTAACTAATTTTAGATTTTAAATATTAAATATTGCATAATTAACATGTTTATTAAGTAATTTCGATAAATATTTTTTAGTCTAAATTCTAATTTTTATTTTAAATTTTAAAATACTTTTGCGTGTCCAAAACAATAAAAGTTATTTATTTTTATTAAAAATTGCATGTTAAAACTTGTTCAACCATTTTAGTATAATCGGGAATATAATACCAAGTGAGGGAAAGAGCAATTTATTTAACATACACCAACAAAACAGTAAAAATAGCAATTAACCTTTTGAATTTAAAACACTATTATATATGTTAATTCAAATATCACGATAGTAATTGGCAATTAGTAGGTACGTTCGGAATTATAAATAAAATATTTAAATATACAGACTTTAATCATCTATAATAGCCTAGATTTTCAGAAAATTTGTTCCTTTTGTGTGTGTATGTATTGTGCATGTATCCTTATACTGGAAAGTTATTTCGGTAGAATTAATTTACATGTATAGAGTTCCCGGTAAAATATGCAGTTAACCTTTACATGAAGGTTTTTATTGGTTACAATAACAATGGAAATTAAATACACTATTGTTTCTTATCGAAAGGAAGAACGAACTTTTTAGATTAATTATTAAAATAATGTATCGTAGGATATTAAAAAAGAAACAAAAGATGTTTTAATATAGATGACCTATATTGGAACACCTCATCTAACGTTAATCAAAGTTTTTGCTTATGTTTTTCTTTCAACCTAAAAAAGATTTCATTTTGCAGCAAACGTACGGTTGTATTTAATTTGAGTCAAATATTAAATCATAATGTAAATTATAAAAATAAATGAAATATTGGAATTATCTTAAATTTGAAATACTAATAAGATTTTTTGTGAGTCATATGTTTTGTCCTGAATAATATTGATTTTGTTATGCAAAAGTAGATGCAATGAGTAGAATTTGCCTAATTTATTTTTAAATGATATGGAATATCATATTATTAGAGAAGCTTTAGACAAGTAGTTATGCATGTATGTACATTGAATGTAGTTAGGCATACGATGAACATGATTTGTAAACTCGTTAACAAGCATTAGACAGAATATGTCAAGGCATACATTATACAACCTTATGGTATCTACGTATGTGTATACATGTGCAACTGCTACTTAAAAATACATCTGCATTTGATCATAATTATACAAGTTTGCGTATATTTCAAAAATATAACGATAAATTTTATAAAATTTAAATGTTCTGTTTATGTAATTTTTACTAATATACAGTGTGATTTTTAGTATGGAACCAACACATTCACCGCCCAAATGGTTGGATAAAAGGAATTGATATTTTGCGGGATCAAATGAGGCCTTGATACAAATATTTTAAGATGAAAAGAAACATTTTTATCTCTCGGATTTATGACAAGGCATCCATTTTTTTAAGGCAACTGTCATGCAATACATCATTGGAAAGCTAATTTTTAGTACTTTACGACAGTCCTTCAACTTTAACTTTTTGAGCTGTTATAAAAATAGCCTTTTTATTGTTTTCCTTTCAAGTTAAAAATAATTAAGCGTTCAAAAAGGGACTATAATATTTTATTTTTTTTTATTTAAATAAAATATTATTTCATTTAAAAAAATGTTTTAGCCCTTTTTTGAAGGAGAAATATTTTTATTTTGAAAGGATTTTTTAATGAAGCCATTTGGGCATGATCGCTTTGGTTTCATATATACAGTGCGCTCCAAAAGTAAGCCCCCCCCCCTGCTAACTTTTGAACAGCCTAAATTTCTTATTCTGAAAATTTGGTGACATGGGTAGTTGATTGCGTGGTTTCTAAAAAACGTATTTTTGCTAATATGAACCTTTCGGTTATAACTTTCTTATTTTAAATGGAACACACTGTATATTTTTGGATGTTTTAAATCTCCGTAAAAAGCTGATTCAAGAAACCAACCATTGAAAGGGTAGAAGGTTGATAGTTTTGGAATTACGAGAATTTGAAAATTGTATGTTTTGTCCAAAAAAACCTTAACCTATCCATAATATCTGGAAAACAAATTCATCTTGTATTACAATTTTTAGTACTGTAATCAGAAAGTTCTTGAGAATTAGACACATTAAAAAATCATTTGGTGTAGCAAAAACAGTTTGCACAGAATTTCAAAACATACAATTTTCAAATTCCCGTAATTCCAAAACTATCAACCTCCTACCCTTACTGTGGTTTTTTGAATCAGCGTTTCACGGAGATTTAAAACATCCAAAAATATACAGGATGTTCCATTTAAATTGTTTATATGAACCTTCCGGAAGGTTCATATAAACAAAAATACGTTTTTTAGAAACCACGCAATCAACTACCCTTGTCACCAAATTTTCAGAATAAAAAAATAAGCTGTTAAAAAGTTAGCAGGGGGGGACTTACTTTTGGCGCGCACTGTATAAATCACCCTGTGTATTAGGAAGATTTTGTATTTATTATATTAAAAATTTAAATAAAAAATTTAAAACCAATAAAAATAATTGAAATTGATTGGTTAGCAAGTTGGCTATCATGAAAAGAGAAGCACATGTATGATTCTAATTTTTATTTAATCCTCGTGAAACCGCTTCGTAAGATAGGTTGATGTTTAGTCCAGTTAAAATTTTATGTAGCCAGAAGAAATCATTTTTTATATTTGGGTAGCAAAGGTGTTTTAACTAAGCTAATAATCTTTTCAGTATTCAAGGTGTCAAACTAAAACGTAGCGTATCACAATAAAATATTTTATAAAGTCTAATAAAATTGTCCCTCCATCATTACAAAATATGAACCCAGTTGGAGCGTTACTTTTTCAAAAAATATTTTTTAATATACAAGGTGTATAAAAGAGTTCCCGAACTACTCACGTTTATTTTTGAAAAAAGCATTTTTGAGAAAAACATTTTAGATAAATGTTGTACTATTCTTAGTGACGCACTATTTTAAAATACTTCTATGACCTTGAACAGCAAGTTGAAGGTCAGGCAATAAACATTCAACTTTAAAAAAAAAAACAACCATCCAATTGAATTCATACTGCAATAGCTTTCTTTCACAAGATAATGGACCACATTTATTTATTTTTCTTAAGTAATAGAAAGCTACAAGGGTTTAAATTTTGAATACCTACAGTTTTGCAATACTGCTTTATTTTTTAAATTAAGCATTTTACATAAATATGTTTCAATTAAAAGTTATACAATTCTTACCGACGAATTATTTGCGAATGATGTCTTGACCTTGGCCAGCAGGTTGAAGGTTACCCAATAATAACTTTTTTAGGTAGCAATCACTCATTGTTATGGCGATTTATTAAAGCTTGCTTCCAGAGGTATATGGAGCATATTTTTTTATTTTACTAAAGTAAACAGTTCAGAAGTTATTAGAGTTTAAACCACAAACCGTACAAGTTTTATTTGAAACATTCATTTTCTCAAGAATGCTTACTTTCAAAATAAATCGGTGCGGAGTTGCCGAACTTACATATTAAAAATTTATACTCTTGTATTTTCTAAACTATTTAAGTAAAATAAAAAAATATGCTCTATGAACCTCTGGAAGCAACCTTAATAATACGTAATAAAAATGGATGGTTGCTTTAAAAAAAAGTTAAGTCATTATCGGTTGACCTTCAACCTGCTAGTCCAGGTCATGTCAATAAACGAAATTAATTCGTCCTAAAGAATAGTACAACTTTTATATGAAATATTTTTCTATAAAATGGTTAATTTATGTATTTAAAATTTAAACCATTGTAACTTTCAAAGTATTTACTTCAGAAAAATGAAAAAAATATGTTCCATAAACCTTTCAAAGCTAGCAATAATAATATGCAATGAAAATGGGTGGTTGCTATTTATTAAGAGTTAAGTGATTATTGCCTGATCTTCAACTTGCTGTTGAAGGTCATAGCAATATTTTTAGATAATTCGTCACTAACAATGGTGCAACTTTTATCTGAAAAATTTTTCTTCAAAATTCTTCTTTTCAAAAATTAACGGGAGTTGCCGAACTTTTTGAACACCCTGTATAAGTACTTTTACTTCACCGTGTGTTTATATTACTTACTATAATTAGTGTAAAAATTTGACTTTTATTATAATTTGAGATAAAATGGATGGAGTTATTTATACGAACACAAAAAAATCAAAATGGATAACATGAGTGATTGACCTAAGGAAATTAACATTTTCGTATTGTTATTTACGTAATCGATAAAAATTAGTGGTAATCAACTAGTATTACTAGATAATACAAACAAGCGATATTTCAAATGCTAAACAATTTATCCAGAAATCTGACAAATGAAAATGGGTTAGATTTTTTATTTAAATCATTAATTTTTATTAATATCATTAATTTTGCTTAGTATTTGTCCTAAAATATCTCGCCTTAAATAAAATACTCCTAGTAATATACAGGGTGTAAGCGAAGTATGGGTCACCTCCATAATTTCTTTGTTTAGAAATATAAAAAAATAGGTATAAAACGTTCGTTAAATCTTAAATATTTACTCTTTTTCAAATTTTGTGTAAGTCGATTATTTTTGATATATTACCATTCATGTCGTTTAGGGTTAAAAACTCCCCTCCTGCTACTCAGTTACGAAATTAAAAGTTAACCCCAAATGAAATTAGTGGTTATGACAGTGAAAAATATTCGTCATAAACTTGTGCTATTATATATGATTATTTCACCCCTTTGTCCTGACAAGGGTTCTGATTGGTCCACTTTTGCCATTGGATTACATGCTATTTGTTTAAATTCATTTAAATTTGACATTTGAACTAAAGATTGACGTTAAAATTTGCTAATTTTTCTGTATTTTCGGAAATAAGTATTAGAGTCCAAACTAAATTATCAAGTAAAACATTTTGACATTTAAACGAAATTTCTTTAATATTCAAACTTGACATTTGATGTAAAGACTGAAATTAGAAATAATTAATTCATATTTTGCTCAAATAAGTCTTGAAATAATCTAACCAGATATAATTCATAGGTTAAAATCACTCATATTTCGGTCATCTTATTGACAATAATTTAATCGTTAGTTTTTAGAAACATTACTCGTCCTATTCACGATTTCGACTACCTGCAGGGGGCGCTGTTTTGACAGAAACATCTGATCCAAGTAAGGAAAAAGTTTACCAATTTTATATATAACTTATATAAAACCCCAAGATTGAATGATTTTATCTCAGAAAACTAATAAAACAGGCAATTTTCGCCTTTTATAAGCGCGAATGTGTAATTTAAACGTAATTTTTTCTTATCACGTTACCTCACTTCACTAGCTTATAAAATTCTACCAGAGGGCGACCAGAATTCCAAAATTGACAGATTATTGAGGATTTTAGCATAATCAATGGTATTTACTACTTACTACTTACTACTGATACTTTTTTCTTGAAAATTAAAAAGTTAAAATATGTAGTTAATAAGAACTAAGGACCGATTGCACAGTTTCAAGCGATATTTAAACTAAAAACATGACAGAAATACAATGATAATTCTTCTAGTTTAGGTATAGCTTGAAGCATAAGTTTCAACTCTGCAAGCGGGCATTATTCAAGCAGTTACGAGATAATTCTTTAAGCTGCATTTTCGCAAGTTATTTATTTGAATGCAAAAATACCTTGTTATTCGTTTTTTTTTTAGATTTTATTAAGTTATCTTTATTATTTAGAAAAAGTGTTATCATCAATTCGAAAAATATATTTTTATTTTAAAAAAATATCAGGAACATACATACATTATTTCTAATATTGAAATACTTTCTAAAAATGTTTTAGTTTTGACACCTGATTTTGTTGTAATTTTTAGTGCTGATTTCAAATAAGATAACAATTTTTTCATTTACAAAAAGGTTAAGTTTGGAACAAAATATGTATACAAAAGTACGATTTTAATATACAGCGTGATTTATAATGAGATATAAAAAATCGTACACATATACTACATAATATTTGGAACAATGAAGTGTCATGAATTTTTTTTCTACCTGTCTTCCTAACAAAGTTATTTAAATTCAAACATAAGAAAAATCGAACTGCTTTCATGTTAAAAAGAGATTTTGTTATGCTATTTCCATGGAAACTACTTTTTTTAATATTTTGAATTTACACCATTTTCTGAATGCTACGATTCGTAATAAGTCACATTTCTTCAAAATTATTTTACCAATTTTGTTATTGTCTAGAAACAAACAATTCATTAACAACTACTACAACATTTAAATGACATGAAAAAATGTCACCACAACATATTATAAAAGAGAAAATAAAATTGAGAGCCATGTGTTCCCTGTAAAGTGAATTTTATGACCTAAAATTTATTACAAACATTTTTCAAAATGTTTTTAAAGTTGAAGGAAACATCTGACTTCTGGGATAGCGCTGTATTCAGAAAATTATGTAGATACAAATTATTAAAAAAATTAGACTATTCCATTTGAGATTTAAAACTTGATAGACTTATATCAGTCACGTGATGTGGAAAAATAAAAGTAAAGTCACAGATAAATGTCAATTTTTAATCCTTACAATATTTATATGAAATATTTTTTGACCAAACCGGTAATAAAAAAGTTATATAGCCCTTAGGCAGGACTTTTTCCGCACTCTTATGAAGTAATTTTCTCGAAATTTTATAACACAATTTATACAAAAGTAACAGAAACATAAATAAGAATAGGAAACAGAATGTAGGTAAGGGATTTGAAAAGCAGAAAAGTGTAAATAAGCTATAGAAATAGTCTAAACTGATTTTTACTAGTTTTAAAATTCGATCTAATTTGGTTATACAGGGTGTCCCAAAATTCGACCGACAACGATTAACTGGAGACAGTAGACCTAAAAATAAGTAGATATGACCCTATTTATCTATATCCAAAAATGCACAGCTGAGCAGTTATAAGCCACCAAAGTTATGATTTTTTAAAATAGAATTTTTTTAGTACAGTCAAAGCAGTAAAGATTTTTTAATGAAATTTTGTATACGTGCATTAGAATACTGGACGCTCAATTGCTATACATTTAGCCAATCCTCGTCGTTTTTAAGTAGTTTTGAATGGAAGAAGAAGGCATAAAACAGTCAAAAAATTTGTAGGTATTTAAAAATTGTATTTAAAACTTATTTGCTTTGGTAGAGAAATTCAAGTGTAAGATTTTTCAGGGATACTATCTCCAGATAATCGTTGTCGGTCGAATTTTGGGACACCCTGTATTTTATTCAAGGAAAATGTTAAAAATGTAGATTTTTTCTTCTTCCTTAATTCTGAAGTATTTAAATATACCAAATAAATATAAAAATATGTAAATTCGAAAGAATTTTAATTTTTCTAAGAAAGAAGTTTTTACTAATTTTTCCACTAAACAGCGCCCAAGAAACTATATAAATCACCCATTAAGAAGATAGCTGGTGAAATTAGGTATAGGATTTTGTAATGTAAATTTAGATTTCTTAAAAGAAACAGAAAAGACGAATTAATTGAAATAGAATAATTTTTTGTACTGCTTAACGATTCATTATTATGAAACTATTTTAAATAATTAAAAAAAGTGCTGAGATAGTCTCTCTAATTTACAAAATTCAATTTATTAATTCTTAATTAAGTTCTGTTTCTTTTCCAAAACGCCCGAGTAATCGTAGGTGCAATTATTGGCATCTCTTTGGCACAGTTTATGTTTTTATGCACATCGCATTTCCAAGGAAGAGAGAAATTGGAGTAACTAGACCTGCGTAATTTTAGTGCATAGAATGTGTTTTATTTAGCCATATAAACTTATCAAATTTAATTTTTTTATTTTCATAAATAACGGTAGATGACCCAGGTTTGGTTTACACCCAGTATACATGCTTTTAAAATTAATAAACTTTTAATAGATGTATACGTCCTGCTACCTACCAATTTATATTTCAATGGTGGTAAATTCTTTTTTTCAAATATGTCAAAATACATTGATTGATGATGAGGCATGCTTTTTAGTAACACGTTTTTTTTTCATATTTAAACTTGTAAATTATTTTATTAGAGCATGAAATTGATTAAGTATGCCATAAAAATATTTATTGCTACTACAAAACCTATATTATGTCTCAAATTCTTTTATAAAATAATTTAATTTATTTAAGATTATAGATATGTACTTAACCAATAATAATGATTATAAAATAGCTTACATAGGTGAAATAAATGGATAGCAGTTTTTTTTTATGTGCAAATAATTCGCAAACAGGTAAATACTGAAATCAAAAAAAGTATGTAAAATCCCGTATTGCAATAAATTTCAATTAAAATAGGATTGATCATGTATATTTTTAACTACTAATAGCTTACAGATATTATCCCCTTTCAAAAACATATTTCAATACTAACTGCCTCCTATTTCGATTCGATCATTTAAATGAAAATTGCATCTATATGCAACCTATTCTGGCAAAATGGTGTAACTTACAGTGCTATTATAATTTATGTCCTTTGCAATAAAGCTGATTTCATTATTACTATAGATAATAACTTTAAAAGAAATATCTCTTTTGAAATCTAAGTAGGAACATTTAAGAATTTTTTTCTTCGTTTTATTATTTTCATTTAAAAGTAGTTAAAACAATTGTAATAGTAAAACAATAAGTGTTGTTGTAAAAGTCTTTAACTACCGAACTTTACAACAAGTGTAACAAATTTATTTTACTTAATATGGTTCTTAAAAGTCCACCATTTTACGTCTCCCAAAAAGCAAGGGCAATAATTTGTATTTAATGTACTGGCATTTTAAGACTACGGTTTACTAGAATTTCGATTGAAATATAAAACTTTATAATATGTTATAAGGTTTTAGACAGCCTTATAAGAAAACCAAATAACGAGCGAATTCATCATACATGATTTGTTTTGCATGCTACCATAAATAAAAATATGATTTTAGTTTGTCGATTAAGTATATTATTTTTTGTAGCATAAATTTTGTATTTTAATAATAAATAAAAAGTCGGCATTTCTATTTTTAATAAAAATCGTGCTATCTTTTTCTATTTTTTACAATATTCGACTGTAAGACGTCCTTTGTTACACGCTAATAGTGTGTGTTTATACAGGGTGAGCTAAAATGATTGTGGTTTCATATGTATGCAACCAAATACACAGGTTGGTACAACTGAAATCTTAAAAAGAAAATCTCCTAGTAATCCAATGGCGTAGCAAATTTTTTTTCCAAAATCTCTAATATCACAGCAAATGTCAAATATTGAAAATGTTTTTCTTCATTTTAGAGGTAGATTCTAACACAAAACAAAGATTTACTCAAATTTAATTTTGATAAAGACTGACATTTATGAAATAGAAGGCACAATAACGAAATTCTAAAATCTGAAGTTTTGACACAGCGGTAAAAATTACACCTACGCCTCTGCTTTTGTAAAGTCTTTTGACGCAAACAAATTCCCCAGATTTTTAGGCGGGAAATTTGAATTAAGCACAATCATTTTAGCTTACCCTGTAAACCTTTTATTAAATGCTACTTTTACTTTTTCTAAGTTGGTAGTGAGTAGTCAAACGTCAAATATCTGCAAGCTGAGCTCATAGATAAAAGCTGAGCTGCACACATAACCTAACTAAATCTGATACCAAATAAGACTAATAAAACCATCGTTTTTTTAATAACAATTTTTAATAAAAAAGTAAGTAAGAATCATAGTAATAAATAATTTTTAATTCATATTATGACCTTGTAAAGTACAACTACTTGCTCGTTTTGATAAAGCTAGTAATTTGTTGAAGTTTGATGTGCCCACATATTTGTATAGATTTAGGCAGCACCTTAACATCGAGTAATTTGTCCATAAAGTAGATGATTTATATTTTTTGCGTTGAATTTCAAAGTATGCAAGCAACACATTTTCAGATAAATTTTCGTAAATGCTTTATATTTTTTGCGTTGCATGTCAAAGTATGCAAGCAACACATTTTCAGATAAATTTTCAATATTATTTTCACGACACCAATTTTTAAATTTATTGTGTTGTTTTCATAAAGGTGACGAGATTTTTCAGGGATCAAATTATCAACACAGTTTTCGGCCATTTTTCTAATTTCTGGTGGTGAACACGCCATTTGTTCACAATTTTCACTCATTTTTAATTTATAAATATGAACTATAAAATAAAAGCACTCAACTCAACTCGAATAACTCAAATTACAATTTGAAATGACACTGTCAAACAAAATGATCGAATCAGTGTTGCCAACTACTACAATATTAAGGAACAAAATTGAGGAACTACTTTACTATTAATATATTTATTTTGTTTTAAAAAAAGGGAAAATTATAAAAAATAGCGTAAAGTACTCGTTTTATACGACAATTACGGGCACTCGTCATTTAAAACGCTCGCCTCTACAAGGCTCGCGTTTTAAACTTTGACTCATGCCGTAAAATGTCTTATAAAACTGGTTCTTTAATATACTATTATTCAACTCTAGGTATACAGGATACAGGGTGTCCCAGAACATCCGTACCACCTCTTTATTTCATGAACCCTTTGTTGAACAATGATGATAAAAAAGAATTTACCACCAAACAGAATCTAAAGAAGTTTTTAGTGTAATTCGCAAATTGCAAAACAAACCGGAAGTAATTTTGAATCTTGAATGGAAACCTAGATCAAGTAGGGTATTGTTGGAAAAGTCATTTAAAGAGAAAAAACTATTTTTTTTGATATCTTTAATTTTAAAATACATTTCCAACAATACCACACTACACACCTCTAGGTTGCCATTTAAAATTACAAAGTAACTTCTGGTTTCGGACACTTTCTGCTTATTTTGGAAATTACGAATTACGCCAAAAGATTCTTTAAGTTCACTATGGTGGTATTTTTTTTCTCATTAACGTACGACAACGGGTTTTTGAAATAAAGAGGTGATACAGGTAGTTTTGGACACCCTGTATGTACATAAAATGAAACAATTATGTGTTAAAGATGTAGACCCAGTATTAAATCAGATCAGAGCACAAGAAATACATTTTGTTCTAAAATAAATTTTGAAACAAAATCAAATACAAATTTAAAATCAATTTTAGGTAACTGTACTTGTGTTCTTATATTTATGTATTATTTTAAATTTTATCTGTTCATTATTGATGCTCTGCTTAACCGGTTATAAAGTCTCCACCGCCTCCTCCTTCCATTCCTAATTGAAGTTACTAATAAATTAGCAAATAGTATAGAAATATAAATTCCAATAAAAATTATTACAACTTCTGTGCTAAAAAATTAAGAAATGGACATTTTAGAATAAGTTTTAGCTATTACAAGCCTACATTTTGTTAGTATCAGATACAACTCCATCTTCGATCATAACTTTAATCTTGAAGAAGTTTTTATACAATCTACAAATAAGTATCAATGTGGTACATCTAAGTAAGAATGAAAAAGAACAGTAAAAATGAAAATAATTTATATTTTACCCTTAAAGCCTTTTTTCATAATATTAAACGAACTTTTGTAGAAGGTTTTCCCAGAATTATTCAGGTTGACGATTTAAATATTTGACATTATACATTTCTTATTAGTGACAGTTGACTAATAAATTGCAAAATTTATTTTAAAAAATATGAATTCATTTTGATAAAGTATGTAATATTTTTAAAACTTAAAATAAATACATTAACCTAAGACCTTTCTGAAAGTATATTTCAATATTGGAGTGGATTTCATCTGAAGGCAACCTTTCCTGCGCCGAAGGCGATTTAACCCGAGCGATCACTATTCAACCTAAAAATGGGAATTGGTATATCTACAGGAATTCAGATTAATTCAGAAACCTTAGTTCCAAACGACATTATCACGTGCCCCAATCATAAACAAGGCAACCCTTAGTTTGTTAAAAAAATGTTTCTGCGCAGTGTTCTCTTCAGATGAAATCTACTCTAATACATACGGTATAACAGGATGATGACAAAGTTAGGAACAAAATTCATAACTGTCATATTTTGTAGATTTTTTAATGGCATCTGTTGGTATAAAATAAATTTTAATTTCAAAACTGAAATTTCCATTGGTTTGTTGTGCCATAACAACAGGGAAAGATGCCAAACGATAATAATGTAGCACATTTTTAAAATTATACAGGGTATTCCGTTCGTGGTTTTTTAAATAATAGGGTTAGAAACAATAGCAACTTCAATCGACACAAAAAACGAAAAAAGTATGGGTCTAGCTTAAATATTTTCTCAAAAATGTTGTCAAAAATCACAAACTCATTATTATAGCACTAGTAGCAACTAGCGCAAGAAGCAATGCCAATAATCCAAATTTAGTTTTTTCTTATGGCGGCCATATTGGATTTATACATATTTGGAATCAGTGTCTTTTTCTGCGACATTATTATACGATATGTCATAAAAAAAAATTTAAATTATTTTATTTTACAAACTAACTTTGGACCATTATGCCCGTTTTCACCAACGATACCGAAAATTTAGGCATTGTTTATAACGATAGTTGCTGCTTGTAACAGAAAATGGGCATAAAAGTCCAAAGTTTGTTTATAAAATAAAATAATTTTAATTTTGTTTAATATCACATGGTATACTAAATTACGCAGACAAGAACACTGATTCCAAATATGTGTTAGTCCAATATGATAAGAAAAAACTAAGTTTGGATTATTTTAGGTCAATCCATTGGCAAAAAAAATATTCATTTATCTTACTGCATTGTACACAAAAAGTGCGTCTCTAATTTTAAAAAACTTAATATAAAAATCGATGCGATATGCAAATGTTTTGTCAACGACTTATTAATATTCGAACAAATCTATATTACTACTTTGTCCATTTAACCGGCTTTCCATCTCCAATAATAACAAAGATACCCATGCAGTCCCACGTCAAATGGGACACCCTGTATATGAATTTATTAATTATTGTATTTATTTGGTGTCAATAATTTAATAGTGCATTTGCTATAATGGATTTTCGGAGCGAAATTTACATTTTCCCGTCATACTAAAATAAAATTTTAATAAAAACTTTTAATCACTTCCGGCAGTTAATTTAAGTTGGTTTAACATTTAATGAGGGTATCTTTTTGTTTTACCTAGCACATAAACAAAATTTTTGTAAACTAAAATTGAATGATTTATTACTTGAACTTTAAAGTTAACTTTATTGCGGTCCGGTAAAATAGGGCCAACGTTTAATATATTAATTGATTTATTTACTAAATTATTTTCTGTTTCTATAACTAAAACTGTACCGACTTTATGAACCTAAAAGTTTTTGTCGTCCCATAATTTATATATCTATGGACAGAGGTTTAATTTCTTTTTTTGGTGTACTAAATAGTCTTGTAACTAATTTTTCTGGAAATAAACATGAGAGCAATAAAAGAATCGCAAAAATTGTGTACTTTTTTAAAGATTAACGGAAAAGTACACAATTTATTTCATTATCCCTATTTTGTAGGTAAACATTTTTTGTAGAATTTTATCACGATAAAAATCAACAAAAGTATTAATTAAAACCGAAACTAAAGGACTGAACCATATATGTATAGTTATAGTTGCTATTAAGATAAATTAATTCAGTTAGTTGATTTTAACCATAAAAATAGTAAAAGCGTCGAAAACAAAGATTTCAAAAAATGATAGCATATGACTTTTCCCTTTACAAAATAAAAAGTTTTATCATAAATCTAGTCCCAGCAGAACTTCAAATAAGGCGCTTTTTAACTTTCATTTTAATGGCGAATGCGCCGGGCGTTGTATTTAAGTTATTAAAAATCTAAAGCAAAATCTATATGTATAAACTGATTATTTTAAATTAGACTAATTGACTAATATAATAACTAAATAATTAGTCCCATAATATTATCTCTATCACCATTTTATTAATTTAATAGAAAAAAGCAATTGTATATTTTCAAATATACCTAAGCTAACATTTTTTTGGATTTTATACTTTAGTAAAAATGAAATGTTTAAATAACCAAAACTTTTAAATTCACTAAATTTTATACAGGAAGTTTATTCCGTTCAAATACATTGCTTTCACACATATTTGTCGTCGTTTTTGATTTGGCAAGCAAAGTTTTCTATGAGTTTCTTTTAATTATAACGAACTTTTAAGTTGTAAATCTTGTTAAAATTTATGTTTGACGCAAAATAATTCTCAATATGAGTTTATTTAATATGTAAATTTATAACTTTTTATAGCAAGTATCTATTTGTAAAAAATATAACTTTTATAGTGAAAAAGAATTACAATGGCTAAAAAATACTTTTTTGTTGTTGATTCTAGCTCAAAATTCACAAAATATAATGTAATTACTGTTTTTATTAAAGTTATACTTATTTAATTACGAGGTTCTAAACTTCTGTTAAACTATTTCAGTATTTCAAATATTTTCATAAATTGTAATAAGGGAAACTAAAACAAATAATTTTCATTATTACTTAGATAACTTTTATAAAAGAATCATATAACAGCAACGCAATTAAAATTTTCCTTAGCACTTAAGTTTATAATTAAACAAAAAACTAGATTTTATAACACAGTATTATACTAATATCGCTTTTTGTTAGGAAAAAAATTAAGTAATGCTAGCTGCTTTATTTGAGAAATCTTTAAGGTGGGCAAGTCTTCAGTACTTTCTAACCCTTGGGTATAATTATGGTCTTGTCGTTATTAATTTTGTGGTTAGTAGTTACGTTAAGGGACCCTTTTTATTCTCAATTACTCTCCTTAAAATTCTAGCGATTTGCTGCAAATCCTTCTTGGTATACACAACAATGCCCTGTAAAAGTTAAAAAAGTGTTTTAAAATGTTCAAGACATGCTTGCATAATTAGCAGTGTACACCAGGGACCGCTGGATTTGACAGAAATTGTGAAATATTCATAAATAATGAATGTTGGATTCTAAAGATCGCTGGGGAATACTAAGTGTCTGTCAATTAAACGCCTTTTTAAACACTTTTTTACTTTATCTGCTGTTTTTAAAATTAATTTTTTATTAGATTACCTGAAACGTAGTTATGGGGAAGATAGAAAATTAAATAAAAAATATTTTGCAGCATTAAAAATTTATTTTTTATACACTATTTTACGACATGAAACTAGGAACACCCCTCTCATTTCTTTATTTATGAAGACTAAATAGAAATTTTAGTATGTTATATGAGCGAATATAATATATTTATTAAATTAAAAAAATTTTCAATATCACTTCCGTTTTTAAAGGAAATTACATCAAATTTCCTATTATAAAAGTAACGTATAACATTTTTTATTTACAGGGTGTCTCAGCGCTGCTATGAAGCAACATTTCTCTAAAATAAAAAAAAAGATATCGCCATATGCGGTTTTCTAAAGAATATACATATGTACCTATAATACCTTTAGGCGCACACTCCACAAATATTTTAATATGATACCTGGTGTCCAATGCTATATAAATTTCTTTTAAATGAAACTCTTAAAACTAATCTGCATTAAATTAAAAACAAATGTTTTGGAAATACTTTTAATCAGAAAAATTTTGGCATACTTAAAGCCTAATGTTTCCTTTAATAATTTTTACCTGAATAAATAATTCAGTGGTCTTTGTCTTTGTGTGGCAAGTACATATGATTAAATAAATAAATAGTAACACCCAACGAAGTTTTGCAAAAGCGATTAATTAAATTTATGTTATTTTAATAATATTCTTTTAAAATAAAAATATATTGTATAGCAAAATCTTGTGTAGCAGGATTAGGCACTTAAAGCAAAATGCAAGCACCTAGCGCAGGATTAAATTTAATGCTATTGCATTTTAAACCAATTTAAATTTTGATAAGTCGTTTTTTTCAAAAGTTATTTCCTTTTATATTTGAATATATAATCCGATATTTTATAATAATAATTAAGGTCACAAAGTTATTAGACTATAACATGAGTGCAATTGGTATAATGGCCATATTTTATTGAAATAAATTACTCATTATCGACATGTTGATAATAATTATTAATTATGACACTTGCAATAAATGTAGCTTTATTTTTAATTGACACTTACAAGAAGAGCCATTGATGATACATTTTAATCCATACATTATAATGGTATTTATAGAAAATCTTAACAATATAAAACATAAAACTAATTGATTTGATTTCCAAAAATGGCGAGTAATTGTTTTTATAATATTGATTTTAATATGTAATCATAAAATGGGTGGTCGCTTGTATAACCGCAATCCGATAAATAATCTACAGCTTTTAGTTTCAAAAACAATTAAATATTTCGTTATTTAAACTGGTCAGTATGTTGGTACTAAAAATCATTGTTTTTGATTTTAATTGCTTTGGTTTTCATTCATTAAAGTAATCAATTAATATAAAATTAAATGTAATTAAAACGCAGAGAAGAATTTAAATTACAAAACGGGAATTATTTCATTTAAAAATAAAATAAAAAACCACAAAACAACAAAACTTTTACCACAATTTTTTTTTATAAATAACCTTTCAATTTTTATTAAAATATGTACATTGAAACAACAAATGGAAGTATTTTTAAACTATCGCATAAGCACTCACTACATTATCAAGGACCCTTAATAGAGTACCGGAAAAATATTTAAAAAATGTTTTATCCATGGGAAAATAAAACTAGAAGTTAGGTAGTCAATAGAATGTTCAAATTTATTAAGAAATAAGGAATTTTTAAATTAATATTTTGAAAGGATATATGTCACGAGAAATATTCTAGTACAATTGACAATTGAAGACATGAGTATAATAACAGGTCAAGTCCATTTTTTTTTAAATTAACTTTTTTCTGAAAAACCAATATTTAAGAATCGTCGATTGATTGGTAGAAAATTTGAATAAACACAGAGCATACTGATGTATTTTATAGTTCTTTAAAGTTGATCGAGGAAGTACTTAGTAGAAAAGATGGAACAGGTCATGGACCTGTCCGGCCTTTGTATAAGATTATCTATAATTTTGAATTTTACTATTCTGGTCTAATTGTGAGAGACCATGTAGGGAAATATATTGTGCTGATTTTTATTGTTTGGGCACTGTGTAATGTGTAGTTCTGTTAGTTTTGTGTAATGTTTGTTATGTGTTTGAGTAGTAAAACAGTGATTCCTAGCAAAGAGCCGTTTTAGTCATTTAAAAGTAAATATGTGCTACATGATGAGGATCAACCATGTACCAGTCAATTAAGCTTGTGTAGGATATAAAAGACATGCGACCAATAACAATAAAGTGATGAAGCAAGATGTAAACAATCCCTTAAAAAACAAAGAAAAGCGAAAGACTGTAAAATAATACTGTGCGTAACACGGAAAGACCCTAGTACAGAAGTATGTACCACCAGCAGATCAATGGTATTACCAGCAAATATTTAATAATAATAATAATATATCCTTTATTGATTGCACAGAAATACAAAAATTATAAAAATTTTAAATACAAAATTCGAAAACAATATAATATGCAATCAAAAGGAATTGTATCAGCCTTTGCAAAAACATAATTGTTTGCTTGGTGTGTTTCATAGAAGCTCCAAAATCAAAGCATTTTATACTACTAATTAACAAGAAAAAAAAATAAGAATAACCAAATATTATGTAGATCGCTGACCAGCTTATTTCGTTTTCCATTCATATCAGATTTAAAGGTAAATAATGATGAAATCAAATTTAAACATGTTGAATAGTTAAGCAGAACTATAAGAAAAGCTTTGTTTGGAAATCTCTTTTCGATGCTTGGGTATACTTAATAACTTTTGTCCGTAGGTTAATATTATGGACATCGCGACGAAAAGTTGATCTTCGAATCAGATAGGGTGGCAGTTTAATGACAAAAAACCTAAGATCATATTCAAATAAACCCCAAGATTTTTTTCCTGATCGAGAAACAAATATCAATGTTATTTAGTGATAATTGCAAATCCCAAATAATGATATCGTGAGTCTTATTAACATTTAATATCAAAGAATGTTTCTTTGATATTGAAGCTAGTGAATAAATATCCGAATATAATTTATATTCCGCCTCATGCCAATTACTGGCCTAAAAAGATAGGTATATCTGTGTATCGTCTGCATACATATAATAGTAGGGATGTTTCGAGGCAGTAAGCAAGTATTTCGTATAAATAGAAAAAATAATTGGCCACAAGAATGATAATTGTGGTATCCCTAACTCTAATCGAATTAGCTTATAGCCGTAGAAATAGTACTTTCCAGAATTACGCATTGTGTTCTTGTTGAAAGGTAGAACTCTATTAGTCCACCTGTATATTTGGTAAATCCAACGTATTTTAGAATACTGGGTATTAGTTGGTGGATAAGTGTGTCAAAAGCCTTGCTGTAGTCTAATAAGACAAATATCGTAGTTAGCCCAGAGACCTTGCTTTCACTATATCATCCGTTATATTTGTTAAAGCAGAACAACAACTGTAGCCAGAACGAAAACCTGATTGATGTTTTGGGAGAATTAAATAAACATAGCTTTAAGTGTGAATTGATTTGTTTTGAAATAACTTTTTCTAAAATTTTTGAATAAAGATGTAAGATGCTAATTGGTCATAAGTTTTGAATAGATTTCTGGGTTTTAGTTTAAGGAATTGGCATTGATACAAAAATTAATTATTATGTGTGTTATATAACTGAGTAGGTATTTTGAAAAAAATTAAAGCATTTTAAACTCAATGTGGTCAACCCCACACCGCGATGGTTTTAATTTAGAGAAAGTTATCAAGACATCGTGTTCAGAAACTTCAGAAAATTCAAGTAGTTTCACAAACTCTTCTTTAATGTTATTTTCATAGAATTGAATAATATTAGTATCTGGGATATCATTAGACATAGACGAGGTGAAATATTCATTAATATTTTTAATGTCACCAAAATTACTGAAATAAATTTTTTGGTCATTAATTTTGCAGATACTCAGGCGCTTCATTTCAGACCATAACACATAATTTTTACCTTTATTTTTATTTTTAAACTATGGAACATTTTAAAGGTCTATTAAAAAGTCATAAAAATTAAATTTTCTATAACTTCTGAGAAAACTTTTTTGTTATTGTTTCTTTTTGATTGATTTTTAATTTCCGCAGATGTACTAACTAAACAGTGATCGAAGAGGTCATTCATATCTGTAACATGCACTCTTGAAAAATTAACACAGTCTGGCAGAATTATTAAATCTAAGAGAGATTGTCTTGTTTTTGATATTCTGGTCGGAATATTAACGATTTGTTGCAGAGACATACTACTTGATATAGATAGCAAATTACAGACATTCGGATTATCAGTTTATAAAATGTCAATTTTAATTTGGAGAAGCAAGAATGGAAGATGAACAGAATCAAGAAAAGATTTATGTAGGAGAAGTATATGTATGTATATCAATCTGTTTCGTCTTCTTTTAAAACAAGGATAATTAATTAAATGCACTACTTAGTTAAAATTGGAATAATGTATAATTGACAATTAATAAAATTAACTTCTGTTTGTGCGGTAGCTGGAAAATTTTCCCACAACTTCAAGGTCTTCAGTTCTGCCAAAAGAGTAGGGTAACTATGGTTATATAGGAAAAATGACAAATAACACTCCGCGCGTAATGCATGTGGTGTAGGCACAGTATAGGCAACGACCAGTAGCGACACTTCATATAAAAAACGGGATGCGTTTTTGGTGACTTAGAACTACAATGGAGACTCTATGGTAAAATAAATGCCATATTTTAATTTAAATACTGTTTAAATACCTTTGTTTCAACTAGTAATTGTTTTTATTTAAAACTGCAAACATTATCTATGAACTTAGACATAAATAAATTAACTTATCTCCAAAAAATTAAAGTGAACAATTTATTATTTGTCAACTACAGAATTAAAAAATCCATTTGCCGTTCTAAACTCAATGGTACCAGATACGCTGACGTTTTCAAGGTCACCAAAAACGTATCCCGTTTTTTGTATGAAGTGTCGCTACTGGTAGTTGCCTATACTGTGGTGTAGGTATTAGACGTTGCCAAATCACCCATTTCTTCTTCAGATAAAATCTTTAAAAATATTGCGAATAGATTCTTTTAAACATTTTTCGGGACTCTACCTGACAATGTGGCGGGAGCATGGACGCAAGCTTTAGTGCACCCTGAATATTGAGTTTGAGTGATGTAATATTTTTTTGCTTCAAACGTCATTAAAGTACAGTCTTCTGACGTTTGACAGGCTTTAAAATGTCACGTTTTATGTTCGTTGATTCTATGGTCACTTTTTACTGCCTAGGTGTAGAAATTACTACTTTGCCCCGACAAGGATTAAAAGGGCGATGAAGAAATAAATTTTAGGCAACCCAATATACTCTAACATCGTATGTAAATTAAACGTCAAATTTAAATATTATTTCAATTCCATTATAAATAAATATTTTTACCTTTTTATTTTAATTACACACGTGAATTTAATTTCATCAAATTTCATAAAGCAGAAAAGTGGCTTTAAAATTAAAATGTAATTTATAATAAAAGGGTTTTGCCTGTAGCAATTTTAGAACCACTGGTTTATTTAAATACGTTTAATACTTTCAAAGTTTGAATACACCCAGAGTGGGACTTCTTGCACTACGTCCTACTGAATAGCAATATATATTTTTGGATATATTTAAATATAATAAATTTAATGCCGAAAAAATACTGGAAAATTATAATTGTAGACTCTTATTAAAATACATTTATTAATGTATATATAAAAATTTGCAGTATTCAATTTCTCGTAATTGGGTGAGTATACATAATTATAATAAACCAATCCGAAATTATTATTATATCTAAGCAAATAGGCATATTATATATCTATGCCTATACATACATGTACATATATGTGTTAATACAATAAACAATTTATTTAAATTAAAAATTATTTATTTAGTCTATTTAAACATATTTAGATATATTTATATTATTCAAAATATTTATTTATTCACCTAATTAAATAATGATATAGTTAAATTAATTTCGAATCATTTCCGTCAATATAAAATAAATGAAATATTAAAAAGTACATTAAAATTCTTTACTAAAAACAATAATTTAATTATTATAATTTAAATTAATATAGCATTATTTAAATATCTATGTACTATAAAATATGTACACATTTTCCCAAAAATTTTAATTCCCTTATAAATATGCCGGGTGGATGGCAATATGTTTCAAATAAAACCTTGAAATGCTCTTTGAAGGTCACGCGATAATCATTTAACTTTTTTAAATAGCAACCATCAGTTTTTTTGCATATTGTTATAGCTTATATCTGAAGGTTTAAAGAACATATTTCTTTATTTTTTTGACTAAGGCCACGATTATAGTAAGAAGTTGATAAACGCGTTTCACATAGCGTTGAGCTAATAAATTGGAACAAACACATGTATTTAAATGCGAGTGTTTATAGTCGAGGAGCGCGTATGCTGATTATGCATCCCAATGCTCCAAATGCACCAAATACGCGCTGCTAAAGGAACTCCTCACTATAAACAGGACCTAAGTACAAAAAGTTCTACAACATTAATTTATTTTCGAATTGAAGCACTAAAAAATGTTTCAAACATGACTTTTGCATTCCTTAATGAAAAACTATGTAACAATTTTACTATGACCTTATATGACAGGTTGAAGGTCAATAAGGTAATTATTTAAAAAAAGTTAAGTGATAATAGCATTAGCTTCAACCTGGGAATCCAGGTCATCGAAACATTTCTGTATTATAATGCGTTACTAAGGAATGTACAACTTTTATTTGAATAATTTTTCTCAAAAAGTTCTCGTTTCAAGAACATACAGACGATTTTGTCCACCCTGCATAATTATGTTAGAAATAGAAGTATGTAGATATTTATGCAAACATTCCAAAAAGTTTATAATATTTGCACGGGGCGTAAAAATTGAACAATGACCTAATTTGTCATTTATCATCAATTTTCACTGCATAAAGCAATGACTTTTTTGCACTAGGATGACTTAAGTAGTGCTTTTGTAGCTGGCTTAGCTTTTGCACGATCGTAAAAAAACTGATTTATAGTTACTTTCAAATTACTATTTTGAAATTGCCGTATGAAATTGGTATATTAAAATGATGAAATACACATTAGCTAGGTTTACACGTACGGGATTTTTGACGGTTTTGGAGCGGACGCTCCAGATCTGCAGACTGGGTCTATGCGTGTAAATGCTATTATAACCGACCAGGTCTGGCAGGCCGGGACTGTTATCCGGCCTGTAAGGCAAAATCTGTGAGGCTATTTACACACAACGAAACGTTGTAGTCTGTTACTGTTGTATAAGTTTAGTTAATATTTTGAATATCCGAAAGAATAAAATGGAATGGTCAAAACAGAACGTACGCGATTTTATTGCGATTTATAAACGTTTCCCATGTCTTTGGAAAATAAAATCGGCTGAATATAAAAATAAAAATTAAAAAAAAACAGGTTATGACGAACTTGTAAAGTTTTGTCGTGAAAATGTAAATCCAGAAGCCGACAAGGACTTAGTATTGAAAAAAATTCAAAATTTGCGCAGCTCATTTAGAAAGGAAATGAAAAAAATTTCAGCTTCACAAAAAAGTGGTGCAGCGACTGAAGATTTATACTCCCCTAATCTTTGGTATTATCAAGAATTAATATTTACCATTGATCAAGAGGAGCCCACTGTAAGCATCAACAATATTGATGATGACGAAAGTCCTTCTAATATTGAAAATGATATTGATTATAATGGAGCTAACGATGGAGCAAATCATAAAACTATTGATGATGATGAATATGAAGCAATTAATGAATCAGAAATAATTAATAATACAGTAAGTTTTTATTACTTTAACTTTACATAATAAGCTAAGAATTTTTTTGTTTATTATGCCTTTCCCTTCTGTATCATTTCCTCCTGCCATGGTACAGTTCCTTCGTTATTAAAAAAATCCGTATAAGACAATCTACATTCTTTTGCTATGTTTTCTGGTGTACTTTTGCCAGCCCGATTTAAGCATTGCAATGGAATCTCTTCTGATCTCCACTCGCCGTTTTCAACTTCGCATGTAGACGTATCCTCGGTATCGAAAGTTTTTGAAGATACATATGTATGACTTGATTTTTTTAAATAATTATGTAATGCACATATTGCTAGTATTACATAACTTACTTTTTTGGGAGCCATGTTTATACAAGTGTGCAAAACTCTAAACCTTGTTGAAATTAATCCGAAAACATTTTCAACCACGTTTCTTGCTCTGCTTAGTCGATAATTGAATATGCGTTTCTGGTGCGTTAAACCCTTTTGAGGATATGGCTTTTACAGATGCTTATGTAAGCTGAAGGCATCATCTCCCACAAAGACAAAATTACGTTTAGTTTTCGTCATTTCTTTGTCGGGCAAATTCAGTTGACCGTTTACTAATTTCCTCCAGAAACTAGTGTATTCAAGTACTCCACCATCAGACAATCTTCCGTTTTTTCCAACATCAACAAATATAAATTCATAATTGGCATTAACTAAAGCCATAAGCAAAATGCTGTAAAAATTTTTATAATTGTAGTACTGTGCTCCCGAGTTTTTTTGTTGTACAATTCGAACATGTTTCCCATCTAAAGCTCCCCCACAATTTATGAACTGCCATTTTTCTTCAAATTCATTAGAAATTTGCAGCCATTCTTGAGTTGTAGTTGGAAACTGAAATTTGAACTATTGTTATTTGTATGACCTTTCAATTCATTCCAGGAATCATCAGGAGGTAAAAGAAAAGAAAGTTATTTTACATCCCCAGCACCCCGCAAGAGAAAAATAACGGTAAATCAAAGAAAACTTCAATTTATGGAAGTCTGTCAGAATGCTTTGGAAAAAGCAAACAGTGCTGAACAAAGTGAGTACGAAGCAGTTGGTGTAAGCATTGGAAAAAAGTTGCAACGCATGGACCCAACACAGGCAATTTTTGCTGAACAACTTATACATAATGTTTTAAGTAAAGGATTGCTCAAAACGTTGACTGAAAATACCAGCATTTATGAAAAGGTACAATTGTTCGTCGCCAATGATGTATTAGCATGTCCTGCAACAGAAATATCCACCCATGTGCCTACCGAACCTTCTACTTCCAGCTGTGAATCGCGAAACAGTTATCACTCGGGTCTTACAGATTTTTATAATAATCCAGATTACTAAATTTGAATCACAAAAGTTTTTGTATATAAACATGAGTATTTTTGAAATAAATGTATTTTGAATATTGTTCTTACCTTTAAAAAATCTTTTCTTAGTGCATTGTAAATTACTTGACAAGTTTCTGGAATTAAATGACAGAGGGATGATTTGGAGATGCCCGTACTAAATTCCAGATCCTTGAAAGATCTACCAGTTGCCAGAAATCGTAGGGTAGCTGCTAATCTTTCTTCTGCTGTAATGCTATTTCGCATTACTGTTTCTTGTCTTGTAATGAATGGGCCCATCATTCTTAATAAATTATTAAAAGTTATAGTATCCATTCTCAGATAATTCTTGAAGTCATCCGGATCATTTTCTTGAAGTTCTCTTAAAAGCGGAATATGCCCAAATCTTTCTCTATCTTTTCGCCACTCTTTAACCCACATTCTTCGTTGACGTTTTTCGTCAAATTCAAGAAAGGTAAAAATGAGAGAGCAAGCAGTAGCGTTATTTAAGTGTCTTTTCGAAAGAGACATTTTTCATATACGCTTGTATTTTGCAAGAAACACTACAAGTAAATGGACGTGGAGAGATCCGTCCCGTGGTCCGTCAAACTTTCCAACATACCAGAGGCCAGGCCAGATCCGCGGGTTTTTGATGTTTACACAAGCGGATTTCATCCGCACAGTCCAATCGAAAGATCTGGCCCGCGAACCTAGATCCTGTAACAAATTTATAACAAAGGCCGGGAGCGGACGCTCCACGTCTGCGGATCTCGCCTGCAATCCTGGCCTGTCGACGAGGTCTGCGGTTCTTGTCTGTACGTGTAAACCTAGCTATTCTTAGCGTTTTGTTTGCGAAAAAAGGTGCCAATTTTCCGTTCCAAAAAGAACGTTTTTCTTTTTAATGGCTTAAAAATACACCCTTTGTGTAATGTTTTCAATAACCAGAAAATCAGCAACACTTCTAATTATAAAAATTCCAATTTTTACCTTTTTATTTCACTGGCTTTTTATGTATTTTTGGTGGTTATAGAAAAAATCGAAAACTACTAAGTAGGGCCAAAAATGTGTGATGACCAAAACGGTATCAAAATTGATACACGTACCCTTTGCAACGAAAATCACATAGGGGTTGGATGCGACTTATAGTCTAAAATCGGTAAAAATAAAAGTTGTTTTTTCGTTGTTTGTTCCAAGTTATTTTCTAATTAAAAAAGAAATTGCTATTAAGTTTAATTCTAAAATATTCTTTATGTTCTATTTTTAAACGCTTAAAATATTTAATTCATATTTAAAAAAAAGTTGTTCAATTTTGCATGTACCTTTAAATGAAAACTTAAATATTGATTTTAAAATATATTTTTAAAATCTTAACAAACCGTAAAAATGTAAATTAAATTTGTAAGTAAATTATAAATAAAATTTTACTGTTTAACATTGCTTTACTTTGCTTCAAGGTACAACCAACTTTGTTTTACTTTATAAAACGCTGAGGGTTTACTTTCAACTTTAATAAAATGAACTAATTTGTCGCTAATGTTAGGTTCGACGTTGTCATCATTTGCGACCTTTAAAGTAAATTACACCCTTCGAAGTTTACGGGATAATCAAGTCTCAAGTTTTGTTTAATAAGTGCTAATTTAAAGTAGCCCAGCGGCCTGAAAAACTTCAAAGATTGATTGTGACATAAATTTAATAGAAATTTTCCATCTTTTAATATACCGCCTTAGGAGTGCATTAAAAAATATGCTAATAGAATTCACTCCAAAATATATTCATGTATTGCAAAATATATTTTGTAATAATGCTCAAACCGAGCTAAAGTTGGCAATGATATGATAAAGCTGAAGTCATAAATATATGGCGGATGTAAAATAAGACATATTTATGACTTTATTAAAATAAATCTCTTTTAAATTGATTTTTATCATGACAAGTTCTCATAAAAATTCTTTCCTCACATGTAAACAAATTTCCATAATTGAAAATAATCCAATAATCTTTTATAATGGATGTCCAAAACACAATTAAAATTGTAAAAAAACATATATATCAATATTTATTTCTGTAAAATTTATTTAAAAAATATTATTTTACTCTTTAGAAATGTAATTGGTAAAAGGTAATATTTTACCAAACAATTAAGTACAGTTAAACTTGGTTATAATAAGCACTAATAAAACGACTTCGTGGATATAAAGCGCGAATACATGATACATATTTTGGTTCCCATGTATTTCAGTTTAAAATTTCACGGTTATTACGAGTCTATTTACGGATATACCGAGTAAATATGTTTTTCAGCGAAATTCATTCCCTTTTGATAGGTTTTTTTCAGTTTTAAAATTTAAATTGCCACCCTAGGGATTTGTAAATTTTAATTACTACCTGCGTCATTTTTCGTTACAATAGATTATTACAATATAAAATACAATCGAACCCGAGGAGGTATATTATCCTATTTTGCAATATAAAAGCCAAAAGTAATAATTTTTATTAAGGATAAAGGCGTCGACCAAAAAATTGAGAGGTTGAGGAAGGTGGATGCCCCTAAAAAAACTAAAGAACTTTATCTTGAAATTTGTTTTAAATATTCACAATATTATCTAAAAGTACTGCATACGTAAACATTTTCTCAAAATTTGACCAAATTGTCAATAAAAATGTAAATATTAAAGAAAAATAAAAAAATCAATCCCGAAGTTATCTATATACACTTGATTGAAAACACCTCGTATATTTCGAATTATAATAATAGCAAGTAAATAATTTTCACGCTGATAACGATTAACGGTTACTACGAGCATAATTCGCCTTCCCTTGGTGCTCGTTATAACCGAGTTAGACTGTATTTTATTATAGAATAATATTAATAAAACTGAAACTGTTGATTTACAAAGTTTAATAGTTTAGACCATAAACTTTACCATTTTTGTATTGGTATTGAAATCAAGTAAGCCTTTGAATAAAAATGAATAACGATTTCATTAAATTGATTTCTTTAATACGGACACGTGTTTCATTGCTACAGTTGAAAATTTGCTAGATTTAATTCCTTGCCCTCTGCAAAATACATGATTAAAGAAATCCAGCGCATTGAAATTTTAATTCTCATTGGATGCGGGTATAGGATCAGATCTCAGCAAGAGGTATGCATAATTTTTAATGCGAAGTATCCAGGTAGACCTATCAACCAATCAACAGTTGCCAAAATCGAGAAAAAAATCAGAGAAACTGGACATGTGAAACAAAAAGTAAATGTTGGACGTCTATATATTGATGAAAATGTTAAAGTTGATTGTCTGTTAAGTATGGAAGAAATTCTCATACTAGTTCTTCACAACTTACAGCATATCAAGCAATTAATCAGATTTCAGTATTACGTTCATTAAAAAAACAAAAGTACCATCTAAGAAGATCATCTTCATTGATCGTCGTTGTTCGTCGAATCCAATTTTGTGACATGATGCAGAAGTTTTGTAACGCTAATCCACACTTTATTCGCCATATTCTTTTTTCGGACGAAGCTACGTTTTACCTTTATGGCTCAGTAAATCGACAAAATTCTCAGGTTGGAGCAGAGAGAATCATTATTGGATGAGTGAGATACTTACCAATACCCTTAGAAACGTGTGGGCTGGGATAATTGAGGATAGAAATATTGGACCTTTCGTCTTTAGAGAATCGCTCAAATTTTAAGAAATGATCTCTCTACCTATCCCAACTTACCGAATGATAATATCTAGTTTGAACAATACTAAACATAAACAACCTCTACACTTTGCACGTTCTGTTCTGCAGTTTTTGGATAACTTGTTTTCCAGGAGGTGGATTGGTAGAGGGGGACCGATAGAATGGCTTGCAAGGTCCCCAGACCTAACTCCTATTAATTTTCTCTTGTGGGTATGTTTAAAATCTAAAGGTTATTTAAATAAACCATAAAATCTGGAGAATTTGGAATTCGGCTTCAGGGGGCTTATTCTTGGACCACTCGAGATCATGTCGTCGACGATTTACATGAAAAAATAAGAGTCAAGATTGTATTAAAAAAATCAATGTTGAATTTAAAATGACCTTGAAAATGAATTTGAAACAAAAAATAAGTGTACTAATTCTTCTTTAACAACTTATAAAAAAACCTATTTTTCGAAAAATCAGCAGTTTCAGTTTTTTTATTCCATAATTTTGCCTCGGACTGTATAATGTATACAAATTAAATTAAAACCATTCACTTAATCAAATGTAAGCTAACTCAAGTCTTTAATTTTGTTATAAATTCGGAAATAAGAAGTCAATACATTATTCTTGTATAAAGTTCGAACGATTCCTGGAATAATAATATTATTGATTAGTCACTCTAATTGAGATATTTGTAATAGAGATTAAATACCGGCGGGTAAATACATGTTAACAATCGAAAGCTGACAAACATGAAGAGAAATACCTGCAAAGTAAATAATAAATATATTTCAGCATAAGATGAAACAATTAGTATACTTAATGTATTCAAATAACCAAAGTTTTCGCAAATAAGTTAGAATTCTAATCACGTAAAAAGATGGAAACATATTTTTACTATCATTAAAAGCGAGTCGGAAAATTTAATGAAAATTCTGCAACGTGTTCCACAAAAATCTAAATTAAAATTTTAATAATTAAATTTATGTTAGAAATTTACTGTTAATTATTCAAGACCACCTGACATGAATATATAAAGCAAATTTAATTTACTTATTTTAATTTAACACGTAAGGAATTTTTAAGGCATTTTGTATAATCCAGATAAACTTCAACTCATTTCCCCCTTCGATTAAAGCATTCGTGACCTACATACAATTTTAAAACGAATATGTATGCAAGTTCCACAATTAATTAAACTTTTATGTACTATACAGCTTAAAAGTATGTGGTGGGTATTTATCGCTAACGTTGAGCTTCTTAAAATTTGGTTTAATATGGAAACTTGTAGGATAAACGTAACCGAAAATTAATCGGTTATATAAAATTAATTAACATGCGTCTTTAAGGGATTTAATCTGGTGTTTAGGTTGAAGGAACGATGATGAAAAACGAGTTTAGGTTTTAATACAAAGTTAGTGCTGAATTTTAAAGTTGAAATTAAAATGAATTTATTTAATAAATATTATAAAGTAACTAATTAATTATTAATTTGAAATGTTCCTAAAAAAGTCCTTAACTTTATGAAAACTAGTTATCTATTTTAAGTAAACTTTTTAAAATTTATTCTTCTTTTATTTTATAAGAGATTTTCATATTATTTTTTGTTTTATGTTACCACAAACTATTTAAAACATATTTTTTAAATTTATTTTTTATTTATTGTCAGTTACATGATTTATTATTTTTCAATTTGTATTTATGTTGATATATTTATATTGATGACACTAAGAATGCTGCAAGTCTATAAATATGGACTAATTGGTCCCTGAATAACTGTGACAATTTTTTTGGGGTGATAGAGGAAGTGATACAAAGAATTTTTGTCTTATAATGTATAATCCGGAAATGTTTCCTTAAAAAATTAAACCACTTAAAAAATTTTCGAATAAAATATTTTTTTGTAAATAAAATACATTTTACAAGAAATTTTAATTTGAAATTTTGGTGAAAGTTTTTTCACACAAGGATACACATTTACGGTCAATAAAAGTTTTAAAAATATTTTCAGTGGCGTTAGATATGGTGGGGGGTCATCAAGTTTTTTAATAATATCTTTTTATCTTTACGTTCTTAATATTTCTAAAAGTTCTAAAAAAATCCTTGATCAATGGTCTAAGTCTACAGAATAGGTACTCTTATTGTAAGTCGCTGCGGTGCTTCATTCATAGATTTTATAATTTTTAGCTAAAAATATATATTAAAAAACAACAACCAAGTAGGATAATTTGCTTAAAATTTTATGTACTAAATATGTGGGCTGCTCCATATTCAAGATGCATTTCTGCTAATGCCGCATTTGAAAATCTATGCATTTTTTATTAGTAGGTAATATAGAAGGTTACTAGAACTTAGAATTAATAAAATATTGTGGTACTTCGCTTACTTGATATTTGATCTTTGTATGTTTTCACATAAATCACGAAATCTTCATTAAAACGCCTAATTTGATGTTTTTTTAGCTAAAAATTATAAAATCGACTCCGAAATGAAGCACTGGAACCATATACAATAAGAATAGCTTTTCTGTAGAACATTGATCAAGGATTATTTTAGTACTTTTAAAACTATCAAAAACGTATAGAAACAAAAGATATCATCCAAAAAAAGTTGATGATCTCCCCACATGTAACGCCCCTGAAAATATTTTTAGATATTTTATTGGCCGTAAATGTGTATGCTTGTGTGAAAAAACTGTCACCAAAATTTTAAATTAATATCTCTTGTAATATGTATTATACATACATATATTATTATACATACATATAATCGTCATTAAAGGTCAATAAAAGTTTTACTTACACTCTTCTGTGACGTTTGACAGGCTATAAAATGTCGCTTTTTTGATTCTATGTTTGATTCTATGGTCACTTTGCACTGACAAAAAATAAAAGGGCGGAGAAGAAATAAATTTTAGGAAACCCAATATGTATACTAACATTGTATTGTGTGTGTATTAAATGTCAAATTTTAAAGTAATAATAATATCCGCAGGACTCGAAAACGTACTTCTTTTACTCCTAATAAAACAATATACTATTTCTGTAAATTTTTGAAGTGGTACAACTTTTTAAGGAAGCATTTCCGGACATTACTTTATAAGTCAAAAATGGTTAGTTTCACTTCCTTCATCATCCCAAAAATATTGTCACAGTTATTCAGGGACACCTTGTATGTTTTACTTTACCTTTTTATATTTAAGCAAATTAGTGATGTTATATTGAAAAATAAATATTTTAATTTAATTTAAATTTTCCAAGTCAAACACATTTGATGCAAATTAAAACTAAATTTAAACAAAATAAGTAAAATTTAAAATTTATTTTATTACCACTTTAATAAACAGCATTATAAAAATTTATTAAAAATTTGCGCTAAAATAATGTATTAAATAAATTTTATGCCGAAAAATGCTATATCCATAAAAGCATTCGAAATCTCATTATGAAGAGGACTTTGTAATAACCTTTTATCTACATATAATACTTACCAAGTTAATTTTTTAAATTTTTTATACTCCATTTTATTCGTTTTATTTGTTTACATGCACATTGCCGCCCTAAAACAATGTTATATTTTAAACAATTTTACAAATTTTGAAAAATTTTCCTGAATTTTATTTTATACTTTTACCTTACCATTATTGGAGTCAGTTTATTAACGTATCTTTTTTATAATAAAATTAGACTTTTAAATTATCGATAAAATTTTGTTGTTAGGTTGTTTCATGTTCATTAATATTGATGATTTAATTGGTTTAATTTTGAGACAATAAATTTCTTAACTTCTTTTCTAATCTCTAACAAAGTTGTTAATCGTGATACGAGCCGTTTCCATGCATATTTTAAACAATACAATCCCATTTAGGTTGATGAAGTTCACACTTTATATGTAACACTTTACTTCTAGTTTGGTACATAAATTGCTTCACAGTTTGTTAGCTTTAGTAATTTCGGATTCACAAAATATTTTGTATAATACTTATTGATTGTTAGGGTAGTATCTGTATTAACGTTATACTTGGTGGCTCGGAAAGGTCTGTACAAAATTTTACCCCTCCCGAAATCAAAATAAGATGACAATGAAATCTGTGATATTTTCAAAACATCTGGAATAACCAGTGATGAAGTTGTAATTAACCTGTTACATCGCTAAGTTATATTCATAATAATAGCCTGCATTTAGCGACCGTTATGAAAAGTTTAGAGACGTCGTTTAACGTTAACGACGTCTCTAAAGTTTTCATCACGGTCTCTAAATGCAGGTCAATGTTTCTATTTATGATAATAGTAGGAATTCGAATCATTTGTCACCACATCGTCAAACATAATCTACAAAGGAAAATTTATCAACAGACTTTGCTAAAAACACCTTTCCCAATGATTATATATTTAAATAATATACAGGGAGAGTCTGCAACAATAAATAAATTCAATAAGTCAAGAACGGTACGATTTTTAGAAAAAGGGCTAAACATGTCAAATTGATGTTTTTAATTGCGAACATTTTGAGCTATTTAAAATCGATGTGACGTCATCGCACAACGAACCAGTGCCGTTATCATATTTTTTAAAGAGGAAACTCCCAATTTTTAGTAAAAAATTGAAAGGGTATCTTAACCTGGATACCCATGAAAAATTTCATTGACTTATCACCATCCGATCCGAAGATATGGTTAAGCAAAAATTGCAAACTAAATTGAGTCGGGAAAATGGAATAAATTCCAGAAGTCAAAGACGTTTAGATTAAAAAAATTGCGGAGATTATTTATAATTTATGTCACGTCATCACGCAACGACTCTGTTACGTCAACGTTTTATTTTATCGGAAACTCCAAATTTTAAGTAAACAAATTCTAGACCTGGATACCCATCCAAAATTTCTTTGACTTATCACCACTCGCTTCGAAGATATGAACAATCAGAAAATGTAAATTAAATTGAAGTTAGGGAGGTTTAAATATAAGAAAGGACCTCATGACGCCATCTCATTTTTTAAATGAAAGCTATATTTATAAATAAACAAATTTTAACAGCATACAATAAATCTAAATACCTATGCAAAATTTAACAATTACCTACAACAACACTATTTTTAAACAAATCAAAATAAAACGTGTACAGGTGGTTCTTGGATCAAAGTTGAGCCAATAATTCAAATTGAGATAGAAAGTTGTATACACATTAAATTTTAAAAACGTTGTGGACATATCTTTTTTCTGAATAATTTCTCATATGGTACCTAAGCGGTAAGTTTTACATAAATTAATACATTCTAATGTGGTGCTCTGCTAAAAATGCGTTCTTTGACTGAAACCCATCGTATCGAAATCTTGATAATGACAGGTTACGGGGATAAGATCATAACTCAAAATGAAGTGGTTCATTTATTTGGACAGAAGTACCCTGATCTACCACTCATTTCTCAAAGCACTGTAATTAGGATTGAGGATTTAGGAAAAAGTAAACGTCAAAGTAGACTAACTGATAAAGTTAAACTTAAGTTAAGTGTGGAGGACAACCCTCATATTTCAGCTCACCAATTAGCCCGAGAAAATGGCAAAGTTCAACGGCTAGAAATTCTAAAAGAAGAAAAACATCATTCATTTAAAATTTAAATGTTACAGGAATTTACTGAAGGCGATTCAGAATAGTTGAATTTTGTGACCAAATGAAGATTCTAATTGACAGAAATGAATTCAACACAGAAAATATTCTTTTTTCGAACGAAGCAACGTTTACCTTAAATGGAAACGTAAATTGGGTAGAACTGTCGTTACTGGGCGCATAATACTCCCTACTGGATCAGAGAATCGCACACTCAAAGGCCACAAAAAATCAATGTCTGGTGTGGAATTATTGGTAATAGCATTATAGGTCCAAAATTTTTTGAAAATAATTTAAATGGAGAAAGATATTTAGAATATCTGCAAGAGCAACTCGTTCCAAATCTTGCCGTAACAAAATCTACCTAGCGAAAATATCTGGTTTCAGCAAGATGGCGCACTATGCTAGATCTGTTCGTAATTATCTGGACCGGAAGAAGGAAAGCCATGAAATGACCTTCGAAGTCTTCTGATCTCAATCCACTTGATTAATTTTCTGGGGTTGTTTAAAAAGCAAGGTTTATACGACGTTGTCGGAAAATTTGCAGCAGCTAAATAACACTTAAATGTGGATTTATTTCTGAAGCTATATTGACCAATGTGCAAAATGCATTTTACGTTCGCTTAGGCCACTGCCAACTACAAATTGGAGAACACTTTGAACATTTGCTTTGTCTAGTTTTTCTAAATTAATCTTCTTTGTTGGTAAATATTGTATTATTTTTACGTGAAAATTATTATTTTCTTAATTTTTTGGTTTTTTTACTTAAAAAAGTACAATTAAGTTTACTTATAGGGTTACTATTAAAAATATTATAACGTTATGGGGCAGTTGCATAATGACTTCACTTAAATTTTAAATAGTGCGATATCTTCGCAATTAGTAACATTATTTGACGTATCCAGTTTTTTTTTTTAATCCAACCATCTATTACTTCTGGAATTTATTCCATTTTCCCGACTCAATTTAATTTACAATTTTTGATTGACCATATTATTTTCGGATCGGATGGTAATAAATCAATGAAATTTTGCATGGGTTCCAGGTTAAGATACCCTTTCAATTAGTTTACTTAAAATTGATGGTTTCCATTAAAAAAATATGATCACGTCACTGGCTCGTTGTGGGATGACGTCACATAAATCAAAATGTCCGCAATTAAAAACATCAATTTGACCTGTTCATCCGTTTTTCTGAAAATCGTACCGTTATTGACTTATTGAATTTATTCATTGTTACAGACTCACTCTGTATAATGGTTGTGTGTAAAATATATACATATAAACTAAATCTAATTTCACAGAATCAATCACAAGTGTCTCGTTGATAAAATAAAGTCATTAGATTACTGTGATAAGACAGTCAATTGGTTTAATAGCTTCCAATCAATTTTTTGTACTTTCGGGTGTACCTCAGGAATCCCATTTTGCTCCTATTATTTTTAACGATATTGGCAATTACATCTAAAATAGCAAAATTTTCTTATATTTGCCGATGACCTAAATATATTTAAAATAATTAAACACGAAAATGATAGACTGATACTCCAGAGCGATATTGATGGCTTGTCTGTATGGTGCCCTAAATAAGTTGACATCAATACTAAAGAATATGCTTGTATCACATTTTCCAGGAAAAAATAGTATCTCAGCCTTGATTAAACAGTCTAAATAATTCTGATTTAGAAATTGTTAAAGAAATCAAAGACCTTGGAGTTATATGTACTCCAACTTTATCATTTCATACGCACATTAATAAGGTTGTAAATTCAGCCTTAAAATTATTGGGCTTTATATCTAGATCTACCATTGGTTTTAACATCTTTATTATTAAAATATTGTATATACCTCTAATACGAAGTAAACTCGAATACGCGTCTGTAATATGAAGCCCAAATTATACTAGTTTAATTCTATTGATTGAAAGGATTCAGAAAAAGCTTATTCGAATTTTAGCTTATAGACTTAATATATCCAAAGAAGACTATAATTACGCTGATCTACTTGCTTATCTTGATTTGCTTCCTTTATATGTTAGGCGTATTCATAATGACTTATTCGTATTATTTAAAATAGTAAATGGTTATATTAAAAGTTCCCTTTGCTTGCATTACTAAATTTCTTTGTTATTTCCCTTAATATGTTAACACGTTCACATTGTATTTTTCGACTTGGTAAGCATAGAACTAACAATGGTTATAATTCTCCACTTATTCGATATGTGTGGTATTCAGGATTTTAATTGTCATATTAATACATTCAGACATGGAATATTATCCATGCAATTTAACGAGTTCTTTTAAAAGTTAAAAATTAATTTCAATTGATCTATTATGAATATTTTTTCATGTGCACTCTTTTTGTTTTTATTTAATTTCTTTTTTGTACTTCCCACATATAATGAATGATTTTACGCCATCTTTAGCAAGCGTAAAGCACCAAATTTACGCTCCCCCGGCCAAGAGGGCGTAAAAGTAATGGCGACCGTACTTTACGCCCTTGGGCCAAAAAATTGACACTTCTTATAGTTTTTTTATTCTGTGGTTCTGAAATGACATTTATAATTGGGTCTTTTTAGGTTAATTAAGGTTGGTTGCGTTATAACCTCCAATATCCAATAAAGTTTTAAACACAACTTCGTCCACCTCCATCACAAAATTAGTTGGTTTTAACAAAAAACTACAACACTCCACTAAACTTCTTTAAAATTATCATATTTCAAACTTCAAATAATACTTTTTTTTTCTAAGCGAAAATCCTTGAACGGTTGGTGTTCCATAATAGGGTAATAAAACAACGTCTTAAAACCAACCTCAGTTACTTATATTATAATAATAATAATATCTTATTTAATGCATTTCGAGGATATGATTCCTCATCTTCAGAGATACATTTAGTTATTCAACATCTACAAAATAAATAGAAAAAACTAATATTAAAGAACACATATAAGGTGTAAGGAAATACTTACAGAACCTATTAGATGTACAAGTAACAAATTTTCAGTTAAGTGGAGGTTCACACATTGGACGCATTAAATTATTATTATTTTATTTTATAAGGCTCTATTGACTAGATAACCATCAAAAACCATTTTTATTCCTGCTATTAAACGTAAGCTTGTATTGGAAAGCGTTGACCAACTTAGGGTGTAACGCAAAAGACGTATCGGATAGCGTCAACCAACTTAGGGTGTAACACAAAGACGTAATGGGTAGCGTCAACCAACTTGGGGTGTAACACAAAGACGTATAGGAAAACGTCGACCAGCTTGGGGTATGACACAAACAACGTATTGGAAAGCGTCAACCAACTCAGGGTATAACGAATATACATGTGGGAAGGCGTCGACGAACTTGGAGTGTAACGCAAAACGGTTTGTTTCTTAAATCTTGAACATCATATTTGCATAGCAACTGTTATGAATCCCTCGTCTTCATTTTTAGGGGGTAACGCATACAAACTTTGCGTAAAAAATTAATTATCTTCTGCTGTATATAAATTGAACCAATACTGAAATTCAATTTTGATAACGAAACGTGAAAGAGATCGAGGAAAAATGTGCTTACTTTAGGTTAAGTAGCCTCACTCCAATTAATATTGACTATGTTGGAGTTCCTAAATTCTTTTGTCAAAAACATAAAAATCACATTTAAGAAACACTTAAAAACGAAACTGATGACAACAGATTAAAACATTTAAATTAGCACAACGTACTTGGTCAATCGACCATTTTGGACTGCGAACTGTCAATCGACATATTGTAGGAAGTTCCAATGTACCGAGTGATTAGCTTAGGTGACCGTGCCATCTGTGGGAAAAGGAGAAAACAGGTCGAGAACTGCGAATCAGGGTTAAAGAGCATTTGATATCAAAAAATAAACCTAGTGTTGACGACTCAATTTTCGGGGTACATCTCAAACTAAACAATTATATGTTTGACCCAAAAAATAGCATTCTTTTACATCAAGAAAATTAGGGTCCTAAACTTGACATCTTAGAGGAGATCGAGATTTACAAACACAGTAAAGACGAAACGATTATTTTACTTAATTCTTCATCTACCACCTCTCATCCATTAACGTTTGAAATCTTGAAATAATTTTCTCCTTTTCCCACAGATGGCACGGTCACCTAAGCTAATCACTCGGTACATTGGAACTTCCTACAATATGTCGATTGACAGTTCGCAGTCCGAAATGGTCGATTGACCAAGTACGTTGTGCTAATTTAAATGTTTTAATCTGTTGTCATCAGTTTCGTTTTTAAGTGTTTCTTAAATGTGATTTTTATGTTTTTGACAAAAGAATTTAGGAACTCCAACCTAGTCAATATTAATTGAAGTGAGGCTACTTAACCTAAAGTAAGCACATTTTTCATCGATCTCTTTCACGTTTCGTTATCAAAATTTAATTTCAGTATTGGTTCAATTTATATACAGCAGAAGATAATTAATTTTTTAAGCAAAGTTCGTATGCGTTATCCCCTAAAAATGAAGACGAGGGATTCATAACAGTTGCTATGCAAATATGATGTTCAAGATTTAAGAAACAAGCCGTTTTGCGTTACACCCTAAGTTGGTGACGCGTTCCAATACGTTTAGGCTTTACCCCAAGTTGGTTGACGCCTTCCAACACGTTTATGCGTTATACCCTGAGTTGGTTGACGCTTTCCAATACGTTGTTTGTGTCATATCCCAAGTTGGTCGACGTTTTCCAATACGTCTTTGTGTTACACCCCAAGTTGGTTGACGCTACCCATTACGTCTTTGTGTTACACCCTAAGTTGGTTGACGCTATCCGATACGTCTTTTGCGTTACACCCTAAGTTGGTCAACGCTTTCCAATACAAGCTTACGTTTAATAGCAGGAATAAAAATGGTTTTTGATGGTTATATAGTCAAGAGAGCCTTATAAAATAATAATAATTTAATGCGTCCAATGTGTGAACCTCCACTTAACTGAAAATTTGTTACTTGTACATCTAATAGGTTCTGTAAGTATTTCCTTACACCTTATATGTGTTCTTTAATATTAGTTTTTCTATTTATTTTGTAGATGTTTAATAACTAAATGTATCTCTGAAGATGAGGAATCTTATCCTCGAAATGCATTAATAAGATTTTATTAAATATAAGTAACTGAGGTTGGTTTTAAGACGTTGTTTTATTACCCTATTCAAATAATACGCCATTAAAATTGTCGGTAAAGAAGAGAACTTCGCAAAACAATTATAATATAATACATAAAAGCTCCGATAGATGTCGCCCAAGAAAATTATCGCTAAAAATATCAGGTATGCGAACTTATTTTTACATTTTAATTAAAAATAAGGTAGTAAGTGTAGAAAGTGCAAAAAATCTTGTATGTACCACTGGTGTAAAGTTAATTTAAGCGCTCGCGTGATTGTTGCCCTCGACTACGTCTCGGGCAACAATTTTCACACTCACGCTTAAATCTATAACTTTACACCCTTGGTACATAAATAGCTATTTTGTATACAATAATTATTATTGGATAGTTCTTTAAGATGCTGATTTACTGTTATGGTATCCTTTTATTTACTTTTATAATGTTGAAAACATGCTATTATCTATGAAAGTTTGTTATTCCAAAGAGCATTATAAAGATTTATTTATTTATTATTTAATATGGAATAACTGATTTTTTAATTACTTTTTCGTCTTCAAAAATATTTCATAAATATATTGAAAAAAATAAAAACCAATAAATTAATATTATTTAACAAAAAATGCTTGATGCAATGGTTTTATCTTTAAATACTAGTATTTTTTTAGGTACAAAAAAGTAAGGTAAATTATTTTTTTCACTAATGGATTAAATGTCAATGAACTTATTATGGCGGCTTTATTGGATTTATACATTTTTGGAATTAGTGTTTTTTTTTTCATTTTACAAACCAAAATTGACCTAGTAGACATGAAAATTTCCGATAACATAGGTCTATTGATTTAAGAAATTTAAATATACAGGGTGTCTCATTAAAAAGTTCAAATGGCAATTATTTGATAACTATTTTTTTTTTTCAAAAAAATTACACGTCGATTTTTTTTAAGGGGGACACATTTTAAGACTGTCTTAAGCACTCTCAAGTCAAACTCTTAAGCGGGGGCTATTAACCCCCAAATTTCTTAAACTTCAAGATGAGTTGAATAATATATCATTTGAAAGCTGCTTATAATTAGAATTTAACGGTATAAATTAAATTAAAATTGATTGATTCGTTTCAAAGAAAAAGAAAAACCAATTGTAATACCCAAATTTAAAAAAGTTAATTCTGCAATAAATTTTCTTTTAAGTTATAACATAATTTTATATTTAAATAAACAATTAAAGTAAATGTTTGAAATATTTTCCAGAATTTTCCAAGCAGAAATACATTTTCACAAAAAAAATATTTATTGCGATTTTGCGATTAAATTAAATTGTTCATGAAAACCAAATATGACATCTTACCTACAATTTTTTGTTCAGTATTTAATAATTTGCTAATTAGAAAAACATTTTTTGGCAGCAAGAGTTAATTTACCATTTTTTAAATTTATTTATTGCAATGAGTTAATATTTTTTATTAAAACGAATCGATCAATTTTAATTTAATGTATACTCTTGAATTCCAGTTATATGCAGCTTTCAAATGATATATTACTCAACCCCTCTTGCCCCTTAAGAAATTTGGGGGTTAACGCTCCCCGCTTAAGGGAGCGACGTGAGAGCGCTTAAATCGGTCTTATAATGTGTCCCCCTTGAAACAACAAACGACATGTTCAGTTATTTAACAAAAAATAGTTATCAAATAATCAACATCTGAAGTTTTCAGTGAGACACCCTGTTACTAAATATTAACACATGTTGTTTCTTCAATGCATATGTCTTCAAGGCCATTTAAGATTTATAAAAATGAAAACATAGTTTATATTTTTCTTAAAATAAAATATGTGATATACCAAATTACTCAGAAAAAACACTAATTTCAAATATTTGTAAATCCAAAATGGACGTCTTGTGAAAAAAATAAGAATTTTTTCATTTGCAGTAAATCCTTACGCGAAAATAAAAGTGCTGTCTAGTGTTTAAAAACTTCTTTGTTTCCATTTAAAATAAGATGTGGCTATTTTCACATACAGTATGTACAATAATTGGCTATTGGCACATACAGTATGTACGAATAATGGGCTATTTGCACATACAGTATGTACGAATAATTGGCTATTTGCATATACAGTATATACGAATAATTGGCTATTTGCACATAAATGACAAAAAGATAAGATTTTAAGAGGTACACCAACTTAGCAAATCTTAAATCACTACAGAGTATGTTTGGTTCCATAGTTGCGGTTTCAGTCTTTTTTGTTTTGAATTCACTGTATTATGTTCCATGTCACCACGTAATTTTCATGCGTCAAGAAAAAACATGAATATTTTTCATGTTTTCATAAACGATATTTAAAAGAAATTAATTCTGATGAAATGGAGATGACATGGGAAGTAATTCCACATGAAGAAATTGATATTTCTGACGACTTTATTGAAAAAGAGGAACCCAAGAGTGACGAAACACGTAAACCCATGACTTATAGGGAAAAATTTAATATGGCTTTTACTACTGTAAAAAGTTTAGCAGATATTTTATCCTATCATGGTACGCCAACTTTTTTTAAAATATATGGATGAATTGAAAATAATTGAATATAAGCAAGAAAAGGTACATTTCTTTTACAGAGAACTACCCTGGAAAAAACAACAAGTCAAATAATAACAAGTTCTTTTAAAGAGTTGCAAAATAACAACGAAAGGCAGGGTAGGAAAGATTGTGCAGATTTAGATTTATTATTAGAACATATCAGTGAGAATGAAGATGTTGGAGATGCAGAGATGGCCCTAAAATTTAAATCAAAAATAAAAAGTAAGGGTAGACCTAAAAGAAAACCAAAACAGATGACATTTAATAAAAAGTAAAATACATGTATGTGTTTTCATTTTATATTATTGCAAAAATAGTGAATAAATTTTTTTATGAGTACTGTTTAGTTATTATACCTACATATTTAAAGTAAGTCATATTAATAAAAAAATTTATATTCAGATCAAAATCTAAAGAACATTAAAATATACCTAAGTTATTAGACACCGTTGGTAAAATACTAGTAAAATTAATATTTCGACGTATTGCATGTGGTAATTTGAATGTCCAAATAGTCAATTATTCGTAAATACTGTATGTGCAAATAGCCATTTATTTGTACATACTGCATGTGCAAATAGCCATTTATTCGTACATACTGTATGTGGAAATAGCCACATCCTTTAAAATAAACAACTTAATATTTTAAAAATTGATTTTTTTTTATTGTTTCAAGAAATGATACGAATAAATCTTTAATTTTTTATCCATTTAACCGATTTTGTATCTCCAATAATAACACATATACCTGTCCAGCTTTTCTTGAGACACCTTGTACCTACAGCTATTTAATAGATATTTTTAAAACCAACCCATAAAAAATGTATATTTTAAACCATTTAGGATTTGAGTTTTATGGTAATTTATGAATGTATAAAAGTTTTAACTAGCACTGATTACTGAAAGCACAATAAATAATAAATTTTAATAATAAGGGAAATAATGAAAGTTTAAAAAGTTTTTGTTAAGTTTGATATTAATTTTACGTAAGTTATTTATCGCTTTATCGTTAATCTAAAACAGTAATAAAATATTTAGGTTTACGTCAGGTTTTGTAAATAATAAAAATCGTTTTAAGACGACTAAATCATTTTTTTTATTAAAAATTATAAGTAATTTTATTGTATTATTTATTAAATCGATACATTTTTATATTTTGTGTTTTACGTTTTTTTTTATTAATTTGTTAGACAGTAATGATGTTTTTTTTTATTTTGAAAAAGGAATGTATTTTTTAAAACTTAATTTAAATTTATGAGTTATAACGTTCATAAAATATTCCAGTAATGATTTGAAACAACAACACCCTAGACCTGATGCTGCTCTGACGTAAAATATCATTATAACTTTTAATAGAACTAACAGGGCATTAAATTATTTCGTAGTACACGATAATGCCTACTGCTAAACAAACAAAATGTTAATGACATACCTTAGTGTAAAACCATTATTTATAAGTACGAAATAGTAGCTAGTAGGTAAACATGTACCCGCAATATGTTTTTAAATTTTTACATTTTAAGTACATACAATTCAATTTTTTTTAATGAAATTTATAATTAATTACTCCAATGTGTTAGATAAGATTTTTAAAATCCAATTACAATCACTATTTTTAAAATATATTTTAAATTGTTTACTTGGTATTAAATGTATTACTTTTTATAAAGTAAATATGATCATTTATCAATATGAAGGGTATCTAATTCAAAGTGTTTTTACCTCAAAAACGATGGGTTTTGAAAAAAAAACTGTTGAAATAAAAGTTATTTTTTGGTTTGAAAGAAGAAGTATGTGTAGAAGCGGAATTCAAGGTCAACTTTGTATTTTTAAATAGAAGAAGTGGTGCAAATGTGAAAGCTCTGTTATTATCCTTTTAGTATATTTTTTATTTTACCATGAAATCTGTCAAAAATCTGTATAAATTTTTTTTTTAACAATAACTGTTTTTAGTTTTACCATAAAATTATAAATTTATTAAAATAATGTATATTTTTTTAAATCAGACGCCTAATCAGATTCTCAAAATGTGTCGGTAATGTGGAAACATGTATACAGTGTATTCCAGACCACCCGTCCCAACTTTTTATTTCTAGAACCCTTTGTCGTACATTGATGAGAAGAAATACTTTATCACCAAAGTGAAGCTAAAGAATCTTTTGATGTAATTCTTAATTTCCAAAACAAGGCGGAACAATCCTTACAATTATTTTTTTCTCTTATTTGTTAATTAAGCAAGATACTAAAAAAGTGTTTTAATAAAAGATATTTATTTTTAAAAGACCTTTCCAACAATACAATACTCGACCTAGGTAAAATTTAAAATTTCAAAGTTACTTCCGGTTTTGAGTACGTCCGGTTTGTTTTGGAAAGAGGTGGTACGGGTGGTCTGGGACATCCTGTATATATATTTTTTTGGTTGAATAAATTTGAAACCAAGAAATAAAATATCAAAGCATGTATTGATTATCCATACATAACTAAAATATGCAAAGGTTTATACCCAGATTCTGGTCAAATCATTTAAGTTTAAAGGACTTTTAATTCAAATTTGTTATATGCAATGTAATGGACAATTTCATTGGTTACCTTAAATGTTTCTAACTAAAGGCCTTTAAATTTACCAGGAACTCTTTATAACACTAAAAATTTTTACATTCACTAATCTACATACATACAGGGTGTCCCAGCGCTGCGATGAAGTAACTTTACTCTAAAATGAAAGAAGATATCCGTATGCGGTTTTCGATAAAATATACAACACCTTTAAGAGCACTTTTTAAAAATATTTTAGTAATATACCGGGTGTCCATTCCTAGATGGCGGACCAAAGATTTGTTTTTTAAATGGAAAACCCAGTATATTATATTATCACATTTTTGTATTCCTTATAAAAAATAATTATACTATGTATAAACTTTTATGGGTCTATCATCACCCGTTTTGCTGATATTTGCCATTTAAGCCAAAAGAAGATCAATTTTTAAAAAATCACTGCTCTAAAACAGATGAACGTTTTGACGTTTTGAGTTGAAATTTTCTCAAAAATTTTTCAACATCGTCTAGTCTTCAACTGTCATATCACATTTAAGTTTGCGTTAATTTTTTATCAGGCTGCCTTATGAAATGCAAATTGAACAATTAAACGAAATTTTTAATTCGATGGCATTTTTAACAAGCTTTCTACTGATATAATGGTTGTTTGGTCGAATGTCTATGGTTTAGGAGAAATTAATATCCAAACTGAGAAACATTGAAAAATACACAAAATAGACCTATTGGTGAATTTTGTTGAGAATTTTTTTGTTAATTTGCCTAATATTTATTTCTGTCTTTCTCTATTTTGCTTTTATATAATGTTGTTTTATTCCAATAGTAGTTTTTCTTCTTTTACAACAAAAATAAAATCGAAACTTGCAATTATCAATTTTGGTTTTCCAAAACTCAGCATGCTTTAAAAATTTAGCAAATAATGTTACCAAGGAAACCCTTATTTTATGGAATTTTGTTTAAACGCCCTTTTCTGTACTTTTGATAATAACTAAACCGAAATAATGAACTCTTCTAAAGAAGAAATGGAAAGCGCTTGGTGAAGCTTAAAGAAATCCGCTTCTGGTTATCAGAAAAGAGCGTCTAAACGATATTCAACAAAATAAAGGATTCCTTGGTAACATTAATTGTTAAAATTTCAAAATATACTGAGATTTGGAAAACCAAAATTAATAAAAGGCAAGTTTCGATTTTATTTGTGTTGTAAAACAACAAAAACTGTTACTACAATATAAAAACATTATTAAAAAAGCAAAATAGAGAAAGACACAAATAAGTATTAGGCAAATTTAGAAAGAAAATCTTAAAAATATTCACGAAGAGTGCTATATTTTGTGAATTTTTCACTGTTTCTCAGTTTCGATATTAATATCTCCCAAACCATTGATAAGCGATTATACAAACATTGTATTAATAGAAAGCTTGTAAAAAATGATATCGATTGATGTTAAAATATACAGGGTGTTCCGTTTGAAAATTTTGTTTAATTGTTCAATTTGCGTTTCATAAGGCACTTTGATGAAAAATTATCACAAACTTAAATTTGACATGATAGTTGTAGACTAGACGATCTTGAAAAATTTTTGAGACAATTTCAACCCAAAATATTTATCTGTTTTAGAGCAGCGATCTTTCAAAAATGGATCTTTTTATGGCTTAAATAGCAAATATCAGCAAAACGAGTGATGATAGACCCATAAAAGTTTATACAAAGTATAATTATTTTTTTATAAGGAATCCAAAAATGTCATAATATACTGGATGTTCCATTTAAAAAAACATAACTTTGGTCCGCAATCTTGGAATGGACACCCGGTATATTACTAAAATATTTTTAAAATGTGCTCTTCAAGGTTCAAGATATTGTATATTCTATCGAAAACCGCATGCCGATATCTTTTTTCATTTTAGAGTAATGTTACTTCCTCGCAGCGCTGGGACACCCTGTATACACAATACATTACCCCCAGTTTTATGTTTTCACATTACCAACATCGTCATAGTAGATGTTACCATTAAAATTACGCTAAGTTTTCAATTTTAATTTACTTAATTGAACAAGAATGAGGTGTTTTTCTTCTTTTAACAATTTTTGCTAGCCCATTAACCAATAACTTAACAGGTTATCTGATAAAAACAAATTTAAAAACTTTCCTTAAAATATTGAAGTTGAGAAAAACTTAGAGAGAACACTCTACTGACAGCACCATGCCGACCCATTGCCGGCAATCCTAGGAACTAAAAAATGGAACTTAGCAATAGCTTTAGGCGATTGCCACCACATTGCAACACATATCAAGCTCTACAGGCATCGTTTCCACATTACCACCACGCTTCCACTTTTGTAGCACTTCCTCTACAAAAAATGTTTTTGATTTTTTAAAGTTATGCTATGTGTTAAAAGAAAATAAGGAATAAAACAGAATTATATTTATAAAAGACAAAAAAAGTTTATAACAAAACTGTTTAGCTACAACTAAAATATTATGCATTTTTAATCAGTCACTAAAAGTTACAAGATATTTTTTGGGTGTCGATAGCCTACGTTGTACGTTTGACGACTTACATAACATGCAGAAATAAGAACATGTTGTCCAAAAATACTCTAGCGTGTATTCAGCGCCCGTGATGAAAAATTTAGAGACGTCTTTAAGGTTAAACACGTGATTAAAAAATATTTTTTCATGAGAAATATTTTCTTAAAGACGTGATTAACTTTAATGACGTCTCTAAAATTTTCATCACGGTGGCTGAATACATGCTATTATGTCTGTATATATTCATTTTTCAAATTTCATCAGGATTCTTAAAACAGTTTTTTTTAATATAAAAAATCGAAATATGCATTTGCAAAAACGGTTATGGTGTGTAGCACACTAAAGAAGCAATTTTGGATAAAGATACGTTTAGTTACATGATCTTATTTAAGTCTCAGGAGTATGTGGTTTAATTTTGTACAAGCCCTTTAGAGTCACCCTATATTATTGTAATCGTCTTTTGAAAAAAGAAACTATTTTACATAAAATAAACTTTAAAATTAATTTAAATGAATCCTTTTAATTTATACAATTTGTAATTAGTTAGATTTCTTTTCATCATGGTTATTTAGAAAAAAAATAATTTACATTTTTCATTATCTTTTTAATAAAGATTCCTTTATAAAGTTGAAGGTAAATATAAATACGGCACTTTCACTTGAATTGCTTCGAGTATCACGGTGTGTTATTTAACACCCTTGCTATTCAAAGAGTTATTTTATTTTTCACGATAGAAGTAAATAACATTTATTTCTACTTTAACAATAGAGAAAACAGATATTCCCTCATATAAAAAATATACATTTAAAACAATAAAATCGATTATTGTCATAAAAACTTTATACTTATAATTAATAATAATAAAACTTTTACTAACTAATTTATACAAAGTTTTTCAAGATTATTTCGTAATAAACATTTTATATTTTATACATGATAACAAAACATTTCATTGAATTGACTAATTTCTAATATAAATATTTCTTGATATTTATTTAGTGATTTGAAGTATATTTCAATTTATTATTGCAAATGAAAAGATTAAAAACTAGAACTTGTTTTTATGTAAAGCTACTATAGTTTCAAACTATTTAGTTCATCTTCACGCTCTAAAGCTATGGCATATCCATACTTTTAAGAATATACAAATTATTTGACAGCTTGAACACAAGAAATAATTAGTAATTAGTCGCTTCTGAGGTTCCCCGAGGAACCCATCTGGAACCAATACTTTTTGTTAAGGACTTCCAAATATATTTTCATCTAATTGTCGTTTGTTCACCTATAACCTAAAAATTTAATACAAAATTATTTCTAATATTAATAAAATTTTACTTAAAATCGATCTAACTACTTTAAATTTTTCGTGTAAAAAAACCAGCTTCCTTTAAATATTTCGACATGTAACGCCATTCCACAAAACTACTTTCCCAACGAATACAAATTATTATATGTATATACATAATACATATAATGTATTGAGTAAAGTTACTGGAATAAACGATCTGGAAGTAATTTCAATTTAAAAAGTTTAAAAGTAAGACGTATCGAATTTAATCTGATAACTTTACATAAAAGTGTCAATGGCAACATTAACTCCTTTTTTCTGTTATAGAACATAAATTTATATACTTTTAGGGTGTCCAATCACAAATCCTATGCTAATTCATAGACTATGAACTATGAAGTTACATCAATGTCCTTAGGTACTGTTAATGATAAAGATTTTTTATTTGATCCAAATTTCCTTAATTTTTGACAATAAGTATATAATATATTTAATTTTATAAATAAGCAAAAATTTAACAATTGTATTAATGCCTCATTGTATTATTGATTTTAGTTCTAATCCAAATATGGTATAGTTCCTAGTTGTAAGCAAAGTGGATATACAAAATATCCATGTTTTTTATGTATACGTCAAAGAAAAGGGCTTTCGGTACTTGTTTAACAGAAATTGACCTTTAAGAAATGTCAAGATACAAGGAAAACAAAACCATTGGCTGCGACAAAGAATATCATATTCTACCTTTGCTTATCAAGTTGGGGTCTATGAAGCAATTTAATTGGAGAAGGTTTTAAATCGAGATTGCTTTTGTTTTCAGAACTTAAGACATATATTCCCTATAAATGGTTCGATACACTGAAAGCGAGAATATGATGGTCTTCACTCTCAGATAAGACAGCTTATTAAAAATCTATAGGTAATCAAGTAGTACCTACAACATTTTCTTGGGAAAACATAAGGCAAAGAATTGCATAGAATTAGACGAAAATATGCTTTCCAACTTTATTGTTCTCAGTTGTAATATAAGGATAATATTTTAATATCTTCACAACCACTTAGGTTGGTTTTCAAAAAAATGTAGATGATTTTTGGTAAGGAACATGGCGAAAAATTCCATTGGGGCATTAAAATTATGATTTATCAATACCAAGGGAGTAGGGAATAAAGTCTTTAGCGAGACTGTCCTGGTCACACTTCTTTGTTCTAGTGCACATTGTACATATTTATGCAACAAGTGCAAAAAGTGAATAATATTTCCACGTGAGGTAATGCGAAAATACGGTAAGTGCAAATATGCTTTTTGTACGAGTTGCATATATAGTATTCTTTGTATAATCAATGATCATCAGTCTTTGAAATTAATTGGGAATTTCGTCTTGGGATACGCCCTCTGAAAATTATTTTCTGAAGCTAGAAAAGGTCTACCTTGACATAACCTGTTTTTGTAAAATTTATTTCCGTGCAGTTATAAATCAGTTTCCTTGGGTTTATTATTACTATATTAAAATAATAATATTTTTTACAGGCTGTAATTTATTACTTACCCCATAACAATGTACTTAAGGGGTTAGGCCACTCTAGGATTTTAAAAATATTGAAATTTTAAAACAGTCACGGATCAACTTAATATCGGTTAAAAAAGAAGTACAGGAGCAGGATATTAATGTGGAAGGCCAATTGTATGGTACAGGCATCGCAGATTGAAGGTATAGGTACATAAGAAAAAACTTTGAAAGCGTTTTTTTCGAAACAACATTTGGCAAATCGGCCGGACTCCTAACTCATACAATTCTTTACCTATTGACTTCAAAATTTAACTGTACATTCAAAATTACATTCTCTATAGAAGTACGTAGGATTTTTTTATTATATTGAATAGATCTTTTGTTATAGGTAATTTTATAGCGATTTTTCGTGACATTTTTTTCTTTTTTACTTCAGAAGGGCGCCGTTTTTGCAAAAATCAATATATTAAAAAAATCCTACGTACTTCTATAGAGAATGTAATTTTGAATAAACAGTTAAATTTTAAAGTCAATAGGTCAAGAATTGTATGAGTTAGGAGTCCGGCCAATTTAAGAAATATGGTTTCGAAAAAAATGCTTTCAAAGTTTTTTTATGTACCTACCTTCAAATTCCGATGCCTCTACCATACAATTGGCCTTCCACATTAATATCCTGCTCCTGTACTTCTTTTCTAACCGATTTTAAGTTGATCCGTGCCTGTTTTAAAATTTCTTTTTTTTTTAATCCTAGAGTGGCCTAACCCCTTAAGCAATTATGCAAGTAAGAAATAACACACACTGGTCAATAAAAAATAAACCCAATTTTTAAACACAAAAAACTTGATCCAAACAGAGCCGCAGTTACTAAAACCAATAAAAATTAAATCGGCGCAAAAATCTTTTATTACTTTTTCCTCCATGTTTTTTTTTCAAATTTACGTCAAAATAGCGCCATCTATCCGTAGTCGAAATTCCCAATAAAATTCCTTAAAAACATGATTAATGATAGATATTCACAATTCTAAATTTGTTATTTATAATCAGTTGTTTGTGCATAAAGTCATGCTGTTTTGCACCAAGTAACGCTCTATTGTGACAAGAAATTACTTTATGTACCAACTGATCATAAATGCTCTACTTTTTGCACGATCGTAGAAAATAACTATCTTTAATGATGAATGCATATTTATCTACGTTGTAAAATAAATACGTGATAGTAATTATGTAAAATGTTCATATAAGTTAAATTAAAACCATGATTATTATTTAAAATGTGATTGAAAAGTGTGATTTATTTGGTTGTGTTCTGTTATATTCTATTGAGCTTTCAATTAATCTTTAAATAACTTCCAATATATTCCAAAGATTGGAACTCAATAAGTAAAGTATAAGAAATTGTAATTAATTACCTATAACAATTTATGAGAAATAATTTTTTTTATTGCTAATTTATAACTGGTTATTTAATATTTTTATATTTGAAATAGTTAAATTCTATTTTGCTATTTTATTTGCCTGATGGTGTCAATCATTTGGCGGAACATGTCACATGTCATCTATTTCAGAGCAGTGATTTTTCAAAAATGGATCTTTTTTTGGCTTAAATGGCAAATATCAGCAAAACGAGTGAAGATAGACCCATAAAAGTTTATACAAAGTCTAATTATTTTTTGATAAGGAATCGAAAAATATCATAATATACTGGGTGTTCTATTTAAAAAACATAACTTTGGTCCGCCTGTCCGCCACCTTGATATGGCACCCGGTATATTCTTAAAATATTTTGAAAATGTGCGCTTAAAAGTATTGTACATACTATCGAAAACCGCATGCCAATATTTTTTTTTCATTTTAGATTAATGTTACTTTCTCGCAGCGCTGGGACAACTTGTATCGTTTGGTAAAGAATAGTATAACTTTCATATACTTTTATCAAAAATGTGGTGTATTAGAATATGTATAATGTATGATGAAATGGTGGCAACTATCTAAGAAACAACTAAACTTGCCTCGAACCCTAATTTGTTCATTTCGATAAATAATTACCTGAAGAAATCCATAAAAACTGATAAAACAAATACTTTTAGTGAAGAAAAGTCATTTCTAATAATTGTAGTTTGTAAATAGAAATAATATATTATTATTAACCTAAATTGATGAGAATTTAATAATAGGGACATTACTTCAGTAATAACTTTACTATAATTAATCATTACTATCTTTTATAAGAATCGAAAATAAATTTGTATGGTTCAATACTAATTGTATGAAAGAAAGTACAAATATTAATTTTATGAAATTGTACTTATTGAGCCTTTGTGATTCCCTATAACGTAATTAAAGAATATACATATGTATACATTTTGGCATAATTTATAGATATTGTATATAATATTATCGTGTAAAAAACATCAATTTTCTAACTTGTGACATAAATGTGGTATTATTGCGGATTGATTTTATTTTTGCTATAAATATAATTATATTGAAATAACATCAAACCTTGGATATAAAATTAAGTATAACATAACAATACGGATACATCATTATTTTTATTTAATTAATATTTAATCAATTTACGAGGATCAAAGAATATAAGACGCTTTTATGGGTAAAAAATATTTTTGTCGATTTTTAAAATATCATATTATATTAGAAAATACTCACCACCACCAGGAAGGATTTCCTAACAATTTGGTTTAATTATTGCATCTGAAAAATATTAATAATCGTAAGGTGAAATTAGTAATAAAATAATTATTAACTTATTGTTTAAATAAAGTATTTGAATTTTTGTTTTAATTGATTTTAAAAATACTGGTTTAAGTCTGTCAACTGATCTTTTTATATCATAATCGTAAAAGCTTTATATACGGTTTTGGAGACAGTATAGATAACTACAAGAAGCGAAACTCTATGAAAATTACAGAGGATTAGAATGGGACAATTTTTGGTGACCTCGAACGATATACCTATACATACCAGTTGTCCTCGAAACTAGGGCTACCCCTGTAATTTTTTTTATGAAAATAAAAATTTGTAATTTTACTATTTTTTTAAATAACCACAAACTGTTCAACTATTAATTGAAACATTTTTCTCAAGACTGCTTACTTTCAAAATAAATCGGCGCGGCGTTGCCGAACTTACAAATTAAAAATTTAAACTCTTGTAACTTCTGAACCACAGTCGATAGCAAAAAAAGTGGAGGTGGAAATTTGAGCTATATAAAACGTACTTTCTGGACGTCTTGTTTAAATTATGGGAAATGTAACTGTCATTAACCCACACGACACATTCACAGTCCAAGGCCGTTGATGTTCTACTGCTCTTAACCAGTAAGGATTTTTAATGGTCCAGTAGTGCATATTGTGACAATTTACTTGCCCATGATTGGTGAAGCCAGATTCATCTGAGAATAAGACGTTACAAAAAATGGGCATCTCTTTGATTTTTTGTTGGGACCGCCGGGAAAATGTCATACGACTTGCAAAATCATCACTACGAGACTTGGTGCAGACTGACATGCTAGGGATGGAATTTATTCCGATTTAATATTCTGCAGATACGAGCTTGAGATACATATCTCTTGAACTATTCGCCCCGATTTCAAAGGAATTGTTTATCAATAATAGATCGTTTTTCCATTGTTTGGGACATCGCTAGGCTAGGGACGTAAATGTCATCTTTTAATTTGGCAGAATATGAACAAACGCATTTTAAATAAAATATTCATTACTCGTAAAAATGCATTTTTTCGAAGAATGTAAAGATTTAAAAATACATATTTACAAAAGTATGGGTTTCCATTTGAAAAATTAAGTTAAACTTGAAATTACCTTGAAAATTACTTTAAAATGCAACTAAAATTAAATCCTTCAAAAACAACAGAACTTGTACCGAATATGTTGTTGTTGGATTGTTTTCAGCCGATTTCATTATTCAAATGAAATTTTCAAAATCATTCTGCTGCCAATTTTGTAACCACCTCATTACCATATTGACGAATAGAGTTAAAGTCTTGGAACGAAAAAACTCATTCGATATCCACACGTGTTAGACAATAGTGACTACCCTTGTGTTCTAGTGTACCAGGTGTAAACAGTGCCTAATTTAATTCATTATTAAGTTCTTTGGAAAACATATGACCAAAAAGATATATTTTAAACAGAAATTGTCTTGAAATATTTTTAATGAAATTGAGATGTAATCATTCCCAGCAATTAATATCAATGATGTTTGACCTTAAACCAATTCAATGAGATTTGTCACGATGTAGGGACTAAATTACTGTTTAAACTTATTTTATTTATTCATTTTTATAGGTATTATATATTACCAGTTTCGAGTCTACTTATCTTGGGTATAATCATATTACACAGGGCATATAACTCATTAAATTGTAAGCCAATCATAACGCTTCCTTTTGACACGTGATCAAGTTTTCAATTCAGAAAATTTTGACGTATCTACTGATAAAATTTTTGGGAGTGTCTCCGTAGCTGCGGACGGTCGATTAAGGATATTTTTTGTAAAAAAAAGGACAATAGAATGTTTGAGTTCTTTCAATGATACTCTAAATTCTAAATGGACCTGACATCATGCTTAAGGCCACTCCATATTGTGCAACTTTTATTAGTAAATGGGGAAGTTTCTGTTATAAAATTATTGAATTTGTTACAGTGTTACCATTATGTACAATAGTTTGTTTAAATAATCACATTTCAAACATTAATATCTCAAAAAGTGTTTTTTTTTTCAACGATAAAATTTTTGGAAATTTATTAATATGATCATGTATAAGGTCTAAATGTGAAAATGAAGAATGCTGCGAGTGAAAATTGATTTTGATTGATTTAGGATCCAGATCCCAATATGGTCCTTTGTAAAGATTTCAAATTTGAAATGAACATTCTTCTTGTTTTGGTGTACTTTTTTTAGTGAAGGCTTCTTACTTGATTTCATTATAACGTATAACAGGGTGAGCCAACGAAAACAATAAGGACGAATTTAGAATTATTTCCGATCCAGACTACAAAGTTGTTTTAATTATGAATTTAAAAAAAAAGAACAAAGTACACAGAAGAAAATTATTTAATAATTTTAAAAAATGCTGGGACACGTCAGTTTTACTTTCAGGGGGGAATTTTGTCGCAAAAAGCTGCCGCAAAAATCGGTTCATCCCTGGATCATAGCTTCCTTTAAATTATAAATGCTACGAAAGGATATAATTTAACCAGAACTAGACGTGACCTATCTGAGAATTTTTTCAAATTTTTCCATTAACCGGTTTAAAATTGGTTCGTTTCAATTTCCTTAGGCCACCCTCTATAATTTATGTTCTTATATTACTTATTAGTGGTTCTGGAGTTTATTGAGAATTATAAAAATTCAGAAAAATAAATTTTATTTTGGAGACACATGAAACTTAAACCCAGATGTCATTATAGATAAAAACAAAAGTACGTGCATTTAGACGAAATTAATGGTGCAATTCCGGGCAAATCTGCAAAAATCAGTAAGGTTAGTTATATGAGTTGTGATGGACGGTTTCCATAGTTACCTTACAGATATTTTCTGTAAGCGCTTACAGATTTGCACGAAATTGCACCATAAATTGCTGTTTATTATGATTGAAATATACAAGAGTTGCGTTTCATTAAACTCAATTTTGTTCGATTTTTTATAAAAATCCATTTCTTAGAGATGTTTTTTGAAATTATACAATAAATATTTCAATCCAAAAGTGATTGAATAGTTTTGTGTTAGAAGAATTTATAAAGGGATTAAATATACCGGGTGGAAATGAAACTAGGGCCACCCCCGGCATTTCTTTATTTATGGAAATAAAAAATTAAAATTTTAGTATATTATATGATCTAGGAAAACAAATCTTATGGATCGAATAAATTTTTAATTTTACTTCCGGTTCATCAGGAAATGGCATCCACTTTCTTATTTTAAATACAACCCCCTGATTTTTTCTACGTAAAATCAAACATTGGTTAATTCTAAGTATGTTTATGACAAAAAAATATTTTTTTTCAAATAAATTGATGTTAAATTAATTCGATAAAAAATTAATTACAGGTATAAATTTGAAATTAATACATACATATGGGATATCACAGTAACCGGAAAAAAACCCTCTATTTAATTAGGGGGTGACCTTTATATCATCCCATTTATAAAAGTAAAGATATTTCCAAAAAACGCTTCTTGAAAATTAAAAAAAATAATATCTCAAGAACGGTGAAATAAATTTTATAAATTACAATTTATTTTACGTATTTGTATTATTTAAAAATAGTTTTTGTAGGTTTTACCCAAATTTTTTACCAAAAAAAAATTCAACATTTTTTCTTAAAGTTTTGAAAAATAATTTTTTTTGTCATAAGTCATAAACATACTTAAAACTAACCAATGTTTGATTTTACGTTGGAAAAATCAGGGGGTTACATTTAAAATAAGAAAGTGCTGGCCATTTCCTGATAAACCGGAAATAAAATGAAAGATTTATTCGATCCATAAAATTTGTTTTCTTAGATCATATAAGATATTAAAATTCTAATTTTTTATTTTCATAAATAAAGAAATGCCAGGGGTGGCCCTAGTTTCATTTCCACCCGGTATGGCCTTTGTAGATTTAAATAAAACTTTTATGTGACAACATAAAAAGGTAAAAATCACATTTTATGTACTAAATCGGCTTATTTACACTGGACATGGTTTTAAATGCCGAATTTTTAACTAAGAATTAACCTTTATTTAAAAAATTTTCACCATTATTTTTTTACCGGTGCATTTCAATTTTTAAATTCATTTAAAAGTTTTTCAATTAATCGCAAACACTTTACCGCACATATTAAATACTTTAGCTGTCTATCATATAACCCACAATTCCATCTATTATTCATATATCAATTAGCGGTCCAGTCTATTACGATCAAGCCGTATTTGCGTTGTTTCAAATTAGTTTGAACGCATTTTGGCGCTCAAATGAAGCCATACAATATGCATATGACATCTACATAACCGGATAGATACACTTCAGAATCATCTAATATGCTTGCAATTTTAATGTTTATGTCCTTACATCATGACAAGTCATTATTATTTATATTTACCCTCATTTACATGGAAATTTATTCCTGTCCTCTTAATAAATGCTGAATGTTAAAGCGGGCAATTTTATGTTTGACCGCGATTATTTCGATGTTTTGCTTTTAAGGTTGAGATACTTCATTTTGAGGATTACATAATTGTTTTACATTAAAATTTTACTCCTGCATTAATTACATCACGAACTTTCCAGAATTTTGTAATATTCATATATTTTCAAACAGGACATTTAATGTTGCTATTTTAAATATTTGAATCTTATAAACTTCGGAAATTTATATGAAAAAACCTTTCTTACGCTTAATAATATAATAGTTATTTATGTCATAAGGATCGTAACGTCAATCATTATGGTTCACGTCGTGTTAGCCTCGCATGCAAATATTCACGACGTGAACCATAATGATTGGTTACGATCCGAATTACATACAAAACTTTAAGTGCTAGCATAAATCATGAAAAATTTAGATAAATTAAAATTTATTGAGAGCTTAGTGTTATCAATTTCGAGCCCATAAAGTTTTCTATGATTTGGCGCCTATAATGAAATCGTTACCATGGTGATTTCCTTTATGGGCCTCAATTCGATATAGAACGTTATTATTTCAATAAAATTGACGTACGTAAAGGTGAAATTATGGTATGCAAGCAGATAAATAAATATTTATCAGCTTCTTTTGCAAATTACAGTAAATTTATACTTAAGAAAAATATCGAAAGTATATAAGAAAATACAATCACAAAATAGTTATTTATGACATAAGGATCGTAACGTGAATAATCATGGCACTATTCGCGATGGCACAAATCACGTGTACAGTTATAATGATCTGTTACTATCCGAATTATATGTAGTATACAAAATTTTAGTATTTTATTAAAATAGACTAAAGTTAAGATAAATCTTCTTGCATAAATAATGATGAAATTAATGAAAATTAAAATTTATTGACCGGTTTACTGAAATCAATTTGAGTGCAATATTGAAATCATTATGACCCATGCTATAGTACCCAAGCAAATAAAAATATATAAATAAGTTTTGGCTAAAGCGATTATATCAATGTAGGGAACCTTAAACTAAATTCCTTAAAAATTTAATATTAGCTTCCTCTAAGTCAATATTCAATAAAACAAATTCAAACGAGCAATTTAAATGATAATGAGGGATAAATTGATTTCCCTTCATTATTAATTCTATTAATTTCTTATTGGAGCTAATAATACAAATTAGAGTTCGGACTGTTAAATTAAAACCATTATTACTAATTAATATTACTGAACTGTTTTTAATTTAATTTGAATTGCATATTAGCTGTTAGAATTGTTAAAATTAATTATCTTTAATAAAATTATAAGCAATTTATAAACCGATGGAAAATTTTTTTAGTATATTGAAGTTCGTTCACCAATCTAAGCAGTAAATAAAAAAACTATAGCAGTAAATAAAAAATTATAATCTCATAAAAATGCAGTACTAAAAAAGTTACCATTGTTTTTACCACCAATAATCTCTTAAAATACCACTTTGAACAAATAAAAAAATGCAAAAAAATCATGGACGTTAGTCCAATGCATATTAAGAGTTATGCAAAATTTGAATGCTTTACTTGTATCCATTCTGAAATAAATGGCTAAAAACCTGTTCTCTGTCAGCACCTTTGAAGAACTGTAACTCTCTTCGGAAGCGGAATCGGACATATGTTTATATGAACCTTTTTTCTTATTTTTATCTAAGAAATCACCACCCGAGAGATTTTAACATAAATGTGAATCACCCTGTATATCTAGAAATGTTCTTAATACAATCTTGTCCCGATCCAAATGGAAGCAAAATTTCATTTCCGGATATGTCGGAATCCAAAAATAATCAACACCTATTGTACTTTAGTAATCATTACAAATAAAGAAAAATTTTATAGACCAAATAAACGGAAACAAAATGTAAGCAAATAAAAATTAAAAAATCCCCATATCTTTAAGAGCATCAAAACATTTAAAGAAGAAGAAGAGCTTTGTCTCAGCTTTTTAGAAAATGGCTGTACCGACTTTTTTTCATAACTTATAATTTCACACGTTTGCAATTTTTTATAAAATTTAACGCAAATAAACTTTAAATCCAAAATTCGAAAAATAAAACAGTATGTAGAAATTAAAGTCAAATAGTTTAATATAAGATTAACCAACATTCGAGGAATTTTTGTATCATCACGAAACCGTAACAGAACTGCCTGGATCAGTTTTATGTGCATGCGTCAACTTCCTACTATCTAAAGACTATCATAACCGCGTCGTTGTAACACGATTGGGCACGGTTTGATGGTTTGATTCTTTTGCTGCAATGTAACCTTTAAAAATATTTTGAATGCCCAGACAATAGTGAAATCGAAAACATTCTTGGTTTGTTTCTAATAATTATTTGTAATATTTTTAAAATTATCAAACTAACGGAGTATTGTAACTAAGAGGTAGATACGATCCGCGACTACGAAAGCAAAGATTTTTATATTTTTTTTGTTAGTTGGAAAATGTACAGAAAGTGAATAAGAGAATCTTTAATTTTCAGACCAAAAAGTGAATTTTTCGTATTACTCCCACTCTTAAAACAAAAACCAATTGCAGTCTTCGTGAATAATGACTATCATTCCTTGCTTGTTGAATATAGTATATTATGCAACGAGCTAGAAAGTGACGAATTTTGTGCGACTGTGAAAATAGCCGAACGAGGCGCTAGCCTAGTGAGGATATTACACGAGCACCAAATTCACTTTCTTGCGAGTTGCGTACGCTATTTTTCCGACGACCACGGAGATTTTGTGAAGGTTATTAATATTTCGTAGTAACTACTAAAAAGTCACAACATAACCTGTGTTCACGTCAGCTGATATTGAAGTTATTGATTATTTTTAGTTTTATTTACCTAATTGTAGGTGGCGCTGTTTTCATGGAAGCAACTGATCCAAACGAATAAAAAATGTTCCTATTTTATTTAAAATTTACACAAAACTGTCCTTTTCTTGCAAGTTCAAAAAAATCTAAGAAAGGGTTTTCGGAATTCCTTCGCAGCGCCTCTATCTATTTCAAGGCACGCTGTATGAATATGTAGGTACTTTGGTTCTATATAAAAATTAAACATATCTGAGGACATTTAAAAGGTTTTTTTCCCTAAAATTTTTTGTAACTTGACATTCTAATGAACTGTCAAAGGGATAAGGGTATCATACCATCATTAGGGTAAGTATGAAAATCAGTGTAGCCAACTGTCATAAATTTCCCTAAATTCATAATGTAATTACGAATAAAATCCTAAAATAACTTTAATTTTTTTCTAATTTGTAATACTTAGCAAATAAGAAATATAAAATTATCCATAATAAACGAAAATATTGAAAAATAATGAAAAATAACAATCTAGTTTCTTTTGTGAAACTTTAGTGTGAAAGTCAGTCAAAACTTCATTAATGCAATGTTGCCAGATTGTTCATTTTTAAACTTAAATCGGGGTATTTTTAATTTTGATGATATTATTGCTTCTAATTTTTCGTCGAAGAAAAGGTATACTGTAAAACGCGTGTGGATATAATCCCTTATATCGCCCTCGGACGCTTGGAGCACTCGCCTACGGCTAGCGCTCCAAACTGCGCCTGCGCCTTCTGCCGATATTCGGATCATATCCACACTTGTATTACAATATAATATTTTCTATGACAGTCCAAAAAGTAAGCACTAATGCCACTAAACTTTACTCTTATGCACCAAAGTGTAATTCATTTTTGCACTAGTGCGGCAACAACTTCTCATATGTCATTAAATGACTAATTTTTCAAAATTACCAGAAATTGACGTACTTACTTTATTGCACGCATTTATAATTATTTCTGATATTGTTTTCAACCGTTCTCAAGTTATCCACTTCTGAAAATTGACTATTTATTTATTGCTTGAAATCTGTACCTACACTTTAATGCATAATTTGGTATTTTTTTATATATTTAAAATCTTGGAGAAAGCAGTGACATTTCCAAATTAACAAAATCGATAGGAACTCATCCTCCTTTTCTGCCAGATTCGGACATCATGTCAATTGTAATAGGCATTACAGGAGGTGCTACAATCTTCTTTAATGTTGATATTACATTTGGCAAGAACGCAATGTCAAAAATGAAAATGTTGCATTTTCTGATATCAAACTTTCACGCAAAAACCAAACAATTTCTCCTTCTTATTTGAGTTCATCAAAGGTGACCCCGTATAGCCTTTAAAACAACCGAAAAAGACCTTGACAAATTTGTTGAAGGAGGATTTCTTATTCACAAGGTCGTTTGATGCAAATAGTGGAGGAAAAATTCAATCCCCTCTAAACGGAGGATGATGCAGATGTGAAAATTATATTTCCAGCAATTGAAAACTCAGTTTCCTTCAGTGGCTGTGATAGACGAAGATGTGGACTTGACAGTCCTGTTGTTGGCGAAAACCCCTCCCCAGCGTGACGTATACCTCGTGAAACGTGGCAGAGGAAAAATGTTTACAGCAACATACTCTTGCAGCAGCTGGTGCTGGAGCCCATTCTGTTTCTACAATTTTTCACAGACTGTAATATCAACTCCGCGGTCTCCAGGAGGAATAAAATCAAGTTTGCCAAATTATACAAAGAGGAGAGATCCACACAAGAAACAGCTATCCTTGGACGAGTACAGGTACTGATCCTTCGTAAAATCTATTGCATCGATCAAGCCTGATATTTCAACACTCCCATCAATTGACGGTGCCACGAAATACTACTACTACCACCAGATCCGACAGTATATAGAAATGGTACTGCATTTAAATGTTTATGGTACAGAAATACCTGGTTAGGAGGATAAAAATGGGGAACTGCTGCGCAAACTGTCAGACAGAAATCCCGATAAAATTCTCCAAACTATATTTTGTCGGTGTCAAGAATATTGCGACTCAGGAAGATGCGGTTGAAGAAAGGCATTATTGAATTGATCAGCAGCAGACTTCAACTGTTAGGCTAACAACCACAACGGGGATCCCGTCAGCGAGGATGGGGAGGAAGAATAAGTCAATCACGTTGGAGAACGATTAAAGATAGAAACTTTCAAAATGGATCATTTTTGTGTGGGATTCATAGTTTTCGATTTATAAGCGAAAAACCAAAAAAAGTTAACACTTAAGACCTCTCCTAGAACCAGCTAATTTTAAGATGTTTATGTTCTAACAACCCCAAACCCATCACTAAAGTCAAATTCTAATTTTTATCAATTCGAATGGCGAGGAAGGAGGTTATATTAAGCGTTAATCTACCATGGCATGGTCAAAATGGACCCCTAGTAAAGTTGTTTTTGTGGTTGCGATTCTACAACTAATTTATAAGAAAAAGGAATTCCTGTAAACATATGTATGATTTCGCTTCCTAAGGGAGCTAGAGTCCAATAAAGATGATGACAAAAAAGAGATTTTTGTTTGTTTATTTAGAGACTGTTTATTGTAGAGATTTCAAATTTTTTACAAATCTTAGTACACTTCAGATATGACTTCATGATTTTTTTCAGATTTTTTGCAAACTTTTAAAGGGCAATTATAGGGAGGGCTGGAGATTTTTGTTAACTTTCTTATGGTTAACTTAAAATGATTTTTTTCCTCATAAAATTATTCAATTTTTAAATTTTATTAAAAAAGGTACTATTATACCAAGTCCTTAACCTCCATTTGCTGTTGAAAATGTTATTTTAAATTACAATTATTTAGCTATTTTTTATCTGCAAATGTCGACTATTACATAATAGAATGTAGTTATTTATAGTTTTCAAAACCGAATTAAGGGTTTATCACCCTTATGGGTACTTTTAATTTTTATGGGTAACATAATAATTAAAGTATCTAAATAATTGTAATATAAAATACTATTTTTAACAGCATGTGCATAGTTAAGTCTAATTTTCTCGAAAATGGTACTCTCTACCTAGTTGGTATAAGACCAACTTTGTTATAAAAAATAAAAAATGAAACAATATTATGAGAAGAAAATTCATTTAAAGTTTACTACAAAAAATGTACTAATAATTTTAACCTCAACCGTCCCCATAACTACGCTTTAAAAGCTCGCAAAAAATCTGTAAAAAATCATGATGTCGTATCTGAAGTGTACCAACATTCATACCAAATTTAAAATCTCTACAATAAACCGCCTTTAAATAAATCCAAAAATAAATCAGCTAAAACCGCTTTTTTGCCACCGTCTTTATTGAACTGTAGTTCCCTTAGGAAGCGAAATCGGACATGTTTATTGGAAGCTCTTTTGTCATAGTACGTGATTAATACATTAATTATGTCTATCGGTTGTGTGCATGCAAATATACTAGTGATAACACTTTTAAGCACGAACAGCAACCTTATAGTACTCTTGCATATCGGAAGAAAATAATATAGTGAAGTTTCCCAAGTGACATCGGCCCTCATAAAATTAGTTGTGGAATCGCCTCATAAAATATTGCCGCTGAATTTCTGGACACCCTGTATAATAAAATGTTGTAAATTAAAAAAAATTGCATCAAAAAATGAGCAAACAAATTAAGGGTCCATTTTGACCCTGCCATGGTATATACGTTACAATCTTAAACTATGGTAGTTACCGGTTAAGAATTAAAAAATAATTGACTAAGTTTATTTAATAAAATATTTTATATTAAAAAAGTTTATTTCTAATTTTGCATAAAATGAAATGATTAGTCCATCATGCACCAAATAATATAAATAAGTATACAATTCCTAGATCTACACTTTTAATGAAGTGTTGAAGGTGCATCGAATAACAATTACCAATTTATGGTTTTTTAACTACATTTTTAAATTTATCTTATTGATAATAATAGAAAAAGCAAATGTTAATTGTTTAATTTTCAAATTTTTGATTTCAACAGCAAAAATTCATAAAATGACTAAACAGGTTAAAAAAATAATTAACTGTTTTATTTGTAGCAATAAATTTGAATGCAATTATTTAGTTTTTAATAAAAAATGATATGATATAATTTTGTAATTAAAAATTAGCTTGTTGTAGTAAATTAATTAAAAGCAAATAATTGGGTACAATGTCGAAGTTTTAACGATATCATATTACTGTTTTTAATTTTCACTCATCCATTATTTAAGCACATGCATATGTTGTTAAACTAGTTTAAGCGTCAGTTACATGAAAATAAAATTTGTCGTTTGATATTGTTAAATCCGCTTTTCGAATTCAAATAACTTTATTAGCTTATAAAATGGACATCAATGACCAGACAAAAATTGTAATGTACAGACATTAATAAACCTTCTTTTACGTCCTACAATTATCTGACAATAAATGAATGTAGGATAAAAACTGAATTGTCTAAACACACTTTATGGGAAGCCATTTACTTTAATGTGAAATCGAAGTGTATTTCAAATTAGTCGTGATCCCTGTAATAATCGCTTGGCAATGGGTTAGCAAGTAATCGAAATACGGGTAAATTGCGCGTAGCTTAACGACAGTGAGCAATGGCCCATTCAGGTTTACATTTCAATCAAAACCTCATACCACCAAGATGCGCCTATGTTCAAATTTTTTTTTCAATAAATGTAGACCGAATGTAATAAAAATCGTAATTCAGTTATCTCAAGCAAATAAATTCATTCGCTTTCTAGCAATTTTAGCACATTTTCCATTATACGGGTCAGCAGTTTGACGGTTATTGATAAAAATTTGTCCTAACCCAATAAATTATTTTGCTGTATTAAATTTTAAAAACTGCTTTCCAATAATATCCCTAAGAATTAATAATTTAATACCTAAAACTGGTCACATTTATAATAATTTTAATAATTCCATTTGTTATTTCTTTATAAAAATTAATAACCTATGCAGTGTTTTTATCATTGGCAGTGAGAGGGTTATTATTTTAGTAATAACATTTTTGATGAAGTCGCAAAACTTAAACTTTAATATAGAAAGTGTTTCAGTAAATTTTATAGAAGTAATTAAAGTTTATTGAAGAATATTTCTATCCAGCAAAAATTTCTCTTCATGCAGAGATTTCTAGTGGCTTTTCCATATAGGTTTATTCAAAGAAAATAATTATAGAACAATGAAATCAAATATATTCTTTATACTTGTTTTAAGTTTGGGTTTAGTTTAGATAAGTTTGTTAACACAAAATATTGTGAATATACCTAAATTTTGTATTCATACAATATTGTAAAAAGATGTATACACAATATGATAAGAACCGTATTGTCACTGAAATGTTGTACTCACAATATTGTACTTCCACTGTTTCAAAATGATGTGAATATAATATGAATTTATTGAAAATCGACATCACGACATCACAATATTGCTACAACATTACTACAAGCTAAACACATTTTTGATTTCTACAGGGGTGAAGACTTTTTATTAAACTGATAATCTCTAATTTCCAAAATTTCTTCGATATATCAACTGCACTCTTAATAGTGTATAAAATATTTACCTTTTCATTTTATTTTTACGTTTTTATTTTTATCTGTATTCGAAGGTAAATATTTTATACATTATTTTAGTTATAACTTTTTATGCGTCACTATTTGTATTGTATTATTCTATTTTATTCTATTTGTAATTTCCTGTATTTTAGCTTGACAAAGGTGGAATTTACCACCGAAACGTTGCTAAAGAAAAAAATATACCAGATGTTTTAAATAATTACGTCTATTGTTGTCCTTTAAAGCCATAACTACAACTTTTACTATTATATTTTTTGGGACAAGAATCAAGTTTATTTATGGTACTGTTAATCCATACGTGATTCCATTTTTCATAAAATATTCTTCAAACTTTCATTGTCATATTATGTACCATTGTCCGTTTGAAACACTTTTGATTCGTTTTCCAGTTCGTTTTTCTACCATGTTTTAGAATTGATTAAATGCTGTGGCCACTTACCTTTTATATTTTAAAAAATAAACTAATACTGGAATAATCATCGATAAATATCAAAAAATATTTTGAACCACCCAAAGAACTAATTTTCATTGGAGGACATACATCTGAATGAATCAGTAAATATTTCTGGTCAAAATCAAATAAGGTAACCATGGAAATTGTCCATTACAACCCACTTAACAAATTTAAATTTAAAGGCACTTATACTTAAATGATTTGATCAGAATCTAGTTATTAGTGTCAATAAATTAAATAACAATCAAAAGAAAAGTATAAACAATAAAAATAACACTTCACTACTTTATTTAATAATCATTTTCCAAAACATAGTTTACATCTGAACAAACTTCCTTATATAACACCTCAGCTGAGTTCACCTTACCACATATTTCCATAAATGTTAATTAGTCTATACCAGTATATATTTCTGTCATCTTTAAAAAATGTTTGAATTTAATTATTACCTAATTTACAAATAAATTATACTAAGGTAAATGTTCAAGATTTATTACTTTAAGTAGTATATTTAGTAAAATATCTTGTAGTTTAAACAATATATCATCTGTATGAGTGCTCTCGAGCTCTATGTAGACAAAGCCAATTTGCGAGGAAGGAGATGTTATATCGAGAAAATTTAAATATTTAAAGCACAAATGCAAATGATGCTTGCGATAACTCTCGGAAAATAAAATAAATTGATGGAAAACCAAGCGGATTATATGCAAATAAATGCGTTTTGTATAATATTCCTAAAATATCATTTTGCACGACATATGTGCATTTTTACAACTGTATAAAACATACTCATAATAACAGTAAAAAAATGTAGTAATTTTTAAGTGGTTTATTTGGATAATAAAAACTACAGTAAAATATTTTATTATTTACGTTGTTTCCAAGTGATATTTTTGTAGGTGAAAATTATAAAAAATATACCTTTTATTATTTATGAAATTCTCATATTCTAATCAGTAAATCGGTATTGTTTTTTTTGTCGGTTAGAATAAATGCAAATTATAAACACATTTATAAAAGCAGTAATATTGTAAATCGTATAAAGTGTGGAGGGATGTGAACCGATGGAAATACGAATAAGCATACTAAAATGAATTATTTCGAAGTGATTTTCAATATATTCGTGTCAATAGATAAAAACCTTATGAAATTTTAAGTATTATCGAGTATATAACAATACAGCTTTCAATCAACCGTATATTTCAGTTATATTGCAAAATCCTCGATTTTAAAATCTATAATTCCCATAAATACACCAGTGTGATTTAGAACCTTTTAATAAAAATATCAGAAAGTAATAGTTGTTTAATGTTTTATAAATATAAAACAAGTAAAGCGCACTTAAATATTAGTTATTTCACAAGTAGATATTTTCTTTAATTTTTTATTTGTGCTGTAGTTACTTACAATTAAATTCTGAAAAATTCAGTATATTGATTGACAGTATTAAAAACCTTATTGTTATCGTGTGCATCCAAAAATACGATCGTGTTTAATTGAATAAAAATAATCATGTTAGATTAGGCGATCGTGACTCTTACTAAACAACCATAAAATAGAGAAATGCCCAAAGGATTAGAGCTTCCTAAACAAATTGGAAGAACTAATCGGAGATTTAGCCAGATCAAACATAGAATATGTCACAAATATTTTGGACCAATTTGCAAGCATGTGGCAAACTCCCTATATACCTACTGAAGGTCAACAGAAGTAACAAGTAGCGATAGATTTATGGAAATACACAAGACTAAGGGCCAGTTGCATTAATACTCCTTAAATTTCTAAGTGACACTTTTTTAAGTAACAGATTTTCTATTATATTTTTACCAATTTCTGAATTTAAGTAGGACTTAGAGATTAAGGTAAGATGGTATATAGTCCATTTCATTAATAGATCAACTTTTCAGCAGGAATTCAAAATTCAAATTTTAGACAGTTCTTTCAATAGTGTCTTCGTCTTAAAACACTAAAAGTATTAAGTTCTTCGTCTAAAAACACTGAAAGTATTTAGTTATAGCATAACTAAATAACTAAGTGCTTTTAGTATTGATAAACGAAGACGCAATTGACAGAACTGTCTATATTTGAGTCGAAATTCTTTCTTAAAAGGTGATCTATTAATGAAATGGACTATAACTAATCATTATAGATATAAACAAGTACATCATTATATAGAGTGTAATTATACTCGCCACAAAGCTTCATTTTTAAAATAAAGGATATTGAAGTTTCTGCATTTTTCTTTTTCCATTTTTAACCTAACATTTATATTTTTAAAGACATCTTACCCAAAATTTGAATTATTGTTACTTTTAGTAGTAGTCATTATTAAAATGTCGAATATTCAAAATAAATTTGGTTGTGAAGTATTTGCGCATCCTCTTAATGTTTACGTCACTGCTTAGTTCTATAACTTTTACGTCCCATTAGTTATTTTCTTTTTGCGTTTAGAAGTTAAGTATTAAATGTAAAATGTTCCTAAATTAGGTCCGAAAAAGGATTGTTTTAATTTTCAAAAAAATATTATTTTGTTAGATTTGTAGGATCGAGATCAAATAGGAATAGAGAAAGAAGAAATCTTCTCAAAAACGAAGACAAACTACCAGAATTAGCCACCCTTCGTTCCTCTCACCATCAGTGACGAAGTAGAGCCTTCAAAAAAGCTGGCCTTAATACTACTACTACAAAAAAATAGAAACTTTCTTGTTTTCCCGGTATATTATCAGAAGGAAGATAAACGTGTCTGCCCCTGAACTCTGAATCGTTTTGAAACAATAAAAAAGGATAAGGAGATGACATTAAAAAATGTATAAGATCATTTCGATTCGATTCAATTCTTAATTTCTATTTATCAGAGAAAGAAAGTCCGTAAGCAGAAATTAAAGAATAGGGAAAAGCATATCACCTAATTGTCTTTGTTCCGCCTCAGACACGATTCAATAAGTTACTAATATCGGAAACAAACATACAATAGACAAACTGTAAATACTCAAGATTTTTCATAGCAGTAGCTAAACAGAAGTTCGCCTGCTGTCCAACCTGGTTCGGTATTTAGACTTAAAGCGATTTAGATTTTAGATTGGTTAGTGGTTATCTAAGAATTTGATATCAGTTTATTAACTTCTTTGGTTCTTAACACAACATTTTGACCAATAGATGGTCTATAATGTTAAAAATTGTTATTAACTCGAATGTGAGGTGGAAGTCTGTAACCCCAACCCCCAACGAGTTGATCTCGGTTGGGAGTTGACTCGTTAGGTATTTTATGTCCCTCTCTATTACACGTAAAAACGTTCATAACGTGGAAACGAGACAAAAATTGTAACTATAGTAATGTAGTAAATAGTTCACAGTTCTCGTTACATTAGGTGTTACAGACTTCCACCTGTGGTTAGTCCAAATGTGACACACCAATGTATGAACCAAACACGAACCGAAGCCATTCGAAATCGCTTTTATACTGTTGAACCTCATATATTTACCAATCATAATATCCATTATACAGGCCAACGATGAAAATACTTTTTCAATAACTTTAGCTATTTTCTATGCAATTTGGTGTGGTGATTCCGAAAAAAATAACAAAAAAGTCGTATCATGAACGCGTTTTTAGACAAGCTATGATAGCTATTACTCACACCCGTGAGTTTTGGTTACCGGTAACAGAATTCCATGGGCTACCCGTGGATCTCTGTTACCAAATTCAAATAACTTATGAAATAAAGTTGTTAATGATCGGGGTTCGAACCCGTAACCTTTGAATCTACAGTCAACGTAACTCAGGTCTGTACAACACTCGCTTACCGGCTCGTGTCGAAAATTCGACCTGCGTGAGTAATGGCTATCATTACTCGCTCGTTGAATAATATGCTATTAACCATTTCCTTCGCGCATCTTATGTATATCTAGGAGGAGTCTCGAGTCTCCCCTGTCAACCAATCCTCGAGTGCGTATTATTCTTCGGAATTTTCAAAATTGTGTGTTTTTCAGGTGCAAGAGGAAACACATAAATTAAGTTCGCGGGGTGAACTTACTGATGACCGATGATGACCTTTATTATGGATCAGGGACCCTCAATGTACAGAAAAATGGATGCCAAATTTTCAAATCTATTACTTCTTAGTTAACCCCACACCATCCTTCCTCAATCAAAATTGCGTTTTTTCAACACTTCACTACCAAAATTATTGGTATTAGGTAACGAAACCTCGAATCGCCAAACGATAATATGCGTTCGAAGTTGGAAAAGGCTTTTTAAGCACTTATTCGCAATGCAAAGAGTTTCGAAAAAAAATTACAATTTTAACCCCGCACAAAACTATATAGATTCTTATGTACCTGAAGAAGGACAAATAAATGTTCGAAATCGATCGTAGTAATTTTGTTGATTAGTTTAAGCATATATTAATAAAGTTCAGGAGTTGGAGGTTTTTCTATTTTCCTATTACAACTAATCCAAAGCATTTTATTAACAAAAAAAGATTCGTTTTGATATCTCGTTTCGTTTTCTAGTTTAAAACGATTTAAAAACCATTGAAAATTTGAAAACCTCAGTTTGTGACGAGAAAAATGCTATGAAACTTATTAATAATCGTAAGGCAATTAATTTTGGCTGATTAAAACGCCATAAAATTTGCAGAATACTTTCCTCCATAAAAAAGGCGAAATCGGTTCATGTGGTATCAAAAATATGCTCTCCAGGACCGAAATTGTACTTGAAATTTAAAAATATTATAAATTTTTTTCTAAAAAACTATTTAGCCGATTTTCATTATATTTTTTTGGATCTTTATCTTTCATAAAAATTTTACCTTGCTAATGTGAATACTTCTTAAGAAAATTAATTAATTAATGAAAATCCTGAAATCCGGAAATCCGGAAATCAAATCGCTCAAAAATTATATAGATTATTAAAAACTGATTAAAATTGATCACTTAGTTCCACTTTAGATTTCTTATTTGTTTGACACCAGCTCAAAAAACACTACACATTTTGGAAATCGAATGCCTTTTAATTTTTTACCCATTTAACTCTCAGCTATTTGAAATTCGCTCATTTAAAAGCCCTTTAAGTCGTCTTAAATAGAAAGAAAGATTCGTATCGAAATATTTTGAGGAAAAAATTTCAACAGGTAATACACAAATTAATATCTCGAACACTATTCAATCGATCGTGACCCTTCAAACCTTAAATTTAGTAGGGGAAACTTCTCAATCTGATAAAAAGTGCGTATTTCATAACCGGATTTGTACTCCAAATTTAAAAAAAAAACTAATTGATTGATTTTTGTTAAACACTACCTAAAATAAACCTACTTAAAACATTTAACTACGGTAAAAAAAATTCAACTTCCTGTCTAAAATACTATTTAAGAAAAACGAAATTAAAAAAAAGAATTTAGGCGTCCACTCAAGTGCCATAATAAGGCGAAAAAGTAATTTCTTTGCGCGGGATAATTCCTTTATAAAGTACTTTTATAAAAAAAAGTGAATTCCTTTTTTCAAATTCATTTTGAAAACGCCAAAAAACTTATTTCTTTTTATTTTGTGTCTAGATATAAGAAAGCCAAGTACTCAAAATAGTTCGTTTAGAGCTGTACCAGTTTTACATGGAGAACTCAGTTATAATAAGAGATACCAAGTCAGTTTTACAACAAAGTTGAGTATTTTGATTAATATATTAGTATATTGTTTTAGTAGGAGCAAGGCTCGTCCCTCAAGCCTACATGCTCGCCACAAAAAGTTCTTTTACTCCGAACAAATCATTCTATTTTTCCTTAAAACTTCGAAATTTTTAAAATAGTAATAAAATAAATAATTTTTTCTTCAAACGTTATTAAAGTACAGTCTTCTGTGACGTTTGACAGGCTTTAAAATGTCACTTTTTATGTTAGTTGATTCTATGGTCACTTTGTACTGCCTAGGAGTAGAAATTAAATTTCTACTCCGCTTATTCCTCAACCCAATATACATGTCGTATTGAAATTAAACAATGTTAATTATAATTAACATTAAATCATAATTTAAAAAAAGTAGAAATGAATTTTATGCAACCCAATATACACTAACATTGTATTGTGTTGTATGTAAATTAAATGTCTAATTTTAATATTAATTTTATTATTGCTCCTGTCATTCTTCCACCAAGATTAGCGGGAGAAATTTATTTGCAACGTCTACAAAATAAGTTACCAGATTTGGAGAGATATATAGTTTATGCACGATGGAGCTCCACCACATTTAACATTAGATGTTGGAAATCATTTAAATCAACAATATGCAATCAAATTGATAAGTCGAAGCGATGACGAACCTGTAAATTGGCTCTCCCGACTTAACGCCAATGAATTATTTTTTATGGGGTCATCTTAAATCCATGGTTTACATTACACATATTAATAACTTATTCAAAATGCAACAAATGATCTTAGAGAAATAATGCAAAATTTCTATAATTTTTTTTATTTTTAGTATTGTGGTTTGGTAAAATTTTTGTAAAATTTACTATAAATTATTAAATTACTAATTTCCCGAAATCCGTGAGACTAATCGAGTCTTATCAAGAGTACCTTTTGCTTCGTTAATAAATTATTTAATCTAAGAATCTATCTATCTAAACCCCTATTCTTCAATTGGCGTAGAAATTTGAAACATTTATTTACTAAAAAAACCAAGTTCTACGCCCTTGGATTGAATTTAATCAAAATTTTGATATTTTAATCAAAATTTTGTCTCCTAAAACTATACCAACCTACCAAATTTAAAAAACAAAGCATAAGCCGTTTTAAATTTAAAACAAAAAAACAATTTCAAAATTGTAACTTCAAAGCCATTTAGCACCCAAACTCAGCAACTATAAAGTTGTAGTATAAACTAAGATAAGGTTACTTAAATCGATTTATTTTGGTTTGAGGATTATGTGGTAAGCTATTGTATCTTTACAGACACCCTGTAGAATAGTGGTATTAGTGGTATTAGTGAACGTCTTAACCAAAACAAATTGTTTTTATTACATAGGATAGATATTGGAATTGTTGGCTTCTTTTTTTAACTTTCAATTTTTCCATCAGAAAAATAAAATTTCTTCAATTTGAATCCAATTGTTGCATATTTCAACGGATATGAAACAAAAATTGTTGCTTAGTTCGAGGGCATCTTAATTAAGAAGCTGCTATTTTAGAGGTGCTTAGATTAAAAAATTGATGTATCTCAAAAAAACAAAAATTTGCAATTTAGGTTTTTGTTTTTTTTATTCGGAAATTGATGTAGGTAACCGTACAGATTTATACTTTTACCTCTACACAGCCAAAGGGATTCTATTAAAACAGTGGACAATCGGTCTATAATTTTTTTCACAGAAAATTTTTTACATATATCTTTTTCCAATATTTTAACACCAAAAACTTCATCTTCTAGGAATGTAAATATTTACACAAAATTGAACTTATTTCGCCCATGGTAGTTTTTTGAGCAGTTATTTTATTTTTTACTGGATCTGATTAATTATGGAGGGTGAAATCATGAAAAAGGTACGTTATTTTTGAAATTTATTACAAGTATAAGGATATTTAGCTACCGCGGTGTATAAAATTAATGGTTTTACAGATTTGCAATGCTATATAAATATTGATTTTTCTTTATTACGCGCTAGTTTATTTCTAATAAACAGTTTCATATACCAGACAGGGGAAATAAATGAGCAGACAATAAGAACACCATTGCGTTCCCTTGTACCGTATACGGTAACAAATTGCGTTCGATTCAAGCGGCATTAATGGAATCGATATTCAAACGTTTATACTTTGTCAGTCGATACAATTTGATAGTATAATTAAAATTAGATTTCCAGGTTATTTGTATAATTAGATTTTCAAATAATAATATAAGGTTATATAAAACTAAGTTAATTACCCTTTAGTTATTTAATAAGATTTATTCCCCTTATTAAGGCTATTTTTGGATTTATTAATTACAATTCAAATAATTCAATCTTATTTTCGTTAACGCTATTCACAAAATATTAAATTAAAATCTATTAATCCTTGAATTAATGTCTCTTTTCAACAAACGGACTTTAATAAACGTCTAATCTCATTTTACGAAATTCATTATAATAAATTTTATTATTATATTGAAATGTGAATTTATTTTAATATTGCTTTGAAATTAAGTTTTAACTTTTAGTTTGGACGTTTTTCTAAAAAACCTGATATAGTGGTTATTGACTGACAGTTTTTTAATCTAAACTTTTAGATATTTGAAGTAAAACTTCCGGGTGTAAATTTTTATTTTTAAAACTTTTTCGTATAAGTGTACACATGCACACTTTGTAATAATTGTTAACTTGCTGTATGCTTATGGTGCACTTTTTCTATTATAAATAGTTTTTAACAGGTACATACACATCAATAATTATAAAATAATTTTAATGGTTATATTTAAGTTTTAAACAATTTTGATATTTTATATTTTATATTTAATCATTAAAATTCAAATTATCACTAAATTATTACCAAATAAATAACATCATTATTTTTGAGGATATTTTATTACAAACAATTATAGTTATGCGAAGTTTTAATAATCTCATTAGTATGGACCTCTTAATTATGTAGAATCAAAAAGTCATACGTATTAATAAAAAACTTTTAATAATTAATTAATCTGGTCACATTAGCCTATTTTATGTCATTCCTACCCAAATCACCGTATTCAGAAAGCAATTATATTCCCAGGTCTCATAAAGAAAACACGCGTTTCTATAATAAGTTTGTATCTTTTGCCTTTGATTAGTTTGCAACTTTGTACTGCAAAAAGTTACTTCAAGAGGAAATAATATAATAATTATTGTATTGTAAAATAAAAAAATAAGCACTGTTATTGATTTTATTAGAGTACATTTTTTAATAAAGAAAAATCAGGGGTTACCTTCACAAAAAATTTTTATTTTACACATCTAATTTTAAAGTGAAAAATAATAATTTTAATAGTTTAGGCCTAAAACCTTTCCCTTTATGCAGTTTTACGAAGTATCCCAGACCACCAATAACAAATTTTAAATGTCAACCTAGGTCGAGTATGGTGTTTTAGGAAATCTTGCGTAATTTACAAATTAACCGAAAAATAAATGCACACAAGTGACAAGTGGTCTCTTAAATTATGGAAAACTGAAAATACCACCATTATCTGCAATGAACGAGACAAAATTTTGCAAATGGAAACTAATTTTTCTTGCATTTTCGTTTCATTACTTAAAACTTATTATTTTTGTTTTCTATTTTGATTAATGGGTACCTAAAAAGGAATACCAAAGATACCACCTTTCCAGGTTTGACACGAACAATTCGGGTTTGGTAAGCTGAGTTTTGGGCTACGTATTTAACTATTAAATCTCGGACGAAACCAAAAATTACGAGCGTAAGAAAATTGAAAGTTCTCAACATCATCAATCAAATATTAATAATAAAATAATCCATTGGTAATATAGTTATTTTATATATAATAAAATATATTTGATAAAGATAATCTTAAAATAACAAAGAAAAAAAAATATTTGAAGATAATCTTTATCAAATATATTTTATTTTTAATCAAATATTATGTGCAATCTGCAACCCACGCTTTGCTTAGGACAAAAACAGAGAGGAGACAGTTGGAGTTGGTATTATCGTGATTGTCATGATCGGTCAAAAGGTAAATTTTCCGCCGATTTCCGCGTCGCTTTGGTACGAACATATTAAGTTCGAACTCTAAAATAAAAAAAGTTCGAACTGCTGGAACTCATTTTTATAATAAATGTTTGAACCGTCATTCGAACTTGATGAAGTTCGTACCTAATACAGTTCGAACTCGATGAAGGTCGTACCTAATATAGTTCGAACTCGCTGAAATTCAAACCCAATAAAGTTCCAACTGGATAAAAGTTTAACTTGAAGTACGTCGAACTTAAGCAAGTTACATCAATGTGGCCGGATCATTAAAATAATTGTTTATAGGCAGATTCTGGTCAAAATTAAAAGGCCTTTAATTAGAATCAAATAATGTAACCATGGAAATTGTTCATTACAACCCATATAACAAATTTAAATTTAAAGGCCTTTAAACTTAAAGGATTTGACCAGAATCTGGGTAATAACCTACAAAACTATGCATAGTATTCTAAAAAAGTTTATTTTAATTGACCATATCTTCGAAACGACTGGAGATAAATCTATGAAATTCACCTGACTTTTCAATTAAATTATATTGTAAATAGTTTTAATTGATTTCAACTCAATTTAGTTTCAAACCCGAACTTTTTACGAAATCAAATTTTTCCGAACTGAACTTTTGCTAAATGTTCGAACAGTTTGAACTATTTTGAAGTTCAATCCTTTGAATGGAAAGTTCGAAATTACAAATAAAAACGTTCCTACACCACACACCACCGAAAGATACAATGAGACAACTTAGTGAAATATACAAATTCATAAGAGGAGTGTCATTCATTGCAATGATTATAAATCACAGAATAGAGAACAGACTGGCTATAGGAGAGCAACAATCGATGGACCGCTTCGAGAAAAATTTACCTTGAGAGTAAAAGTGCTTATCACTTCGCATTGAGCTTTGTGCTCATGTCGAACACGTTCATACACCAAACACGTATATACCTATCATTTTTGCAATTAAAATGAACCAACCAGCAACAGGATATTCCAAAACAATCCTCCAAGAACTAACTTAGAATTGTAGTTTCAATCATAATGGTTTGAAAATTGAATGCAAATCTTGGCTTAAAAGCAAGATATTACCACTGTCTATGCAAATTATGGAAAAATATTCTTTAAAACTTGATTCCTTTTAAAAGGTATTTTCAAAAATACTGCATTCGACCTAAGTTTCCAGTAAAAATTTCAAAGCTAAGTATTTCCGGTTTCAGGTACTTTGGGTTTGTTTTAGAAATAATAAATTACACCAAAAGTCTTAAGGTTCACGTGGATAGTTAAATTTTCTAGGTAGTATGTAACATGATTATAATACTAATTCAAGTAACAAAAGTACAGTCGAACTTCTATAACTCGAAGTTCTATAAGTCGAATTTTACCATAACTCCAATTTTGTTTGTAATGTGTTTGTAAAAATATTCGTTTTTACCTTTACGAAATAATTTCTATATCTCGAATTTTTTTAAAGTCACTTAAAGATTTAAGTTAGGAAAGTTTGACTGTATATTTCCTAGATACCGTCAACCGCGGTAGCTTAAGAGTAACTTTAGGTAAGTACATGACAACATTAATTTAACACATATTCAAAGTACATATTGTAAGTTTCTTTTCTGATACTTATGTATTATTTGTAAAATTTTCTAGGGTAAAATAAGAAAGTATTGGGGCAAGATAAACCCTAGATGGAGGTTGAGCCAACGGGCCAAAATTGTAGAAGTTGTATTAGAGCATAATGAAGTTAGTGAATCAGACCTTGAAGATAGAATTCAAGATCATAAATCCCCTCTCAATCCTTCAGTCTCTGTCGACCTGTCAGAATTTGCCGTTGACAATTTTTTGTTATAAATTATATTGGACAAAAGTACACATTAATATTAAGAGTAATTCACAAATAGTACATGGAAGTTAATTAAATATACAGGGTGTTCCATGCAACTCATACTACCTCTATATTTCGAGAACCCTTTGTCGAACATTGATGAGAAAAAATATTTATCACCAAAGTGAACCTAAATAATCTTTTGGTGTAATTCGTAATTTCCAAAACAAACCGGTAGAACCCAAAATCGGAAGTAATTTTAGAGTTTTAAATGGCAACCTATGTCGAGTATGGGATTGTTGGAAAGATCTTTTATAAAGAAACAACTTTTATCAAAAGATTTTTTTAATATCTTGCATAAATCTCTTAAATTATTGAGAAACTAAAAAGTTACCCTCATCAGCAATGAGCGAGAGAGAATTTTTTAAATAGAAACTCATTTTTTAGATTTTTCGCTTTATTTTTAACAAACGAAGCGAAAAATACAAAAAATACAAGTTTCCATTTAAAAAATCATAATTGCGTCTACCCTCACCCATTAAGGATTATTGGTAGTCTTTTCATTTTTCCATACTTTAATAAACCATTTGTCATTTGTTTATTTTTTTTTTCGTTAAATTTCTTAGTTATACAAGATTTTAAAAAACCAACAATATCATACACGACCTATGTTGCCATTAAAAATTTCAAAGTTACTTCGGATTTCGTCTACTTCCGGTTTGTTTTGGAAATTACGTATTACTCCAAAAGATTCTTTAGGTTAACTTTGGTGATAATTTTTTTTCTCATCAATGTAATACAAATGGTTCTCGAAATGAAGAGGTGATACGGGTGGTCTGGGACATACTGTATAAAAGAAATATAAGGCAGTTTATATGACTATGCAACTCACAATAGGCCGAAAGCCGGCCCCAAGATAAAGCATAGAATCGAAACAGTTGACATTTCCCGAAATTAATCAAAATTCGTGCTTATTTTTTGCACTATCTACCAATTCAAGGCGGCCATAAAAAACAGTTCCAGCCGAGGTTCCAGCTGATTTATAGTAATGAAAGCTGTCGGAAATAATCACTGTACCACCCCCAAATCAGTTGCTAATCCAGGCACGGTTAATTATAAATAGGCAACCACTTTTACTGACGTCATCGTAAAAGTGGTTGCCTATTTTTGTTGTAGAAAAAATAATTTGAGTCGCTAATATAAGCAATGGCAGTATTATATTTTAATAAAATGGAAAGTTTTAGCGTCAATTAATAAAAATACAATGTTTATTTGTAAGAAATTTATCTTGCACCTTCTTCAGAGTAACTCCTTTACCAATAAAACAACTTATTAAAATTAAAATTGTAAACGGTAAACGATCGGGGTGTGAATATCCAGTCGACGTTTTAATCAATTGAGGTACTGAGGACCAAAATTTGATAAAGCCTTTTTATTACTTTATCTATTTTGATTCGTTACCATAGCTAGTAAAGACCTAAAGGGGTGCTATAACATTCAACGAAAGCGGTGCATTACTTAATGAGTAGTAATATTTTTTTAAGGTTGGTAGTACGCAAATACCGTAAAACGTGGTGTATAGGAACAGCGGGGTGAATCGAAACGAAACGAAACGAAACTTTATTCCTAAATATTTTTACAAAATGCCTTCGTTTTTATTTTGCTGTGTAATTAAATAAAATTTATTATACAGGGTGTCTCACTTAAAACATTTTTATTTCAAAAACGAAGAAATAAATCTTTAATAACTGTTTCTGTACCTCAAAAAATAAGTTCAATTGAATTATTCCCTTGAATTATGAATGTATAAAGTTAGTTTATATGGATTTTGAGCACCTAGGCTTACTTAAAATGTAAATTTAAAAATGTCATAAAATAATGACATTAATAAACGTGCTACCAACTAATCCAAAATATCCCAACATTAAGAATTTTAATTTTAAATTGATACAAAGGGTCCAAAATAGAAAAAATAATATAAAGAACTCGTTTCGTAAGGTTTTTTTCTAACTCGTCGATTAAAACATTCCTTATGAAACTCGTATTTAATACATAGTGTCTCATTGAAACCTTCAAATAAGATTTCTGTTTTAAGGGGGACACACCATAAGACCAATTAAGCACTCTCAACCCCTCTTACCCTTCAAGAAATTTGGGGGTTAACGCCTCAGGCTTAAGGTAGCGACGTGAGACTACTTAAATCGGTCTTATAATGTGTTCCCTTCAAAACAAAAATCTATGTGTTCGTTTAAATAAAAAATAAAAAATTAGTTATTCAATAATCGACTTTTGAGACTCCCTGTATACTATACTTAATGCAGACTTTGTTAAGTCAAGTAACCTGATTTTCTATAAAAATATTTTTTCATTTACTAAATTGTCCTAGAAAAAAATAGTATTCTACTCGCGAGTAAAGAGCCATTACTCACTCAGACCTATTACGAATTTCGGTCTTCGTGAGTAATGGCTATCATTACTCGATTGTTGAATAAATTACTATATTCTCGCAATGCACGAAAAAGCCTTATTGATATAAAGGAGTGGCACGGATGATTTTGGACACCCTGTATAATATTATAAGATTCTTTCTTTTAAAATACGGATGAGAATAATTTATTTTCTTAGAAACTAACTAAGGCTTTTGTAAAATCCTACTTACTTATTATTTATAAATGGAAAACTGATATTCAGTACAAAATAATTAGTTTCAATTTTATTTTAAATACTAGGAAAATCACGTTGCAAAAAATATTAATGTAGAATAAAACAAAAAGTTTAAGAGTTGTTACATACTATACACTACAGAAGCAGCGAGGCGAGCAGACTACTTGAAAAAGAAAATTTACTATTTTCACCCTACGCCTCTAGGGTATAAAATTACTTAATTATTGACAGAACAATGTGCACTAGAGAATGTATGCTTTAAATTTTTAAACTTGAGGTAAATATTTTTAAGAAATTGTTTATATTTAGGTTCTTTAAAAAATTAAAATTTATAACTATAATATAATAAGAAATAATGATTTATTGTTTATAATAAGGAGGTAAGCATTTAGGTTAATTAAATTTGTAAGTAGTTTAAAAGTATCTCAGTTATTTAAGTTAATTAACTTTTTACTTGTTAGCATTTCCCCTTCAAATAATATCTGTTAGCTATATCTTAATCCTACGTCTAACAGACATTCCTGTACAGCACCCTAACGTATCAGTGACACTCGAGGCTTTGTAAAATAAATTCTGGCTTAGTCAATAATCGATAGTCATTCATTTCAGGAATAATAATAATAATGCTTGTTACAACATACTAGTATTTAAAACGAACATTTTATTTACAAATATTTGCCTTAAAAAAGTAAACAATTAACTTAATTTTCATTTGTGTTTTTATTTTTATCAATCAAGATACAAAAATAATTGTAATAATAATGTAAAGAAATTACTAATAAAGTTATTAATTAATTTATTCTTTACAAAATGATTTTGTGAACGTTTCCAATAAGATTAGGGCATCTTTAATTCGTTACAATAACAACTCTATAATCGTACTCTTATAAAACATTTGTTTGTATTTAAACACAAATATAGCATAATATTCCATATTTTTAAAGAAGATACTGAGAATAAAAATTAATAAATTGTTTATTTTTTGATAGATAATCTATATCCTATTTATTGGACTTAACATATTAAGGGCAACAGGCAAGAATTCTAAGCCAACAACATCAGTTGACAAATGTTTCCTATTTGTCCTGACTTCTTTATAAGAAACTCATCTTGACAACAGTCCCATCCTATAACTTACAAGGCGAAGTTATAGACTTAATTGGAAACGATAGATAAAGAAACGTTCCGATCTAATAAGGTATTTAGACTTTCTAAGGTCATTTAATTTTTTCCTTACGTTATTTTAAAATTTTATGAAAATATTAAGAAATTATAATAATATGTAATGAAGTTACATGAAATTGATAAGAACTCAGATTTCAATGTTACTATTTATCTTCTTCAAACTATTATGAAAACAAAGTTGCACCTGACGAAGATATTTGCATTACCAAAATAAATATTGTGCCTATACACTAAAACCGAGACTAAAACTTAAGCACCTGTCAGCACGTTTTCATAATATTATTTTCTTATGACAACAAAATCACTTTCAAATTTATAGATAGTTTAAGAAAAATATTTTCAATTACGTAATTAAAATAATACCTGAAATATATTTCCACTCATACTTATTTTTTGATATTCCACGTTGTAAAAGACACAAAACGTAAAATACAAATTATTTAAATTATTGCTTTATAACAGGAATAATTTAAGAAATAATACTTGGATATAAATTTTAGTTACTTAATCCCAATTAACCAAAAAATAATGTTAAAGTAATAATTCATAAATTAAATCCAGATAGCCAGACTTTTAAAATAATTTAAAAGAGTGTCATATTTTATAATATCGAATAACAAATCCGATCAAAAAGTAAACCTAATTCACTTAATACTTTTACAAGTGTTAGATTCCAACATCAGATTATACGTTAAATCCTTTTAAGTCTATTTGTAACTGTATTAGGTGTATCAAGTTTCGAAAAGTATGTACTTTGTAATAAATTTATCAATTAATCTGGACTTTTAATAAATACGTACTTAACAGTCATTAAAAAGTAGCAAAGATGGGCATCCACAAAAAAATATTGCGCATATTATTTATGTTTTTCGGTTTTACTTGGTTGTCTTGTCAGGATATCTTCTTAATTTCTTAAAATTTTTAAATGAAATCAAATTTAAAATTATTTTACTTCTCATCCAAATATTCCCTTAAAAATTAAATAAACCCTGCATTTTTAGACAATAATTTTATGATTCCATTTCATTTCATTGGACCTGATTTTTTTAAATAAGGAAAATATTTTGGCAGAATAGTTCACTTATAAAATAATGCAGATTAGATGACGAAAATCAAGAGAAACCAAAAAATATAAATAATATGTGCAATATTTTATATAAGGTACGCAAAAATTTAATAGTGTTACAATTTTTTAGTTAAATTTGGTGTTTAAATGTTAAAGTAGAGACTCTTTAATCCGTTTCGTTAGGAAAGAGTAACACAGAACATTTCATAAGACCTAATACGTGATGAAAGCAATAAATTGGGAGAGTTTTAATTCTTAAAATTTTTAATTCGTAGTAAATATAAAAACACATCCTATAATGTTATAAGGGTTATACGTCTTTACTTAAAAACGCGGCCTAGATTCGCTTTGTCGCGAAGAAAATCGCTAAGCCCTAGGGTAGTTTTTGAGATGCAGTAAAAACGCGTAGGATTACAAGCAAAAATATTTAAAGGAAGATGTCTGGAATATAAAGTATTTTACAAGAAAATAACTTTTCTATAAAAAGAAAACAAAAACTAACTTATGACATATTTATGCCTATATTATACTTATCAAATAATTAAATAATATGCTTGTTTTTCCATTGTATATTATAAATTATAATACACCATATTTACAAATATAAAATATACTTTTGCACAAATGCATTTTTTAATATCTTTTAATTATTGTCATAATAAAATAAAATTAACGATGTTTAAATATTTTGTTTTAGAACAAAGTTTACTTTAAAAAATCAATAGATGTTCAGAGATATCATGTTATAATGGAAAATTTAATTTTTATTTGTTTCCTTGTGATTCATTTTAATATCTTATTTAAAGTAAAAAATAATAAAACACAACAAAATGTGTAAAACTCATTAAATCTATTATACAGGGTGTTTCATTTTAATTAAGCCACCTGATTATCTTGAAAACTGAGTGACTCTTGTTTAAATTATAAGTCGATTATTTTTTTACACATTACCACTCTTGTAATTTGGGGTTAAAAACATTAAAAATTAAAACTTAACCCCAGAAGACATTCGTGGTAATGATAGTGAAAAATATTCGGCATAAATGTGACGACTTGTAATATTACATATACTAAATATTGTCCAAAAAAATAATTAAAATTAGAATATTTATAAAATAAAGAGATTTATTTAAAAAGCTCTAATTAAGGAAAATTTATAAACAACAACGATATAGTGTAACATATAAATTAAATTTTAAAGGGAAAATATTATTCAAAACAAAATTGAAAAAAAATAAGGATAATCTAAAAAATGAGGCATTGTATTCAAGAATTCACAGAAAAGAGAAAAAACAAACTATACACTATTTTAAAAACTACTTTACAAAATGAAATTTGTAAAGATCCAAAATTAATTGATGGAGATAATTTTAATAATTATGTTGTAATTAGTATTAAAAAATTGATAAAATTTAAAATAAATAAGCAATATGCAATTAAAATAATAGAAATGTAAATAAGAAATGAATATAATCGAAAGGCATTTAATAATATTTAAAGCAATTATTCAACAGGCAGTTTTGATAAAGCAGTGTTAAATTTTTCTTGTGATTTTATTTCTGAAATTTTTACGGACATAATTAATAATAATTCAATAGAAAACAAAACACTTCTTGAACAAAGAAAAACTAGTTTTGTGATACCATCATCTAAAAAAAACCACCCAAATCAGAAGATTAAAGACCAATAAATATGGTACCAATGGATGAAAATATATTGGAGCGAATAGTATATTAGCAATCGGTAATTTACATTAAATAATTTACTATTTTATTTCCAAATCAATCTGGTTTTCGACGTAATCATTCTTTTGAAACATATTTTTAATTAACGATAAATAAATTGAAAATAAGTATGCATAATAAGAAAGGAAATATTACAATAATTGCAGTTTCTGTTGATTTCAAAAGAGCATTTGATTAATTCCTGATATTTTACTTCAAACAGTAAGAAATATTGGTTTGGATGATCATTTACAAGAATGCTTCAAATATTATTTCAAAAATAGAAATCAAATTACTTTAATTAAAAACATATCTCTTCAAAGAAAATTTCCAATGGTGTACCACAAAACACAGGGAAATATTTTATTTTCATTATTTATAAATGCCATTAATACATTTAAAAAAAAATGTGAAGATGAATATATTAATATTTCTGTAGATGATACACGATACCCTACTATTTGACGCGCTGATTTTGAAAGTGAGATAAGTCCATTTTGTTAAAAATATGAGTTAATGTTAGGACCTATTACAAAATAAGATTAACTTTATGTTTTTAATCAATTACAAAAAAATCGACTCAGAATTAATACAAATTTGTTACTGTTGTTTTATATATATATATATATTAAGCTATATTTATGCTTAAGATTTCAGATTTAAAAAATTTTTAGAAATAATGCACCAGTTTTAAGACTTAAAATACGACGATATTGACCATTGTATGATGTTTGTTTCCATGATAATATCATAATAAACTTTCTTTTAAATATGAAAGCAGTCCGATTTTTCACATTTAAATAAACAATTATTATTATGCGATGGGTCTTTAATTCTTGTGGAAGATTTATGGGGAAACCTTTTCAAACGTAAGCCATAATTTTTATGCTTTATTCTATAAAGAATTAGTTAGCTTATGTTTATAACAGTTTTATAGAAAATGTAAAGTTTTCATGATATCCGCCAAAATTATCGAAAATTTAGAAAAGTCACAAGAGACAAGACACTACCTTCATGGTGACAAATATAAAAGAAAAATCCTTAAAATTTTAATAAATTAAAAAAGAAAAAAAAACATTTTTTTTATATATACTTCCCTTTAACCCTAAGCAATTTTAGAAAAAATATTAGAAGAAATTGATATTTTCTAAAAAATGTTTGAAATTATTTTATTACGAATTATGAACATATAATATTCATAAGTATGGGTTACAGTTTGAAGATAAGGCTTTCCCATAAAAACGCATTGCATTATTATTGAAAAAAGTACAACTTTTGTCTGAAAGGAAATCACTTAGTTTCCAAGTTATTTAGCTGGCTTAATTAAAATGGGCCACCCTACACCTCGCCCTACACATTATGAATGCGCCGGGTAGATATTGGGCAGGTTACTTTTTTAGTGCTTTTCAGCATATTTGGAGCTAATACATAAAAATTCAAATATTTTTTAAATACATTAATGAATTTATAGGCATTTTTTATAAATATAAAAATAGAAAACAATACACACCTTTAAATATTTTCTTCTAAAAGTATTTGTTTACGCATATTTATGGAGTCTTTTTTTAAATCTACTTACTATTAATGCAAATACTCAAATTTTAGTTTAAACGTGTTTATACCCAATTTGCTTTTTGTAAAAATAAATTTTAATTTATTTCACGTTTGTATCTCTGGACTAAAGCGGTATTTGCAAAAATCGTTTGTAAAAATAGCTATTAAAACGAGCCCGTTTTTGTTATTCTTTAAAAATTGTATAAACTTTAATATTTCCATAAATTTGTTATTAAAACATAAAGATTTATATTACCAACATAACTGTATTCAGAAAAAATGTGCACATCAAAAATCAAATATAGATTCTGCATGGATAGAAAGATTCTCGATTATGCATTTTTTATAAAGATCATGTATAAATAAATCAAATTTTTTAGATCTTTTAAAAAACAAACGAAACGGACCTTTGCCCCTATTTAATTGTCTTATTACTTTTTAACATTTACTCGAAAAAAATACAAGGAATTGAGAAACACTTCGTGCACTATTGCAAATTGTGTTATTTTAAAATGGCTTTTTTGATACGTATAAACATAAATACATTTTGTTTATTTTAATGGTGTAAATATCTCGGGTCTTTAAAAAAGGATGTTACTGGTGATTTGTATGGTAGAAATCCTAAATTTGCCGCAGTTAGCTACAGCGAAATAAAAAAATATGTACTTCAATGAAGTTTTTAAAAAAGCAAGGTGAATTATTTATTGTAGTTTTTCCATGCAATATAAAAAATTGCACATTAATTATAAAAATGTTTACGTAAAAAAATGTAGAGTTAAAACAAATAACCTGTTAAGTGTATTTACTTCTACAGGGTGTAACAAAAGTAACGCATTATGTAACTCTTTAAATTAAAAACTTATAGCTACTTTTGTTACACCATGTATGTAAAAATAAAGCTCAAGTACATTGTTTATATTTTTGTATAAAATGTAAATAAATTGATCTTCAATAAAAAGTAAATCTTTAATGAAAAAACATTTTTTTATGAAGACATTTGTGTCAAATTGTATAATTTCGTTTATATTTTAATATGTCTAGATTTATTTAGTTTTATGATATATGATAATAAACTTTACTTAAATCATCAATATCTGATATATTATTTACAGCTTTATCATTTAATAAAATATAAATCATTTTATAAATAATCTATTTTGTAAAATCTGCTCTTAACCAAGAACTTTAAAATTTTCAATATAAAATTCATGATTATTGGAGAAATTTATATTTACTTATGGGTATTCTTCAGGTTTAATAATATGTTTAATTTTTAAGATTATAAATTTTTTAGATGGATTCTTCACAACATTAGTTTGTTTAGATATTATAAAATAAAATTTTTAAATTATTATCTTCTAATCCTTTTTTTAATTGTCCTGAAAGACCTTCTATAGAGGGTGTCCAAAAAAAGGCAGATAAGCTCTCTTGTAATCTGTTAGGGACCCTTCCGGGATTGCAAGTAATTTTCAATTAAAAAAATAATAATATGTGAAGTTATTAAAATATGATTTAAATATAATTTATTTCTTATCAACGAAAATATACATGGTAACTATTTAGTGGTTTTTAAAATACATAAAAACGAGCATAAAAAAAAGAAGTTGAATTCCAAATTTTAACCCTTCATGTCTCGTTCAAATGGTCTAGAAAATTTTTTAAGCAATTTTTCTGGGGATCTGTTTTTTGTTACAGTTAATTTAGAATTAAAAATTATTGTAATTATTAGTTCAACTAGATAATTATTTTCTTTTAATTTAATTAATTTAGTATTTTCTCTATGAATATTTTTTGACTTATGGGATGATGAGAATTGAAATTTAATATTTGATTGGTATCTGTTGAATTTTTGTAAACACTTCTGAGTATTTTATTATTTGAACTGATTAAGTTAGTTCCAAAAATGGCAAACAGTTATGACTTTCTAATACTTTTCTTTCATAATAAATTGAATTTTTTACTTTTTGGTACTATTACTAAGCAGTTTTCTACATAGTATATTTTATTATTATATTTGCAAAGATAGGACTACCAGGTGCTCCAACTAAATATTTATATTACAAAATAAATAACCATAATCGAAGAAACTGTTAACAATTTTAAAAAAAATATTCTTTTTTAATGTTGTATGTGTTTTAATTTCTTTGCAATATTTAATTAGTAATTCCAGTAATAAAATTTTCGGTACATTTATAAATAATGATTTAACATGATGTGCTATTACTATTTCATCTTGGTCTAAATAGATTTATTTAGGTATTTAAAAATGTGTTTATTAATATACTTTCTATAAAATTTCTACAAATTACTACAAAGTATACCGGGTGGAAATGAAAACCGGGTCACCTCTATAACTTTTTTATTTATGAATAGAAAAATTTGAAATTTAGCTATGTTCTATGGTTCAGAAAAACAAATTTTATGTGCATTTTTTATGTTCGAAATCATTTTCGGTTTTACCGGAAACACCATGAACTTTGTTCTTTTAACATCCCATATTTTTATTCATGGCTTAAAATACTTAAAAAAGAAGTATTTTTGTGATATTAGTTTTTATTTTTTTTGTAAAAAAAATTTTTTTCATAAAACAAAAAGGTTTTCGAAATCGGTGAAAAGTACCAAAACTAATTCGAAATAATTCAAGTACCTAAATAAAATTATAATTTGAAAAAAAATTAATTTTTAAACTTAGTTAATGAAGATTTTATCAAATATCTCACTTTTTTTAAATGCAATGATGCCGGGTCATTCGACATTTTAAAAAGAGGATTTTATAACGATTATTTTGGTACCCCATATGTAGGGGTGCACCCTGGAGAACGCTAAATGAACTAGTAAAATTATTTATTTCTTAAGTTGGCAAATAATAGCTATTAAGTATCTTTATTACAGGCACATGCAAAATAATACCCCTGCATATGGGGTACCAAAATAATCGTTATAAAATCCTCTTTTTAAAAAGTTGAATGACCCGGCGTCATTGCTTTTAAAAAAAGTGAGATATTTGATAAAATCTTCATTAACTAAGTTTAAAAATTAATAGTTGAAAAACCACTTAAATTTTTTTTCAAATTACAATTTTATTTAGGTATTTGAATTATTTAGAATTAGTTTTGGTATTTTTCACCGACTTCAAAAACCTTTTTTTTTTTTTTGAAAAAAATTTTTTTTACAAAAAAAAAATAAAAACTAATATCTCAAAAATACTTCTTTTTTAAAAGTATATTAAGCCATGAATAAAAATATGGGATGTTACATTTAAAAAAACAAAGTTCATGGTGTTTCCGGTGAAACCGGAAGTGATTTCGAAAATAAAAAATGCACATAAAATTTGTTTTTTTGAACCATAGAACATAGCCAAATGTCAAATTTTTTTATTCCTAAATAAAAAAGTTATCGAGGTGACCCGGTTTTCATTTCCACCCGGTATATAATTTCGGTAACCGTTTTAATTGTATTCCCTGTACATGATTGATTTGGAAATTTGAAACTACTTATCCATACTTTACTTTAATTTCATTCCAGGTTTCAATGAGTTACTTATGTTATAAAAAAATATTATAAAAAGTAATTTTATGGACCTCATTCGATAACTAATTAAAATTTTGAATAACAGAGTACGTACCTAATAAATATACCTGCATGTATTATTCTCGAGTGCTAAATGCTGCAAAACAGGAAGCCGTATTATGTTTTATGGACAAAAGCTAAACGAAATTGGTTTTAGTTAGCATACTAGATGAAGTCCAAATAAAAGAAGGAATAAAAGCAATTGTCGCAATATATTGAACAATTACCGGTGATTTACTCATCCTTGCATCTCCTGTTATTTTTAACAAAGTATAATATTAATTATCTACAGCACCATATCAATTTGATCGATTATTGTGTGGTGACTTCATGACAATTTAACAATAATTATTAATAAAAGAATTAATTATTAGTAATGCAATTATCCTCAACTCAATACACAAGGTGTCAAAATTCGACCGACAACGCCGGTGATAGTGGACCAAAAAATTAGTCGAAATAAGCAATATTATTTGTATAAAAAATGCATCCCTGAAGAGTTATAAGTTATAAACCTCAAAAATTGATTTTTAAAAGTAGATATTTTTATTGCAGCCAAAGCAGTAAACATTTTTTAATGAAATTTTTTATACATACATTTGAATACTGAATGATCAATTGGTAAAAATTTGGGTAATCCCCTCGACTTTTGTAATTTGTTTGATGGAAGAAGAAGACTATTTACTTTAGTTTAGAAATTCAGGTAAAAGTTCTTATACCCCTTGTGAATTTAACGTAGGTTTTGCCACTTTTGAATAAATTAAAAAAAAATAATTTGAAATAAAATTTCTAAATGACTACGTTTATGTCATGAAACTCGATCCGGTTTGATTGAATAACTATTGACTCTATCCGCATTTTTGCTTAAATATACACGTCTGATTGGATTCACTTTTAGGATTCAGTTCAATTTTCCAAAAAGTGAACCATCCCGTTGTGTTTACTTCGAAAAAAAAATGCGGACTGAGCCAATCGCTACTCAATTCAATCCAATCCAATCCGGATCGAGTTACGCGAGATAAATGTACTCAATGTTAATAATTTAATTCAGGTTTAGAGAAAATGCTAAAATGTAATTAATATTAAATTCAATGGGTTTTGTGAGCTTTAAAAAAGTATTTTTTCTTCAAACTTTATTAAAGTACAGTCTTCTGTAACGTTTGACAGGCTTTAAAATGTCACTTTTTATGTTCGTTGATTCTATGGTAACTTTGTACTGCCTAGGAGTAGAAATTAAATTTCTACTCCGCTTATTCCGCAACCCAATATACATGTCGTATTGAAATTAGACAGTGTTAATTATAATTAACATAAAATTATAATTTAAAAAAAGTGGAAATGAATTTTAGGCAACCCAATATACACTAACATTATATTGTGTGTTGTATGTAAATTAAATTTCAAATTTTAAAATTATTTATTATATTAGTATTTTAAAAATTTCGACGTTTGAAGAAAAATTAGCATGTTTTATTCGGAGTAAAAGAACTTTTTGTGGCTCGCATGTATCCGCGGGACTTGCAAAGCTCGTCCCGAAAACCTGCATGCTCGCTATAAATAAAATCCTAATAAAACAATAAACTATTATTAAAAATGTTTGTTAAATGGCCTATCTTACTTAACTCTTTTTTTTAATTTTATTCAAAAACGACTCAGCCTACGAAAAATTTAAAGGAACGAAAATCTTTTTGCAGTTTTCTGCATAAAAAATTATTTTTATACAAAAATTTTAAATACCTAAAAAGTTTTTGATTGTATTTTATCTCGTTCTTCCATCCAACACAATTTACAAAAGTCGAGGATTCGCCAAATTTTTACTGAACGCTCAGTATTCAATTGAACGTATACAAAATTTCATTAAAAAATCTTTGCTACTTTGGCCGCAATTTATTTTCTAAATACGACTTTAGAGGCTTATAACTCATTAGGGATGCATATTTTATTTAAATGAATTTGGTCGTATCGACTTATTTTTAGGACTGCTATCTATAATTAAGAGTAGTAAGTCGAATTTTGCGACACCCTGTATAAAAATTATGAGAATCTGTTTATTTGAAAAAAAAATATTGGGTAATTAATTTCATAGTGCATAATAAGTTTATCTCGTGCCTGGGGTGATATCCAAGTTTCCCCCACCAGAGTTTAGCGTAAAATCATAGTAATTACATTTTATAAGTTGTAAAAAAACGTAGTATACAGAATTTGCACGTAGAGTAGATCTAGTAATATGAGTTTTATGTTGTTTATGAACGTTTTTAGTCAGTATGTACGTAGTACGTAGTTTCTCTAAAAATTCTAACAAAAATAAAATTCGTGTTTAAAACCAGCTGTAAATGGTTCCACGTTTTACTACTAAGCACTAAACTTCTTATTACAAATTTTATTTCGAAAATTATTAAATATTAATAATTTTTTACCCTAAATATAATTTAAAATTCCTTTAAAAAAGAGACATTAATAAAAATGTTAATTTGATATCTCTTTCCGAAAGAACATGACACATGCATTATTTCCTATTTGCACACAAAGCAGTGCAAATAACTTACTTCTCTCTGCTTTTTTAATCCACATGCAAATGTCCTATTAAAAATTCATATATGCGCACTCACAATAAAAATACACCTTTTAAAAGCATGGTATAAATACAAGTAGGTTGGTTGCACTAAAATTTTTCTGTCGGTAAAAATTCAGGAAACACAAATTACGAGCTTTGAGCTTTTTGGAATGAGACGTCGTAAGCGCGCACCGCACTTGCCACACCGGACTCGCGCCGCCACACCGATCTCACACCGGAATTTAGACTAAATTTCCCGGTTCCCAGACTTGCGATCACAGTCAAACACCCGCTTTTCACTCCTGCGCAAGCCTTATTTTCTGCCCACGGGGTGCGTGTATATCATTATGAAATATAGTTCATTTAAATACATTCCTTTCATGTCTGCATTTTACCTTAGGTAGTTACGGTTAGGATTTCTTGAGTTTTTACACGTTCACTAAAGACGATCATTTTTAAATGCTTGGCATTTAATGAATATGAATTTATATCAAATGCCAACATTCTTTTAATTACATAAAACTTCATTATACAACAAATTTCATTAAAACAGTCTTAAATTTATTACTATATCATTTTATTTGACTGTCAGTCGCTTTTTATCAATCGATGCAAGTTGCCAATTTAAAATTTTATAACGCAGATTTATTGAATCACAACCGCAAAAGAGGGAAGCAAAAACCGTATGTGAATTGTTTGACCTGGGTGCAAATAAATAAATGATATAACAATTTTTTCCTTTTCTGCTTCATAGACATGCGAGAACATTTTTTATTAAACCTTTCTAAACAACTTTTTTCGTTCTAAAAAATTAATTATTCTTTAAATTATTCAACTTTTTTAATTAGTTATATTTATGTATAATTTTGTAATTTTTAGATTATTAAGATATAAGATATCCAGGCAGTTAAAAGCTATGAGTTATAATTTATAAAACAGGTCGAACACTGTAAACTTGTATAAGTGAATTTAATTACTTAGCTTACTTCCGTCCTAACAATAAAGACCAGTATCTTCATTTTTCCGTACTCTTGGCTAATTTAATTTCAGATAAATTTTAGGTTTATCTTAGATTTTCAGAATCCAGTTACACAGAGGCCTATAGACTTAAAGTATTTGAAATTTTACTTTCAGGTCTATCCTAATATTTTTAGTACTTCTAGACAAAACTACAGGGACGCTCCTGATATGTTTAATTATCGCATAGATCTGTAAAAAAATACTTTGTAAAAATTGTTTCAGTTTTGAAAACTGATGTTGACCTATTTTTTAGTGCTGATTCCATCACGCAAGGTTTTTATACAAAACTGTTTTGAACCAAAGTAATAAAAAAGACTAATATGCAGATTCTGGTCAAAATTAAAGGCCTTTTATAAATAAGGTAACCTTGGGAACTGTCTATTCCAACCCATATAACAAATTTTAATCTAAAGGCCTTTAAATTTAAATGATTTGTCCAAAATCTGGGTATTAATAACCTAACGATTTCAAATAATATGATACAATTGTCCGGGAGCCAGTAATAGAAAAAAAAAACTGTATTAGACATAACCATAAAACATTGCCAAAATCTTAATTTGTAGAACATACATGTTTCAACGGAAAAATTGATTCGTCATACGACAACTGGCTAGTGGTTTCAAAATCTTCCAAAGAAATTGTTTGGAAAATCTACAATTTTAAATCATCTTCAACCATCTGCCATAAAGTTTAAATTACTTAAACGAAAAAAAATAACGGAAAAAAGTCGCCAAACATTTTGGCAGGTTACAAATGACTCTAGAGCTATTCGAGTTTGGAAGTGACATATTATACAAAAGCATCGATATTTCGGACTAAAACAGACAGATTTTTAGCCTTCTAAATTGTATGGCGATCACATTACCTCATATTATAGACGAAAATCTATTAAACTATCGAGTTGTCAGACGGCCCAAAATAATTACAAAAATGGTCAAAAAAGCGGCAAAATCACACAACGTCAAAATACGAACTTTAGACTAAACTGTAACGAATGTATCCGCCCAAAATGTATGGCGATTTGTTTCCGTTGGGATTTTTTTCTGTTTAAATATTTTAAAGTAATTGCCAGATGGTGGTAGATGATTTAAAATTATGGATTTCCAAGTATTTTCTTCTGAAACTTTTAAGACCGAAATTGTCTGGCGATTTTAAATCCCAAATACTCGAACTTTTCCAACATATCTTCCACAATATTTTTGTAGTTTGGCTACTTTTTGTTTCCTACAAATCTGGTTACTACAAGTTTAAAAGATGTCCAGGTTTGTTTTTTGCATTTTCTTTCATTAGTTTTCTAATTTCAAGCCTAATAAATTGTGGCGAGCATGTGGGTTTGCGGGGCGAGCTTTTACTCCGAATAAAACAAGCTATTTTTTCTTCAAACTTCGAAATTTTGTAAATACAGGGTGAGCTAAAATGATTGAGGTTTGATATGTAGTCTACCAAATATACAGGTTGGTCCAACTACAAATTTAAAAAGAAACCCCCTGGTAACCAAATGGCGTACCAAATATTTTTTTCAAAATGAATATAATGGTCATAACAAATAAAGAATTCTAAACAAATATACAAATTTAAGTTATTTATTATGGTTTTGTGTTTTTGAAAATAAAAAACGTAGAATTGTGTGAAACTATCCATAAAATCCAGCAATAGATAATATTTTCAAAAATTAAAATAATTTCCAAAAAAAATTATACCCTCGTATTTCTCTGGATAACATAAAAAGATGTAATAAAAATTAAAATTAAATTTTAAGGGTGAAAATTACCACTAAACAATTTTTTTAATATAATAGGAGAAGATCGTTTTTTATTTTCAATTTTCTTTTACAGTTTGATTGTATATACAATTCTACACAAAATATGAAACATTTGGGAGGCAACCCCTTCCCATTTTTTCTTAAATTAAATTCAAAGTACAGCATAAAAAGCGCGGAGTGCGCTTCAAACGAACTCCAATTTCTAATCGAAGATCATTTTTTATTTTTAAATTTCTTCTGGAGTTTGATTGTTTATACAGTTCTAGACAAAACAGAAAAAAATTGGGTGGCAACCCCTTTCCTTTTTTTCTTAATTTAAATTTAAAGCACAGAGCGGAATGCGCTTCAAATAATCTCCAATTTCCATTCGAAAATCATTTTTTATTTTCAAATTTCTTTTCCAGTTTGATTGTTTATACAATATTACACAAAATATCAAAAATTTGGGTGGCAATCCCTTTCCTTTTTTTCTTAAATTAAATTCAAAGTACAGAGCATAATGCGCGGTACGCACTGCAAATAATCTCCAGTTTCTATTCGTAGATCATTTTTTATTTTCAAATTTCGTTTCTAGTTTGATTGTTTATACAATATTACACAAAATATCAAAAATTTGGGTGGCAACTCCTTCCCAGTTTCTTTTAAATTATATTCAAAACGCATCTCCAATACGAAGATCATTTTTATTTTTAAATTTCTTCTCCAGTTTGATTGTTTATACAATTCTACACAAAATATGGAAAATTTATATGGCAACCCTTTCCCAGTTTCTTTTAAATTACTTTCAAAGAACAGCATATGCGCGGAGCTCACTTTAAATAATCTCCAATTTCTATTCGAAGATCATTTTTAATTTTTTAATTTCTTCTCCAGTTTAATTTTTTAAATAATTTCACACAAAATATCAAAAATTTGGATGGCAACCCCTTCCTAGTTTCTTTTAAACTAGATTCAAAGAGCAGCTTATGCGCGGAGCGCGCTATAAATCTCCAAATTCTAGTCGAAGATCATTTTTTATTTTCAAATTTCTTTTCCAGTTTGATTGTTTATACAATATATCAAAAATTTGGATGGCAACCCCTTCCAAAATTTTTGATATTTTGTGTAATATTGTATAAACAATCAAATGGGGAAGAAGTTTGCAATTAAAAAATGATTGAAAATGGGTTTGTTTGAAGGGGTTGCTAACCATATTTTTGATATTTTGCGTAAAATTGTATAAAGAATCGAACTGGAAAACAACCTTGAAAATAAAAAATGATCTTCCAATAGAAAGTGAAGTTTAAGTCAAGCGCGATCCACGCGTGACGCTGCATTTTCAATTTAATTTAAAAATAAATGAGAAGGGGTTGCCATCCAACTTTATATTATTTTATGTAAAATTGTATAAACAATCAAACTCAGGAAAAATTTTGAAAATCAAAAACGATCTTCGAATAGAACTTGAGATTTGCTTGAAAATCATTCCGCGCATTGCGCTGCACTTTGACTTTCATTTAAACAATAAAGGGAAGGGGTTGCCACCAAAAGTTTTTATATTTTGTGTAATATTGTATAAACAATCAAACTGGACACGAAATTTGAAAATAAAAAATGATGTTCGAATAGAAATTGGAGTTCGTCTAAAGCGCACTCCACGCTTTATATGCTTTACTTTGAATTTAATTTTAAAAAAATGAGAAGAGGTTGCCACCCATACGAACGTATAATTTTTTTTTGAAATTATTTTTATTTTTGAAAATATTTATTGCTGGATTTTATTGCTAGTTTCACACAAGTAGACACCTTGCTACCTACATGTGAGTAAAATTCTACTATTTTGAAAGTTATTTAAAACTACTAAAGATCTGGGAAGGGGTTGATTTTTTTATATTTTGTGTAAAATTGTATAAACAATCAAACTGAGAAAGAATTTTCAAAATAAAAAATGATATTCGAATAGAAATTAGAGATTATTAGAAGCGCGCTCCGCGCATTACGCTACATTTTGACTTTAATTTATGAAAAAAAGGGATGGGTTGCCAGCCAAATATTTGATATTTTGTGTAATATTGTATAAACAATCAAACCAGGAAAGAAATTTGAAAATAAAAAATGATCTACGAATTTAAATTAGAGATTATTTGAAGCGCACACCGCGGATTACGTTGCAATTTGAATTTAATTTAAGAAAAAAACTCAAAGGGTTGCCACCCAAATGTTTGATATTTTGTGTAATATTGTATAAAAAATCAAACTGGGGAAGAAATTTGAAAATAAAAAATGATCTTCGAATGGAAATTGGAATTTGCTTGAAACGCGATTAGCGCATTACTTTGCGCTTTGCTTTTATGTTAAAATAAAAATGGGAAGGGGTTGCCATCCAAATTTTTGATATTTTATATAGAATTATATATAAACAATCAAACTGGAGAAGAAATTTAAAAATAAAAAATGATCTTCGAATTGAAATTCGAGTTTATAAAAAGCGCGCTCCGCGCTTTACGCTGTGCTTTGGATTTAATTTAAAAAAAAATGAGAAGGGGTTGCCACCATAGAGAAAAGTTGCCACCCAAATTTTTGAAATTTTGTGTAATATTGTATAAACAATCAAACTGGGAAAGAAATTTGAAAATAAAAATCTTCGAATAGAAATTAGAGATAATTTATAGCACGCTCCGCGGATTCCTCTGCACTTTGAATTTAATTAAAGAAAAAATAGGAAGCAGTTGCCACCCAAATTTTTGATATTTTTTTGTAGAATTATATAAAAAATCAATTTGCAAAAGAAATTTGAAAATAAAAATGATCTTCGAATATAAATTATGATTTGCTTGAAACGCAACCAGCGCGTTACGCTGCTTGTATGTTAAAATAAAAATGGGAAGGGGTTGCCACCCAAATTCTTGATATTTTGTGTAGAATTGTATCAAAAATCAAACTGTAAAAGAAAATATGAAATAAAAATCTTCCCCTATTATATAAAAAAAATGTTTAGGGATAGTTAATAATTTTAATTATGCTTTTTATTTTATCCATAGGAATACGAGGGTAAAATTATTTTTATTTTTTTAAATATTACCTTTTCTGGATTTTATTGCTAGTTCACACAAGTGAATTCGCTCTCGAAATTTATGACAAATGTCAATTGTTGAAAATGTTGACCTTCATTTTCAAGGTACATGCTAACACAAAACAATGATTTACGCAAATTAGTCTTGATAAAAACCGATGTTTATGAAACAGAAGTGCCAATAACTAAATACCAAAGTCCGAAGTATTGACACAACTGTAAAAATTCGACCTACGCCTCTGCTTTTGTGTAGTCTAGTTACTTTGTTATAATTTTGACATGATTTTATGTTACTATGAACTTGAAGCGAACAAATTCTTTAGATTTTTAGACGGGGAATTTGAATTTACCACAATCATTTTAGCTCACCCTGTAGTAATATAATAAATAACTTTAAAATTTGACATTTAATTTACGTACAACACACAATACAACCTGAGTGTATATTGGGTTGCCTAATCCTTATCAATGCAAAGTAGACCTGATTATAACCGATTTAGTTCGGAAATGCACGAATATGAGCATAGAGTTAAACAACATAAAAATTACTCTTAAAAGCCTGTCAAGCATCACATAATGCGGTACTTTAATGACGTTTGAAGAAAAAAGTACTTTCTTCAACTTATAGCTTCAGATAAATCTGGAAATCTATTACAAAGCTATATGAAATATTCTTCTTCCTTTGGTAAAGCTTTGGCAAATTGTTTCATCAGGCCAAATAGGTCTTCGCAGTATTTTTGACTCTACGCTCAAATGTTTATGTAATCGACCTTTCTTTTATAATGTTGATCACGATGCGTATGTTCCATTCACACAATAAAACATGAAAATTTGGTATATTCACTTCGTTGACCAAGTAACATAGAAAGCTACTTTTAGGTTACCACAATTTGTCCATCCATGATCAATATACGAAATTTAGCGGGGATCAAATCAATATTCTAATAACATCCTTTTAAGTGTCCAACTGGAACAAAGGAGTACTAGAAGCCAACATATTTTTATCTTTATTCTGGAACTTAATACTTCTGCCGAATGGGCCTTTCCGCTGTAAAATATTTTTCAATGAATTTTATACTATGCATAGCTCTTACAAAACCTAATTTAATGGACTGGTTTGTTTTTTAATTAGGGCACCAAAAAAATTTAAATTAATTTATTTCGAAATTGTGTTCAAAAAAGCGGCAACGTTTCTGGTGTTCCCGTCGTGTGTCTTCGTGTGTCCTCGTGTCCAGTCGTCTCTATTAACTCTACCAGCTCTAGAGTCTGTGATCGGTGATGACAGATTGCAGATGTCAAACTCATTTCCTTGTTGGTTAACTTGTGTATCCGTCATCAGTCAAAACTGAGTTTATAGAGCTTTGCGGTGGACGAGACGATAGGGGATACCAACAACGTTGCCGGACTAGAACTTTTGAACATTATGACGTCACGGATTCATAAATTCAAATTTTTAACTCTTACACAAAAGATATCAAAAAATTGATTGGATATTATTTTTTATTTTAACTTTATCTTTAAGACTAAATAAAAATTAAAAAATCGTGAAAAGGCCCATTCTTAGGAAAATTTAAATCTCTTGTTAAGTCAATCAATTTGACTGTGACTGTGTGAAAAGTATACTATACTGTAAGGTAAGATTTCATCTTTATTTTCTTCAGATTTAAACCATCTACATTACATAAACAAAAGTAGCAGTCATCACTTTGATTCTTAGGTTCTGCCCAAACCGTTGGTAGGTACACCAAACTTCATTAAAAGGGTGTCCCATAAGGATACATAAAAAACTATAAAACCACCCTTCACATTTTAAACAATTTTTTTCATCGCAAGTCTGTGTTATACAGGGTGAGTTGCGAGGAGTCAAATTATAGGAGTTTAATATACATACATACATACATGGTAAAAAAACGAAAATGACGTTATCCTGTTTTTATTAGTTTTCCAGTTATAGCGTTTTAGAAATTAAAGTTGGCAATACTTGCATAACTCTTTTCTTTCTTGGTTCATGGATTGGTTGCGATTCTTTTAACTGGCCTTCAATCATTAGATTTTTGCTTCAAGAACTGGTTTAAAATTAAATTGTATAAAGAATGGTTGGTTTTCGGAATGTACAAATTCGACGTTATATGTATGCTCCAGCCCTAATTTTGGTTTCTTTACCTTGTATTGACCTGTAGAATACCCTCCCAAAGTTTGTCGCACTCTTCCCGACTCACCCTGTATTTTATTATCTTATTTGTTAAATTCGTCAAAAATAGATATTTTTGTAAGAAGACTGTACGTGACACAACTTTTTTTATATTTCTCCTGTAATGTTTCACATAATAAATATTAAAGATTTAAAAAAATAACAGTTTTATCGAAAAATCTTGATAAAAAATATTACTTTTTAATAATTCTAAAACTACTGGAATAATTCTTGAATCTTACAGTAAGTGCTTCATTTTGCAGTAAAAGTAGATTTATAAATATTTGGATAAGAATATAAATTTAACAAACTAAATAAAAGTAGGCTTGTTTATTTAAAATTTCTTGTCCCAATATGATTTTATTAATTATTTGTAAAAATTATATTTAACACATTATTGCAAATATTGTTCTGGAGGCAATAATTTTTAATAGTTCCTTTCCAATTTTCTTTTAAAAATTCAAAGTGTTGTAACTTTTTAAGGAAGGTTTACCGGACATTTCAGTAATGCTTAGGTTTCCTGCCTCTTTCAGCCCAAAAAAAAAACTAGCACAGTTATTCAGAGACACCGTGTATATATAAAGATAATCAATTTTTCATTTATATTTATACCATATTTTGATATTGTATATTATACAACGAGCTACAAAGTGAGGAATTTTTGTGCGAGTATGAAAATAGCCGAACGAGGCGCCAGCCGAGTGAGGATATTATACCAGCACAAAATTCACTTTCTTGCGAGTTGCGAACGCTACTTTTCGAACGACCACGGAGATTTTGCGACCATTATTAATATTTGTAGTCAAAACTAAAAAGTCATAACATAAACTATGTTCACATCAGCTGACATTGAAGTTATCGATTATTTTTAGTTAAATGTACCTAAATCGGTGCGGCGGTCCTGCAGTGAGAGTGCAAGGCTGCCACGCTGTAGGCGCGGGTTCAAATCCCGTTTAGCGATTTTTAGGTTGTAAAACCTGAAAAATTTTGCGGTGTGAAGATTCTGGCGGTATTTGGACGTACGGCCGCTATCTCAGCTTGGTTTTCTACAGTTTCTGTGCTATTTTTAGGTAAACTGTCTACGTATCCATTCTGATACTGAATACTTAAAGTATGTTGCTTAAATATTGATTACTGAATACTTAAGTATTTTTTGAATACGTTTGTCCCAGCTCTGGTTACACATTCACACTATGCTTCATTTTTAAAATTAAGGGTCACATATGATACTCGCGCCATGCACCGACTTAAAAACTAAATACACAATTTAAATAAATAATAACAACAATATACAGATTTTTACATAATAATTGAAATCTATTATACATATTATTTATGTTTATGTTTATGAGTTTGATTTTGTTGCTGCGTTTAAATTGAGTAACTTTTGTTAAGAAACAACGTTTCGTAGTGCCATAATAACTGCCTAAAGAAATTTAACAGTCACGTATATGGTATCAATCGATTCATATTTTATGTCTTACCTTAGTTTTTTTTTTAACATTACTTCATACTTAAATTGGTATTTGAGTAATTTTACTCTAAGGTAGGAGTACTTTAAGAGCCTTCAAATATACACTTGTTAATATTTTTTAATTATTTTTAGATAAAAAGTTCCTGATAATTACTTTTAAATGCTACCAAAATTTGGTAAAAGCTATTAGTGGTTTATGAGCTAGAGTTGACCCTGCCGCACCCTATTTAGCACACTTCAAAAATGACTCTTAAGAGGAGCGAATTAAATTAACTACACTACAATACAAGAAAATAACGTCCCTGATTGGTTAACTCTGTAGGGGTAATTATTTTGGATCATATTTGACACGTAACCTCAAAATATTTTCCATTATGTAGTGTATAGCGTTTAGTTTGGAAACATATACTTTTAAGTTAAATTATTCTTTTGTTGAGTTCTTTACATAAAATATAGTACGCCCGTATTAAATTTATATCCGAATGGTCAACAGTGAAATAAAGTTTTTTTCCTAATTAATAATTAAAATATTATTTCTAAAAATTAAAACTACCTCACCGCCTTCATTATTTGAATTACTAATGTAGTTACATTTATACAAACAAAATTATGTGGCTGTATATATTATCTCATTGGAAAGCCAAATTACTCAAAAATTCCTATCGAAAACCTGTTTGGTTATTTTTGTAGTAACTTTTATAGTGTAAACTGGCTTTGCTTGTTACCATAGATAAACTGGTCACCCAATTTAGTTTAAAAATGAAGTTATTCTAGGGTATAAGATAGGTTGTCTAGTTTTTTTATAGGTTTTGTAGATCATCCAACCTTTAGCAAAAATAAATGTATCATTAATTGGGATTTCCAGAGTTTTGCTCTTTGTGGCAAAACAGATTTAAATAATAAATCTATTTGGGTTTTGTTGAATATGTTCTTATTAAATACCAAGATGCATTTTAAATACAATTTTGGACACAGACAAATACCTGTTTACCTGCATTTTATGCAATTTAGAGCGCCCTCTACCTCTAGCTACATATCCCAATACAGAGATGTCAGTTGACGATAAATTATATTGGGAATTTATAGATTCCGCTCGCTCTCTGGTGGGAAAAATATGAACTTCTATGTTCGGTACTTACTTTTTTTAATTTAACGCAACATGTTTTTTATCTTTACTGAAGCTTTAAATTATAAATCTATTTGTATTTTAAAAGGAAAGTAAATTAGGTCATATTTTTCAAACAGCAAAATGCCGGAAGGACACTAATAATTCTTAATCCACTTTAATCACAGAGTCGATTGCAACTACTCACGAGCAGCAGAGACATGGGTACGTGTTTCGTCCTCATTCGGAATCATCAGCATGCCATACAACTTAAGGCCGCTGCCCAATTGACGGAACGAGTCTGTTGCGAGTACGCTACGAGTACGAATTGAAAATTGAAGCATACGAGTTACGAGTTCCATGTGATCATGCACAACACGATTTCGTACTACGGAGAGACGCAACGAGTACGGGTATAGTTGGTGAAGTTTTATCTTTTCCGTACCCGTAGCGTATAGCACATGCGCATTCCATAGGAATTTTTAGTACGTGCCGCAGCGTGCAGCCACCTACTACCAACCAATCACATTCTATTCGGTTTCGTTTGTGCATCTGACATATTTTCATTTCGTAACGTACTCGCAACGTAATGAACTCACAACGGACTCGTACCGTCAATTGTACAGCCGCCTTTACTCTACGTCATGGGCCGCCTAAGCATGGCCTAAGCAGAGTACACCACGACTTGAGTTGCTGCAATCGAAATGTTGGCTCGCTTATAAAGCATACACCATACATTTCCTCTGACTAGAAGTTAACTAATCAAAAAAAGAAAGGTCAAAAAGGTATCGATCATCGCATTGCTCATGCTTGAAGCTCAAGTTCGTATGCAAATGTAATTCGAGGGGCACGAAAATAGCCCCCCTGGAACAAACCGTCACTTAGGACTTCTATGTGTCTCTTAAAAATTAAGAAACAATGATGCAAACGGCACTTTAATGCCCGTTTTCACGAAAGATTCTTAAAATTTAGGCATTGCTTATAGCGCTAGTAGCAGGCTTTATTATTAAATAGAAAATACCTAGCATCTATAAGTCTAAGTTTTAAGAATCGTTGGTGAAAACGGGCATAAGACTCTTGTTTTCGGGATATTAAAGTATTATTTTTATTTTATCGCAAAATTAAATTTATAAGAATAATGTAGATAAATTAAAAACAAAAGTATATAAATATAATATGTGCAAAAGTTTTAAATATCCCTAACAAATAGTGGTCAATGATATGGGTAACCGAGAGTACACCTGGCTTACAGTTATTGAGACAGATGTCAAGTACGTACATTGCCGGATTAAAATCATTTAAGCTACGCTTAAAAACTTTATTATATGAGATATAATGGATATAGGCTATTAGCTCTATGTAAAATTCATTATGTATTTTAACACCCAACCTAAAATTCATAAGAAAACTATGTCATAAATTGCATCTTCCTATAAAACCTTTATACAGGGTGCTGAAAAAGTCGCGTAAAAGCTCCATCGTACGTTGTTTGCAAGCAACCGTTAAACAAGGGTAAAATAATTAAAAATTATTGGATGGAAATTCCAAAGTTAGTGGCATCGTTTAAGTAAGTAATTGGCAACATTGTTTTCAAAGTAGACTTTCAAAATACCATTACCTCTTAATATTTATTTTAAATTATTGGTAAGTTATGATTACATTCTAATAAAGGTGATAAAGATAAATAGTCTACAGTACAGCACCCTTTTTTTTAATAAATGATTAGTAACAGGTTGAATCTTCGTGAGTAGCTTCGTTTTGACGACACTCCCAACTTTTCTATCTACGAAATTTCTCGACAGAGGTAGATAATAAAATGCGCAGGTGTAAAACATGTCGATCGGGCGATTTTCAAAAGTTGATTACTATCAGTTAGTTTTTTAGCTAAGTAAATCTTAAGATGCTTTAATAAAAAGCTCGAAAAAAGTTTGTCCTACAAAATGGATGCTTTGACCGAGGCTTTGCCCAACTCTCAACATTTCAAAATCATGTGATCATAAAAAATATTACTAACTAGCTGATTTTTCTACTATTGCTTGGTTAATGTTTGATTAATTGGCCACATTTCTTAAAATAATACCTAATTTTTGGAGCGCAGTATAAAGTTAAAAAAAATTTAAATTTAAAAAACAACACACCGACCTCTTCGTTTATACTTTAACTTATTGGTGCCGTCGAAAAACAAATATTGCTTCAAACAGTTTTTCTGCTGCCTTATAACTATTTGGTTTGATTTACAAGAACTGCAAGATTTTTCTATATACCAAAAAAATAAAATTTTAAGAAAGCTCCACTGAAAAAAAATATGTCCAAAACCGAAAATATCAAGCGATTTTCAAAATCCGGCGCTTAAATTTGCCGACTATCACCTTAACAATGTAGCGTGTACGGAACTTTTACATCACACTGCATATATTTACATCAAATTGCTTGTTGTTGACAGTATTGATACGTTTTTTAGTGAATCATTCTTGAGTAGTCTACAATATTACATTATTTACACTAAATGGGTTAACAAAATATCGATCCCAGTGTTAAAATCTTCTTATCTCATCAATGGAAGGTATGGAATAAAATGGACAATATTCCACATAAACTTTCTAAATTATAGACTCTTTATCTTAAAAAAACGTTCACCAAGGACAAATGAACGGAAGGTTCAGTTGATTAAAACTCTCAAATTAGAGATAAAATGTAAGTAAAATAAACATTTTGGAGAACGTGCTATTTGTTAATGAAGAATATTTTTTTAAAGTATTACATTCGTTTTGTTTTGTTATATAACAAGCACTTTGATTTCTATCAGATAATTTCTTCTTAAAAAGACAGTTAGAAGAATTCGGAACTTTTCACTCTTGACGTAGGTCGCTTGTCGCTTGGTTTATGGGTGTAGTATTCTCATTCCTCTTATTTCGGAATATATATGTTATGGGCCAAGTGATTAATGGGGCATTATTCATAATGCCCGGGCAATATAAAAAAAAGCCCAAAACGATCGGGCAAGATAATAAATATTATAAAAATATCAAATTGCCCGGGCATTATGAATAATGCACTTTATATATTGGGCAGAGTGAATAAATCATTTTTCTTTTAATAATTTTTATTTCAATTATAATTGTAACGTAATATTAATTAAAATAATATAGGATAAACATAATATAATTCTCAAAAAAAAATAAAATTTAAGAAACAATAAAAATCAACACAATAATTATTTTTTAAATATTTTTTTACTTAAACTTAATAATATGTACCATAATTTCTCTATCTGTATATTAGAACCATGGTGGAAAAAAATAATATTTCAAATTCATCTATTTGTTGGAGCAGTTTAAACTTTGGTGGCATTTAGAATTGCACATTATTTTTTCTTTGCGGCAAGTACACCTATCAGTTTTGCATCCGCCTTTGCAACTACATCGCTTATATCCCTGACCCCCGCAACTAGATGACATTCTTGCGCATTCTCTCAGCGAAATCTCCGAACATGGAACTTCTTCGACAGAAATAAAGTTTTCTTTACACATGGTGAATTGGTTTCTAGAATAATGTTGATTTAATATACCATGTTTTGTTCCTAATTTATATAGCTTTGCGTCAGTTATTTCAATGATAATAGCCAATATGTTTCTTCCATCACTACGAGCTCGGTCTAAATCTGGTACTCTAACCCTAACTGTATCACCTACTTTCGCCGGGGGAAATTTGGAATTGGAAGTATTAAGCATTTTCCGAGCTTGTTTTTTTAAACTATCTAAAGCCATTTGCTTAATTTTTCTCACATCTTTTTTTCTCTTTTCAACATTTTCATTATCTTCAATGGTCCCTGACTCTTCCGAAGGAATTTCTTGACTGTCACACTTCGAAACAGTTTCTTCAGTTGAAATTTCTTGTACATCAAAGGATGGTGAAACTTCGCTTGGGCCAGGTAACTGTTCTGTGAAGTTTTCATCAGATTGCACATAATCCGTATTATTTAAAAGGGCTTCTAAGTCTTCCTCTGAATTAATATTAGCCAGAGCTTCTGCAGGTAAAGAGCTTTTTAGACCGATTTTTAACTTAGTTCCGAACATGGCCTCATATGGACTACAGTTTATGCCAGTATGATGAGCTCGATTCTTCTTCAATTGAACAAAGCGCAATCCTTCTGACCATTTGTTTGTATTGTGATCCTCTAGCCATAAAAATAGAATATTTTCTATATCCTGATTAGCCCTCTCTACGGACCCTTGGCTTTGAGAGTGTCTGGGTTTCCCATGTACTATTTTTAATTCGGGCCATGTACTACAAAGATCTACGACAATATTATTGGCAAATTCCCTGCCATTGTCGCTCTACAGAATGTTCGGTGCTCCGAATATTGTAAAAATATCTAAAAGTACATGTGCGACTTCCTCGGCTCTTTTGGTCTTAAGCGATCTCAGTTGAACGAATTTTGTTAAGTGGTCTTGATAAACAAGAATAAATTTATATTGGTCATCAGCTTACGACTGCATGTCGATTAAATCGACTTGATATCTTGCATTCATTTCCTTACTAAGAATCGGTTTTACGACTAAGCCTTTTTTTGGAACATTATGTTTTTTTTCGCAAGTCATACATAAATTTAAATAGATGACAATCATTTCCCTCGTGATATTTTTATATTTAGAATTTAACTCCTTCTCCATCCTGTTTCTACCGCCGTGACCTATTGCAATATGAGATTCATGCAATATCTGGAATATTTCTTCCATGTGTGTGTAATACCTAATAAGGTTACCTAAAAAAATATTCAGGTTGTCCCACGATTTGGTTTACAGGCCATATCTTCGTTACAGAAGAGATAAAAAATCAAATTAAAAAAAAAATTTTAATGGCATCAAAGATTTTTTATCTCTTCAAATAACAGAGATGTGGCCTGTAAACCAAATCGTGGGACACCCTGTATAATTTAAAACAAGCCACCTTGAATAACTTGTAAAAATGATTTAATAAGTAAAAAAATGCTGTGACAGGTCGATTTTTATTACAAGGGGAAAATATTTTCAAGACAAAATAGTATTAGTTGTTGTAACCCCCTCCCCTGCAAGCCTCCCAGTTTTTTTTCAAGTTTTCAGACAAAAATGCATCATTGGGTTAGAAACAAAAAAGGTTAAATTACCTTCTTTTACAGGCGCAATAAGTTTCTCCATTTCTCCAATAGTCATAATATCGAATCTTCGTAAACGCTGATAACCTTCTGGTTTTTTATTCGTCAATTTAGTTTTGGATTCTTTCACCTTTTGTATCATCTCTAAATAAACTGATTTTGTAAAAATTTGTGTATTCTGTCCTTTCGATAACATTAATTCACTAAGGCGTTCGTTGAAACGTCGATTCATATCAGTTATTAATGGGTTCTCCAAAATATATAACAGGTAAATATCTTTTTAAACAGATTACAGAAAAAATTAAAGGTTATGTCGTGATACACCACGCGCCACGTGCTCTTTTCTCCTGGACATCAAGACTAGCAAACTGGTATCCCCCTACGGTAATGCGACGTGAATTGCCCAGAAGCACTGTAGCACTATTCATAATGCCCGGGCAATGTGATAAATTATCATATATCTGTACAAATTTATTAAATTGCCCTATTTCAATTGTCAATATTCATAATGCCCGGGCATTATTAATATTGCCCCGATTAATCACTTGGCCCACAGCATATACATCAACATTTTCAATAAACATGTTGTTAGGTATTTTTATTAATATGCAATAAGTAATAAATATTACATTTTAAAAATGAAAAATAATAAATATACATAAATAAAAAATTCTATAATAATCTAAATGATTTGATACCTACCTTATAACATTATGTTAACTATAAATATTAAATTATGATAATAGGTAGTAATTTATTTCTTGTGAAAATTACACGCTCCCTGTAATAAATAGTTTAAAATGTCTTGAACACCGTTTACATATTTAATGTAATTAATTTTTTTTACTTTATCACACTTTTGTCGTAATTTTTAGATTACCTTTTAAATTTTTAATTACACAGATTAAAATAACAAAAAACTAATGCATTTTTAAACCCTACATGGCATATCATTGAACTATAAAGCTTTTAATCTTTTCATTGAAAAAAGTTAAGTACAACGTTTTGTCTCAAAAGTAAACACACCGACGAAGGCATTGTGTAAAAAGTCTACTTATTAAAGAAATTTGACACAAAAAAGTAAGCATTTTAATTAAAAGATACATAAAGCTTTCGCAACATGGGGCGCCTATTTAATTAGTTTACCCTAGACACCAAATTTATTTAAACAATAATTAAGACATTATCGAAATTAAACATTTCATTATTACAATAAACGAAAACTTTTTTATATTATTAAATTCGTTATATTTGGTTAAACAAACTTTTTAGTACATTAATTTTATTTGTTTTAAAAATAGTGAATAAATAAATTGGTTGATTTATTTTAAACACATCAAATTAAATAAATTATTCATGGCATAAAATTTGATGTTGGCTTCTATTGATTTGTGTTGCAAAAAAGGGTGTATACTAATTAATAAATCATATAAAACGTAGCCACTACAAAATAAAAATTTTATGCTCTGATCGATAAGAAAACCACCTAAACTTCTGCCGAGCTTTAAAAAAACATCAAAAGAAAACGCTGCACTTTTTAATACGTAAATAATTTATTTTTTATTAGGCTCTAAACCTTCTAAAAATTAATTAGCGGGGGGGAATACGGTTATTATGTTTCCATAAGGAAAATGTTGATGTTCCTCTAATGTCATTTTCTATACTCATTTTATAAATATCAGCTGTTAAATCTTCTAGAGGTAATTCCGTCTCTTTTGTTGCTCTCATAGTTGCTTCGTCCATTGTTCTTTTAATTTCCGTATCGATGCTCTACCAATAAACAACAATTTTATTAGGTAAAAATAAAACTGGATGGTTGAATTTTAAATACATAAAGAATACGTACATTTAATTCATCATCTGTTACCAACTTGCTTTCGATAATTCTCGATACAAAATTTTTGATTGGATCATTTTTTAACCTTACATTCTGTACTTCCTCTCTTGTTCTATAGCTCGTGCCTGGATCGGACATTGAGTGACCATAATATCTAAAATTTTATTTAGGGATTTGATATTTTGTAAAATTTTGTATACTACTAGTTAATTGTAAAATTTTGAGGTAACCGATTGTTGACTTTTGTATTATTATATGTAGTTATTTACATGAATTTAAAATGAGGTTTTTTACATATTTAAAAAAATATAGCAATCAACTGTAATGGGATATAAATTCGTTTTATGGCTAATTGCGTTAACCAAAATATCACAATATACGCTTCAGGTCATTGTCATGTTGAAAGAAATGAAGCAATGGAGTGTACTATCCAGATAAGGAACCATAAACTGTCTCAAGATCTTTTTCTTCCTAAAGTTACCCGTTTTGTCTTTTTTTATCAAGGGACTATTATTAAAATGGTCGATATGTAAAACTGGTTGAAATGGAGAAGACAGATTGAGTTGGTACTACGACATACCTAATAAAATTTTTGATATGTGTTATTGATAAACGAAAAGATTCTGAAGAAAATGATGCTAATGGGTTACGATAATTTTAAAAAATGACGCTTTAGCTCATTTAATTTTGGTTGGATTAATGAATAATGTGAATGTATATTAAACTGCAAGATATTTAGGAAAAGTGTTATCCGTATATGTAGAATTTTGTCAAATTTGTCTGCTGAATACTTTGAGTTTAAAACTATATGGGAACCTTTATATGATTGTGATGATAAGTTAACAAAGCGTTTAAGATTAATTAAGATGCGATTACTTGGAAAGTCGACGGATTCCACTGCATTCGTTGCAAAAGTTGGTCTAGAGTCTAGGACATAAGAAAATTACTTAATCTAAACAAAAAGCTAGTGTAAAACCAAAGTTGAACTGCTTTAAATGTCATCAAATGAGTCATTTTGCCGAAAATTGTATGAAAAAATCATATCATTACTTCAGAGGAAGTAATAAAATAAAAAAAACAAGAAGCTGAAGCACTTCAGAGGAAAATGTAAGACAAGAATTCACATATGACGAATGATAAAGACTATTTTGTTACACGAAGCGTTTAATATACCAAAACAAGTTAAAATTGGTAACAGTCAGAGGATAGTTGCACATGGAAATAAAAATTGAAAATAATCTTTCTCATGTGTGGTATGTTCCAGAAATTAGTAGCAATTAACTTTCTGTTGCTCATACCGTCGAAGAACCCTTTTTTATTCAGAGAAATAAGAAAAGTTGTTGGATTACTAAGGATAGAAAACGAAAGTTAACTGGAAGAAAAACAAATAAAAGTTAAATTAAATAGGCGTGTCTATAAACCTTACTTATTTGCTGATAAATTTGTAGCACCAGAAAAAGAAACAATACATCAAAACCAGCAAAAAGTTGAAAACATACTCAAAAGGTGTGGCATAAGTTGTAATGCTGGTGTTTATGAAAAAAGAACAAAGGTGGAGTTTTGGGACAATAGAAATTGAACCTTCAAAACCAGGAGAGATAATCCATGCTGATTTATGTGCTCAGATGCAAGAAGTTTCAATAGATAACTTTTCAAAGAAAGAGAAGAAGTTGCAATGTATTTATCTTACATACCTATATTTGTAGAGGAGTCATTTGCAAAAACTCCATTTGAACTGTGATTTAATAAAAAAACAGTATTAGTAGATTATAAGAATTGGACAAAACGAGTATTCCTGGAATTCTTATTAGATATTATGGTAAAAAAAAGATCAAAAGAAAGGATATCCAATGTGAAACGAATTTTGATCATTTTTATTTTATAGATAGCTGTTTAAAAGATACTTATAAATACCAATTCTTTTTGCAATTGGCGAGCCGTTTTTTTATTTTAAATTTTCTATCGTCGTGACGTCACTCTTCCGGTTAATTTAGGTGGCAACGTTCACCTGAACCGAATATTAACGATGAGAACGATCCGAACTGACTCGAACGATCCGCCATTTGTTATTTGCGGCGTGCGACCACGTGCGACATCTTTTGACTGCTTTTGATAGGTGTGTTTTGGCTTTTAGTATGAGGCCAACCTAAAATCAGCTTCTGGGGCTGGATTCCTGAAATCTCACACAGTGAATGTTAAAGTCACCTTCCTCGAGCGCATGCGCAAACTTTTACTCGTGAATCTTGATTCGCCTGGTTCAGACCAAGTGAATTTGGATTCGCTGATGAGATTTTGACGCATGCGCTCCGAGGAAGGTGAATTTAACATTCACTGTGTGAAAGTTCAGGAATCCACGTCCTGAAGCTTCGCGGAGATTGAGACGACAGGGACTTACGGCAATGTTGCCAGATGTAAATCTCGGAAGCATGACGTTAGAGCGACATAAAATTTAAATTTTGACCGTTATAGAAACTACATAAAAATCTGTTTGAATATATGTATTTAGTTAGACTTGATCTTTATAATGAAATAAAAATTAAAAAATCGGGGATAGACCCATTAAGAAGATAGTCTGTGAAATTAGGTATAGGACTTTCATTTTTTGTTATACTTAATAGCTGTTGAAAACGGGCAATAATAGGTTCAAATTTCAACCTTATAATAAGAGTATTTTTTTAAATTAAAAATGTTGAAAGGTAGTTTGTTTAATGTACTTTTAAGATAATTTAAAAAAAATCAATTTTATTAATTAGTTTTTAAGTTATCAGCTATGTACAATGTCATTATAAACAGGACCAATTCTAGTGGCATCTCTTTCGCACAGTTATACGTTTCATTCTCCCATCGCATTTCCAAGGGACAGAGAAATCGGAGTTACATATTTTGCCTACTATCCTCTTAAGAAGTATTTAATATTTTCGTTGGATAATGTTAAGAAGTTATCTCCACAACAACAAGAAGTGAATATAAATCAAAATGTTACTAAAGAGAAAGAACACCGAGAATTTTTTGAAAAAGATGAGAGATTAACTCGTGGAAAAGTAAAAAAAGTATACATTCTAAATCGGTTTTTAAAATAGACGGCCCTCGTTGGCTTAAGGGTGGAAAATTTAGGAAAAGTTTTGTGGAATGACACTGAAGTTTAAAATTTTCACCAAACATCAGTGTCATTCCACATAACTTTTCCTAAATTTCCACCCATGAGCCAACGAGGGACGCATGCCAATTTTTTTATGGGGGTTTTATGACACAAAGTTTAATTCTTTTCATTGGAATGCAGTATGAAAACGCGGAAAATCATATTTTTTTTATTACAAGATCGCATGACCGTTTGAGCCCTTTGCGACCGTGCGAATCGCATGCCTACGATATTCAAGACTTAAATTTATTTTAACTATCTTTTGCTTAAAGGGCATGCAATATTAAATAAGAGAAAAACACCAATTTTTTGTAAAAATGGAAATGCAATTTTCCATATGATCGGAAAGCGAGCGGGGGCTTAGTACCCGCTTTTCTTTGTTCTGTAGGGTAAATATTCTCTCCTCCAAAAGGCATGCTTTATGAAATCGGAGACCAAAAATGTCGCGAGCTCCCGGTCTAAAAAAAAACGAAAGCTGATGGAAGTGTGGATCATTATAAAACGAGACTAGTGGTCAAGGGTTAATGTCAAAAAGCTGGTATAAATTATAACGGTATAGATTATAATGAAATTTCCAGTGGTTTGTTTTAATACTATTGGAATTATTTTAAGTATAGCGGCGTCTGAAATAATAAAATTAGTGCAAAACCATAGGCCCTTACAGGAAATATCTCTAAGGTTTGTTATATGGGTTGCAATGAAGGGTTTCCATAAGTACTTGCTAGATACGTTTCGTAAGACCATACACAGAATCGACACATAAAACAGCCTTCTTGTAAGGCAACCTCGATGAAGAGAGATACATGTTACAGACAGAGGGATATGGAGAAAGAACAGATTATGTATATAAGTATATACCAAGTTTGTATGGACTTAACAAGCAACAAAATGTTGGGACACTAGATTTGTTAATTTCACAAATGAACAGGATTTAAAATGGAGCAATTAATATGCTTGTTTATTTTTACGAAGTAAAGGTTCAAGTTTGTTTGTTGCAATATACGTAGACGATGGTCTAAAGCTGCGTTTCCATCAAAGCAACATTGAGGAACTTTTGTGTTTCTGTTGCTTGTTTCCAAAAATGTTTCACAAAGTTCCATAAAATTGCTAAATGTTGCTCGTTGTTTCCGAAACAAATGTCGACTGTTTCTTCTTGTCGACGGTTTCCATTTCGAGCGGTAAACTTGAAAAGAAAATCGGCAACAAATGGAACCTAAAATAAGTTTCTTCTTGTCGCCGTCTCAGTGGAAACGAACTAGGAACATAAATTTGTTGCTTTACTTTACTTGTTTTGTTTAGTATCTGCGCGGTGCAAGGTTATAAGTATCACGTATCAAGTTTATAATTACAATAAAATAATAACTATTATTATTTATTATTATATAATAATCAATATAAATAATAGAAATTCTAAACAAATACATCAACGAATGGTAAGAATCGCCTGTTGCAAGGAATCGCAAAGTGACAAGCAATCGTTCCATTAAGGAAATAGCTGGCCTAAAATTTGTATCTTCTTTTTAAATACGTGGAGCAATCTGACACAATAGCCATTCTATGTCAGAATTGGACAATCTTAAAAAATTATGAAAACTTCAATTTTTTATTTTTGCAGAGGTAATATCGTCTACTTTGTGGGTGCTAAGCGGGCGTATGCCACCATGATTTTGCCTTTCTTGAAAGCTCAGTTCTACCCAAAATTTGTGACGTCTTTTATTTTGTTTTTTCTAGACAACACAATGTAGGCTGCCGCCGCCAGCGCAAGTTCTTCATCTTGGTCCATGTTTCACCACTTCACAATACACCAAATTTAGCTCGGTTAACTCGGCGACATCCGACATCGACCACCAGTGGAAACACTGTGTTGCGCGTTTCTTATTTGCCTGAAACAACGTGGGACTACTGACGATTTAGTTGCGTTAGTGGAAACAATAAGTTTATTAATGTTTCTTAAAGTTTCTTTTTGAAGCAACAAGAAGAAACAAAACGAAACAAAAAGTTCCTCAATGTTGCTTTGGTGGAAACGCAGCTTAATAGTTGGAATTGATGTTGATGAAACTGAACATTTTATAAGTAATTTAAAAAGAAAATTTAAAATAACTGTTCGTTCGATTGATTATTATCTGGGAACGGAAACTAAAGTATTAGGAAATTATTCAATTTTTATTAGTCATGAACCATATACAAGAAGAGTTCTTGAAAAATACAAAATGTTAGATTGTAATCCAGTTTCTACGCCTTGTGAAACATGTAACTCTGTTGTCAAACATGTGTTACTTGAAGATAATCAAGTCCAAAAATAAAGGGTACTGAATAGAAATTTTCGTTTCCAATAGCAGGCGTCGACGGGATTGAGATTTGAGCAGACCCGCCCGCAATTCAAATCTTCTGAATATCTCTCCCACCATCCCACCCCGAAAAAAATATTTAAAGCCAGCATCAACTGAGAGAGGGATGCTCACTTGCACATCGGTTACACGCGATGAGGAACCGGATTATATTTAGATTCATTAGCGTGTATTCAGCGACCATGATGAAAAATTTAGAGACGTCGTTCTTCATAAGAAATATTTTCTTAGTGACGTGATTAACTTTAATGTCGTCTCTACAATAGGGTATTTGACTGTGGTCGCAAAACATGGATATTTTTACTTAAAATAATATTTTAGTTTACAATAATACCGAAAATCAGTTTTTTATTGATAAAATTTGTTAAACTCCTGGTTAATTTGTTAAAATTAAATAGCTAAATTGGGATATTTTGTCACGTGACCATAAACGCACGAAACTGCACGAATCTGCGAGTGACGTCACAAGATAGTAAACATAAAATTCAGCCTGTCTTTAACGTTATTTTTTGGCGATTTTTTTGAGTATTTTGTAGAGTTTCTTCGAGTTAAAATTCATGTTTGTGAATAAAAACTTATAAAAATCGGTATAAACTACAAAAATAGGCTGACGATTCTTGACACTAGTAGCTTGTGACGTCACGGAGTGGGTGTGTCGATCGTGAGCGTTTTGGCGGGAATATTTTAATTTAAATTTTAATTATCAAATTATTTTAAGCGGATCGTTGAAAAAAATGTTTTGATATTTTTTTAGTAATTATTAGGTGCATCTGTAGCATTTAAACTACTTTGTAAAAAATAGTCAAATACCCTATTTTCATCACGGTCGCTGAATACATGCTATTGCCTTCAAAGGGGGAACTTAGATACTAACTTTGAATTGCGGACGGGGTCTGCTCAAATCTCGTTCCCGTCGATGCCTGCTATTGGAAACGAGAATTTCTAATCACTACCCCTTATTTTTGGAGTTAATTATACCTTATCGTCAAGGAGTGGGTAGTTTGATATATTTTGCAACAATTTTATGTCCTGATATAGCATGTGGTGTTAACATACTGGCATAATCATAAATGAACCAAACGATTCACATTGGAATGTGGTGAAAAGGATTTTTAAATATTCAGAAGGAAGTCTTCTTTGCTATATAAATCAATTTAATTGTTTGATCAACTATTAGCTATACTGATGCTGATGCTGATATTCTGCTCGAGATTATGTTCGTGAAAAAAATAAAGAAAAGGATTGATGTACATCATTATATTGAGGGTAAAAACCAAATAGCAGACATAATGACAAAACCATTACTACCAGTAAGATTTGAAAATTTTGGTAAAAAACTTGGTCTCGTGAGTTATTCTGAATATAGAGAATAGAAACATTTAATCATATTTTTGAGATCAAGTGTACATAAAACAAATTTATTATTAAGGTAGGTTAACTGTTTGTGTTCAAGTTGTTCTTATAAAAAATGTTTTTAGTTGTGGATTTGTCAAATATCTTATCACTTATTAGCCAGTTTATATCTACATATATTATCTTTTAATTTATTGTACTGAACATAGTTTACTTTGTTTGTTAGCAAGAAAATTATTCTCAATAAATTTGGATCAATTCTTTACGGTGAATCACAACTATTGGAATAAAGTAGTTCCGATGTTTACTGACAACCTTTTGATATGCATGTCCAAAAGACATTCTGGTATTTAAAAAAATATTGGTTATTGAGAAAACTGGTGTGCCATGATACCTATAATAAATTTCTTCTCAGCATACATTTTGTAAAATATGTCCATACACAAGTACAAATTCTTAATATAATTGAAAAGAAAAACTTTATTAGATGAATATCTTTAAGGAATAATTAATGAGGAAAACACAACAAATATTTTGGCGTTTGTTAGAGCTAATCCACAAAGCAGCATTCAACAAATTTCAAGAGAAAGTGGTGTAAGTAGGATATCTATTTCAAAAATTTTGCGAAATAAACTAATACCATCATGTTTGGTGCGGAATTGTTGACAAATACATTATTAGTCACTATTTTTTTGAAAGTCGTTTAATTGGTCTATAAACTCAAACTTTTTGATAAATGATTTTAGAGAGTTACAAGAAGAAGTTACATTCAATGTTACAATAATTAACTCCACGACAAGTAATGAAAGAAATGTGTCCTGAAAGACGGATAAGAGGAAGACCAATTAATTGGCCAGCTGGTTCACGAGGCCTTACATCTTTGGATTTTTTCCTCTGAGGATTTATTAAGCACTCTGCATACCAGAGGTAACTTTGCTGATAACATATGTTTAAAGCAATGTTAGCGACAAATTTAAAATCAAGGACGTAGAAATGTTGACAGCATTTGTTATGAACATTTGCAGACAATAATTTTTTATCAGGATGTTATAATTCTTTTATAAAACGTTAATAACATTATTGCTGCCAATTTATTCAACATTTGTTTTCAGCATTTGTTGTTAATTTCACTAACATGTTAACAACAATGTTATCGGCATTGTTGACAGCACAAATTGCGATCCGATCAAAGGATGTTAATAATATTGCTAATATGTTGACAGCAAAACATGTAAGCAGCAAATACGTTATCAACATTCATTAGGCCTATGCAAATAAAAGTTACTATCCATATGTTATTTAAGTTATCAACATTTTTTCGGACATGCGGATTGTAACATTTATTTATACAGGGTGCCCCTAAAAAGTTACAAGAAAATCTGCATTTCGATGACCTATTTTTGACCTCTTACATAACGTAAAAAAGTAAAAACAAATTGTCTACAAATACCTTTTTTCATTACATAGTCACATACCAAATTTTATTATGATCGTATGAACCCATTTTTAGTAATTTAAAAAATTAAAATAGTTTTAAGAACTTCAATGGTCTGTAGCACCTTAACGAAGCTCTTTTGAATAGAGATAAGTTTGGTTAAATCGTGTTATTTTGGTCTCAGAAGTATGGGGTATTATTTTGTACAGACCTTTTAGGGACACCCTGTATAGACTTACCCCTAGTGTTATCAAAATTTTTAACGGTCATTAGATTTTAATAGAGGTTTAATTTGACATATACAGTATTTTTATGAAGTTTGAATATAGTTTAAATGACATTTAGCTGCAAAATAGACTATACAGGTTGATTCAGACCACCCGTGCCACCCATTTATCTCGAGAACGCGTTATCGTACATGGTCGAAATAAAAAAATTTAATACCAAAGTGAACTTAAAGAATCTATTGGTGAAGTTATGTTGTCCGGGACAACCCGGAACTATCCGGAACCGGAGGTAACTTTGATTTTTTAAATGGCAACATAGGTCGAGTTTGGTATGGTTTGATTGGTCTTTCAAAAACAAATAACTTTTATTAAAATATTTTTTGAAATTTGACATTTTACTTGTCCCAAAAAATAATCACTTGTGAGTTGAATAGTCTCTAATAATTTATTGGTTCATGGTACACTGGATATTTTTATAAAATAATTTTTTACAAATAGAAACAAATTTATTTTATTTTTTATTAAACTTCTTTAAAACTTGTGGAATAATAAAATAACGTTTTCACCAAAATGTGGTTCTTCAAAACATTCTTAAAATAATAAATAAAAATATTTATACATATTTTATGTTAGCCCCTTCAAACAACTTTTATTAAATTTATAATATTTTAAGTGGGACATGCTGTATAT